>OU895877.1:58637791-59997702 GCA_917627325.4 Chironomus riparius
CAGACGGTGGGGGTATGTTGATTTTATAACAATCATCACCCCATCACCAGCACACCACACCTAAAATCAGAGTTGTCACCTATCGAATTCCTATCAAAGATTAAATTTACTATAGAAATTGCCTTTTACCTTTAGTGAATAATAGTGAATCATACCTTCTTTTAAACCAATAATTTGCTACGTCGAAAATTTAAAAAATTTAATTTGTCGTTATCAAAAATTTTGTCGCCTTGGATAAATCAAAATTCGGCGTTTCAGTCATTTGGAGGGGGTCTATAGTTTTTCAATGGTTCAAACAAAAGAAATTTTGCATTATTGTTCAAAAACTCAACGAGTAAGACTAAAGGTAAAAGGCAATTTCTATAGTAGATTTAATCTTACAAAGGCATTGTCTTTAGCTAGGTATTACCTTTGACTAGGCACACTTTTTTGCCTTTGGCTAGGTACACCTATTTCTAGGTAGTGCCTATGGCTAGGCAGTACCTTTGACTAGACACACTTTTTTGCCTTTAGCTAGGCTTGCCTATACCTAGGTATTGACTAGACAAAGGCAAAAGCTACCATGCTCCGTTGAGGCACCTTTTCAAAGGTACCTATCTGACAACTCTGCCTAAAATTAATATATGTAATCCAAAACACATGTTAAAAGTCTTATCAACCATCAACAGACACAGATATTTACAGTGGAAATTATGTTATGTTTGTTATGCTGCTATACAGGAAAGCATGAAAAGGAATAGTAATTAATATATTATAGAATCAGTTAAAGTGTTAGGCTGAAAATTTATGCGGGAATTATGTTAGAAGCCATAATATGAATTTTTTGTTTATTAAAATTAACATCATTTTTTTGGACACAAGTTACACATTAATAAGACACATAAAGTTTAAAGATTCCATTTCCAAATTTTTTTAAAGGTCCTCGTCCGAAAAGTTAATTAAAATCAAACTCACCTATGATGATTATTAATAGAATAATGCCAATAAGTCCCATAATGATCATCATTTTCATATTTGCCCACCATTGTTTTCTCTTTAATTTACCAGCTTGCTGTTCAAATTGTGAGGCTCCATGTTGTAAGGCATCAGCACGATGATCCAATTCCGATAATTTTTGATCTCTCTCCAAAACCTTTTCAACATTCACACGCATGATTCCAACAACTTCATCGACCTTTTGTTGCGTTTGTGTCAATCGATTATTCTTTTGATTGCTTGCCGAGCTGTTTGGAGGAGGTGGAAGTAGTGGAAAACTTTGGTTTTAAATTCATTCATTCATTATAAAATGTAACAAGATGTGGTTAATTTTATTGTAATTTTTGGGGATGACATAAAGCAACGGAGAAAAATTTATGTAAATTAATTCAATTTTCACACAAAAGTTTTATTTTCAAGAAACATAAAAAGGTGTGCATTAAAGTTTTGACGAGATCGAGACTAAATTCATGGCAAGATGATACTTTCTTTTTGGTTGGTGATAAAAACATGAAAATTGGAGCAAATTTCATAATTATGATTTTCACAAATTATGTTCACCGTTAAATGCACAATATTAACAAATTGCTGAATTATAATATTAATGTTGCTTGAAAGTCGATTAATATTAAACTTCATCTCAGTTCTATGGTTCGTGTCATTTCAGTTTATTTGAATCTCATATAACCGTTAAAAAGTTCGTGTCACTTCAATTCATTTGAATCTCAAACAACCGTTAAAAAGTTCGTTTCAGTTCAGTTCATTTTAATTTTAAAAAGTCGTTAAAACTTCATTTTATTTCAGTTTATTTGAATCATAAAAATCCGTTTGAAGTTGATTTCATTTCAGTAAGATTGAATCTTAGAAGTAGCACTGAACTCTAGTTTTTTATTCGATTTAATTCTAAAACCGATCAATGTCACAATTAATAATCACGAGATGAGTCTTCATAAATTATCACAATTAAAAACTTCATTGATTTCAATGTAAAAAAAAATACTGGAAATTCTACTAGCAACTATAACTTTTAAATCACTCATAAAACACTATGCAATTTTGTTGATGCAACAACAAGGAAGATTTACAGCGAAAATGTCAAGAATCCATAACAAATAAACTGTGTTAAGTCCATAAGAAATATGAATAAAGAATTCCATTAGCACTAGCGTCACCGTCAAAAAATAAAGATTGTAAAACGAAAAATGACGTCATCATCTCATCAAAACTTGTTGCTTCACGACAGCGACACAAGAAATTTACAGTAAATTAGCTTAAAATGTTTGCAAAAAAGCAATCACGAAGCATAATCATAAATATTTATGTTGGCTCATAACTTACGCTCCATTTGATGATCCTTGATCTGCCATATTGTGCGGTTTTTATTAGTTATCTATGAAGCTCAAACAATAAATTTGATGTTCTTTATGAAAATATATCTACAAAGAGAAAGAAAATTACGACGAATGCATTAATTAACAAATAATAATCAGGTCTCGAAATACAAAGATTTTCTTTTATAGCTTTTTTGCTTGCGTATGAATATTTATATTACTGGATGTATATGTGTGTATGTACGAACGATATTGGAGATAAGAGTGGCTATATATCTTACTAGAAGATACAGCGAAAACACAAATTAATGTCATAAGTGGAAATTTGAACTTGATGAGTCATTACATGCCGGAATATTCCATAAAAATTCACTACTTTTACTCTATACTAAGGAACAGCAGATAGATGATTCATTTTTAATGTATTAACACTTAAAGTAATGTTCCGGAATTCATTAGAAAATGTAGGAGAGGTCGAATAATAATTGTTTTGATTTCACTTGTTGCACTTTTTTGATGATTTAAACTTTCACACACCATTTTTGCTATTTCCTTCACTTTATACAGTTTCTATTTTTTCTGTTATTGATACTTACATTTGATTTACTTAATTATTCAAGCCACAAAACGTAAAATTAAAGAAAATAATAATTTTAATCAAAAATATATTCAGACTTCTTCACAACAATGAATTTTTTGGTCAGGCAGATTCACAAATTGTAATGTTTTGGTATTGGTTAAGTGTTTATACACGGCTTAGTGCTTATAAACCAATTTAATTGCTTCCAAAAGAAGCCAGACAATAAAGAATGTGATTTTAAATTTTGGGGATAAAGAAGAATTGCGAGCGTGTCTGAATAAAGCAGCAGCCCAACGGCTGTAAAAAATTCGAAAAAAATTTCGCCTAAATTGTATGCAACCAGAAATTTTAAATTTCATTCCGTTATTTAACGGATTTCACCTCTCAAGATCGAAAATTGTGAAAACTCTGGGAAACTCATTGCTTTTCTTCAATTATCCTTAACACCATCATTAAAATTACTCAATTTTCTTTCAATCCAATCTTTCCTACTACCCTAATTATCCAATTTCCTAAACAATTTAATTTAATTAAATATTTTTCTACTTTATATTCCAGAGAACTCAATAATGACAAAAAATGTGACACTTTTCCTTTGAGAATAAACATGGGTATAACAATATTGGCAAGAATGTTGCTGTTGATTTCCTCTGTGACTTTAATATCACTCTTGGCATTATCAAAATGCGGACTTAGCGGTGCTCTAGACAACAATGGTATCGATGAGGGTAGGCTAATTAATTAAGACTATTTTTGGTATACGAAAGTTGTTTCATGTCTTCCCAAAAACATTAATTTAGCTATTTCACATCCAGTACGGTCGTCTTTGCGTAATGAAGAGCAACATACGTTGTTAATGGAGCAGCGGGAAGAAGAAAATCAGCAAGAAATTGCGAAACTTAAAGCTGAGATTAAAAATCTTAAAATAGAGCTGTTTCAACTAAAAAGTAAGATTCGAGCATCTAGTTATTTGTCCCAGAACTCAATATTTAATAAATTTCCCAATTTAACAGACAATGCAATAATATCAGACCAGCTGATGGCACTAAATACATCAGCATCAGTATCACCTCAACAGCAGCAGCAATCTGCATCGTATCAACTAGATTGTACAAATTATATTCGTCGACAAGTTGGGAATGCTGAAATCCTTCATGGAATGTCAATGAATAATGAATATGAATTGGTGCCGTTCAATCATTTCACATTCAGTCGAGTTTATCCAATAGATTTAGGTTTAGGAAAGCGAGTAGTTGAGAAGCCGATAGGCTATAAACGAAAAGATTTACTTGATGCTCTCAATCGAGCCTTAGAGTCGTTAAATAAAAATGCCACCCTTCCGAATCATCGGTACACACTCGATGATTTTATCGAAGGAATTTATCGTAATGAGCCAACAACTGGTACACAATATGAACTTTATTTTCGTACGAAAGAAATGAATAATAAGACAAATAGTCCAATACCATCGTCATCATCATCTCATCATAATGATCATGGTACGACAAAAATTATTGTTATGAGACCGTTTGCACCGCTGCAGACCATACAAATTGAAAGATTTCCTAAAACGGCTGAGAAGGAAATCATTCACATCATTTTACCGCTATCCGGACGTATAGCAACATTTCAAGGATTTATGGATAAATTTGTAAAAATTGCTCTAAAAAATGACCGTCGTGTTCAGTTAACAGTCGTTTATTTCGGCGAGGATGGTCTCTCTGAGGCACGACAAATTATGAAACGCATTGTTGCTCAGAAAAGTGCTTATTCTTCCAATTTAAAATTATTAGCCTTAAATGAAACGTTTTCTAGAGGTAAGTGACCTTTTTACAAGGTTGTGTCTTTGTTTTGTCTTAGCTGTCACCCCCTTGCTTTGCTGACATGATAAAAGATTCAACCTTTGTCTGCACTTACTTTTATCTATCCCAAATGCAGAAATAAAACGTACGGAAGTATTTAATTGCATTTCTTCTCCTTCTTTCTTCCTTTACATAATCGCAATACACTTAATTTTCAATATAATGACTGCAACAACAGCAAAAGGACTTCGAGTCGGAGCGGAACAGATATGGAATGAGGATAAAAGTCGAGGGAAGAATAATAAGGACGTTTTACTTTTTATGTGCGATGTGGATATTGTATTTAGTGCAAAATTCCTAGACCGATGTCGATGGAATACTAAGCCAAATCGTAAAGTGAGTTATTGAGATGAATCGATGAGCTCGTGATGAAGAAGAAATGGCCATATACATAGCAATAGATTCTCATCCTCTTATGTGATTGTATTTCCGTGTTCAATTTGTCCAACCCTCTTTCATTCTGAATTGATAGTTCCAACTATCAACATTTATATATTATACATACTGAAATAAAGCCATAAGCTTCAACATTGGTTGTGACCGGCTATTGCCGCAGAACATAAAAAATCCTCATTACATTTTAATGAATTTCTTTCTACATCCTTTTGTTTCCTGATGGAGGTTCCGTATTGTATATATGCTGAGGTTATGGAATCATTTTGTCCTTTTTGGCTTATGAGGCTGAGTGAAGTGGTTTGCTGGATGTAAAACAGAGCTAGACAGCACTTTAATGTCCTTAAAATGCGCTATGTCCATGAAGCAAACTACAAATTCATTCCGATCCTCGTTTTTTCTTGTTCAGCACACAAAAAACCTTCCGCTTTATTATATTCCATTTTATCGTCTTCTTATCTACTGTAATTTCAGGTTTACTATCCGGTAGTTTTCAGTCTGTATAATCCACACGTAGTTTATACGCTGCAAGGTAAAGAAATGCCATCTGAAACGGATCAACTTGTAATCTCGAGAGATACTGGATTTTGGCGAGACTTTGGTTACGGTATGACATGCCAATATCGATCTGATTTCCTTAAGGTTCGAGGATTCGATGAAGAGAGTGTTGGGTAATTTTCAACTGCATTAGTTCCTTATTGAAAAGTTGAATAAATCTTTTGTGTCCTTTTCTCTCTTTTATTGCTTCTCATTTTACATACAAACGATTTGATAAACAAAGTTGGGGATATGAGGATGTAATGTTATATCGTAAATATGTTAGGTCAAATATTAAAGTAATTCGAGCTACTGATCCTGGAATATTTCACATTTGGCATCCGAAGGTGAGAATTTGCTTTTTTCTCGAACTCTTTAAGAATTGAGCAGGGTTTGAGGATGTTCAGGCAGCATGGTTGAGCTTTAAATTACCAAATCAATATTCAGTAATTGAGTTAATTTATAATATTGATAACTGCTTCAAACATCTTCCAACCCTGCTCAGCTAGACAGAAAATGAATGGATGAATCCTAATTCGATTAAATTTCGGTCTCGTTCCTTTATTTCTTCTTACATTTATGTCTTTCTTTTCTTTCCACTACGAACTTAAGGTCTGTTCCGGTTCACAAAATGGTCAAAAAATGTCTGCCGATCAATATCGTGCGTGTATACGCTCAAGGGCCCTCAATGAGGCATCACATCCACAACTTGGCTTTTTAGCCTTCCACGATGAATTAATGTTAAATAATCAGACTGAAATAAATCACAATTCCAATAATAATATTAATATTACTAATTCTAATAATAATAGCAGTAGTAATAATAGTGTTTATGAGCTAAGAAGTACGAGAAGACAAATAAACTCGAATAGACAACAACATGTAACGACAAAAAGTGCTCGTGCCAAAGTCTCATCACAAACAACTACAAGGAAAGCCACATGATCTTTTGTAATACATCAGGAGAGCTTTTGGAAAATTGAATTTTAAATATAAATGAAAATAATATCAGAACTGCTCATGTATTTCCAATCAGCAGATTTTTTTATAAGCATGTATACATAAATTATTATGTGTATCCGTTCATGTTTTTTGAACATTCGCAAAAATCTATACGATCATAAACATATGCCGCAAAGGAATTCTCACTACATATTAATCAAAATGAAGTTTCTCATGAATTTAATATTGGATATACGAAAATGAAGATGTTAAATTTCTTTGAATGAATGAGATGAAAGTGTAGCTTTGAGGGAATTTGGGTTTACTAAGAATTAATGGATATTTGTTATTTAGGTTTCGGATCAAATGTTGTCTTTTGTAGTTTAAGGTTAAGTTTGTATGAAGTCATACTTTAGCAACCAATATGACTTTGAAAATTCTTCAATTCACAAATTCTCGAACTTTTAACTAAGATCTCGACTGGTTCGACTCCTAGGCACCAAACATCCCATCAATTCCTAGCAAAATCCAGCATTTGCAGACACAAAACATACAAAAACTGAGTGAAATATCATATACAACTCAATATAAGTAAACATGTTTAAAGGCAACAAAGTATTGAGGATATGTGACATGAGAGATTTTTTATTTCACCACACGAACACACTAAATTATGCATAAACACGTAAGCGAATGTGAAGAAGAACGTTATGAAATAAAAAACTTTTTTTTTTCGATATAATAAATCAAACTTTTCCAATTGAAAAGTTTTTCAATAAATGATGAGTGTATCGAAGACTCTTCGGCATATATTCATCATATATAATATTATTTTACTTCCTTTCGTAAATAAAAAAAAGGGACGAAATGAGAGAAGTTATTATGATGTGTTGACATCGTAAACAAAAAAGGAATCGACGAAAATGGAAATGAAAATTTTTCCTGTTTTGTAAATAGACGAAAAAATTAAATTTTTATCTCTTTCGAGAAAGAGATCTACAGCTAAGTGAAACCAAAGATACACAATAGAATTTAATGATGATAAATTTAACTTTTTTATCGTAATTCTGTCCTTTTTTCTATGTATATGAAAATCTACTAAGTTGTTGTCTAAGTTTATTGTTAAATCATTTTTCAAATATTTATCAGCATAAGGAATATTTTTTATTGTAAATTAATAAGAAGCTCAAAATGAAAATTTGATTGTGATCGATGAGTAAATAAAAGTTCATGCTAGTCTAATTTTAATAAGTCAGGATTGTGGGAACATTGTTTTGGCTGGATCAGATCATAGCTGTGTTATTGACCCTAATCCTTGAGAAAGTCTGATTTCTAAGAAATCCAGCAGCCAGAATTTACATAAGCTTAACATAATTATCCAGATATGGTCAATATTTATCTTAGTCGACTGAATAAAGACACATCTGAGCAATACCAAAGATTAGATGGGATTAGATAAGATTAGGTATGTTTAGAAAAGTCTGGGCTAGTCTACTCAGATCCAAGAAGGTCCAAACGAACCAAATTTTAATCACAGAAAGACTCAAACCTTATCATTCCCCAATGTTAGCAAAGAGAACAGAGTCCGTTACAAACAAAAAAATTTCAAAATTTTCGTGCGGTATTTTTTTAAAATTTCAATATAAAAAGTCCGTTACTTTTTAATTTTTTTTAAACTAGCTGTTTTTTAAAGCATAAACATTTAAGGAATGCAATTTCATCACAGTGATTATCTTAATCATAAAAACTAGTAGGAATGTTCACTAAAATTACAAATTACTCGAAAAATAATAATTCACAACGAATTTTTTTAAAAATAAGAACTTCGAAGATTCGATTTTCGACAAATAAGAACCTTAAAAATTCGAAGTTCGAATAATAAGAACTCAAAAATTTCTGTTTGCTAGCATTGGATCATTCCCTGACAAACAACACTGAATCAAAAAAATAATCACCTAATTTATTACTAGAGAAGTTTCAATCACACCAGGCAGCGCAGCATGTTGCTAAACTCTCCTTGAACTGTGATACTTACTAAGTATTTAGCAACATAATATTTATCAAATAATTGAATTCCCCCTCCTTTGCAAATTTCATCCCATTAAATCGATATTTCAATGACAAATTGCAAAATGAGATAAAACCATTTTGTAACAAAATCCGCACCTACTGTTCGCTTTCTTTGGATGAAAATTGAGCCTTCTGTGATAAGATCTTAAAATGTATTTCCAGTCAATACGGTGAAAGATTCTTTATCATCCCCATCAGTAAACTTTCTAAATATAAATCTCAATTTGTGAACGCAGCTTGAGTATTTTGTTCCCTTTTTTTAAGGAACTGATATAAAATACGTGAGTAAAGTGAGGGGGGATAAAAGCGTACCGTAAAGTTCTATATTTAAAATTTCATGAAAATGACGTTTCAACTTTTTTAATATAAATTCACATTCGTAATTGAAACCAAAGGAAGGCCTACAAAAAAAAGTTCAAAGAACCGTGATCTAAATCCACAAAAAAACAAATGTTTTCCACATTTCTGCTTTACTTTATTTTTGCAAAAAAAAAAATAACACAGCCACAGCTAAATGTTACAAATAAACCGAATATGTGAATATAATTTAATTCACATGAATAATTTTCTTAATATTATTAATAAACAGTAGAGAATCCGTAAAGATAACCCTTGTGAGGGATTTTGTGAGATTTTAATGGTCAAGGTTGTTGGCTATGATTATGGATGATCAGAATACGTTGAAATGATATTTAGACAGTAAGTAAGAGGATAGGATGCAAAAAAACTACGAAGCAACTAGAATTCCAAGTGTCTTGCCATAGTTCCGATAGTTCTATGCATATTATCCTCTTAATTACTGTCTAGTTAACATTTAAATATGTCTTGATCTGGGTGGAATTTCTCAGTTAAAGCTACACTAATCCTTTTCAGAGTATATCAAATGTTCCTGTCTAATCTACTGAATGTTCCTACAAAAATCAAAGCGCAAGTAATAATGTTAAAATTAAGACGTTCTTGCCTACAAAATCTCTCAAAATTCCTCAAAAGGAAATATAACCTAAAAAAAATCTTTAATAATAAGTAGATTTACCGTAGATTGTTAATACATTAATCAAAAGAATAACTGTAAATAATTAAAAAAATCAGAAAAAAAATAAAATGAAATTTCGAATGAAATTTTTAATCAATGAAAGAAAATCTTTTTGTTTTACTGGATGGAGTTTAAAGAACTTTAATGACATTCTTTTAACCTGACAATTTTTTCCGCAATAGAAATCTTTTGTTCGCATACTTATTAAGACTAGTCACATATCAGAAAAAAAGAGCGTGTGTGCAAATTTCCAGAAAATGAGAGCTCGTCCAGGCATGTAAGTAATATAAAGAAGGAACACAAACAATGGAAGAAAAGCCGACAATTACTTTTGCATCGCAATGTTGAGGCTCATAATTGCACTAATGAATCAACATTGCTCACAAAAAAAAATCTACTTATTTTACTGGAAAAGGCAGAACGTTGACTTTTAACTTCTCTCTCCTCGTTCTGTGACTTGATGAGGTTGTTAGATATTAAAACAATATTTCTAAAGCATAAAAGTAATTATTTTATGTTAAAATAAGAGCAACAAAGCAGTCACGCAGTGTCATGACTCATGACAGACAATTTTTTTGTTTTTCATCCATACACCATCATAATTGGCCACAATGAGGAGAAGAGAATAAACTGAAAAATCATTGTGATCCCTTGTAGATATTAAAATATGTACGAATATGCATAACTGAGTGGATAACGAAAAATCGTAATGAAGACAGGTAATTAACTCGTGTTACCAAAGTGCTGATGATGATAAATTGTTCTTGTTCGCATATTTTTTGTGCCCCTTTTATTATCAATATCAATCATCATTTCCCTTGCTATTTCGTTAACTATTTACTGTGTCATGTGCTCAATTTTACTGAAATGTTGAGGACAAGTTGAGAGTGTCCAGGAACAGCGGATTTTGGTGACTTTATTAAGATGAAGTAGTGAAATGTGATTGTTTCATGTTATTAAATTGTTACTCCTCTTAAGAGCAAGAACTAAAGATAAACAGTCGGTCACATTAACAAACAATAGATACAGCTGATGCTTTATTTTATAAACATCAGTACCTCTTTCAATCGAACCCAATGAAAATAATAACTTTGTAGCGCCCACACCTATCCATGACAATTTTCTTGTACTGCACCTACATGCTTTATCTGATTACAATTATTATCTATTCGCGGAAGGACTGAGAAAAACAACATCAACCAGTTTTCCCTTTAGACATGATATCCTTAAAGCTAGTAATATAAAACTTTATATCCACATACTGTCAAACTCAAAAAGACAAGCTTCTTCTCAGTTCCATTTTTATTCCGCCATAATCTCAAACATAAGCAGCAAAACATTATTCAGAACAGCATGCCATCATTTTTGTCTCCTTCATTTTATGCGCATTTATGATGCTTTATATGTAACTGATGTCAAATGTAGGAACATATACACATCATAAACAAAAGCAACAGCACTGTAGAAAAAGCATAAAAAATAATTAATGCACAAAACTTTTATTTTAGTCTCGTCTCTCTTCAGCTGGCTCTATCAGTTGTACAAAAGCGACACAATAATGATATTTTCCGTCACTTGATTTGCCATTTGAATATTTACATGCCATACTTATTTATTCTTGTACATAGCACATTTTTGATGTGGAAAATTATGTCAAGGCCATCAATGATATTTCTGCGAACAAAAGAACTTTATGGACTGTGCCGATACTTCAATTATTTCAGCATTTTGTTGTGGTCGCAAGATTATTTTTCCTGTCCAGGCAAACATTCTGATTTTTTTCATGAATGAAAATGACATGCCTTTTGTCGTTTCCGTGAACTGCACATATTTCATCTTTTTGCATTTCAAAAGGAAGGAAGGAAGCTTTTCTATTAAATTAAATATTTATGCAAATTCATTGCACTCGATTGCACTTAAATGTTTTAATTGGGATTATAAAGCTTATCCGCTACTATATACAATTGTATTCACTGCAGGATGATACTTTAAATCATTACCGAACATTGTTTAGTAATTCTTTAATTATTATCGTTTGCTGTAATTTATTGCGAGGAATTTAAAATTTATCCATTAAATCGTTGAATTTAATCCCTTAAACGAGGCGGATGTAGCGTGGAAAATGAGGGTATTGACATCATTATTGTTGCTGAATTGAAGTAAATGTTTGGAGACATTACTTTTTAGGGTTTCGGTGTAGAATGGAGCATGAGGTGTCTAGTCATGAATGATCACAGCTCTAAGTATACAGGTAAAGGTTCTATGGCTTTTTGATTGAACAACAGACCTAGAGATCCTGGTTTTTAAGGTTTTGACCCCTTGACAAACTAAAATATCTATTTAAGAAGAACTAGCAGTTCTAAACCCCCAAAATTCAAAAATTTCCATTCATGCAATAAATAATTTATATAGCCATTAAAACATGCGTTTCCTACAAATTAAACATCTATGCCATAAAGTTTATTTACATGGTGATATTGCTTTCATTTTAACGGATTCAATTGCGCAGAATAATATCCTCGAAGCATGCATAAAGTCGATGTTCCGAGAAATGCAAATTTTATGAACCTAACACTTTGATTTTCTATTCTATTTTCTGTGGTGTATATGCGGTGAATTTTACATATTGTATAGAATGAGAAAAAAAAGCAGAGGTGGTTAGAAATATTGCTTTAGGGAGGAAAATTAATTTAGGTTTATTTTCACGCCTCGCTCGATTTATGTCAAGTGTGAAATATTGAAAATTAAAGGTTGTGAAAATTGAAAATCTAGTCATGTATCGTGTGGATTTTAAATGAAAATTTCTGTGGGATTTGAATTATGATTTTAGAATGTTTGAGTTTCATATTGTGTTGACCTAATTTGGATATAGCTAGTGGTAGTTTTCATGAATATTAAGTTTGATAGAGGATGAAATTTGAAATAATATCGAAGATTTTAATGAGGTCAATTTTCAATATTCAGATTGTTCACCTCAATTTGAAACTAATCAATTTCCACAGCTCACAAGGTCGTCAATAACATTTTGCAAATTATTCTTCAATTGAATATTCCATCAGATTTTGATTCTGAAAACCACACATTCAAAATTTCTACATCAACATTATAAAATACTATAATTTCCTATTATCATCACTAAATAGATAGCAACAGTGTAGCAAAGTTGTGTGAAACATATTAAATTTATGGAAAAAACCACTGACATTTCAACCTGTTTTGTAATAAATTTGTGATAAAAAGCAGCTTTGCATACAATTTTGGTGCACAATACTTGAGTTTTAGGGTGGCTACATAGAAATTTTATCAAAACGTTCTCAATTTTAGATTGTTTCCAAGCAGAAGGATTAAGCCTTAAAAGCCATTTCCTGCTCTATTTCGATCACAAATTTCCCATATAGTCACACTACCCAAACTAAAGAAACAAGATGTGAGAAAATGAAAATTATTGCTCAGCAACAAAGTTCACAAAATAAATATAGACACAGAAAAGAAAATATTTTTGTTGATAAGGCTCGAAAACCGAAAATATTGTGAAGTGGCAAAGAAAAATTAAAACAATCAGCTTGTGGCTATAAAAAATATTTATGTGTCGGTTTGCATTGCCTTTTGTTCTCTACGACATCAGCATCTAGATTCTAGAATCATAGAACAATGGTAGGAAAAGCAATCTCATACGAGTGAGAGACATAAGCCACAAGATGATGAATTTTGATGAAGGGAATTAACAAGATGGAAATGGCTGCTATAATAATGTCAGATGTGAAAGAAAAGTCACATGAAAATGAGTTTAAAAGTTGACATGAACATTTTTTTGAATCAGAATAAATTCCTACATTTTTAAGTCTACATGTGAATTTTCATTAAATCCACTGCATACAGATGTGCTTGAAACATACCAAAAATTTATATATTTTATTTTTTCGGTTAGGGTGCATAGTTTATATTTGCATTTTTATTGTCCACGCATTGCATACGTATTCATGTGTATGTTATTCCAACCACAGTGGCAATGAATTAAACAAGTGTTGTTACCATTGTTCTCACCATCATACAATCAAAAGAAAGCACAAGAATAATTAAAAAAAAATGTACATATATTAAATACTGCATTCATAAATTCATCCATGACAATGACGATGGTCTAAATGAGCTGCACATTCATACATGAAAGATTAAATTATTATTATGATTGTGACTATGAAAAATCTCTCCTATATAATCATAAATTATGTCTGCTGCGGTGACATCTGTTTGGGAGAATGAGGTTTTGTTATCTTTGATGGGAACTTGTAGGATTTTGTATTGACTTAGTTTAGATTAAAAAGGATGACTCTAAGATCTATTAATAATCATTCGCTTGTGGCACACATCAATATCATTCATTTATCTGCCATCGATCAGCTTCGGTAGCTAGCATGAGTCTGAATAAAATCAAATCTTTCGTTTTCCCAAACAAAATGCCTCAAA
The DNA here is from genome assembly GCA_917627325.4 of Chironomus riparius. Lineage (NCBI taxonomy): Eukaryota > Metazoa > Arthropoda > Insecta > Diptera > Chironomidae > Chironomus > Chironomus riparius. Next base: position 58,651,982 of record OU895877.1, read on the forward strand.
GAAATTGAAAAACTTGAGAATCAACTTAAATCACACTCAAAAACCTATCAAAGGTGTGAAAATTCATCTAAAAAACTTATTCACTTCCATGTCACGATTTTTAAGCTTCAAATCTACTTGAAAATGCATTCCTAGTTTTGTTCAGAAATTTTCTGCAGCATAAAAATCACAAGAACCACCAAAGTACCAGCAATAATGCTGAAAAAGGTGACAAAGTTAGACATAGAACTATCAAGTTTGTTCTTAATGATGCACTTGAATTGCACTGCTTTGCTTTTTTCACACACAAATGGCAAGCTCTTAAATCATTTTTAATCTACACTAGAGTTGAATATCTCTGAAAGTATCTAATAGAACTCTTCTGTCTCTTTCTATTTCCATCTACCTTTTTGCTGTACATTGTATGTACTCATCGTCAACGTATATAATCTACTTTTTTTTCATACAATTTATTCAAATGGCAAAAAATTTATGTACACAACAACGACTAGAGGAGAGTGAGACCGGCAATAATAATAATACCTAGTCGCTTCCAACATTAAGCGAGCATTCACAAAATCATCGACGCAAATCAAATCATCAAAGCGACACTATATGACTTTTCGTGGTGAATGATGTTTATCTTGCAATACTTGTATGTAGCAATACACGGAAATATGTAGTCGTATTTGTGTTGGGCATTTTCATACTGATGAATTTTTTTATTTGCTAGAAAATCTAAAATTTTGTTAGGGCAGGTGATTTAAATGAAGATGGCTAAAGCGCTTTTTTGGTTTGATGACTCCAATTTAAGATTTGTGGGGCTGAAGCTGAGAATGGCTGAATCTAAGCAGTGATAAAGCTGAGCATTACTGATGCTGAGCGCTACCAACGCTGAAAAGGATGCAAGTGAGTCTGGAGAGCCAGAGAGTGACAGAGGGATGAGTCTGATTGGAGCCAATGCTGCGCAGAACTTAAACAGACTAATTGTGACTGGGAATGGAAATAAGGAGAAACATAGCTAAGCTAGCCCGAAACTGAAATTTTAACTCTCATTAAAATGTTTCAAAAGTCCCAATGATTACCAACTTTTTGTCATTCCTCAATAGACAAAGTGACAATCTTAACCACAAAATATTCCAACAAAGCAACGTTAAAAACTATTGCTATTCTATCCATCCATCCACTCAACAAAGCGGTAAGCTTGTAAAAGAATCGGAAAAAAAGAATTAAATAAAATCATGCACCATGTATGAAGTTCTGCTCATTCAGATTCCATTTGTTGAATTGTTTGGACGTCGAGAGACGAGAAAGAAATAAAGTTCGCGTTAACGTTGTCAAGAGCGTTTTCAAAAAAAAAAGATTTAAGTTTGTGAAAACAAAGGAAGGAAGAGAAAAGAAAGGACGTGAAAAAAGTGTCAAAACAATTTTAAAGAAATAATTCACAGCATGATAAGCTGATTAAATAAAGCTAGTTAAAGTATTGAAAGGATTTTTCTTTTCCCATTCCGTTACAATTCAGGACTACGTTCAGCCATTCAATAGCTAACAAGTGGCTTAAAAATTTCAATTGTGAACAAAATAAAAGTGAAGAAGTTACCATATCACGGAAACTATTTTAGTGCTCATTGTTCGTTGATTCCATTTTATGTTGCTTAATCCTTTCCGACAACAATGAAGACTATGGAGAACTTTTTTATTCAGGTGAGCTTTACGACTATAATAAAATCGGGTCATCCATGCGTTTTTATATCATTTATGAGTCGAGTTATTCTTACCCCAACCGCATGCAGCAGCTTACAATTTCATGGATGCTTCATAAATTTACCATCCATATATGATATTATATTTTGGCACATGCATGAAAAAAAGAGGGAAGCATATGGCATAATAATTCAAAATTAAAATTTCATTCAATCGATTTTCAATTAAAAAAACTTTTTCTGGTTGTTGGTGTCTCCTTCCGTCGAAGTTTGGAGATTTATGACTATTTTCTGGTATGTGAGGGTGGTTTTAAAAATAATAGGAATTATCGTTGAGAAGAGCTGTTCATAGACAAGGCTTAGATATTTTAATTGGATCAAAATTTTGCGTTTACGGTTCTAGGAAGCTAAATATTGGAGCTTTTAATTAAGAAATTAACAAATAAGTGAAGTTAAAAAGTTTGCTTCTTTTGAAAATGTTCTTAGTATCCACGTCGATTTTTAATGCTTCCTATCTTCACTTTTGGATGTGAACAACATTTGATAATGGCTAAGGGAGGAACTTTCAAAGAAGCACTAGAAACAAGCTTTTAAATTCGAAAAAATCTGAATATTTGATTTCTGATGATTCAAATACTTAGCAACTGAATTTTAAAACTCATCAAACTTTAAATTTCATGCTGATTTAAGATTCCTTCCATAGAATTTCAAATAGAGTAATCAAAATTTTCCACAACAAAACGTTAGTCACTCATAAATTAAGCAAATAAAGTATTTCATCAATTACAAATTTCTCACGAGCTTTTCTCATATCTTCCACAAAAAAAAAAAAATTAATGAAAATATGAAAATTTTTCAAGTTCCTTTGTTTCACTTGCACATAGCCATGGATAAGAAATTTGCATTTTTTGTGGTGAAATTTTTGCATAAAGATTTTATAGAGCAGCATCTAGAAGATTTTTCATTGTTTTAAATGCATAAAATATTTTCCATTCTTACTTGTTCGTTGATTTTTGCTAGGGATAATAATAACTTTTTATGAATTTTTAAAATGCAGCCATAATAGTTTCTTAAATAAATCAATTTCTGTATGTAAGTCAAGAAGGGGAGGTAGTGGGAGGAACAATCTATTCTCTTGTTATTTATTCAATTTTTTTTTGTTCCTGAGAGAATATTTTATTTGGTAGCTACACAGACGATACAAACTTTTCAATTTAGTTTGAAACTTTTTGATTAGAAAAACAAATTTTCATTACACAAATTTCTGGTTTGAACTCAAGGGGATTTATGCTTTTAATGTTTAATGAATTAATGGAAGTAAAAAGAGGCGGGGTCGTAGCCAGGAATTTGAAGAGATGGGATGGGACAAAAAATTTTTTTTTGTATGGAAAACTTTTAGGGGGGGAGGGGGGGGGGGTGGGTTTTTCATAAAAACTCTAGAAAAATGGGATTTGTCCCCCAAATCCACCCCCTGGCTACAAGCCTGAAAAGAAATTTAAAGTTTTGTTTTTTGACAAATCCTTTTTGGGTAGATTGGTCTAGATGAGAAAAATTCTTTAATTAGCTCTAATCCAACAAAAGAGGAGTAGTCAGTAAATTTTTGAAAATTCAAAATATTAGCAGACATCATAAGGAAGCGGCCCCCTCAAAAAAAAAACAAAAATGATCACACTTTGTTACCGTACCAAATAAACATGAGTTTAAGTAAACAAACAACCGTACCCAACATGTGCACAAAAACCCATGAATTTCCACTCAATGAAATCGAAAAAAATAATAAAGAATGAATGAATGAGGTATAAAAATGAATAACGAACTTGAAACATTGTATGGAGGGCAATAAATTTTCACTTTCATATGCATTTTTTTAAAATAAAAATCATCATTAAATAATGAGAAATTTTCCCTCTCTTGTTGTCGCTGTTGGATTTTCCACGTTCAATGGCACTTACTAAAATTGAATGTGATCACTTGAATGTATTATTACGCAAATTTTGTACTAAATGCAAATTCTATAGATGTTTAAACAAATGAAAAATTCTGAATAAATGTTAAGCGACAGAGACGATTTGAAACAATTCATCCTAAAGTATAGATGTTAAGTTTGGAGTATTAGTGAGGTTAATTGACTTAAACGCATTTGTGACTTTAGAATCAGTGATCTGTGGATTTGTAGATTAGAATGTAAATTTTTGAAATGTTTTGTGTTGAAGGATCACTCATGAATGACATTGTTTTAAATTTAATTTTTAAGAACTTTCATCTAGTGACATAAAATCTGCACCTAGCCCTTATCATACATCTCTTCGTGTTTTACGCTATATGAAAATCTTCATCAACTCATTCCCAAGTATTCAAATCCTTCTAACCAAAATGAACTGTTTAAAACAGCACATCCAGTCAGTCAGATTTAATCCCAATTCACAAACTCAATTCACTAGAAATCGACTCATCAGCATAAAGTTGAGGTCAAATTGTTATGTAGATAAAGTAGACAAATTTCCATAATTCGTTTATTCATGAACGAGTGTTTTTGACCTTTTCATGATAGAGTTGAACATCCAACACATATTTAACACATCAGCTATTCCACAGCCGTCGTGTTCAAATCAATTGTTCTAACTCGCGTTGGTTGATGCAAAAAAAAAAGGCCAAGTTTGCGTAAGCATTAAAAAGAGTGAATCCAACACGTGTTTATTTAAGAATTCTCATTCATAATTTTGACCCAAAACTTTTTCTCATTTGTAATTAACTCATTCATCATAATTGCAAACAGCTACCTTTTTAATAACGTAATCATGAAAAAAAGTTGTTTTTTTCTCATAAGTGATCTTAAGCATTCATTCATTGTGAACCTCCTTCACTTTAATGCATACTTGAATCTTTTTAATGACTGCTTGAAAGTTTTATGCTTCAATTTTTTTAATAACGAGAATAATGCGTGGAACAATCAATTAAATTGACGACCTCATGCTTTTGTGGAATATTTTTGCTTCACTTCTAAAAGTCTCATTACAATTGCTGTTAGCAACATTTGTTTTCTCAATTGTCTGCATTCCTACGTAGTCATGCTTGTCTGCATTTAATTTTACAAGACGTAATTCGATTAAATCTAGACTTTAGGTGTTGATGATTTTTGAAGACGACAGAAGGAATTCATTTTATTTTTTGTTATAACTTGTTTTTGACTTCTTTGAAATAAAATGTCATATAGCTTTAATTTTCTTTTGCTTCTATTTGCCCAAAGGACCAAAAAAGTATCAAAATATAAATTTTATCACAAAATTTTCCAAATTAAAATTTAAATTGTTTCGAAAAAGTTTTCATAACTAATAAAATGTGCCTGAAAACAACTCTAATTTGCATTTTAATGACATCAGGCCAACAAATGTCAGAAATATCACTCGGTCCTTGTTAAATTATTCATAGTTTTAGGCAATAGACATGACTATAAAATATAATATGCTTGACATTATGCTTTTTTATTGGATTCTCAGAAGGAATTTTTAAAATTTCTTAGAAATATTCCTTATTGCCTCAAGCATCCCAATTCAAAAATGTTTCCCAAAAAGTTCTGGAAATTTTTTGCATGTCTGTCAATGACAATTAAGTTTTTAATAACTTCATAAAAGTATCATATTAATGCGAATTAGTGTAGACAAACTTTATGTTTGTTTTGACATTGAAGAAAATTAAAGTTGTGGTTATGAAGGCATGAAAAGTACTGCTTGTTCTTTTTTAACAACTTATTGTTGTCTACACAATGCATTTGCGTGTACAAAGTTCAGAATTGAATTGCTTTTCCTGGTTTTGGTGTAGCTAGGGGTGCATTTAGAACCAAAAACTTGATAACCCTTAAAAATGCGTCTATAAATCCTTAAAACCACATCGTATCCCTCACAGCATGTACTTCATCATTCTCTGCCAACTTTTTCATCTTACATAATCCCAAATTCATTATTTACATAGGACAAGAAGTTTTCATCCTTCAAACACATGATTCATGTCATATTTTGATGAATGAAACAATTTTTCTTTGTCTGAAGAACTTTAGAAAGCTCATTAATGTCTCTCGAAACATTTTTTATCCGTCCTTAATTAACAATTTTCATAAACTTTTGAAAACTCTCCAGTAAATTAAAATATAAATTATTCACTTGACTTTTTTTTCCTCCTTGCTTCTCTCGTTCATTCTCACAGTTCATGGTATTCATTCATTTAATTTTTCCTATCTCTCTGCTCTACGGATGCGAATCACACGAAAAAAAAATAAGAATATTTTGAATGAAAAAAGTTGCTCTACTGTCTGTGGAATCTAATGATAAAGAACGGAAGATCTGAGATATACACTAAAGGCAAAAACGTCACACGTCAACTATTTTTATGAAAAAACAAAGAATGAGAATTTTTTTTCATAATTTTATTATACTGCACCAAAACTTTTCCCTCGACACTAAGCTGTACAGAAACAATATTGTGTTATCAAATTTTTTTTTGGTTCAGAGAAGTGACCGCAAAAAATATTTTTTAAGAGCCGGAAAATCATTTTTAGGTATCTAGAATGATATAATTTTATGATGTTGATTCGGCTGTGGCTAGTTTGATAATTCTGTGTGTGTTAACCACAGGCAATTAAAAAAGTTTTAGTGGAAGGAACTAATTTATTGAATTACTAGTTTCCAGAGGTATTTTGGAACTAATGTTACAATGGGATCGATATTTAATTAATTTTATTGAAATTATGCATTGGCATAGTAATGGACATGTGTGGTTTGTGGGATATGCTGGTAACCAAATGAAATTGTTTAAGGTAGCATTGATAGGAAAGAACTACGGATAATTAAATTTTTGATCAATTACATGAAATGAGGTCAATTACGATTGACATTGATATGATTCCTAACCCATGATCATCATAAAACTTTAATCATTTCCTCATTTAGTCAAATGAAGGAGCCAGAAAAGGTGATAAAATAAAAATTTGAAATTTTACATCCTCGCCCCCTCAAAGCTTTGCTCTAGTCTATAAAAATACAGCTTTGAAATCATACAACTTCAGATTCAATTAATTTTTCCTTTCATTCACATTAATTCTCAGATATTGTTCATGGAGCAATGCTCAATTATTCGGACCAAAGAATGATGATGAAGAAGCACAATCATTAATTAGATTTAATTATAATTACATCAAAAATTATAAATAACTTTATCAAGAAATTCCAAAAATACCCTAGAAAGTTCTGCAGAAATTGTTTGGATACTTGATGTCAAAGTCATTGAGTTTCTCATGTCGATATTTAACTTCTCAATTCCAAGTCAATTTGCTAGTCATCAAGTTCTATGGAATTTTCTTACATTATCCTCGTTTACCAAAACATTTACCTCCATTCAATATCTGCAAAGAACACAACTTTTTCTCGCTTACACAATGAGCGTTTCCTTATGTATTTCTGTACAGCAGTTGATAAATATTTAATTAGTCTCAATATCATGGAAGGCGAGAGGTGATGAACGTGAATAAAAACATTGATTTAACCCTTCTTTTATTATTAAAGATGCTCACTAATTATAGCCAGAAGGAAGCCTTCCTTCTTTACAGACGCTTTTATATTTTGTACCTTAAAAGGCAATAAAATATACACAACACAAAAGAAAAAGGCGACAAATCTTTGCAGCCCTCAATCCTTTCTTTGTATTGTATATTTAGTAAACACGAAAAGGTTATTAAAACAGTAACGGCGAGGCGGTGTAAGTTGTAGAAGAAAATCGGTCGGGGAAGAACTCCATCATTCAATTCGACACTTATATTTCTAATGTAGAAGTTAGGGGTGATGTAAACATTTTGTGTAGCCTTGATTTAAAGCAGTGTTGCATTCTGGCTATTTGTCTGGATCAGATAAATTCTGAGACAGAAATTTCTTCATAAAGATCGATTCTACATGAAGATGGAAAATCTAATCTACACAAAGATTATTTCTACATAAAGATTCTGTCTACATAAAGATTCGATGTAGATGTCTATAATTCTACATTCTTTTCTGATGTAGACCTGGAAAAATGTAGAATTGTAGACATCTACATCGAATCTTTATGTAGACAGAATCTTTATGTACAAATAATCTTTGTGTAGATTAGATTTTCTATCTTCATGTAGAATCGATCTTTATGAAGAAAGTTTCTTAGCTAGATAAAAACTATTGAAGAATCTACATTCTTCATGAAGTGTAGACATCTACATTTGCAACACTGATTTAAAGCTTTTATCGCATTTTCCGTGGGAAGAGCAATAAACTTAAAAGGATTTTTGGTCAATCAAGATGGGAAGGTCCTTTACTAAAACTCCTTTCAAAAACCTTCAAAAAATTACAAATCGGCAAATAAACCCCAACAGAAACAATTCAAGCAAGACATAGCATCAAGACATAATCCTTGTTTTCTTTAAACCCCAGCTAAAGAGTAAATTGAATGACTCTTATTGTAAGACACGCAAACAAAGTTATGCTCTTAATTCTATTTCACAGTCTTTAAATTGCGATCTCACCGAAAATGACTTGTTGTTTGTAGATAGTTCCATTATGTTATAATGTATAGCACACCGCATATATACACACATAATAATGGGTAAAAGAAATAATGAAAAATTATAGGTAAAAGGTTGTTGTTAACGTGAAAGCTGCTGGCATTGAAAATTTATAGACTTTTATGTTTCTTTACCCAACAATCTCCACCTCCTGACAACATTTATATTCATTCATTCCGATATTTTGTGAACATTACTGTTTCATTATTTTCCAAAGTAATAATAAATACCGAGAAGCGAGGAGCTTATTGCGTGAAAATAAAATTTTCCTTCCTCCTTTTTCTTGTTCTTACCTCAACCGGCAAAAGATACAGAAAAAGGTGGAAAAAAAATTAATTAAAGTTCATGAGAAAACATGAGTAAACAAAAGAGCGAGAGACTCCGTTGGCGAAGAATAAAAAAAAGGGAAAATTAAACTTTTTCATGCGACAGCATGCTAACTTCTTCATCTTCATCATTTTTTGTGCTGTTGATTGAGGAAAACTTTCCTTTTCGCTTTCCAAACAAATAAATTCCTCGTTAATTTTGAGAGCATCATTAATTTTATATCCTTTGGATCATTGTTGCGCAAAATTTATGGTTTTGCACGTGGGAATCAGGAAATGGAGTTCTTCTTGGATAAGTTTGTAGATTTAAATTATCACTATCTTTGTCCCACCCAAACCTTTCATTCCTAGTTACTCTTCTACTTCCCTCATTCTCCAATCAACCTCTATCATGTTAGATTATAAATTTCTGATAAAGTTAATCATGTAAAATTTAAAGGAAGATTACAATTTTTTGCCTGGTGCTTTAATTTAATTAAAAAGGGATTTCTAAGCTTCTTTTAATACTTATGTAAAGCATATGAGGGCGTGTTTATGGTAATGTAATTTTAATGAGATAAAATTTCTATGATAATAATCTCTCTTTTTTGTTGGCGATGGAGTAATTCACAAGTGATGTCCAATTTTCTAGATGCTTCAAACCATAAATTCATGAACATTTTGTAGATTCGTTGTTGAATTCAGTCTTTGTGGTTTTCATTTCTAATCTATAACTTATCCAATACTATTAACCGTCATAGCTTAACACCCCCTTTTTCATTTATCACGAGCACTTTAATGCCTCCAGGAAAGCTTCCGTGCGACTTTCATAATCGCAATTATGTTTCTTGAAACGATATAATGTCACAATTAAAAGGATATTATGACAAACTCAACTTTAGATAAGATCTAAGCAAAATTACGCCTAATTATTCTTTAGTGCTCAGTTATTTTGCGTAGCTTGTTAAATCGAAACTAATCAAATTAGCTAATGACGAAATTAATGTCTCAAAAAATATGGTAAATTAATTTTAGCTATTGTATTGTTACATAAAGGTCTTACTACAATGTGAAGCATTGCTCAAAAGATCTTGATTTGTCTTAATTGAGAGAAACATCTTCAATTTTGTAGTAATTTAACGGGATATAAAATTAGATTAATTCATCACTTTAGACACTTGTCTAGTCTTTGTTTAATTTTATAATGATGAAGTTATGAGTGTGAGGTTGACCTTTTTATGGATGAGAAGATTAAGACGTAGTCATTAATGATTAATTAGGCTATTTGCGGCGCTTCAAAGTATTTTCTAGACTCTTTCGGAGAAAACTTGTGGTTTTAAAAAATTTATGGGAGGTCTGACGTATTCACAATTCTCATTAAAACTCAATTTTTCTTAGTATCGCAGCCAACCCAGAATTAGCAATCTACCTCCATCACTAAACAGAGCATTTTAATATTTTCCAGCATTTTCCAATCAAATCTGCATTCCTCATATCGATTAATATGAATATAACTTCAATTAACACATTTCGATGAGGATTGAATGAAAAATTCAAATCTATACAATTCGCGCATTCATTTCAATCAGTCAATCAAAAATAAATATGATGAAAAAGAAATAAAGAATTTCCGCATTGCAATTCAACATGTCAATAAATAAATATATATAGTAAAAAAAATCATCAACATTTGACCTAAATTCAAATGCACATAGTGAAAAAATAATCCGTACTAAATATAAATAAATGAATAAAAAATAAAAGTTTTGAATCAACAGCTCTCAGTACATACATAGAAGCCATATGGTAATTCGATTTTTTTTTCTCGTGCTAGTTCTACAAAATTTCACTTTAATTGAATTTTAAACGATTGCAAAATTGTTAACGAGAGAATGATTTAGAATGAAGAATTAGCGTTGCGATATCGTTGATATATATTTATGAGAGTCATTAAGTCTGCCCGCTGGACGGATTATATACATAAAGTCACAGTACTAGACGCTTACTAAAAATGAACCAACAACAAAATAATCATGAAAATGGAATTATGGTTGACTAGTCGTGCGTGTCACACGACTCTATGTACTTGACTTGATGTGTGAACAAATTCATTTAATTTTCATATGCTGACTCTTTTTAAACATTTATTCATTTCTATTTCCATTTTTTAAACCGTCTCATGGTTAGACGCTTGCGGTTGCTCAATGATTCGCATTTATTTATCGTAGCTGCATGCTATGAAATAATTACAATCACAATAAATTAATTATGACGTAATTTTACATCTTTCCCTATTTTTTTGTCAATAAAAATGATTTTCAGGGTCTACTTTTGTCGCTGACAACTCAATTGGTGTGGACTCTCGCGGTCAATAATGACGAGACACGATCACAAGTTCCAACATCCCAAGGAATTGTCGGTTCATTATACAGATCAGCTGCATTAAAAGCATCAGACAAAGAAATTATTGATCAACCTGGCGCTAGTCGAGGACAACGATGTGTACGTTGTAATACAGGTGGATATGGAAGTCCATACGAAACCAGAGGTGGTGCAGGCTATGGTACTGGAGCTGTTGGTGGATATGGAACTAGTGGATATGGATCTGGAGCAGGCTATGGAAATTATGCCGATAGGTTTGTTTTAAAAACTCTTATTCATCACAAATCAAAAAGCATCAAATTAATTTAAAAATTTTTGGACATTAAACTGATTGAAAAATTCTTTTTATTTTGTATCCGGATGGTTTTTGTGCTTTATGAATTTGATGTGTTGGGTATTAAAAGATATTATGGTGATTATTACAATAGAGACTACTATAGAGGACGTGAAGATCCACAATATTATGGACGTGATCAGTATTATGGTAATTCTTATGGAAATTACCGTGATCGCAATTGGTATTATCAACCAGAGTCAAGATATCCAGAATCTAGGTATTACGGGTAAGGTAGAGCAAGGCAGCATTTGAAATATTGGAGGAGGTTAAAGTGGTTGGCATATCTTAGCCGAATTATGTCATAGTGACTGACCATTCTGACAAATTGATGTCAAACATTCAGTAATCTAGTTTAACAACCACTTGTCCTTAGTTCCAATTATTTTTTGTGCTGTTTATACTCAAATAAACTCAACAACCGTACAATTTACTAAATTTACATCGTAAAAATATTTTTTTGCTGACAGCTACAACCGATACGATGATAGATATTACGGAAGAACAAATACCTACGAATCTGATCCCTACAACTACAATTCCTACCGCGGAAACGGTAAATTTAATTTAAATTTTTTATTTTTTTTCTATTCTTAAAAAAAATGTCCAAAATTGCGACAAATTTTCAGCCACGCTTTGCTTAACAACTTAATTCTTTATATTTATATGCTTGTCTATATTTATTTTAAATTGTACCTGTGTATATACATTTAGGCTATGACAATTTAAATCCATCGTATTATGATGCAATGCGAGATCGATTCCAACGTGGTAAATGTTTAAAACCAAAAAAAAGTATTTTTTATTGAAGCAATTACGAGGAGTTTATTGACACTTGGATGGTTAGCTGAAATTGTCATTTATGATGAAATCAAATTGGTATTTTAGATTAAAAGTTGAAAATTGGATATTGCAAATCGGAAGGTCTTTAACCTAAAAAAATTTGTAGCGGATAAGTCCGTGAACTGTAAAATAATATTCCGTAAAATTCGCACAGACTGTTCATTAATGAAATTTTAATTATGTGAAAGAATAGCTTTGTTGCCTCAAAGGAAACTTGATACAAGACGGCGAAGATTGATCTATTTAATTACTTTCATTAGAGTGTTCATTACATTCATGATGATAGCATCTAATTAGATTCTTATTTCAAGAGCTTCAGGCAGCACTTTGTGTTTTTGAATGAAAATGATTAGAACGGAATGGTTATGAATTATTTGACAGGTATTACGAAGCTTTGATATGTAATTGATATCTCAAATTGATTTTAATTGATATTTATTGGAGGGATTTCATAAAAATTTGTTAATGCCTGGAATCATGATACAACTGAATATGAAATTGATTTGAAGGATAATTACAGAACTTTTAGGAAATGAATATTAAAGCCGTACTCTCATAAATTATGTCAAAAGCTATGTAACGCAGATTAATCAAGTTATAACAACAACACCCTCTTTCTATACTTCCAACAAATGTTGTCTACAAATAAATAATAACAATAAAGAGGCACTTACCTTTCATCTTGTTATTAAAAAGTACGTCGCATGGCAATCTTTCCTTGAATTTCTTTCGTATAGAAACAAATAGATCATCCTTATCCAATTCTATATAATGATTCAGACCTTACAATAGACGTATTTATTCTCGCACTTAGAATTGATCAAAATTATCTTCAATCATAACTGGCAATTTTCACTATACCAAGATTACTAAGATCGTGTAATTACCAACAGCAAATCCAATAAATAACAAAACTTAAAGAACACACTTTTACAAAATTGTAATAAATTTATCTCCTAATTGCTCCAAGTGAAAAATAAGAATTGCAAAATCCTCATACAACGAAATGTTTTAACTTTTACTGCATGCTTCCTATCTCTCTTTCTTACTCTTCTTCTCTTCATAATTCATTTGATATGTTAATTATAATTATCGAGTAATCCCTGAAGTAATTTAAAAATCTTTATTTCATTTTTCTTATTAAGTTTAAATTAAGTTCTATAATTAGCTGGAGGCTGTATTATGTAGCACAAATCGCTTTATCATGCTTTTGTTTCAATCAAGATTATAGCTTTAGTTTGAAATCATTAATTTGTTCTATATTTGGTCGTTATCTCTATCTCGCACATCATATCTCATTTCCTCACGTAGAAAGCTACTCTAAAATCTGTTTGCATGAATTTTTGCGTAATTTTTCATAGTCACAAAAAGCTAATTTATAATTTCCTATCTATTTCATCATGATTTATAGAACGCAGTTATGGATATGATCAATATTACGACAGATCCTATGAACGACCAAATCGTGGCTATTATGACAACCGCAATTTCCGACCTTATGATGAAACCTACAGGTAAATAAATGTGCACGCATAATATCTTTTTTAATTACTTCGAAAAATGTCAATTATCGATATTGCAAAAGCAGAACCATAAATGCACACATCAGAAGTATATTTTCCGAATCAATGAGCAGTTAAGCTTATTAAAATACAATTCGACTGTGAAATACATGTGTAATTTTCCATTATTTGCCATCCTCTCAATATCCATTTTAAACTTTATATTTGCAAAAATTCTTCTTCTTTTATGTGACTATCAATCAATGATGTACGGATATACGTTTTAAAATTTATTTATAATTGGAATGGATGGATTTAAATTTAAGTCTCAATTCCCAATACACCGCACATACTTTTTGATGAGCTCTTCTGTTCGTGCATTGTTACAGGAGTAAAAATGAAATAAATTTTAAAAATATATTGAATATATGCTGTGTGAATGGATGCATGCATGATGATGATCTGGAGAATTGGAATGAAAATATTTATTGCTGTAAAATTAAAACGTGATTAACATTTAAATTGGATGATAGGGAAGAAAAATATGGAAATTTTTGAAATATTTTGGGTCGTCCATTGTTTAAAAATTTGAGGTTGTGGGAGAAATTCAGACTGATTTTGGAAAAGACATAATAATCTTTGTCATTTTTCTGGCAACTCTCACTATGACAAGAATCACTAGTTACTAGCTTTGTACTAGCTACTAGCTACTAATTTAGTATGTACCAGATACTAGCCACTAGACTACCAGCTACCAGCTACTAGCTACTAGCCTACCAGCAACCAGCAACTAGATTACTAGGTACCAGCAACTAGCTCCTAGCTTCTTTCGTTACTGATTTCTAGTATTGTAACCATTCAACATTCCAAAAGTATCCTTAACACCCCAATAAAGTCAAATCGAGCCAGATTCAATAAAACTCTCAAAATAAAATAAATATTTGTGAGCATTAACATCTCATAAATTGGCCCAACAAAATATTTTACTTTACTCCTTCTAAGCCATTCGGATTATGAGTCAAGCTACGACATAAACACATCCATTCATCCCTTTACAAATATTTTTTTTTCCAATAATGGTTCAAGTGTGCAACTTGCTTACATATTTACACATAAATAAATATATAGCCAATGGATATAAATGAAAATTAAATTTGTTTTGAGCAAGCGAAGCAATTTGTTCATTCATGTGGAACATTATATTTTAGACGAACGTAACTGATATCAGTTTATTAAAATCTAAATTTAGAGCTCTCTTTTTCTATGGCTTTATATGAATGAAATTGGGTTCTTTGAAATTGATGATGGTTTATTTGGTGTTATTTGAGGTTAATTGTATTAGTTTGATGGCATTTTTTGTGAGCTTTGACGTGGTGATTTTGATGAAATTTTGCGGTCCTCATTGTGATGGATAAATGCATCATTCAGAATGTAGATCAATGCTTGTCATTCTCAGAATTTTCAATAAAATTCAATTAAAATTCTGCATCAAAAATGAAAATTTTATCCTCAGAAAAAAAGAAGCTGTAAATTTACATTTAATCACAATATGCTTCTATCATGTGCTGTAATTCAATTGTTCATGCATAGTGAACACAAGAAAATTTTAATAACAAGCTCAGAATTGACACTAGCAAACCCATTCCTTATGATTAGTTTAATCAGTGCTGGAAAAGGGATATCAAGCAATTGCAATACATTTATTGTACATCCCTGCCCACAACCACCAGTAAAAATTCTCACAATCTCCATCGATAACCCAATTATTATTCCATTCCTTGTTCCTCACATTCTTTCCAATAAATTACTATGTATCTATAACAATTTTCCAAGTCTAGCGGAATGAAAATCTCCATCGTTGCGTAAAATACCTCTTCACTTCCTATATTCTATCCACCACGTTATCCTTTACTCATTTTTTATTCATACATATCTTACTAGTAGAGTACTTCCTCCATACAATGTATGACTAGTTGTTAGTGAAAATTGAAAAGAAATTCTATTACACGTTATTGACATAATTTTTCATGCTTTGTTTCTATCCGTCTTCAGTCAGTACGATTTATAATGATGAGTATCAGCAACATCACATAAAATTGTATATACTGCAATCAGTAAAGATGTAAAGTGTCATGCAATGAGTGTCAAAGACCTATTGACATTATTTTTCATGTAATCATCTAGACACTATCAACACATGAGCATGTATAGAATCTATTTGACTCAGCATATTTAAACAGAGTCATGTAGAACAGGAAGTAAAGTTTATAATGTAGAGAAAAAAAAATTATCTCTAACACCCCACAAGTTATATACATTGATTTTTTATTGATGATAAAAAATGCATCATGATAGCTGCTTTTGCGGATGAAATGCATAGCATTGGGAGAAAAAAGTTTAATTATGTTTTTAGTGCTCTGTATAAATTATTAATTATTTATACTTCCGCTGATAAAAATAACATAAAAAAGTTTTCTACCTGTGCATCGTCAATATTGCTACGAATGATGAAGCAAATTATAAAAAATAATAGTTTAGTGATTGTTGAGCTTCCACACTTAGAATTAGAGTGAAATTTAATTGGTTCTAGCCCATGCTGGCCGTCTTAGGTAGGTTAAGAGAGTATTCTACTCAAGCTACCTGATGTTCAGGCTTTCATTTAAATTATATTGACTCCAAAGAATTCCGTGATATGAAGCTTGGGCTTCAGAAGCTTTTGGTCACCATTATTCATCCATCTTGTTTATTCCTATCACAGCGAGGTAGTAGCAAATCATAATGTGCAGAAAATTAGACTGAACGAGCGAAAGGTGGTTAGATATTAAAAATTTATTTAGCAAAAGCGAATCATATGCATAACATAATATTGTCACATAATTTAACAGGCATCGGCAATATTCATGTTGATGTTAAGGCAAGCGAATGTGTATGTTATGGTATGATATTCATGCCCCTGTGAGTGAAAATCATTATAGCTAAAGTAAAGTGTATGCTAAGCGCCTTTTGCCAACCTCAAATTATTTATAAATAATTCAATTAAAATATTTCATACCGTGTGGTTGGCTGGCTTGAATGAATGAATTTTCGTTATCAAACCTCGTGCACATTCATATTATGTAGATGGTATTTGCATTTTAACAATCAAATGTATTGAAATAAATTCCACTTAAAAAAGTAAGCAGCAACAGAATGAGACAGAAGATTAATTCACAGATCGCACACTCATACGGAACAACACCAAAAAAAAAACATATATATCGCGATGTATGGCTCGCATGTTTAATAGCTCTCGACATACAAAATTTATTTATTTTGATAAAATTATAATTAAAACGGCAACTTAGCTTATTCTCCTGGATTTTCGTCTGATTATGAGTTCTTAATGTCATCAAGCCTCTCTATGATATCACCGTCCGCATTAGTCCAATTTTAATGTCTTTAAATTATTATTTAAATTTTATGTTGACAAACTTTTTGCTGTTTACAAACACATGATCAATTTTTGAACTTTATTTTTTTAAATCTTGAATATCAGTTAATAATTTTTTTGCCTTTGAATCTCAAATTACTGTTAAATTTTCATAAGTTTCTTAAAAGATTTTTACAAAATCATTGAAACTTATTAATTATATATAATTAAAATGTAATAATGCCATGACACGGTCTGGCTCTTAAAAGCTTAAAATAAAATAATAATAATAATAATAATAATAATAATAATTTTAAAAGCTTTTTTATGGCCGTGTGCAATTGAAATATGAGAATGAAGGAATTTTCATTATTATAGCATATATAAGCATACGATATATCTCAGCTTATAGCTATGACGATGATGTTCTGGAGACTATATGCGTAAAAGGAAAAAATAAATATTTAATATCATGACGATGAGGAAAGGCATGATTTTTATCTTCATATCTGCTTTGGGCTTCTTTTTCTAATTCAATTTTAATCCCGAAGCTTCTTTTTTGTTGACTGTGTATCGAGAATACTTTAAAGTTCTTGTTGCAACATGTAGGAATGATTTTTATGAATGTGAATGCTCTTAACTTGACCCTTTATAAAAAAAACTACTAGCAGGTTCTTCCATAGTCTCTACATATCCACAGAATGACATCCGATTCAGATTAAAGCATCAACTTTTTGCCTCTCCACATGTCAAAATGAGCATAAGAATGAAAAATTTGAATCTAATTCTTTATTTATGCAATAAATGTTTATGTATGACTGCCTGTGTGTCTGTAAGATTAATTTATCATGTCACTAAAATTCATGAGTAACTAATTTATGTTGTTTCTATTTTTTTCTATTTTCTTTTTCTATGGCAAATTCGGCTTCTTCTATGAATATCAAATATGTGTCCTTAATTTATGTGTCTCTCCCATCCATACACACAATATACATTAAATTACTTTTTTCCATATCCACATCACAAAAAAATATTTTTTGCACACAACATGCAACAAAAAAAAACTTAAATTATGCATACATAGAGGAACAGCTGGTTTCGATAATTCGGGTAGAGGCTATTACTTTGCAAACGAAATAGAGAATCGTCCTCCTTTCGATCCTCAAACTCCACAAAATTACAGGCCACAACCACCACCAAATCAATATCCACAATCAAATTTCTATGAACAAGCACATAGGCCACTTGGTCCAAATAGTATTTATAATAAACCGCCATCATCATCTCAATCGCATCATCAATATTCACCGCACACAACACCATTGATACCGCCAGAATTTTATCAAGGAAAGCCAGCACAACCTCCTTCTTCTTCTTCCTCCTCCTCATCCTCTTCCTCAAACACACAAACTGTCTCATCGAACACAATTGGGGTAGATACTGGCGGAAGTTCAGCATCGAATAATAATAAGAATAATAGCAATAATGAATTAGATAATAAGGATAAAGTCAGGTAAATTTTTTATGTTCCTTTATTTTTATTTTTTGGTATCATGTTTGCTTTTGTTGCTTTTTAGAAAGCTTTTAGATGATAGTTTGGGACATGTGTGAATATTTGCTGTGTTTTAGATCAATCGACCGGAACTCATCAGTTCCGCAATTAAATTTTAAAAGTGAATTTCACACATATCCATCCTGTCATAATAGCTAGTTTGTAGTTTAGATTCGATTCTTTGAAATGGGTTAATGGACAGAGAATAATTTTAAATATTTGCTGTGTTTTGTGTTGTACATAAATTCCATTTAAAAACTTCATTAAATTCATATGTGTATATTTTGTAGACGTAAAAATTTTCTTGCTTAAGACTTTCTCAAAATTTATTTTGCACTTCAAAGTTTGAAGCACTTCCTTGTTATATCATTGTTTGTTATGAAATTATCAGCAATGTATGAGAATGTAAATATCTTGTTCTGAAATAGTTTCTATGAGGAAGTTTAATTTTCTTGGAATAACTTGAGAATGCTTTATGTGAACATTTAGAGATGCTGTACATACAAGAAGCTTCATTTAAGTAATGAAACTTGTTAATTTTGCAACAGTTTAATATATTTCTGCTGTAACACTTATATTCATAAAGTTTTCTTCAGACTATAGTTCTTTATTAAAATCCAACTCCTTAAATCTATCTGAGCGTTACAATGAAGTCTCATGGAAACCATCTCACTCTGTTAATGAATAGAAAGCATTAAGAAGGGCGACTGATGTGTTTTGCCAAATACTAGCTTTAATTTGTCATTAATTTTGCTATCAAACTTTCCAAAAAAAGTTGTTGCCCAACTCAAAAAAAATGTTATGTCTATCCAAATTAATGTCTAACCTAACCCTCTAGATAACCACAGTATGTTTGTATGTTACCATGAAGTTACATGTCCATTTAATTATAATTTTAAACACAGACTCTGTGGTTTATAGAAAAAAAATGCCAACACATGACACAAACATGTTCACACACACAAAAATTCAACATGGTAACATATCTCTCAGTAACTATGGAATAAAAGCTATTGAGATGAGAACCAAGAAGAGGGCTTCACTGTCCAGAATCACATTTCAATTGCTTTATTTGTAAATATCATTTTGCATGTGAAATTTATTTTTTGTTTTTCTTTTTTTCTTTCTTTTCTTTTCTCTTTGTCTTTGTCTATCCATCATTTGCATTCTCATCCAAAAAAATACATACGATAAACTAAACTTTTGTGTTCCATACTTCCACTCACAAAAAAAAATATCGAAAATCTTCTGAATTTTTGTTGCTGACAAATTTAGCATTCTTCTTTCTCCACTAATAGCACTTCGTATGGTGGCCGACCACAATCTTTAGGCAGTAGCTATTTGTTTGAACGAACAGATGACGATGCTAATACCGGAACTGGATTAAATCCGCCAGTTGCTTCCGACACTAAGAAGCTTGAGTCAGCCAATTTGGAAATGAAGACCGAATAATGATGATGAGAAATAAGAATAAATCAAAGCTTTATTACAAACCAATTTCCCCCCTTACCCTACATCCAACTATCCCCTTTAATCTAGTAGAAACTACATTTTATGCAATAATATAGCATTTAATCTTACAAACATTTTTTAATTTGTACTTTTATACTTTTACAAATGTAAGGAATGACTTAAAGAATCTTGATTTATATACAAAAATGAAATCAATAAACGAGAATTTTTAAAACGCAATCATGTCTTTTTATAAATGACGTCCCTCCCTGCAAATTCTTTTCAGCATATAAATCTTCCTCCTCAGACAACCTTGATATGATCTGTTCTCAAAAACTAAAATCCCCTCGAAAATCTCGATGCTCCCATTGCTTCATTACATACAGCTCAATACACATGCAATCCATCCGATTGAAGATTGTAAAGCATCAATTTGAGATTCGTCAAAGCTCTTTGAAGCCGCTCTTCAAGAAATTTCCTCATCGCATCACCAAATAGATTTTGAAAAAGCATCGAATCAATATTGAAATTATGCTCGATTTGCAATGTTGAACAATTACAATTCTCATGAAATGATATTGAAAAGGATGATAGAAATAGAAAATATGAATCCGTTTGAATTGTGATGGATTTCCTTTCTTCGAATCTCGTTGCTACAAAGTAGATTGAGTAAGTGCCTGGAATGAGATGTAAGAAGATGAAAAACGTGATATTTTATGGATGGAAAAATATATTTTTCTTTCATGCTTGATTTAGTTTTTTTTTTTTGTGAAAGGCTTCTTTTGAATTATTTTTATGGATGAATTGAATTTTTTTATTGGTTTAGGGATCATTCAGGTATGACGTCGAATAGTTAATAGTTGGATCAGTACGAAGCTGTTCAATAATCAAAAATAATTTTTTTTAACAATCGAAAATTGACTTTGTGGGCCAAAAAAAAGATTTAAAATCTCATAAATACAAAAACGTCATTTGTCAATGACCCCTTATTACTAGAAATTCAAGATAGATTCACTTTTTAAAGGAAATCATGTAAGCTATAAAAAATTGACTTTAAATATCAAAAAGGAGTCCATAATCTCCTCCAGCATTAGCTTCAAAAATCAAAGTACATCTAAACTTCTAATCATTGATAAATTATTCATATAAAATCGTTTGTACAAAAAGTCACTTCCCCAAATATTACGTAACATTTTATTTTCGACTTCTGGTCTAAATTTAAGATTTTTTCGTATTTCCACATTTATAAGAAAAAACTTTTTCTGACAACTACGGTATTAACAATTTCCAAGAAAATGATTAAGGATATATCCTTTAGGAACTCTTTTTACACATAAAAATATTTGTTTACTTCTTGTTGCCGATAGTTGTGATGAACATTCTTGGAAATAAAAGATTGTGGGTGAAAATTGGATTTGTATATTTGGATCACTAATAAATGCCATTTATCTCATGTTTCTCATTTAAAAGCCTTCCAGCTCATAAATCACAAAACAGTAATTTTAGATATTTTTTCTTTTTGATTCAAAGAAAAAACAATAGAAATAGTAAGTTTGGCTCTGCTTAACTTTGGCTCTGACAATAATATCAGGCTCATTGCTATGGAGTGCTAAAATAGTATAAAACTAAGAACAAAGCATTAATTTATGACTCTGACGTTTACACTATAAACAGCAGCAATAAACAGGCACCATGATACAACAATAAGCCCACCAGAATTACTAATCATAAACACTTCTTACTCCAAAGTGTCACACTTTTATGTTTAATCATGCTCCCTTATGATTTGCGTACACCACTCGTCCTTAAACCGCCATAAATCAAACCCCCCACGCACACACCGAAACATCAATTAAAAAGCCTAACACGAGTTTCTGTAGCAGCACGACTTGGAAAATAATAAAAGTCATCAGCATACCTACAAAAACTTCATAAACTTTTCCCACGCCAAGTGGCATTTCATTAGATTCCATAAAATAGCTTATCGAGTCCATCCACTAAAAGTATAAGAAGTAAAATTTTAGGCAGGCATTAGAATCAAGTATAAGCATGTTAGTTGTAGTTATTCCATAACATATGTGTGAATGAATCGTGTACGTGACATTAAAATAAATGATATCATACATTTAGATGATTTATGATGATAATAAATCCTTAATTATTCATAAAATTACCTTATTCACAATGTGTGGATTTCTCATGACAAATTCGTATAGTTCCTGATTATTTATGCCTCTAAATTTCTCATTCAATTTTAATGTGTATCTATCTAATCTATTATTGACTTTCATTCTACTTATTAGTGCCAATATAAAGACAATCATAAAGATGCATTTGATATCCATCTTGAATTAGTATCT
The DNA here is from genome assembly GCA_917627325.4 of Chironomus riparius. NCBI lineage: Eukaryota > Metazoa > Arthropoda > Insecta > Diptera > Chironomidae > Chironomus > Chironomus riparius. Next base: position 58,674,383 of record OU895877.1, read on the forward strand.
AGATTATCCTCATCCTCGTTTGAAATTGACAAAATGAACTTCCTTAATGTGCTTTTATTGTCGTTAAAATTATTCACAGACAACATAAGACTAATTTAATGTCCACTTTAACGCATACTGACTAGCATGTGTATTGGAATAGCCTTACTGGTTTGTTTTATGTGATCAACATGAGACTTTGAGTTTGGTCTGTCTGGTTGGCTGGAGTTACTAGAAGCAGACATAACCAAGCAATGTTTTGAGGCATCTTATTGAATTTGCATAGTAGATTAAGTCAAAAACTTGCATCTGGATAACACTAAGCCATCAGCAGCAGATAGTCGAATAGCCAAACAGCTTCGTGAGCAACAGTAAAAGCGCTCTATCTTCTCCTAATAACTCACAATTCCACACAAATTTTCAGCTCCTACAATCGTCATTGATTTTCAATTTATCACGTCCAGGTGTTGCTAAATGTCCAATAATATAGAGCAGAAAAAAAAGAGAATAAGCACATTCACTCTCATAAAGTAAAAGAATAGAAACAACAGCAACAAAACTCTAATTCCATTAAGTGCAACCATAAAAAAGCACCTCAGAAACGTGATGGAATAAAAGTGCAATGCAGAAATCGAATAAATAAAGTTTGAGAAGCACTCTAAATCTACTTGCTGGCTACAATGTGCTGATTGTGCCATTTTTTTCAGTAGCGGTTGTGCAATGCTGGTTGTCTAACATTTAGGGCGCTCTGCAATAAATTTTAGGAATCTCGTATAAATAATTGTTTATGGACAAAAAATTCACATACACAAGCTGTCTTTTTGCATGGGAATAGGAAATAGAAATGTGAAAATAGTAAACAATATTGAATAGAAATGGCTAAATTTAAAGGAAGGGATCTCACATGAAAATGGGAAAAGATGTTGATTTATTTTAAGTCGAGCTATTCGACATAACAAAAAATAAATCTTGAGATATTTCCATCGCAAATAATTTTCCCACGATTTATTTCGTTTCGATGCAAATTGTACTGCTTTTTTGCCTTTGCCTTAATACACTAGTGTAGGGGAATTAAATTAAAGTAATTCTATTAGGGTGAGCGACAATTTACCTGCGTAATTTCTATTACTTGCGTAATGTATAAGAACTAGATATGTAAGTCTTCGATTTGCAATGGTATGAGTCATGAGAAATAAAAAAGAAAGAATAATTTAAGGAAGGAAGGAAACAAAGAGAATTGAGGTAAAAGTGAAGAAGGGAAGGAAAACAAAAGGACTTTTGATACGGAAGGAAGTTGAGAAGACATTGGACATAAATGAATCAGTGCGCATTACAATAGTCATTCATCAATTAGGTAGCATCGATTCGTCAATTTATCTACATTTCCATCTATCTTTTGCATGTTTATTCAACTCCGATGGCCTATACTTTCTAATCCAGATGTTCATCAATCAAGCTGTCTATTTAAATTTCTGTTCATCTATCAATATGTCTATCTTTCTATCTTACAACTTGTGTAAAGTCTGATAAATCAAATGATTTTGTAAACCTGTGAAAAATTTTATAAATTTGTGAAAATCTGTAAACATTTGGAAATCTGTAGGAATCAGATTTGTTTGCTAATCAATATCAATTTTGGGTACACAAGCTCATTTGATGATATTTTACAGTATTTTGCTTAATAAATCAACTTTACTATGCATGGCAAATGTAGGCAAACATCCTAAGGCTTGATCAGAGTCATTGGAACTGAGATGAAGTTGGGTTGCATCAGTTGACATCTAGTTATTAAGTCTATCTTAGAGAAAATCCAGACAGCAAGTCAAATTATCAACAATATACCCTGTAGCTCAATTATTTCACCGAAAACAGCTACTAATGCGCATAAAAATATCACAGTTGGTAATGTGGCTCTCCATTGTCAATTAAAATGCTGCCGATAAAAGATTCCGCATCTTTAAAAAGACCAGAATAGGTAAAAAATTCATAACTTTAGGAACAAGCAAGTCATGAGGTCGTGAAGATGAAAAGACAAGAGAAAATTTATTTTATAAATTTTTTAAGGATCTCCAAACAACGTAAAGCATTTATAAAAAAATTTACAAGGTAAACGCCACAAGCTATAATCATCATGAGCTTCTGTCATAAATTTTGATTTACGTTCTCAAACATATAAAGTATAAGTGGAAGGAAATATGATCCTATGAACGCGACATATATTATAAATAGAACATGAATAATGTGTATGAGATTTTTTGTTTTGCCGGAAAATCATTGTGCATAAAAAAGCAGTTTAACCGTTGGCACCTATATCAATCTTTCTTTCACTTTCCTACACATTTACATATATTATTTTTTTTAAGTATATAAACCTACAAGACTATTATTTAAAACCATAACAAGGAATATAAATGAAAAGAATAAGTATTGAGGGAGGAAAGCGGAAAGAAATCGTAAATTTAAAGACCTACCTAATGGCACAATTTAAATTCAATTTTTATATTGTTGAACACGTGATAAAATTTACCTTAAAGGAAAGCAAACTCCTTCCGCATGATTTTTTACGTTCTTCCTTATTACGCCTGCCTTCTTTCTTTATTCATCAAATATAAATGAAATATTTATTTTGAAGGCATGAGCATTAGAAACAATGCTGAAATCAAGACAAAAGAAAATTTTAAAGATGAAAAAACAAAGAATTTTTACATACTTGATGTATGCAAGCTTCACTTGAAAGAGCACCAAGAAATAACATGAGTCAATATGGGGGATTTTTTACAGCTTTAAAGAGAGCACAAGCAGCAGGAGTAGCACAAACAATGCGAAGATTTATTTCTTCGATAAAAATTCTTCTCTTGTCCAGGTGGACAATTTACCCTGGTTGAGTAATTCCTTCATCTCATTCTTCTTTATTATTATTATTTCTGTTTTGTTGTGCAATAAAGAAGTAAAAGGGAGAACCTTATTGAATGCAGTTGTGTGACTTCAAGACGTTTCTGTAATTCTTTCTTATTCTTCTTTTTTTGGCTCTTTTCATACTTCCAAGACACTCGGTAAACACTGAAATGCTGTTTTTTTCTTTAAATTGACCTGAAATTTGGGGCACACGTTCGTCCTTTTTCAGCATTACGATCTAATTTCTTATTGTCATCCTTTCTTAGCTTAGATATTTTGAGAACTTCATGTGATTTGGTTATTGGATTGTTTGTCTGACTGACAAACTTGCTGGCTTCCTGGCTTATTACTTAACAGTTTACTGATTTATTGGCTGACTTGCTTGTTGATGATTTAATTTTCTTATAGACCATTTGACGAAGTAATTCATAAAATATGATTGAACATTTGAATGATTAATTGGCTAGCATGCAAGTTTGATGTTATTCAAGCTGTCAAGTCATTCGCTGTCTATAATTCATGTTTAATCAGTGTTGATTTGACTAATCTCCGATTTTGAGGACAAATTGATTTTAGTACTCAGCAATGAAGGAGATCAAGGTTTGAAAAAGGTTTGTCATGGCTAAAACTGACTATTCCATGCTTTCACTTAATGTCTTAATGTCTTGCCTTCTGCTAAAGACATTATAAATGAACAACTTCTTATTCCATCAGCAAATATAAGTCTGTGAGAAAATGCGCTCTTAACTGGCTCACTATCCATTCAACAGATGCATCTCCTACCTCAATTCTTTCATATTTGTGTAAAAGAAATAAAAGTTGTGAAATGTTTAATCAAAGGACAACAATGGAATGAGCAGAAAGAGCATAAGAAAAGAAAATAATAAGAAAGAATTTTGCAAGATGTTACATGACGTAAAAGTTAAAAATCCATGATGATGGCAAATGCCAATACCCCCTTAAAAATATACATCTTTATAGTTAAAGACATAAAATAATGAAAAGGAAAAATGAAATGAAAGTAAAGCAAAACTAAATAGAAATTGAATCTTAGTTTTATTTAAGACGGATCCAATAAATTCTATAAAGAATGAATGGAATGTTCCACATTAACTCTTTTAAATCTTGTTTCACCCGCTCCAATTGAAATTGTGAATTGAAGCTCATTTCATAGAATGGAATGGAATGGATTTAGAGATAAGGGGAAATGTCTATAAAAAAATTTAATAATACTGATGCTTCGATGATCACATCGAACCTTTTTTTTCTACCATTTCACATACACAATTTTTTTTTCTTTGCTTGTTAGCTTCTTTCATTTTTCTTACCCTTTAAACGATCAATTATTAAACTTCATGAGTTTTTAAAAAGATTGCGTATTATGAGCGAATTTATGATCGATTGAAGAAAGTTCAATAAATAAAAGGAATTTATTAGCTCAATTCTTTTTAAGAAGGGTAAGGAAGATTAAAGAACAGATGTTTATGTTCTGGCATGTTGTCATGCATGATTTCATGTATCTCTAATCTAAGATATCATCAATGCTATGAGAATCTGAGTGGGATTAAAAAGACATCAATAGTTTTTTATTGGGGTCTGAGCTTGATTTTATTGGGTAGGAGATGGGTAAAATCAAAGTAAAACAACATGGTGGGTGAATTGGGAGATTTGCTGCTGAAACTGAGATTTGATTACAGAAATTGAGAAATAATGAGTTCTAGTCTAAAACTTGCAAATCCTCAGCGATTATTTTCAATGTCCCAAAACACGTGGGTTACAAAATCTCATGACACGTGGTTCCACAATAAACAATTGATTTTCTTAACATCTGCTTCTTAAAAGACTTTTTTAAGACACTTAAGAAGTTCGGAAGCTGCTTGATGTATGAGTTTTATGTTGTCCGAGGTGCTAATAGTGTGATTTATTGTCAAAACTTTCTTTTTTACCTTAAATTTCCTGCCAGAAGCTAAACTTCTTGCAGATTTTAATCTTAATTGTTGTTTGGATGTTAGATTACGATCTACATTGTCGTTGTTGGCTATAGAAACATTTGAGGAAGCTGGAGATATGGATAATCTTACGTCAAGGTGTGAACTGCTGTGATGTGGAATTTTCTTTTTAGCTAAAACGGAGATTCTTTAGTTTAATTAAATCTTATTCCCCATTCCTTATCAAGCTAATCCAATTTAGAAGAAATCTCAAATAATCACATCCAATTCCACATAACTACCAATAATATCCCCCAAAATATTACCTCACATCATCATATTTTCACTTCCCAATCCCATCAACATCCCCAATTCCAAATAAACACATCACAAAATGAGCAGCACTCAAAATCAACTCCAATTATCAGTATCGCAACCACGTCAATTTCCCCAATATGTATTTATTATCTGGAAACGTAACATCAACATTTAACATTGCCAATTACATAATATTGAATGCGCTTTAACAGTCAATCTAGATCAGCATTTATTTTATTTTGTTCACATAATGCTGATTCAGGATAAATCTTTAATTAGCCAGATGTCTGTTCTGCATAGACTTGAGAAAAATTTAAAGTGATTTTCATTTCGATCGTGAAGAATAGAAAAACTTCGTTAGCAGAAAATAAAATCACGTTTAGTTTTGTGCCAAATATCCCTATTTCATTCAATAGCACCTTAAAGACGAGAAAGAAGGATGAAGAAGAATAAAACAAGAATTGAGTCTCATCCCTTTTGTGTGTGCAAAAAAAAAATCTTTTTTGTGAATGTATCTAAAGGAGAGAAAGAAGAAGAAGAAAGGACATGAAGACTGGAAAAGAACTAACAAAATTCTACTTTTTCAATAACAATGGTGCAAGAATTATCCAAATTTATTCGTATTATGCTTTTAAATTACGAGATCAAGGAGAAGGAAAGGAAGAATATTTTTTTTTTGTTCGGATATTTCAGGTAATTTGAGACATGTGTGAGCACATAACGAATTTTTCGCAATCATCTTCAATATTTGAAGGTGCGATATTGACTGCATAATATTAATTTTACTTCCCATCGAATCTGTTCCCATGTGAAAATCCGGATTTCGAAATAAAATTTATTTCCGATGAGAACGAATCTTTAAGGACCCGCATTTATTTCCTCGTTAGATTGATTTTGATTTTAATATTATTAAAAAACACAAGAAAAATCCACCAACTCATGCCAAATATTGCTACAATTCAAGGGTGCTGCCTATGACTATGCTACATTGATATAAATTTAGGAAATGGACCCGTATAAAGTTACTTGTAATTCAATTTCTCTTTCAATCTCATGAAGCGTGCATGAATATTTTTTTTCGCCATCAGTATTCATTTAAATGATAAAGTCCAAGGGTTCCATGCTTAATTTGTAAATTAGAAACTTTTCCTTTTTTGTCCTCAATTGATGGCAAATGCCCGCTGATGACTTTCTAATTTGCCTCATTACTGTTTTATCAGGGACTGAGATTTCTTCATACTTTATAAATTCTGTAACTGAATTGTAGCTTTGTTTCCTACTGTTTTTCTGCTTAATTAAGTAAGTTTCACTCATTTTGATTTTTATTGTGCTGTTGGAAGTCCGTTGAGATGATTTTGGAGGGATTTAAGGACTGCAGCATTAGATTTATAATCAACTATTGATTCAATCCATCACTAGCCACATCAGCAGACAGTTCCAGATCTTATAACTGATCCAGAAAGACTTCTTCAAGAAAAATCGCAAAACTACAGTTTATCCATCCAAATATTCAAAAAAAATCCTTCAAAAACCATCTCAAGGATCCCATCCAGACCATCTTCTCATCCTTTTCATTTCATAATCGACTTCATGAAGCGAAAAACTTTTAATCAACGATAATATTCCTTTGATCCTTTTTCTTCTTCATCATTCGCTATCTTTTCTCTCATTCTCAAGTTGTGGAAAGCTCTGACCTTTTCAGAATCTTCTTCATCCATTAAAATGATACGCTACATAAGATGAATATTTAACATGAAACATTTAATTTTAATTTGTTTCCAATTGAAAGGAAAATTTTTTTTTTTTTTGTATCTTCATTATGGAAATAGCTTTCCTTCTTCTTTTGGTGAAGGTCTTTTTCCAGGAATATTTCATGACGCGGAAAAAGTGATGCCGCAAAGGTAAAAGGAGCATGAGAATATCTAGGAAAAATGATTAATGAAAAAGGTCGGTAGAAGAGGTGATTCATTAACTGATGGAAATCTTAATCAGACAGAAAAAATATGCCATTTTTGGAAAGGTAAAAAGTTGGATCTGTAATTAAAATTGAAATCAGACTGAATGCTGTTGAGAACTGCAGTTTGTAATTCAAATGAAAATAATGCTGTTTCTGAGTAAATAACAAAAAACAGCAACTGAAATGAATTTTCATAGAAATAAGGATTGCAGCTAAAATGCGCAACTTTTGTTCTTGGTATGTTGAAAAGTAATGACTGACTAGTACGAATTTAATTAATCATAAAACCTATCTTTTGCATAGATTGTTGTTTACTGTTTTTTTTTTATCAAGCAGATAGATCGAACAAGAAGTAACAACAGATAAAGCAGCACCCATAACTACAAAATAAGATAACAAAGATAAAACATGTTTTAGGATGCTTTAGTTGCTAGAAGGTAGATGAATGCATGATTATAAGTCAAACTCATGGAAAATATTGTTAAATCACTCTTGTCTAGATTAATCAGAACCAAAGCTTTAAAACTCTAGGTCTGGTGAATTTATCTAAATTTAGATAGATGTTAAATGTTCTTGTGCCGATTTCTAGAACCACTCATTACAGTGCTAAACCTGCATTTATTCATGATAATTCACAATATGCTGTATAATTGTAATAAAAATCTGTTAAAACTTCCGATTGTCAATTACAAATTATTATGAAATATTAAATTATTTAAGAGGATCCCAAACATTTAATATTCATCTCAAAGCTTGTAGAGAATTCCACATCAAATCAGACGACTCATGCATAAATAATATAAATCACAAGGGACATAACAATAAAGCCTGGAAGAAATTACAGTCAAAACTCTTTAAATTATAAGCATAATAAAATGTGAATTAAATTTATGGATATCCTTAAATGAAATTTTTTGTAAGAAACCAAACATCTGTTAATGGCAATTCCGACAAGAAATGCGCAAGCTACTCAATGGTGAGGAAGAAAACAAGCAAGAAGAAAAAAATTAATTAAAAAAACTTCGTCATGAGTTCTTCATGTTAGTTCGTTTCCCATAATCCTTCAACAAGAATCAAACAGAACGAGAAAACGAGTTCCTTTAAATCCTCTCCATTTTCTTATGATTAGTGCTGTGTATAAACATATCCATGTCATGACAATTTCTGTCTTTTCTCATTTAAATTCTTTTCTTTTCGCTTCTTTCCTTCAGTCGGAACAACCAGCACTGATTATGTGTCTCATTTCGTTTTAAAATTTGAAAAATTTCATACGAATGAATCAGAACAGAGAATAAAGCCAGAGGAATATTAACGATTATAATTCATTCCATTCTTTCCGTCTCCTTACATCCTTCGACTTACTCATTCGTTCTTAGTTCTTTTCTTATTATAACTAAGGAGATATTTAAATTAGGAAAAAACCAAGTTTTTTTTTTGCCAAGCTATTCATCCACTATTGTGAGTCATAGAAGTTTATCTCGGTTTTTTAAAAGACATGACGTCATTTTGTCTGGATTTTTTGGAATGTTGAGCTGATAAGGGATAATGTAATGGCTAGCTTGGAGAAATTATTATCAGTAAAGACCTAAAATATGCATATGGACATCCAGATGAATGACGAAAAAATATCCAATAATTAAGTTTCATTCAACCAATCGTTGTTTTTGAAACCGATAGCTTCACATGCTTAGAATTGCTGCTTTGATCTCACACTTTTTGTCGTTCTAGTGCTAAAGTAAATAGCCCCTAAATTTACATTTAATTCCCATAAAATCACAAACCTCTAGAAACTTCCTCAATCTTTTTCTCATAACATTAAATGCACCTTAATCACCCATCAATAAATAATCTTTTTTACTAGCTCAAAGCATGGATAATAAAAACTAAAGTAGGAAAAAAAGTTTCTTAAAGGGGTTGAAGACGAAAAAAAAATAAAAAAGCGAAATGAAAACTTTATTTTTTTAAATGAATATTCCCATGGATTCTCTCTTTCTTGTTGCCTTTGGGAATGACTGATTATAATTGTCTCTATGCATGTATATGTGTGTGAAATTATTTTTAATAAGGGGAGAAATTGTAAAAAAAATATATCTTGAGGAATAAGACGAAGAAATCCCAAAGAATTTATTCAATTACGGCAAAAAAAAATCCCATAATCATATTACACATTCTCATTACATACAAGCATACATGCACAATAGACGTAAGAAATGTTAAGCTTAACACAAACAAAGCTAAGATTGTTAACAATAGAACAGCACATAAGGAGAAGGGGAAAAGGGATGAATGATAATATGAAGGCATAGAGCCAGCATGTAACTATAAAAGTCCGTTACTCACTGAGATTTTAGTTTCAGTCTATTTCGATCAACAGTTGGACTAACATCCCAGTGAACATTAAAAAATAATAATTAAATTCTGTGTGTGACAGAACGAGGCCTCTTCATGGACATTCGTCATCTAAAAGTCCATGAATGCCTCACAGTGAAATTCAAAATTATTAGTGTAACATTTTGGATTATTACGCATGAAAATATGAGAAATGATCAGGTACGTTGTGTAATTCATCATCTACATACTTTTTGTGGGTGCAGAAAAAAAATGAAAAATTTTTATGGATAAAGCAAAAAAGTCTAATTGTCGCCTTTTCTCATTCCAATCCTCGCATGGTAAAAATCCAGAGATTTTTCATTCATGTCAACTCACACCAAAAATGATACATCCATTCAACCGAGCGTGATGTTGAAGTAAAAATTTCAATTCCTCTGCTTCAGCCATCAACGACAAACATTAAAAAATTGGAGCAATCAGCAGTAACTGAAATGCATTTCGAATATCTAATGAAATAAAGTTTGCACTAGACACATGACAATACACTCGACTGTGTATGTTACGGATGTATGTGCAAATTGCATAAATCACGTCAGATATCGACAGGCAGCGGAGAGAATATGAAATCAGTGAGAATATTCTTGTATCGAGATATTACAAATCATGATGCAGAAGGATAAGCAAGAGGCAGAAGCAGCAGCAGTTGAAAAGTTTATAGCTATTCATCGCCCGCGGATTCAGACATGTTCATTCATCCATCTATCTATCAGTGTTTTAATTGCAGATATCAAGAGAAATATTATGAAGGTGACATGGCATCGAACGACAAGAGAGATTCAGGCATAGAAATCAAATCAATTTTACATGCACAAACTGAGAGAAATGGCAGTTAAGCATCAGTATCATCATCATCAACAACACAACATAGATCAGCGCACATCATAGAATCTCTAGAATGGTAAATAAGCATCACATCATAATACACAACAGCAACAAAAAAAAATGTTTTGTTGTCTCGTCTTTTTTTTGCACAATTCACGGACACAACAAAAAAAATTCTCATTCAGCAGAATTTTTTCAGGTAACAAAAAAATGACAGTCCATTCACATTGGCAATTTTTAAAATTTATCTCAATCTACATTCACGGTATAATTTTCATTCATTCCTCTGTGCTGTGTAAATATGTACACACAAAAATCATTTTTTATGACAAATTGTCGGTTATAATTTATGAAAAAATATCCATAAAATATTTTTCATTAGAGCTCCTCATGTAACTACCGCAAAAAGCATCAGCAACAGCAAGTTTAATTATTAACGACAATAAACAGTAAAAAATCCAAAATTATAGGAACAAAGTTGCAATTAACAATCGAGTAACTTTGTAAATGAAATGTGATAGTTTGTTGGAAGTAAGCAGAAATTTCTCATTTGCATTTGTCAGAGATAAGCGTTAATTGAATGCCAATTCAGTTCTTTTTTGCATCATATATCTGTTTTTCATGTGTGTACGTGTGACTGTGTGGACTTTTGTGTGACAGTTTTTTTTTTGAGTGAATATGCTCAGTGCATACATCCTGGATAAATTTGCATATAAATAGGATGTTACAGAATGCATTGAATTAATTAAGTTTTTTAAAAGCCTAGACATGTAAGGTGCGTGAAGCTAAATTGCTGTAAAAATTGCAATCTGTATGTGGAGGATTTATGGATACACATAGGCACTTTTATGCAAAAAATTGTCACAAAACAAATTCCAAAATCCCATAAATCAACCCTTAAAAAATTCCTCAAAAATATTTTTCCATCAAAATCCTCAACAATCTGTGGGAATTGAAGAGAATCCTTCAAACAAGAATCTCACAAATTTCCACAAAACTCTCAAAAGGATTAACACGATATTCATAAAATTCCACATACATTGCGTAACATTTGATACTCTTTTCAAGCTTCAATTGCACAAAGGTTTTTAAGCGTGTTCCTTCTTAGAATTAAGATAAAATTTATTATTATGTAAAAACACGGGAGACAGAGAGAGAACGACAAAAATAATTTTTTGGCACACAGAATTCAATTTTTTTGAGTTTTACAGCCAACAAAATTCTCAATAGACTACTTTGGTTTACTTTCATTCATTTTCCTCATTCTTTTTTAATTTCCTGAAAAACTTTTCTTTTTTCTTACTTTACAATACATTCTATGCGAACCAGAACGAACAGAAAAAAATATGAAAAATTGTGTTGGTTGTAGGAATGTAAAATTAAAGCATTACTCATTAGATGAAGGTTGGATGGACTTTATATTCGGTTGTAAAATTTATTTGTCCTGAAGTCTTACAAGTTTTGAAATTTTTAATTGGATTTAAATTTAAATTTTGAATTCTATGCACAAAAGATTCATTTTCTTGGCCAAAAGTTGGTTCTAGTAAATTTCTTTAAAAAGTTTAATTTGGGTTGAAATTTAAATTTGATTTGAAAACTAGAAAACTGATTATTTGATTACAATTTGGGGTGTTGTATCCCAATTGTTCATCACATTTGAAAACATAAAGTTCTACCAAAATAAAAGCTTTGATAAGGCAGTCACAGACATCCATTACTTTATGCTTAAATCTTTCGGTAGTAAGGAGTTGTGGCTGCTTTGATAGCATCAAACAATTCATCAATGCATTAAAGAATTTTTTGAACTTCAAATAAAAATTCAATCTCATCCAATTAATAACAAATCAACTGATCTGTAGCAATTTACAATTAATCACTTCATTTAATTGAGTTCTGATACCTTCAACCTTTAAATCAATCCTAATTGATGGTCAGAAGATTAATGTAGCTCATTCATAATCACAATTTACCAAAACCTTAAAGAATTTTCTTTAAAAAGTTTCAATCCCAAAAAATTCAAATCAAAAAGAAGAAAAGAAAATTTTTTCCTCACAAATTCTTTTTGAAATTCAATAAATTTAATTATAATTGAGTTGTCAAAAAACATCCCACGTTTTACGAAACTCAACTAACACAATATTTCAACAAAAGTCTTCTCTCTCCTCGACATTTAATTTTTAATGAAATAATTAATTAATTAAGGAACTTTTATCATTAATTTTAATTACAATTTTATAAAAACTTTAACTGAAATGATTGAATGTAGGGTTTTTGGTGCTGATATAGCACTAAGAATCCTTAATTGAAAGAATGTGAGTTTGATAATTAAGAGACATTACGACAGAGACAGACGAAGCCCCAGTGCCCCCAGAAAAAAGTATGATATTATTTTTACTAGACTTGATTGATAACAAATCATCACCTACCGTGCCTCAAATCATTAACACAATGACATTATGATGCTTCATAAATATCCTCAATAACATCTTGTTACTTGTTAAGTTTCACTTCTTGTTATCTCTCACTTTAAGTTTTTGTTTTTGTTATTGTTATGATTTTTGTTCTTGTTTCTTGTTACTTGTTAATTTGGACTGAATGGAAGATGATTTTTGTGGGGTGATGATAATCATTTCCAATTATCCCCATTCAGACCATGAATCTGTTATCGTTATCTAATTGATGTTGTGTTTATGTTTGCCAAAAAAAAAACTTGTTATTTGTTTTTTGTTGAGTTTGTGCTGTTAAGTTTTAATCTCAAATATCATAATTTTCTTGCTTTTGATTCCTTACCAACAAGATATCATCTCTCTTTGTTTTTGTTATTGTTTGAGAGTGTCTATCTGCCTGCAAGGAACAAAATCGACAAAATAATGATTTTCTCATTGAGATTGTTATCGATTTTTCCATCTCATTTTCACGTTATTTGTTACTTGTTATTTCCGATGAGTGGAAAAATCCTTTTTGTTTTTTGTTCTGTTTTTCTTTTTGTTAAGTTTTTTCTTGTTGATTTTTCGTTTTTTTTATGTTTGAATGGAAATTGAAAATTTAATTTTTTGTTCTTTTCCGCAACTTCAAAACTTTTGCTTCTTTTATGCTTCATTCTTCTTGTTCAGTTTTCTAAATTTAGAAAATTTCCATCAAATGAGAAGAAAGGAAGGATATTGGCTTAGACCGAGGAAGGAAATTTAAAAGTTCTTGAATTTTTCATGAGTATTTTAAGTGAATTTAAAGCTTCTAAGAAGATCTGAGCTCTTTGGTCAATTCAATGAGTTTTTATTTGATTTTTTTTATTTTTAAACTCAATTTCAAATTCTGGTTTTGTTTAAATTTTATTTTTTGAAAATTTCTTATTTTTCAAATTTTTTTTTTCATTTCATTTGGATTCAAAGTTTTAATTTTTTTTTATTTTCAAAAATCATTTTTAAATCTAAATTTATTATTTTTTTAAAATTGTTTTGATTTTTATCAGTTCCATTAATATTATTTTAATTCAAAATTTTATAATTTCAAAACCAAAGAGCTTCATCAAAAAATATCAACATTTACTAATCCAATAAGATAAAGATTCGTAATCTCTTAAAATCATTCTACAGTTCCATCATCAAAATCCCAAACAAGAGCCAAAAAAGGGAAGCAAAATGTTTTCTGTTTCAAGGAAGAACAAGAAAAAGTTTCCAATTTTCAACTTTTTTGTTATTTCTTTTGTTATTGTTATTGTTATTTGTTATTATATTCCCCAAAACACCAACCAAAGAGCAGCTTAATTTAAGGAAATCTTGACTAAAATTAATGCTGTCGACTTGACTATAAGACTCTTACGGACGAAGACTAATCGACGAATTTGATCAGATTTAAAAAGAAAAAAAATTCCCATTTAATCAATTAGAATTTTTTAAAGAGAAAATTGAAAAACTTTTTCTCGTCTTAATCCTATTGAATAAGGATTATCACTGGGATTACACAAAGTCCCTTCGTAATTGCAAAGACCAAGTTACGACTTTTTTTTAATTTTATATTTTTTGTGTGCCTTTTTTCGTGTGTTTTTTTCTTCTTCTTAGTTTTTAAGACTTTCAATCTCACAAAAAATAACTTTTGGAAATTTTCATTTGAATCAGAGCTGAGTAAAATTGAAAATTTCAAATTATCTCAACTGAGAGTCTCGATACCCAGCTCTATTTTTAATTAAAAACTTTTTCTTTTCTAAATTTTCACAAAAAAAAACTTTTTCTCTCGATTAAAACAAATGCAAAAGTTTCTCTCATTTCTAATCAACATCTACATCCTCAAGCCTTAGTTTTCATTTTATCACAGAAATTTTAATTGCAATGAAAATGGAATTAACACGGATTTAAATTGAAATAATGTAAGAAAAATAAATTTTGTTGTTGTTGTTGCTATTGCCGGTGGAAAGCTGAAATGTAAAGGTATAAGTGGAGTGGTAAGGTTGGAGGTGTAATAGCATCAATCATTAAGATTATGCTAGTAAATCATCATCAAATGTTTAACAACAGACAACGATTCTTAATGAAATTCTAAGATTCATAAAATAATCCCAAAAAAAATAAACAATCAGCCTGCCATCCTCCACACATCATCCATATTAAGTTATCAACCTAATCAGAATCAATTCAATACATAATCTGATTTTAAGAGCATCTAAAGTTTTGTTGAAAGCTCACTGAACACATAGAAATCTTTGTTAACTAGATTTATAAGCTGTTATTGTTATATAGATGTGTAAGTTTCTTGTTAACTAGTTTTTAAGTTCCTCTGTTATTTGTTATGTTTGGCTGTTGAGTTAATACTTTGTTAAGTTTTTTTTTATTTTACTTCCTTCAATATAACACCCTAAAGTATAGCTTAGAACTTTTTGTACTAAGGAAATTAAAAGTTTTTCTCTGAAACTTTTAAGTTGTTTTCAAGAATTGAAAAAAAAATAAAACTTGAAGGAAGGGATAAAAAATAATAAGTTTTTGGGGAAAGTTTGCCACAGCATATGAAACAGCAATTTGCTAGTGGCATGTCATAAATTAAAGGAAAAAAAATAAGCCAAAGTGCCTCAAAATATTAATTTTAATAATTTGGAAGCAACAAATGATCATTTCATGGAATTAATTACATGATAATTAACATCAATTAAATGAATCATTATAAAGAAGTTAAAGGGTTCATGTACGGGGACCAAAAATACAAAAGAGTATACCAAAAATATTTAATTCATAGTATACGTAATGAAAATTTATTATTTTCACAGTATTGTAAATAATTATTCATAAATCAATTGTGCGAATGAAATGTATGAATGAATATTTTATCATAATTTAGTGTGCACAGGGATAATAAAAAAAAATTGGATTTAACACAAAAGAAATATTGAAAATTGTTTTTATTTACTTTTTTACAGTTTTTCAGATTAAAATTTTAATGTGTTTATTTGTCAATCAAATTAAAATGAGAGGATTCTAGAGTTATTAATTTGATTTTGGTTCAATGATCAGCATATTCGGCCTGTTTCACTAAAGTGGATTATCCTCGATTTCGGATTATCCACTTCAGTTTTTCGGAAATATCTCCAGACGCTTAAGATTATTAAGAGATCTAAAGTGTGATCTCATTAAAGTGCTTTGCTACTTAAATTAACATATACTAAGATTTTTTATATCTTCATTAGTTTGAGAATTATAGCAAAAATTGAAGTTAATCTTCTAC
This sequence comes from Chironomus riparius, assembly GCA_917627325.4. Lineage (NCBI taxonomy): Eukaryota > Metazoa > Arthropoda > Insecta > Diptera > Chironomidae > Chironomus > Chironomus riparius. The sequence continues at coordinate 58,690,382 of OU895877.1, forward strand.
GTTTGGCTAGAAAATTGTACAGAAATTTCAGGCATACTTTACTCTTTTATAATCCAAAATTAGAAATACCACACCTTCCATAAAGTTTAAGATATTTACAAAAAACTGAAATGGATAATCCGAAATCGAGGATAATCCACTTTAGTGAAACAGGCCGATTGAGTTTTTTAATGAAGATTCATCACTAAAGTCATTTTAAAATAATATCTTTAGACAATAAAATTCTTACAAAATATCAAGTTCAATGAATTCATCAAAATTTACTAAACAATCTTTAACAACTAAGATAGTTCCAAGTCAAGGTCAATTAAGTTTGAAATATTTTGGTTTATCAATTATCACTTTCGCTTTTTTCAGTAAGATGTTCATCACGAATGTGACTGAAATTGCATGTATGATAATTATTTGTTTAAATATTGCCCAAAATGTGAAATAATTAACATTTCAAATTTGTCTGTGCTAAATCTTGCAGTTTTTTGACTATAAAAGCTACATCTATTTCTTTTTTGTGTATCAGTTGCTATTTAACTTCCAAACTTCATTTTACATTCTCCAAAAAAATCATCAAAAAATGTTCAAATTCTTAACAGCATTGACTGCAGTAATTTGCATTTCACTTGCCTTCCCACAAGCTCCAGATGCTTCAGCAAGTTCTTCAAAAGATGCTGAAGCTGTTGTTATCTCAAATACAGGTTCTGATGATTCAGCTGGAAATTTCGCCTCAAATTTTGAAACCAGCAATAACATTAAATCGGAAGCTAAAGGATCTTTGAGGGAACTTACATCAGAAAATGGAACCAAAACATTTGGAGAAGTACAAGAAGGAAGCTATTCTTATGTTGGAGATGATGGAAAGACTTATGCAGTCAAATGGATTGCTGATGAAAATGGTAAGTTTAATTAATCAAGTTTCTTATGGCACAGTCATAGAATAATAATTTATTTTCTTTGAACTAGGTTTCCAACCAGAAGGTAAGAGAACAATTCGATCTCCACAATGTGGTTATGTTAATTTAAGAAAAAAGTCAAGTCGGCTTCAGTCCAAATAAGAACAGCATTAAATTGATTAATTTTGTAAGAAAAATGCTCAAATCATGTCAAATTAGATTTAAGAAGTTTTATTCAAAAACTATTATTCCTTCTGATCATTAAATTTATTGTGCAAATTTCAGCTGATTTCCTCCCAGTACCACCAGCAGTACCACAGGTCTAAAAGAAGCTATGTGCCAAAATTGATATTACATTGATATTTTGATTTTTTATAATTTTTGATTTTTTAAAATATTAAATAAAGCTGAATTGCATTCATAAAATATCTTTAATTAATTATATGAGACTTACTATAGCTCCAGCCACAAGGTAGAGAGAATTATACAATCTGATGAATTAAGTCAACTCTCATTTTTCTATAATTTTAGCTGATTTCCAAAAACTACCAAAATCACCAGAAACTGACAGAGTTGGTACGCAGGTGGCAGTCGCCGATTGTACTGTCGCCGTTTTCCAACTGTGGAAACTGATCAAAAGATTGATGTTCGAATCTCCGATAAAAGACTCTAATGATCTTGTCGGGGTGCTCAAATGTTTCAATGCTCAATGCTTTTGATTTTAATTTAAGTTGAATTTTCAACTTTTTGTTCAAAAAAATTTAAAACATTTTGAAATCGTCACTCCAAAAGTTCATAAAATCAATTTTTGCAATTTCGTCGAAATTTCATTCCCAAAACCTGTTGACTATTTTACAGAATATTAACCTTTTAATTAATAATTGCAATAATTTATTTGTTCAACATAAAATCAGTCACTCGTTTCTGATCTCGTAAAAGGCAAATTAATGTGAAATAAAATATTGCTTAAATGAAATTAAATCGCAATATTTTTGTGATGAAAACATCAATTTTTTGCTCTTTTATATGTTTGATTAATTAATCAATAATTGCTGCTTTATGAATTGAACAGCATTAATTAAAAGTGAAAAATTGTGATTTACAATTTTTTGTGTATTTTTCAGAAAATGATAATTTATAGAAATTAATAAAAATGCAATCATGACTGATTTACAGATAATTTGTAGGGACAGTTGATATTCACATACATAAAAGTAAAGCTGAAATGAATAATCTGAAATGTAATTACTGTCAAAAAGTTCTGTCTCCTGGTTACACGCTTTCTACCTTTATATCGCATGTTTTGTAGAATCAAGCAAAATTCACTTTGATATTTGACATACAATTTTGCAATTGATAGCAATAATACAGAAGATAAGCAAATTTTAATTTCAAATTTTAGAAGTCAATAATATTGAGAGAAATTCAGCCTTCTAGTGTTAATGTCGAATTATTTGCATGGCAATATTGAAATTACCTGCTAGAATTGAATGTGAAATATGAGATTCCTGTTTTGCAAAATACTTAGAAATTGATTGAACTTGTCATCATTTGCTTATGTGAACTGATCAAAATCATCAAAAATTATCCAAATGTAATCTATCAGAACCATACCCTTGATGTGAATATTAAAGCTGTCAATATTAATGCCAATAGAGTTTTTGCCCCTAAAACTTATGCAATTAGTATTTGAAATTTATCGAAATCCAAATTTTCTTGTATAAACTTTACTCGATTCTTAAATCAGATTTTCAAACAACTCTAAGTTTTAAAATCTACTCTAAAAGAAAAATCAAATATTTTCAAAGTACGACAAGATTTCTCTGCAGACCCTTTTTCTTTTAAATCCATCCATTTATTTAAAAGCAACTCCATAAAAATGGTTCAAGCTTTAATGACAAAAGGAATTTATTCAAGCACTTTAGGTAACTTTTTGATAAAAACTGAGTCATTGTGCTATCTTAAAATAAATCTTATCTATTTTACCGTTCGAAAATCCAGTCACAACTTTATTCACAGAATTTTTTTTCTTCGCACACATTTACAGTTACTTTATTTATTAATTTGCGGATGACACCTTTATGCTTAAATGTATTGAACAATATTTTTTGGTGTTATATAATTCAGGCTAGCTTACAATCGACCAACTAAAGTTCCATCCTCTCTCCATAATGTCATCATTCCTCTTAAGTTCATTCTGAAGGATCTTGGTTCTACACTTCCTCCATAGTTGTTATAGCAATTTTGAAGTGCTGTATGAACGTCGTTGATGTTTCCACTGTTGATATTTGGGAAGTTTTGGGACACACAGGCATTTCCAAGTAAGTTCAAAGTTGTCAAGGCATTCAAATTATCCAAGAATCTTCGTCCAATAGCATTAATTTGGTTGGATTGAGCATGGAATTGAACAATCAATCTCGTTTGTGATAATAAAATTTGGGGTAAACTAGTCAATTGATTATTATTCAAGTTAATATTTGTTATGTTCGTAGTACGTGCAAAGAATGTTTGATGAATTTCGGTCAATTGATTTTGCATCAAGTTGCAGGTCGTAAGACGATATGATAAATCCAATAAAGAATTAGGCAATGATGTTAACAGATTATTTTGTAAATTAAGAACTTGAAGATTTGGAGCTCCAATTAAAGCATTTGGAAATATAGTATTAAGTCCTGCTCCATTAATTATGATTTGTTCCAGCATATTAGCATTTTGGAAGGCATCTGCTTGGAATCTCATAACATTTCCGGCAATTGGAGCAGTAAAGCTGTAAACTCTTAAGTTAACAAAAGTTGTGAAGGCTTGTCTGATGATAAAATATGATCTGGATCCTTGGATGTTCAACCTTGTTACCCCAGCATTACTTTGACCTGCAATATGAGTTCCAGTGAAAGCAAAATTCCAGAGCTCATTATTAGGTGTTGATACAGCATTTAAAAAGCATTCATAGAATCCATCCATCATACGGAATGTACATGGTAGAGTTTGCTCTTGAGCTGACGATAATGGAATTGATGAAATGCAAAGGCATAAGATTGTTCTGGAGGTAATAATAAAGTTATTATATAAATTAGTTATTAGGTCAACTGTGTAGTGCTATAATCCACAATCCCTAATCCAAATACTTACAATGCTAATATATTCTGCTTCATGATTGCTATTCTTTACTCCAACCTGGTTCACCGCAAAAATTCGACTAACTTAATGTCTTCCTGATGACTTAATAAACATACAGACTTATTTATTATCTATCAAAAAATAATCTGAAGAAGTCATTCGGTATCTTATCAGTTGGATTTAGAAACTGTGATTTTTTTTGTGGGATATCTTTAACTTATCTTAATCCTATCGAAGATAAATGTATTGTCTTATTTTTGATATCGAGGAACTGAATCAAATACCAAACGTTTGTGTCAGCCTTTTGTGTCATAATTAGTCAGGTTTTGACATTCAGCATGCGGTGGATTGGTTTCAAAAAAATTAAATTTTGACTAGTCCCAGGGTTCATTCCAAAATAAGCCCAACTCTTAATTTTAAAAAAAACCTAAATGCTGAAATTGACTTAAATTTAAAGATAACAAAATGCTACATAAAAGTAATTCGAAATTAATTAAACGAATATCCTTTAACACATTTGAGCTTCCGACATAAAACAAAAATCAAATTTCCATCTCATCAAACTTTCTCATTCAGATCATCAAACTTCAACATTTGCCCTCGACGAGCTTATAAACTCAAATCGACACGTGTTTCTTTCCATCAACAAACAATCCATTCAACAAAGTTCCAACAAACTTTTGCTGAAATTGAATCCATGATTGGATGAAGCAAATAAACAAGCATCTATCTATCGTCTCAAATCACTAAAAAGCAAACAGTCGTCGTCGTCATCATCATCACCAGTAATTGTTGCCATCATATTATCACAGTTATTTATCGCCATGCTCAATAAAATCATGAAATGTTCTTCTTCTTTTCCTCTTCTTACCATTAATTTTTTCATCATTAAATGTCATAAATTTTATCTTTCAATAAGAAATCTATTACGATGCGGCCATCATGTCTTTTGTGAGTAAGTAATAATAATTTTGATATCATCACAGCAAACAAAAGGAATCGAGAGCAGAAAAGGAACACCGAGGAAGAGAGATGAAAATATCTATAGTATCTTTATGACATTGTGAATGAATGAAATGAAATGAATGACTGAGTTAAGGTTGAACAGTTGAAGGAGTGGAAGCTTTTGTAGGATGAGAAAAAAAATTCATTCATTGCTTTTTGGAGGAGATTGAAATTGTGTGGGCATTTTTATTGTATTTTCTGAAGAAAGGAAAATTATTTGAAATTTTTTGATGTTTTATAGCTTATTATCAAGAGTTTTGATACTGGTTTGATGACATAAGATCCATGACACTCAAACTTACATAGAAATTGAAATCCTAATCCATCCAACTAGGCTCATTCTCTCACAAGATATAGTTCCTAAAGTAGTATTAATCTTGCTTATAGTTACAAACCCTTCAACAAAACAAGCTTTTCCCCATTCCTAGCATACCGCACATAAAGAAACTTCATCAACCAATATACATGAAATTTTTCTTCTTTTCATATCTTCCGTAATCGATATCCTTCGTCTATACTCTCATTTTATTCCCTTTTCTCTGTATCGCTTTTACTACGGTAACAATGAAATTGAATGATTTAAGATTTCAGCATAATTGAAATTAAATTTCGATCGATAAAATCGCAAAACAAAAAAGTTTTTCATTTTATTATTTTTTGATGCAAAAGTTTGGAAAATAAAATTTTTGAGCAATTTTTGAGAGTGGAATTGCGAGCCCGAATGGCACAAGTCGGACAATTGAATAGAAATCCGTCGCACAGTCAGCATGATTCTGGCATGGGACTGGCTTAAATTTAAATCCAGCACCATGCCAGAGTCACACGAGCTTTGTGCTGGAACTCTGATCGATCAACCAATTTGTGCCATTCGGGGAGGATGTTTTGACTGTTTGAACAGGAGAATGCTCCAAGTTCTGTCAGGTCATCACGTAGTAGAATCAGACCTCATACTTAGCAGTTCTATAGTATCAAATATTTAATCCTTCAACAGCCAACATAAATGAGTAATATGAAGATTTGTGCCACAAAAATAGTCTGAGCCTTTCGGCTTTCCCACAAAAAAGCGCTTAATCGAGCAACTGCTTTTTATTTCCCCAAGGGGCTGTTCACTTATTACGTAACGCGAAAAAATGACCCCCCTCCCTCGTAACAAAATTTGTATGAAAAAAAAATTTCCTTGTTTGAACCGTAACAAAATCTTAGACCCTCCCCCCCCCCTCCCCCTAAAAGCGTTACGTAATAAGTGAATGGCCCCCAACTTAATTGCCCCAACAAAATAATTATTTACAAACTTTTTCTTCCCTCCTAATTCATTAAATTTAATAAAAAAAAGAGCAACTCAATGTAAAAGCTTTAAATCGTCCCTCCCTTCCGTAAATTACAAAACAGCATGAATGTGATGTGAATAGGTAAGAAACAGAAAGAAGAGGAAAATTAATTAAAAATGTTCAACAACCAAACGGAACAATGCGAGCAGAAATTTTTATACCTCATTAAAACGTGTTAATGTTTACATATTTTCATTAAACTTCATCAACGATGCAAACGTTGCGACATAATGGGAAAATAGTCTCACATACAAAACGAAATGTTTTTTTTTCTTCCTTCTTCTTCCACCGGCTACAAAAGCTCCTTTTTCTCTCGAGAGCGACAAGACAAAACATCTGCGGTGCTTGTTTATCATCATCATGTCATGCTTCTTTTCTCTCATTGTATTCAAAAAAATATTCGATTTTTTTTTATTTTTGCAATTTTCCAATGAGTTTGCGCACATCGAGAACATCATGCGGTCGAAGATTTTTTTTTTGCTGTATGCCGATTTTCAAAACACTACAAAAACAATATTTATTTTTTTTTGTGTATATATTTTAGCCGTGTCGTGCGTCTCAATAGAGCGTTTTGTTCGAACAACAAAATAAAAAAAAAATAATAGCAATAGAACTGAGAGATTTTAACTTTGTGTGTGCCTCAATTTTGTGAATAAAATAATTTTTCATTTCTGTGCGATGTGATGTGATTTACTGAGATAATTGAACAGAAATTTTCATGTTTTATTTTCAGTAAATCAGTTTTAATTCATCGTGTAGCTTAAATAGAGGAAATGGTGCTTTAAAGTTGAACTTTTTTTATTGTTTTGATAAATAAAATGAAATTGTGAGAAATCAATAAAATACAAATAAGACAGAAGTGAATGTCAAGTGATTTACATTAAAAGATAATCAAGTTGTAATTTGTTACATAACTTTACTTTACTTGCACACAAAATAATCATAAAAATAAGAAAAAAAGTTTCAGTTTTACGGAAGCAGGGTGAGTCAATTATTAGAGCGAAAGGTATTGAAAACAGACTGAATGTCTGATATCGATTTATATATTTTTTCTGTGCTGTTTTTCTCCTCGCCTTCTCTCGCTTGCCTATGGAAAATTTTATCTATGTATTATAACGTCCTTGGCATTATGCTCTAGATGAAAAACTATGTAGTAAAAAGATTATTGTGATGCGGATTGTACGGCGTATGTGGAACATGAAAAATATCTTTTCTGGAATTATTTTTAGACATTCTTGGGTTCAGGAAATTGGGAGGAAATGTGATGAGATTAAATCTTGTGTTTTGATCAGTCTTGGCATTTGGGTCACACAAATTTGTCAACTGTCTAGAAATTATAAATTAGTCTTCTTGTACTTGCTTTGTTCGTTGACTATGTGGATCGGTTGTGATTCTTATGTCTTATAGATGTTCCTTTAACTGATTCTATTGTCACCCAATGCCTGCTACTTATCATCTTTAAATTTTCCTTAAGTTTACAAGATCCTTAACCAAATCTTAGCTCTAGTCTAATTCTAAGGGTTGTTCAGAACACAAACCCTAGTTAAATTTAAGTTCAATTGATGTTTCTAAAGAGGATCCCACAAATTGATTCTTGGGTAGGAAATCAGCCCCTCTTTTATTAAAATTTGGCATCTACAGCTACAAACACATCAAATAGCTCCATTTCCACATTAAATCAGCTCAGATAAAAAGAATCGACAAATATTTTCCCTTTTTTCGCTCAAATCTTCCTTCCTTTATTCCCGTTGCACATTCATAGACAGTCATCAATTAAATTAACAACGGATGAATAACCACAGAAGATATTTTTAATCCTTTAGATTAAGGCTAATCCACACCTATAAGGAAATAACTTCAACAGCCACATTATCAGATTAAATTTCTTGTCATACATTTATAGACTTTTTCAACTCGACCTTTTTCATGCTTGAATGCCTACAAGTTTTTTTTCTTCGTCGAATTTGTTTACAATAATTGAATACGTATTAATTTGTAGGCATATTTTCAATGTTTACATGAACAGATGACTATTTTCCAAGTCTATCGAGCTTATTTGTCTGCATTAGACACAAAAGATATTTCATAGTGAAAAGGTCAGTGAATATTGAAGAGTATTGCTTAGTCTTTACCAAACTAAGGTAAATTTAATCCACTCATGTGTGAAAATCTCTCGATTATAATCTGTAATTGAGTAGGATTAACAGCAGGTCATGAAAGCTTTTAGTATCTCAATCTTGTTCGTACTTAAAGTTGCACTCTTATTAAACGTGAAGCAGTTCTGTTTTAAAAAAAATTCTCAAAACTTTTATTTTTAATATTCAGTTGGATTTTATTATGTTTTATGTAAATAAAGAAAGTTTTGCAGATATTCTCATATCTCTTATTCACTTACTCGCATAACATTCTGAATGAAAAAGTTTGTTGGATTTGAAATGAAGCAACATGTAATAAATTTTTGTTGGATATTATTTTGTATGTTTTTTATGATATTAAAAAATATATGAGAATCTTTTTTAAATCAAGTTGATGGATATATTGCACATATTGTCCTTAGTAGCATCGTTTTGGAATAGATGCTATGGTTCGATACCCATTTATGACAGTTCTTTCAGTTTAATTTGGCATAGACTGTTCAACTTTTATTTTTGGCGACTTTATTCACACATTTCAAGATTCTCTTTGAACCCAAAAATTAGATTTGATCTGTAAATGATCCCTAATCGTTTAATAAACTAGCATTCATCGTCCAATGTGAATAACCTCCCTCAATATAGTCTCTACTTCTATTTTCCACATTTCATTAAATACAAAATTGAAATATTTTTCTCATTCAGATAATGTAAAACAGCAGAGAAAGATCCAGACTCAAATGCAGCCTGTGAATATGATACATTGTAATTAAAAATTCCATTCCAGCAAACGAATAATGTCCACTATTTGATTATAGAACTGAAAATTGCCATATGCCATTAAAATCCACTCTCATTTTATGTCGACTCATCGATAAGTCATCGATGTGCAGTAGTGTAGAGTTTAAATGAAATAGAAACTAAGGGAAAAAAGGGTCGAGTTTTAAAAATAACATGAAGACACAATGAATCACTCGATGATAAAAATAAAAGAAAATTTCTTCTGTGTGAACCGACGTGATTTAATTAAATGCCGCATCAATGTAGAAACTCCTTTGCCAATTCAATGTTGGATCATCGACATCGTCATGTGACGTTGAGAAGTGCTGAATGATTTAAAAGAAAATTAGAGAAGAAAAATAAGGAGATAAATCAGAATGAAAAGTAGAGCACAGAAATTAAATTAGAACTAGATAAAAAAAGATGTTTTTAACCGAGAGTTCTTTTGAAGTGGCTTAAAGACTTAATTTATTGCATTTTAAATAGATGTGTAGATCTCGGTTGAAGGCTGTTCTGAATCGATTTAAAATTAACTTATTTATTAACTTTTATGAACTTTGTAGCTATTCATTGATTATCATCACGTCAATTAATACGAAACTCTACATAATTTATTAGTTTTTGGGGAAAATTGATAACTGTAAGATTTGGGATATTAATCTACTTATAATAAATCCTTTTATGTTAGTGGAAACATTAATTATGTTTCGTAATATTCTATGTCTATTGAAATATGAAGATTCATTGGAAATTAATTTGATTGTTTCCATTATAATTAGATGAGGAAAATTGCTCAATTTTCGACAATAAATCATTCAACTTACATAATTTTATAATGATTTACCAGATTTATAAGCAAGAACATTAGAAATTTTTGATGAAGATTCTTATTAGGGGCCGTTCACTTATGACGTCCAAAAGGGGGGGGGGGGGTCAGAAAGAAAAGAATAATAGAAATTCCTGGAAATCCATTATTCTTTTTTGAAAAATGTCCGTTATTTTTGGACGTCATAAGTGAACGACCCCTTACATGAAAATGGAAATTTGAAGCTTAAGAAATTTAAGATTTAGCAGATACTTCTTTGAATGTTGTTTAATACAGCTAAGAATGAGAATCCAAAGCTATACCATTATCCTAATGGACTCTCTAGAAATCCAAATGTCAATTTTTAAAATAGAATCTATTAAAACTCATAATCAACCTTGATCTTGATGAAAATATTTTTCTCTTTTGATCTTAAAATATCAGATGCTTTCCTCCATTCAAAATTTCTTCATAAACCACCTTAAAAATAATCACAAATGCTCTAGCGACTAGCACAAGATATCATAAAAAAAATTTCAAGAGTATTATTGAATAAAAAATATTTTATGGACATTTTATCTCTACTTTTTTACAATGTTGCTTTATTAAGTTATCGACATGAATCCTCAAGATATACATTTAAACTTGAACAGGATCTTTTAAAAAATTCTCATCATGTCTTTCGAGTTGGGCATAAAAGTTACATTTAATATGTTTTGTACATAAAAATAATATCATTTTGTTTCAAGAGAAAATATGTTATGACATTTTATATGTTCAAATAGAAGCTGAATGTGTATAATGTCAACATAAAAAAAAAACAAGAAGAAGTCGTAAAAAATCTTGAAATTTATGAATTTGCGAGAACATTTCACCTTTCTAAAATATCATCACATCATTAGAGTTACTATAAAGACATTTACTATTTTCCATCCAGATTTATGCTTCTCATGAAAAAAATCTATATCCAAAGTCATGTGGCGACAAAATGTCATCATTATTCACATTGAAGGAAGTTAATGAATGAATGTAAAAATCCAATTTCAAATATTTAAGGCAATCCCATAGCGGTTTTATCGCTTCAATGCCGCGTGACAGAGACATGAATTGTTTCATTCTAATATACATATACACAAGCTTATATTGCTTTTTTTGGGTTACCTACATGTCTCCTTCTCTCATTCGAACGATACGAATCACTCATCCATAAAATATTCTTCCGTTTCTCTTTTTCATTCGCATAAGGAATTAGTTTGTAAATTGATGTTTGTTGGAATGCATAGGTTGTGGTGTTTAGAGCGCATTTTTGGCAATGACTTGTCATACTTAACTTAAGCTTCTTGTAATGACTCATTTCTGGTAGGAAGTCTCGTTTCCAGCCTCAAACCCAAACTGCTGATCAATGCTCAACCTACAACATCATAATATGTCACTTAAAGATCGCACAAGACAAAAAGTAAAGCATAAGAAAATGTTAAACTTCTTTTCAGCATTGGCAAAAACGTTCTAGTTTCGTCTTGACAGTAAATCGTGGAAGGCGCGTGTTTTTGTCAAAAAAAAAGAAATAAAGAAAAAAGAAAAATTTATTGTGACACATTCTTGATATACATTTTTTTCTTCATCGTGAAGATAATTCAATTTTATAAATATACAGTTGAGGAATTTTCAGCAAACAGCATCGATGGTGGTAAACGGAAATGTGTTATGATACGAGAAAGTGACAGATTTATCGATAAAGTAAGGGAAACAACATGAAACTTATTGATCGATGTCCCAACTGCATATCATCCTCAACTGAAGATTCAGATGAGACGTTATCGGATGAGAAGCAGCGACAGAAGAAACGAAAGAATTTTTTGACGCCACTTGCGATTCTCATCAATGGATGTGATAAAAGATTTAAAGATCAACGAGAATTTTATTCAAAATTCTACACAGCTCCAACAATTCAACCGAGGATATTTAGTCGCAGTAAAAAATATGAAATTGAACGGAAGCATAAAGTCAAGAAACGTGACTTGATGAATAGTAAATTGAATATAAGTGCAATTAGTAGTAGTGAAATACATTTAACATCATCAGATGATATTGAAGGTAAGACCATTAAGTACATAAAGCAGCCATTAAAATGGTGTCATTTATTATCATTACCAATGTGACATACAGTTCGGTATGGGAGACGTGAGACAAATTTTACAAAATTAAATTCGATAATGTCACGAAGGGTGAAATGAATGTCTTTTGCTAATGTATTGAGTAATCATCTGTGACATTATTATAAATTTTCAAGTGACTGATGACCCAAATTAACCTGCATTGGCACTAAAACAACAAAACTTTTTGTCTCTATCTTCATTTCTGTTTGCTTTTCTCGTACATACAAGAGAAAAAAAAAACAAAAATCGAAAATGATGTAATTTGATGAGTTGCAGACACGGTTGCTGGAAAAAATGGAAAAACAATTTTATTTTAATTCTCGAACTTTTATGCCCAACCCTTTCCTCTTCAATACAAATTCATTTTTCCGCTAAATGAAGTCGGCTCATTGTGAATTCAGAGTCTGAAAATTTATTTTTATTTGATGATTTAATACAACAATACTTTGTTACTCTGCTGTATGCTTAAATTTTGTAAATGCTTTCGATGCTGTAGGAAAAGTTTTTGTGAAGAAAATTTTTGTAAATTTGAGGATTTTAATTGAAAACAGCTTATGTGCTTAAGGATGTGTTTATATTTTTGTTAGAAATTTTGAAACATAATGTGCGTGAGTGCTTGAAGCTTTTGTTACTCTATCGTATTAGGTTTCAACAATATTTACTAGGTATAATTATTTAGGTCATAGCTCGGCATTTGTGACAGTAAATATCGTGAAAAAATATCACAAATGAATTAATTGGGAGCAAAAATATCGTATTTTTTATGAAGATGTAGCTACCTAACCCTAGCTATCATCCTAGCAACATCTTTGATGCAAAAAGTCTTTAATCTTAACACAGATGTCTACACTAGATGAAGAATGTAGATTCTTCAATAGTTTTTGTCTAGCTAAGAAACTTTCTTCATAAAGATCGATTCTACATTTAGAAAGAAAAAAACCATCTACATGTAGATTGTGTCTACATGTAGAATCTGTCTACATGTAGATTCGATGTACAGTAGCGGCCAAAAGTATCCGGACAAACACAAAAATGTCTATAACTTTTGACTGGATGGTCCAATTTAACTCAAATTTTCACTGGAATACGTAAAATCGAATGACAATTAATAAAAATATTACCTTAATAACAAATCTTTAAAACCAAAAATTTTATTTTAAAAAAACTAAAAATTGAATGGACAAAAGTATCCGGACAAAATTAAAAGTTTAAGAAAAAAATACTCTTTACTAAGTGAATGGCTTATAATGGATAGAATTTTGAGTTCTTCTGTTTAGTACTTTGTTGGAAAGCCCTTAGCATCAATTACTGCTTGACATCGTCGCGGTATGAGTCCCACAGCTTAATCAAAACATATATTGAGATCTTTTCCCAAGCATCCTTGATTATGGTGAACAAAGCATTCTGATTTGTAGGGTTTCGACCTGAAATTTGTCTCTCTACATGTTCCCAAAGATGCTCAATCGGATTTAGATCCAGACTTTGGGATGGCCATTCCAAAACTCGGATCTTCTTGGTTTTAAAAATTCCTTAACGACCTTCGATGTGTGTTTGGGATCGTTATCCTGCTGGAAAATCCAACCTCGAGGCATAACACGTTTGGCATGGGGAAGCATGACCCTGTTGATGATATCTTTATACATTTCCTTGTCCATAATACCAGTAACTCGATGAATCGGACCAACTCCATCACGACTAAAGCATCCCCACACCATAACGTTACCTCCACCATGCTTAACTGTCGGTAACTGATACTTAGGATCGTTTCTATGACCCTTTGGTCGTCTCACAAACTTGATTCCATCAGATCCAAACAACATAAACTTTGATTCATCACTCCAAAGAACTTTTGACCATTGCTCGCGAGTCCAATTAAGATGTTCCTTGGCAAATTTTATTCGGGCATTTCGATTCTTTACAGAAACAAACGACTTTTTGACGGGACGTCGTCCAAACAATTCTGCATCATTCAATCGACGTTTAGTTGTTCTTGTACTCACTTGAACATTGTAAAATTCCTTCATTTCTGCATTCAATGTTACAGCACTCTTACGCGGATCAGCTTTCGATGCATTAATTAAAGCCTTATCTTGTCTTGCAGTTGTCTTTCTGGGTCTTCCTGATTTCGGTAACACGTTATGATTATTTCTTTCTCTAAATCGTCGAACAACATCAGCTATTGTGGACTTTCCAGTACTAAATTGACGTGCAATGTCTCTGTAATTTCGTCCTTGGTCTACAGCACTAATAATTGCTTTTTTAACTGGTGAACTTAAATATTTTTGAGTTGACATGATGAATGTAAACAAAAAGCACCAAATACTTAACAAGGAAGCATTCGTTCAATGGGAGAAAAGCTTTTTAAACAAATTTCCGTCAAACTTTTAATTTTGTCCGGATACTTTTGTCCATTCAATTTTTAGTTTTTTTAAAATAAAATTTTTGGTTTTAAAGATTTGTTATTAATGTAATATTTTTATTAATTTCCATTTGATTTTACGTATTCTAGTGAAAATTTGAATTAAATTGGACCATCCAGTCAAAAGTTATAGACATTTTTGTGTTTGTCCGGATACTTTTGGCCGCTACTGTAGATGTCTATAATTCTACATTTTTTCCAGGTCTACATCAGAGAAGAATGTAGAATCGTAGACATCTACATTAAATCTACATGTAGACAGATTCTACATGTAGACACAATCTACATGTAGATGGTTTTTTTCTTTCTACATGTAGAATCGATTTTATGAAGAAATTTCTGTCTCAGAATTTATCTGATCCAGACAAATAACCAGAATGCAACACTGGACAGATGACAAAATTTATAAAACCCAAAAATCTGTTGCCATAGGCAAATTCATTACATCAAGAGCAAATTATATTCTCAGAAGCTTTCTTAGGGGCCGTTCACTTATGACGTCCGACATTTAGGGGGGGGTCTAGGATTTTGTGACAGTTCAAACAATGGAAATTTTTTCTATAGAATTTTTGTGACAGAGGGGGGGAGGGGGGTCTAAAAATCAGTTTTTTTTTGATGGACGTCATAAGTGAACGACCCCTTATTTTAATGATTTTTGTAGGAATACATAAAATTTAAAATATATTTCTAACCATATTGCTGGGATGAATCTTTACAATTTTGCATAATCGCATTATTACTTCTTATTATCAAGTTTATTGCATGAGTAAGTTTTGAATATTTATTGGTTTTAGCAAATTTATTCAAGCATTAGTTTTGTAATTATCTCGGAATACTTTACATGTCGTATGTGAATTTGAAGCCTCATAAATCGACATTCTAATATGAATTGCATATTAAATATATTCACAAAAATTGAAAATTTTGTGTGAATATGATAACGCAATTCTAGATTAACATATTCTATCATCAAAATTTTGAAGTATTATTTAACTTCGTTACATAATTCTTAGGATTTCTGCAAATAAGTAATTTGTTCCAGCAAAGCTATTACAAATAAATTCCAATACCAAAACACCACAAATCAACAACCAGCATTCATTACGACAACTTCCAAACAAATCATCTAATTAAGATATTAGTACTAAAAACACAAAATTACTCTTTTTAACTCAAAATGTAACTGGTCAATTAGCATCATTTACTTTCCATTCCAACATTAGTTCCCGTACGTAACATCATTGTGCATATCTAAACAGTAATGAGAAATGACCAATTGTATCTCAATAAATGACAGCAAAACAATAAACAATTTTGTAACCGGAGGAAATTTGGAGATGAATTTGTTGGATGTGCTTTTGAATTGTGTGGATGAAGGTTATAGATGTGTTTAGGGGTGGACAAGGGATAGTTTATGATAAACCTGCAATAAATGTTAAATTGTTTAGATTTTTTTTGAGTAAGGACATGATAAAATGGGTGTCATCAATCCAACTCCCTGTTTACTCTTCACGCTTGACAACAACTTAGTAATAATTCTTACAAAACAAACAGAAACAGTAATAAAAGTAAACATTAATGGATACACTCTTTGTGTTGTTGATATCTCTTAATAACAAATTTGTTTATGCCTAAAGTCGTAAAATTTCATTAAAAAATACGAGGACTAAACAATGCCTTCCAACAAACAATTTATGTCTTCAACATAATTCATACCCGAGAGTTACATCTTCCAAAAATATAAAAAGAATTCGTAAGCAAGAAAAAAATTAAATTATATTTTCAATTATCCCAAATGTCCAAAAATTCATTGCATTTCTTTTTATCGACATTCCAAATCTGCTCTGAAAATTCCAGTTGTCTATCCATTAAGAAATTAGTAACAAATCAAAAAGTTTAAAACTCAATTAAAGCAGAAAAACAAAAAAGAAGCTTCAAGGAACGATTTAATTACAAAAATTTTCCTTCTGTCAATTAATGGAAGCGAAACTGCAATTTTCTATAAAAACCCAAGTTTTTTTTGTTGTGCTATCAATAGAAGCAAAAATTAAAAAGAATTGAGATGAAAAAATAAAATTCGCTTCAGAAAATTGCTTTATGACTTAATTTCATTAGGCGGTGTTTAAAATTCTTTCGTCTCGCTTTCTGTGTCTCATTGCTGTTGATTTCTTGTTGTTTGAGTTTGTGATGAAAAGTTTAATTCGATTGTGAATCATTGTGGGGAATTGGGACGAGTGAGGTTCTTTAAAGTCGATGAAAGTAAACTGAATTTTTTGATTTTTGAGAAAACAATTTTAAACTACTTTTTTTGTGTGACTTCCGGTCGCCTTGTGGTAAATGATGAAGCTATAATCTTCAAAAGGGTGTGGTACAATAGATTCTGTTCTAATTTGAATCGCAGTGCCTCCAGCTGAAAGGCTGGGCCCTTCACACACATTCTTAATAATCTTCAAATGCACCTGACCTCTTCAAACTCTTTAAACAGATTTTTATGTTTGTCTAGCTAACCTCAAGTTTAGACCACCAATAACCAATTAGAATCATCTGGATTGAGCAGCCTCCAAACATTCTGAACTCCAAAAATTAAATCCAAATTCATAAATTCTTTTTTACATTAGCGTCAATTAAAAATTCACAAAAAAAAAGATTCCATTAAATTCAATTCATCTGCTGTCAAGCACTCATGATAAAGACATTAAAAAGAAGATGTCAAAACCAAAAGAGAGAACAAGAATAAAATGAAAAACTTTTCAATGAAAATTTATTGTCGCTTTATGGATCGATGACGCATATTTTTTGCTCATGCTGATGACGAAATATTTATTAAATGCTTTTGTCATCGACATCACATGAAATATTACAAATAATTCAATTTAGAGTGAGAATATAGAAAATCAGCGTAACAAATGGATTTGACAAAATTCCCAAATTCCTACGTATCTCGTTGTATCTACGTAGTCACCCGGGAGTAGAGTTTGTAAAAGAAAAAGTATTGTAGTAAATGAAGACGATAAGAGTGAATGAAATTTGAGGAGATTTATTGATTCGAGTGATGTATAAAGTACTCAATCATCATTTTGATTTTGATGTGTTTTGATACGAAATTGCGTTGTCATAAAAATTCAATAAATTGAAATTGAGTAAAGGAGATGGAGTGAACACTTTCAATTTTTTTCTTTTTGTGTCAATAAAATGATCATTTATTTTCAAACAATTTAAGGGGTTCTGCTGGTTCATTTATGATTCTGTGTATCATTTCTCATCATTTGATAATAATATTATTATTTTTGGCATGAATTGAATTGCTGTAAAATTGATTGTTTACAAGTTATTGCCATTAAAAGATTTTTTTATCGTAAATTGAATCTTTTGTGGCTTGATGTCATTTGAGCAGCAGATGAAGAAGGAAATTGGAATTTTTTAGAATTTAAATGAATTTTATTAAATTCAAAAATTCCAATTTTATATCATTCAAAGCTTACCTTATACTTCATACCAAGTCACTTGACTCACGAATTATACCGTTCCTATAATAAATCAACTCCACGCAGTGTCTCATTAAAGCTGTCATAGAAAATTTAGTATTGTTTGGACTTATCAATTTCTGATTTTTAATGAGGTTATTGTCAGACCACCCATGTTTTACACAAAAATCGACCTCGAACTTTGAAAAAACAAATTATTTTGTGATTAACAGAATTTCTGCAGGTTTTTTTTTGGCGAGAAAATGGGACAGTAACGGAGGTTTTGTGTGAAATATTCTTCGTGTGAATTGATTTTTGATGTTTCAAATTGAAAATCGTTTGAATTTTTGTAAAATTTGTAATTTCTGAGCTTTAAACTTACTAAATTTTGAATCATTAATGACATAAACTTAAAAATCACGAAAGTTAACTTAAATCACATTTAATAATAATAAGATAAAGTCATACTTAATAAAGGACTTAATAAAAGTCATATTAGTTCAAATTTCAAATATTATTTGATTGACATTTGAAATAAGTGCGATAAAGTAAAGTCAGATTTATGAATTTGCCATTAAATTAAAATTGTCAATATTTTTAAAGGCTCAATTTTTTGACAGAGACAATTTTGAAATGCCATTAATAATTAATCAAGTTTTATGATTCAGTTTGAGGGTGTCTCCATCAAATCAAACAAATTACTTAATTGAACTTCAAAGAGAAAAAAATCAACAATTTTAAATTTTTGCGACAAAAAGTTAATTTTGTAAAAACTAATCAGCAGATACAAAGGAACAACGGCATAAATTGCGTACATTCCTACATAATGTGAATTATGCGATTCTCAACATGAATTTAATCGAAACCAATTAAAGAGATAATCGCATGAAATGAGCGTTTATTCTACTTACTGTTCAATTCTATAAAAAAAAGTTATTGAAACTTAAATTTTTTTCATGATGAATTCAACTTGATATACATTCAAATTACGCCCAACCCATTAAAGTTCTCAATTCTGTGCTATTAACAACACAAAAAAGAAGAAGAATGAACAAAAATAAAATCAAGCTATTGATATGGGAATATAAAAAAATATTATTGTGTATACATCTATCAAAAAAAAATCAGAGACATTTACAAATGTTTTGCGCAATGAACAATTTTTGCCTTTTTTATACGAATCATCATCAGTAAAATAATTGTTAAAATGCGAACAAGCCCATTTGAAATTCCTCTCTTCATTTCTTTTGTTGCTATTTACTGAAAAGCTTTAGCAAAAAAAAAATCTAAAGCTTGACCGGCATTTAATTGATGTTGTTCCCTTCCTCCATTTAACATGTATCTATGCTGATTGAAATAATTTACAATGCCGACCTTTTCAGTGAGGGTGGGAGCATGTAACATACCTGTTAACAATCGATTTCGATATTTAAATTTGAAAAATGAGTTCAGTCATTTATACGGTAAATTAGAATAAAATCAAATAGCAAGAAATGCATAGCATTGGATAGAATGACCATAACATAATCTCACAGCAACCCCACCCACGTATTTTGTATAATTTTATTTAAAGCAAATTGTTGTAAGCAGAAGCAGCAGAAGAATATAAATGAATTTTTTCTGAATGAGTTGGGGAGATGACGATTGTCGACCATGTAACAATTCCTTTAGATTGAATTGACAATTCTGGCTTTTGTTTGATTTTAAATGTAAAATTATCTGCGTATCATGCTTGTTGGTGTTTTAAAGCTATGTTTATTTTTAAATTGAAAATGTTAAAAATATTAAAAATTGATTTCAAAACAAATTTAAAATTTCAAGAATAAAAAAATTTGAAAAATTCATAAACATAAAAATTCAAAAAAAATTTAAAAATTTAAAAAAGTTCAACAATCCAAAAAAGAATTCAAAATTTAAAGAAAACATGGAAAACATAAAAATTTAAAAGAATTAAAATTCAAAAATTCTAAATTTTTGTACTCAAGAAAATTTCAATTTCCAAGCATTTTCCTGCCATAAAATTCAAACCCAAACCCAACTGCATTAATATCTTCGTCAAAAAATCAAATAAATCAACCATAAAGCCACTCAACCATGAGCCTACAAATACGTCACATAAAAATACTTCAATCAATCAATCTCAAAAAGTAAAATATTTTAATCTCAAAACTTCATACAGCACACAAATTCCAAAAATATCCCAAAAGAAACTTTCAAAAAATTAAAAACTTCCAACTTTATTAATGAAAACATAAAAAAATCCAATCATCAAAATTAATTAAATCAATATCAAACTTCAAAAACTTCGAGTCATTATTAGGAAATAGCCGTTAGACATTTAGTCATCAATTCCCAAAGTATTTCTCTCTGTCACTAACAGTTAATGGAATAAAAATCTGTCCATCATTCATTGAATATTTAAGCGATAAAATTTTTTTTTCATTCTCTCATTCTCTTTGCGCCTCTCTTATTCCATTCCAAAAAAAAATATTCTAAGCAGTTCTTTTAACGTAAAATATTTTTACGCTACGCTAAAAGTTCGAAAAAGAATTAGTATGAATGATAATCATCACACACTCTAAACATACAATGAAAATGAGTAGAATGAGTGACTAAATGAGAGATTGACTTTGACTGGAAATGAAATTCTGTGTATTGTGTGCTACGAATGTATATGGGTATTTTTTATTCAGAGTTTTTCATTGTAAACTTTGATGGGTCAGTCAATAATGACGTCTTATCTTAAGATAACCTAATCAGACTCTAGCGCAGGTCTAAAACTTAATGACAATCCAATAGTGCTCCACTCAAAACTATTTACTTTTGATAGACGTGACCTATGAACAAGCCCTTATTTCTTCGTCTGTTTATACACTTTGTTTCGTTCTTCTCATATCAGCCGTGGCGCAGTTTTTAATATTGTACACAGAGAACAGCACTTTGAGTATAGTTTTTTTCTATCTGCTTATTTTGTTTTTTTTCGGAGACTCAGTCTGTTTAGTTACACGACGATGTTAAACGAGTGCGCATGTTTCGGCGAGTTAGCTGCCGCTCTTTGATGTGAGTATCGCGACAGTACCGAGAGTTTATGAATTAACAAAATAAATGAACATATATGTGAAGTGAAGCTGTAATTAAATTTGTTATGAATGCAAATTTATTCAGTTCTGTGGCTGTTATGTTAATCCAGAGAAAAAATATAAAAAGAAATGCCGATTAATGTCCCATTTGAGTACGAATGTGCGAGAATATTGTGAATTTTTAAAAAAAAATTATTGTACATAATAAAAAAGTGATAAGGAAGGAAGCAAGAAGAAGAATTAATTAGAGACCGCTTGAAAAATAAATCAGTGAACAAATATTCGTGTATTTAATGTTGCTTCTGCATGCTCTGTAATATTAATTTACATGCGAATAAGTCTCGTGATAATTGCGTGATGACAGTTAATAAAAATCATATGTCAAGTGCTATTAAATACATTTTAATATAACCGCAGTGATTGTCTCTTTAACTTCTCACTTATTTAATTTTGTGTATTGTCCATCCAATTATCCTCATCGAAGTGGATTAAATCATATATCAAAAGGGATTTTTTTACCCACGAGCTGTCATTTCAATTGTGCAACAATTTCCTGATTGCAGAAAATTTAATTTTTTTTGGTTGCCGATTTCATCATCAGTGTGACGAGGTAATCAACAATCAGACAACAGCAAAAAGAGAGCAAAGTTTTTATTTTAATTATCACAATTTTTGCCATTTCCAATTTTTTTTTTTTATTTTATTTAATCTGTTTTTGATGTGCGAAAATATACGGGAATAAGAAGAGCCCCATAAATTCACAAACACACATGGCAGATAACATTGATATCCGATTTTTTAAAAACTGGCTACTAGTGATCCTCAATGTTTTTTGGGGTTTGTAGAGTAAAATATTTCTAGTGCGGAAATTTCACGGTCTTTGAGTTGCAACTTGAGTAATTGATAAGATAATGAATTTTTATATAAACATGAAGCTGTCATGAGGTCGTAAATAGCGAATGATTATTAAAAATAATTGAGGTGGTCAGGAAATATTCTCACATAAATTATGTAAGCTTTCTGTTTTGGTTTTTAGAAATTCGGAAATAAATAGATTTGATTGTGGTTTGCTGGATGAGGTGGCATTTTTAAGCTTCAATAGTAATTCATAGTAATTGGCTCAATTATTAGAAATTTTTGAAACTTACTTTTCAATTCAAATTCGATCAATCAGTCCTAATATGAACTATTAATAACACTGAAAGCTTATGATTTATTGATATTTTGACAAAATTAAGTACCTAATTGATTACCTCCTTTTATGCGTCTAATCAAAACGAGTGATGCTTTATTATTAATCCTTATTGTTGCTGAATTTTTGTTTAATATTGAACAGAATATTTACTTCAAAAATTCTAGAAAATATCAAAAACATATCACAAAAAAAGATAGCTAGTGATATCCAAAGTTGTCCTAATTAGCTCTACTTTAAACCAGAACCACAGCAACATCAAAAAATTAAAAAACCTCGTAAATTCCTGAATTTTAAATTCTCAAATATCTTCCAAAGCACTTCCAAGAATCTATAAAATATTTCAACCAGACTTATCGGTTCGACCTAAAAATTCTACGAAAAAAAATAATCAATAAATGCCCATCCATTATTGAATCCCTAACTGACAGTAATTAATTAAGAGTTAAAAAGTGCGATTGCATTTTACTGCCGCGGTCACAATATACAAACAGAAACAGACAAAAGAGTATCAGAGGGGGTGTAAATCCGGAATAAACAACGCCGATAATAGTTGATACTATTAATTACGTAATTGCCGTGCTAACCCTCGAGGTTTGTTTTATATTTTATGAGTTTTTGTGTAGTCACACTCATTAATATCTGGTGCTCGTTAACGGAAGGGACTACAAAATGGTGTGTACGAGGATTGAAAGTCTAATTAAAATTTTAAGGGAGGATATACGCATTTTAAATTCCTCAATGTGATAAAAAGAGATGGAAAATTAGAAAAATGGTCAGAAATGAATGAATTTTGTAAGGTCAAAAATGCTACGTCATATCACTAATATAAGCATGTCATGCAAAGGCTTTAATTATTAAACATATGAAGAGATTAATTTAATTGGATAGGGGTTGTTCACTTATGACGTCCGAATTTAACTGTCATTTTTCATAAAAGAACAGTGGATTTCCAGGAATTTTTGTTCTTTTCTTGCTGACCCCCCCCCCCCCCTGGACGTCATAAGTGAACGGCCCCATATAATATGAATGTCTAAATTCGAATTGCAAATATTTTTTTTAAAAAATCAGCACAAGTGGAATCAGGAGTGTAGTTTGGTGACTTTTTCTTAATTTTATTGTGCGTTCCCTCAGTTTTCAACTTCGCTCCTAATTGATGTCGATAAGTGAAGCCTCATTATAATCTAGATGCCGTACCTAGCTACATCCCTATCAACCATCATTAACTGCTTACATTTAATGTTATTTCTGTATTCCATATGTCTAGATTTTCACAAAAAAAAATCGCAAAAATAGAGGCAAAAATTTTAAGTATTTTTTATTAGAATTAATAAGAAGAGAGAGCAGCAGTAGCAGCAGTTGAATCCAGTATAAATCAAGATCGATATGATGTGAAAACAGAAATGCTCATAAGCATTCAAGAATAGATCGAAACACTTGAGAAAATTGCCTTCTTTTTTTATTATTCCTCATCTCGTCTCATCCCATAAGCCATGCAGAATGCTCTAAAGTCGATTTTCAAGTTTATTCATAAGAGATCGTCTTATGAATCTTTTTATGTAAATTTTATTTTCTATTTTTTTTTTTGGAGCACACAAAAACAAAAATTTTGCCATGAGAGGATGAATTATGGATAAACATATATTTTTTTACTGATGATGGAAGCATTGAAATTCATGTTCTATTTGCTCCTGAAAAATAAAACTTATTAGATTGTGGCTGGATTAAAACTTTACTTTTGAATGGAGTTTTTGGCGCATTTTTCTAATGTTGCTTATTAAATTATGCGCCTTAAAATCAAGTATCTAGCAATTTAAAATCCATATTTCTGTGAAAACATCGTTAAAGTAATAAGAATTTTTTAATACATTTCGAAGAATGTTAAATCAGATTTATTAGACTAAATGAATCCAATTTAATACAAAGAGATCGTTCATTATGATGATAATACAATTCTTATGAAATCACTAGTCACAAACCTATAAAATCTTGTTGATAATAATATTCCCACAGTTTCTGCAGTATTCGTTTAAAATCTATTAAGACAATCTAGATCTGCTAATTTAGGATGAACCAGTCTTTGCTATAAAATTAATTCGCACATTTTTTTCGCTGCAAAAATGAATTTTTGATTTAAATCCACAAAAGGGTACTTCTTATGTTAGGCAAAATAAAACTCTTTAGGGTCATTCACAAATGATGTTCATCACAAAATGAGAATTCCATTAGAATTCTAGAATAAACCCAGTCAGACAAACAAGTCCCCTTAAAAATCTATCAAAATTTCTCCCAAAAAAAACATCAATCTTAGCTTAAAGAAGCCAGTATGGCATTGAAAAAGAGAAAAGAATTCTCATACGGTAAACAAATAAAAACCATATGTTTAATAAAAATTTCAAAATTATTCATTTACATCATGTAGATCAATGGCAATGTAACATCATGTGTTTATTACTTAAATATGACTAGATTTCTGATTGTTATGCAGCTTTGTGTAAAGAATTGAGAAAGCATTAATTAGCTAAAGATGGAAAAGAATTTTCCGACTGAAAATATAAATCTCGAATCTTTTTGTGTTGTTTTATGTTTGGGATATAAAAAAAATATTATGACAAGGAAAAATAAAACAATAAATGTTTTAGACGTATGTAGACCCAAAAAAGATAATTTTATATGTTTCGGAAAAATTGAAAAGACAAATAAATGTTTAAAATAATAATTGAAGTGCCTCATATACCAATTATGATAACATGAGGTAATTATAATTATCATAACGTCGAAAATAGCTGTTTCAGGCCACACGTTTCTAAATGAAAGAACCAATTTATTTAAGGTGTAAAGAAATGAATGTGAGGAAGCACTTTTAAGTTTTTTTTGGACATGAATTGTTATTTTTAACTGACAATTTGACACATCCATTTATGAAAACTAACAGTTTGACTGTTTTAAGAATACTTTCGCCCACTTACGTGTCATATTGTCTTAAATACTAAGTATGAAATTAATTTATCAAATTGTCTTAAAAGTGAGGCACAAAATCTATTTTTTAAGTCGTAAAATAGCATCAAAAGTATCAATATGCTATCATTGGAGCTAATCAGCTTAAAAGTTATGATCTTTTTCATACTTCGAGAGCAGTTTTGTGTTCGATATTTTATGGGAAAATGTTTGTTATTTCTTTTCTGATTTCTGTCTGGTAAAATTGTGATTTAAAAAGTTCGTATGATTTTTAATTGCGGATGATCTGTAAATATTTATGAACCATGATTAAACTGTGACTTAGGATCATAGTGGGATCTGGAGCATCGAGTCATTTGAAGGAAAATTCAAACTCAAAATCAACAACCCCAAATGAAAAAAAAATTCACTTCAATTCTGACAAAATAACCCAAAGATCACATTTGAGCAATTCCGAATCTAAAAATAAATCATTCCGTATTTTACCCCTTCATTAAAAGTCATCAATGTATAATCACCGTCATGAAAATGCTGATAATACAAAATTTGCATCAACCTATGAATCGCTCAATGAGCACATACACGTCATCCACATATCTCATGCAACTGATCTTAATTATATAGTTTTGCAATAAAACAATTTCGATTTCAGCCCATCAAAACAGTTTCAAATGAATAAATCTATTAGGCGGTGATTTTAATGATAGTGATGATGATCTTTGATGAACTGTATAGTCGAGTCGGCTTGTGATTTATTTTAAAATTCCTTTCCTATAACAGAGTAAAATTGTTTATATTTTTACAAAAATTTAATTTTCATTCATGAATATTTCATTGTAATGATATTGCTATGGAGATGGAAATTATCTCAGCTGTAGATTTATTTATTGTTATTTTTACTCCTAATTGAGATTTTTGAGATGAAAGTTTTGATTGATTTTAATGAGATATTCATGGAGAATCTCATTGCTAAATTATTAAACCCTTAATTTTGTAATAATTTGATGTGGATCATCGCTTTACAAGTTCACGAGAACACCATGTGAATAAAATATTAGAATTATAATTCTTGGTATTAAGATTTCTATTAACTTTGCAGATTTATGAAAAAATTATCTGCAAAATAAGCTTAAAAATCTCAATAATACAGAAAAATTTCTATAAGCTTCTAAAAACTGTTAAATAAGCTTAAAAAATTGCTTAAGTGAATTTTTATTAAAATATTTTTGTCAAGCTTCACGGATTGTCACCGTTAATGATGCTAATTTTATTGAATTTCTGATAAAACTTAGGGATCATTAAAATATTTTGTAACGTCATGATCAGCCTTTACTTTTTAACTATATTTAAAGAAAATTGAAAGTTATGAGGCATAAAGATCAATGGTCCGACTTCTAACCTTTAATAAAATATGTCTAACCTCACTTCCAAAAGCGACATGATATCCGATTGACCCTTGAATTCGATGTATTTTAATTATTTCTTTTCAAATCCAAAAACTCAATTTTAACCAGTTTTAAATTTTAATGACAGCCAATCATCAACATTTTATTGACCTTTCTCTACCAATACACCAAATTAGTATAATTTTCTGTCAATTATCCACCATTAAGTATCTTTTGTACCTTAAGCAGATTTTTCAAAAAATTAAAAAATAATTATTATCGTCAAACATGGCACAATGACCTTTAATTCCTCACAAATACATTTCAATTTATCAAGTCAGTCGCATTGTGATGCTAACAATACCTTAATGACATCATTTGATAATAAAAATATTCCTATGACTAACAATAAAGTCAATAAAATTGTAATAAAAACAAAATATTCTTTTGTGATTCACAAATTCTCATGCTTATCGTGCCTTACAATCAGAAATGAATTTTTAAGAAGAACCAGACTTCTTATCATTCTCATTATTATCATTTAAAGATTGTCTCTGTGACAATTTTATGTTTGCAGTTTCCTTTATCTTATCATAAACGACAGCATATGCAGTTTCTTCGTTTTTATGATCTTCAAGTTTTCTTTCGCATTGTGTCATTGTTTATCTTTGTACAAATTGTTTCAGACATAAGATATTCGCTGCCTCGCTTTTTTCTTTTATGTTATAAATTGAGGGGATAAATGAATAAAGAGATGAAGCATGAAATTGGTTAAAGGGGATAAACTGGAGCGCATTTGTGGATTAGGTCTTGAATTATGTTAAGTAGCTCTGAGAGCTATAGCTTCCATTAACAAATAATCCAAAACTGAAAATTGTATCTAGCAATGTCTGTAATCTCAAACAGTTTTGAGTTTGCATGCCTATTCCTGCAACATTTTCTCAATACTATTTGCATCTCCTTTAATTCCACCAAAAAATTTCTCAATTTGAAAACAAAAGCTACTCTTGAAATAGAATAAAACAGACACATAGTCTTACTCGTGAAATCCATTCGAATCCCATCATATTTTTGAAGATTTCAGACGCCGAAGACCAGACTCAGCTAGACAAACAAGCCGATAAAATACAAACAATACTACCCATGAGCTAGACAAGATCTCAATAAAAAGTACACTAAAAATCAGAGTATCATTGCATGAGCAGGAAGTGAGGAGGAATTTAATGGTAACTAGTATGAATAAGAACTAGAAAATTACGAGATAGTACCATATGCCGTACACACAACATAAGTAGAAGAACTGAAAAATCTACATGCATAATGTGATGCTTCTGTTGCTTAAAAGTTTCATAAGATGCTGCAAAAATATTTTTATTAAATTTGAAAGCATGAAATGATGATATGACTAAGAGGATGATGATGATGATACTTTCATTTATTCATTCATAGCTATGTGGCTTATTCATCTCCTTCCCTCAATCTTTCTTTGACTTTAAGATTTTATTCTTCAAATTGTGTGTGGATAAATAAAATTTATTTATTCTGTTTTGACTTCTCATACTTACTTATTCACATTATTTTCTGTCTTTGAATCATTCTCATAATTCACTATACAAATGTGATGGAATTGATTCTAATGCTTGCTGCTTGCTGCTACCCATACGACTTGCATTTCATTCATCTTATGAATTTATTTCACTTAAATAAGCTTCTTTTCCATTAAATTTAATTCTATGTGATAAATATGCATGTATAAATTGAGGATTTCAGGGATGGAGGATTTGAATTGAATTAGTATTTCCATGCCATCTTGAGAAGTTGTTGAGAATATTTATAGAGTGCCTGCATATGACCTATATTTCGAAAGGAGTATTTTTTTTGGCAAGTATATTTTTATTGATGTATGGTGGCTCAGTAGCGCAATGGTTAAAGGCTTTGGTACTTGAATACTGCATAATCGACTCTGCGATACTGAGTTCGAAACTCAAAAGCACATCATGTAATTTTCAAATAAAAAGAGGTTAAAAATACAACCCGCAATGTCATCAATAAATTCTTTAACAGCTCTTCCAAAAATTATATTGTAATTCCTTCATCCCTGACTACCTTTGACTCACAAACCCATAAATTCATTTCTCAGCAGCTCCATTCAAAGTTTTGATTGATCACAAAACAATTATGAATGCTGACTTTTTTTTGTTACCAGCACTCCAATATAGTCATTATTTATTGTTATTATAACTGTATCAATAGAGAGTAATTAGATTATGAATTAAATATTTCATTGAGTCAATTCGTCTGGAAGGAAGATAAATAAATACTTGAAAATATTTTTATTTTTATTCAAAGATTCTAAGCATTTTGCACAGCACATACATTTCATCACATTGTTTGTTAGTTGAGATTAATTGAAAATAAATGATGATTAATGACATGAATGAAACTGAAGTTGTTGGGGCACGAACATGCATTTAATTGAAAAATTAAGAGATCTATTATAGATGATCCATAAATTATATTGTATGTATACGTTCATGTCTAGCATTTATTTTGACTATTCAAAAGCATTTCAACTTAAAGAGTCGTTATCTCTGATTCCGCACGTTTTATAAATTAATTTAATTATGAATGAGTAAAATCTTTTTGTGTATGTTTGTAAACATGCTCATATGTGAGTACAAAATAATGCGGAAAATAAGTAGAAATGACGATGATGATGAGTACGGTACCCCATTGAAATGCTCAAGTATGCGTACATAGTTAAGATAGACATTATGAGGAGCTAAGTATGCGTTCACGAGTGACATGATAAAAAATGACTCTCATTGTGCTCAGTGCAAGATTTTTTGCTTGTGTCGCTTGACATTTCCTATAAGATGGAATGTAAACAATTTTTTAACGACTTGTTTTTAATGGGATTTGTGATTATTTTTTATAAATTGCCAAATATTCTTGAAAAATGAATGTGGGGTGAATTACGTAATTTGAATATTTTTGTGGCTTTTATAAAATTGCACGAATATTCATCAGGTTATCAATTTTAAGTCTGAAATGTTTATTTATAGAAATGACGACGTATCAATCTTAAATATGTTTTTTGACATTATGAAGAACAGGGTTATGATACAGGCAGTTGTGCACAGGTGAGAACTGTAGAATTCCTTGATAAATTGTGAGGTTTAATTTGAATTTGTATGGTTTGGTTACAAAACCCTTATAAATTATCAACGAATTGTACGGTTCTCACCTGTACTCAGGTGCCTATATCACAACTCTAATGAAGAATTAAATAATAAACTTAAAATCTTCTCAGATGGCTTTTCAAAATTTCTAAATTGAAAATGAAGAGTTTTCAATTTCAACAAATTTTTTCTTTTGGTTATAAAAATAATTTCAATTTCAAATGGTGACAAACTTTCATTTTTGCATAGTTCAGGTGAGAGTTGTGCATTTATAATTATTATGCAAATTCTTTCCAATTTGAAATGCATTTGACATAATAATTTTAAGTTGCGAAATGAATTTTTAATGTAATTTTGGAGTGCAACTTGACTAATCACTTGCAGTTCGATAATAGGAAATAATTCAAAGAAATTATAATCTTAATTTATTAATGTAGACATGAAAAATTATCATAACAAATTTCCATTAAAAAATTAATTATTCATGCATTTAGAACTGTATCAATGTGATTCAGGTCATTTATAAATTACATAATAACGATTTTAACACGCTCTCAATAAGCTATCGATTATAAAGCGGCTTTTGGTAATTATTTTAATGTTATTAAAGTCACATCTACTTCTGTTAACCGTATTGTATTTTATGACATAGGAAATTTGTGGCCTATTAAAAATTATGTCGATTTATTTCAAAATATTCATATCGTATCTAATCTATAAAAGTTGTCAAAATGTAATAAACATAAATCATTAAAAAACCACAGGTTGTTGACGCTTGCTGAGCGAATTTTCTCAATAAAGAAGTTTAAAATTACGTGAAGGAAATTTTCAAGCTCATTCGAAATTTTAGAGTCAATGAATGGCGGGAAGTGTGTTACTGGGAAGTACATGTATGTTTTTGGGTTGTCTATTGGTTCTTTTTGTTGTCCATAAAGGAACAGTTTTGAAATAAAATAGTTTTTATAGTTGTAGAGGACTAGGTTGTATCAAAAAGAACCTCATCAGGTGTTATTGCAACTTCTAGTCCTTAAATATGTTATCCAAGCCCTCAAAGCTTTATCTAAGTCATATCCAGCTCGGTTTAAATTTTAAAAATTCAAAAAGTAAAACCAATTTCATGTCACAGACGCCTAGTTATCTGACTTTTATTTTAATCAGATCGCATGACATTTTTAAATTTATAAACACATTCACTCGAACTTGTCTCGTTAAAAATCAACATGCATAGAATAAAATTTCCGTATAAGATATCATCTATGACGCTTAATGGCAAAAATTTCTGATAAGGGAGAAATTTAGACGAGAAAATATTCGTCGTTAGTGCTCCCACAAGTGCACTTAAAAATTCAAAAATAGCTGAGTAATTCATATTGAAAATGTCGTAAAAACATTTTCATGCAGTTTCAAGCTTGTCGATTAAATATATTTTCAATAACTCAAAATTTTGCCGACATATTGTACATCATTGGAAAGGTATTTATTTGATCTTTAAAAATATGTTAATTAAATTAATTTTAAACCGGTTTTATCGGTTAATTTACCGGTTCAAACTTAGTGAGAAAATTAAAAAAAGTAAATTGGAATAACTTTTACAGTTTTCAACCATTTTCAATGATTCTTTTTTTGGCTGAAAGCCTATATATTTGCAGTTAGCTTTAACATTAATTAAATTTTTTCCAATGTATGGAACATCATTTTTTGCGGCCCCCAAGTTTTTGACTAAAGTAGCTCTTATTTGAAAACGATAATAGATATTGATTTCAAATTTTTTGCATGTTACTTGTATTTTTATTCCCTTTGTAACAACATACAATAATATGGGGTTCATCCATAAATTTTGACCAAAATTTACTAAAACAGCTCTCATTTGAAAACGATAATAGATATTGATTTCAAACTTTTTGCATATTACTTGTATTTTTATTCCCTTTGTAACAACATACAATAATATGGGGTTCATCCATAAATTTTGACCAAAATTTACTAAAACAAAATTTTCATACGAATTTTTCAAATTTTTTCTTTGATTTTTAATAGAAATACAGGAATAATAAAACGAAAAACTTTTTAATACTTAAATTTTGAGATTTATTTAATTTTATAATAATATACAAATTAAATTTATTTAAATTTAAATTTAATTTATATAATATCCTAACGAACGTCGTATCACAGCTGCAAAAAAGAAAGATCTTCTTGATCTACTTCCTTATATACCGCTTGAATATTACAACTTTTATGAAAATTTGGGGTCTTTAGACAATGATGAAGAATAATTTTTTAAACTTTCTTATTTTTACTATCTTTTTAATAATAAATCTCAAAATTTAAGTATTAAAAAGTTTTTCGTTTTATTATTCCTGTTTTTCTATTAAAAATCAAAGAAACTAGTGTATCGGGTAGAAACCCAATGCGGATATATTCACACCGTACCATCAAAAGTCTTATGGATAGACCAAGATTTGCTTAGCATAAGTTTAAAGGTATAATGCTAGCGAAGCAGCTGAGCTTCGCTCAGCAAAAGTTTGAAGGTTTAAAGCTTAACGAACATTCTTTGAAAGATTTTTAAAATTTTTTTTTCATCCAAAGTTTAATTTAAAAAATACACAGTGAACTTTTGTTTTGAAAAATTCGTAAGAAAGGAAAGTTTTTTGCTTTTTCTGAAGCAACGGCTGTTCCTACCTTGCCCAAAAACAATACAGCTCTTCTATAGAGCAGCACGGATCAAATGTAAAAAACTAGAAGTCTCTACGATGTCTCGTTATTGAGATTTCTTGCTGATTAACTTGCTTGCTTGCTTGCTTGTTTGTTTGCTTACAGAAAGCGTATTTTGCGATTTTCTCAGCAATGCCGAAACCAATTTGAAATCTGTTTTTTGCAAAAGATGTGAAATTCCAGGCACAAACTTTTCATCTCTGAACATTTTAAGCTATTTTGCTCCATATCCTCACAAAATTCAAAAAACTGATTTTTCAATCTGCACAAAACCAATAGATTCACACGTGAAAACGGTGACTGAATATAAAAATTTGAAAAATTCGTATGAAAATTTTGTTTGAGTAAATTTTGGTCAAAATTTATGGATGAACCCCATGTTATTGTATGTCGTTGGAAAGGTAATAAAAAAACAATTAATATGCAAAAAGTTTGAAATCAATATCTATTATCGTTTTCAAATGAAAGCTGTTTCAGTAAATTTTGGTCAAAATTTATGGATGAACCCCATATTATTGTATGTTGTTACAAAGGGAATAAAAATACAAGTAACATGCAAAAAATTTGAAATCAATATCTATTATCGTTTTCAAATGAGAGCTGTTTTAGTAAATTTTGGTCAAAATTTATGAATGAACCCCATATTATTGTATGTTGTTACAAAGGAAATAAAAATACAAGTAACATGCAAAAAATTTGAAATCAATATCTATTATCGTTTTCAAATAAGAGCTACTTTAGTCAAAAACTTGGGGGCCGCAAAAAATGATGTTCCATACATTGGAAAAAATTTAATTAATGTTAAAGCTAACTGCAAATATATAGGCTTTCAGCCAAAAAAAGAATCATTGAAAATGGTTGAAAACTGTAAAAGTTATTCCAATTTACTTTTTTTAATTTTCTCACTAAGTTTGAACCGGTAAATTAACCGATAAAACCGGTTTAAAATTAATTTAATTAACATATTTTTAAAGATCAAATAAATACCTTTCCAATGATGTACAATATGTCGGCAAAATTTTGAGTTATTGAAAATATATTTAATCGACAAGCTTGAAACTGCATGAAAATGTTTTTACGACATTTTCAATATGAATTACTCATGCTAAAACGATGCTGCTTTTCAATTTTATTTAAAAGTAAATAATTTATTCACCAACTTTTCGTATATAAACTTTATATCTTTCATTTTAGGTGATAACTCAACCAAAGAGAGCCGTGATAAGAGAAGGAAGCTCGCATACGACGATAAAGTCAGCGACTGTTCAAATCTTGAGAATTGTAAGTACAATGATAAATTTCTCGTTTAAAAAAATCGCGCTTTTGTGAAATTCTGAAGGGACTGTCCACAAATGACGTCTACAGAAAAATGAGATTCAACTTTTCTGATTGGACTGAATTTGAGGCATTTTTCTTAATGAAGAAGGTTAACCTTATGTGAAGAAGGGACTAGGTTTGATGAAAAACCAGATTGGACATCATTTTATGATCAACTTCCATTCAGAATTTCCATGCTCCATTTTCCACAGTCGACTAAGTATTGTATGACACATACGAGTAATGATAATTGGTCGACAGATATATTGCTATGAAAAATTGTTCAATTTGAAACATTTCAAGGTTGAGAATGAAAAAAAAATTATTAGACCAGTCAGTTGCAATAATATTCTACATGAATTACAATAATTATTATAATTTGCGACCTAAAAACATTGAATTGTGCTCAGTTGGAGACAGATAAAAAAAATTTTGTTCAACACTTTTTGTGACACGTGAAAAGCTTTTTTTTTGGCATGTATTTCAACAGTTTTAAATGCGTACACAATATTTTTATGAGGAGATAGCTGATTGACATAGAATTTCCATTAAATGACCTTTGTCATGCATAATGGATATAGAATTAAAATTAAATGCGACCATGAATTTAAAAGAATTTTTTGTTGCTGCCGCAATTTCACTGAACTTTATATAAAATATACATAAAAGGCTGTCAAGTCGTTGTTGAGTCGGACTCATATGTTAGATTTTTATGACTTGTTGATTTGACATTCTTTTGATCTTAATTGGTGCAGTTACTCAAAAAGAGACATTTTTGTGGATTATCAAAATTTTATGGGGCAAAATGAAAAAAAAAGGGACTTTCACTTTGAAAAATGGACTTTTCCGATTTACACTTTTTGGGTGATTTTTTCTTGTAGAGGACATAAAAGTAGATAGAAATGCCAAATTTCAGGTCATTTGGTGCTGATTTCGCGATTCTAGAGCTGTTTGAAGTTGAAAACTAGTGAAAATTCTGGTTTTTTCATACCATGTTTGAACCGGGAAATATCTTAACTGGTTTAAGATATTGCAAAACGGTTTTCAGTTCCTATTAGTAGTATATAAGAGCTTTATTTTGACATATAACAAAGTTTAGGTTCTGAATGTTTTCGTGCCATTATGGTAGAACATATGTGAAAATTTCAGGAAAATTATCTTCAAACAAGCCGCAACTATCATAAATGAAGAGTTTCCAGGCAAGTAAAAACGCAGTTTTGTAGCCCCATATATCTAGTTTTCAAAACTGTATAAACTTTGAAAAAGTAAGCTAACGTAATTGAGTTATGTTGATTTTAGTAGGTCGTTGAGTATTTGGCCAAAAACTAATAATTCTTTTAAAAATACGAAAACATAGTTTTAAAAATAGTTTTTTGGTGTTTTCTTATGAAAAATAACAATTTAAATGATTTTGTGAAGAAAATTTTTCAAAAACTTCAAAATCTTTCGAGATATAGGGGGTATGTGCTCTCCATCGATTTGGCCATTTGTCACCCTACTTAAACCACTATAACTTTTTTTTGAAAAAATATTTTTTAATTCTGTTTTCGGATTATTGTAGCCTAATGTAATACCTATCCAACGATATATAATACTTGCTAGTTAACTTAGTCCTGGTTATTTATAGGGCTGTTGATTGTGACATACGCAGTTTTTGAAATATTCCCAAAAATTGCATTTTCAAAAATACCACTTTTAAGCAATCTCGAGTATTTTTTTAGAACTTTTTTATGTTTATTTATGACATTTATGAGATTATAAAGCCAAAAAATTAAATTTAGAAACTTTTTACTTCCCTAGTTAACAACTTTGTAAAGTACCCTTGGTAGTCACTATCAGGTGTGAAAATCTCAGTTTTGAAACTATTTTATATATATACTCGTGAAATTCTCTCTACACATCATATCAGTTTTGAACTTCATTGAACAAGTCACTTTCAAAAATGAACCAAAATTCAACACTTACGAAGAAAACACTCTGTGAAATTCTTCGCGACAAAACGTTAAATCTTGCAACACAGCACACGTACTGTTTGGCAGTAATAGAAGAAATTCATGGGAGAGAATTAGCGGAATCACAGAAACCAAGTTTAATTAATAAATTAAACAAGCTGAAGTCAAAGTCAAAAATGTTTTGTAATCAGTCAAATTGGAATAATGCATTAAGAGATCATGCAGGTATTACATTAGGCTACAATAATCCGAAAACAGAATTAAAAAATATTTTTTCAAAAAAAAGTTATAGTGGTTTAAGTAGGGTGACAAATGGCCAAATCGATGGAGAGCACATACCCCCTATATCTCGAAAGATTTTGAAGTTTTTGAAAAATTTTCTTCACAAAATCATTTAAATTGTTATTTTTCATAAGAAAACACCAAAAAACTATTTTTAAAACTATGTTTTCGTATTTTTAAAAGAATTATTAGTTTTTGGCCAAATACTCAACGACCTACTAAAATCAACATAACTCAATTACGTTAGCTTACTTTTTCAAAGTTTATACAGTTTTGAAAACTAGATATATGGGGCTACAAAACTGCGTTTTTACTTGCCTGGAAACTCTTCATTTATGATAGTTGCGGCTTGTTTGAAGATAATTTTCCTGAAATTTTCACATATGTTCTACCATAATGGCACGAAAACATTCAGAACCTAAACTTTGTTATATGTCAAAATAAAGCTCTTATATACTACTAATAGGAACTGAAAACCGTTTTGCAATATCTTAAACCAGTTAAGATATTTCCCGGTTCAAACATGGTATGAAAAAACCAGAATTTTCACTAGTTTTCAACTTCAAACAGCTCTAGAATCGCGAAATCAGCACCAAATGACCTGAAATTTGGCATTTCTATCTACTTTTATGTCCTCTACAAGAAAAAATCACCCAAAAAGTGTAAATCGGAAAAGTCCATTTTTCAAAGTGAAAGTCCCTTTTTTTTTCATTTTGCCCCATAGTGCAAAAGCGACTTTGATCTCAATTGGATATACGAAATTATCAAAATTGGACAGCAATTTTGTTTGATTTTTTTGTATTGACCTTGGGATTTTTGTGATAAGAATCAACAGGCCAAAAGTTCACATTCAACAATGAAACTTGATCAGCTACAAAAATTTGACAATTTGCCTAAACATGCTAGCTACTCAATTCGTACACAAAACTCACATCTGTGATATGCAAATGTCAAAAAATTGTCAAATGCTTTATGTCTTCTTTTTGTGTCTCCTTTTCAAAATAAACAATGAGACAAATTTCTTGTTTTTATCACATGAGTATGCTGATGATGATGGCAAACAACACTTAATTCACAAGAAAAAAGCTATCAGAATTCAGAAATTTAATACATACAATAACAGTCATGTGTGTATAATTAGGAAGACAGTCGGAATGTTTACATTCGGCTTCATCTGATTTTTCCTCTTATTCCTTCATTCTTTGTTGTCATATTATGAAATTTATTGATCTTTTTGCTGTAATTTTCAACAAAAGATGATGAAAAATTTTTGCTAATAAACAATTAGTCAGAAACTTATAAATAGACTGACATCAATGCATCATCACATATCTCTCGCTCACTGCTTTTGACATGTAAAGTATAAAATAAAAAAATATGTGAGAGAAGAGCAATAGTGAAGCTGATTTAAGTGGTGCCAAACGATAATTGCAAATAAGAAGAAAAGAAATTGAATTTTAAGTGGCGGCAAATAAGCGAAGAGCATTGATGCTTGTTTGGATGTTTGAGTAAAGCTGTAATGATGTTTACATTAAATTGAATTTCATTATTGTTTGGATGATATTGAGCATAAGTGAGGCTTTC
The DNA here is from genome assembly GCA_917627325.4 of Chironomus riparius. NCBI lineage: Eukaryota > Metazoa > Arthropoda > Insecta > Diptera > Chironomidae > Chironomus > Chironomus riparius. The sequence goes on from OU895877.1 coordinate 58,728,122, forward strand.
TTGTGAAATTTAAGAGACAAGCATCTCTTGGCTACATGCAATACATATTTCGGTCCTCAAAAGAATTGTTGATCAAGTCTAGTTCTAACTTAACCTCATTTCGTGAATAACCTCAGTTTCAAATCTGAATTAAGTTCATCATCCAGTATTGTTCCAGAATTTGCTCTTTTGACCAACTAACCTATTATGTGCACATCCAACAAGAATACAAAATCAAACACATTGGCATGAAGCCCAACATTCATCTAATTGATTGTCCTACACATTATATTTCTATCGTTTCTGCAATTCCTTTAATTTCTTGGAAAAAATTAACCTAAATTGTCTATTGTCATCAACTAGCATAGGATGATACCACATGTACAGTTCTAGGTATCTCATCTAGTGAACATTCCAGTTTTTTTTCAAAAATTTCATTAAAATTTTCAAAGAATTGGCATCAAAAGTAAGATGACACTTCAAAATTAAATTCCAATGCTTCAAGCTTTTTGTTCGCAATTTCAAAATTAATTTTAATTTCATGGAAATAATAAGAATCTACAACATCAGCATCAGAGATCTCTGATTACAAATATTGGTAGAATAAGTTCAACAGTCTCAATTTCAATCGATTAATACAGCTGATTTATGTTGTTACGTAACGTAGTGTAGATAGTAGATTTAGGCTTTAAAAATACTTTTATCTAAAAAGTTCAGCCATAAAATTATCAAGTCATATGTTTTAATCGTTATCTATTTACGCTATATCATAGCTTAGGGCTGAAAACTCTAAAAATAAATTTAATCGCAATCAAGATTTCTAGCATCTGATGATGATTATAGGAACATTTTATAGGCGTCAATTTTCGATTACGTGCTTTACATTATCAATGATTTTTGATTTCTCAAGTTTTATTGCGTTAATTCGACTTCACTGCCTAAGCAATACCTGAACACAAACTAATTTTATTTAAGTACAATCCACACATACAAAGTGATATGACGTCGGAAGAGATTATATTGAGACTTTTTTTTTATCAAGCAAGAAAATGAATGAACGACAAAAGACTTGAGGGAAGAAGAAGAATATTCGATAATTTTAAGGAAAACAGGGTTGGGGTTGGTTTAGGAATATCAAAGTATATTTTGAAATTTTGTTGGCTTGACAACATCGAATCCTGAGTTGAACTAAATCTTCAAGCAATGAACTATATGAAAATAGTCCACATCACTTAAAGTAGCAAACAAATCTTGACATAAACTTCAAGTCTATATTTATTCTCACGCCAATCCTTAAACATCACTATGATTCAACAACTCACATGCCAAACAAGCAAATTAACTTTCATGTCAAGCGTAAATTGTCATCAAAGTCGTACCGGCACTTTCATGCCAACTCTGAGACGGTGAAAAAAAAATACGAAGGAAAATGTCTCTTTTTTTATTTTGAAAAAAAAATATGCGAGGCACAAGTTTTAAGCATTTGCTACGTTTATTGCATTTGCTACGTTTATTGCATTTTCTATTAGGCCAGTCAACGAGTACGAACGAACGAGAGAGCACACAAGTTTCATCTATTTCTCTCATAAGTAATTTTTTTGATACGATGTGAGGAAAAATTTATTTTTTATTTATTTATATATTTTTTTTTAATATTTTCTTTTTGCGGCAGCACGTCACATAAATTCTATTTTATTATTTTCTATAATTCTCGTACACTTCACTTCTCCTTCTCTTCATTCACACATAACACACATTATTTGTTAAACGTATGTGTATTAACGTGTACTAATAAATTGAAGCGGCGAGTGGACAAAAAGAACAAGAAGTATTTGTTATTTTTTTCATATCCGAAACGGTCGCTAAATAATAATAAGAACACACACCTCAAGCCACACGGTGAAGAGAGAATTTACCGAAAAAAAAATATTGTAAGACATTTTTTTTTTATTTCTTTGGCTGTAATTGTTTACTCGTATATTCTTATTATTTTATTTTTCTCAATTTCACACTCAAAAAAAATATATATCATCATCATTACTGTTTTTTGTTTCACTGTGTAAACACTCACTTCTTCAGTCATTTTATGTAATTGAGGAACAGCGGATGCACAGAGACAATAAGATCCAAAAATTCTAGTAAGACACAATATCAGATGCCGCCTAAAAAAAATAAGCGAAAATTCTTTGGCGGTAAGAGTAACAAAAATAAATCGGCAAAATTAGAGGAGGAAAATGCATCTAAACAAGATGATGATGTGCAACAGAAACAACAAAAAGAAAGTGAATCAGAAGAAAACAATCAGCAAGAAGAGGAAATGGATTTTCGAATGCAAAAATCTTCCGTTCATGCCAGTACGCAGTCAGTTACGAATGACTCAACAATCGGTCAACTAGAATTAGCGAATTTGGCGGAAACGAATGTTACCAAAATGGGTGGAACAATGTCGTGTGATCCATCGCTGTCAATGCCATCGAGAACATTACGATGGTGTAGTGAGCCGAATTTAAATAATAGTAGTAATGCATTTACGGTACAAACATTTCGTGGTGCTAGTGGAAATCAAATAGCGACAATAAAATTAAAAGTTATTCAATTTATTGGAGAGATTCCAAAAGAAACACGCAACATTGCTGCTGTTCCGATAGATGCTGCTCCAAAAAATCAAAAGAAACTCGAAGAAATAGACGAAGAAGAGATTGAAGGGAATGAGAGCATGGCGCATGATAACGTAGAAAATAATCAAAATAAATTTAAAGATGAGCATGAAAGTGAGAAAGAAGAACTTGGTACGATGCCAAAATTAGATCATTTTAAGGAAGATGAAGCAAATGAACCTCAGCAGCAGATAAAGAAAAGATTCGATGACAATTACCGAGTTGAATCACCGAAACAAATTTCCTCTCCACATATCAGTGCTGGTGTTGTAGAAAATTCTCAAAATACTCAAATGACAAAGCGGCATGCAATGCTGATACAGGAAATTAGTGAGAGTAGTTCATCGGAGGAGGTGAAGCAATATCTAGACAATGAGGCATGTGCAATTGAATCAATAAATTCGAAAATAATGAAAATTGAATCACCCAAAGAGTATCTTGTCGATTCACCTGCAAGCTCAGATGATTGCAATAAAAATGTTATAGATGTTGAGCCACAGCAAATTATTGTACAAGAAATCGTTGAAAGTAGCTCGAATGAAAGTGTGAAAAATGAAATTTTAGACTCAATGTCAAAGCAACCCGCACACGTTGAGTGTGAGACGACGAGCATAACAATCGTGTCGAGTAAAGTAATAAATATAAAAGAGCTTCCATCGGAAAATAACAGTGACAATAATCATAACAATAATAATGACAATAATAAGATATTGACAACAAATGGAGCAATTCCAACATCTCCAACAGCCTCAACAGCTCCAGAAACAACAAAAGTAAAGTTATTCGAATGTAAATCAGAGAAGAAACTCAACAAAGCCGAAGAGGCGATAATTGAAGCATTATATGGTAATAGTAATCTATTGCAAATACCAAATACTCCTTTAGATGTGATATCCGAAGAAGGTAGTGATTGTAGTGATATTGAGAGACAAAATTCGGCATCAAAATTGCATGACATCATATCCAATGATAATAACAATAATAAAACAAAAGGCATAACCCAAGCAATTGATGATTATGATGAGGATGAGGATGATGATGTGTTTTTGCCAACGACCGTACCAAATGATGCCAAATATCATAGACAGAGAATATTACAAACGTTGCAGAAACAAAGAGCGACAAGAGGCATTCTTGAGCAGCCACAATTGATTAATACAAAAATAATTGAGGCAGAATCAAATGTACAAGAGAGTTGTAAGTCATGGGAAACAAAACAAAGCGATAGTGAACTACAAGCTGAATTAGTTTATCTCACATCAACCTCAAGCAGCGCTACAGATCTCAGCGAAAGAAGTAACAACACGGACACAGAAGATGTGGAGGAAGATACATCAGAAGATACAGAAACTAATTCATTACTCGAAAACATCTCCGTGCCTTCATTATACAATGTTAATTCTATTGAGATGAATGATGAGGAAAATGAGAAAGAACATAAGAAACATGAGCATGTAATTGATGACGTTGCTACTACTGCCAACAGCAATAATAATATCAGCAGAATACAATATCAACAACTACAGTCGTCAGATTATTATCAAGAGATTAATGAGCAACAAAAACTACCTGACATACTTGAAGAAGAGGATGAGGAGCAGCAAGCTCGTTCCATTCTCGATATAATTGAGAGTCAGCAACAAATAGAAGATGTAAATAAAGAATTACATCATCTTGTCAGTAGTCTCGGAAATGAGGAGAATAAATACGAGCGTAAAAGAATTGAAAGAAAAAGAAGCCAAAGCAACAGCAACAGTGAGAATGTATGCGATGAAACTATTACTGTTATCACATGTGATTCCGATAAAAAACTAATTAATGAAAAGGAACATGAACAAAATATAATTCCGAAAGCTGAATCGAAAAGTGGAACACCAACACCGACACAAATACGCCGTAAATATTCCTCCGATTCGTCAACGTCATCATCGAACAGTCAATGTACAATTATTCGGCAAATCGTATCCATTGATAATGTTCATGCACTAAAAGATTTATGCATGCAATCGATTAATAACACCTCGAATGAAAATGAAGGTAAAATAACCATACATAAGAAACTCAATAGCTTATCGCGAAATGCGCCAAGCATACCAATTATAAATGAACTTGAATTGCATTATGAATGCGATAATAATGACCTTCAGTGTCGTGAGAATGTAACGAAATCGAGAGATAAAGTCATAACAATCTTACAAGTGCCTCCAGAAATGAATTCGTGCAACAATAATAATCAATCATGTGGCAGTGGCAGTATGGTCGATGAAAAGGAACGATGGTTCGGAATGCAGTCATCACAAATGCCCAATTTAATGGTCGCTTTATCGCCATTACAAAAAGATTATATGAATAAGAATTCACAAGATTCCAACAGCGCCACGACAAGTGCCGATGTATTATTAGATATGCATAAGAAATTTGTCGAACGTCGTGCGTATCATGAAGAAGACATGTGTCGTGTTTTGGATGACGAGATCAACGGCAGAAATAGCAACGACACATCGCGAATTGTAAATATTTCAATAAGTTCACCGGATCAGTTGGAAGATTCAAATCTATCGAAGAACAGCAGTAGCAATAATGAATGTGCAATAAAATCAAATCGTGATGGTGATGGTGATAAAATAAGTGATGATAATAATCTAGTCGATAAACCTAACACTGAAATTGATACAATGAATGCAATAAGAAATTTAATTTTACGCGAATCTGCGGCTATTCGTGATGTTGATGATGCTAGCGATGATAATAATAATATCGAAGGCAAAGAAGGATTTCAAGTGAATAAATATGAATTGGAAAATGAATTGAGGAGACTCGATTGCGAAAGGAAAGAACTTGAAGAGGAATTGAAGAACATTCAGTCATTACAGCATTTTAAACGTGAAGAATTCTTATATCAACAGAAAAAATTGGACGACGAGGAACGAATGAAGAATGAAAGTCAAACAACAATTATTGAGAGCCACTCGAGTTCCAGCAGTGACAGTAATAATACTAATACGAATAATTTAAATAATAATAATAATAATAATGTGAACAAGTATGTAAACGATGACTTCAACGACTTCATTAATTCAAATGAAAAATTGCACCAGGAAATTTATAATGAGTGGCAAGATAAAGTCTACGAGCGTACTGAACGAAAATTACAGAAAATGCTCAAAATAACGAGCATAAATGATAATAATTGCGATAATTCTTATAGTGAACCACCACAAAGACCACGAGAGCGGGCAGCTAGTGAAAGAATAGTTCCGTTGAATGATGAATTTCTTGCGAGAGTCAAAGAACGACAAAAGCGCTTATCTCTTCCACTTGATGATAATTTAGATGCCAGTACTGAATCATTGCTTAACGATGGCAATGAGACTGAAAATGGCATCATGAAAAAGAAAAAGAAGAAAGTTTTTCATGCTGATGATAATAAGGAAAACTTTCCAGTGCATTTTCAAGAATTTATTGAATATTGTGAGCAGGAAATTGTCCAAAGTAAAAATTCCGTTGAAAGTGGTGAGTCGTTGAAAAAACCATTGTATCTCGGCTTGATTGGTGTTGCCTTGTGCATTTGCGGATTTTACATTGGAAAGCATTTCTTAACAGCAAACTCTAAATTCTCCCCATAATAATATTTTACTTAACGTGCATTTGATTTATTATTATTTAATGTTGTAAAATTTATTAATTTAATTGGATAAAAAAAATTAATCTTGGATGGAGATTATTGTTTGCTGTGGATTATGGTGGATATGAGAGGATTTTTTTGTTGATGTCTTCATGATCCTTGGGTCACCAAGAATTCATATACTATCTGCATGCTCCTTTAATATCCTTCAATCATTTTCTTTTTGGGTCAATTTATCCCTTACTTTATATCCTGTGTATCCAGTTCCCAAAAACCTATCCTATAAATCTCGCAAATTAGAAAAAAATACGACTTTATGACGACAACAATCAACTTTATGACTAAAAGCTAGCAATTATTTAAAACTGTGGTACTTAATTGGAATTCTTCATAAAGGTGTTCTGAAAATCACAAATTCTAGGATCGAAATCAAGGAATTCGATTAAATCATAATAATATTCAACTTACTTACGGTTCATACAAAAGCATGCATCACTCGAATTGAAACTTAGCAAATGTATCTTAAAATAATATTTGTGAGATATCTGTTAATGTACATCGGAAAGTACGACACCAAAGATTAACCAAAGACTCAAGAAAAATTGTTTCCTGTGAGTTGCTGAAATTCCAAAGCAGAAAATCATCGCTCATGACATTAAGTCTACCTCAATAAAACTCCAATACCTCCCAAAACCTACCCACAACACCATAATTCCTACTATCAACTGAAAATAATTTCATATCCCCGAAAAATCAACAGTCAGCTTCTAAATCCACAACCAAGCAATTTTCTTCGAGTAGACCTAATAGTTTTATGCCTGAGTCATAAAAATATTTATCAAAAATTTATTGTTATCAAAAGTTATAATATCTCCCAAGATCCTTAAAAATTGTTGTTGTTGCATATTTGTCTTATCCCACCACATTGTGAATGCAAGAATTGAAAGAAAAAATATTTGTTGTGAAAATACTTTCTGTGAGGATTAAGATGGATAAAATTACAAAACGAATAAGAAACTTTGTGAAACCAAACAGAAATTTCTGTTGTGAACTAAAAATATCAAAATGATGATTTAAACTGTTTTTTTTTTTCTTCAAGGAGCAAGCGAGAGTAAATTTTTTGCAATAAAAGTTGTGTTTTTTAAGGCAGGGTTGGAATAGCTGAAGCTCTTGCATTGATTTTTCCAAAATTTGAGTTCAAACTTTGGCAAAAAAATTAAACTTTGAAATCAAATTTTAAAAAAATAAAAAATTCAATTCGAGTCTTTCCAACTCTGCAGCACAGTAACATACATAGTATTATTAGATTTCTAGACATTATTTAATAGAGCACCGCATTTTTTGTTATCAAACACAAAATAAATTTTATGGCTGGATTAAGTTTTTATTATTTACTCGACTGCTCTTTGAATGAAAATAAGAAATAACCAGAAGTGAACTGAAAAATTCAAAAAATCATTGAAGCTAGTCAGAATCAGCTGCAAAAATTGTCATGGGGTTAATACATGATAGGCATGTCATCGTTTATTATTGATTCATTACAGAAATTGAATTCAGATCATAAGAATTGATTATTAGGGATCACCGATAGCTTACTAGTATTTCTGCTCAATATAAACTAAGTTCCTAGTCATAAACACTTAGCAATTAATTAACCAGCAACTATTATCAATTAAATTGAGAACAAGAGACGATTAGAGCGACTCCATTGCTTGTGTATCACTCGGGATATTGATTTTATACCTAAACTTCTAAGAACAAGCATGACGCAAATATTAAAAGTGGATTTATGGATGAACATACTTGATTGAATTGCATAACAAAACAAAAAAATTTTTTTTTTGAATACATCTCGATATGAGAAAAGTTAAGATTTATCGGCGATGACGCAAGCACAAAAAAAAAAGAATCTTTAGACTTTTCTTCTCAATTCCTCTCAGGAAAAGAAAATTTTTTGCATGATTTCATTTCAACATTTTCGACAAATATTATTTCTCATGTGTGTGACTTTTTCTTTTATTTATCTTCAGACAATTGGTTTGAACATTCAGGAAATATTCATCATCAGGACATTTGTTTTGGCCATAGATACAGTTTTTTAACCTTAGAAACTGAAAAATCTTGACATAATTTTGGCAATTTTACAGTTCGTCACTAGCAAACAATATCTGAATTTGCATGAAATTTGAATATTTTCATCATTTGTTTCTGTCTAGATTTTGTTTTAAGGGGAAGAGATGTTGTGCTGGCAAGCGTTTCGGGATGTTTGAATATTTTACATGATATTTCATAATATATTGTATGTTCAAATAATATTGTAAGGGATTTCTTATATACATTTAAGATACAGTTCACTTGGTTAATAAGTTTGAATGTCTAGCGCCTAATTCAGGATAAAACATTGAGTATGGCTCATATAGGGACTTAGAGAAAGCCTACCCAAACAGCACAAGTCGGTTAATCAATAGAAATCCTTTGCCAAGCTGGCATGACTCTGGGATGGTGCTGACTTCTATATATCAATCACCATGCGAGAGTCACACCGGCTAGGTGCCAGATTTCTGATAGATTAACCGAGTTGTGCCATTCGGGCTAGTTGTATGTGTCCCTAAGATATCTACTTTTTGTGGTATATGTTCTCCCAAATACCAAGATCTGAAGGCCAGTCGAGTAAGTTTGTGACATAGATTCAAGAAATAGATATTCAATGCGCATTCTTCTAGCTCATTTCAATCACTAACAAGACATCCCACTTAGCTCCAGAAACAAACAATTTAGAAAATGTCTTTAAAATTCCGAAATAACAAGTTAAGGAGAAAGAATTTTGTCAAGGAAAAATTCCAATCCATTAATTAGAAGGAGACATTTTTTTCTCATCATCAACAAGCGCCAGCGGCATCTCGATACATTGCCCTTAAGTATCTAATGAATGAATTAAGCATAGAAAAGTTTTTTTTTTTTTTTGAGAAAAGAATTTTCCGCCGTCGCTCTCGTGATGTGCCTTAATTTAAATGGAAGTGAAAAGCAATTTGTAAAGGTTAAATTAAATTTTTGAATTTTTCAGTCTTCTTCATCTCAATGTTATTATTTTATAATTTTTTTTTATTTTTGTTCTGTTAATGAAAGACATTTTTGGGGAAAATTAATGGGAATTTTATAATTAAAAATGTTCATTTTTTGATGTTTGTGAAAAAAATTTATTACTGTGCATTTTATGAATTTTTCTTTGTTTGTATTCAACAATATTTAATAATATTAAATACTCAAGAAATAATGAGAGTCTTAAGTCAATTCAGCATGTGACAATTTATGTAGATTCATAATAATTTTTGTTGTTGTTTTTGTGATGATTATGAAAAGAATGTGAAACATTTGTGAAGCAAGAATGGAAGAAAAAAAAATAAAGTATAACAAGGCAATAATAATAACAGCAGCTCCTATCTTGTATTGATGTTGTGTTTTTTTAATTCTGAACATTTATTGCTCGTTTCAATAACTTCAGTCATTAATTCTACTGCAGAAAAATTTACAGTCATTTGATGTTAAATTGCATAAACTAACCGAAATTACTTTTTAATTGCTTTAAAATACATTTTACTCTAACTATTGTGGACAATATTCTCATCTCGTATATCTCTCTCTATGCATCAGAATCAAATTACGGATAGCCTTTCGGTATGGAAAAAATATTTTTTGAATCTTAGCGTGGATTTTTGCTGGATAAATTTGAAGCTGTTCTGCGAAATTTTTGAATTTCAGGTTCATTAGGGTCAGGGGCGTAGCCAGAAAATTTTTAAGGGGGGGGGGGGGGCCCATTTTCGAAAATTAAAAAAAAACGTTATTTTGTATCCTTAAATCTATATTCATTCTTCATAAGTTTAAATATTTAATTCAATCTTCATACATTAAATTTAATTTTTCGTGCTGATTTTGACATTTCTTTCATCACTTCCTCTACATTAACTGGTTTTTCTCTATAAATGCTTAATAAAACAATTATCAGATTTTCGTAGGGGGGGCCCGGGCCCCCTATGCCCCCCCCCCCCCTGGCTACGCCCCTGATTAGGGTTGTTTGAACTATAGAATTTTGTAGCCCTTAAAATCATAGCTTTAGACCCAGCTTATCTTCATGGCTACATTAAAGTAACTTCATTTCATAATCAACTCATTTTTCCTTCATAATTAAAGTACCTCGATGATCGTACAACTCAATTATGACCCTTGGTCAATATTACTAGCACCTAAAGCTGGTTCTATCGCTGGTTATCGACTGTAAATTTCCATTCTTAAATGCAATACTGTCATGATTTACAATTTCCTTATCTAAACCATTAAATTGCATCCTTTAAAGCTTCAACTGCATTCCTTAATACCTCAATAGCTTCTTAAATGTCAGTTCATTAAAATCCACCCTAATGCACCTAGAATTCATCAATTTCCACCGCCTAAAATCCACGCTTAATATTAGAGAGAGATAACTATCCAAAACTCATTCACTCCCAACAGAACGATACAGAAAACTTTTCTGTTATACTCATTTAAATGGAACAAATACAATTGTTACTGAACAAAAATTTTATCATGTTTTAAATTCCCTTAAGATTGCTAGCAAAAGGAAAAACGTTTAGCAATTATGTAAAAAAGAAATATTTTTAATTATTATTTGCACCAGAAAACACACAACAAAGTTTTAGATTTTTTCTCCTTGGATGTGGATTTATTTTGTTATGAAAAAATACTACAGCTGGAAAATATTTTCGCAATACATCACGCATGCATGAATTCATAAAAACACAACATATACAGTATGAAGGAAATTCTTTTCATGAAATGCAAATTTTTTCTTCCTTTTGGGTTTCTTTTTTTCTTGTGTCAGAGTTGATTCTGTTGAGTTTTAGATTCAGTCACCTGATCTACAGTTTTTAAAGCACATCCCGAAAATCAATTCTAGCTACTAAGAATAAATTGCCAATCCAATATGATAAAGTGGCATTTCTTCAGTTATCAGTACTTCCAAGACAACTCTGCCCCCAACCACAAACTGATGCTTGATACAAGCATGTTCAGATGAATAGAAAAAGTTAAATTTTTTTTTTCTATAAAAGAAAAGCTTCCGGGGTGTCATATAACAGAACAAATGCATTTCATGATACAAGAAAGAAAAAGGAGTCAAAAGTGCTCGAAGTCATATAAAAAATAAAACACAAAGGAATTTCAATTATTATCACGCATAAATCTCCCACATGTATAAACAACAACAAAAATATCAAAAAATATGGAACATATTTTCTCAATATTTATTTTCTATTTCTATCTTCTCTTCCCATTCACACATCTTAGCAGCAAAGAATAATAAAATGGATAGCCGGAATTACGTAAATTCTGATAGTCATGCAAAGCTATTGCGTGAAAAGACCAAACGAGAATCTAAGATTGCAAAAATGCAAAATAAAATTGTTGTCCAGCAACCACCGCACAAACCATTGTGTCCAAAAAAGCCAAAAAAGCTTTCTGAAAAATGGCTAAAGCCACCGCACAATCAGAATCAAAAACCGGAAGGGATTAATGAGTCTGAGATGTTAAAGAATATATCCAAGTCTGATAATGATCTTTTAAATGAAATCAATAATTCGTTGAAGGGTGAAGCAAGAGGCTTTGTATTCAAGACGGGTAATTAGCATCCATCCCCTAACGTCCATTATATTTGTGTCCAGTTTTTTGTCTCTTGTACTTCCTTCCGTCCAATTGTTTTGTTGAGAGTTTTTGTCTCACATCGAGTAATGATTATACCCTCCTTTGCATGCTATTTACATATCCTCTGGGTAACTTTTGTTGTTTGCTGTTGTCCCATAGCTACATACTGGAAACTTCTTCCAATTATATTCTCACTTTACACAAAATATATATCATGTATGAGGACACACAATGGATACAATTTTTTGAAAGTACTTTAGTTGACTATGCCATTCACATAGTACAGAAAAGTATAAGCACATATAAGTATGAGATAAGGATGGATATTCTTTATTTTTAATGTTTTTTTGGTGTTGGAAATTGGGGAATTGATCAGATTGTCTGGTAGTAAGAGGGTGTTGGGATAGTTTTAGTGAACAGACTAGAGTGGACTAGGTTTTATCTTAATTTATTACCCTAGAATACAGTAAGGATATAACTCAAGAGCACATATTAAACTACTAGGTCAATAGACTGACACCAAAGATATCACTTGACATATGGAATCTTAAGCAGTATCAACTTCAAGATCCATTAAATTATAAATTCCAATAAAACATACTTTTAAGCTCTACATGCACTGCAAATTTCCACCTTAACAATAACTTCCACAAAATTTTACTCGTCGGTTTATTTTATGCATCTCCAGATTCTCGGATTTCATATTGAAATAAATTGCAAAATGACAACTCTTGTTGCTATTGTTATTATATACACATATGTGTGTATTAGTAAGTTTGCAAAAAGACCACAGAAACCGTATAAAAAAAAGTTTTTCACTTCCACTTCCATCGAGATAAATGGATTTTTGAATTTTTTGAACAACTTTTATTTCTCTCTCACAGCTCGAGTAGTTTGTTATTTATTTTTATAAATGAATGAATTTTTTTAAAAAAGGAACTGGATATTGTTTTTTGATGGAACTGAAAAAATAGAAAAAAAATTGCTTTTTGAAATGGGTTTGGCGAATATTTTTTTTTTTTCATATTATTCTTACTTTAATTTATTTGATTTTTCTATTTGAAGATCAATCCGACGACGCCTTTAATCCATGTGAAAAAAGTTGAATCAGAACAGATTTAAATATTGCACGTCGCTTCTCATATTGCAGTTCATAAAGTGAATTTATGCAGTTAAAAGTTTTTCTTGACCTATATATTGAGTAATATTTTTCACCGTATTACTTTCCACATTCATCTTCACACTATACAGAGACAGTAAGTGGGAAAAATGAGAATTGTGAACAAAAAAAAATATAAAAGAAAAAGTTTTTCTCTCTTTTCTTCTTTAAATTCATGTTGAGGCTTTTGAATAAAATTCACTCTCGGTTCGGAGTTGATATAGAGGAAAATGTATGAGGAATGCAAGGGATGGGAATATGATCATTTGATGGTTAGTTTTTTGGGAATTTTTTAATGACTAGCACTTTAATGTAGAGCTTCAAAGCTACTGAATAAATTAAAAATTGTATTATTCAACGCTCGAAGTTGACTCAAGAATTTCTTCAATTTTGTATGGCGCAGTCGACTCTATACAAAATTTCATCGACTTCGAGTTCTGATTACATCGATCATAAGTTTAAGGTTAGGCAAAGCAGCACTAATAATCCTCAAGATGCTGATCAAATCAAGTTCAAATTTGAAGTTCTTTAGTTTTTCCTGATTGTTTTCATATCTTTTGAGGATCTGAACACTAAAACCATATTTATTGACAAGATCAATTTTTATTTCCTAAATCAAAGTCCACTCCGACAATAAAAGCATCAAAAACATTAATTCTAAAGATCAATGTCCAATACATTCTCCATAATTCACAGAAAATCACTTCTAATTGCACAAATATTCCAAAAATTTGTTTACATAAACTAATTGGTTCTGCTTAATTAGCATCTAAGCTAAACTTCATCGTTTATTCTTTCCAAAAAATATGTTGAAGCTTGGTCATCGACTCGAAATATCTCTAATCGACAAGGTCCAAGCTAATCAGAGCCAATGAATTCTAATTACATTAAAGTTCTTTAAAATGATTCAATTTGTCGTATATCTAGTTCATAAACTTTACCATAAGGACATCATTTATCATCAAATGCTTCAATGTGTAGTTAAAGTGACATTTAATCCTTTGTGTCTGATAGTTTTCAACATCAATGTTGTAACATGTATCTTTTTTTGAATGAAACGAGAGGAATAGGGCTTTGGTTTTGCGGTGAGCCGTAAGCGCTCATTCATGCTTGAGAATTTATAGCAACTCAATTAAAAAATGATGTCAAAATGAAAAGAGAGATTCTGCATTGCGGCAGATCGTGTGTAATAAACAGAATTATTTTACTTCTGCTCTGTCTTTCACGTTTATTTTCATTTTATTACTCTTAATTCAATGAAATTTCATTTTTATGTAGTATTTTTACATTTTGAATGTATTAAGCCTTGTTTACAGTAATAATCTTATGATTATTGAAATTTTTAATTGAGTAGAAAATTTATTTTTTTCCCTTCTTCAAATACAAATGAAATTTATTCATCTCTGCTTGCCTCAACCGAAAAAAAATACTGCCATTACTTTTTCTCCTCATCATCATCATCATCATATCCCCACCGACCCGACAGACCGATTTGAAATTGTAGAAATACATTTGAACAAATTTTACAGCGATCGAAATGAAAATTCAGAAGAGTCTATATTTAGAATCTATATGTAGATATACGAATATAAAAGAATACATTATAATTATACTGTACAGAGTAGTGTAGCGTTTCAAATTGAATCGTCTCAGGTTTTACTGTCTGAGAAGGCAAGCCAAAGCTACTTTTTATGTATATGAAGGAAAACTGAGATTTACAAACTCGACTTTGGCTTTATGATGAAAAAAACTAACACAGATTTGAGGGATGGAGGTAGAGTATTGAGGAAGTCGTAGGATATGCATGGAGGATGATGATATGAAGCGCATTTTTAATTATAGGCTCGAATTGAGTATTTTAATGAAATTATTTAAATCGAAAATTCAAAAATTCTAACTTAGATCTCACTAAGGTCAACTAAGTTTTTAGCTTGGACATAGAGTTAAGATCTAGATTATTTGGATATCAATCAGGGATGATAAAATAATGTATAGAAATCGAATTTGCCAAAGATTTTATTGAAGAAATCAAGGAATTTCTTTCCATTCATTCTTTAAACATTGAAGATTAAACTCAAGGTACAGCAGATATAAGCAAATTCAATGTTAACAGCAAGATAACCTCAAAAAAACTGCAATTTAGGTTGCCCTCTTTCCCTTTCAATCAATACTAAAACTCAAAGTCAACAAGTAGCTGCAAAACATTCCCAAAATGACTTCATCATCTCAAATAAATATTTCTAGAATTTCTGCTTCAACATTTCATCTCCCAATTTAAACCTCTGTTGTTCGAACAACCGGAAAATGTAGGGAAAAAAAATATTTTTTAAATGAAAAACTCTCTTTTGGTCGGACTCATATCAGCTCTTGAATACAAGTGGATAGAAAGAGCAAACATATGAAAAAATCACGTCATAACATAAAGTTATGTGCGTGTGTATTTATTGTATTAATGGGGGAATGGTAGAATACATTTTCACGATTTTTTCATGAACGTTACATTCAATTACAGACATTCAGAAAATCTAACGAAAAGGAAGAGATTTCTCACATGAAATTGAAAAAGATCAGAAGTAAATCTACAGAAACATACACAACACTATAAAATAGAGTATGAGTAACACTGTGCAATGTGTGTTGGCGAGCGGACGTCTCTAGTTTCGAGAAAAACCTATCTATCGCTCAGTAGATTTTGATTCGTCGGTGTCGCGCTTTTTTCTTCTCTAGTAAAAGTTTTGGGCAAAAAGAAATAATAATTAATAATTTTGCCAAGTTAAAAAGTCATTAATAAGTGAGAGGGAAAAGTTTGATAACTGAAGGATGGAATAAAAGTGAAATTTTCCCTCTAAAGAAAATGAAGAAATGAATGAAAATTTGAAATTATCTTTTTGAGAAAAATTTACAAAGTATTTTTTAAAGTTGTGAAAGGGAAAAGCAACAAGTCATGGCAACACAGGAAGAGGGTCAGTTTCTAATAATGCAAAATTAAATAATTTAAAATAGTGCAAATAAGGATTAAATGTTAAATGTGAAATATATTCCAGCATCAAGAATGTCTGAAGCGCCACCGACTCCACGCAGAATCGCTCCAAGATTCAAAGCGACATTTCCTACAGGTATTATTTCTTTCAATTCTAAAATTGAACTATTTTTAGTTTTGACTCCTCATGAAACATAACGTATTATTTATTTTTTCATCTCAATACACAAAAAAAGAAAGAAAATGAATCTATTTTGGTTTGTGCGAGATGGAGAGTGAGACAGAGATTGCCGACGTTGTGTGGTTTGTGTTTACCGCGCTTAGTCAATGATATTTACCTGATCTCTTGCCTCCATCGTCGTGCAAAAAAAATTGTAAATTTATTAATAATATTTTCATGTAAAGTATCAGATTGACTAGATCAAGAAGAAATATTGTCCCATCATGACAAAGACGCCTCACTAATTACACATCTTGACTTATTTCTTGCTACTTCTCTTTTCTTTTTCTACTTTACTGTTTCATGGGTGGATTTATTTTAAAGAAAAATAAAAATAAAGTCGAGACATTAATTTGCTATAAATCTACCTACCATATGCTGATTCATCATCCCTATATACAATTAAACATGAAAATGTAGTTCATCATTGAATTAATGCTGAAAATTAATCAAATTTGTTACGGCTTCTTCCTTTTGATCGTCTGTACTCTACTTTGGTACTTTGTGTGATGCGTATAAATAAATAAATAAAGATGAATGTGAACATTAATTTTAAAAATGGGTTATTGAGGTGCAGTGCTTGCCGGTTTAATTATTTAATTATATGTGAAAAAAAATATGCTTTTCATATTTAACGGGTTTTAAAAATAAATTTCAAATTAATGAACCAACCTTTAGAATTCAAATTTTAGAAAACCTTTTAAATTCAAATTTTACAAACCCGCTTAAATTCAAATTTAAAAAGTCGTTGCAATATTCAATTGACTTTAATCAGCATCAATATGCACCCAAAGTGAACTTAGCATCCCATTTTCTTCTGCAAACTCTACACAGAAAGCACCAAAGTAGATAGCTTGACGAATTAGAATTTAAATTGCATATAAGCACTCCTCATACTCACAATTCGTACGAGCGGAAACATTTAAGATGAGAAACGAGCGAGAAATAAATAAATTTAATTAATTGATTTACTTCAAGCTCAAATCTCGGCATTTTCATCTCTATGTTGTTAACTGCTGCTTTCTGTGGTTAATTAGGTTTTTTTGTATGTACAGAATACTAAATGAACATCCATTTTTCTTACTTCATTTGCGGCTATTTTAATTTCTCCTTTATTTACTCAGTACTTATTTATTTTCGTGATTTTTCGATCATCCACACTGCGTGTGTGTGTGTCTTTAATTATCTATTCATCTTCACGTACGGTCTGTGATGTTAAACTCTGAATCATCATCCATTCACGTTTACAATGTAACTTGAGAACTTTTCATCCTTCATGTATTCATTATTAGACATACAAATGAGCATGAATAATTATAACAAAATTCAAGAAATTTTCGGGATAACAAGAAGCAGCAAAAGTTTTTTTCGTGCTAATTAAATCGCTTGACATAAATTAATGATATATAAAGTAACTAACATCATACAATGTGATGGATCTAAGACAATAATGAATTGAGTTTATGAGCTTATGCTTATCAAATTTTAAAAGTTGAATTAAATTTATGAAAGGAGTAATTTAGCAGAATCTGGGTTGTTTGCTTAACCTGGATGTTGTTTTTAAGCAGAGTTGGGAGTCTAGAGGGGATTTTTCTCTCAAATGTCCATAGAAGTTTTTGTAAATTTTGAGTACTTTAGTGTAAAACTTTAATTTCTTAAGCATCCAAACAGTCATTCAAACCTGTCTGAACCCAAAAATCCCAATCCTGACGCAACTCCCGATTCATTCCATCCCATAAATAATGAAATATCGTGTTTATACATTTTCTTACCATTATTTTTCCTTTGCTATTCTAAAAAAGAGGTTCTTTTAAATTCATAGAATATGATATATGCTCATAAATATTTCAAAACATCACCTTCACTGTTAACTCAGCAGACTTAACTTTTACATTGCTTCGTTTACTTTGAATTTACATTTTCCTTCCTTCACTTCCGTTTTTTTTTTTTGCTTTCTTGAAAGCATGATTTTAAGGTTCATATTCACACCAAATTTTAGAGTCTGTGATTTATCTTTACGTCCATGGATAGGATTCTAAGGTTTTTAAAGTATTTCTGAGTTTATTCAAAGTTTTGAACGTTAAAGAATCGATCAAATAATCTCAAAAAGGGAATTTGAGAGATTTTAATTAATAAGCTCAGTCCCTTGATAAGCAACGAATATTTTTCATCTCAAAAACTCCATCAAGCGCCATTTCTCAGCACATCCAAGACGATTTATTAACTGTTATTTCAGTTTAGTCTCAAAATACACAAAAATAATAAATAAAGAAGTTTATCAAGGTCTTAATTTCTCTGTGGAATTTAGAATCAAAAATGCCACAAATGATTTATAACTCTTGCGGTATCTGACTCATCTTTGAATAATTTATGCTCCGTCTTACGTCTTTATGGCTCCAATAGTTGAGTCTTTTCATCTCTTAAGGTGAATTTTTTTTAAGAACTAAGTTCGATGCTTAATGTGACTACAAATCTGATGATTTAATGGATTTGGTGGCTTTTTAATCTGGTTTGATGTGTGATCTAAAGAAATGTTAGCTTAAGGTTTGAAGGAACGGCACTCAAGAGAGTTTATTACCGAATATTGTTCAAAATGCGCCACTCCACAACATATGCAATCCCTTCACAACCATTCATGTCTTTCTGAATATATTTATGAAAATTTAAAAATTTATTTTTCCTCCCCTGTGCTTTGCCTTTTTTCTCCTTTTCTGTAAAATGTCACATTGTATAGTGTGCATAAGCATTTTATAAAGCTCAAAGTATTTTTCATTCATATTTCTCCTTTCATACATCAAGAAGAACAAGAAGCAGCAGAGAAAAATAAATATTTGAGTTATAAATTTATAATTACTATAACGACAACGTCTGACAATCTAACGAGAATGTATTTAGACAAAGAAATGTCACACAATCTTCTCTTTCTCCATCCTCATCATCAAATCACTCAAATCATAATTTTTCGACTCAAAAAATATCTCACAGCTAAAATGAAGATAAAAATGACTGCGGCAGTAAAATATTTTGATATGTTGAGATGAAAATATAATAAGTCTAAAGATATATGCGATGAGATCTTTTATTTTCTTTGAGGAAATTATGGGGGGTAACTCCAAAAAATAGAAGAGATTATTTCATAACTCACATACAATGTGATGGAAGAAGAAAGGTTAAATGCGACAGATAAAAGGAAAATTAAGAAAATATTTTTGTTATTTATTTGCAACCTTGAGGATTATTTTCTGTTATTCTTTCTATGCTTTTCTCTTCATGATCAAAAGCCGTTTCCGGATGAGATTATAATAAATCTCTACTTTTTTGTTTGATATCAACAGAATGAGAATAATTGAATTAGGGAATGTCAGGAGCTTAATTTGTTGATTTTTTGGGATATTCTCAAAAATATCAAGTGCTTCCATTAAAAAATTTATGCGGTTGAATCCTTTCACATCAATTCCATCCCTTACATAAACAAACAGAATTTCTGCTTAGAACAGCTATGTGGCAATAAAATATCCCAAAAATTTCATACATCCAAACCATTCTTTCCCATATTTCAACGTCATGTTAATAACCTATCACAATTTATCACATTCTTCATATTTCATATCCATAACCCAAAAAAAACGCAATGTAAAGCAATACATTCGATTGAACAAGACAAAATATTTATGGAATTTGGTTATACAAAATATATTTTTTATATCCTCGCAAAAATATTCCATGAATTTTCATCCAAACACCTTATCCTTATCGCATATTTCATTCTCGATATTAACATTAAGTTATGTGTGATATTTCTCACGATTTATAGACAAACGCACATGTGTGATCTCACATAAAATTGGCATTGAATATAACAAAAGGGATTTGTTCATTTTTGATGTCTAGAATTTTATGGACTGAACTATGAGGTCTACTGCAACACAAGGCTGCTTCATTCCCAAGCATTGCTAATCTAAATTGTGGGATGTCATGTAGATTTACCCTAGCTGATAGCAAACATTTCATGAAAGACGTCATTTTGGAACGACCCACAAAAAGCCAAATTTTTCAATATTGTCATGAAAATGAGCTTCTGTGTTTACCAATAGCCGTCAAAAATTCGTTATTCTCATTAAATTGTAAGAAATTATTTTTAACACTGTCTAAACGTGCGTGGCATTAGCAAAAACACATGTTTATTACAAAAATATACATTTTCATGCCCCCAAAGTGAACAAAAAAAAAAGAATTGTGAAAATATAAATTTCAAAGTCAAAAAGAAAATTATTTCAATTCACTGATCGTCATCAGCATACAAAATATATAATCTCAAAGAAAGATAGATGAATTGTGTATTAAATAATACACATGACCCACAACATTTTTGATGATGAGATATTAAGAAAGGGAAACAAGACTTTTTCTTATTCTGTTCTGTCTAAAAATAGAAGCGCCGCAATGCAATTCAAAATGCGAAGAAATAAAAAAAATGTTTATGAGTGAATGAAAATATTTTAAGTAAATTGTTTTTTTACTTCTTCTTTGAAGGAAACAAGTGGGAAATTTTTTTGTGTGTCTGTTTGTTTGGATGATGTTGTTGGGAACGCATTCTTCACCTTGATGACTTAAATAGAATTTAGAGATTCCTCCTGTAAACACATAAATCTTGCGTGTGTCATTTAAATTTAAAATAGTTTTAATAAGTTGGGTTGTGTGGCAATTGACAGATGTACTCTTGGTTAGAAAGATAATTCAGTTGATGAACAAGATGTTGGAATTTCTTAATGCTGTGATTTGAGTAGAACTTATAGACTGAACCTTAACAGACTCCACAGAGACCCTTGACGGACTTTGCAGAGTTTGATATCGTTCTT
The DNA here is from genome assembly GCA_917627325.4 of Chironomus riparius. Taxonomy (NCBI): domain Eukaryota; kingdom Metazoa; phylum Arthropoda; class Insecta; order Diptera; family Chironomidae; genus Chironomus; species Chironomus riparius. Next base: position 58,749,295 of record OU895877.1, read on the forward strand.
AGACTCTTTATAGTGTCCTCAGAACCTATATACTGTCATCAAAGTCTAGATACACTCCATAATCCCTTGACAAACTCTTTAATGGCTTTAAATGATCCTCAGAACCCTTACAGACTTTCTGAAGTCATGATCGACTTCACAAATGATCTTTACTACTCAAATAAAATGTTTGCATCCCACCAACGTTGCTTAATGACTCACAAAGTATTCTTTCAAAATATAAAATATTATTTAAATTTTTCTAAAGATTCAAAAACATTATCAAGACATTGAAATGAAAATTCATTGGAATTGAAAGCTTTCAATAATATTTAATTCAATTAAAAGAAACAAAAGGTTAAATACACAGCAAACCTGTGAGAACAATCTATATCTATAATTAGAAAACTACAGCAATAAGCTACACAAATATGAAAATATTCCGCCCATAAATCCATATAAGTGGAAGTAATACTTTATCGCCTTTGAACTTCTAATGATGACGTAAATTCAAATAGTTTTTTTTTCCTTGCTTCTTCGTGTGTTTTTTGTGAGTTGGAAAACCCAAAATATAAACAACATTCCTTTCGCAAACTCGCATGAAATTTGTCGGATTTTCTTCATCTTGCTTGCTTCTTCTTCTTATTTTTCATTCACAAAATAAAATCAATTTCTTTTTTTTTTTTGATGATGTTGTTGTTGTAGGAAATTGCTTTGTTTCTGCCTTTTATTTCTCTTCCTTTACTGATAACAAATTCTTTTAATGATTGAAATGAAGAGGTTACGAAGAAAATGTGGAAGTTATGGATGAGGAAATAATATTTCTTGTATGTATATTTTTTCATGTTAAGAAGATAAAATCATGTCTGGAAAATATCAATCTCTTGATTCTCACATAAGTACATGATTTTTATTTTTACGCAAATGTTCTTCAAAGCAGACATACCACAATGAAATTTTAGATAGGAATAATAGGAAGATATGATTGTTTAGGGGGATGTTGGCTTGCAGTTCATTGGATGTGAATTATTTCGAACGATTGTAATCTGTAGATAGTCCTCATGAATGTGTAAGAAAGAATCCAAGAGCAAGGATAGCTAGTCAGATACATAAAATTAGTCAGATAAGGGGCCGTTCACTTATGACGTCCAGGAGGGGGGGGGGGGGGGGGGGGTCAGCAAGAAAATAACAATAGAAATTCCTGGAAATCCATTGTTCTCTTTTGAAAAATTACCGTTATTTTCGGACGTCATGAGTGAACAATCCCTAAGGTACCCTACCAAAAATCCAAGTTCCACTCTTTTAGAAGTGAAGGTCTGAGTCCCATTTCGAGACAATTCTTGGTTTGAATAATCAAAAATCACATGTTCAATTCAAAGCATCCAAAAATCTCCCTTCTAGTAGTAATCCCCCTATGCATGTAAGCATAAGCATCTCATACTCAATAATTTTTATGATTTCAAATAAAGATAATATTAAATGCGTTCAATATCACTTGATTTGTGTATTTGATGTTTAAGTTTCCATCTTCAAAAGTTTTCGCAATGGTTGTCTGGTCTTTATGAATGATGTGTCTTTATTGAACATGATGATCACCATATCAATATTCAATTTAAATGCAATGATTGTGAAAATGTAATGCATAAAATCATAAATAAATTTATGAACTGTAAATTATTAACTTTTTTTATGTGCTGTGCGAAAAACAAAACGAGGTCACATGGAATGCAATTCCACAAGTTTTATGTATCGTTGAAATAGCTTTTAACTGCTGGTAATAAATCTCATTCACAATGTATATAAAGTTGGAATTACCTTTTTATTTTTATATCCACTTGCAATCTTGCTATGCAGCAACAACAGAAACGTGCTAGAGAAATTTTTCTTTGCAACCAGAAAATTAATTTTCTTAATAAGTGAAAATTAATTTTCATTTCCGGACATTTACCACAATAGTGCAATTTTAGAAACTGTTAATTACAAATTGAAAGCCTCAAATTACTTTTACACATTGACCTCACATGATGCCATAGAATTATAGTCGAAAATTAAAAAGTGATTTATGGCTTCTCATTGTTCCTTAATAAAAAAGTTTCTCTGCCGTTTATCGTAAAGATTTTTCTGATAAGAAGAGCTTTTTTAAGTCAGCTATTGTTACTGACATTTTATGGTTACTATGTAACGAAGATCCTTTTGTGGATTATGAAAACATGCTGGAGGAAAATTGATGCTTTTGTGTACTTTTGTTAGATTAGATCCAAGGCAGATGACTAAGAAATTTTTTTATAATTTTTTTGGGGATGTAGATAAGATGTTATATTGGTTTTAGGTGGGCGACATCGATTAATTTTAATGAATCCCTGGATGCAGTATATAAACAAATTATTGAGGAATTCTGTTGATATTGGATAGACATTTGTTTGAGAAATTTGATTTGTAGCTCATTGCCATCTCTTGTATGAAAGATACCTAAAATTAAGCTTATGCTATGCTTATCACATTTCCAATTCCATTTAAACATCATCAAAACATCAAAAATTTCCCATCCCATCGTCATCAAATCTCCCACTTCTAAAATCAAAAAGTATCCTTAATTACAACGAGACACATCAAATAAATTATTCAAAAGATGATAAATCGAAACTAAAACAAGCATAAGAGAGACAAAAATCAACATCAGTGCCATCATTTTACTAATTATAAAAAACGAAAGGAAAATAAACGATTTCGATATTATTTTTAGTTTTTTCAGCTATATCTATTTCTGTACCATCACAATGATGGATGATTTTTAAATTAGATTCGCCATCTCTCTCCTTTTTCCGTCACCTGACATCCACATCCGAATAGTTCAGATTGAAATCTTTCTCTCTATTTTATTATTCATTGTTGTTGTTAAAACGTTTTGCAAGTTTTTTTTGGTTCATGTCTGTGTCTGTTCTGCTTAATATGAGGTTAAAATATTTGCCATAGACATTTTACCATTGACATCTGGTCAAGTCATGTCATTAACATTAACATTTAAACCCATTTTCTAATTTTTAAACAAACAACCATCCGATCTAACAATAACATTGTGATTGTAACTGATTTGGGCAGATTCTGATTATATTCTCGTGCTGATTGGACTAATATTAAAATAAGGCATAACAACTAATGTTTTTTGATATCTCCATAATGAACGTATATGAATCTCTGCTTTTATTTTATGCCTGCTACTCTTCCTCATCAAATAATAATTACATGAATATCCAATATGTTTATCTACTTACATTCATGTCTAGCGTCAGCTGTATCAATTTACTAAATTATTCAAAATTTTTCATTGGTTCAAAATTAGTCACTAAATGAATAATTTCCAATTTTAGGTAATTGGTCCGAACAAAATCGCTCACAGGAGTTAATACAGAAGAAATTAGATTCACCACCACCGGCGCCTGTATGGTCACCAAAATCAGCACCACCATCTCCTACTACTGACAGAAAATTTCGACCTGTACCATTCGAATCTCCTACATTATCACGCAAAAAGCTAATAACCAAAGACTGTCCATCACCACCACCCTGGACAGATCCTGACTATAAAGATAAGCCATACCAAGGATCCATCATAAAGAGCAGTAGTCTTAACACAATCTCATCACCGCGCGTTCAACAACAAAATCACGTCATATTTAGAAAGGCAAAAGGTAATAAAAAGAAGAAAATTGACATTTATCGCATTCATCCCATCTGTGCCTTAGAAAATTTCATTCATTTGAGATTCGTTTTTCTTTCACATTTCCACCCACAAATGAATGGAAAGGCATCTATCTCAATTAATCTTTTTCACACATTTTATGTTCTTGTTATTTCATTATTTTTTTCTCTCTTCTATATCTGTGCTATTTTTTGTGCTACTCCTATTACATGCATATTATGTATAGCTGATCAATTTAATGAGAAATTTGACAAAGGCACACAGAACACATCACCGAAAGATAAATTGATATCATTCAAAACGACACCTTTAAAATCTAGTAAATCAAATGAATTAGGTAAGAAGACATATGATAATGGCAATAGCAAACGATGAAGATGATGATGATGTGATTGTTTACAAATCATTTTGTTTTACAGTCTATTCTATTAAGCAAAGAGATAGTGAAGTCAAAGACAGTGACATCAACAATAATAATAAGAGAAGTAATAATAACGAAGCAACAATCTCAACTGTTACGACGACGACGACTAAAAAGATGACAACACAGCAACAGAATTCACCAAAGAAAATTGATGGCGTTGGTCCTACCACGTCAGAAGGAATGCCACTGTCCCTTAGATCGGTAAATTAAGCAATTCAATGTTATTTAAATGATCAGAGTTGGGATTATTGAATTACATTGATAAAAGAGGTCTTTAAAGAGGTTTTTGCCAATGGATAAATATTCAATCGTCTAATCCTCAATACAAAATTGAATTAAGTCACCAACTCTGCTCAAACAGACACAACCTCATAAATTTTGACTATAAATAAGCTTTGTCTAAACGATCAATTAATCAATCAATATTTAATTAACTTTTGTGCAGGAAGTAACAGACATGAGCCGTGACCAATGGTATAAGAAGATGTACAACACAATACATAAAGCCAAAGATGACGGTAAAGATGGACAAAAAAAATTATCTCTCATTTAATCGTTAAGGGGCTGTTCACTTATTACGTAACGCGAAAAAATGACTTTTTAGACCCCCCCCCCTGTAACAAAATTTGTATGAAAAAAAAATTTCCTTGTTTGAACCGTAACAAAATCTTAGACCCCCCTCCCCCCCTAAAAGCGTTACGTAATAAGTGAATGGCCCCTAACCACAAATGTCATAAAAAGATGTTGTTAACAAATCACACACAAAATTGATTAATAATCCACAATATTTTGATCTTCTTTGTTTTTTATATGTGAATCCTTCTTCTTATTCTTTATTTTATTGTAGATAATTATGTGACTGTCAAATATAAAACAAGACGAGGTACATGCAAAACTTTTATTAAAATACACAAATTCACACATTCTTTCTAGACACATTTCATTAAAATTTTAAAATTCGCAAGTCTTAATTAATCGTGTGATGAATGCATTTCTCGCATTATTTATTTGCACATACATTTTGAGGCAGTGAGGTAGAAATAATGATGTATTCACTTACTCTTACTGCAATTATTACTCATAAAATGGTAGTTTATGCTTTAACTTTTTTATTCAGGCACTATAAAGATTAAAGTAGCAACTTTTTTTCGGCTCAGTGAATGTAGAATGTTTATTACTACTCAGAAATTAAATAATGTATATCTCAAAAGATTTAATACAAAGTGTTTTGTATTTTATGTCATAAATAATTTAATGATTTTCTCAAAAGCATTTGAAAGTTATTCGATTTTTATGTGGTCATGTGATTGAATGACTCGAAGATTTTAAAAGCTATTGACATAAAATTAATTGAATTTTTTTCTCGTGGTTTAAACTGTTGGATAATGTTTTGTGTTGCTATGCTTGCAAGAAGCATTATGGTAACCTAGTAAGATGTGGGATATTGAGTCATTTACAGGTGGATATGTTAGTTCAGAATTATATCTTTGTGACCTGGAAGTACGCAGGCAGGATGTGTACAATCGTCTTGAAACAAAAAGCGTGACCAAAAAGTTTTGATTGATGACCTAAAATAACCTATATTAGGACAATATTGAGGCTGAGTTTCAAGTCGATTGGACATATATTTCCCGCGTACTTCCAGGACACATATCTTTATGGAATAATTCTTAATAAGCTTCATATCTGCATTGTGAAGGAGGATGAGCTCATTAAGACTAGATCCACAACTAAGATGCAACAAAATCGACAAAAAATGTCAGTATCCAACAAATAAGTATATGTACATGACTAATCAATGCCACCCACCTGTCAATTGTGCAAATTCTACATGGTCAATGAATGTAAATTTAGTTTCGGTGCCTTTTGATTAATAGAAAAGTGTTAAAAGTCTATAAATATTGAGTCTTTAAAATACAAATTGTCTCTAAATATGCAAATGTGTATTCAATAATAATTATAAGAGCTTTTAAGACTCATCAAAATTAATCAAAATTTATTTATTTTAATTTGCAAAACAGGAATTCCATATAAATCCAATGGATACGCTTCCGAGCCGGATACAAACTACGATTCGGACTATATAGTTAAGTATAGTAGCGGTGCAAGTTCCGACAGGCAAAGAACAATATCAATAGGTAACCAAAGTGAAGATAGGTGAGTGCATTCAATTGTTTTGATGCTTGAATAGCCATAAATGCATTTAATTTATATTATTCTAGATATGGTTCCATGGAGCAGCCTGTCAAGCCACTCATTGGACAATATAAAATTCAACCAGGGCGAATTGAAAATTATACGCCAGGAAAGTCATCAGTTTCAGACAAAGAGGCTAAACAGGTGAATGACTCGCATATTTGTTGTCTCAATATATCATTTATCCAACTTCCGATTGCAATCAATTCAGTCACAAAAAGTGAAACAGTTCTTCATTATCCAATTTCTTCTCTTTCTTTCTATCTTTCTACATTTCATAATATATTGATTGTTTCTTGCTAGTCAGTAGAGTCATGTTATTCATTTACATTTTGGATTATAAATTGAATGGTGATGAATATCCAGAAATTTATTTAAAATTCACATTTCACTGATTTTCATCCACACTATTGTAAATATTTTTTCATGCAAAAAATATCAAGTTTGAAAATTTAATCGATCAATCAATCAACTGCTTAATATTCCTCAAAAACTTTATATCAAATTTAAAATATTTTTGATAATAAGTCATAAATCATCAAACTTTTTAATTTCTGTCATTTCCATAAACTTCTCTTTCTCTATTTTTTTTATATGTTTAATAAATATACACAAAATTGAAAATTCACTAGAATCAGAGATGTTAAGGGAGTGGTTTTTAGTAGTTTTGTTATATTCATTTTGAAATTTTTTGGTGACAATTTTGAAGGTTCTTCAAACACCTTCAAAATTGTCTTAAAAGAGAGCTAAGGTTTAAATTTTCCGTTCTTGTTATCTTTAGAGGATGATTCTAAGGCAATGTTCTTATGATTAGATGAGACTAAAGTCTCTAGTATCTACTATAAATAGGCTGGTCATGTGCTTGGTTTTTCAGAGGACAGTCCTCTATTTTTTTAAATTATTCTAAAATAAAATAGTTTTGTTCTAATTCGTCCAGAAAACGAATAAAATTGGTTGACACGTAAATGCAAATTTAAGTATTTAATCCAAAAGTTGTGAGATTTCTACAGACCCGAATGGCACAAGTTGGTTAATCGATCAGAAATCCGGCACCAAGCAGGTGTGACTGTGGCATGATGCTGGATTTAAATTGAAGTCTGCACCATGTCAGAATCATGTCTGCTTGGTGCTGGATTCCTATTCTATTAACCGACTTGTGCTATTCGGGAGAGTTGCCAAAGAAAAATGGAAAAAGCTAGTTTATAATATACAGAGGCTGCCTAGACTAAGCACTCAAAATTGCTTAATAATCGAGAAAATAATTTGATCAGCTTAACACATCTCACAAAACTAGCTCAAAACATACAATAAAATTCAACTTAACAACTCTGATTCTTGAAGAGCAAAAAGTTAATTAAAAATATTAAATTCACATGAGATAAAGTACTAATCAACATAATTATCATTATTACAATATTTATTTTAGTGGTGGGATGATATAATGGAAATTTTCGATGGGGTAAAACGTTATTTCTTATTATTATTTTCCCTTTATTATTATTTTTTTGTAACACAACAAAAAAAAGCTTTTAGTTCCATAACATCATTTGATTCCCCTTAATTAATTTTTTCAATAACTCCACACAAAACACATTAGCCAAGTTACACCCGCAAAATTTTTATTGCACTTTTTATGAGTAATTTTTGTTGCACAGAACAGAAAAAAAAGCACAAAGAGTAGCAAAAACCGCACCCCAAAAGCACTTTCACTTGACTTTAACTACATAAAATACTAACATTATGCTTATTACTTTCTTTTTTATCTTTAAACTATTTTTTTGGTACGAATAAAACCCCTTTCGATAATAATAACATTATCTACTAACCATCAACAACTATGAACTATGTGAACCGCATCCATCTATCAAAAAATATATAAAAAAAAATAATCTCCGCAACCAACATTCTTCATTAACACTTCCTCTTGCTGTCTGTGTCTGAAATTTCTCATATTGTACAATGTGCTCATAACAATCACGCATTCAGTGGCTTGATGAGCATTCCTCGAAATCATTATGTGGTATTAAGTTGGCGAAAGAAGTTGAGAAATTTGTAAGTCAATTAATGTACATTTTTTTTTAACCCAATCCATTCAGTTCAGTATTATTATTTGATATTCCAGCAACGCAGGAAAACTCATTCTTCCGTCCTCTGCTCATTATGTCGCAGAATATTCTATCTATGCTGCTTTTATATTTTATCATGCATGTGTGAATCCGATTTGTATTATTTACTTTTTATATGGTTCATTAGTTCACCTCCCATGTTCATGTTATTTTAATCTACTTTTTTTTGTACTTTTGTCTTCCGGTTTCCGATTTTTGATGAAATATTTTTTTGAAATGCAAAATTTTTTTGTAGATTTTTTTTTATTCAAAACTTTTTGATTTTTTTTTTTTTAATTGAAGACTTGGAGAAGCTTTGCCAGAATTGTATGATTCATTCCTGACTTTATCAGTTGCCTAGCTCCGACAAAACTTCTTCAAGATTCATCATTAAAAACAAAATTTTTCTGTATCATAATTGAAGCCTGTAAAAAAGAAATTTCCATATTAAATCCATCCTTCAATTTTCTTTCATTTTCATCCTTCACAGCATCTTGAGCAACAGAAATTAGCATCCAATTATACGCAAGGAAATCTTTCAAGGTAGAAAATTTGAAATTATGTTCATAAATTTTTAATTTCATTTTTCCGTACTTTTTCTCACCTCAGAGCATTGAAGGATCAAGGATACCAAAGTGATTCAACACTAGTCTTCAAAAAGAAAAATGATGTAGAGCAATTAAGTCCCGTCGAAACGAAAATAGCTTACAGAAGTTTTCAAGAAGGCGGGGAAGTGCCATTACATGGCTTTCGAAAGCATGCACCTGAAAAACCAAAAGGTATGAGACTCAGTTTATTATTTATACACAAGAATTTCTTCTTAAAAATACATGAACACAAAAATTCAATTCATTTCATCCATGAATATAGAATCAGCATTGCACTTATTAATGTAACTTTTCTGTTTGTTAATTTTTGATGTTAAATTGTAGCTGAAAAAAGAGAATTTTAATGTTTTATGCTAACCCAAAAAATAGAACTTATTTTTAAGCACGAAGTTTTTATTTTGATCCATTTTGGAATGCAAATATGCAAATAAATGTGCTAACCTTTCTTCCATTTCTTCTGGATAAAGAGTTGCGCTAAACAAATAATAACTTTCTATAACATTTAACAAGAAAATGGGATTCAACTGAGTTGTGTGTGACACAAACAGGTTAATGCGGTATGAATGAAGAAAATAAATGTTTCTAACCATTATCACGAATAGCAAGCTCAACGACAACAATCTATTTTTTTCTGTCAACATCATGCAAAAAAAATACAAAGTTTTTCTTCTTGTGCAAGCATCCATGATGCAAAAAAAACGTAAGGATTTTCCTCCTTTTCGTCGTCACAAAACCAAAAAACACATATGCAGCAGCAAAAAAATAACCAAGTTGCAGGTATCAGCACATTTTCTTTGGGCACAAAAAATGTAATTTCTATTTGGATAAAATATTACTAATGTGATATAACTCTACAGATGGAGAAGATGAGCAGGATGAAAATGAACAAGATGATGTTGAGCTTACTGAAGTTGCTCGTAAGCATAAAATGAAGATGCCACATGACGAGCGTGCGATAATAAATTCAGAAATCATTTGTTATCCGATTACAAACATTTCCCGACCATTAGACATGTTTGGTCCGTTTCCAAAAAGTGTAAAGTCCTTTGTGCCAGTTGTTCCACCGCAACCACCGAACCGTAAATCGTCGAGAACAAATTCAACATTGAAAATTGTTTCACATTTAAATAAAAATCCTCGCACCAGAAGCTGCACCAAGCACGACTCTCTGAATGTAAAATTCTCAACAAGTTGCAAAAAATCATCGGAATTAAATCGTTCTCGTTCTGCTGGGCCATCATTCATTTCCACATATGTTTCGGCCACATCACGTAATGATGAAAGACGCTTTGATTCACATCATACGAGAATGGCAAGAAGAATTTGTTATCGTGCGAGCTCCTCAAGTCCCATTAGACGTAAAATATTTCATGAACGTAAATCCAGTCAAAGTCCAGTCGCATTTGGACGAGGCTTATCTAAGGAACGGGCATTTGCCGTAGAAAAGAAAAAAGTTGAAGAAAAATTGGCGAAAATCTCAAAGGATTTGCATGTAAGTACAAGAATACTTCGTAATCCTGAATTGAGATCCCCAAATGAAGTGAAGCATGCAGTTCAACAAACTTTCAAACCAATCACATGTGTAAAAGACCCAAGACTAGCATCATTAATGGTTAAGAAGTCACTTGAAAGTCAAGCATATCAATCAGCAAAAAAATCAGAACAGCAGAAATCTCTGAAAGTAACAGTAGCAATATCATCACGTGGAAGAGAAATTATGCGAACATCAGCGGAGACAGCACCACGTAGCTTACGTCAGCCATCAAATGTATCCACATTATCATCAAAATCAAGTGTACTCACGAAAAGTGCTGCATCAGATATCATTACAGCAAAAAATAAATTGAAAGTGAAATCAAAAGGTTCAATCATCACAAGCTCCAACAATAGCTTGGCACGGACAAACTCAACATATTCAATTGATTCAACTTTATCAAAGAAGAAAGCTCCACAGCAGCTAGCTGATTTGAAAATTGTAAAAAATGTTCCCATTACAATAACAAGTCAGAAATTGAAAAAATCAGCTTCATCATCATCAAAAGCTACGTCAGATAAAGGCAAGGGAGCCACAACTGTTGCGAGGCAAGACAAACAACAAAAGACTTCATTTCAGGATTCCCAGGTGGATGATAATCGAAAAGTTGTGGAAAGTATTAATGAAACTATTGTACATCAGAACGAAGCCGTAAGGACAAACTCGTTCTTCCAAAATCTCTTTTTACGTGATAATGTTAAAAAATTTGGAGCACCAATAAATCCAAATTCAAGTGTCATGGAAAAAGCTCGCATGTGGAATGCCTTAGCGTCGTATAAATCAGAGCCATCACTTCGTCATCCTAATCATTATTTGCATCAATCACGCCTCGTTTCCCATTCAAAGTTTCGTGAATATGAAAAGCGAAATGAATCGGAGGAATGTTACGCAATATTCAATCGACCAGTCACTGAAGCTGAGGCATTGAAAGGTGGCTTTGTCATGGAGCAAATTTATAAATATGATTCATTAGTTCAATTATCTGATGAGGATGAGTTTGGTAATAGCAATCGGGGTCGATCATTAGACTTTTTATATAGCTATCATGAGAGGAGCAATAGTGAACCGCCAAGCAAAACGGTAATGACAGAATTAGTGCATCCATACTCTCCAGTCATAATTTATGGACGTAATAAATCAGTTGAGACGGAAAAAAGGCAACGCACATCTCGTTCACCATCGTGTCGTCGTATACAGAACTTAAAGACAAATAAATTAATGGAATTGAGTTCATATCAAAAGGAAATAGTGCGTGCACAAAGTGTCGGTCGTACAGACCGAGCAAAAGAGAAGCTTAGCGAAAAAAGTAATAGCAATTTGCACCGCAGCAAGTCACTAAACATTCTAAATTATGAGAAACATTTGCCAATTTGTGGACATAAAAAGAACGAACGTTTCCGAGATTTAAAAGATTTTTATACATGCCTCGAACGTATCGGTCAGTTGGAATGTGCAACATCTAATTCCGATTTACGCCCTCGGCGTCGTAATGAGGATATTATTGATTATGATTTATGGCAGAAAGTCCGCGAATATGAAAAGAATGAACGTGAATTGAATATTTTGCTGAAAAAATTGCGTACTGAACAACGCGACAAAGATTTTCTATTCCAACCTCATTCAGCCGATGAGTATCGTTGGGCAGCTGATGCTGATCTCGGATTAGTGACAAAAGAAAAATCCGTTGAGAATTTAAAAGAACTTTTTAAGTTACAGTCATTAGATGATGATGATGCTGATGCTGTTGAGTATGTCGAAAAAGTATCTGGAAAGTCAAAGAAAAAGAAGAAAATTGGCTATGAAAGCATTAAAGACAATTACAAACCTCTTTGGAGAGCAAGTTCTGTATTGGACTTAGCCACAAACATGACAAAGAAATTTAACAATAAAAGCAAAAAGTCGACATCATCCACATTACCAAAAGCCGACAAACATGAAAAGAATTTGGGATTAAGTCGAAAGCTATTAAGTACATTATCGAGAGATCAATTGAGAAAGATTAAAAACCAATTAACGGAAATTTATTCGACGTCATCAAACGAAAAGCCTGCAGGCAATGACAATAACAATTGCAATGAAAATGTCGATAATGTCGCTAGCTCGAGTATTGCCAATAATATAACAAATAATATTGAGGCATATGTCGTTACAGTTCCGGTAAAGAAACCAGCAATTGATGGCCAATTTCTCACCGTACGCAGTCATTCAGAATTGACAAAAGATAAAATTCAAGAGCCAACTGTAGACATATCAACATTAAAGAATGTCTTCGAGAGCAAACCATCATCCACAAAAGCATCAAGTGAGATATCCGAAACAGAAAAGCGTTCAATTTCACACTCATTATGTCAGGAAATAAAAGATAAATTCATCCAAACTAAGAAGAAGAATCCAGACATTGAACGTGTAAAAAAGATTGAGAATGCTATCAAATCGAACAAGACATTGCCTGCAGCCAAAATAGCTACAGCACCAAAACGAGATATTTCATTTTCATTCCATGAAGCACCTCCTGCTGCCACAAAATATTTGGTTGATTGTCTTCCGACCGCACAAGCAACATCGTCATCAACAAATGTGAAGAAAGCAGCACAAGCGAACGAAACCGAAAGTATCTCATCCGAGACATCAAATCGAACGGTTATATTTTGTGATTCATCCACCACAATGGAGGATGTATATGCAAAGATAAAATATTTCGAGAAAATCGAAAAGGAAAAGGATAAAGTTCCCGTGACAGTTTATCATGCTCGTGACGATTCTTCGCCAGATGAGCATGAAGATGATGCGAACAAAAAGGAGAAAATTACTTCCGCAAATGTGAAGCAAGAATCCCAAATCGATAAATCCACAATTTCCGTTACATCTACTGCCGTACAACAATCACCTCCAAAATTGACTTCCTCACAATCCTTCACAGACTTGAAAGATTTATTTGGTGAACGTTCATCTATGAAATCCAATACCACCTTGCGTAGTTCAAATGAGAATTTCGGTGAAAGTCGTGGCATGCTGATGAAGAGATCACGCAGCACGAGTCCATGTGAATCTGAAAAATGTTATAAAAGTCTTAGCGAGTTTGGTGACGTTGAGAAATTAAAGATGAAATTTGAAAATTATTCACTGTCTGGTGCCGATGATGACAGCTCATGTCATTATATTTTCAGTGATTCAGAATTAAATAAAGCAAGTAAGACGCGCATCCGTGGACACGAGTATGGAAATGTGTCTCATATCACACATAAATATGAGATGCAGTCAAAACGTGCACGTCGTACACGACGCACTTCACCGATTCTTAAGCATTCAATGAAGAAGAAAGATGATCGATTGATGCCGCATATAAATGTAATCAGTAAAACAGCCAGCTTAAAAGATCGTCAAAGAATGTCAGTAAGCAATAAAGATAGTTTGGATAAGATTGATGCAATTCCGAGTACATCAGGTGAAGTAGTTGCTAAAATTAAACATAAATTTGAAACTCTCGATAGCAATTTGTCGTTGATGGGTAAAATGTACACGTCAGTGCCGGATTTTCGCGAATTGAATGATATCTCGCCACATTTGTCCCATCTACCTTATTGCGGAAACTTTGTGTCTCATCAATATCCACGGCCAGAAGATAATAATCGTTCCATTAATTCACCAGATAAAAGTAAGCCCGGCATAAAGCCACGCAAACGTCCATCATCAACATCACCAATACGTAAAGATCACATCACAAATGTCACAAAACAATTGCGCGAAATTTTCAGCGACGATCAAATGTTTGATCGATTACCAAGAAATCGCTATTTGCCTGATAGACAAGCTGAAGCTGAATATTTGTGGCACAAGAAGCAATTCAAAAAGCTATCATCATCGGCTTCATATAAAGGTTACTTTTGAAAATGAAGAAAATTTCTTCTATTTGAATTACGTGCACACACGCGACAGCATTAAAGCACATTGTCTACATATTTGCACTCCAATATTTTTTTTTTGCACGCAACTCCCTTTGAATAAGTTTTATTTTATTTAGCAGATTAGAGAAAGTGCAATTTGTCTTGTAAATACCTTCATGTGAATGCTTTCATTTATACATACAGCTGTTGTTATTATAGTTCATGTGTATTCGACGTTAATTTTTTTCGACTATTTATTTTATTATTAATTTTCTTTAGTTGACTTAGACTCATTCACATACTCACCAAGAACACCATCAACACCCCCATTAGTTCCCCCAAAAAATAATTATAATTTAAACGGCTATTTTTCAGGTAAGATTATCGATCTGCTTATTTTTGAAATCTTTCATTCTTTGGTTGGGGTGTCCAGGTGGCCTTTGGATATTTTTAAATTGTTTGCTCCAAAATCCTAAAATTTCAAATCATCAAAATCTAATCAATCATTTTTACCTCCCCCCTACTTCCTATTCATCCACTATATCCTAATAATATGGACACCCTTCTTTTCATACCCAAGATTCATGAAATAAAAAAGGTTAAAAAGATTACAATTTAATTTACACTTACTTATCCAAAAAAACACACTTATGTACATATTCAGCATGTCCCATTATTCCCATGATAAATTTTCAAATTTCATGCTCTATTACGTAAACTAGTCATATGTGATAATAATAATAATAACCGTGATGTGGAAGTCAATCGTCAAAAAGATCAAGTGGTCAAAAATAGAAAGCAAGTATGAAAGTTTATTGGGCATTGCTTAATATGATGGCGAATTTATGCGCAGTTTATGCTGTGAGCTGTGAATAGCTTGAGCAGTGAATGCTTTTTAAGCATTTTTAATGATTTTTGGATTAATGATGGGAAAATATTTGGTTGGGAGTAAATTTGAGGAATGATTGAGTTAGTGGCGTCTAGCACGCATGCAATAGGTTTTTGGCAATTCAAGTTATCAATTCATATAAAAACTACAACTCTAATTCAAATCTCATGATTTACAGCCTGCAAAACTCTAATCCTTCGGTAACGACCAGGAAGAAAAACTGCCATTTCCATAAGCTTTGTAATCAGTCATGTCTGCAAAAAGTACCTTAAGCATAATAAACCAGATAGTGTCAAATCTAAAATTAATTAAATTTGAAAGCCATTTCTCTTTTTATTACATCTCATTCACTTTCGTTTGGATACAGGAAATTGAACTCTTTCTCGGCATTTTTATCATTTCGTCATCAACATACGAATAAGATGTCATGAACGACCACAATTTATTTTTTATATGGTTTTATAAACCATAAATGCATAATATGATTCTTGAAAATCAATTTTATATACATGCGGCACTCGATAATATGATTTCAAGCGAGCATAACCTATCATTCATGAAAATGCGATAACTTTCTCGAATAGCCCGGCACGTTTAATCATTCATGAATGATTATGCACACGCTGTCGTTATGTTGGCAATCGAGAGACATTAGAGAGGAACGGAAAGACAGAAAGATCACAAAAGAGTGAATTAAAATATTCGACGATGCCTTTTTCTCTTACACAATTTAGTAATTTAAATATTTAAAATGAAACTAAGACTATGCAATAATGCATCAGTTGACAGTTCTTTCAACTCTTCCTTCCTCATTGTATGCGACATGAAAAAGAACTTAAAGTGAGACTAGCCATTGACAATAGATGAATGAAGGGAAATAAAAACATGAATAATGGTCACGAGAAAGACCTCTTTTCATCTCATCCATACCATTCTTGGGATGGGAAATGGACAAAACTTGGCTGTTTGGAAGTAGTCGTCTGATTTTTTTCTCAAAAAAATTTTACGGTTTTTTGAAGTTTCAAACGGTTCTTTAGTTAAATTTTGAAAATTCTGTCCAAAATGTTAGTGAATTTTTGAAAATTTTGAAATTATTTTAGAAAATAAAATCGAAAAATTCAAATTCTTACCGTTGACTTGAAATTCCCAATTTTCTCACCAAACCCTCAAATGCAGATTGCATTACAATTTTAATAGACAACATTTCATAGTAAATAATGTTGCTGCCACCATTATTGTGTATTAATGTAAGGCATAATTAACATAAATAAAAAATTAAAGGCATTTCCAACTTTCTATCGATAGCTATAAATAAATAAAAATATTCCGATAGAGTCGCGACTCTTATTATTAGTTATTCAAAAGAAGAAAAGCATTTTATAATGAATTACTTAATGGCATCACCACACATTTTTCTTTATCATCATTCACAGGCACCTCTGAAAATTGAAATATTTGTTTTGTGCTCAGTAATTTCCTAAGACAAGATAATGAATGAATGAAGACCTAAAGAGGATGAAAAACATTCATTAATTTAATCATTTGTTGGAATTGCATTATTCAATATTTTAATGAATGGTTAAAGCTTGTCAGTCTCACACAAAGAGAATCATTTCTTCAGCATCAAAACATGCTTGAAAATTGAGAGCTTTAAAATATTTTCATATTTAAAAGATGAAATGTTGAGCCACATGTGAGGTATTTTCATTTGTATTATGACAATGAGCTTGGTTTTTATGGAGTATCATCATGTGAATGTATTTTTATGAGGAGGGGAAAGTTGATACTTCCGTTGTGGTAATGTACACATGAGAATAGATCACATACACCTGTGGTTACCTGTGAGATATGTAAATAAATAAAAGAACCTTCATTTCCGTACGAATCCAAACCAATTTCTATTGTAATGCTATAAAAACAAAAAACAAGCCAGAATATCATTAATATTATTATTATGCAGTTCTGTTTTGATTTCTTTCTTCTTGTTACTGTCATTGTGAATGTTCTGGCTCGATTTCGTGCATGTGAGAATGTCGTTACTGCTTTCTTTTACCGCTCTCTCGCTCCTTCTCTCTTTCATCGTTATAGTTTTTCAATTTAAATTAATAGACTTTCTAGAATATTATAACTTTATGGGATTTCCGTAGAAATTATTACATTTTGAAGTCTATTTGACTCGTTGTTCTAAATTTCATAAGAAATCAATTTGCATTTTCGATAGTATTTTATATGACACTAGTTGAAATGATGGCTATTTGAATTCTTTGAGTAATTGTCAATTTCTTTTGGTATTAAGATGTCCGAAATTTTATTGACATTTAAGCTAATTTGAAGAGTCAAACAAAAAACCGCAAAACCGTTTTCAATGATTAAATAAAGCTTTTTGTAATTGTGACTTACAAACAAATAGAGATTTTCATAAAAAAAATATTAAAGTTCAACGGTTCGAATCCTCTCGAGTATGAAAAATAATCTTGTTAATTATTCTTTATAGTCTTTTTTTTCGTCAATTGAACTTTTTTAAAATTCATTAATTAATGTTATAATGTTAAGAAGACCAAAACTTCCAAGAGTATTTTCGAAAATTCAAATTTTACCAATAACTGAACGATATCTGCCAATTTAAGATTTTCACATAAAACAAAATTGCAAACTGCCCACGGAAATAAAATTTATTTTCCTCTCAAATTGCTAATTAATGTTAAAAATACTTTAAATGGATGTTGAGTAAGCTCGCACGTGAGTTTAAAATGATGTTTAATTATAAAACAAGAGAATTGCTCGTCTGCTTTATTTCTGTTACTTACTTGATTACGTACGTATTTTTATACCTTTGAGGGCGTTCATAAATGATGTGATAAGGGATTTTGAATTTTAGACCCTTTCTTCTCATGATTTTAAAATATTTGCTAAAGTTTAAAAATTGAGTTGAATCTGGGTAAAAATAAACATCATTATCAGACGTCCCCAAAAGGTATAAGAAGAGCAGAGAAGAAAACAAAATAAAAACTACAACATCAACAATAAAATAATAGCAAGCCATATAGTAAATGAGAGACGGAACATTACTTACTTACATTTCTCTACGTCGCTTTCTGTCTTTCACCGACTCACTCCATTCATATAATTTTTATTTTCTTCTCCTCAGTTTGTAAGAAACGGTTGATAAGAAAGCACTCGAAATATTATTTTTTTTCATATAAAGTAACACGAAAAATTTCCAACGTGAGAAGCGCGCGCGATTTTTTAATTTCACACGTTTATCGTCAAACACGATTACATCATAGGATTTTTGTGATTCATTTGAACAAGTGTGCATCTCTCATATCACACAAAACAAGGAAGAGAATTTAAAATATATAAAAAAAATGTTGAACCTGCTGATGAGAGGTAACAGAGAGTTCTCAGTCAAGGTTGAATTTTAAATGTTGAATATTTCATTTGTGTACGGACTTTTTTTTTTGGGTTTTCATTCGATTTATTTATACATGATATTCACTAATAAAATTGATCTTCATTTGTGTACCGAGCTTGTGTAATTGATTGCAGAGTTGTGAACAGAATTTTGATGTGATTTAAAAGAAAATTGAAATGTTTTAGTGAAAAAAAATTAATTATTTGAAAATTGACATTTAAAGAACTTCTAAGAAAATGATTCAAGTTAAAAAATCGTGCTGCTAGCAAGTTTTGGGCAAAAACATTTATCATGCCTGCTAAAAGTCTGGATTTTTGACACCTCTAAAATTGTGTACCTGTGAAAATGCTCTTAAATGATCAACTTCCTGGGCTAATTGTTATTCTTATCCTAAGTTATATAACAAGTTCATCCTTAATTAGCAGATACTAAACCATGAAACCTCTTAGCCTCCTTTTTGTCTTTAATGGGCAATTCATTCTTGGTTATCAATTCTTTTACGAATCCGTACCTCATGATCCATACCTACTGATCTAAATTGCCCACATTCAGATATGAGACTAAAGTTGAATTTGTATTCGAAAGATAAAAAAGAAATATTCAGATGATTAAATGTTTTTCAATAAACAATAAACAGCTATATTTTCAGTAAAGTGTTAAAACAATATTAACTACGCAATAGCAAGCAACACCTTGCCTTTAATTAACTGGGTTAAGTTAAAGTCGTGACAATTACATCAGAATTGACTTATTCCAATACGTAGTCACTGTTCAAATTTATTAAGTTTTTAAAATATTCTTGGATTCGCTGTTCTCGTGCACCAACTCTGACCGAAGATAAATTTAAATTAAATCCCGAGAGCGATCTTAATTTTTGATGCAATTGCATTATTTATGACAAATAACTTGAGAAACGGAAGAAAAATAGAAATTCAATATATATGAACCTTCCTTGCCACACTTATTCAACTCTTTCTCACTCTCTCGCTTGCTTGCTTGCTTTACAAGCAAATATTAGACTGGTCATCACACAGAAAAGCGATTGCAGGCAATCGAAAAAGTTTATTTAAAATCAAGTTCAAGAATGTTCAATGTTCAATTAAATTGGCATCGTGCATTAAGAAATAAATAAATATATGTGAATAGGAGTACATCTGTGTATAATTAAGAAAGAAGAAATTATTGAAAATCGAGAACTAAATGCTCAGTAATTGAAAGAGTAGCATCGTGAATAGTTGGAATTAAAGAAAAGAAAGAAAAGGCAGTGATTGAAGCTATTTTTAAGCATAGATATATCTAAATTTTTTATGACTTCCATAGATTCATAATTAGATCTAGTTAAATTACAAAATAGGTCTCACTGCCATTAATAAACATTTCCGATCCATCAAATTATGCTGGAAAATTAAGCGAAGAGAACTAGTTTTAGACATAAAGTAATCAGTTAACCATAAAGTGATATCTTATGTTGATCATTATATTAGTCTGTCTTCTCCTGCTATTTGTGTTAATTTTCGTAATTGATCAACTTCTGCTGCTCCGGAGATGGCTATTGTTCCTCAAAAAGAAAATAAAGTAAGCTTTAAAAATAAAATATCAAAAAAATAAGGTGCTAATTGTGAATTATAACAACATCTACAAATATACATGCCTAAATATGTGAAGTGCTAAAATAGCTTATTTTGAACAGTGCTCAGGTGTGACGTGTTTGATCATTTTCAATTTTTCATATTTTCTTGTGATATAATGAGGAATAGATGTGATCATTGACAATATGGGTGGCTCCTATATTGTCAAATGTTTTAGACACTAGTTTCTATACGAACTGTATCCTAGCTTATTTTGTGGTCGTTCTTAAATTACAACTCCTCTTCTCTTTCCTCCTTTTTACTCTTAAATTTAGACCTCAAAGGTAGACGACCCCGTGTAAGCCGTGATCATGACTATCCCCAAAATCTAAAGCCGGCAAATGACTGCATCATACGTCTTGAACACATCTTAACAAAATATCCTTATGCGCTGTTGCCTCTCATAAGCAACCTCAATCTAATTTTCATACTCATTAAACCCTACTTCCCAATAGCACTTAATATTTTCATACCAAATATCAAAGTGTGACATTTTACATGCTCAATTTTCACTTTTCCTAATGAATCACATCGCATAATGTTTGGTTCCATGGATAAAAGAGTAATGTATGATGCAATAATAAAAATTTGAAATGATGAGTGAGAAATGAGATTTCCAATCAACCGTACATGAGCAAGATCGGTGCAATTAAAAATAAAACTGACTTACAATTGCCAATAAAAATTGAAATTCATCGTTAATAAGATGATGACCAGAATTGTGCCAAGACGAATTAAATTGAATAATAAATGAGAGTGAAAGAGATATAATGGGCAGCAACAATTGCAATTTATACAAACTTTTATGGTTATGCTCAATCATTTGCATAAATATAGGCTTAACATCAGAATTAATGGATGCAATTAATCTTATTATGTGCATGAATAATTTTTTTTACGGATTCAATTATCTTATTATTCCACTAAATTGGCATATTTTTCGGTTCAACAGCAACAATACCCAACAACCTCATCATCATCATCTTGTCTATATAAAGCTTTCAATAATTTATACTTTTTCTATAGAAAATAAAGCAAAACAAAAAGAAATTGATGAAGTGAAGATGGAACATTTCTTTTGTCCTATCGCTATGGATCTATAATTGCAGTCATGCGATATTGTTACTTCCATGTGGATTGCTTGACTTATTTTTGACTTGAATCTTAAATCTGACCATCAAAAGCAAACAACGAAAAGATATCTTGCAAGACATGCTCTTAAAATTCTTCATGACAGCATCCTGCAGCACTTAAAGTCCTCAAAACACTTTAAAACTTTTAGATTCGCCACATAAAATACTCATAATTAAATTCAATTGCATGGAAGTTGATAACATTCATCCACTTATTATCCAAGCTAGCTAGCTATCTAGCTTGCCTTTTTTCAACAAACTCTTGAGTATAAAATAAGAAGGCACTTAATGATAGTGTCACATTACAATGTTTTCCCTCCTTCACGACATAGATGACAATGAAGATGAGACGAAAACTATCATGAAGATGATGAGATGAGAACATGATGATATAAAATGTGCTTTATGATGTTGATTCAACTGCTGTTTGTTGCTATTGTTGTTGTTGCAACTATATTATTATTATTTTGTTGATAAGAAGAAATGAAAATCGAAAAAGAGAGAAAAAAAAGTTTCTAAGATCCATAAAAGAGATCTTATGATAATAATTATAAACGGTTCATCATGACATGGAAATGAAAACAAATAATCAGCAAAAGAAAACAGAAAGAAATGTCTTAATGTAATGCAATCTATCATTTCAATAGAAATGAAATTATATAAATTATCGATTTGTGCCGTTTTGTTTGTTTCTATTTAAACAGACACAATTGAATATCTATTAAATTATGAAACAATTTTAGATGGAATAATAGAGAAAGAGAATGAATGAAGTCGGGACAAGAAGAAAGACAAGTTATGGCATAAATGAATGAGCTGAGAAATGAAAAGAGTCTGGGAATTTATGCACGATAAAACTTTATCTTGGATCATTTTCGTTAAGTTAGGCTTGATCGATCTTACAGACTAGTTTCATATCTTGAACATTGACTAAGTTGATCTTGAAATTTACGACAAATTGACCAAAATTTAAATCTAATACCGCACTGGAATAACTGCAAACCAAATCAATACATTTTTATCATCAAATTAAGCTTCATAAAACATTTTTCTTAATTCACACGATATTTCATATTCAATTGTTTGCTATTAATGCATCCAGTTGAAGCTGTTTATTCTTCTTAATATCTGTTTATTTGTTTCACAACAATATGTAAAATACATTATTCACACTTACTTACATGTGATTTTGCTTGGTTGTGTACAAAAATATTCCCATAACACATCATTGATTCGATGATGGATCATCGTAGGAGAAATTAAATCCACAGTTATAAGTGAAATATTGAATATTTTTTTTTATTCATGGGAAATTAAAAACATTTTCTTTTCTCGAGGCATGGAAAGAAGTAGTAAATATCATTGAACAATAGCATGAAAACATTGTCATTTGGCTACCCATGCATGCGTTTTATTGTCTCATAATGGAGTTTATTAACATAACCAATTGTTTCGTATTCAATTCATTTCATTTTTCAATTATAATGGGGGTCCTCGGTTTGAATAAATTAAACTTTCTAAAATCAATTCAAAATTTTCAAATGAAAACAACTGAATCTAAATAGAATCAACAATATCGTGATTATTTAAATCGAGGACCCCCAAGTATGTTTGAAGTATGTTTGTTCGGGAGTTAAGAAAAAGATCTTTATGGGCATAAATAACCGCAAAAGTATAATAGGAAAATGCAGTTGCAGAGTTTATAGAGAAGCATGAAGAAAGTGAAATTTAATTTAACTTGCTCTGTACACTCTGCATGTATATGGATGATAAATGGAAGGCTAAAAAGATCATAAGTGAAATTATAGTATACCTTAAACAATATCGTACACACAAAAACTTTATTATAACTAACAACAACATCATCACGTACATTAAAAGTGGCATAAAAATTCACTTTTTCTTTTTTTCTTCTCTTTTTTTTCTTTCATCTGCTTTTGATGCGCTTCCGAAAAATATAAAATAAAAATATAAAATCAATGATGATGATGTCGAACATCGTTTTGGCACAAATATGAAAAATATCTACTGCAACTACTGCATCTACTCTGTCTATAATCAACCTACAAATATGAAATAATAATAATAATTTATCAATTGCTCTTTATGTGTTCACATCAATTTATTTTCATCTCTTCCAACTATCCACCATAATAATCATCATCATCATCATCATCAATGTCACTTGCATTATTATTATTCTGTTCATTTGTCATTCGATTTGCAAAATTTGATCGTGCGTTATGTGCAATAGACTCTCAAAAAAAGTACGTCGAAAATGATGTGAATATACATTATAAAGTACCAGTTCGTTATGAGTTTAAGCATGCAATTCCGGATGATGAACTGGCGCGTCAGCAAGCAGAACATATGAAAAAAGTCTATCAAGAGGAACGCCGTAGAAAGTATTTACAAGAATTGCAAGACATGAACAACCGTAGACACACAGATAATTTTACACCATCCCAAAAGTCCCCTATTGCACTTAACCGTTATGATGATTTTGCATATAATATACCACCTCCATCAAAATCACCTGTCAATCTTCCAGGAACTGTAGCGAGGGCCCTGTATAGTTTTCAAGGACAATCCAATAGGTATGATTTCATCTTATTTTTTTCATTTTTCGTGTTCCGAGCAGCACAATAAAACTTTATGTCATAGCCAAATATCGTAGGTGAAGCTGAGTCGACATAGAATTTTTATTGCTTGTGCTGCTCGGGCCTTACCTCATAAATTTATTTTTCTTTTGTCTTATCTCACCCAAATACATCGATGCCTCTTTTGTCTTTAACCATTGTGTGTACGGAAAAATCATTCAGAGAGCTGTCATTCAAGAAAGGTGACATAATCTATATCAGACGTCAAATCGATAAGAACTGGTATGAGGGAGAACATAATGCTACGATTGGGCTATTGCCTGTTCAGTATGTAGATGTAAGAATAACATTGTGTATATAAATCATCTATTGTTGGCAATTCACATTATTGTCTTTCTCTTTAATAAAACAATAGATAATTGCTAATGATGGTTCACGTCCAACACCACCATTGCCTACAAAAAAGCCATCAGAGGGTCAAGCTAGAGCCAAATATAATTTTGTAGCACAATCAGATATTGAATTGTCATTAAACAAAGGTGAATTAGTATCGCTAACAAGGCGTGTCGATCCAAATTGGTTCGAGGGACGTATTGGAAATAGAAAAGGCATCTTTCCTGTATCCTACGTTGACGTTCTAACGGTAAGCTCTATTGTTAAATTTCTTGCTCATTATTTTGCTTGAAATGTGTCAGAATTAATTGAATATTGTGGATATCTTCGTGAGGTTGCTTCACAATCAAGATGAAATATTTTTCAATATAGACCCACCTCATGCTCAAAAATGTCTCAGTTGTAACCTCACGATGACATCTCTTTCAATTTCATTAAAAGACACAAAATTCTCTCCATCCAAAGGATATTGGAAGTGAAGATTTAGAAAATGATATTGTTACGACAACAACCACAGTAACCAAAACTTTCATACCAACCTCCTCATCGCCAATACCATATTCGAACTCAGATGTTGTTCGAGAGACAAAAACCATTAGGAAAACAGAAGTTCTGCATGTTGACACCGCAAATGAACCAATCACGTAAGAAATGAGGCAATTTGGAAAGTTAAATGCATTCATTAACAAAATGGATTGTTATTATTTATTTATAGCTACCGTGCAGTGTACAATTATCGACCTGTAAATTCTGATGAATTGGAATTAAGAGAGGGCGATCTTGTTTATGTACTTGAACAGTGCGATGATGGATGGTAGGTTGTGCAATTATAGAGCAATAACAGTAATAATTTATGAAATTCTCAATTACAGGTATGTTGGAACTAATAGTCGTACGGGCTTCTTCGGCACTTTCCCTGGAAACTATACAAAACGAGTCTATTAAATTTAATCTAATAATAAATGAAAAAAAAGTAACAGTGTCTCGTGTTCATTTTTAACTCTTGATATATATTTTAAAAAATGTTATTTTCTATATGTTTATGTTCTTGTTGATTCAAATCATATTTATACATAAATGAAGGAAGAAGTTTATTGCGAGAAAAATTGATTTTTTGACAGATTGATGATCTACGCTTGAGCAGCTTGTTGCTTGTGTGAAAATCTGGCTGATGACACGAAGATATTGGCGACACATGGCTGATTTATGTCATTTAACGGATTTTTTATTTGAATTTTTGAAATTAACCGTTACATGTCATGTGTCAGTCACTTTCCATTTGTCACACAACATAGCTGTTCAAGATTAAATCAATCAGTTGGTCGAGATTTTTGTTTTCTCTCTTAATTAATTAATTAATTTATTGCAACAGCACAATTCTCTTAAAAACAAATTTAGCAAATGGATTAAAAAAATGATGAAAAAAAAATGGAAATGCAAAAAAAGTTTACAATTTAAAATTAATGATTAATAGTAAAGATAAGAAGACATTTACCAAAATCACGTTAAAAACACCATTTAATGCAAATTTTCTTAACATTCAGTACAAACCAGGTAGAATCAAAAAACAAAAAAATGAAGTAAAAAAAGGATGGAACTAGAAGTCGTTGCAAAGAATGTCATTGTTAAATTTATTATAAAGATAATTATTAATAATAGCGAGATTATTAATTCATAACTTATGAAATGGTAAGAATGAAAAATTTGTAAGAAATAGCCAAAAATGAGAAAAAAATTTTTTGAAGAAAAAGCTTTTACGGATATAAGTTGGGTCGTTCAGGAATATCTCCCTTAAATTTCTTATACCTGAAATCCTTAAAAATCAGTAGAACGACCCTGAAAAATAAAAAGATGAAAGTGTGCTTTACAAAGATGAATGTCCTCCTATAAGAAATGAATTTTTGTGCCTATAAACCAAGTTAAGGAAGAGAAATTGAAACAAAAAAAAAATGCCTAATAAGAAGAAAAATTTTTTTATATAAAATAATTCACAAATAGATTTATATGCAATTTACCTAGTCATTTTATTCGTTCCCGATCTATCTACATCCATAAATTTATTATGAAGATCCATTCGATATTTTTCAATTGGAATTTTTAGTTCGATTCATAAAGGAACAGTTTAAATGTAATCAGATCTTAATGAAAACAAATTTTAGTGCCTTTCAACTCTAGATTGATACATAAAGAAGTTGTAATTCATCCTTGCCTTGTCAATGAGAAAGAAAGAAAAAAGTATTCAAACGTTTATGAAAAGTAAAAATATTATTAACGACTAAAGCGGCGTCTCACTTTTACGTTTTTTTTTATTGCTATCTTTTACTGAACATCTTTTTCTGTTAACTGATACTAAAAAAATCCACAATTGAAATCAAATAAAGATAACCAGAAAGAAAAAAAAATAATATCTGCTATGAGTACCGTATTTCTTATGTTATGAAATTAATTATTTTCAGATTGATTGCTTTTTGGGAGAGAAAGGCAGTAATTTTTGTGAAAACTACATCATCAGATTTATTACTTAAGCTTATGTTTTCAGGCTGGTAAGCTTCTGATCAGAGCTGCGAAACAGGCACCTGTGACAGGTGAGAACCCTACAATTCCTTGATAATTTATAAGGTTTTTCTAACAAAACCATACAAATTATCAAGGAATTGAAAGGTTCTCACCTGTCACAGGTGACCTGTTTCGCAACTCTGCTTCTGATGCTTTTTGTATTGATGAGCAGACAGATCAAGGATAAGGTTGAAGTATCCATCAAAAAGTTTAATTTTAGTCCCTCGAATGATAAACTTCGTTCACTTATGACATCTAAGAGGGTGGGGGGGGGGAATTAGAAAATCCCGAAAATCGATTGTTCTTTTTTGATTCCCATAAGTAAATGATACCATAGACAAGTTCAACTTGAATGCAACTTAAATCCCTACAGAGAGTAATTTAGCTTTTATATGTATGATGCTAGTGTAAGTGAGATATCAGCTCATAGAAGTCATGTTGCTTGATAGTGAAGTATTAAGTAGGAAAACTCTTTCTAAGGCTAATATTACAATGAAACCATCAATCAATGAAAATATAACAACCATAAAACTTTTAACGACATTCCGATCCGGAAAATGAGATAATCAATATATCCGTTGTTACTTTATGTATGTTATGCATAATAAGAATCGATTTTTCTAGTTTATTCTATTTTATCATTTTCTAGGTATTTTTGTGACCTTTTATTTGAATTTGATTACTAATAAAATGTAGCTAGTTTTGGTAATAAATGAGTCAGTGATAATTTTGTTGAAAATTTCAGCTTTTTCGTCAGAAATGTAAAACAGATTTAAAATAATCCACGAATTCCAACAGCGTATTAGCAAATTTCTACGAATACTTACCAGATGATTTATTTATGATTTATGATTCATTCGACTGAAATTCGCAATATGTAAATTTGAAAATCGAAATTTTTTGATGTCAAACTGACCACTCTTATTAAGTTATTAATCCATAAACCAAAAGAGCAAGCTATAAGTAAAATAAATCATTAAAGTTGCTTAAGTATGAAAAAACTTTCTCTCGTTGTTCCTCGTGAAATTAAATAAATTTATTACATTAAGTAAAATTATAAAACATTAATGCCCTCCAACCATAAGATCTGATTTGAAATTAATACTTTTGCATTTATAATTAAATTTTATAATGTATGTACGGATAGTTTAAAACCAATAACAGACATAAGCCAAATGCACCTAGATATATTTATTTTTATAGAATTGACGAGATTCGATTTGATCGTGAATTGCTTGATGATTTAAACAATATAATATGCTCTCGACCTTCATGATGTCATTCAACAATTGATGGACCGTCACCGACTTTTGTATGGATTATGTATTTCAATGAATTTTTAGCGTATGGTATATACTGACTAAAATCATTTTCCTGCAAAATAATTAAACAAATAATCAAAATACTGTTTTTTGTATACATGAACTGAACTGTTTATAGCTTCTTACCTCATTCTCCAATTCAACTGGAGTTCCACGTATATACTCAACAGATTCCTGATTATCATTTGGAAATACATGATTTATGAATGAAAGCACACGTTTCACGTACTTTTCAGGTAGATAAAGGCATGCATTTGGACCAGCATCGAATGTATAAGCAACTTTTGTTTCACCTGCATTTAAATATTCTTAATTAATGCATGATTCCATTAAATTTTTTAGATCATATTACCTTCATTCTTGTTGAATTCATGGATATAGCTAACAATAGCATGTGAGACATCATTCATATAAACGCAAGGTGGGAAAGTATCTAAGCAAATTGCATGGAACTGATTCGAATCTCTCATAGTAAGCTCTGCAAACTTAGGAAAATCTCGATCCTTAATAGCCTGAGTAATTGAATGAATTCGTTGTGGTACGCACTTTTCGACACGATATTTAATCAATTCTGATGTGACGACACTTCGTGCCATTCCTGAGGTTGAACCGACTTTCTTCTTACTATCATTAACAACAAGAATCAATACATTAAGATCTGGCCAATGAGAAGCAGGTGCTATTTGAACAGCCATAGAGTCATTTCCATCTAATTCTACACCTTTTTGCCATTGCACAAATCCTCCATAAATGCTGCGACAAGCTGAACCTGATCCCATTCTTGCAATATCAGATATTTCTTGCTTTTTCAAGCTATAAAGTTGTGCCATGCCGTAAACAAGGCATGCATATCCAGAAGCTGAACTGGCTAATCCAGCAGCAGTTGGGAAATTATTCTCTGAATCAACATGTATCTTACAATCTAATAACTCCTTAGGACAAGATTCTGCCTCTAATGCACGCTGCTTAATCATCTCAAAACATCGCAAAATTCGTTCATTCTCAAAGTTCTCTTCCTTTCCATTCAAAATGATCTGATTGCTCTCATATGACGGATCAGCACTTATAGTCGTTTTACTGCACAACTAAAAACGTGATGATGATCATGATCAGTGAGTGAATGATGAATATATGAATATATGTAAATTTACATGTATGTGATGAGGAAGCGAAGATTAAGGAAAGAAAAGAATGTCAATGATTTTTATACTTACGTCAGCAGTCGAAAGAGTTACAGATAAAGAATCATTGATTGGCAATATTAATGACTCATTTCGCTTTCCCCCTTATAGAAAGAGAGTCTAATTAATAAATTGGATGTGATTAAAAGATCAGAAATTACTTACAGTACTTAATAACAGCAATATTTACGGGAGCAATAACAGTAACTGAATTTTGCATGTTTAATCGGTAACAAGATATATTCAACAAAATAAGCGACACTCGAGACTTTAATTAAATTAAGGAGTACTTGAGGATGAACTTTAATTAAGTTTTAGATGAACAAAAAATTAGAAAGCAAAAAATTGAATGTAAATAAGCTTTTTCTGTGTTATCAACAGGGGAATGATTATTTAACTGAAATGGCTTGTTCTCTGCTACTTCTTTTTGCTATACTTGTGAAGCTTTAGCCTTTATTTAATTAAATTATTGCACAAATCGACTCTTTCACTCAAACTTTAAAATTAAAAGAAATTTCTAAAGGAATGTCAACAAAACATAACGGTAATTTCGACAAAAATTTGAATTTTTGAATGTTTATAACTGCTTTTTTAATTATTTATGAATTTTACAGCATTTCTAACATAAACTAGTGATATTAATAAGTTTTTAATTGATAATTTTGATTATTAAATCATTACAGCATGACCACGTGGCTTGTTATGCTGTAAATAGAGAAAAATAATTTGGATGGCATTTTCGACATGTGGAGTTTAACGGTTTTTTCAAAGCGAGCGTTATGAAAAAGGTGGGGAAATTATACAGGCTTTTAAAACTTAATTAACACCTTTAATACAGTTCATTAAAGCATCAGTACAATATAAAGTACTCAATTTTAAATTCTTTATCCATCAAACTAATCATCATGTATCAATATTACGTAATTACATGATATTCAGGCACTAAAGCGGTTATTGGAGTGTTTTGTATTTTCCCGAAAAGCAAAATAACGAATAACCGTTATTACGAATTACAAATTTACGAATGTTCATTTTTACGAAAATTTTTATGGTAAAAACTTATAGGATATAATTTGAATCTCAAAAAACCGTTGATTAAATCAAACATTAAAAGACAATTTACATCAATTTCATCATTTAAATGCGAATAGATATGATATAATAATTATTATAAGATGAAGGATTAATAGAACTACAAAAAGAATTGCATTTATTTAAATGTGTAATATTTTTTCTTGTTTTATGGGTAATTCCATGAGAAAATTTTATAGCAAAATAAAATTTTTATAGAAAAAATATTTCACATTTAAATAAATGCAAATCTTTTTTTCAGTTCTATTAATCCTTCATCTTTTAATAATTATTTTATCATATCTAATCGCATTTAAATGATTAAATTACTTTTAACTGTCTCAATATTTGATTTTATCAAACGGTTTTTTGAGATTCAAATTGTATCCTATAAGTTTTTACCATAAAAATTTTCGTAAAAATGAACATTCGTAAATTTGAAAATTCGTAAAAATTGTTATTCGTTATTTTGCTTTTCGGGAAAATACAAAACACTCCGGTTATTGTTATATCTTCTCCTTCATTTCCCCTTAAATTGCTGATTTTAAGAACTGAGCAATAGGGTGTCACCCAATGAAGGTGCTCTGTATAAATTTTATTAATTACAGCCTCATAATTGAATAGAAATCATCCGGTAATCCATTAACAAACCATTAATGATGATCTAGAACCTACACATTAGCAAAGATAAGCATCAACGTATTTTTAAAATTTAAAAATTGAAGTTAAGTGACGCGAATTAGACGAACTGGATTCCGTGAGAAAAGTATATAGTCGCAAAGTGTAAATAATTTTTATTCCTCAACATTTAATTCATTATCAACTGCTCCACGTTCTAGATATCATAAGTTAAAGTATATTCAATTGCGTGCGTGATAAAAATATATTCAAAGTAATCGGGAAGTTAAAAAAATGAGGAATTTAAGTGAAAGAAAAAGATTTTCATAATTTTTTTTTAAGAATCAAAGATTTAAGTTAATTAAAGCAAAGCAACAAAATTAATAAATTAATCTATAGTTGGATGGTGCAATTAAAGTTTAAAAAAGTCAAATGACAAAATGATCAAAAGATAAAAATAGCAAGAAAATTAAAGATAAAGAAAAGTGTGAAAATCGAGCAGAAAATTGAAAGTTTCGTGAAATTCCACGAAAATAATGAAAATTATTTTCCTAAAATGTCATTTTCCATTTATATTTATGGTTTTGCAATAGCTTTATTCATCTTTTATTGTGGAAATCTGCTTCTACATATATTTGGAATTACTTACGGGTAAGTCATAAGACATAGCATAATATATTTTTTGCGCAAAGAGAACTTCCTTTATCGATCTCTCAAGCCACAAATGACTTTTTTCACATTTTATTATATTTTTTGTGAACGAACGACGTGAAGAAGAGGAAAATTTCTTTTTTTTTTGCTACACAAAAATGCCCACCGCCCAAAAAATTTAAGCATGTAAAGGCAAGCATTCAATAAAAGTGAGAATATATATAAATTTTACTATCGAAAAATATGTGTGTGAAACGCCTTACTCAAGGTGCTTTATTCTAATGTGTTGGCGTAACTTCTATAGCAGAAAGAGCAGCTTACAGAGTAAATAAATAAAAGATTCTCATCGTATGTTGTGCGGCTGCTATGGGCATTTAAACTAGTTTTAATAATATTAGTGGGAATGTAACGAAGTCTATATCATGATTAGAAATACCCTTATTTCTCTCTGTCTCTCTCTCGTTAGGATTGCGTGATTAATTTTGCTACTGTAAAAAAAAAGCCGTCATCAAAAACCAATCCTTCTTTTCTCCTCTATATAACAACCATCAAAAATATGTGTAGAATGAGGGAGCATAGAAGTAAGAACGGCGCTTGTTTGATAGATTCTTTTTTTCTGTGCCTGTGAACTTCTTTGAATCAAAAAAAAAATCGCGCCATAGCATATCTTTATAATTATTCATCATGTATTTACCCAGCTTACGTAGTAGAAAATTGACTTTTGAACACTGCTTGATGTTTACGCTAAATATAAAAATGATTCATTCTGTCTCTCTTTCTCGTTTTAAGTTTGTTAATGACATTGAGAGTCACAGTTTCATTTTTTTTCGTCATCAAAATCGCATCATATTATCAATAAATGAATTATTCAAAGAAAATAAAAAATCATTCAGTCATTCAGTGCTGACTCTCACTCTATGACTTGTGCAAAGTCGCAAAATAAAACTATTTGCTACGGAATTCTTCTTTGCGTTTTCAGCGAAATAAAAAATGAATAAATTCGATTCAATATATATATTTTTTTATGGTGAATTGGCATCAAGGTGTTTTGTTACAAAGCGTTTCATTCTTATAAGAACTAAAATTGAATTTGTCGGTTACGCGTGATTTTCAAACGTCTCTAATTCTTTGCGAGCATTTGAGAATTATTAGAACTTCTATGCTTAATGTTACTTACATAGCTTGTATTTACCATTCACACATTTCATTAATTATTTAAATATAAAAACCAAGTTTTTCGCAGGCAAACATACAAAGTGCTGGCACATATGGATGAACATGTTATATTCAGTAAATTCTTCAACTAAACATTTATAGTCATACATTCATTTCCATGACAAAGTTATCTAACTCCATCTTATCTAAAGCTTTAGTTTGCCTTTCAATTTAACACATTTACTCATATTTTCTTCTTCTTTTTAATGGAAATGCGCAAACTTTACAATTGTAGATGGAATTTATCGCGTCGTATGTTAATTGAATGTAAATATCCGTTGCCGAAAACAAAAAAATTACAATTATCGTGCATTGTCTCGTCTTGTTATTATTGTTACTTTTATTTTGGAAATTTTCTCTTTACGCGTTTAGCTTCGCTTCTTCTTTTCCTGTTTTTGTAAAATAAAATAAAAAAAAATTTCATATTTTAGTTGCGATTTTTAAATTATTTAATTGGGTTTCATGTTCATTATTATTTTTGGATAGATAGCTACGTTTGTGCGTCTGACTGTCTAGTTTATAGAGCCCGTTAAAAAAGATAAAACATTGAATGATGACAATTTGATAAGTCAAAGCACCCGAAAAGGCCTACTAATTTGGCTGATAAGAAACATATTAGACTAGCTGGATTGTTTATTGTCTGAATCAATGAATAATGCCTACAGACAGCACGTGTAGCATTTTCTCTGTCGTATGTTAAGGCTAGCGAGACCATTTGTGTGCATAATTACTAGCGTCAATGCTAATTTGTATTTGATGGAAGTTCTCCTCAACTTTAAAAGCTAAATATTTGGTTACTTTTAAGATTCTTTGTACATGATTCATAGTCATTATCGGTAAATGAATATTTTTATTCAGTCTGTCTGTTTCGTCATGTTCCTGTGATGTCGTAACCGTCCGAGAAATGAGCAGATAAGAAATGACAATCAAATGATTTCACGTGATTGACTTGTAGCTCCGTTTTATAACATAAAATGTTTCATGTGAAGTTTAGAAATGTTGTTATGAAAGCTTGAAGATAATATAAATGAAGCTTAATATTGCTGTGATAGTTGCAGGAAATTTGCATTTCCGAAGGTCGTTTCTCTTCTATTTATCGGAACTTGATGGGGATTCCCGACAGAGTTTATTTCCTCGAAAACCTTCAAGTCTTTTCGAATTCGATTGAATTTGCAAG
Source organism: Chironomus riparius (assembly GCA_917627325.4). Classification (NCBI taxonomy): domain Eukaryota; kingdom Metazoa; phylum Arthropoda; class Insecta; order Diptera; family Chironomidae; genus Chironomus; species Chironomus riparius. Next base: position 58,783,574 of record OU895877.1, read on the forward strand.
GAACTATTTACTAAATTCAAGAATTGTTTATAGATTCAAGTTCTTGAAAAATCGTCAAAATCCAATTTCCTATTAATTAGTCAAAATAATTTGCACCTTTAATTGTTTCACAATGAAACAGGTTGGTTAAGGCAATGAAACTGCGCCCATGTCATCCACCTTAATGACTTACAAGTTGTTTTAAAAAAATAAACATTTTTGTTCGCTGTCACATGAACCATTACTTAGCATTACTTGATATTACTTCATGGAATGATGATCGCAACAGAAAGTCAAATACTTGACTTTTGAACGAGTTCATAGATAAAGAGTTTTGTTGCTTTTCCTCACATATACTATAATTTATAAATGCGCGATAATTTCTTTTCTCTTATCATGCTCAAATATGGACAGCTACACTTCAACCATAATAATAAATATTTAATTCATATTTATTTGTTTTTTTTTTTGTAAGTCCATTAAAAAATGAAATGTTTAGCAAATTTAAATTGAATTGACATTGATAAATTAACACAGATTGAAGATGTTTATATTGGCAAGCCAAATTCTTGTTAGATTATTTTATTAGTCTAAATTAAGTTTAGGAATATTTTTGATAAAGTCGTGTTAAAAGGCAATTATCTTAATTAAGATTCGAAAAGATCGTGATTTCTAGAAATTGATAAATTGTATATTACTCCATTTAATGACTATTGATGTAAATTATAGTAATGGAACTAGCTTTCATATTTAATTTTCAATATTGTTAACAACTAATTCTCGAATCTAGATCTGCGATCACACTCGTCATCTAAATTTCTTGGCACCTAATCACTCTAGTCTTTTTGTCTAGACAACAGTTTTCAGTAGCGTCAGTAGAATTAACCCCAAAATGCAACACGTCACTAATGAACGACCCTTTGAGAAATTTAATCTAATTATAAATATTTACCAATATTATAATAACATATTAAATAATTCATTTATGTAAAAGGCTATATTGTTTCCATTCAGACACGTTCAATCATCATAATATTTACATTATTTTCCTTATTTATATAAACTGGCAAAAAAGAAAAGAATGAAAAAGGTTGTTGAACATTAAGTATGCTTAAAGCCCATAGAATCCTTTTATAGAAGAATGAGAGAAAGAGAAGAAGAAAAAAAAATTTGAAGTATGATTTGAGGAAACAAGTTGACGGCAACGAAAAGGAAATTCGAGCTATTTATGGAATATAGGCTCATAAAATTGTGTGTCGAAAGAATTTTAAATGGCGAAAACAATAAAGTAAAATGTGATAAATTCCATGTTCGAACTAGAAACTCAAGTAAATATTTAAATTGATAAGTTAAGTCAACGGAGCTTTATGTGGAGCAAATTAATTACTTTTTGCAACACTCCCAAGTATTAATAAGATGATCAGCTACATAACTTGTTTTGTATAATCCTGAATTACTCGTAATAAGTGACCATACTCTTGTGTCACAGATTTTACAGTCATAATAATTAGTGACGAATTTGACAACAGATCTCCCTGACCGAATAAAACATGAGCAAACACAAATTATCTTGAGAAAGACTCTGTAAGAGAATATTCGAATATTCTATTTGTAGAGTGAATTTGTTCAGCTTGTTGCTGAGTTCCGCTATCGAATGATGCGTGTCTCATCATTTGTTTTTGAAAAAACATTCGCCTACATTTGTCAATTAATTTATATTGTTATTAAATTCTCAACTGTCATATCTCCTTGCGTAACGCATACCTTGGAGATCATTTTAGTTTTATTGCTGTACGATGTTCATTTTACATTCTCAAAAGTAGAGAATTTGATGCTTAATCTTGATTTTGTTTAATTAAATACTGGTCTTTTGATTTCAAGTCACATGCTCTTATCACAAAGGGTTTGGGAAATTGCGGTCATGATACTAAATTGAACTGACATTATCATTCTTGTCATTAATGCTGGAATTAGATTTTGAATTTTGGAATTGGCAGATAAATTCGATCGAAAATTGTCAGGAACAGAATGTTTCTAGAATATTCATGAATTTCTAATCCCCATAAAGTCAGTAACATCTCGGAAGTCTATAAAGTAATCAACACAAATAGATTAGTTGCTATGTGAATTCCATCCATTTCCATAATTAATGTTAATTTAAAGTCGTAAATATTCAAATCAAGCTACGAAGCAAGTAACATGAACTGTTTGTCATTGCATTCTCATCACATTTTTTAAATCGAACCGGCAAAATGAAAGTGGACTTTGGCATCCACGTGCTTCCTTATATTAATCTATTGCTTTGTAGTATCAATTGTCTAAATATAGAAAGTGTATCTTACGAATGAAATTGGATCAAGAGCTTCTTGTCAACAAATTATTTAAATACCTAAAATGCAAGTCGTGTAAATAAGAACCGAATAGTCGATGAATGAATAAAAATTGCTGATTAAGCTTCATAAATCAATCTATGATTAATGAAATCAAATTAAACAAGTTAATTTAATAAGTCGAAATAAAATAGGAATTTTAGTTCATGCAAGGTCAATTTCTTTTGACTTAATCTGATTGTTTGAAGCTCAATAGTAAATCAGAATTAAGTTTCATTTGCTTTCTTTCTGTGTTTTTCTTTTTTTTTTATTTATTCAATGAACACAATAAATAAAATGAAGAAGAAGAAAAGACCACAAAAAAATTATCGTAAATATTTTATTATGTCCATTGTACGGAGCATGTAAGTTCCCAAAAAAAAAACTAAACTCTATCGTAGTTTGTAATAATTTATGTGATGTTTGAGTTGGGGAATTCGACTATTTTCGTGCTTAGTTTATGTTATGAATGGAATACAATGTCCATACTAAATGAATCCACACATTTTTGTCTTTTCTATCTTTTATTAGATTAACTAGATAAATTCTCCATTCATGTCACAATACATTCCCTTACTCTCTCGATTATTGAATCACATACAATATAGTCGCACTTACTAATGGTCCATTAATGTGATAAAATTTATTACAATTTAAATCCATCTCTAATGTTGTGCATATATACATACAATAACAATGATATTTGGCCCGCATGTATGCACGGCATTAATAATTTAATTTAATCATCATCACATCGTCGTGACAAATTCGTGTGTGCTATGGGAATTTTCATCGTCAAATTAACTTACATTTAATCAGAATTATTAAGTTCCTAAACAACTGAAATATATTAATAAAATGATAAATTGCATTATGCTCGCGACATGAATTGTAATTGATTACTGGAATGGGAGAAAGTCAATCACTATATGGAATTGATAATGATATTTGTTTTTAGTGCTTTATCATAATCAGCGTGCACTCGAATACTCAATTAAATTGTCAAGATAACGTGCGTGAATCAAGTATCGTTCGGTTATGATTTTTTACTACCACCTCACATCATCACTGATAAAAAAAATTACTGTCACATTTGTACTAGCGTCATTACTCGTTAAGGAACTTAAATGTATTAAATTTATCGGTGAGGAAATGAAGTTTCTTCGTAAAAATTTATGCCTTTGTTACTCAATTTGTTGATAAAAACTGCTTATAAAAGAGTCAGTGAATGACTCACTCAGCTCTTTGTATTCTCAGTCATCAAATGCTTATTGAACAGCTCATTTCATGACGAAATTCTTTAATTTGCTAAAATTCGTATTACGAAAGTTATTTTGGTTATAAACATTTCTGAAGAATATTATGCAGCAAGCAGTCAGTGGCTAGTATGAAACTTATTGCAATAAATAATAACACATCAAACTACACAGGTCATGATCAATATAAAATTAAATATCATTTTAATTACTGGAATTTTTATATTTTCTGAATGTCTATAAATGATAGTTTTGCTTTGAATAACAAGTTATGCACAAATATTCCTACATACTGTGTTGTGCAACAATTGAGAGTAAATCTCGTATATATTTTCCCGCTGAATATCGATTGATTGATGCTTCTCAGAGATTGTTGAGGGATTCATTCATTTTGAATATTGAGAACTTAGATGCGGATTCAATCAAAAGAGAGACTTCAGGCATTTTTTCTCGAGGGGAACTGGACACCCTCTCACAAATCCCTTGGCATGTTAGTCAATTTCTATTGTCATTAAAATATTATTTAATTCAAAAATAAATTCGTTCTAGATGTGACTAGACATGACCTCTTCAAGGTTACGTTCAATTTAAAATCTTATCCGAATTTTAAAATTCTGGACGAATAAGCGTCAATAAGCGAGTTCAGCGAATTACTCATTCATAATCATTTTGTTTTGCAAAAAAGCTGTACAAAGTCAGCACGAGTAAGTAATACTTACAAAAATTGCGTCTGTTTGGGAAGATTTTTATTGATTGATGCGGACGCAACGATAATGACCATGACTTTATGCTTGTAAATATTTGGTTTTATAATTTTTTAATAGGCATAAGTTAAATAATTAAAATATAATTGACCAGATGTAAAGAAAGGCAAGCAAGTCATGAATAGGAATTGAAATTTGGCAAATAATGGTTATTTCGTAGTCACGACGTGCAAAGGAAGTAACTCAAAAGTCATTTGTCTATAAACCCCATTTTAAATTTCCCTGAACAAGTTCAAAACCACATATGAAAGAACATTGTAAGAAATTATATATACACGAAGCACATTCATTGTATATAAGTACGAATCGTGATATTGAACGCTTCTCTAATTGTCATTAATGACTGTCATTCGGTCGGGTGTTATCTAACAAAATTTTAATGCTTTTTTTATTTTATTTTTCTCGTTATAGCAAAATCAAATTGCACAAGAAACCATGTCTACTGCCACGGGAATCACCGCTACCCTCCGTTTCGATATTGAAGCCATTGATGGGTGTCGATCCGAATTTATCACCGAATCTTGAAACATTTTTTACTATGCAATATCCATCCTATGAGCTATTATTTTGTATAGAAGATAAGGAAGATCCAGCTGTGGCAGTAGTTAATAATTTAATAGATAAATATCCAAAAGTAAATGCTCATTTATATCTTGGTGGATCAAAAGTTGGAGTTAATCCTAAAATTAATAACTTAAATGCTGGTTATGTACATGCAAAAAGTGATTTTGTCATGATATCCGATAGTGGAATAAGAATGAAAGAAGATACTCTACTCGATATGGTTCAACATATGAAAGATGGAATTGCCTTAGTCCATCAATTGCCATTCACATGTGATCGTGAAGGATTTGCTGCAACATTCGAGAAAATTTATTTTGGCACATACCAAGCACGTATGTATCTCACGGCTGATCTCTTCGGTGCCATTTGTCATACAGGAATGTCATCATTAATTCGTCGTGATGTATTGGAGGAAGTTGGTGGTTTACAGGCATTTGGCTGTTATCTTGCAGAGGATTTCTTCCTAGCCAAATCAATAAGTGAAGCGGGATGGAAGTCCGCTGTTAGTAGTCAACCTGCATGGCAAAATTCAGGCATATGCGATGTTACAAGCTTTCAATTACGTCTCACGCGATGGGCGAAATTACGGGTCGCAATGGTGCCGCATTTAATAATTCTTGAACCGCTTAGGTATGTGTATACTTACTCGTACGCTTTCCTGTTTCCTTATGCAATGCATTTCATGCAATTTTCTCTAATTATTTTTATTATTATTATCATTTAAGTAGTAAAAATAATTATTACATAAGCTCTAATGTTAGCATGTCACTCTGTTTTACTCTACAACTCTCTATTTATTTATTTTCAGTGAATGTATGGTACTAGGCTGTTTGGCATCATGGGCAGTAAATGTGCTTTTTCAATGGGATGCCTTACCATTCTACTTAGTACATATTTTAGTATGGTTTCTATCTGACTGGATTATGCTTTCAGTGGTACAGGTACGTGTTTATATAATGCTTTGATATGTATACATGATAATGACATTGAAATTTTTCCATCGATTTGTTTTTCTCTTGACCTTGTCGGAATTTTTGTGTGTGTCTTACTAAGGTAGGCAAACTTTGAAGGACTTTTTGAAACAGTTTTGAGGATATTATTGTTTCGTTCCTTATTTAAAAAATAAATGACAGTAACAGAACAATAAACAAAGATTTTGTTTTTTATGTCAGGATTTGAAACTCAGAATCTTTAAATTAGGCTAATTAAGCTATCAAGCTTAATGTGGCTTTTGTTGACAAAAACTGTTCTTATATGACCATATGTCAAAATAAAGAAAACTATTCTCAAATACTTTAAAGTTGCCGTACCTTGAATTTCCTTTATACAAAAATAAAACCTGTAAACTGATTTAATGAATTTTTTATCTCTTCTTTATTCTCTTTCCCGTTCGTGTAATACTTTAAGAATGGACCATTGCCATTTAATAAATTCAATTTTGTCGTCGGATGGTTGTTCCGCGAGTTTACTGGACCATACCTTTTTGCATGTGCATTATTCAATCCAGCAATCAGATGGCGAGAAAGGACATTTAAACTACATTGGGGTGGTATAGCATATGAGACGAAATCGAGGATAAAATCATAGCGAATATTTAATATACACACAGTTAATTTAAATAATTAAATTAATGTAGGGGAGGGAAAAATTCTTACTTTGTCATTTTAATTAATTTATAACCTGTAAAAAAAATCTTGCATGATCATTTATGTTTTCCTTTCATCATTTATTTTTTATACTGTATTAGGTAAAATGTCTAAAAAAATTCTCTTAAAATTGAAAGTTTGTTTTCGTAATTTTTTTATAAAAAATGATTTTTTGTTGAAATTTTTTGAAAGTGGAAGCGGTAAATTGAAAATAATCAGAAAATGATATTATTTTCACACACACATACACACAAAAAGTGGTTAAATAGAAAAGTAAAAGACAATGGACCGTGAAACCTCTTGTTTTAAAGAGGACCAACTAGATGATATAGGAGAAGTTCATCGAAGTGTTTTTGTGAAACTTTTTCAAAAGTAAAAAAATGGGAACATAAATATTTATTTAAAAAAATATTAATTATTAAATTAATAAAAAAAAACCATTAATTGATAAAAATGATGCAACATGTTAAAACTCATTTGTAAGATCTGTAAAAACATTGTTGAAAATGTTGTATAAGTAAGTACAGCGCATTTCTGCAGGCTCAATCAGTAAATCGATAACTTTTGGATATCTGAATATTTACCTTTTTCTATATTTAATATCGAGGCAATAAAAATTCAGAATAACTGTTTCTCATTCCGATTATCATTTTTATTTTTATTCTATTCGTAAAGCAGTTTATGCAAATCATTTGCAAACCTTACTAAAGGAATGTGTTCATAGACATCTTTTTAGTAACATAACATAAACATTAAAGAACAGGTTTTGTGCTTTAAATTTTGAAGATCCGAGAATCTTCCGATACGTAGCTCAAAGTCATCCAGCTAGCTCCAAAAAGTGAACTCTGAACGAGCGTTTAAATGCGCAGAAAAAGAAGTTAATTGATCAGTACTAATTAAAGTCGAACACCAAAAATTAATTGTTATATAAAAAATAAAATTAATAATAATGATAATTGAAGAACAAAGAAAACATTCATGTGTAGATATTAGTGTATATGCTTCATCATTTATACCATTTTTCCATATTACGGCTCATTTTCTAAATTAGAACACAAAAAGTAAATTTAAAAAAAATGTTTCAATCGAGTTGAGTAGCAGCATGCAAATACATTGTTAATACATAAAACATACATTGGGATATACATAATTCTAAAAGAAAGTAATAATTAAGTTGAAACCAACATCCAAGCTTTGCTATTAGATTTGATTGCATAACGTAGCCAATTTTCATTCACACGAAAAAGCAGCTCGCGATATAAAACATTGGGTAGTTCATAAGTATGAGGTCTATTAAAAATCGAGATTTTCAGACCCCCTCTCCCCATTCTTGTCAAATGAATAATGACTTCTCCTTTAAAAAATAGACGTCACAAATGAATGACCCTATGCTGTGCGATGATTATTATTTTCTATATGAACGAGAGCTGACCTTTTACATTACTCGAGGTTATTTGATGAATAATTAAAATGGTCACGTTGCGACAGTTTTTTAACAACCATATAAAAATTTAAAAGAATTAAGGAACAAAAATTTTATTTATAAATATTTCTTTCCGATTTAAATTAATTCTGCGAAATTATTAATGATGCTTATGGAATTGCAGTTTGTACGAATTTGCTCCCGTAAGGTTAATAAACAATAAATGAATTTTTACAATTTTTGTCTACAAATAAAATAAATAAAAATAGATAAAGAACTTCTCTGAATCGAGCTTTAAAAGAATTAAAGAGAACCTTCACAACTTCATGCAAATACGCTTCGGTGAATTAAGAAAATATTGCTTAGAGTTTGATAAAGATTTTTAAGAATCGTCCGATATAATTTTTGTGCTTTTTAATATCATTCAAATATTTATAGGAATTAAACAATTTTCATAATTTTCCATGTTCAGTTTTTTTCCTCATACTTTAATTTATTTTTTTTTAACTCATTCTTTTAAATTGAAAAGAATCTATTTATTATCTCTACTATAAAAATATCTCCATTTCCTAGCGCCATCATAATATATAAAATTTTTGTATTGTAGCTAACTGCATTACATTTGATTTGAACATTCGAAAGTGTGAAAAGTAGTCATCACAAATGAATTCCAGCTCAGCGCATTACTGGTTGTTGATCTAGTTAAGCTAAGTTCAAGGAGAGTCACTAATAAACTAGATTTAGACTTTGAATAGCTTTTAATCGAAATTAATATTTTTGATGTACCTGAAATCCAAATCTGACTTTGACAGAGTTACTGCTGACAGTTTTTAGACATTTGCCGCGGCCACTCAGTCATAGACATCAGATAAACATCGATTATAGCTCTTAGAATTCGCCTGACTAACGCTAAAACTCACTTGAGTTTGAAGAACTTCCGTGGTATCTGCAAGGTTGTTTCTGTTTATATTCAGTAAGTTGAAGATTATATAATCTTGATCATTAAAAAGTGTAAATAAAGATAACCTTGATAACATGTATCTAGTCTATTATTATGCTTCCCGTTCTCAAATATTCTTTATAGACTCATAGAATTTATGATTCATAAATTTTATTTGTAGCTTACTTTTGTAGAAATTTGACACTTGAAATGTGAGAAAAGTATATTTTTGAAGCTCTATCACAGAGTTAAGTAATACTTTATGGATTATTTTGTCGAAATTGAATCATAGACTAGAAAACGTTCGAAAAATTCCCTTAATACCAGAAAATGCGCTGAGAACCATGATAAGATTGATAAAAGAAAGTAATGAAAAAAATAAAATAATATAAAATGATTACAAAGGAAGAAGACGATTATGATACATTCATATGTGGCGCTATAAAACAAACTACATGATTGCCAAATGATTTATGACATAAGGTTTTTATATATTGTATGCATAAAAAGAAGAAAATAAAAAATGTGAAAAATGCTTGAGATTGAATGCGAGTGAAAAAAAAAACCGATACATTAATGTCCTTCCTCATTCGTGGATATACAAAAATAAAAAAAAATAGAAAATAAATTTTTGACAAGAAGATTAAATAATTTTTAAAGAAAAGCGATACAAAAAAAAATCATAAAAATAAGAAGTTAAAGAAAAATTCAATAGACGAACAAGATTAATAAGAATAACTTGTACATTTTTTTGTACTTATCATCATCATCCAAAAAAAGAACTCTGTAGGACATAATTTATAATTTTTAAAAACATTAAAATTAAAAAAATAATAAAAAATGGAAAATTTGAAAAATCAAAAAAAAATGTTTTTATTCTCCTATTTCAGTTACCTATATAGCTTACCTAGGACATACTTATACTCAACCAAAAAATATAAAAACCTTAAATTCTCGTAACGTTTTATTTTTATTTGAATTTACACTGAGCGAAACGAGAATGAGGCATCTCCATACAATACACAACTTACCGTCCTATTTCAATTTCCATGAATTCCATCACACAATTATTTGGTAGACAGCAGTAGAATTATTTTGTAGAAAACTCAATTTTATCAAATAGTCATTAAATAGGTCATTTTTGTTTGTTTAAAGGAATCAAAAGTTGATATTTTAGTAAATGAGATGCTGTTCAATTGAAATTATGTGAAGTAAGCGTGCACAAATATTGGAAATAGCTAAAAACGATGACAGATGAAAAATAAGTTTTTGTAGTCGCGCAAAAAAAAGATGGATGAAAAACAAAATTTACCAGATCTGTATGAATTTCTGGTCGAAGCCGAACTTCAGCAATATTATACAAGCTTAAAGTAAGTAATAAATTATAGTGAAGTTGAAAAATGAGAGATTTTTACCTTAAAATATGAATCTGCAATGTCTCATTGAGCGACGATAGAATGAGGAAAAAAAGTTCAATGAAACATGAGCGGAACATTTAAAAATCACAACAACAACGTAATTGTAAAATGAGAACATTCTTAAGAATCTAAAAATAATCTCATTTCCAGAAATGAGCTAAAAATAACTGCCATTCATCAAATTAAGTATGCAACCGATCAAGACTTTCGCACTATCGGATTTAGTCGGCCAGAGATTCGTAGACTACACAAATTTTATGACAAATATTGCTCTCAAGGTTATTTGAGTAAAATAAAACGTCTGCTGCAAACGCCAGTAGTGAATAAACGTGATGAGGTCAGTGATTATTAATTTATTCATGGAAACATCCTTTTCGTTCATAAGCACATATTGATAAAATATTCTATATTGTAGCTCATTAATCATAATGCAACATTAGATGTTATGAAAGTACCCAGTTCCCCGAATAAATTACCAACAAATAAACACATAATTCCTCTCGACTCGATAAGTGTCAATAAGCAACTCGGAAATGGTGAATTCGGTATCGTACAGCAGGGTGTATGGACGAATGGAAATGAGAGAATTCAAGTCGCCATTAAATGCCTTTGTCGTGAACGAATGCAAAGTAATCCTATGGAATTTCTAAAGGAAGCTGCAATTATGCATTCGATCGATCACGAAAATATTGTACGATTGTATGGAGTTGTGCTGTCGACTGATTCATTAATGCTCGTGACAGAACTAGCTCCGCTACGCTCACTGCTCGAATGTCTCAAAGATAATGATCTGAGAGTTAAGTTTTTAACTGTTCCAGTGCTTTGTGATTTTGCGTTACAAATGTAAGTATTATAAATCGCATTAAGCTATTAAGCAATTAATAAATAATGTTTATAAATCACTCGGAACTAATTATAGATGCAATGGAATGATGTATCTAGAAAATAATAGATTTGTGCATCGTGATTTAGCGTGCCGTAATATCTTGGTATTCAATAAGAATAAAGTGAAAATAAGGTTTGTAATATGTGCGTGAAATTTTTCACATCGATAATTTTCTTTTCGTTTTCGTCTTTTTTGCTTTCTCATTTCTTCGTTTCATAGTGATTTCGGATTGAGTCGAGCATTGGGTGTTGGAAAAGATTATTATAAGACAAACTTTAATGTGAACTTAAAGCTACCAATTGCTTGGTGTAGTGCAGAGTGTGTAAACTATTTGAAATTTACTAGTGCATCAGATGTCTGGGCATATGGAGTGTGTCTTTGGGAAATGTTCTCATATGGCTTTCAGCCTTGGCCTGCTTTTACAGGTCAACAAATACTTGAAGCAATCGATAAACCTAATTTTCAACGACTTGAAAAACCCGAAGTATGTCCAAAAGAGTATTATGCATTAATGCTCAAGTGCTGGAGTCACGAACCACACGATAGACCGAAATTTGTAGAAATTTATCGACTTCTGCCTGATATGAAGCCAGAACAATTAAAAACAGTCACACAGTGTATAGATCTTAAGAAGGAACATTTGGCATATCGACAAGGAGACATAATTACAGTTTTAGATAAAGCAACAAATTCACCATATTGGCTAGGCGTGCTTCATAACGGCCGATGTGGTCTATTTAATCCTGCCAATACGGTAGCACATATTGAAAGTCTTCCATCATCATCATCAAATGGCATTCAAAATCAAAACAGTACTGGAAGTTTCATACGAAACACATTAGAAAGAAATAGTAAGAGAAAATTAAAAACAGACATGATATCCAGCCCACAAAATGATTTCAAGCATACAGGGCACGTCGGCATTGATGGAGCTTATTTTGGCAATGTTGCATTTTTGTCAAACACACAAACGTACAATAAATTACCAAGGCAAGTTGTTACACCTTATAAACCTTCCGAGGATTTAGAGCAGCTTCTCCCACCTACTCCCACATCAATTCAAACAAATGGCAGCACATACTTTTCTGAATCCACCAATTTATTACCCGCACACCAAGTGTCTGATAATCATAGACATTTACATCAGAGCAATGGCAACTTAAATAATGATAGCTTATCCTCCGACTTTCAACGTATTACTTCCTCAACGCGACCTGTGTCAGCAGCATTTAACGACTCTAATCCATTTGCACAATCCGACCATCAAATGTGGACCACAGAAATGGGAAAGAATTTTTCAAGCGTAAGTTTCTTAATGAAGATTTTTATCAGCAAACAGTATCTTTTAATTTTAAAACTCTGTATTCTTTATAGCTTCCAACCGAGCAAAAGTTATGGGATACACAAGACTCTCACGAACCACACGATTATCATGAGATATCAGATGATGAAATGCAAAATAAAGTATTTGATTTTGGTCCATCGTTGCTAGACGAAATGGATTTTATGTTTAGATCAATGTCAACATCCGGAGGTGATTCTTCACACGGTCCACCACTGACTCCTAATTTTGACAATGTCAACAAGAGAAATGAACTTACTGAATTAAATTCTAAATTAAGTCGAAAGAATTCAAGTTCAGGTGTAACGGCAGGTAAATGAATCAAGCTCTTAATCAAATATTTGATATCTAAATGTTATTCGCTATTTTGTATTCTGCTCACAGCCGCAACGTATAAAAGCAAGAAGAAGGCATCAACGGTAAAGCTGATTTCAGTTAAGGATGAAAAGATGCTTAATCAAGCGATCGAATTCGCTAATGAAATGAGTGCTAGGTGAGAAATCATTGATATTGTATGCGATATGAATCTTTACCTAATGTTTATAAATTAAATGCACAGGTCCATGACAGATCTTGATCAAAATCAATCAACGCAAAGTCCGAAACGGAAATTTAGTTTCAGATTTCCACACATGTCTCATTCAGCAAACAATGAACGCGATGGATCGTCATTGACAAATCATTTGAATGGAAATGCATTTACGCAACAGCAAAATATGAACTACAAGGATCGGAAAAATTTCAGCGAGGTAGCAAAGAATGCTCCTGATTTGCAAGTGAGTATTAAAAATACCAAACTTTTATCATTTCAACTTCTTTTCTATTATTGGGTCTATGTAGTTGACTAATTTTACAAGAAATGAGATCTGAAAGACAATTTCAATAATTTTTATTAAGATGTAGTTTTAAAATTTTAACTGGGAACTATTGAAAATTAACGAAAAAAATCTTTTCTCTCAATTTTCCGCTCTCCCGTCGCTATTTGACATAAATTCCTATCTGTTTCATGTTGTTACTAACACATAAAGTTTTCTACATCTGATAGCAGCTATTTTGACAATACCATTATTGACTTATAAATTAAGCAATTCATAAACTAACAATTTTTTCATAATAATTGTAAGTTACTAATCAAAAATTCTTTTCTGCTGTTTCTTTTTATCATGTCGTACCTCTTGCAATATCCTTTGTATGATTTATTGTTCATTTTAATTTTGTATTTATAATTTTGTTTTTTTGTGCTGTTATTAAAATTAATTTATAGCGTTTCCGATCATTAAATGAGATTGAAAGTACAAGAGAGCCACGTGATTTTAGAATACCAATTTTTGATAAGAAAAGTTCTGATTTTTGTTTTGAAAAATCTCGTGAAATTTTAAGCAAACCTTTAAACTTTTCTATTGACTCGGTTACGTTAGATCAAAAACTATCTGATAAAAAGACTCGAGATATTATCGGTGAAAATTTATTAGACATTGAGAAGACACTGAATGCATTAAATTTAGATTTTATGCAGGCATTCAATGAGCTAGAAAAAACTGATTCAGCAGAGACATTATTCGGTGAAAATTTTCTTTTGGAGAATAATCTTAAGACTTTGTCAAACAATTTCAATAAGAAGACATTTACAAACGACATTGACAATATATCTTCAAAGATTAATAATAATACTAATAATAATAATTCTAGTAATAACATTAATAGCAATAATCATAAAAAGTCTGCAAGTAGAGATTATTATTCGCCATTAGAGAAACATTCTGATAAATCATTCAGTCCAAAAGACTCACAATCACAAAAGACGACGCCTAGTAGCTATAGTCCACAAGAAAATACTGCTACGTCACGAGGTGCTGGATTTTTCAACTATCCCAAAGCTCGCAATATATTTTTGTCACCAACAAAACGAATGTTTAATAATCAAACAAACTTTACTGCAAATAAGTTTGAAGATACGATACAGTCACAGCCACGACAACGTTCGATGTCATTTACCGATAATTTTGAAATAAAATCTCCAGGTGTGATAACCAAACCCAGTAATCTAACAAAAATGAACTTGAAATCTATGGAAGTACGTAAGACTAGTTCATTGGACGAAGAATATGGTAATCGGAGTTTATTTTTACCGAGTAAGAGTCAATTGATGGCAGAAAAACCTAGAAATGTAATAACATATAAGCCAAAGAGCGTTAGAGCAAGAAACCTTCGACGATTAAGTTATAATCCGATTAATATGATTGACTCGTCATCATCGACAAGTGAAAGTGATTTGGATAAAAGCATGGCGCATTCAGAATGTGATATACGTTCTAAGATGTATTCGTCACGTTTCCAAAAACGACGGCAACGATACTTGAATAAGAAATCTCATAAGACCGCACAAGGAGGATACTATCGTAGTGAGAATTCTCAATATAGTAACAGTAGCAACCAAAACGTAAATGGACGTGAAAAACTTTATGGCTCGAATGCATCAATCAAGAGTGCTCCACATTACAACTACATAACAGATCGTAAAAAATTCTTGAATGAAGATTTAAGTGGGGGGAGAGGATGCGGTGGAGATGATAAGATAACATTGAGTAGCAGTGATATTGATTCTGATGAGGATTTTAATAATTCAGTCAATGACAATCGAAAGAATTTAATAAACAAAGATACAAGAACTCTCACACCCACACCTCAGCCTGTTCAATTCACATCAAACTTCAATAATATTTATGAGTTTGTTGGCAAATGCTTCAATAGGAATTTTGGCTCATCAACTAGTAACAGCTCTAATGGACAGCAACAACAAAAATCAATAACACAGAGTGCTATTCAACAAGCACAACAGTTTCTTCAGAATGACTACCGTAATTATACGAAGAGAGGCAATAAAATCTCAAATTCTAATTTGGATCTCCTGTACACAGATTTTGATGTTACTAAATTGACTGGAAAATCTCCAACAACGCAAAGCTACTTCGATATCATCGATTATCCCGGAATGAGTGGCAAAAAATCCGTTTCAACGATCCTTCGTGAATCTAATGTAACAGGTGCAAACATTAATATTAAAAGCTCAGCATTTCAATGGCCTGATAAAATTCACGGATCAACGGTTAAGCAAAACGACTTGATATGGCAATTACAGCAACAGCACGAGCAGGATATAAAAGAAAAGGAAGAACGACATAAGCAGCAGAGAAATCTACTTATGGAAAATCTAAAAATGAAGAAATCTGCTTACTCAACCACCTCATCAAGTACGGAATCCCTTAATTATCGTCAAAATTATATGCCTCCAAGTCCAGCACCTTAATCTCTTAATGCCAATCAAAATTGTTTTTAGAAAACATAAGATTATACTTCCGTCCCATAACTCTAATCATAAACCATTTGTTTTTTGTTTTCATCATTTTTTTGATACCCGACACGAAAAAATGTTTCTCCCAATGTTGTTATTGATTATTGTTGGTGTTCACGAACTGATGAACTGAATACATTTAACACCGCAAAAAAAAAGAGTTAATCTCTTCGTATGCATGAAGAGTAACTAATCATGACTACATTCTTTTATGAATGGCAATATTGTTATTAATCCTGTAATAATGGACCTTTCATGATCCACAACGCCGGTTAAATTACCTTTGAAGAGAAAAAAAAATGATAATTGATAAACTTGTTAATGTCTAAACAATGACACTCTAATGAAACATATCTCTCATAATACAAAACTTGCATAGCATTTAATAAAATATGTACATTGAGAAGCTCCTTTCGTTTTCTCAATTCTTTTTTGTAAATATGTTGTAACTCTATGAGACAATGACATATTTTCTGACTCTTAACATGAAAGAAAATAATCAAATTACTTTCCCTTTAGCATTTTACTTGAATTTAAATGAAAAGGTTTTAAATGTTAAAAAAAATATTGAATGAGAAAAATGTTGCAAGGTTTTTTGAAGTAGAAATAAAAGTTATTTTAGATATCTATCGATTAAAAAAAACTATTCTAAAAAAATCTCAAGTCTCTGTTGGATCTATCTCAACTAGTTCTATGTAAATAAGATGAAACGTAAACAAACAGAAAACAATAAGAGTCTTAAATTGAAAATTAGGAAGTCAAAAAAGCAAACAAAATTAAGCAAATCAAAAGGAAACTGAGAAAGATGATAAAGAATATTCTAAGTATTAATAATTGTAAAATTAACAGTAGTGTGAGTATCTTAATATCTTGTTATTATTGCGCAATATTATTGTATATTTGAATACCTACCTACTATCATTACAGAATACTCAAATTATACTCAAATACAGAGAATAATACGCGCACACGAATTATTCAATTATCATAATATAAATTTATTATAATTAACCATAAAACACTCTTCTGCTACTTAGTATAAATATTCTTCTTATTACGTTATTTATCTTGTTTACATCTTATGCTGTGGAGTGTTAATTGTTATTTATTTAATTTATTCTTGTTCCTTTCATGTACAACACACAAGTAAATGAATTTCTAGTCTAGACCGTGTGAAAATAAATTATTTTGTTCCTGCATGCATTGTTGTTGTCTAGAAGTCTACTTAGACCGAACTAAATCTATTCTATAACACTGATACATTTGGTGCAGATAACACAATCATAATTTAAGCATCCAGGCTACTTATTGAATCTTGTCTAGGTCAATCAACAGCATTTTACTTTACCCAGACCTTGATAAGATACATATAGTATGGGTAATAAGTTTCTAACCTTGACATCTGATTTAACAACACTGCATGCAAGACATTTATACGATCATAAATGACAATTAGTAACTTAATCGTTCCTTTCCATCATTTTAATTACTCTTGGGGTCATTAGTAGGTCATGATTTAAGTTCCCATAGTAATATACATGCATATATGATCACTTTCTTTCACTAATTTGTTACGAATAGAGTAGTGAAAAGTTGGATATAAAAAGAAAAGAAGAAAGAAACACGTGTTTGTTAAAGCTTAAAACGACTTTATGAGTTTTAAATAGCCATAGAAAAAACTTTTCATTTAAGAATGAAGGTGCAATTAAAAGCTTTCTTTGTTTTATAGATTAGTAATAAATGATTTAATCGTATTATCTACAGGTAGTAGTGAGAACTTAGTCTCTCTCTTAAATTTCTTTTTCGCGCAAATATAATTCAGATTTTTGTCTACTAATCGTTTAATTGTTAAAAAAAACTTAAAACTTAAAAAGATGTTCCATTTATGGAGCGAAAATATTTTGAATAAAAATTGAATTGATGTGACGAATCAATCATGTCATCGTGATGTGATCTTTATGAAAAATAATAAAAATGAAATACTGATAATCATTTGATGAATTTCTCAAATAATTCAAAAAAAAAAGAATTTGAGATGTTTAGTGATGGATATTATGCAATATCAAATTACACGTAGATATTTTAAATCTTTCTCATTTTTATCGTAAAAATTCTATTTTAAATTTAAAAATCTATTCGAATTTATTAATCAATACTAATTTCCAATTTTATTAATATGTTTATGATGTGAAACATAAAAACCAATTAATATTCTTTAAATTTAAAATATATAAAATTAATTAAATTCAGTCATGCTAGTTCATTTAATTAACAATCGTTCTGAAATTAAAAGATGTGACTAAAATATGCAAAAAAAAATCGTGTTTGTTTAATAATTTAAAGTAATTAATTTTAAAAAGAATATACTCAGAAAAAGTATTTAAAATGAAAATGTCAAGCGAGATTTTCTAAAAATCATCAACATATACATAACAGTATTTTATCATCTTTATTAATTTATAATCCAACTCGGGGGTGAAGTTTTAAAGATTTGACTTGGAATTTGTTGATTACGTATCAATTGAGTCTCTCTGGTAACACAATTTTAATGTGTAAAAGACCTTCGCAAAATCGGTAATTGAGTATATCAAAGTAATCCGGCGATTGAGTAACCACTTAATCATGACCAAATTACTCAAAAAGATTGAGGTACCTTTTTTGAGGACACGTGCGAATTAAATTTGAATGAAAGTCATTTTAGAAATGATAATCAAATATTTTTGCGATCTTATCTATAAACTTTCATGTCAAATCAAAATCATCCCTAATATCCATTACCTTCAATGAATTATAATCACCCATAATTATTAAAAATATCTATTATGCGCATCTAATCCTCTCATTAATCTTGAAAATGCTATAGACTTGTAGAATGAGTGAATCTTGAATTATTTCAAAAACTTTTCCTTTCCAAAAAAAAAGACTAATCACCGTAATTTTATTTCCATTTACTGAAGAAAACTAGTGTATCGGGTAGAAACTCAATGCGGATATATTCACACCGTACCATCAAAAGTCTTATGGAGAGTCCAAGATTTGCTCAGCATAAGTGTGAAGGGTGGGCGTACTTTCGCGTAAATCTCGGCCATACTTCACACTTATTTGAACCACATTTTCTCGTAAATATTAAAATATTATTAAAAAGTAATTAATCCTGAATTATGTCGCTATTTTGTCAAGTGTTTTAAGATAAAGAATTTGTTTTTTGGTTTCCACAGTGAAGAAGTATGAACAAAATTCAGATGGGGTAGTCGAAATTTTAGATTTCGATTTTTTTAAGCTATGCATTACAAAAAGTAATATTGGTATGTGATTTATGTCAGAATTGTGTCAATTCAAATAAAACATCCTAAAATTTTTTTGAGCAAAGAACCAAGTAGGAAATACATTTTCAATTTTGGACTAGGGGCGACCCTTGTCAAAATCAATTTTGTCACTTTTTTCTTCGAGGGTTTTTCCAAATGGATTGAAACTTTGCATAAATATTTAAATGCTTAAAACAAATACAAAAAAAACATCTTAAAATTTTTTTGAGCAAAGAACCAAGTAGGAAATACATTTTCAATTTTGGACTTGGGACAGGTCCAGTCAAAATCTAGTTTTTCACTTTTTTCTTCGAGGATAAATCCAAATACAAATTTATAAAATTTGGGTCTGACGACATATAGAATACATTTCTTGCTTTAGACATTTAAAACTGTTTTGTATAAATATTAGTATACTCACACAAAGTTTCACTGTAATTGGATAAACCTTCGAAAAAAAAAAGTGAAAAACTGATTTTGACTAGGGTCGCCCCTAGTCCAAAATTGAAATTGTATTTGCTACTTGGTTCTTTGCTCAAAAAAATTTTTGGATGTTTTATTTGTATTTGTTTTAAGCACTAAAATATTTATGCAAAGTTTCAATCCATTTGGATAAACCCTCGAAGAAAAAAGTGACAAAATTGATTTTGACTAGGGGCGACCTTAGTAGGGTTTGGGGAATCTGTTAACAGAAAACAGAAAAACAGCTGTTTTTCGACAAAAATCTGTTAACAGAAAACAGGTCTCAAAAACAGATCTGTTTTCTGTTTTTCATTTTTACATAAAATTTACAGAAAAAAAAATTTCTTAATTTTTTGAAGAACTTAATATATTTTTCTAGCATTTCAAATTGAAATGTATTTCCTATTTTAATATTTTTTCGATGTTTAATAGGTTTGAAATCATTATCAAATTTATGTTTAATCATTATTAATTTTGCAATCGAAATTTTAAATTTGTTGAACCTTTTGTAGCATTTACTAAAGTTTAAAAATATAATCAACAATTTTACAAGATATTTTTTTATTCAGAAAGATTTTTTGAATATCTCAAATAAAATATTAGAGCTTATGGAACTTTTACAATGCAACAATGCAATGTTACTTAAAGGTATAAATTTTTTTGGATTTTTTTTTTGCATTTTTATATTTCATTATATTTTATTAAAGTTAATTAACATAAAAAAATAAGAAATAATAATGCTTAGCTCTAAAATGTATGCTTAACTGCTTATAACTACCAAAAAGTTTCATTATCTTAGAGAAACACTTAGGATAGCTCAGTTTATTTTGTATTCAAGAAAAACAGGAAAACAGCTGTTTTTAAAAATCAAAAACCGAAAACAGACTGTTTTTTAAAAACAGCTGTGTTCCACAAACTTTAGCCCCTAGTCCAAAATTGAAAATGTATTTCCTTCTTGTTTCTTTGCTCAAAAAAATTTTTTCATTCAAAGTTTAATTTAAAATAAAAAAAAAATCACAGTGAACTTTTAATTTGAAAAATTCGTAAGAAAGGAAAGTTTTTTGCTTTTTCTGAAGCAACGGCTGTTCCTACCTTGCCCAAAAACAATACAGCTCTTCTTTAGAGCAGCACGGATCAAATGTAAAAAACTAGAAGTCTCTACGATGTCTCGTTATTGAGATTTCTTGCTGATTAACTTGCTTGTTTGCTTGCTTACAGAAAGCATATTTTGCAATTTTCTCAGCAATGCCGCAACCAATTTGAAATCTGTTTTTTGCAAAAGATGTGAAATTCAAGACACTTTTCATCTCTGATCATTTTAAGCTATCTTGCTCCATATCCTCACAAAATTCTAAAAACTGATTTTTCAATCTGAACAAAACCAATAGATTCACATGTGAAAACGGTGTGAATATAAAAAAAACTAAGTTCGAGCAATTCACAAAAATAAGACATTACATGTCAATGTTCATCGTAATAAAGCAAACTTCCAGCATACCGACATTAAAGATAATTTTTTTTTTGGCAAAAACATATGTCATATGCAACATCTTGTAATAAATTTTAATTTTAGCAATCAAGAAGAAATGCCGAATTAAGTATTATTCAACACTATGTTCATGTGGGTATTTAAATTGCTATTAAATTTTAAGTGATTTTGAAGTATTATTTAGATAGACTGTCACTTGCTGAGACGCCTAATCCTTTTATTGTAATGCTGATTACTTTTGTTAAATATCATTGATTTTAATCAATAAGAAAAGTAATGCATGGCTTCGCAAAAATAAAAATTGCACTGTTATGTAAAGCCTTAAGTTATTTTATTGTTAAAAAATCCAAAGTCATTGGAATAATGCATTCAACTATATTTATTCATGATGCACTCGCCAATTACACTATAAAATGTATGATATAATGAAATAATTTCCATATATACATAACCTGTTGAATATTTTTATTTCTCATCTCTTTGGATGTTATAAAATGACACAGAAAAAAGTAGGAAATGATATAAATTTAGAGTAGATAGAAACTTAGTAGTTTCACACAAATAATTCAAAGAACGACAAATTTGTTAATGAATGGGAACTACATTTTTACGATACTATATTTCAAAGTCAATTACTGCTCGTGCCTTCAGATGGCATCAAAATCATTTTAACTAGACATTTGAAGGATCAATAGAATTAATGTTTTGGCGCAAAATAATAAAAGCATTATTAATTTTGATTTAACATTAAATTGCTGACCACATTATGTGTACAAATTTACGATCAAATGTCGGCTGGCTGTTAGCTTTTCGATTTATTTTAATAGCTTTTCTTTATCTTCATTCATAAATTCATCTTTGTGTAAAGCTGGACGACGAGTGTTAATGTGTATGTTTACAAACTTTTAGTATTCTACGACTCTATAGCTTTACATTATTGTTGTATTAATAATTAATCAAATAATTTAATCACTGATGCTTTTGGACAATTTTCGAGACATTTTCATTTTAAAAGTTTTCCATCTACAAAGGAGATACTTACACAGAAAATGTAGAGGAAATGTGAAGCTCAGATCTTCCATTGAAACAGAAATGACAAAGAATAAATAAATCTATATTGCATGCAAAATTTACTAAACTGCCTTCAACTTATTAACATTCTAATTTAGTTCTTTCTATTTTTTGTGTTGGAGTTTGTTTTTTATTTATTATTTTTTTCAATTTAATTTCAAAAAAAATTTTCATTAAATAATTTCATTTGTCTGTTTTCCTCATTTCGTTACACAAATATCATCTAACATCACGAAAAAAAATATTCCATGAAACCCTATCCTCCACATCCAATCATTATCTCCGTCCCCTTTTGTGTTGCTTCATTTTTCTCATTCACAGAGTTCAATAACCGCTGAAAATTCACTCGCTTATAAATCGCTGGTTGAGGATCCAAAAGAACTCCTTTTTATGAATTCTATGGAGACGCATGACGAGACATTTGAAGATGATTATAAAGAGAAAGGCTCAACACTACCGAGAGTAGCAAATGGTCCGTTAGAGCACGTGCCACAATCAAATAAGGCGGCTACATTAAGTAAATTATTGCGAATTACGAAAGACTTCGATACATCGACTTCCTCATCGACATCATCAACATCGAGTCCATTAAAAGCTCTACGCGATAAAAGTTTTCCCATTGTGAAGCCCCGATTGAGAATATTACCGTCTATAGGAAGTGAAAGTGTTAATTCAACAACATTCTTGCTTGATCACGACTGCGAAAATCCATGCGAGACACCGAGCTATATGGCAAATGCCGATGGAAATTTTTCATTGAGTGTTGATTCACTGAAGACGACACCAAATGCCGAAGTAAAACCGATTGAACATAAAACAGAAAATCCACTTCCATTACCACCACGAGATCGAAGTACATTACAATTGAATATTGCTCAAAAGCGTCACGTTCGTAAATATCCATTAATAATCCCCGCATCAGCAACACAACGAACATTAGATAAAGTTAATCAAATAACACCAGTTGAAGACAAAAGTGAAATTTTTACGGAAGCAAGTAATTTTAAAGCACCAACAACATCTTCCACTGTAAACACAAGTTATGACATCAATAACGATGATGACGATGATGATGATGTCTTTGAAAATTTGAAGAAAGACACGAAAATCTCACAGGAATTTGAAGAAAATGTCAATAATTATGGCATGATAAAAGGTCTTGAAAAAAACTACACGAAAGATTTCATCGAAAATAATTTTCCATCAACATCATTTCAAGATCTTCGAATGCCATCGTCTGTCACAAATGAAGCGAGAACGTATCAAAACATTGAGGATTTTCAAAAGAGATTTTCGAGTCATGAGCAGTCAGACACAGCGTCACTTCATTTCGAATCTATATTAGAAGATGAAAATGTTGTCAATGACGCTCAAATCTCTGACGATATGGTCGATGGATTTGGATTATTTGAAAGTGAAAATAGTGGTAATAACAATAATAAAGCTAGCAGTAGAAATAATTGTGCCAGTAAAGTCATTAACAATCATTGTAATAGCAGCTCATCATTTCCATTCAAGCGAGTGGAAAGAAAACCATTTTCAGTATCGACTTCGTCAATTGAATCGAAGAAGAATGAATTTAGTCAAAAATTTCCAAAATACAAAATGCCCAAGAATGAACTTGCCAGCAATGCATTATTCAATAAAATCAAAGAATCCGTCGAAATGGCAGCAAATAGCGACGAATGTGAAATTGAATTAGAAATGGAAAATCAAGATAACAGCGGAGGTAATAGTCCATGTGAATTGAAAAGATCAATAAATCATGTTAGTTGTGAAGACTTGCTTGACTTTTCCGATAAAAAACCATTAGGGGCCGCAAGAGGGTTAGATTCTGACGAGGCGCGCATATTAAGAAAAATGTTTGGAACCAAGGTTAGTTAAATGTTTATTATTCATATTAACGCATCGTAAATCTACCTTATTGCCATCTATTTCGGGAACTAAAAGGTGCAATTATTTACTTAACATTCATGTGATTAATTTTTTAACCGAACAACTGCAGATCACATGTCGTTAATTTTTTTTTTTTCTCAATTCATATACAGGTAACATTGGAAAGATGCTTAGACACTCTAAACTTTATTAATTGGGACTTACAAAAAGCAATTAAATTATGTAAAATGCAAAATATGAATCCTGAAAAGACGCTTCAAGAATGCTTCGATGAACTTGATCCAGACTGGGATTTGGATTTAAACTCAGTGACAAATTAAAACTTAACACAATTTACGAGGAGTTGTGACAACATAAAATTATACGAGATATACATATTTCTATAAGTTGAATATATATACAAATATTTTATAAAGAAGATGTACAAGAAACCTTGTAGGTTGTAAAGCAATATGTTTGCTGCAAAAAAATATTTAAGGTTCCATGAACTTGTGTCGTAAGCATTTGAAAACCAATCTGACAACTTTATTCTTCCATTAACTGCTATCTCTTCTCAATTTTTCTTTATTATCAACATTCTGCAGAAATATTTATGCAGATTTTATAAATCTCGTTCTGTGCCTTATAAACTAACTGAACATTCTTCCCAAAAGTATACTCTCTTTTAATATAAATGACTAATATTTTGTCTCTCTAATATTCTGTAGCTTTAAAACAATTATAAGATTGAAGATATTTAATAAATAATAGAGCTTTTTGCTATATAGATCTATATATTCTATTTGTGAAAGAGATATTTTATACTGTAGACTAAAAAATTGTGAGAAAAAAAACTGATGAATAAAAACGAAAATTTATAGAAACAGTCAAAACATTTGAATGCTTTATTTTATTGCAGTATTAGTCAAATTTTTAACATTTAACTTTGGATACTGCTGTATTTTTGCAGATTTATTGGTTTTAATATATTCTAATGCAGTCCATCGCATTTGCATCTTCTTCACAAAGCATGATAAATTTGTTATTAACATTTTGGAATCAAATTTCCTTGGATTTTTTTGCCATTTCAAGTTTTTTTTCTTGACAGGAAAACTTTAAGAATCTATTTTTGGACACTTACCTGCCTTGGGGTTTCCTCTACATGACATATCATGGATTTTTCCTACACGAATCATGGTGCTCATGGATTTAATTATTTCACACTTTATTATCAATGCCTTAATATCTAATAATCAGATTATCTAATCCACTGATGGTCCTGAGATGAACGGAAATTGGATTAGATAATTTAAAACTGAGATTTAACAAGCATGTCGAGAGATAATTGTATTATCAAGTCAAAATGTATTTTCTACGTGATTCTTTTGACTTTTATTGCCGGTTTTTTAATTAAATCGCAAAAGCTTTTCTTCTTAAATTTTTAACATACCGTAAAAGACCTGATTAGCATAAGAACAGCTTCTTAACTAGTTTTTGAAACATGCCAAAAATTTAAAGTATTTGATAAGGCTTCTGAATAAAATATTATCATCAATTTAGTCAACCTGTTCCATCAAATAATTATGTACGGTCAATTTATTTCATTTACTGCTCAGGTGTATCTGAACAAATTGAAAAATGACTTTACAATTAAAAACTAATTGCTAAGAGGATATTAAGTAGTAACGGCTGATCATGTTTAAGTGCTGCATGCATATTTTGAAGTAATTTAAGTAGCTAGTAGGCGTTTATTATTAGATATTCAGTCGGCTAAATTGAATGTTTAAAGGATCAACTTTCTGTTATTGAAAGTGAAAATGCTTCAAAATTATCTTTTTATTTTTTTCGGCAAATTAGTGATGGTTGTTAAAGATTAATCAGTCAAGTGCCTTTTCAATCCAAAATCTTTCATTTTGAGATCCGAAAATGATGGTTTGAAGTTGGCGAAATTGACTCAAACAGGCAATAAATGCAAAATTAAAATAAAAAAGAATTGGAAAATCCACAGTTATAACTTTGCGATAAACACCAAAAAAATACCAAAGCATCGGATGTTTGTGACGTCTAGAATAAAATTATAATTTATATCCAAGAATAGCTTAATAGACGTTATTTGCTAACGTAAGAGTTACCAATCTACTATCTGATATCACCAAAATGTTCTTTCCCACGTGCTGAAGACTGCTTTCATAGTTTTTGATTCGAAAATTCACAATTTACGACTTATTTCAACCGGAATGTGGTATTTATAAAACGTGGAGTCACAAAACATAGAACAAACTTGAAGTCTTTCCACCTTTTTCTAACGAATATCAGCTTTTGAATTTTAAATTAAAAAAAATGGAATTAAACCCAAAATATTTATCGATTGCGAACGAATTTTTAATTAAGTTTAGGTAATTCTTTTAATCAAATTATGTATTCATAAGCACTTGATCGTTAAGACATGACTTATTTTGTTCTATGAATTTAAATGTCCGTAACTACATGAATCCATGAACTTGAGACGAAAACAAAATAAATCTTATAAATTAACGAGCAAAACAGTGTGAAATTATGACAAACAGTAAGCATGTGCATGCTTACGTCTTACTTCCCCACTTGTTATGTCTCTCATCAACATATTTAATGTGTCAAATGCCTTAGTAGTTTATTAGGTAAATAGAAAATAGGTACATATTCTGATTTTTACTGCCATCATTCAATAAAGGCTGGATATTTAAAAATCATTTCCACATTTTTTACATCGTTGTGTAACATCCACTTTCAGTTTCACGTTTTCATAATAAGTAAGTAAAGCTAGAGGCGAAGAAGAGAGGTAGAAAAAAAGATTAATATGATAATATTGATCACGTTTCATCGGTTGATTCTCGCACATTTCTTCTTTAAAATGCTAAAACAAATATTTTTTACATTTTCAAAATATCAAAACGAGTTTGCCGGTTCTGATTTTTTGCTGCTTCTATAAAAAAATGCAAATTTTGGAGAAAAAGATATTTTCACCTGTGTAGCGAGATGCTTTAACTTAATATGAAGAATATTTTTATTGGAAAGGTTTAAAGTCTTTTGCTGGCATTTTGTACACCTGGTTGAGATATTACTCCTTGTAATGCAAATTATTTTGTATATTAAGACAGGGTTGTGATGAAGATGAATGACCTACTGAATGTTTTACCTGAATTACTAGTTTTGTTGATTGAACCTATTTGGAATCCTTAATTCGAAATAGACATCAACTTAAAATTTATAAAATCAACCATTGTGCCTTTATCGCACTCAAAATAGCAGCTCCTGAAACTGACGCTAGGCTCTCACAACAGTTATAGGATTAAACTTATCCTACCTGCAAAGAAATCGGACTTCATTTGTAAACTTACACCTGAATTTCATCAGGAGGATCCACATTTTTGCATACCAATCACCTACAACCGAGAGTTTATCAACCCTGCTTTAGATAAGCGAAACATAAAACTATCAAAGCAAAAAGTAGGCCGTTTATATTTATCATAAGTTGATTTTTTGTGTGTCTCTGTTTCATTTTGAATATTAGGAATCATGAAGTCAATCGAATATTTTAAAATTATCTAATATCTATATAGCAGCAAAACAAAGGCTTTCATCAGATATGCGAATCAGCAAAAAAATTTGTAATTTGAATTAAAAACTTTTTTTTTTGAAGTGTAATCAAGGTAAGTTTTTGTTTCGCAATTTTTAAACTTTGGCACTGATGAGTGATGATAAGTAGTTAAAAATAAGTTTAGTCATAACGCACGGTTTATATAAATGTACAAAGTTACTAATTACTGCTTCATGTACAAAATGACAAATTTACCATGTGAATTCTAAGAACAACGATGTGTCACAGACATTCTAATCTCACCTGCAAAATAATTTAATTCTGAAAATGGAAAGAAGATATCCGTGAATTTTAAACCAGCAGAAAGTCATTTTTTATCATTCTCATAGAATTTTGAATTTTTTATTCTTTTATCTCCTTCCAAAAATCTTTTATATACATTGTCATATGCGAGACGTTCACTAATGATGTCTACCCTTTAGTGGAGAAGAATTCTTATTTTTTTGAAATTTAAATTTTAAACCAGAGATGCTGAACTGATTAACTATTGTTTCACATGTCATAAACATCATTTGTGAACGACTCCACATTCATTTATTGAAATATTTGCCAAAAATGACACGTTCAAATTTTTAGCAATAACAGCAATAGAAAGAAATGTTCTTCGTATAAAAAATTATCGTGACTGATCAGTTATTTAAATTAGCAATATCTGCTAAGAGATGTTCCTTCTTCATAAGTATTTGTGTATATATCTTATAGTAAGTTATAGATGTATAAAACTTATGATTTATCTAATCAAACATTTGTCGCTGTA
Source organism: Chironomus riparius (assembly GCA_917627325.4). Taxonomy (NCBI): domain Eukaryota; kingdom Metazoa; phylum Arthropoda; class Insecta; order Diptera; family Chironomidae; genus Chironomus; species Chironomus riparius. The sequence goes on from OU895877.1 coordinate 58,812,109, forward strand.
TCAGTATATCCTCTATAAATGAGAATAGTTTTTAGATGATTCCTATGCTAATATTAATCTACGTATTTCTTGCCTTTTCGAAAAAAAGAACGCAAAAAAATTTAAATATCAAAGAGAGGGGCCTGATGTTAAAAATTTAATACAAGATGTTGCATTTTAAGATACAGGTTTTTAGAATTATTAAGCTACACGTTAAGTTTTATCAATGATGCTTAAATAACCTTCAAAAATGCAAAATCTTGACCGAAAACTTCAAAATCCCATCAATGCACCCCTTCTTTCGTTAAATAAGTCTTAAAGCCTAGAGTTGTTTAATTTATTGGTGATTGTCTTATGTAAAACAAAAGATTATATATTTATATAATCATCATACACAGCAGAACTCTTCTAATGACTTAGAATGTTTAAAAACTAATAAAACTTAGAAATATTATATACACGTACAGATTTCTCGGACAGATTCCCAATATTTAAATTGTTTTGAGGAACCGAGAAATAAATCGGCAGGAATATGGCATCAATTAGTCAACCTTCTTCACTGTAACCACTTTTTTGTCGAATATAAGTTTTCGAATGTTGTTGAATGGTGCTTCAATCAATAAATGCAAAATAACCGAACATACGAAAATTGTAGTAAGCTCTTCCACGTTATACTGTAAAGATAAAAAAAGAGAATTGATATTTTTATGAGATTGGCAATTTGAGTCAATTGATTCACACTTTTTCTTAAACAATCGATTGTTCCTCACTTTTCAATTGAGTCTAATCATATGAATGAGAGCTGCAATTCAGTTCAATAGTCTTGAGTATGTATTAATCTAATTTATTGGACATTAATAATAATTGAAAGTCAACATGCTAATGAGTTATTCATCAGATTCTATTTTAACTGCGAAATATCATCACAGACATTCTTTTTTTTTGTGTGCAACTCAAGAACCTATCGCTGTATATTTATTTTATGTCAATAAATTTAATTATTGTTATTCACGTGCAGCTTCGTTGTTGAACATTTTATGGGACAATATTTACTCAAATAGCTAAGCGGATATTCAACCAATCTGCTTGTGTTTATTGAGTTCTTGTGATTCTTTTCGGAATTCTAATACTTCTTTTAATAGACAATAGAGATCTAACGGAGCCATAAACTTTATGCTTGATCATATAAATCTGTGACAAAAAAATATGAAAAATTATGAGCGTTCCTTCAAGGTTGTTGTAATAAAACCTTTGCCGGCTAACTACTTAGATGCGTAACATATGATTGATGAGTTTAAGATTTTATTGGCATTTCCTTCCGAAATTTCATGAGCGCGTTTCAAGTTGAAGGATTAAATGGTTGCTAAAAGGTTCATGATTGAAGGTTTTGATTTATTATTACAATACTTTGAAGTCCTAAACTAAGCTAATCAGAACTAGAAGTTGACTCAACAAATCTGAATCTTTAGAATTCAGAAACAAGTTACCAAAACCATTGAGTATACGCTCAACTGAAAAGCTTCCCAAGTAGATGCAAAGCATGATACATTTGAAAGTCAAAACATCAATGAAATGCATCTTCTAATGATGTTATATTTATAGATCCATTAGCAAGAAACCTTTCGTTTTTAAGGTAAAAAAAAATCCAAGTTTTTTAACAAACTGATTTCGAAGACCACAAAGTTGCGCATTTAAAAATGCAAATTAAACTTGATAAAAGTCATATAAAATTTCCATTATCGATTCCGAATCAATTATCTCCAAAAAAAATTTTTTTATTGCATTTAAACCTGAACTGCACGTTTGTAAGTTATTCTGTCAATAAAAAAATATTTTAAATCATTTTAAGAATTGCTAATTGACAGGAACTCAAAATATAGACGAATCTACTCATTATTAATCATTATCATCTAAATGGTAATCGTGAATCTCACGAAACAAAACTATTTCAATGCAAATTTTAGGTAATTATCATGACAATCTAATGCTCGAAATATTTTGAGTCAGCAAAATTAAAAATGATAATAAGTATCGTGTTTCACTAATGGGTTATGTACTTTTGTAAAATATTCACGACACATCGAAGGTCATGCAGACTCGAATTTTGGACTATGCAAATTCTTAACTAAGATGCAGCAAATGGCTCATTTGCATTTTAAGATTTATTGAATCAAGCCAAAATTTAAAGAAAAATCCCCAAATTCAAATAACATCCATAACATATGCAAATGATTATCAGAATAACAAAAAAATTAATGATTATAAGAAGGATGCAGCAACTCACCATAACTTTCCAAAACTCGAAATATTCTGCGTTCCGCACCTTACCGACATTGTAGAAGAATATAGGAAACTGCGTAAGATACACAGCAAAGGCGATTTTGGTAAAGAATCTTTGAACTTTTAATCTAAAGATTTGCACAATCGGACCTGAGGAAATAAAAGAGAATTTTTATTGAATTCCGATTGTTTTTGAACAGCATAAAAGTTTCAAGTTCAAAAAAAAATCCAGAATTAAACCGGTTCCTGATTGCTAATCTGCAGCAATTAATATTTTATTCTATTCAAGGTAATTAACTTACTCTTGGACCCCTTCTCAGAGATATAAATAATCCATGCTGAAAATAGACACCAGCCTGCAGGTGCAAAAGCTGCATAAACTCCAGACTCTAATTTATTATAAACATGATCTGGAAAATTTAGACGAATTGATGCAATGGAAGTAATCACAAATGATAGGAACGCTGTTGACCATCCAAGACGAACTATTTTGTCACTTGGAATGTAATTCTTATGTTTTCTAAGAATATATCCAAGAAGCATTCCCATTGAATAAACAGTAAATCTAAATGGTGGTATGATGTACATTCGGTCAGCAACTTCAGCAATCTTTTGTAATGAAATGCCGAAAAAGATGTGGATTGATAACTCATGAATGATGGTTACATAAAATCGAGCAATTGTCGATAAGAGTGCAAGTCCTATAATAAGTTGAAGACCTCTCTTTGGATACTTGTATAAAATTGGTGTCAATATTGTTGCCGCAACGAAAAGTTGCATGTCAATTCCAACATGATGTGTGTTTGTCAAACAAATTGAATTGTAACCAAACCAATTCTGGACGAACAGCATATTTCTCCACCAATATTTCTTACAAATCTCAGCATGTGATGTCACAACTAAATTCCACATTGGACCTGATCCAAGCAGCGGTAACACAAAGGTACAAAATAGAATCAGGAAGATGACAGACGGAATGATTCTAAAGTATCGATCAAGTATTTCACGCCAAAGCTTAACTTGTTTGCCCTTTTGTAAACGCCCATAAAAAGTGTAAACTGTGAGACAGCCGCTTAACATTAGAAATACATCTGTGTACAGACTAGCTGCTGATGCGTAGACCAATAAAAATGGATTCGCCAAACGCTTCGTCATTTCGGAACGATTTGTGAATGGATTGAAGAGAATGCTCATTGACTTGTGTCTATGAATTAGAAGGGAATTACGGTAAGTTGAGTATTTGATATTCTCAAGTGGAAGAACACGTGTATGAGGTAGTGAAGGCTTTGCGACGAGATTTAATCTCAAATTAAATGTTTTTTTTTAATATTCACAAATTTCCATAAATCACAAAAGTTTCACTGCTCAAACAAACTTCCAATAAAAAAAATTCTTACGTAGCCATAAGCACGAGAGCATTAAGCATTCGTATGCCATGAACAGTTTGAATATCATTTGGATTTTCATCAGTGTTTAGTAACTCTTGTATGTTTCTTGAAAGTGAAAATGTCGTGAACCACTCATCTGAAAATAAATGAGTGCATTATAAGATGAGCCACTTGCTGATTCTTGACTATAAAAAAAATTCTTACTTTTTGGCATTTGCGTTCTCATGTCATAAATTGTGCTTAAAGCACAAATGAAGAGGATTGTCACGAGCAGAATTCTGCAATAAAATATAAAATTTAAATTAGACGTGACCGAAAAAGTTGCCAATTTTTTGGAGAATTTTAAATTTAAGCGGCAATATATTTACATAACACGTCTCGTATTTTTATCCAGAGCATTAATACTCGTCTCTCTTTTCAATTGACACATATCCTCATCGACCTTGACGTCTATAATAATATCGGTATTTTCGGAATATTCATCCAAGTATGTCTTAATGCCTATCTCTAAATCTTTTGCACTGCATGACGATGGTATGCAAACTGCCCAATTGATATGCGAGAATCGGGGAGTTCTGTGGCCGCACTATAAACAATACATCACTTTATATTAGCTGCCTGTATCGAGCATCACATTATGACAATAAACAAGTAGCTTTCATATGTCATGGTTGTCATAATGTGCTGTTCGGTACAGGAAGACATAAACTTAATTATTTTAACATTTGGAACCTACATCATCAAAATTACTTTTAAAGAACTCATGCGATTGAACGAGCTTCAATAAGTCCTTAAATGTGCCATTTCTTGATCGTGGCTGAACATAAGCAATGCAATATTTTCCTTGAAATTCATCTTCACTTGCAATAACATCAAGGCACATATCATAATCGCCGTACTGATTCAAATTACCATTGAACACGCCGGATGGAAGCTTAGCAGTTGCATCATGCACTAAAATTATTTACACAGAACAGAATTAGCACTAATCATCACTTCTTGTAATTCAAAAAAAAAATTTCTCTAATTAGTAAAATAAATACTTTTAAGTGCCCATAAATCCAGGCGATCTAACGCGTCCAAAAATATCTGAAAATCATGTCTGCATGTCTCACTGACTTGTGGAACTTTCGTTAAGTCGAAAAATGGTGATAGTTTAAGGAACCAAGGTAAATGATGTCTTGAAAATGATGCTTCAGTCAGCGAAGCACTAAAAGTCACATTTTGATTATTTAAAGTTATGCTGCTGTTCCTTAAACCATTCACAAAATTTACACTGATCACTAGTAAAATCCATTTAAACATTTTGCAATTCCTCATAATTTTTTGGGTATTAAATTAATTTTTTTTTGGCAGTAGATCCTATTTGGATCTTTGTCTTTTCATTGGAATTGACTTTATTTTTTTTTTTCAATTCTCACTGTTAAGAACCAAATTCCCAAAACTTCTTGTCAGGAAGAACTTTTATCGCGAAATGAAACGCGATGAAGTCGCGCGCACAAACGTTAGGTAGATGTGATCACATTGACGTTTTCAAACAAACTGGTTGTTGGATATGAAAAAGAAGAAAAAAAAGTTTTTTGGAAGCAAATCACAGAAAAAAAACTTAATTTTGCTGAGAAGAAAAGAAGTTTGGTGTTCGATTGTTAGATATTTGCATGCTGTAAGCGCATATGGTCATGAGCAAATTGCATTTATTTAAAAATTAGTCATAATCGGATATTAAGTCAAGGTACATTATTTAAGCTTCTGTATTTGGTTGAATCAAGCTTGTTTGAGGATCAATTTCATAAATTCATCGTCTAAGTTTGGTGTCAGGTATAGGTTCGGTAGGAAGTCCTTGGCGTTCCAGTAAACCTAATGAAGAACAAAAACTAGTTAAAATTGCTACTTTCTTTTAGCTACAACATTTCTTACAATTTTCAACCTGCCAATATACATCCATATATATGAAAAAAGCCTCAATCATCATGTCATTCTCATAGATATTATCAGAATTTGCTAAAGCAGTCATACCTCGTTCAAAACGTTCATGAAAAATTCTAAGTCTAGATTGAATTTCATTTCTAATATATTCAGTTGACAAATTCGGCAAATCATCCAATCTGTCAACGAATAATTGCAAAATTTCAAGTGCGGATCTGGTAAAATGCTCTTCAATTTCGTCCATTTTTAAGCTCAAAAAGTCTGAAAATCATTGCCTTACTTAAAACTTTATTTCTTGATGTTAAATGATTTCAATCTGTATTAAATTCATGTTTATTGGATAGTACTTACCTTTTACTATTGTTTAATCTTGAACTCTTTTTAAATACACTTAATGAACGTAGAAATTTAATTATTTATAATATTATGTCCGAGATGTTCTTCTGTTGGTCTTATAAATAAGTATTCGAACACCTTCCAGCATGCAAGTTCAGTAAAGTCGAGTCATTGCATTTCAAATAAGATTCGTTAAAAATGCTTTTCTATCAAATAAAATTTGTCAAGCAATTCAATTATTTCTGTAATTCACGCATGAACTCGATGTAAGACTAGAAATTAAATATGTGTGAGAAATTGTAAGCTTCTCTTCCCATGAACGTTAAAAACATCCAGAAAATCAAATTAATAATTGAAAATTTGTTAGAAAACAGCCAAAATGACCATTACAAAGCTTATCCAATAGCTTATTTATGACATACACAAAATAAAGTTTGCCTATGAAAATGAGAGTGTCTCATTGTATGAATGGCTTAAAAAGCAATTTCTTACGCTCACAAAAATTTCGTTTATGATTTGCTTACATACATAGACATGCATAAATTATCATACATTTGTAATTTGTGACTAATAAGACGTTATTGATTAGTTTAGAGTCATTGATGACATTATCCTTAGAACACGGAAATTGTCGGCAAAGTGGCATTTAAAGATGTTAGAACTTACACTTAATTACCATTATAAGATGAGCAAATATCAACGATTTGAGTGCCCAAGTGACTTGTTTTTTTATTTATAAACAATCTCTTGTAGGTGGTCAATGAAATGATTTTCTGCGAATCTGAACGACATTATAACCGGAAATGGAAAATCCTCGACAAATTTTTATACAAAAATATCTTTTTTTTATTGGCATTGACATTGATTCCTGCATAAATTACAAATCACATCTTCTTTCCTCATCGTATTTTTCGCTGATGCATAATTTTCTGGAAATTCTAGTCAAGAACTGCTTCAGCTTTAAACGCCTCGATCTTGTCACTAATCAGTTGACGTTCTTCTGGCCTTGCAAAGCTATACTTATTAGCAGTCACCGTTAAATCAATTAATTCACTTTTAGTCAAGCCAAATACATCGACGCATATTTTAAGCTCACGCGTTAAGCTGGTCGAAAAAACGCCATAGTCGTCAGTCTGTGAGAAAATATTGAAAGTGAATGTGGTCAATTGTTATTTCTCATTTCTCTCATTTTCATCCAATTCGTGCTTTTTTATTGCTATTGGAATGAGATAAGTGAGAAAAAAATGTTCATGCTGTTGACTTACACAGATCATTACTGGATATTTTCGTATGAATCGTGAAATGTGATGATCTTCGTATTTCTTGACACTCTGGCATAAAACATTTGATGTTAGACATAACTCAATAGGGAGATGCTTTGACGTAAATAAGTTCCAAATTTCCGTATTCGATTCTGAATCATTAAAAAACAAGAATAAGCTTTTATGAATGAATGGACATGACAAAAAAAAAATTCTTCAGACGATAGCAAAAAAAAGTGTAAAATTAGTCAGCATGCGATGAATACATAATTACCTTCGATAAACGTTCCATGTCCAATTCTATCGCCAGATGCCATGAATTCTAATTTTTCAAGAATCTCGTTTTCATCCAACGACTCAGCACAATGAATAGCAAAACGAAATCCATCTGCTCGAGCTTGATCAAAGACTTTTTTTACGTCTGAAAACTTGCCCTTTATTGGATCACCACTTAAGTCCATGCCACAAATCAGATCTGGATATTTATTACGGAATTCATAGAACAGCTTATAATTCTCTTCAGCTTCTTTAGTTCCATATGAGATATTAATCGATGGTATGTACTTGACCATGATAGTTGGATGAGATTCTTGACATAATCTGTAAATTAATTTAATTCTTAAACCTAAATCTACCGGATTCATTTTTAATCCAACGGATTTAAATCGATGGATTAAAAAAAATTGTAAAATTTAAAAAGAGAGTTTCACTTCTGTCACTTTTGATAGATTAGAGCAGTAGCATGTGAACAAAATGTGACAATAAACATGCATATCAAAAGGTGTGATCGTGTCTTACATGATTTGATCAATGACTGCCTGAAGATATTCTTCTTTTGACATAAATGCTGTCGATCTTGGAGCACTACGAATCTCCAGGTATATAACATTTTCTTTTGAAAATTCGTCAATCACGCAACATAAAGCTAATTTGACGGCCTCTTTACTGTTGACTAAATCATGGGCAAGCTTAAATTTCTCAAAGCATTTCTCCAACGATTCATCCGCATCAAAAGTGTGGTAAAATGCCATATTTTCTTCTGCACTACCCTGATTCTTTTTCTTCAACTCGATCAACTTGCAAAGTGTCGAATTACTTAAGCTTCCATTGAGATGAGCATGCAATTCCTGCCAAAAATACAAAATTTAACTAATCTTATGATTTTTTTGTTATTTCTGTCACGTGATTCTTACAATTTTCGGCATGTTCTTGACAAATTCATCCATTGTGACAGTTTTATGCAAACAGAATTTGAATCAGTTAATTAATGACACAAAAAATTAAGAAATTGTTTTTCAGTTTTTTTGTTTATAAAAGATAAAAAGTTGTTATTGAATATTGCCGGGCTTTCAGGGCTTTGGAACTGCTTAGCACATTTTCTTTAAGAACATGAGCATGATAGTGAGGCTCACTTTGTTTTATCGTGTGGCTAGCAACCTTAATGAAGTAAATATTTGAGTTTTTAGATTCACTGGATCTTGCCATTAAAATGTTTTCATAAATAACGTATTTTTTTATTTTTGAATTTAGTTCCTTTAATAAAAATTTGTACGGTTTATAAAATAATTTGTATGGTTCTCAAAGAATAATTTATACTGCTTTCAAAAATTTGATATTATATGATAAATGAATCAGACTTAAAAACTTCAGAAAATGCGCCTTGATCAGCTATAATAAAGTCTTTATTATCTACGAATTTCAATGTCACTCATTTGTTTGCATATGCTCAACGATTATCTAAAAAATTTCTTCATGTAACATCGGCCTTCATTGATATTATTATTTGGAGAAATCGCTCAAATACTTGCTGTCATTATGAGAATCATTAGTTAAAGTTGTTTTCTTCGTCTCATGCTTCTCTGTTTATTCTGTTACAATATCGCTGAGTGTGTCCAAAATGACACGTTTTGAATTTGAATATTTTTTGCCGTTTAACTATTTTTGGACAAAGCACAAATTTGCATGAATTAAAGTTTAATTTATAATCATTTAAATAAAAAGGAGGTGATCTTTAGATTGTGTCTATTAATCATTAATAGACAACTGCGTAACATTTTATTTACTTTCATATAATTTTATAAAACATTACATCACTTCTGCTCATCCAGTTCCTCACAACTTAGACCTCTAAATCCATCGGTACATCTGCATCCATAAACATGATGGCACTGAAAATTAGAAACATTTGGACAGTTGCAAGTTTCAGTGCAGTCATTTCCATAAAATGGATTTGGACATTTCTGTTCACAAAAATCGCCAGTAAAACCTGAATAAAAAAATGTTTATGTTAATTACATAGGCGTGGATGTCTCAATGAGAAGCATGTTACCAAATTCGCACAGACATCGACCGTCATACTTTCTACACTTCGATTTATTTTGACATTTACAAATATTTTTGCAGTTTACTCCCCAAAGTCCATCAGAGCATGGCTCGTGGCAAAATTCACCTGTCCAGCCAGCATTGCAAAGTTTATTCAATGGAACTTCGTCTTGGTTTGCTCTTTTGAGAATGCAGAGATTTGTTCCTTGCTTTATCTCATATTCGTTGCAGCACTCTTGGATTGTTCGTGTCTTTTCTAGAACTTCTGTTTTGTTAACAGCTTTTAATTTAATAACTGTTTTTCTACATCTTGGTGGAACTGATGCACACCATTCAATCTTAGTTTCTTGATAAGGAACCATCTCTGTCACAATTACTGTAATGTTTTCAGTAACAACCCTTTTGCAGACATTAGGACCCTCAAGGTCATCAGAATTGACAATTTTATCATCTGCATCACTAAGGAACATAAATAAACACAGATAAATCACAATTTTCATCCCTGGGCAATTCCATGAGTGAAAAAATGCAAGTAAAATTCTTTTTGATCAAAATACTCTTAAAATAACACCTTTTTCCGTTCTTTTAAAAATTTATAATTAGAAATAACTCAAGATATTCATTTTAAGGGTAATTCCATGAGAAATTTTTGTAAAAAATTTACTTAAAATTGATTTTTTTCATATTTAGGCTTTACAAAAGTTAATAAGATTTTCACAGTGCATGTAAAAAGTCATATGGTATATGATTTGACATTAATTTTCTATCTAAAGTGGTTAATTCGTCCAAAAAATTGATTCCATGAGCGTTACTTGGTAACGCTATAAATGTTACCAAGTAACGCTATAAAATATAATTTTTTGGACTTAATAATCACTTTAGATGACATTTTAATGTCAAATAACATACCTTATGGCTTTTAACATGTCCTGTGGAAATCTTATTAACTTTTGTAAAGCCTAAGGATGAAAAAAATCAATTTAAAGAAAATTTTATAGCAAAATTATAGCATGGAATTACCCTTAAAATAGGTAATTAAACGTTTAAAGGTCTATTTACTGAAATAATTCAGTTTTTTCATCGTTAATCGGTTAAGTTTACGAAAATTTTGCTTCTAGTATCCTTAAAAAAGTCTTCAAATATCCATTTTTTGTGCTCAAGTATATTTTTAAGCCATAGATATTCACTTTTTCTACTTATTTGTACCCTTTTTCTGTTCTTAAATGCTTTATTCACAGAGAAAATTAAAAAATACTGCGTTAATCGGTTAAGTTTTCAGCGCTTTATCCAAAACCAACAATAAACAGAATATTTGAATTTTGAATTTCCGTTAAATTTATTTATTGCTAAGAATAATTTCTCTTTGAAAAATAACATTTTATTGGGTTAATAATGAATTTAATGTGTTTTTTTTTCATGTTAACATCATGATTTTGTGTAATAATCGTAATAATAATCAAGGCAATGAAAATTAGTTTGAATCTTTTGAAAATTTATAACGGTAAAAAAAATTCAAATTCCTACAAGTAGAAAAATATTACAACTTGCTTTTTCTCAGTTCCCTTTACTCGTGGAATTGCCCCCCTAGAAACTTTAAAGACGCAAAATGTATTAAGTTGTACTTATTCAATCAATCGCGAGATGATGACTGAAAAAAAAATCCTAAAATTAAAAATAAAGATTGAATGTAAACAAAAAATGAATCAGTTTATAACTGATTACAAGACGGAAGTATGCAAATCAGAATATATTATTTATAAAACTTTATTGCTCATAATTTTTTTCCCAAAAATTAACTTTAAAAAATAAATTTTGAACATTTTAGTAACAATTTGCCTAAAATTTCATTTGACATGATTCAACCGGCATCCTAAAACTCGATATGTACTGATTTAGTTAATATTGAGCAGTAAAAATATATATTTTTTTCATATCACATTATTATATACACTACTAAGACTTACTTATTGTCTATAATCGATATATTAGAGAATACGCATTGGAAAGGCATATAAAGATTGACATTCTAATTATTGGTGTACATTTTTTTTTCTAGGATGTGCTGTTAATGTCAGAACTTAATGGTTTTTTAATAATTTGTATAAAATTATTGCTGCTTATGATTGTTATTAGGTGCTCTTACTTGCTGCATTTTGATTTAGAATTTAAGTATCAAAAATTATTAAATCTGAGGATTTAAAATAAATCCGGATTAGAGCTAATCTATGATTAGATAAGTTTAATTTAAATCTTAAGTTCAAAACCCAGCAATTCCTTTTGAAAACCTTATAAATGTTCAATACAGGAATTGTAAGGTTTTAAAAATAAAAATCATTAAATTTGGAATTGTACGTCTTTAAAAAAAATTGTGTGGCTTTTGAAATTATAAGGTTCCATTTTAGCGACAATTTTCAGCTGTCATGACATTATCAGCACATCCATTAATCTTTTCTGATATATTTTTAACTTCTGTACAATAGAATTTTATAAGTTAAACTTTAAAACACACAAAAAACACAATTTATAGACAGGATTAACGTTAATGAACTTGACTAAGCAAAAAATAGTACTGTAAAATGTGTTCATAAATAAAATGCGAACATCTTTGTGTGAGAAATCAGTAAAATTGCCTTAAAGCACGTAAAAACTTTCTGTCATGTATTTGTAAAAAAATTTGAGCACAAAATTGTCGATTTAATTGAAACTTTTTGGACATAAATGACTTTTTCACATGCTTTTGTACAAATTTTTCCTTGTATCGCTGCTTAGCATCGATAATATTTTTTTTACTTAATCCACAATCTAATTATCAGTCTGTTGATTCATCACATCAGGCTTAGAATTCAAATCCTTATTCATTGGTTTCTCAATGGAAATAATGGCATCAATGTTGTCATCTTGTGTCACAGTCGATGCTGTACTCGATGACGGCGATGGTGTTAGATTTGAGTTAATATTCTTAGCAGGTAATTCAGGAGGAACTGAAATGTTTAATTTTTTTGGATGTGGAACTGGTGCATCATACGTGCTGTCTAAATTACTAGGAAATGTATTATTCGATTGATCTGATTCACGATTTCGTTGACTTAATGTTGACATTGTTGAGCTTGTTGCTCGATGATAATGCGGAACTATTGGTTGTTGTGGACGTGAATAATCTAAATGATCATATTCCATATCGAGATCTGCACACTTAAGTTTAATTTCATCATATAAATGATCATCAATACTTGAATAAAAGTTGGGATTTGTTTGATCAGCTTCGTGATTCTTTTGATTCATTAATTCTGCATCATATTGCAATGAATATTGAGCAGCTCTTCCACTCGAATTTGAATCTTGATCAAAATTATTAAGTGCTATATTCATAGGTCTTGTTTGTCTTAAATTATTCATTCCATTACGATGTAAAAGTGTTGATGTGTCTGTATTGACACTTGGCTGATAAGAATAGACAGGATTATCGAAATTTCTGCCTGGATCGTCACTCATGTACCGCACAACATGTCCAATTTCGGCTTTCAAATTTGCTACACGTCTTCGATAATACAAAAGGAGCATTCCAATAATTCCAAGGAACAAGAACGTACAGAAAATTGCCCAAATCATTCCTGAACGATTCACTAAAAAGAAAGAGAGAAACAATTTTTTAATTAATTAAAGTGTCACGTTTTACAAACAATTTACAAATACTATCGTGGTCAGCATGTGACCAATGAAAGAGCATTTCCTAAAACAGAGTTAAGTCAAAACTAGCCGGCAAAAACTTAAAATTAACGGTCAAAAAATATTTTTGGAAATGCGCTTGTGTTCTTTCATCAATAACGTCTACTAGTTTCATAAGTTAATAGACGTCATTTATGAACCACTCAACAATGATTGGCTTAAATTGAACTAAATTAATGTATACGATTATTGTGTACGGATGAATTTTTATGAGAATTTTTTGCATCAAATCATGTGCTGGAAACAAAAAACAACAACTGTGCGGATCCTCTCTAATTCACCTTGCTGATGTCTATCCTCTTTCTTTAATTCCATTTGCGCCGTTTCATCCACATCTGTCTCATTTGGTCCAGTTCCAGTTGAGTTCTTTTCAATTCCACTCAAATCTTTTTCATTACTTTCATCGACCTTCACTTTTGTATTGTTTATAATCTGATTATTGGTATTTGAAATTGATGGCTGTACTGTATCATTTAATTCATGGCTGTAAATTGCTGTTTCATTGCGATCTTTTAAGTAGTCTGTATCGAAACTTGTTAAAGGATTATTTGCTACTTCTGTTGAAACATTTATCTGTAAATTGATGTCTGTTTCGATGCCAACATTTGGATTACTGGAACTACTTTTGGGATCTTGATCATGATTTATTGCAGTAGAATTAATTAGAATCGAGTCAGTAGTTAATAAATACGGAACTGATACTTTTGTAATTTCCATAGAACTCGTTAAGTGTTCTTCGCCTGATTTATCTTGATTACTTTGCGTATTATCAATATCATAAACATTCGTGGAAGTGCTCAAATTCATTGAATCGCTCGTAAAATTTTCAGATAACGAAGGCGTTGATATGACATTTTCTAATGAATTAACAGTTGTTGTGTCTAAATCAGAATTAATATGCTCATAAATTGTAGTAAGATCGTGATCATTGCCAGATTTCTGCGATGTTAACGAACTTTCATTATTCATGTTTATTGCCATTGAACTTGACTCTAAATTTACTGTTGTTGTTGTTGTTGCCTCCCATTTCTGTTCGTGCTTTTCGTCTATTGTAGTCACATTATAATAAGAAGATGAATGTGTGCCACTGTTTATGGACTCTGTTGCTGTTCTTGAGTCAATTGGTGCGAAAGTAAACAATGTGGACATTGATGACGTTTGTTGATTGCCATTTGTAGTTTCTATAGGCACAAAAGTAAATTGTGTAGCATTTTCAATATTGCCACTTGTTGCTGACATTTTAGTCATGACATTTACTGTTGCTGTTGTCGGTTCCAATGCAATAAAAGTGAATTTTGTAGGCTCTGGTTGATTAAAGTTGTGAACAGTAGGTATTATATGTTCTTCTGATAAACTTGATTCATTCTGATTGTTAAATTCAGTTGAAACTGTGTCTAGATTAATATTTTGAGTTGTTGCTTCATAATCAACTGTTTGACTTTCTTCATTATTTGTTGATGCAAAAATGTCGGTATAATTAAAGTCTTAAGAATTTTAATATGGTTAGTATGTGATTGAATTATAATTTTGGGGTTTAATGGACTGTCTAGAATCACTCCTACGATTATCATATATCTATTGCATGACCTAACATTCATTAAAAGCAATTCATTTCTTGTGTCAGTTACGACAAATTAAACGGCCTTATTAAGAACATTTAGCAATAATTTGAGTCAGGAAATTGAATAATTGGAAACTACTTCCGCGTAAATTCTTATGCTCTATACAAAACTTGAAAAAGTTGTTGACTAAGTTCTTATGAAATTTGATTCTTGTTACCTAAAATATAAAGCTTTATAAAATGCTTACCTTCTTCTGGATCTGCTGTACTAGCTGAATAAATCGATTCGTCACAATTTTTGCCTCTCCAGCCTGCTTTACAGACACAGCCGTGCGATGGATGACATACAAAGTTCGGTTTTCGATTACAGGTACAAACTTGTAAGCAATTATCTCCGAAAAATCCTTCAGGACAGACTTCTTCACACTTTGGACCCATAAAACCTAGTTACGATAAAATGATACATTATTATGGTTTAGATTAATTTAAATTCCAAGTTTTAACATAGGATTAATTTTAAATCAACAAATTCTTACCAGATTTGCAGATACAAAGTCCATCAGTCTTTCTACATTGTGCATTATTAGCACATTGACATTTATGTTGACAATTAGTGCCCCAAGTATCTTCAGGACACGGTTCTTCACAAACATCACCCCACCATCCTGGGAAGCACCTACAAATTCCGTCCACATGATGACATTCTCCTTGTACACAATTGCAAACGTTTTTACAATCTTCTCCATAAGTTCCAGTTTTGCAAGCATGATCACAAGTTAATCCAATATATCCAGGACGGCATTTATAATCTCCAGTAACGTGATCGCATGTTGTTTTTGGAGGCATATTATCTGGACATCTTTCTTTACAATTCTGACCGAAATATCCATTTGGACATTTTTCATCGCAAGTTCGTCCCATCCAGCCACGATCGCAGAAGCATTCACCACTTACTGGATCACACGATGAATTATTTTTACAATTGCATTGATGTTGACATTCTTGACCATAATAGCCTAATGGGCATGTACTTTCACATTTAACGCCTGCATACTTAATAGTTTGACTTCCTCGATGTTCTGTTCTACATAAACATCTTCCTGATTGATGATCACATGCTAATGCATTCTGTTTCTCGCAATTACACTCGAATGAACAGTTCTGACCAAAAGTCCAAGCTTCACACTTATTTTCGCAATGATTTCCAGTCCATCCAATTGCACAATGGCATTCTCCAGTTACTGGATTGCAAGCACCATTATTAAGGCATTCACATTTCTCTCTGCACCCTTGACCATAACTATTGACTTCACAAGGTCGTTCGCATTTTAATCCCTGCCAACCTGGCTTGCAAAAACACTAAAAGATAACAAAAATGTGAAATTATTTACTTTTTAACTGCTTTTTATATTTTGAAAACATTTGTAGGGTTTTGATAGGGTTTAACGGCTTTTTAAGTTTTGAAAACATTTGAAGGGTTTTTAATATTATCCAAGCAAGGATAATAGCACGAAACCACTATTTATAAACAGACTATTCACTTACCTCGCCAGTTTCGGAATTGCATTGAGCATTATTTTTACATTCACATCTTTGAGAGCAGTCTTGGCCATAGGAACCGTCTGGACAGGCTGATTCACATTTATCGCCATTGAATCCGGGAGGACAAATACATTTTCCGTTTGTTGGCTGACATTGTGCATTATTTTTGCAATCACATTGATAAGCACATGATCTTCCATATTTAAGGAATGGGCATGGTCGATTGCAAGTTGATCCAGTCCATCCTTCTTTACAAACGCATGTTCCATCATGTGGATGGCAAGATTCTGTGTTGTCTTTTTCGCATTCGCATGTTCCATTACATGATTCTCCATACTTATCATCTGGGCATTGCCTATCTGAGCAGTCATCTCCAATCCATCCAGGTGCACAATGACAAAAACCAGTGCCTTTATCACACGTAGCTCCATTACTACAAATACACTCTTGTGTACAATTAATGCCATATTTATTAAATGGGCATTGATCTAAGCATTTGTCTCCCATGAATCCAGGCTCGCAGATACAAGCTCCTATAATATGTGATAAAAAAAGCAATTAAATATTTATGCCCCATAGTAGCAAATAGCTAATAATAAGCAAAAAAAAAATTTTTATACCTGTGACATGATCACAAGAAGCTCCATTGAAACATTCGCAAACTTGACTACAGTTTAAGCCATAAAAACCAGGTTGGCATCGATTTGCACAAACCGATCCAATCCAACCAAAAGGACACGTACAACTTAAATCATCATTACAAATACCACTATTTTGACAGCGGCAAATAGATTTGCACTCATCACCATTTTTCCCAATTTTACACGTTTCTTCACACAAAGGTCCAGTAAAACCTTTTTTACAGTAGCATTCACCTGATATGTGATTACAGACTCCTCCGTTCTTACAACGGCATATTTCCTGGCACTTTTCTCCATATTTATCTGATGTGCACGTATTTTCACATTTATTTCCTCGGAAGCCTTTCTTGCAAAGACATGATCCATCATATGGATCACATTCAGCTCCATTTGCACAGTCACATTTGTTTTTACAGTTCTTTCCATACTTTCCAGGTGGACATGTGATATCACATGATGGCCCACCGTATCCAGAATCACACTTACAGTTGTCGGGTGATATACAGCTTCCATGATCACCGCAAGGTTGATGACAATAAGGTATACATCGATTCTTTTGTTCATTTTCAATATATCCATCACAGCACTCTCTAATTGCTTGTGTCTTTTCTAAAACTTCTGTCTTATTTACTTCTTTTAATCTAATTACAGTTTTTCTACATCTTGGTGGAATTGCTGCACACCATTCATTTTTACTTTCTTGATAAGGAACCATCTCTTTTACGACTACCGTAACATTATGAGAAATAATTCTTTTACATACATTTGGACCCTCAAGTTCATCACCAGGAATAAAAGCTTTTGTTTCCGCATGACTAAGCTGCGATAAAGCCACCAAGAATAAGCACAAATAAATTGCAATTTTCCACTTATCCATCATTACTGCTAATTTACATCTACTAAGCTGATCACTCTTTTTATTGTTTCAATCTTTATATCTATGATTGTGCAATCATCTTGTGCTTCTCATTTGAGGTTGATTTTATAAAATCTCTGGAAATATAATGTACATTATGATTAATAATTGGGTCAAACTTAATAATGCGTCTTGATGCGTGACTAGATTTGATTAATGTCAGTTTCTAATTTAAGTTTGAAAAGGTGTTTTTAGTGTCAATACACAAAATCTGTGAATGAATGAAATATTACCCGCTGAAAATTTAATTAAATCCCATATGAATCATTTAAAAGAATAACAATAAGGTGCTAGTAAGTAATTAACTGCTCATATAGTATTCTTCACACTATTGTTTATGATTTATTCATGATTCATCCTTTAAATTCGATAAGCATGAATTTATTATTGCAAATTAAGTCATTCTGATTTATAAATCAAGTGGATCAGGAAGTGTTCTACAAATGAGCCAATTATTATGCAATCACGGCATTTGTCGTTTATAAATTAAGTACAAGAAATTCTGATGACGCGTTAACACTGAAGGTAATGCTGTTTATTGAAATAAGTAGTCTATGTGTTCATTTACTTTACTCATCACTGCTACTACTTAACCTATAGAAAATTTACATTATCTAATGACTAATTTATGTAAATTAATATTAAAGCTCTCAGAGACATTGCTAAGTCCTTATTTATGTACATTCACAATACAATGAGTTGTGATTTTACATAAAGCAAGACAAAGAAAGCAATTTAATCTAACTTTGTGGTATAAAGTTACAATAACAATCTCTCAATTGCATGTAGAGATGAAGTCTTTTTAAGCATGAAAGCGTGAATACTTTCAGACTGTTTATTCCACAAAACTTTGTTATTAAAGAAATACAATCTGGAATGTATAAATATTTTTTAATTTTGACTGTATGCTTAAACAATGAGGCTATTTTTGTGCTTTGGAATGGCCAGATCTTGGACTTTGTGATAAAATTTGCTGATTGACTTGACAGTCTCATATTGATGCAATAAGTTTTTGAATGTTTTTATACAAACTTGCTTTATGACCAAATTCATTCATTTAAATTTGCTAGATTGAGCATCTTTGACGTAGCTTCTCTCACATATGCCCAATATATCAATCAATGTGAATTTAAATTTTCCAAAATATTCCAAGTACTTCTTCAATGAATTCTTAAACGACGTTATGTGACGAACACACTTATTTATATCGATCATAACTGTTCATAGATGCTTGACATTTGGAATTTAAATTAGACAGTGAAAAACCAAATAATGACGCAGATATAGCACAAATGTTTGAATCTACATTAATTTGAAGGCATTCTTTAGCATAATAAGATTCATTCATAAATTATGTTTGAAAATATGATATTTTAAATTAAAACAGTACAAATGTTTCAAAATTTGGTCTAGTTCAACTGTTGTATGGCTCTAAAACTATTCAAATGTTTCAAAAAATTAATAATGCTGTTGAATGGTTCTTAAAATAAAAATTTGTATGGTTTTAAGATGAAATTTCATAAATTATTAAAACCAGGAAGAAATGATCTCATTACTAATTCCTTCCAGATGCTACAAAATAACTCACTCTCATAAACCATACAGTATTGAATAATATTTGAAGATTCCATTCAGCAATTAACTGCACATGAAAGGAACATTATTGTTCAAAATAATATGAACAAATTTCCACGAAAAGAGTTAATTCTACATTTTCTTTCGTCGTAGGTGGAACGAATTGTTTATGTAAAATGATTCATGAATGCAAACTGATCAACCGGAAAATTAAAGCATTTTTCATGAGACTGCCTCATCCAGATATGAGCGATAAATTTAGAACTTTTATTTTAGATGCTGCCTGTCTATGCTGTCTTGTCAGGCATATATTTTTAATTGTGAAATCTTTAAAACTTCACGTAGTCTTCAATCGTCACAGAAAATTGATATTACTGATGACTAATTCATTGTTTTTTATTGCAAATTTATTCCTGACGTCTCGAAGTTTAAATGAATAATTTAATTCAATTTTAATGATAACAGAGAAATTATTTCCATTCATAAGTATGAATAATAGAAGCTGCCCTAAAATATTCAACAGGTTATCAATGCAAAGATTCTTAAAATAATCCATTTCGGTGATTTGTCATGCAAATATTCTGTTATCACTTCCTTTGAAATTTACATGCAAAAGTCTAAAGTAACTATTGGGTCATAAATAGCCAAATAATAAAGTTTTGAGCCTGAGTCATTACGACTAACATTATCACGCTTTGTTTATAACTGATAAGGAACAAAACAAAACAACAACAATGAAACATATGCTAAAGTGCATTCATTCATTCATAGCTCTCCCAAGCTAGCAAGTAGCTCTCAATGACTGCTTTATATGTAACAAATTCATTACATCAGAACAAGTTATTCGCATATTTTTGAATGACTGCTTCCGTTCGGCCGACAGCTCTTTCATGACCGATAAAAACACTATGCAGTAACTGATGAGTAACGATTCTCTCTTTGCTTTTTTGTTTATTTTGTTTCACTTTCAAAGTGTGTGATTAGTGCTAGTCGTAATTAGATTTCAAATACTTATCGATCTTGATTACTGTTTTGGCTATTTTTAAAATGATTCAGTATATATTTTTAATGTGAAAGGATTAATGTTGACAATTCCGATAATTATGGCTGCAAATATTTCACATGTTGTGGTATTATCATTAATTTTCTATAGAATTGAATTTCATAAGAAAATTAACCGTCAATTAAGCTTCAAATTTTCATTTCAGTCGTTCAGTAATCAGTAGATTTCATTTCAGTTCAGTTCAATTTCAAATTTTAAAAAGTCGTTAAAACACAAGAAATTTTATTTATCAGAAAAAGTTTAATTTAAGATAATATCTCACAAAATATGAAAGTGCACAGTAGCTACTCATTAAGTAAATAATATCTTTTATCATTTTTCAAGCGAAAAACACTTGACGATGTCATTTAAAATTCTCAAAATGTTTATATCTTCTTTTCGTCACAAAGTACGGCTATAGCATGAAGATAATTTTTACTACGAGAAGATGTGGCATATATACATTCACAGATGTTTGTCTAGCGTGTATATCTGTCTCATTTATAGCATATAATATTGTAATTAGTGCTAAAAATGATGACTCATCCGAAAGATTTTGAAAGACAAACGAAAATGTTTTATGAGTGCAGGCAGATTAATGTTGTGAAAAAAATGACACAAAAACTGTGACTCAAAAAAATTGCATGAATATTTTTCTTTCCTCATTCACGACACGTGATACGGTGTTGACCAAAAGCGGAATTTCCAATTATCGTGGAAATATTTGGTCATGTAAATGCTATGCGATTGACAGTATAAATAAAAAATGCTTAGTAATTTTCACTATTGTAACTACCAAAATAGTCGATCGTTCATGTGATACAGTACATACCACTTTTTTTTTTTGATTGTATAAAATTATTACACAGCTATTTAACGTATATTCCTCATTGTCAAGGTTAAATCAGCGACATTGCCTGACCTGCGTCGATATTTATTCGTTTTAACTTAACAAGACATAATAAGCCTATAACTGTATCAATTAAACATAACACATTGATAAATAATAAAGGAAGTAGGAACTATATTTCATAATGCTCACCCTCAGCTAGAATGAGGCATACTTAGTATCTTCTTACATCATTTAACCCACGCACTTTTCGAACTTCTACAACTGTCGATTAAGCATACATGTATGGGCGATAAATATTTTATTGAGAAACACAGACTGACTTCCAAGAAAAAGAAACTACTTTTTTGCGTTATTGAACATTCAAAATTTCTCTCAGGATGTTGTGGGTTGCGAGATATAATGCCGCAATGCTAACTTTTTTGGCACACTTTATGCCTGCTTTCAATATTTCTTGTTGGTTTTTGTTTGCACTTTTTAATAATTTTTGTTTCATCATTTAACTTTTGAGTCTTCGTCTAAAAAATAAGATATGCGTCTTTAGTTGTGTAGTATAATAATCTACGTACACACATGCTTAAGTATTCATTGTATTTCTATTTTCATTAAACGACATATTTTCATGCAATTTGAACTAGAAAATATTCAAAACAAGATATTTTGCGTCATTCCAAATTAGCGCACTTGCTAGATTCATGCAGTAATTGCATTGTCGTATCATGTTTCCATTTGGCTCTTGTGAAATTCTGAATACAGTACTGAGGCATGATATATTGATTAACATCTATATTTCACACAACAAACATCACAGGTGCAATTTTACTGTCAAAAAAAGGCACCAACAGAATTACTAATAAGCATGTTTTATTCTTGTGCATGAATCACTATGGATATCTTTTGGCAAGGTTATTCACAACAATTAGATAACTTCATGCAGAACTAAAAAACCCATTCTATGATTCTTAAATTCTTAGAACTGATTTGTACGCAGGAAGGGATGTTTAACTTAATATTGATAATACAGTTTTTAATACAATATTTTATTTAAAGAATTTAGACCTTATTTCCTTGATAGATCAAATTAGATGAGCTAGATTGTTTTCAAAGCTAAGCATATCAGTCAAATGATTCATGTGCTGATTTTTCATAAAAATCTAAAACTATACAAAAGTTTCTGGATAAAATATAAAAAACATTTGTACGGTTTTAGATTTTTCAGATTCTCATTATTGTTTATAATAAAACCTTTCAAATGTTTTTGAATATGCATCATTTGTAAGGTTTTAAAATTTAAATAAAAAACGTTAAAACTTCTTAAAAATTTAATCATTTTGTAAATCGCAATGTTGTTTTTAATCTTGAAATTCCATAGATAAAGCTGAATCTATGAATCACATTGAATAATTGACTGATAATAAATAAATGAATTTTCCATCGAACTAGATCGCATTCTCTAACAGAAGTGCTTAATATGTCTATGACATTTTAAAAATCAATAAACATTCTAAAGTATGTAGTAGGGAAAAAGCTGTTATAAAAACACTCGCAGCTTATGGACATAATTATAATAACATACATATACGCGACCAAATTGTGAATATTAAATATTTCTTTCCAATTCGAATATGCTCGATGCTTATATTGAATTTCGTTTAAGTGGATTTTACAGTTACTTAAAATATTAAAGACGTTGTTTTTTGTGTGAATTGCGAAAAATAAAAACAACGCTTTCGACATTAAAATTTGTAAAAATAAAATTAATCCAATATTCGCACAAGCAGTGCCGGAATGAAATTATGAGAAAAGCAGTTGACAATGAAAATAAAAAGTTTTTTATATTTTTGAATTTCGTTGAAAACACAAAATTTTCTTGCTTCATTTTGATTACATACTAGCTAGCTTGTCACTTGTCACACACACACACAATACATTTTGTTTTCTGTACTTGCTCATTGTTTGTTTAGTAGGAAATAATTCAACTAGCAATGTCTGATAAATAAAGTTGATAAGCATAAAGAATAGGAAACTTTTCATACATGTTATTATGGAAATGCATAGAAAGTCTAATGCTAGCTATACACCCACATATCCATATTAAAAGAACTACTGGAGTGAAATAAAGACTTAATTAATGATTAGAAGACTTTCCTTATATGAAATTGCATCAATTAAGTCAAGTTAAAGTACCGTCATACCCTCTTTTTTCGTTATAAGCTACTACTCGTTACTAAGCTAGTAGTAAGCCAAAAAAAAATCACTTTTTTATTCTTCTAAGCTACTAGCTTATAACGAAAAACCAGGGTATGCATAACTTCAATGAACATTTTGATTGAGTTGCAGCACGATATACTTTTTTGTTTCGTCATGCAAAAAAATTTAAATATTAATAATAGGGAGAAAAAGAAGATAAGTATTGCAAAAGCGCATTTTGATTTATCAATAAAAATTTATTTAAAGCTATTGTAACGAAATATTAAAATTCAAATGAACTGAAATGAATTGAACTAGAAAACTCCTGAACGATTTTGAGCAATTTCGAATTTTTGAAAGCCGTTAAATTTTGAATTTTTAAAAATCGATGAAATTGTTTTTTGGCACTAAGAGAAACGTTTAATATGATAGCAAAGCCTTACCTAAATTTGACACAAAAAAATAAAAAACAATACAGCACTGTGCATACATGAGAAAAGATAATGATAGCAAAAATTATGTAGATTTTACTTGATAAGACTAATATTTCCGTGATGTAAATGCACTATCCATTAGCTCTAAATTTTTAAATAGAAATGTTCAGCAGGAATTTCATCCTTTCGTGTGACATTCACAAACCATAACTTCATATTTTCATGTGACATTTATTTGTATAATCGTGTGTTCATAACTATTATTATCTATCAATTATTCAAGAACAACTATCTATAAGTCAGTAATGATTGGATCGAAAACATGCAATGTAATCAAAATTAATTTCTATGAGACTAAGGTCGTGCCTACATATTTAATAATTTGAGAATTTCACTTTTAAGTCATCAGTCTATCCAACAGCTGATCATTAAGACATAATACTCAACATTTTTTTTTTTGAGATAAGGGGTCGTTGTTCCGTACAGCAGCAATTTATGTCGCACTCAAAAAACCAGCATAAATCTTCCGTACCCTCTTAAATATTAATGTTAATGATATTGAAATTTTTCTCAATAAGCACTAATCTCAATGACTTTTATAGACTCAAATTCTTTTGATGCAAAAAACATATGACTAGCTCATAAGCAGCAACGTAAGGAAATAAGACAGACAGAAAAGCTTAATTATCGTAGAGCTACGAACACAAAGATATCGAAACTTTTATATATGAATATCAACAATTAAGATACGCGAGATGATAAACAGGTTTTGGTTCTGTATTTGTGTGGAGCATTGACGACTGACTTAAAAAAAGAAAAACAAAATTCCTTATTTCGTGGTTTGTCTTGTAATTCCTTCCTTCTATTCTTATTCAGCACGAAATCTCTTTCACTATAATTTCTCTTTTCCGCGTCAATTGACCCTAATTTTGATCTCATTTCTGGATGGTTCCGATTGTGAGAATCGAGATTGATCAAAGTACGAGAGAAATGACCTTTATGAATGAAAAATCATATTATTACATCAGATTATTCAATTAAGGTCGGTCTATGGATATTAATTCACAATTTATTCCGTAATTTACAGAACATTTTGAGCTGCATTATTTACTTTGCATTTTAAAGTGTCAATCACTGCTTACGACTTTAAGTATATAACGTCTAATTCATTCATATGGCAAGCTATTGTCACACAAAGCCACTTTAATATTAATATTAATTCAAGTGTAGTCTCTTAGTCTGCATTTTCTTTATACTTTCTGCTTGAGTCTTAATTTTAGAGTTCAATTTCGTAACAGCACTAACTAGATGATGATAATTGATAAAGATACGCAAAAAGATCCATTGAATATTTGCATGTCGTGAATAAAGGCACAGATACTTACATAGTTTCAGTGTAATTTATCCAAATTGCAGTTTATTGTATAATATGCAGCATAAAACTAGCGTTTTGTACTTAATAGAGATGATATTAAGCCACAATTGAAGCAATTGTTTTACGAAGAAAAAACAAATATTCCAAAAACTTTTAAATTATATTTATTTTTAGCTCACTGATCATATACTTTATATATTTCTTTTTATTAGCCTTCTGCTGTATGCTTAATAATTTATTTAAACTTTTTATCTCATTGCATTTCATAAATCACACAAATTTTCACGTATTTTTTTGTTCTATTAACTGTAATTAAGTTTTTTTTGTATATTTCAACTAAAAACAATAGAATAGGAGCACTTTAGTGTAAAAGCAACCGTTCGCAACGAAATAAAGAACACAATTGAAGAGAATTATCGAATAAAGCTTGCTCAATTTTGTTTTTTAAAAAGGTAAACAAAGTTGAAAGTGAAACAGAGAGAAAACGGTCGAATATATTTTGAATTTCTCACAAATTATTCTTTAATTCAAATTGTAATTGACAGTTGAAATGGAAAATTTGGACCTTTCCTTAATTTAATTACCTTTCTTAGAATTATGTCACCATTCATGAACCGTTTCAGTCATAATTTTCAATTCCAATAATAATCACAGTTATTTGAATGCCCCGCGATCATCTGTTACACATCCAGTGAGTAAAAACAGCTCAATTCAGTCAGATCGGGTTTTCTTGTTGACCAAAAAATAAAGTTTCTAGGCAGAATTTTTATAAAAATTAATAATTTAAAGCTTTAAAATGAGTGATTCATTTGATGTAACACGATACAATATAGCTAATGAGCCTACTCCAGTTTTCCAGCAATTATCAGCTCATTACAAAAAGTGAGTAGACGAAGATTCCAAGTTTTTCACAAATTTTCATTCGTATGCAGTTTCTCCGTGATAAGCAAGTCAATAGCATTTTAATATTATTGGACAAAAATAAAAAAATCCTTATGATGCATGAATATCCCTTATAGGCATTTGGAAATTTGACATTACTATTAGGAAACTGCATACTGGATGATAATCTATCAAGCACTATCAAGTTGCATGCGATCTCATAACTACTGCACAGTACATTCTAAATCCTTGAATATTTTTACTTTAAGGTCTTACGCTTTTTTTACGATGTCACAGAGAGTTCCAGTGATTCTAACGAACATTATCGATCGATTATCACGTGAAAAGGATACAATTGTTGAAAAGTATGGAAATTTGAGCCGTGAGGAACTAAAGCAATGCATTGGGGAAATTGGTAAATTAAAGTATGAGCTACAAACTAATAAGCAAATGACTGAACTGCCTGGAAATGATAGTGATCAGTACGAATGGAATAAATTACTTCGTGAAATCAGTCCAAATGATACATACTTTACTGCTGTCTGGTTGTACGCTGAATGTTATGTCTACAGGAAGCTTAGATCAATTTTTGAGGAGACTCAGTCATTGAAAGAGTTTGATCATTTTGAACAATCAAAACAATTGGAG
This sequence comes from Chironomus riparius, assembly GCA_917627325.4. Taxonomy (NCBI): domain Eukaryota; kingdom Metazoa; phylum Arthropoda; class Insecta; order Diptera; family Chironomidae; genus Chironomus; species Chironomus riparius. Next base: position 58,838,984 of record OU895877.1, read on the forward strand.
CTTTCAAAATCAATGAATGCCATATCACGTGTCATAAAAACAGTCAACGAATTTAACGGAGTTTTTAGAACACCATCGGAAATTGGTGATTTCTTTTGTAAGCTACTTAAACAAGATTTGTGGGGCAATAGAAATGATTTGTCAATTACTTTGGGCGAAGAGATTAAAAGTATTGATTGTGATCCACTACAGGAAATAGAGAAGTACAATAATGATTTGTTGATTGATCAATCGCAAGATATTTGGAAGTGCATTAATGCTGAGAAGGAAGATAAAGTCATTGATTTAATTTCTGATAATTCTGGCTATGAATTGTTGAGTGATTTAGTTCTTTGTGACTTTATTATTCATCATAAATTGGCGCAAAAGATCCGATTCCGTGTTAAAGCAATTCCTTGGTTCATTTCGGATGTACTTCCAAAAGATTTTTACTATACGCTTTCAGAGCTTGAAAAAAGTGAAGATCCAGTTTTGAAAGAAGCTGGTCTTAAATGGAGTGGATACGTTAAAAATGGACAATTTGAATTAATTGAACCTGCTGATCACTTTTTCACGTCCGGCTATGAATTTTATAAAATGGAAAAGATTGCACCCACTCTATACCAAAGCATTGCAGAATCACATTTAGCCATCTTTAAGGGAGATTTAAATTATCGAAAATTACTTGGAGATGTAAATTGGGATCCAACAAATGACTTCCGTACAGCCCTTAATAATTTTGAACCAACCAATTTGTGTTCATTGAGAACAATCAAAGCTGATTTAATTTGTGGCTTGAAACCTGGTCAGTTTGAAGAACTATGGGAAAAGGACGATAAATGGATGTCTACTGGACAATATGGTGTCATACAGTTCATCAACAAACGCACTAATTAATGATCTCGTCAGCATGTCATCATCATTAAACTTTAACTTATTGTTTTCATCAATTGGAAATGCTCAAAATTTTGCTTGTCACTTAAACATTTTAATTTTTTGTTCCTTTCGTGCTAAAAGTACTAATCATGATTGTTTTGAGGAACTAATCTCTACTTTAAAGATTGAGTTTTGATAGATGAATTTATTAGGTATTGATTTTAAATTTTATAAAAATCTTGAAAGAATTTAATTAACGATTTTATTTTTATTATTTTGCTGACCTTGAGAGGAAGTTCCTCCATTGATTTGGGTTTCGTGCATACATTTCAGCATTGAGTTTGTATGCAACAATCTTTCCGGATTGTGAGCTGTTTACTTGATTCATTCGTTCTGAAAGTTCCTTAACAATTGCTTCTTTTTGGCTGTCGGACGAGATGTTGTATAGCTTTTCTAGCACATGTGATCCGTTCCTTGATAGTGCCATTTTTAGGTACATTCCTTCAAGATGTTTTATTAATTTTTCACGTGACTTTTCGCCAATAAACTTTGATTCTAAAAAGGAATCGGCAATTCTTGAGCCTTTTGGATGACAAAAAATGTCTGAAAGATGCTGTGGCTTCATATCCAAAAGATTTTGTATAATTTTGATTGGTTTATTGAACTTAAGGATGTGTTGAAGGATTAAGGATCCATGTAAATGCACATCCACTTCCGTTTTTTCTTCAATAACTTTTAAAGGCATTAAGTTTGTGATGCATTGAATTGTAAAATTTGGTGATTTTTCACATTCGAGACATCTCAATAAACTCTGAATAAATTGTCCTTGTTTGAAGCTTAATCGATCACATGCCTTACAAATTGCTAAAACGACTCCAGTCTTTCCATTTTGTAGCAGATTCGCGAATTGTGGAGTTAACTGATTGAATATTTCCTCATAAATTTCTTTATTCTTAACAGCATCGATTAATCGTTGAACAGTAAAGTTAAAACTTGAGTCAGACATTTGAACAATGTAATCCTTAAAATATGTATTATATATCTTGAGGAACTGCTTCTCATCACAATATTGAATGACTGATTCAAGAAGAAATTGAGCTGATCTGTTGGTGAATGGCTTTAAAATTTCAAAATTTTTCTCGTCACTAGCTTCTTCCTGGTCATTGTCCTCGTCCATAAAACATTTCTTCATAATTGATTTAATCAATTTCTTGAGCGTATCCTGCTGTCCAATATTGTGTAAAACTTGACAGAGAATCTGTAAGAATGTTGAGGACTTTTCATCAAAAGCTAGGTCTGCAAATTGTGGCCATTGAATAATTCTTGTTGCAAAGTCACAAGCAATTTCTATCCATTCTGGATTAATTGTTTTCTGATATTCAGTCACTAGATTTATTTGATTTGGGGCATTTCTATCGTGTGACTTAATATTAATGATTCCAGCTAGTGACAACAGACATGTCCTTACAAAATGAGTTCCTTGACTTTTAAGTAGGTCTTCAATATTGTTCAAAACAAATTTTGATAATCTCATCACTAAATCATTGCAGTATTTAATGTGTTCAGGTTTAACATCCAGTTTTAGATTATACTCAATATCTGTTGATCTTTTAGCAAACTTTCTCTTTTTCGTAGCTGGTTCATCATCAACAGTTTCCTCATCTTTGATGCTTTCATTAGCCAGTGCTCTAATTGTAGCAATTCGCATACAGTTCTCTAAAACAAAAGTTGACTTAATGTCTGTATACAATTTTCTTGAAGACAAATTTGATGTGAACTTTTCAAAATTTTCTGACGATGAAAATCCAATTAATGAGTCTGTAACTTTTGATCCTAATCCATGCTGAGCTACTGCCTCAAACTGGTTATCAGGAATTGCCTCAATAAAATTATTAATTAATAAAATTCTGCTTTCATCGTCATTGTTTTGTTCATTATAAAGATTTCTTGATATTTCCCTGATGTATTGATTGAAATCATTATCTAGCTCAAACTGTGTATCCTGTACTTTTGTCTCAGTGCTTTCCTTTTTGTTACTTTTCTTTCCCATGCTTAATTCCACTATAATTAATGATTTTTAATTTAACTCAATTTAACTGATGAAAACAGCATGTAATTTGTAAACAAAAGATATTTGAATTTTAAAAACCGTTAAAAAATAAGCACTTATTTTTTGGACAAACTTTAAGTCAGTGACATTTTAACTTACTTCAAAAACGCATGTTCAAAAAAAATAAACATTTTCGGTAATCATTAAAATGGGAAAAGTTAAAAATCTCGAGAAAAAGGCAAAGCCAGTAGCTGAATTTGATAAGAAGACACCAGAGAATCGTAAGAAGTCGATTAATGATGGAGTAGTGAAGAAAAAATTAAAGGCAAAGGATAAAATAGAAAAAGTTGTAGCCTCTGAAAAAAAGAGCCAGAAAAGTGTCAAAAGGAAGAAGTTGAAGATTTTACAGCAAATTAAAAAGGAAGTAGAAGAGCATCAATCAAAAAGTCCTGAAGATGAAAAGTCCGAGGACGATGATAAATTAATTAAACGCGAACTTGTCAAAAAGGCTATTATTGCTTTAAAAGATGGAATCAACAAGGAAAATGAGAAGAGCGATAAAAAGAATCTATTTGATGAGGAACTACGCCTTGGATTGCAAGTTATTGCTGCTAAAATACCTCAGTGTCCAAATCATACCCGAAAAATGTAAGTCAAAAATATTTTTTAAGAATAATTTTCAGGTTCACAAAATGTGTTTCTGAAGCATGCTAGAAATTTCTCGTGCCATTCTCCTACTGAGAATCGTTTGCTTGCTTTCCATAAATCAGCATGTGATACTTATTCATTCTATTTGTGCTCCAAAACATTTCAAATGTTTACTCGAAACATTTATATGGTTCTAAAATTCAAATTTGTCGTTAATTCAAAAAACTACAAATGTTATTGACCAAAAACATTTGTATGGTTCTAAAATTCAAATTAATCTTTAATCTAATAACTTTTCAAATGTTTGTAGACTGCTTAAACACTCATTGTTTGATCAGCAACCGGATATTTGCTTCTTCATTAAGGACTCAATTCCAAAAAAGGCTGATCAAGATGAAAACATCAGAACTTTCGAAGAAAAGTTGAAGGAAGCAGGAATTGAAAATGTAAAGACTATAATCCCGATTTCTAAGCTTAAGGATGACTATAAATCAAACAACTTGAAGTTGAAACTTTGCAATAGCTATGACGTGTTCTTAGTTGAATCAGAAATTGCTGAGCATGTCTATGCAATTTTGGGCAAGCATTTCATTACAAAACGTAAACGTCCAATGCAAATTGACATGAAGAAGGAAAAATCCTTTAAGACATCGATCGAAAATGCAACTAAGAAAGTTTCATTCAAATTAAGCTCAACCAGTAATTTGTCATGCTTTGAAGTCGGTACAATGAAGATGGAAAATGTCGATATGGCTGATAATATTATGTCAGCAATTGATCAATTAAAAGATAAATGGCCAGGAACTTGGAAAAATATTTCTCGTTTATATCTTAAGCCAATGAAACCATCAAAAGTAACCATACCAATTTACTATTCAAACATTAATCCAAATGACGTTGAAGTTCCAGTCATTCAAGGCGCAAAACAAAACAGACTCGATAAATTGGCCGATGAATTGAAGAAAAAATCCAAGAAACTTAAACTTGACATTCGAAAAAAGAAAATTGTTAAGAATATAGCCACACCTAAAGCTGTAGGTGGCAAAAAAGAAAAGAAGGCTGACAAAATCAAGGGCAAAAAGGCAGCAGCAGCTGAAGTTAAGGATGACAAAGTTGAGGCAAAATCAGAGGCATCAACTGTGGAGCCTGTCAAAAATAAGAAAAAGAAGAAGGCAAGCATAACTGAAGAATCAGTTCCGAAAGTCATTAACGATGCTGTTGCATCTGCAGATGAGCCAGCCAAGAAAAAGAAAAAGAAGGCTGTAAACAAAGAACCGAAAGTCGAAGAATCTGTTGAGCAGCCTGCACTTGAAAAGCCGAAAAAAATTAAAAATAAAAATAAACCAAAATCTAATTTGGTCGACGAAACAGCAGTGACTGTATCTGAAAAAGAGCCGATATCTATTAAGAAGAAAAAGAAGGATAAGAAAAACAAAGCGTAAATTGAATTTTCATCAAGGAAAATCTTTTCTTTTTTTTCCATTCATAAATAATTGAAAAGTTTTAAATTGAAAGATTTTTGTGAATTAATTACAAGTTGAATTTTTTGAAATAAATTTTATTGAATAAACACAAAAAAAGAGATAAAACCATAAATTCTTTCCTTTTATTCAAGATTAAGTATGTAAATTGAGAAACTTTAAGTCATCATTCGACACTGGGACACTGATGTGAAATTGGAATCAATAATCTGTTGATCGTCATGCGACTTTTTGTTTACGTTCTTGGAGTAAATACTTCACATTTTATCAATAATTCTCTAATTTTTTAATCAAGTCGCGACTTTTATTGATTTAAAGATTTATTGGCATTTCGAGTATGTGTTGGTTTTGCTATGAATTTGGTCGGAATAAATTAATTTCCTTGGATTAAAGGCAAGAATTCGAATTTAACAAATTTTATTGATTTTATAAAGATTTTTTTTGTGCCGTCGTGACTTGATCCATATCCACACGAGTGTCCAAACTTGACTCTATAAATTGTAAATACGTAATAAAAACAGAGAGATTTGTTTGCAAGTTATGAGACTAATTAATGTGTGGTCAATGAGAGTATATTTCAGTTAATATACATAAATTTTCATGTCTCAAATAACTTCTCTTATCTAACATTATTAACAATAATAATAAAAATGCCCAACAAAACATTCGTTTACAATTAAATTGTCATTAATCACCATAATTGAAATTAAAATTCTTGTGTTTTTTTGCTCAATTTAATTTTAAAATAATAATATTAATAATAAAATATGTGTTAAAATTGACTGTAGAAGCATCTTGCACATAGTAGGTAAGTCACTGTCACATTGAATATATAATCAGTTTTGCTTTAATTTTTGTCGATCTATGATCAATTAGCATTATTAATTGTAATGTAAAGTAATAATTTTATTAATTAATTATTACAAAAATGTATCAAATTGTTTCAATCAAAAAAAAAACTTCTTATTAAGAAAACACGCGCATTGTGTATTCAGTTAAGTATAAAATGTGTGTATAGTTCTAGGGCAATTACTTTTTTTTCAAGTACAGCATGTGGTCATCTCATCTTCTCTACGTATCAAATAATTACAACATCAACATTATGCTTGCTTGCATCTACAACTTTCGTATAGCAGTATCATTTTCGAAATTTATTTTGCACCTAAAATTGGTTAAATAAGAAGGAAAAAGGAAAGAGAAGAAAAAATTTGTTAATTCTAGGATTATATTCAAATTGCTCCTACGGAAAAACTGGTCGATATAAACTACGATGGACATACTATACTGTTTCACTAAACTAAAGGGAATCTTGAAATATTTATGGGATTTTTTTTATTCATGCTTCGGACTCACTTTTGAATTATTCACGCCTGCATCGTTCAATAACATTAACGGTTTTTTGAATTTTAAATGTTTATGAATTGAACTGAAACGAACTTTGTATTACTGAACAAAAAAAAATTGAATCTCAAATTACCGTTAATTTTGAATTATTAAATTTATGCACCTACAACTTCGAAACTGTAATCTTAACAGTAAATGTTCAAAAGTAAAGCCTCACAAAATGATTTATTTATTTAATTTTGACCAGTCATCTATATATTGATCTTTAAAAATAATTAATTGAAAAATTTTGATAGCTATTCCAATTTATGAGCACAGCTACTCGAGTTTATCAACAGATCAATCAATTACGATCATAATATCAAATTCCCATAAATCTCAAGATATCGACCATATTTCTCAGCGAATCAACTACGACACAAAAACAAAGAGGGTACGTGCATCAATTTCATTCATCTAAGCCAAACTATATGATCTCTGTAAGTTGTTACGTATGAATAGTAAACACACAAGCAGACATCAAGGCAGAAAGCACTTATCGTTTAGGAAAATAAAAACACAAAAATAAAGCAAATAAAGAGAAAACCTATTTTTACGTACCATTGAGTGAAATAATAAATAAATTAATCAGTAATGTAAGTGTGAATAATTAGAACACAGTAACTTTTAAGGCTTTTAATAATATATGTGTGTATAAAGTAAACAATTTATGTTTAATAATCTTTAAGAACGGGTAGAGAGCTCCTTCGCGTGTAAATTGATAAGGAAAGAAGAATCGAAAAAAAGAAAGATAAAAAATATAAAATAAAACATTGATCACTCAGAAATCATAAATTTAATAATATCTATCGCAATAAAAGATGTAGGCTTGCGGGTCATATCAAGTATTTTTATGTCATTTCTCCATTGAAAAATGACGACAGACCTAAAGAATCGTTCACTTATGACGTCAATAAAAAACTGAATTTCAGACACCCCCCCCCCCCCTCGATCACAAATTTCTTTTGTATCTTAGAACCCCCCCAAATAAAGAACATCATTAGTGAACAACCCCCAAAATGACATCAAATAAAAAGTGAAATGAGTTAATTGCGTTATACTTACAGTTCTATTGATTGTATTGTTGGCTTGGGACAAAGGCGTGGTGTACGAACATGACATTGCTTGTGACATTTCAGGAAACAATCTCGACACTCGTATCCCTGTTTTCCCATTCGAAAAGGTATTGATAACATACAAATCTCACAAATTAGGCCACTGTAAATGGAATTAAAAGTAAATTTACACATAAATTATTCATTTATTCATTCATGGAAAAACAACTCAATTGTCATTCTGTGACTAGTCAGCGCACTTTTGAATGAATTTGTTTAGTCATTGATTGCACAATGAATTTATAACGAAATTTTGAGATTTGAATTTTTAACGATTTTTTGGGTTTTCAAAAATTATAACTCCATTAAAAATTCAAAAACAAAATTTCAGTTAAAAATTTAAAGTTCAGCAAATTGAAAGTATTAATTACCTCGGTAAATGCTTTGCCACAAAGGTATGATCATTATAAATATGCAGTTTTGTTCCCTTCCGTCGCCAACGTGGTTTCTGCGCAATGTTCATAGGAACTAAGTAATGTCTGTAATTTTATAGGTACAAACATCAATTTACATGCTATCATCAGAATTAAGTTTAAATGTCAACTCACCTCTTGACACCATTCTCAATCACTTCCAAAACAAGACTCGATGCCTCGTGTAAAAATGTTTTGCTAGAAATGTTGGACATTCGACTAATATTTGACATTTCTGAGATTGAAGATCGTCGCGATGAGCCTGAGATTCCAATTTTACTTGAGAATGTACTTCCTGGAGATTTTAATGAATTATTTTTCAATGAGTTGTCTTTATTGCTGTCTAAACTATTCGGTGATGTTAAGCTATTGTATCCATTAGTCGTGTTGTTGATCATATTGCTTGCTAGTGCCGTTCCATTTTCGTCATTTCGTGTTTTTGATCTCGATAATCGTTTCCTTAATGTACCAAAAATTGTCGTCTTCTTCCGATCACGTCCCCTGTCTGAAAGAGCACCAGAAATTGGTTCATTCGATAATTCTTTATTCGTAGCTTGTTGCTGTTGCTGAATCATGCTCATTTTAATATTAAGAGTATTAGGTTTAATTGGAGTTGATGTTGCAGGCATTTGAGGACTCGACGATGATGTCATACTGCTATTATCATATGGATATTGCTTGCTGCTATTTGGCACGCTTATGCTTTGCCTTTGCGAGCTAGAATAATTTATTGGTCTTAGACTACTATTATTATCATGAGATGGTGAGGTAGTTCTTTGATTAGGATTCACATTCTGGAAGTAAAAAAATAACAAAACGATGTTTGAAGTGTTACATGATGTCATTTTACATTTGTTAGTTCCAATGATAATGAAATTGACAAAAAATAAATAAATAAAATAAAAAAAAAGTGGCATAAAGGCACTTGTTACACATTCGATCGATGAAGAAACAGATTTTTTTTTGGCAAGCTAGGAATTTAATTTTCTCACAAATCAAAACATTCTCGTGACTTTCGTACTAATTTATCATAGCATAATACATACCAAATGATGTCCGGAACCGCTACCGTTCGTGTACACCTGTTGCTGTTGATAATTTGCTTGCTGTCCATTACGTTGAAGCATTGGCGAGACACGAGATGGTGAAATATTAGATTGAGCCTGTTGCTGCTCATATCCATACATTTGTTGTTGCTGTTGCATTTGTGGATCTAGTTTAAGTGCTTCCTTTAATTTATATGGTCGACGACCAGCAGATGGAATTTGTGGACCTTCAATGAAGACAAATTCAACAGTTATTGCACCTGTAACATTTTCAGCCTCATAAGGTCTTGGTTGTAGACCAATCACTTGTGATGATGATGGTCCAACGGCTAGCTCATCGACACCAACTAATCCTAGTCCAAGGAATTTTGGATATTCATTTGCATTTACTGGACGATCGTAGACTTCAAAAAGTATTTCTGATGAGAGATTTGACAAGTCAAAGAGAAAGTGTTCATCCCAAAATGGACTTGATCCTTGTCTAGATCCAGTTTGATTTTTTTGTGGTGGCTCATCCATTTCTACAACACAATATGGATCCTTTGCCTGCATTAATCCATCACCTTTAACAATTTTCACTAATAATCGTCGTCCTGAAGAAATAGTTGGTGATGCATTCATATGTCTTGAAGATTGGTCATAAGACATGGTATTTTGCATCTGTGTCCTTCCTCCACCTCCCATATAATCATAAGGATTTGGGAAATCTATTGGCTGTGGATGGTCAAAATAATCATCCGAATCCATTTTCAATGCACGTGGACATGTTGCGTGAACTGAAAAATCTACAGGATATAAAGTGTCACGTATCGTAAGGTTTAATGTTTCACAAATCATGTCTTGTATCTCTTTCTCTTCTTTTGAGTTTGTTTTAATTGGTCCTATGGATGCGATTGTAATTTTAATATCAGGATATCCTTCCATACGCATTTCACCAACTAATGCTGTATAATTCATTGTGGTACTTAAATGTCCTTTAAAGCGAAGATTGGCACGATAATGCAAGACATCTGCCTTGCCAGAAATTTGTCGAAAGGCTTTAATTTGGAGAACTAATGTCGTCTCCACATCCATTGTAATCGCAACCTATACAAAAAGTTTAAAAGATTTAATACATTTGATGTTTAATCAAGTCTGTTTATTATTTCAAAGCTTAGTTTAGTTGAAAATTACCTCACTGGCAGCATCTGTCATTGCCTTGTCACAGAATATATTCGAAATATTTGGCGTTGTCGATTCTGGCAGTATGCGAACGACTTCAATAAGAATTTTCTCTTCGCTCGTATTACGGGCCATTGTTTGATTAATTGCAGTGATAAATCCATAAAGGAGGTCATTAACAATGACTAAGTCAGAGTAAAGCCATTTAAAGACTTGACTTGCCCATTGAACTGTCGTATCATCAGGTCCTGTGACTGATGATGGTGGTGGAATACTTCTAGATCTTCTAGGCTGTATTTCAGGACCGGGACTACGACGTGTAAGACGTTTTCTAACTCCACCTTGTCCTATTTGTGGCTGTTGACTTAATGAACGTGTCTTTGCTAATCCTTGACTTGCTGGACTAGCTGAAATTGGCGATGGATTTATTGGTGTTCCACCGCTACTTCCTCTACGAGCACCACCACCGCTACTGCCAAATGAAAAAGCACTATATTTTGATGATGCAGCAATTGGAGAAGCTGAATTTACGGGAGTAGTTGATTTTGTAATTATTGATGACGTCACAGAACCTGTTGATGTTGTGGTACTGCTTGTTGAAGGCACAGCCTTATTTGTAACATATTTCTGGTATAAAAATCGACCCAACCACAAGAGCAGAAGAGATGTTATAAAAAGGATAAAAATAAGCATTATAAGTGAATCCATGTCAGAATGAGATGCTTGAACAGAAGGTATAAAATCGTCAATTTGTTCAGCTAAATCCATTTAGCTCAATATTGATGTCAATTCAATCCATGCCTTATTACACAAATATCCTCACTGCTGATCATTTTTTTTTTGTTTTTTGTTATGTTTTTTTTTTCGGCAGTCAATGAATGTCATAGTAAGTCCATGCATAAAGGTAGGTGAATATGAAAATGTATTAAAAGAGAGAGAAAATTTTCAGGAAAATATAATAAATAAATAAAATTGTTGTGTGTGTCTTGATCGCAGATATTTTTTTTCTGTGAATTCTATTTTTGAAAACTGAACTGAACTATCTTTCTTGACTGCCTGTGTGATGTTTGGCAGGGTCTTATTCATTCATTCAGATTCTCTATTTATTTTTTCTCTTCAATTAGGGATCGCTCATAAATGATGGTCTTCATTATTGGGGTTTTAAGACACCCCTAACCCTCTTTGTCTAGCACATTGTCACAACCTATCGATTTATTCCACATTTGGTGTTAGATTCAAGCACTTTAATTTTTTTTGACCCACCGGCTTTAACATACCCCCCCCCCCCCTTAACCCTCCTTAATGATCGACATCAGGCTTATAGACAAAGAGGCATTTCCCCAAATTTCGTCATTTTGATAGGTTTTAATATCATTACACCCCCCCCCCCCCCCCCAATTTCACCGACCATGAACGTCATTTAGTACTGAACCCGAAATATTTGCATAATTTTTTTTAAACTTTTTTATTGTTCGCATTTTTGATGTGTGTAGTTCACATAGTTCTAAGTTAGTTTTAATCAAAAGACCTCAATCCATTAATTACTCATGAATATCATAAATTATTTTTAAGGGAGTGGATTCACTTTATGTACACATAGCTCATTTTCCTTAACGGTTGACGCAGCTATGTGGAAAAAAAATCTATGCTAATTCCATTTAAGCACGAAAAAAAGTTCCACAAATAGAGCTCGAAAAGATTTTTCACTAAAAGTATGTTCACTGTTTTTAGGCAGTAAGTACACTGTCTTGCTAATCGAATTAAGGGAATGTATGTATTGCACAATGAAGAGACAACTGCTCTAGTCTTTGATAATTATATACACCAACAATCATCACAATATGTATTCCTTTCTATAAATAAATTTGTGATTTAATAAATTAATTTTCAATCTTTTCATTCTGCTTTTTTCAAAAAAAAAAAAAAAAAAATTTAAAAAAAATATCTCTGCACAATTCTTTTCATTAAAAAATCTTTCTTTATCGACACATAAAAATAGCTAATATTTTCACTGCTTATATACCTTTTACAGTTCTTCACTAATTTATGGACAGAAAATTTAATATTACTACTCCACGACTCGATATTTCTGTACTGATCTTGAAATGTATTTTTTTCTGTGAGATTCACTCATTCGGCTATTATTTTTGTTTCGTCGAATACCCGTCCGTGATGTCTACTGCAAGTTCATTTAATTATATTAACTTCTAGCTATTTAACGGTTTTTTGAGTAACGGTTAATTTAAATTTAAATATTATCTATAGTTTAATACCCTTTGAAAGGGGTTGAAATTCAAAAATCACCAAATTTTAAATATTCGACTAGTGTATCGGGTAGAAACCTAATGCGGATATATTCACACCGTACCATCAAAAATCTTATGGATAGACCATAGACCAAGATTTGCTTGAAATAAGTTTGAAGGTATAAAGCTAGATGTCAGCTGAGCTTCGCTTAGCTATGTTTGAAGGTTTAAAGCTTAACGAACATTCTTTGGTACCGTTCACTTATTACGTTCGCATTTTAGGGGGGGGGGGGGGGGGGTTGAAAAATCGTAACATAATGTAACATAGGAAGGGGGGGGGGTCTTTTAAAAAAAGTTCACGAAAAAAATTTGTTTTCAAACCAAAACCATTTTTTTAAATTTTTCACCTTTTTATCAAAATAAAATAAATTATGAACGTTCAGGGGGGGGGGGGGGGTGTTGTGAGTTGTAACAAGGGGGGAGGGGTGAAAAAAGTTGTTTTTTTGCGTAACGTAATAAGTCAACGGCCCCTTCGAAAGATTTTAAAATTTTTTTTTTCATCCAAAGTTTAATTTAAAAAAATCACAGTGAACTTTTAATTTGAAAAATTCGTAAGAAAGGAAAGTCTTTTGCTTTTTCTGAAGCAACGGCTGTTTCTACCTTGCCTAAAAACAATACAGCTCTTCTATAGAGCAGCACGGATCAAATGTAAAAAACCCGAAGTCTCTACGATGTCTCGTTATTGAGATTTCTTGCTGATTAACTTGCTTGTTTGCTTGCTTACAGAAAGCGTATTTTGCGATTTTCTCAGCAATGCCGAAACCAATTTGAAATCTGTTTTTTGCAAAAGATGTGAAATTCAAGGCACAAACTTTTCATCTCTGAACATTTTAAGCTATCTTGCTCCATATCCTCACAAAATTCAAAAACTGATTTTTCAATCTGAACAAAACCAATAGATTCACACGTGAATTCACACGTGAAAATGGTGTGAATATAAAAAAAAGTTTAACGGATATTTTATGAAACATTCATTAATTCTTAAATAAGCTCAGAACATGAATAGAAAAAATAATTAAACAAAGGGACCGTTCACTTATTACGTTCGCATTTTAGGGGGGAGGGGGGGTTGAAAAATCGAAACATAATGTAACATTGGGCGGGGGGGGGGTGAAGAAGTATGTAACGTTCTCCCTGTCGTCTGTCTTTTAAAAAAGTTCACGAAAAAAATTTGTTTTCACACCAAAACCATTTTTTTAAATTTTCCACCTTTTTAATGATAAAATAAATTATGAACGTTCAAGGGGGGGGGGGGGGGGGGGTGTTGTGAGTTGTAACATATTGTAACAAGGGGGGAGGGGGGGGTGAAAAAATCGTTTTTTTGCGTAACGTAATAAGTGAACGGCCCCAAACCAGAAGTTGCACAAACGCGCTATTAAAACATGTCTTTTAATATCCCTCAACTTCCAAAACATTCAGCACAGCATTCAGCAAAAACAAAGTTTTGTTATTCGACACAAAAAAGTTTTTCCTTAAATTATCGTATTATTACTAAGAATTAAAGCATTAATAAACTCAAAATGAATAGTGTGTTAGCTCCCGAGATCGAACAACCTGGATTCAATTTCTCAAATTGTCGTCGGTAAGAGATTTACTTGAAATTTTAAGTTTTGCCGAATCATTCTAACCATAAACACAACAACAAAAATTATTTACAGTAATGAACGACTTATTAATGATGGATTTAAGGCACCGAAAACAACAAAGACTGGAACAACAATTGTTGGTATCATTTATAAGGATGGCGTTATATTAGGAGCTGATACTCGAGCAACCAGTGGAAATATCGTTAGTGATAAAAATTGCGAAAAGATCCATTTTCTGGCAAAGAATATGTATTGCTGTGGTGCTGGAACTGCTGCTGATACAGAAATGACAACAAAGATGATTGCAAGTCAATTGGAACTTCATAGATTGAGCACTAATCGAGTTGTTCCAGTTAATTGTGCATCGACACTTCTTAAACAATATTTGTTCCGTTATCAAGGCCATGTCAGTGCTGCTTTAGTTCTTGGCGGAGTTGATGCTCAAGGTCCTTCTATTTACTGTATCTATCCACACGGTTCAACTGATAAACTTCCTTATGCCACTATGGGCTCTGGATCATTAGCTGCTATGTCAGTATTTGAATCGCGCTGGAAGCCTGATATGGAAGAGGAAGAAGGCAAAAAGCTTGTTCGTGATGCAATTGCTGCTGGTATCTTCAATGATTTGGGTTCTGGATCAAATGTAGATTTGTGTATTATCCGTAAAGGAAATACTGAATATTTGCGTAATTATGAATTGGCAAATCAAAAGGGAGTCAGAAAAGTTGATTATACTTTCAAGAGAGGAACAACTGGAGTTTTGTCTGTAAAGAAGATCGCATTTGATGTTGTTGCAGAATCTACAACTGCAGTCGAGCAAATGGATACTAATTAAATACACTTTTCGTTTTATATTAATCATCATTCTTGAAATAATAAACCGTCAAAAATAATTTAAATGATTTTTCTTATTCAGGAAATGTTTGAAATTTATGTGTTCGTTAAAATGTTGTTGGAATTAAAATTTATTGCAGTCATGCATGATCACGATTTGTGGTGTAATATTATTGTTAGAACTGATAATATATTGTTTCGGAAACAGGCATAAATCTAAATACTATGTCGATGAAGCAAAGTGTAAAATGCCAATTTATCAGCAGTCCATAAAATTGAAATATCAATGATGCAATTTAGACCTCAAACAATCGCATTAAAAGCTGTGGTAAGTACAGTACATTATTCTTCATTTTTAATTGCTAGTCTATCATTATGCTACTCATGTTAGCATATAATTAATTCATGATTTTGCCTAGCAACAATCGCACATGATAAAAGTGATAAAAACACAAAAACCTCTTCCATAAATTAATAATGACTTAAATCTAGAACGGCAGAACTTAATGCTATTATGGTTATCTCACATGATATGATATCGAACTTCCTAGAAGGCATTAAAAATTTATTATTGATTAAATCGTGAAATTTATTTTAATAAATGATTCCATAAATCATATTAATAAACCAATGAATGTGGAACCTTAAATGCACCATAAATTTAGTTGGCGCTGCACATATGATACAGTGTGTGTGTGTGCATACATAATTTAATGTGAGAAAGTTGAAAGCATAAATTATGAATTGACAAAAAGCTTCTCTTCTATCTCCATTCTTCCGTTTAAATGACTTTATTGCTCCCGCATTAATCAAATTAAAAGTTCCTAAAACTTTTTGAAACTGAGCATTGCCAATTGTGGAGAGAATATGTATGTAGAAGGAAAATATTTCATTTCAACAATTCCAAAACTTTCCAGTTTCTTTGCGGTTAGCTGACTTTAAGATGCTTTCTACAAGGAACAGAAGAAATGAAATATTTTTAAAATTTTTGGGGTCTCGTTCTTAAATGATGTTTATTGAAAAATTGAACTTCTTCCTCCCCCCTCCCCCAATTAAAGTTGAATCATTAAGGAATGGATCCGATTTAAAGAATTTTATTTTCATCTGATTTTCTGGACTCAAAAGAAATTTAAATTTTTCTGGACCCCCCCCCCCCCCCTTACCCAACTGCTCAATTTTTTCAAAATAGTTGAAATATTTTTATTTATCTCAAATGATTTATTGTTATGTTATTTAATGAAATATATTCCATATCATCTTCATACTGCTTCATACGAGGAATCATACTCAAGATTCATACAAATCAGGCAGCATTAAAATCGATTTGCAATTAATATTCATCTCGAGTTTCTGCTTTTATTGCTGAAGAATGTGATATTATAATACAATAAATTATCTGTTGTACATAATGAATTGACTGGAAATTGCTTAGCATGTAGTTTCTTAAGCCTTACGATAAAATTTATTTTGGTAATGACATCATTCAAGTAACTGAAGAAACAATCTGTCTAAAACTTTCAGAGCTGTGTCATGCTGACCAATCTATGATTACATGGGAGTTTCTTTATGCTAAACTGTTATCACTTCTATGCTGAATTTGCTGACGTTCTTGGCATGAGAACAATCTATTTCGAATTAAAAAGCCACAAGAAATGAAGATGCTTAATTGAATGCTGCATTTGAATGATTTTGGAATTATTTTTTTTTTATTACTTCTTGTACTTTAAAGCTTAAACTCGGCTGTTTTCATCTAATTTAAGGAATTTTGCATTATTAATTTCAAAAATAAATTATACGTTACATTTTTCACTTTATTAAAATTGAAGTAATTTGCAGAGCTCATCAGCTCTTCCACACTATCCAGTTTCAAACATATAAATTCCCAAATGTAAAGTAAATTCCAAACTGAAAAAGTTGTGAATGCATTTATTCAAAATTTGACTGAACTTTATTATTTAATTTTCCACATAGCTGCATCGAAAAAAAAGGAAATAGGGATGAATTTATCTTAATTGAATTGCTCAACTGGTGCTAAACTTAATAATTTTATATTCCCTCTAAAACTTTCCTATTATAGACACAATGCTATCCAAAGCCAGCAAGTGAGAGCGAGAAAACAATTTTAAAATGGAATTGAATAAAAAGAAATTCACTTTGAATCAATTGGAGATAAAAGTGGATAAGAAAGAAGACTGAAACTTTTTATTTTAGCGTCAACTAAGGAAGATTATTCTTTGAAACATTATTTTTTTCTACTTCATGCCTCGCCAAAAACTTTCCCAATCATCTAACTTATCTTTCTTGTATCGACTGCAGCACCTGAGCACAATAAAATATACAACTTTGCTCGTTTCCCTTATCGAGACATTTATTTTATTTTATTTCATATAAGAAAGTTTATTCTCATGGCCATTCCTAGATGCTTCGATCTATCTCAATGTTATGTATGTATTTTGCATTTTTATATACACAACACATCCTTTTGTAGCTTTATGTCTCCTGTTTATTCTACACCCCTCAAATGATGACGATCATGATGATAACGATGAACTTTTTTTTTCCAGCATAATATGCATTCTCATGCATGCATTGCCATAGAATTTTTATTGTTTTTTTTTTTTGGAAAATTTTCAGCTTATTTTCGCATTCATTTTAACTCCACTTCTTTGTTATTATACGATGATGGGGTTGGCCGTGAAAATCGGGAAGTACTTTATAGCTTGCTTGACAAAAGCAGGAGCTAATTACGTAGGAAAGGTGTTTGATACACAGGGCAAAATAAAATTTTTGGGTTTCTTTGTATCTCTCCACAGAATTACCAGAATGTAAGGTTAAGTCGGGATTTAGAAAACTCAAGTTTGATTTGATCTTCTATCATAAAATAGTCAAAAGAGGTAACAGAACCACTAATTAGGATTACCTTTCAGTAAAGTGTACTCAAGAGTTGAACGACCCCTAAAAAAATTAAAGTAAAATTCATTTCATGCTGGCAGAGATACATTTTAGCATTCGCCTTTATTTCTATGGATATGCACCAAATAACATAGTTGCTGAATGTATGCTTCTAATATTATTTATTCAAATAAAGCTAAACTTTCTGACTCTTTGCATTGTTTGATTCAATATAAATGAATGTCAATGCATGTGTTTATTTGTGGAAAAATCGCACGATGTTGTTTTCGTAGAATTAAGTTGTTGTTATTCCTCATCTATAGTTGTAGTCGGTAGTCGGGAAGGATTTTATTTTATTGGCGCACTTAAATTTTAGTGCCTTTCCGGTCATAATTTTTGATATATGTATTATTGTGTGTACATCTCTGGATTTTTTTGCGCTATTTCCTCTGAAATTTTTAGGTTGCAGCTATAGCAAACAAAATTTTATTGATGTTGCTCTATTTTAGTGCATAAAATGTTAAGCACTAGTGCAATGAAAACATAGAGACTTTAATTTGCAGTAATTCACTGCTTGAATTTCGATTTTTGGCATGTTTTAATAATAGCTAATTAAATGTTCAAATATTTCAGCATTTATGAGTCGTGAGTGCTTAGAATGCAGATATTCAGCTTTTTAATTCAATTCTGCTAATTTTGTTCATTAATTTTTGATTTGTTGTTATCATGTGGCATTTAAATATTCTGACTTGCTGCAAAATTTTCAATCAATATTTTATGAATCTCATTTATTTGTTGACTTGACTGGAAATGCTGAAATGCTCTTAAATTGTATGAACCTCGATTGCTTTAATTGAAAGCTGCTATTTGCTAATTGCGATAGAACATTTATGTCCTCTCATTTACTCATCTAAAAAATCTTTAATTCTAGTCAATTTAATTTTCTGCTCTCCACAGTTCAAGTCATTCTAAGCCAGATGTTGGACGAATTCTAAACTGATTTAAACATTCAATTTTAAGAAGTGCAAGTCAAGAAAAATGACAATGAGCATAAATCAACGCCGAAGAAAAATGTTTGTGTTTGATAAATTAACTGTAATGTGAAGGAAATATCGTATGTGTCTTATGATTCATAAATTTCAACAAATACGCATTCTAATCCACTCTTGCGAGCTTATTTTATGATGAAAGTTTTATATCCCCTTTTTATGTTTAAAATACATTTATGGTTTGACAAATGTTTGATCATCAATCTTTGTGAGAAGTTTTCAGAAAAGAATATTTCCGTTTTGAGGAAGCTCATGGTGGAAACGAAATATAAACGGTTAGTCTTGATGATGAAGGAGGAAAGGAACAACTTCATGTCAATGAAAAATATCTCAGAAGAGAATTTATTTTATTATTTCCTCGGGGGAGGGGGGGGGGGGGGGAGTCAGCAAGAAAAGAACAATAGAAATTCCAGGAAATCCATTGTTCTTTTTTGAAAAATGACTATTAATTTCGGACGTCATAAATGAACGACCCCATATTTTTCCATCATCATCACACATCACATAGATCGAGCATGCAAACATGTATGATGTACATTATTTATGACACACATTTTATTACTTCCTCTTAACGCACAACTCCCTCTCTGCCTGTGATGATGTTAAAATATATATTAATCATAATTAAATTGATTTCATTTTTATGATCTATCCATTATCATTATCACCATCATCATCATTGTATAATTGCAGCACAAATTCATAAATTTATTTCACATAATTCATTTTTTATGAGCAAAAAAAAAGCATGTCAAGTAGGTGTAGAGATGAGCAATTAAGTGTACGACATAAAATCATGTATATGAACATGAATAAAAGTTCAAAGGTAGCAAGCTTTATGACTTACATTCAAGTGATGAGCATAAAGTTACTGATTTTACGAGAATTGTCACTAATGTGTAAATTAAGATTTCAATTGCAGTGGTCGCGTCAATCACACTACTTTTTCTGTCCGAGTCATATGCTTAAATGTTGTTTGTTGAGGCTTGATTTTTATTACACGCTTTTTATTGAGTTGCTCTGTTGGTTTCTTTGTATGTCACGTTCAAATCTTGCAATCGATTTTTCGACCACTTCTATTGCTCCAATCGAGCTCAAATTTTGTATACACACGTATTCCCGGTGACAATACAATATTTTAACACTTTAGAACCACACAAATGCTTAATTATAGTACAATTTTAATAAAACTTTTTTATATGGGAAAAAAATCCAATGTCAATGATATAAAATTTTGATTTGTTTAAAATATTATACTTGAAATGCTCAAAAGTAATTTATATGATTCACTATAGTTTAATTAATATTACTAATTATTAATAATACTAATAATTGGAGAAGCTGAAGATTTTCTGGGAGGATGAAAAAATTGACAAGTAATTTTTCATGAATATCCGTAAGTGAAAATTTGAATTTTCAAAAAAACCGTTAATCACAAGTCCGTTACGAATTAATGCAAAATAACTATCAATATGTGATGTGCATTTAGCACACATAATTTGAGCATAAACGTATGCTGTTTTAAATGTATTACAATATTTATAGCACTTCACCAATTTAATTAAATTGACTTCTATTTATTATCGGCTTAACGTAATTTTGCATAACATATGAATGACATTCATTGAATTTAAATTTGAAAAATCCGTTATAAATACGTTACATATAGATGTGATTTGCATCTTTATGTTAAGAATCCACACGTTATGTAATAGGAATGGTACGGATAAACACAAAATCTTTACGGTTGATTTTTAATGTTCTTTACTCATGAATGTTTTAAAAAACACAGAAAACGCACATAATTGAAGTTCAGGACATTTTTTGGAAGAGTTTTATGTGTTTCCAGGTATGACTTAAATTATAAAAACGAATGAAAAATCCTGACAGTCGTTACTAATTACCCATTAAAAAATGGGAATATATTAAAAGTTGAACGAAACGAAGTGGAGTTGAATTTGAATTGTTGTGGTCGAAATTCGATTAAAAGATTGAGACTAAAAAGTAGCAAATAAAAAAATGTTAAAAAAAACTTTTTAAAAAACACGCTTTTATCAAAAAGACTAAAAATCAAAAAGTTCAAAATAAAATAAGGTCACACTTTTAGCGAATCAGGATTTTAAAAATTTTCTTGTGACAACTAGAAATATAACATAAATTTTTTTCAAAATATTGTGATTAAGTCAAGAACACAATGACTCGAAAAGCGTGGGGCGTAATTTATGGATGAATTTCTTAATTCAACTAAGTTCTTAAGTAAGAGAAGCGTCAAATATCAAAGCCCCACGCTTTTCGAGTCATTGTGTTCTTGGACTTAATCACAATATTTTGAAAAAAATTTATGTTACATTTCTAGTTGTCAAAAGAAAATTTTAAAATCCTGATTCGCTAAAAGTGTGACCTTATTTTATTTTGAACTTTTTGATTTTTAGTCTTTTTGATAAAAGCGTGTTTTTTAAAAAGTTTTTTTTAACATTTTTTTTTTCGGTTGAATCAGTTATTATGGGAATAGTTGTTGTTGACTTGACTCGACAAGATTTTTAAACTTCGTCAAATCGGGTCAAGTTATTTTTATTGATTTCTATTAAATTGATTGGAAGCTGGAACTATGATTCTAGAATCTTGAGTGGACACTCTATAGTCATGAACTATTCGGGCTTCATTAGCAGTTGTCTGCTCCGTGCATTTTTGCATCCATTTGAAAGTGTAATGTAATTTATATGTTCTCTTTGTGAAACAGAAATCACAGTGGAAAAATAAAGTTTTCTTTAAATGACAGAGACACAACGAGAGCTGTCTGTGCTGTTTTAATTTTATGCTGGTTCACCGAATAATTAAGAGAGCTTAGAAAAAAATAACAGAAATGTCATGGCCAATTTTTCATGCATTTTTAACCTTCTTTTTTCTAAAGTCAAATCTTGCATTGTGCTTGCCAATTTCTCTATGGAGATAAACGGTATATCCACAAAATAAATAAATAATTCATTAATCAGCCTTTCATCTTTTATTTTACCATTGTATCTTTCACCTACATACATCAAAACTGGCTGTATTGTTTTTCCTCATTCTAATATAATTGCACATTTTATTTTATTTTACTCAGCTCATCATTTTCATCATTGTCATGTTTTTAGTACATATTATTCTGTATTCATATGAATATATGACATCAAATTGTATACATCTCTGTCGTCGTTTGGTTGAGAAACATGGAAACAAATAACATCATAAAACATATATGAGTATAGTTCATGTTTTATTATTAAAAAAAGGAAAAGATAACAATGATTGTAGAGAATAACTGGGGCAGTAGAGAGACAGATAGGGCTTTCAATGTTAAATATATCTCAGTGATGGGAAATCCGTCGTTTTTGCGATATTTTCTATCAAAGTTTCATTGAACTTAATTTTTCAGACCTTGATACATGAATCGGTCATTCTCATATGGAATCATTCATAAGCAGGCTTCTACAGCCATCGAACCATCCAAATTTTTTGGCTGTGCTGCTGTTTATAACTGAACGATTCTAGATTAAAATAAATTTGAAGGTCAACCGCAAAGAAATTAAAATTAAGGTCCGAAATATCTTCCATACCCTTATGCCTTTAAACAACAACAAGAGAGATGCCGAAAATATACTAACATTGAAAATCCCTAACATAATAAAGAGGATGGGGAAAAATCTATAATATAATATTTTCATCTATGGTATCCCCATCTGTATATGTCCTCAAATCTCTGTGATGATGATGATGTCTTCGAGCGAACAATTTAATAATGTAGATTAAAACAAAGCCACAAACAATAACAAATATTATAGATATCATGGCTTTGACAAGAAAATCATCGTTTGTATTGGTTGTGGATATATCATATGCTCCTGGTTGATGTTGCTTTTTCAGGGTTTGTTGTTGAAGCATCACTTTTGTGCTTGCGTTGTTCAACATTCCGAGTACTTTGTCGACACCATCAAGTCTTGCTTTCATCATTTTCATATCATATGATGAATTTTGAATGGTTTTAATAGCCTCAATTACTCCATCGTGTGTTTGCAATTTGTCAAGGCGCTTTGAAATACTCACAAAGCTTTCTTGTAGCGTTGCTATGCTGCTTTTTATCATACTTAATTCATTAATTAAATCCATCTTGCTAACATAATCATCATTTCTTTTGTTGTGGCTGCTGCTGCTAAAATTCAACATGAATTCCTCAAACCTTTTGGAAATTACAGACAATTCATTATCGCTCGCATTGAGTTTGTGTCTAATGGAATTAGTTGAACGCAATCTATCTTCATAATTCATTCTGGAATTGACTCTCTTGTCATCACCATCACATGCTATGCCACCGACATTTGACCTTGTCTTTACTGTTACCAGTTGATAAATTTCAATTCCATTATGCTCCATAAATTGATTCATTAATGTTAAATATGAGCACTTCCATGGGTTATCGGTATAGCCAATCGTTTGTAGCTTTGGGAATACTTTCTTAATATCATCATACTCGAACTCTGTAATATTATTGCCTTCCATAAAAAGAGTAGTTAGTAATTTCAAGGAAGCAAATTTGTTCAAATCAAAAACTTCAGACGTGCCCAATTGATTATAGCTTATATCCATCTGCTCTAATTTTGTTTGATGTTGAAATAAACCATAATCGATACGAGATAAATTTGTTGATTGCAGATTGAGTATTTGCAGATCGTTTAGCTCAAGAAATGTGCTTACATTTAACTGTCCGAGATTATTGAAGGATAAGTCGAGTGACTTTAATGCACCACATCTAGTTATAGCTTTCAATGAGTCTTTATTCACATTATTCGTTGACATGTTCACACTCAAGACATGATTTTCCATTGTGAATGTTACATTGGATATAGAATTATTATAAAATGACAAATATCCAATACTTCCAAGCTCAATAGACTTTAATTGATTATTATTTGCATACAATCCACTTGCTGATAAATTCAATTTGAGTGATGTAAGGTTATTATTTGATATCTCAAGAAATACAATATTCTCAATATCGACAAAAGCTGACTCGTCTAATTTCTGGATGAGATTATCATTGAGATAAATATATTTCAATAGCTTACAACTTGAAAAGAGCTTCCCTTCAATTATTTCAATTTGATTGTTACTTAAATTTATTTCTTCTAGTTTAATCAAATCCTTGAATAAATCCTCTGATAGTGAACTCAATTTATTGTCATAGAGTAGAAGTTTCTTCAACTGACTCAATCCATTGAATGAGGTTGCATCAATACGTTCAATATCGTTGATTGAAATATCAATACTTTCCAATTCGATGCTGTTTTCAAAAAGTTTCGAATCGAGTGAAACTACATAGTTCGAATTACATGAAAACTCTTTTAGATTTGAGGCACCCTTCATGTCATCTCTTGACAGTGATTTCAAATTTACACCATCACAGTTTAATGATTTCATATTTGTAAACTTTTTAAAGATCTGACATGGTATGTTCGATAAACGAGAATTCACAAAATGAACTGTCGTAATGTGACTTGATGCATCGATCTCATTAACGCTATCATCATAGTCAACATTCTTAACTACCATAGATGCTATTTGAACATCATTAGGCTCATCAAAATCGACATAGGAAAATGTACATTTTTCGCTCTGAATTTGTTCCTCATTAACTAATATTTCATCACTGTACTCACTACACACAAGGATTGTACGATTCTCATTACTTTTTGTGACAACAGCAGAACTAATACAAATTACTTCCTGCAGCAACAGCAGTAGAACGACACAAAATCTGTAAATTGAATTTTTTTAAGGAAAAAGATTAATAAACTTTAAGCTCTTCACTATAATTAAACTTGCCTCCAACACATTTTTTAATTGACTTAGTCGTCGCTTGGAAGCGTCTAAAGTATTTTCCATCATCTCACAAAGAGTTTATTATTGCATATCTACATATATTTTATCGCTCATAAACTTCATTCTTTCTTCTTATCATTCATTTATATTTTTTTCTCCCTCTTTCTCTCACTTGCCGTATACACACAGCTTTACTCTTCTCGCCTTTTTTATTAATAATAATAACAACATTTGAGAATGCTGCTACTATTGACAGGGCTGCTTATTGAGCGATTTTCAATATTCAGGAAGAGATTTCGTCAAAGGACATGAATCATTCAGGAAATCGTAATGAATGAGATATATATCAGAGCAGGGCACAATCAGGAAGTAAAAATATTAGATGAATCATAGCTTAGACGGCTTTTGAAGCTAAATCTCACGATCCTAGAATTTGTGAGTTGAAAAAACGTGGATTACAACTAAACCGAGTGACAAATAGTGCAGATTCATTTTATAAAGACAAACATTGATCTTAAATCGAAAGATTTACTGATAAGTTAATGTGGACATATCCTCAAAACTCGTCTGATTCACTAGCTCAGTAAACAACCCTGGAATTTTCTCCATACAAATGCGAATGAAGCTTAGAGCAGTGAAAAGAATTTTTATTATAGAATTTTGATGGAGAGAAAATTGTGAGACACCATGTGGCTGTATATGATGATAAAATTAAAATATTCTTGGTGCTGATTAAAAACATTTATAATGTCATTACCACATATAATTATGCTTTCTCGCTATCGGGATCGGGATCGGGATTTCCCGGGATTTACCGATCCCGATCAATCCCGGGATCCCGAAATTTATCGGGATCGGGATTGAAAATCCCGGTTTTTTAGTTTAGGAAATTATTGATGTTTTAGAACCTGCTAAATACGCGACAGAAGAATTATTGCGTAAATCAAACGATTTATTAATTGCTGAAGGAACAATTAACTTTTTGCTAGACGAATTGTTGCTACAAGAAACATTATTGTCTCAAAAGGTTTACGATATGAATTGCGCTCGCATATGTGCACGAAGAAATGGAACATTAATTGACTTAATACTAGGGTAACCATCTAATTTTCATGAAAATACAGGACTTTAGGTAAAAATTTTCGAAAAATACAGGACATAGAGTAAAATTCAAAAATTAACGGAAATTTTCGTGAAAAAAATACAGGACCTGGAACAAAGTTTTCAAATTTATACAGGACAGGGTTTTGAAATACAGGACTGTCCGTTGTAAAACTACGCAGATGGTCACCCTACTTAATACTTTACCTGAATAATCCTCAATATATTTCTTTAGACAAGCATTTTAAATCGTCAACAAAAGCTGCAATACATAAACTTGGCATTGACTTATTGAAGAAGTATTTTGTCAAAAACTCTACAAATGGAGCTATGGAAGCTTCAACATCCAGTGCAAATCAAATCCAACCGTCAAACATTTCTATTCGAGATAGACTGAAACTAAGCATATCTGAATATACATCATTAACAACAGATGCAGCAGCAACAGAACCAAATAACTTGAAAAGAGAGTTTAATTGGTATATCAAAAATAATAAGAGAACCGTTTTATTAGATCAACTTTACGATGAATTGATAACAATGCAGCCGACCTCAACTCAAAGCGAACGAAATTTCTCTATTAGTAACAACATTCTTACAAAACAAAGAAAACGTTTACTTGACAAGAATCTAAATGCAATTGCATTTGTTAAAAGTTTTTTCATTAATGCTTAATTTTTATTATTATATTCACACCGTTTTCTATAACCTTTTAACTTACATCTTTATCAACATTTATTTTCTATTTTTGTTTATGTTCACATTTTTCAAAGGAAACATGGATTAAAACATCTACCTTGTAACACATAAAGTATAACTAATTAATTAAGGAATAAATGACCGTATAAGTAGCAAAAAAATATATAATTTTTTTTGGGAAAAAAAACAGAAAAATGCTGTTTTTTAATTTTTTTTACACATTCGGGATTCCCGGGATTTCCCGGGAAATCCCGATAAATTTCAATCCCGATCCCGATCCCGAAAATTTGTCGGGACCGGGATTTCGAGAAAGCTTACATATAATGATGTTTATATGAAACTTTTAACTTAACACATTTTTTACTACGCTTATGCTTTCCTTTGCTTACATGAAAAAGGAATAGAATAGTGCCCTTCAAACTTTTCTTGTTGAAACAACATTCGTACATGATGAACAAGAAGAAGGTAAAGAAAACATCTTCACATATCAAAGTTTTTCATCTCACGAAAAAGAACCTTTACTACGCGAATCTTTTCCATGAACAAAAACACAGAGACCGTATGTGAGTGTGAGATGCAAAACGAGATCGACTGATGAACAAAAAGTTCATGCTATAAGAAAAACAGCTACAGCTAAAAAAGATTTTACTATGCTACAAGAATAGTTTATCAAATTACATAAATTTCAAGTGTGTATACGTCAAATAGATGCGGTGGTTGAGGAAGAAGAAGTAAGAAAAGCAAAATAAAGCTGTGAGAAAAAAGTTTGTTAACTTAATTTGTCAATATATTCCACATCCATGCACAACACATGTTATCGATCCTATTTACACATACGTACATATAAGTATATCTAGTAAATATTTTCCATTATTATTATTTTTAAGATAAAATTCAAGTATGTCACTAAAAGATTTTTGCACATACAATAAATGGATAAAGTTACTCTCTTGTTAGATAATAGATTATGTAGATTTATCGAATGAATAATATGCTACATGAATGAAACAACATTACCTAGTTCTGATAAGAGCTTAAGCACGTTTCAATGACATGAAAATATTTTAATTTAAATTCAATTTTCTCTCTTTTTGTTTCTGATTACTTAATCTTTGTTATTGAGTCACACGTGATTGCAGCTTACTCGCATGACTTTGTTAATTATTTGCAATCTTTTATTATTTGAAAAAAAAGTCCCTTATTGGTTCTGATCTTTGTACAAGCTAGCTTGATCTGGGAATTCCCTTACAAGCAGTAAATGCGGGGATTTTGCAGTTATTAAAATTCTTAATTGAAGCAAATTAATTAAAATTCAAGACTCATCTCTTTTGATTCATGCAATATTATTTGATAAGGAACCAAAATAACTTCTCAAGTTTTTGATCAAAAATCAATTTGATATTAGAAAATTGCTTTAATGGGGCTTGTAGGTAGCTTAGCAACTCAACGACGGTAGGAATTTAATAAATTTTAAATAAAACATTAAGCATATTAAAGTTTTGAACAGAATGAGATGTTTTAGTTGAGTAGGATTTGGGACCTCCTTCTCCCTACCTTAGATACAACAGCGATAATTGAAATTTCAAGAAACTAATTGATAAACATGCTCTTAATCTCCTCTCATTAAATATAGAAATAGAAAGCTAAACCTTTGAAACTTAATCTGATTTAGCGTCGATTTTAATTGCTATAAAAGTAAACTCTCTCTCTTATCAGAGACTATGCTTTCATTATTATTATTATTATTGTTGTTACTTATTTCTGTTTTATTATTTATTTCCAATGCATTCAATAAGCAGATGCATTCATTTGTTAATTGTGTTAAAACAAATAAATATGTGTTTGCATATAAAAGCAGACTTTACGCTAGACTGTGCATCAGTTCGATTCAATTAATTAAAGAGAATGAAAATCAACAGCGGCAATAATTTAGCATTAAAATTTATTTTCATAGCTTTTGCATTAAATTTGGCAGAAGCACAAAAGCCAACATGTGAGTTTTACAACGAATTATGAAAATTTTTGTGCTCATCGTGCAAGTTTTAATTACAAAATGTATTATTACCGTTCTACAGATAAAATTTGTGTACCGGCATTAATCCTTCCAGCATGTAATGAATTAATGACTAAGAGGAGTGAAATTGCAAGCATTGAATGTGTTGCTGGACGAGACAGAGTCGACTGCTTGGACATTGTCGAGAGACGTGGAGCTGATTTTATGGCCGTTGATCCTGAGGATTTATATCTTGCATTTAAGAAGAAGAATGAAGATTTTGCTGTATTTTCGGATATAAGAACAAAAGAAGAAATTGAAGCGGAATTCCGTTACGAAGGAATAATTTTAATAAAAAAGAATTCAGGCATAAATTCGCTGTCTGATTTGCGTGGGAAAAAGTCTTGTCACACAGGCTATGGAAGAAATGTTGGCTACAAAATTCCAATCACAAAGTTAAAAAGACATGAAATTTTTAAAGTTGATGCTGATGTGAATCTGTCACCCGTCGAAAGGGAATTGAAAGCACTCTCAGAACTGTTTCCACAGTCATGTCTTGCTGGAAAGTATTCAGATAACAATGAAGTGAATGAAAAACTGAAGAAAAGTTATTCAAACCTCTGTGCACTGTGCGAAAATCCAACAAGATGTGATTATCCTGATAAGTATGTTTAATCCTTGATTTTAATTTTCTTTTGTAGACAAAAAGGTTTGTTTTACTGACCGCGTAAAAACTTTCTGTATAAAAATAGATTTTCTGGTTATGATGGTGCTATTAAATGCTTGGTTGAGAATGGTGGCGATGTGGCTTTCACGAAAGTTATTTATGTTAGAAAATATTTTGGGGTAAGTGATCTAGCAACATCCAACATCCAGTCATGTACTTTTTTTCATTCCAATTTTCTTTCTCATTCATCACAGCTCCCAATTGGACATGCCACAGAGTCATTAACAGAAGCACAAGCAAATCCAAATGATTATGAATATTTGTGTGAAGATGCTACAAAAGTTCCAATTACCGAGAGGGCATGCACGTGGGCTCAGCGTCCGTGGCAAGCATACATGGGAAATGGTGACATAACAAACAAGGTAAAATTAATAAAAATATGAAAAGAATATTGTATTGCTGTCATACAGGATGTCACAAACATTATTCACGTAAAATATATTTTATTTCATTTCTTCCTTTCATCTAGCATCTAGACATGCTTCAAAGTCGCTTGAAAGTATTTTATGAAGATGCGAAGTCAACGGATCACATGACTGTGAGTATTAAATTACTCCCGAGAAATATACTTTGATGTATCATTCATTTGGTTAAATTGTATGGCAGTTCTTTGATAAAAAAAAAATCTTTTGAATCATGTGATGGAATTTTGTCGTCAAGGACTAATAATGCGTGAACATTTAATGTCTTTGTTTTTACCTTTAAAGCTTGTTTTATTTGATGATTTTTTGTCACCAAACGTGCTTACTAATTTAATTTATAAGACTTTCATGGCAACAAGTAAGCTTGACTGTGGTTTATTTATTGATGTCTTCCTGTATAAAGTAGAGGGTTTACTACCTAATTTCTTTTTGAGCAGATCATTTACAAACGATGCTTTAGCAATCTATCAATAACTCCTTGATTAAAACAAAGTAACAGATGCATGGACACTGATAAGCAATGAATCTTTTGTGCACGACAGCAGATAATATCATGCATTACAATGCATTATTATCCTTAAGTTAATGCATGTGTTGCTGACATAAATCCATTTAAACAGAAAGTTACGTAACCAAGAGGGAATGAGAAGAAGTAAAGAAATCCACTGGGAAATTGTAAAGCTATTTCAGTCATACTTTAACACATTGCAATTGGCTATTATTCTTTAAAAAGATATAAATTTGATAAGATTATTGCAGAGCTTTTGAAATTGATGTAATAATGGCTATTATTTGCTACGTAATGCCTTTACAAATTGAAAAGCTTTGCAATAATACCAATGAATTTGCTGTATTAAACCAATATAAATTTACTGATAATGTTCATCTTGTCCTTTATTTTTCCACACAAAATAATCATACACAACACAAAAAGTATGCCAAACAAATGATGGTTAATGAAAAGAACACGGTAGTGCCAAAGGATAATGTAATTCTTCCGGGCGATCATTTATCAAAAGCTCAATACACAGATGTTATTGAACGGCAGCTCCTTGACGGAAACTCGAATGATGAAAAAATAAAACTTTGTGTTTCGAGCAATGTAGCTATGAGAAAATGTCAAGCAATGAGCGATGTTTCATATTCTCGTGACATACGTCCAACTTTTGAATGTATTCTCAAAGACAATGAAAAATGTATAGAGTCATTGAGTGAAGGAAATGCTGATGCTGTTGTCGTTCAATCAAAAACTTTTGAGATGCATAATTTGAGCAATTTGAAGGCAATTCTTTATGAACAATTGGATGATGATGACAATGACAAATATGTTGTGATTGCACACGATGGAATTGAATTCAATCAAATTAAAAAAGCTGATTTGTAAGTATTTTCGGAAGTGGCTCATTGAACTGAAAAGACACACAACTGCAAATGCAGTTTTAGCTTGTTCTGTTTGAATTTTGCCTTCCTTTGTCTACATGTCAGTTGAATGTGTCTTCGAGCTACATGTACGAGAATCCTCAAGCTTCTTTTTTACTGAAGTGCTTAGGCTACAGGCCGTCACTTTCTAAAGGCAACCTTATTTTTTTAATAACTTATGGAAGTGCACTTTAATGTTCCGTAACACAACTTTTGTCTATTGCGATTTTTTACTCATTTTCTCCCACTTCCGATTTTCTCATTTCTAGACAATTTGACCCAGACAATTTACGAAGCATCAATGCTGCATTACATTTTTCGACGAAGCAACGCAAGCAAAGTGGAAAATTATGCCCTCAAACTATTAAATCTGTTCCGAATGGAGAATTACAAGTTATTAACTCAAGAGATTTAAGTAAACACTCAGACAAGATTTTAATTTGCCAGGACATGACGACGAGATCATTAAATGAATTTAAACGATGCAATTTTGACTTTACATTACCAACAGCTGTAAGCTAGACGTCATTTTTAATAACATTTCGTTCGTTTACAAAGAACTTTAATTTTTTTTCTCATCTCCTGTGTTCATCTGCAGGTATACGTTAGTAAGTCTGTGAATCCGAACAGAGAAGCAACTATCAAGCATGCCTTTGTAACAATGTCAGAAAAATTCGGCCACAAGAAGCCTTATGAAGATGTCTTTGAATTATTTGGTCAGTTCGAGGAAGGACAAGAGAATGTCATTTTTAATGTAGGTATTGCTTTACTTTTCAAATGGACACAGAATATTTTAATTTCTTTTTAATAATTCATAAAAAAAGAGAAGAAAAATGTTTAATGCAAAAATGATGAAAACTTTTATTATCCTCATAGGATGATGCTGTAGCACTAACAACGCAAGAGGGATCTGTTACACAAACGGATTACAAAAAAATGAGATGCTTAATTTGAGTTTGATTTTTAATTTTGCTGTCTAAATAAATTTGCATGTTTTTTAATAAAGGATGTGCTGGAATTTCTAATATAAAATAAGCTACAAGAACAAATTTTATTTAAAACTATGGATCCTTTAAGGATATCAGCATATTCCACAAAATCCATTAAAAATGTATGCTATCACTTCCTTTACACACAATGAAAGCGTAGAAAATGAATTTTAATTGTGCGAAAAAAGTTTCAATGTTAACAAAAGCTCCCAGAATAAATGAAGCTTTCACTCGCACGTAAAACTTTTAATACGATTTCATTGTTCATCCATACGCTGTTTAATCTCTTCAATCCACATCAGAAATCGTTCAAATTACTTCATGATACTTTACAACTTGTTAAATTTTAGTGTAAACGAGCAGAACAAAAATTCCATCCCATCCGTTGTGATCGTCAGCTCCTATTACTGACAAAATAGAATGTTTACGAATGAACAGAGTTTGATAAGATTGACGAGAAGCAAAGTAAATATATTTAATATGTCGTTTGTTAGGCTTTTATCAGAATCTTCTTTATTTCTTGAGTTTCTTCAAGCTTGACATCGCCATGAAAAGAGGAAAAGATTATGGAATGTTTATCTTTTAAATTTCTGTTCATTTTTAAAAAGAAAGAAATTCGAAAACAGTGTTGCAAATGAAGATGTCTACACTAGATGAAGAATGTAGATTCTTCAATAGTTTTTGTCTAGCTAAGAAACTTTCTTCATAAAGATCGATTCTACATGTAGAAAGAAAAAAACCATCTACATGTAGATTGTGTCTACATGTAGAATCTGTCTATAATTCTACATTTTTTCCAGGTCTACATCAGAGAAGAATGTAGAATCGTAGACATCTACATCGAATCTACATGTAGACAGATTCTACATGTAGACACAATCTACATGTAGATGGTTTTTTCTTTCTACATGTAGAATCGATTTTATGAAGAAATTTCTGTCTCAGAATTTATCTGATCCAGACAAATAGCCAGAATGCAACACTGTTCGAAAATTTTTAAAGAAATTCTTGTAAAGCTTAGTATGAAAATTTGACTGGCTGAGTGAGATAAGTTGATGCCTGCATATCATTTTATGACGTTTTTTATAATGTTTGATTTTTATAATTTTCTCGTTTACTCAGAAAACTACTCATTGGATGTCATACCTAAATGATTTCTGTCTCGAATGAATCCATACATCTATGATGCAAATAGATAAATCAGGAACATTGAATATATTTTTGCATTTTCCTGAATTAATTCAATTATTGCCATAAATTTATTTCAATTAAGGAACTTTTAGATCAAAAGCAATTTTCGGTCTGAAATTCAACAATCTGCGTCATTTTTTTCTGCTCCTGTTTTGAAACCTCGTAAAGAAAAATTTATGCTTTTCAAATAAATGTGTTTAGTATGGAAAAACAGTAATATTGAGGCAGAGCATGGACGAAAAGAGAATAAAAAAGAAGGAAGAGAAATAGAATAAATTTTATGGCTACTCCTACAGTGCTGAAAAGCGAATAAAATCTTCTATGTTGTCAACATTTTTGTCATTTTCACCATGAAAGCAGCATAAAGTATGATAAATGTTTAATTTCCAAATCACATTTAATGCTAGATGACAAACATAGCGTTGAATGAATTTATTTGAATGGGAAAATTGGACTTGATGAAGGAAGGAAGAAAGCAGAAGTGAAAATATTTAGCAAAAGAGGAGGAAAATTGTGGAAAGTGATTCATGTTGATAAATGGATGTCTGACAAAAACTGTCACGCCGTCCGTTAGTTGCTCACGTTACAACACTTACACAATAAAGACTAAGGAATAAGAAGATTTTAGATTTTATGGATTTTATTAAATAAACTATTTAGTTACAAATAATGATAGTTTCTCTTTTTGCATGTCTTATGAAATAAAAGAAGATTTATCACCTCACACCCACAAATGTTGCACGAAGAGAAACTTACATTCGATCTCAAATTTATCGTGAGAAGCGCTTAAAATGCTATGCTGTAATCTATCTTGTCAATGTCGTGTGTTGATAACAAAAGAAAGAAGCACTTACAGCGATAATAGTATAAGTATAGACAACGACATATAGAAAAGTGGCTCATTATCATTGTGCAGAAGCACATCCATGTTCAGTCGGTGTAAGTTGAAATGTTTTTAAAACTTTTAACAATTATTGGCGAATAGCTTCCTAAAGTCAATTAAATATCGTGTTGAAATGGAAGCAGAGAGCTTTTAAGAACCGAAATATGAGTGTAGAGTTGGAGGATACCCAAATGTAGTCAAAAAGAGGAATAAGAGTTTTGTTACTAAGCATTCTTCACTTTTGTGAGATTCTTACAAAAATAATTGATGCCAATTTTGAGAATTTCTTATGACTGACAACTTTGCAATAAGGATTAACAAGTCAAGTTGAAACTTGATCAAATCATGTAGGCAGGCATTATGCTTCTTGACTCTGTGTGCTATAAAATGTTGTTCATCTTCCTACATTCTCTGTTTCTTTGCCTTTTCATGGTCATCTCAGACGACAAAGTGCATACAAAGCATGTCAATCACAATTTTATTATAATTTGTAGTGCAATGCTAAGCCATTGCAAAGTCGTATATATTGATAAGAGATTAATGACACCGTCAACAAGTTCAAATTAATCTTCTTCCTATTATACTTTGAAGCGATTGCTGTATTGCTGCTATATTTTCTTTCTCTTTTATCTCTCAAAGGAATTTAATTTGTGAAATGAAAAAAGTTTTTTTGAACTCTTTTTCTTCCTTTTTTTTATTATATTTTTGTGTTATTATTTGAATCTTCTTTGTGTGTCCCAACAAATGGTTGAGAATGTTTTCTCGTTAGGAGAAATTAAATTTTTTTTAAGAAACCAGAAGAAACTTTTTCATTTAATTTTGATGAGAGGCCAAAAGGAGTAGAAACGATTGAAAGTTTTGTTTCCACTTCTGGTGGCACAGCATTTGAGAAAAAGTTTGTTTTGTTTTAAAGAAGAAGCAGTTGATGCTTATAGAGTCTAAATCTGAGAGGGAGAAATCACAGTGGATTAATACTCATTGCTGGTCGGCCTATACATTGTAGTCAACAGCTTTTCAGGCTTTAATTAATTGCCGTTAAGTTCCATGAAAGAAGGAGGGATGAAATTATGCATAAAATACAATAGAGACAACTGTAATGAATTGCCTCCAGTGTTCCTTATTGTAATGTGCTGTCTTCTTCACTTAGAGACTGTTTCTATTACTAGCGTGCGACATGAAAATTTTATTCAGTCATTTAAATTTTAATCACTTTGTAACACAAAGTTTATGAACAGCACTTAGTTATGCAAGTTCATAAATGACTCATTCTAGCATTTGCATGACATTCATGCTCGAGAATGTGAAAAATCTTTTGAATTTATGAAAGTGTCAGAAGTTTTGACTTTTATTATTTTATTGCATTATTTCACAGCATCAAGGATTTTAAGATATGGAATAAGTTACTTTATGTGTGCATGAACTTACGATTAGATTGAATATCTTCGTGTGAGATGCAGAATGATGATAGTTTGATTACCTGGAATGAATTTACTAATTTTAAAGAGATCAGAGGAGGACAGACATAAACATTTCCACAACAACTTTTAATTTCTGATCTGTTGCCAACATACTGTGCATTTACCATAGTACTTTGATCGATTTTTCGGGTGTGGTTTACACTAAATTGCTCGAGAAATGAAATAAAATGTTCTATGCGGTTCCATTTACACGACACAGAAAAAAATAAATGTTTCAACTTTAAAAAGATTTTTTTTTTTCTATTTTCTGAGTATATCCATTTTCTGAAACGGAAACATCCTTGAGCATTTCTTTTTTAGAGAAAAAATTACCCTCTTTTCTGCTTGAGATCCTGACTCAAATAGACACTCATCCGTCATGGTCATTCATTATACTTTTAAAATGAATGTTTGAGCTGCAAAATGTTGTGCTTATATTAGGCCTTTAAAAGCTTTAGATCCCTAGCAAAAAAAAAGCTCAACTGCAAAATGTTTTAAAAATAAATTAAAAACAGAGAAATAAATTTTTATCATTATTAGATCATTAAGTTTTGTATTCAGCCAAAGAGAAAAATAACCGCAAAATGATTCAAAATAAATTTCTTTTTTTTTCTCAAGCTTCCAAAGTTCTTCTTGTTTGAAAACCAAAAAACCAAAAACACAGAGAGAATTTTTGTCTTTATCTTAAAGCTTTTATGTTTATAAATGAACTCCATGCCTTTTTTTGAGCTCATTGTAATGTAAAACAATTTACATTGTGATATGTTTTTCATACAAATTACTTCATAACTGAATATCTTTGTTCTCTTCTGGTTTTGTCTTTTAAATCCTACACACACTCACACACACTTTATCCTCATCTATTTACAGCATAGGCTTCTTCTTAATAAGACGAAAATTGTTTTTAATTTGAAGCATTAAGCATAGATCTATGGCTACGTTCATTAAATTCATTTTAAAAGCTGACTTTCTTCTTTTTTTTATGTGATAGAAATATTTCTGTATTATGCAGATTCCTCACGCTCTTGGCAGTTGCTTTTAGATACTTAAAAATAATCATAAATTGACTCGAATTGCACATATTAACATAGCATTTCCATATTTATTATTGTTCTTTTCTTATCAATTCTTTTTTTTTTGTAACAGTCATGCTTGTTTTGTCTGTAAGTCTGAATATAACTTTTAGGTTAGGTTATAGTTTTAGCTTTGTCTAGCAGAAAACTAGGTGTAGCGTTGACTAACGTTAGAAGTAAAACATGTCCTCCGAGATATTTAGACTACGTTTGGGTGCTACCAATATATAGAAGGCATTAAGACTATCTGCTTTCCATTGTTAAAGTCCCAACATTAACAAATTGCAACCTACTTCAGCAGTGTTGTCCAAAATTTTTAAACCAGGGCACACTTTAGGGGTAAGCAATTACAAAAATCGCACACAGCATGCGACTCGCGTCATTTAAAAATTTCTACGGCACATCAGCGTGCCGCGGAACAAAGTTTGGACAACACTGTACTACAGTAATGAATTCAAATTGATATAAATAATTTTAAAAATAAATTTTCCTTAAATTCAAATGCGTTTTGACCAGTTCATCACCCAAATCACACAACAGCATGTAACTTGTGCATTTATTTTTTCGAATGTACAGCAAAAAAGCTGGAAAAATTTGTTTTTTAGCGAATATCCATTGCTGTTAAACAGAAAAATCTCTGCATTGTAAAATTATACATTGGAATATTTAATGTAAAGTTAAATATAGATTATGATACAAATTTATTTATGCTGTACAATTATGTTCTTATTATATGCTCAAGTAACTTTCAGAAATTTTTGATTTCATAAAATATCAAATTTACAGCTGAGAATTATCATGAAATTTAGAGTAGCAATTAGTGGAATTAAATTACCCAGTTACTGATAATAATACCACTGTATATATGACTCAACTGATGCTTCAATCTAATGTGTAATAAACATCATGTGAAAGCTATCAAAACAATTATAAATTGTAAATTTTTATCACATTTCTTGAACTTGCTTCCTAAATTAATGAAAATTATTGTCAGTGCCACTACACACGTTTCACTACATTCTTTTAAAAGATAACAATTCTTATCTTTGTTATTTTTTTCCTTCCGTCATTTTAGCGTATAATCCAGCAATAAGAAGCTTCTGAATTTTAAATGAGCTGCTGAAGGTCTTAGAAAATAAAGCGTAATAGCCGTGGATGAAGACATTTAGAAACTTGATACTAATCAATTTGTTTAGAAAACTTGGTAACATTCTGGATTTTCCCACAGCCTTCGATGCTAATTTAATTAACAACTGTTTATATTGAATAATTTTTCCTCCAAATTCTCGAAAAGTTAATTAAGTATGAAGATTTTTGTTGTGCAGGTGTAAGCAGTTTAAAAGGATCAATTTCACCTAGTAGCGATTTATCTACTGTAAACAATATAAAGGCTCATCGAGTTACATAAAATTGATTGATTATCATAATTAATTTGTCTTCAATTCAATTCCGATTGGTATTTTTGCCTTTATCAGTGAGTGCTTGTTATTATGCTTGTCGGTATCACTTTATGGGCCTCTTAATGCGATGTGACACTTGTAAATTTGTCAATTGAGTTTTATTTGGGGAAATTTCAATTGTAAAATGTGGTCAATATTCGGAGGGAATATAATCTAATCTTACTCTAATAATTAAAAAAGTATAAATCTTTCAGCAAATTAGGGTTCTTCCTATCCTACTTTGGAAAGTCAAATCATCTGTAAAAATAATTCTATTTTTAATTAAAATTATGCACCATCAGTTCCAATTTTTGATTGACATCATTTATAAACATCCTCCATCTGAAGTGGTTTTTCTGAGAAAACCCCCTAATCGACTACTTCTATACTTAGAAACTTCCACTCGAAATAAATTGTAAAGAAGAATTCAAAGACAAAATTTATTCCATTTGTCTCGACTGCAGTCATTTTGAGAAACTCTTTTTATTTTAAATCAACTTTTGCTATTCTTCATCTTCATCTATGTAAATTTGAATGTTTCTAACAACAAACTCAAATTAAATTTCCTTCAATTTCAGTACGTTCACCTCAGGAAAAGTAAATCTAAATAAATTATTTCACCAAAAACTTACTTTTAAAACTAATTTTGTGGAAAAATGTTTATTTATTCAATGTAGAAAATTCTAGTTAAACTTTAGGTTTTTTATGTGAAAAGTCCGGTAGCAAATTGTATCAAAAATAAATGAGAATATCAACAAAACTTATTCAAGTATAAAGTAATTGGAACTAAAATAATAATGATAATTACAACTAGTCAGAACATGTTGAAAGTTTCCTGTACACACAAGAATGTTATTTATTACATAAAATATCTTTCTACCTCTGAATTTAGCCTAAAGACACATGTGTCTTTTATTTCTCATTGTCGATGTCTTTAACATCATTATGCAGACGAGACACCATAATTTAAAGAGCATACATTTTAATGCAGACTTACTCATTTCTTGTTTATTGACGTCTTTGAATCTAAACACGGGTATGAATTTTAAGCAGTGACTTTTATATTTCAAAATATATCTTGCGTTGCCAGACAAATTTCATTTGACTACAGAATTTTGGCTATGAAAAAAATTCAAACTTTTTAAAAGATTCTTGATAAATAAGAATTAATAATGAAATTGAAGTTTCAAACCCAATAAAATAATCTATAATAAGCTTTAAACTCTACCTTGATGTTCGTAAAATACCAATTTCTTAAGACTTTATTGTGTAAAGGATGCAAAGTTATATTTGAAATAAACCAAACCTTAAAAAACTTGAAAGATTCAATAAAATTAATGAATACCTCAATTGATGATAATATTGTCAAATGATGAGTTTCCTTGACCTAAAAAACTTCAAACAAATATAAAATGAATCAAAATAATCAAAGCCTCTGGTCATAATGTGACTTTCATTTCTCAAAAAAGGGCTTTTTCAAAAATATTTGCTTTACCTCAGACACAAAATTGAAATTTGAAATTACTGCTGAAAGGCAAATTTCAAATAGCTTTGTTACTAAAGATGAAACTCAGAAATAAAATCTTAAACTTTACGAAATTGCTTTAAAAATTTCATATTTATGCAGATAAACTTAAATGCTTAAATTCCTTGGTATCAGGCATGATGATGCATAATTTACTTACTAGCTTCATCGATGTAAATTTTTAAGTGTTTTAAAATACTAAGGAACAAACTTTTGTTGGTATAATATATTCGATAAAGTAAATCTTCTTTATGCACTCTTTAGAGCATGAACGTCCAATTTACACCAAGCTTTATAGTATAATGAAAAATTCAAATATTCCAATAAAAATAAATTGAACTACTTTAAAGTTTCACAAATTTAGAAACCAGATCAAGAATCTAAGGCTATAATAAATTTCAAAAAAGATCTTTAAGAGAATTTCCAATAAAAGGCTTGAAGGAAGTCAACTTTCTTTTTGGGTACATGAAAGCTGAGAAAAGGGAGAAAACAAATTTCATTCATGAAAGGAATTAGCACAGGAAGAAGAAATGGTAAAATAAAATAAAAATAAGAAAGAAAGCTCTTAAAAACAACTTAGCGTAATGATTTTTTATCCCCACAATTAGGTTAACATACTTATGAGTTAGACGCTTTTAATTAAGACGTCCTTATCTCTTTTAGAAACACAAAAATTATGGAAGTCTACAGAATATTCACGTAGAAAAAGGCTTACGCAAATTTCTTATCATGTCAAATTAAATTGTTTGCGTTTCTCCATTCTTTCTTTATCTTTTTATTCTTTACTTTCGCATTCATACGTTGTGTATGTTTTTGCTAATTCAGGAAACAGTGTGTGGAAATTACATCCTTCTTGCTGTTCAAACCGTTGATTTCATTTCCAACAGTCATTTATTATTTGAATTTTTTATTCGATTCCAAAAAATAGTTGCATGCCCCTTAAAATAACAAAATTTCAGTCAAACAAGAAATAAACATCAGAAATCATACTTTAATTTAATTATTAGAACTAATTCACAGCGCAAATAGAATCAACAGATGTAAGAGCATTAATAATTTCACATAATATCGATTCTATATGCCAAACATTGGCAAATATCTCACATACACATGATGGAGAGGCTAAAATTTATTTATTTTTACTCTTGATCCCCAGATTAGTTCTTAAGCGGTTCCTAAAGAGAGAAAAAAATATTTTGCCTTTCATTATCAAAAACTTGACATATACGAGTAATGTATACATTTCCACACCAATAAATAATATCCCAACATTCTTTTTCCCTCAATGTTGTTGTTATTTTTTATGCTCAAGTCATTATCGACAGCCTGAGCAACAGAAAAGCCTGTGAAGAGAAAAAAATCTATTTTTTGGAAAGGCAAAACTATTTTCACATTTTGAAAGTTGAAAAAAAATTAAGCACATAGGAACAGTTTTTATTTAAATTAGTACTACAATAAATGAGCAATTAAAAACTTTTTCATTTGATAACAGTTTCATATGATATCTGTTTGTATTTCCAACACACAGTTCCTGCCTTTCCAATTTCGAAAGTTATTTCCACTGGAAGGTTATGAACATTTTTGTTGTATTATAAAGGATTTTAATGCCTCAAACATTCAGTTTGCCTTTTATCACATGATGAATCAGATGAGACGCACAAAAAAAGCTTACCGACTCAGCATGAAAAAATTGAACGTTTAAAATAATATTTCTACTACATTATATGTTGTATAAAAAATTGTTTTTCTTCTTCATGCTGCCTTGTCTTGTTTCTTCTTGTTATTCCTACCCTTCTTGAATTCAAAATATTTGAGTGAGTAAGAATTATTTGTTAAGATGTGAGGTAGAATTTGAAAATATTGTATAATGCAATACAATACATATATAAACTCGCTTGGGCTGTTTTGAAATTTCAAACATGATAAAAAAAATTTTATTTGATGTCTTGTTAAAGATATGAAAAAAATGCAAACTTTGCTCAACATTATTATTTTTTTCTTATAAGGTTGTTTCCTGCGTCTCATGACTTATTTGATTCGTTTTGTCTTCTTCGGTATTAAGATTAATTTCATGTAATTTATTTAAACAGCCTTAAATTTTGCAGTCTAATCTGTAGTATTTTTCTGGTTGCTAGGTAGATGGGGATTCTTAAAATAAATAGAAGCAAGATACATAGTAGATCTACTAACTACATATTATCATAGTTAAACATTGTGTATGATGAGAAATATGAATGATTCGAATTTCTGATTTATTTGCTTAAACGAACTTCTGTTTGTCAGATACAAGATGCATTGTAGATGGACGCTTACATTGTAAAATGCTGTCAATATCATTGAATAACACATTGAATCTCAAATGGACATAGAATTATTCATCTCTATGCAAACAATACTTAATATTGGAAGTATCTTGCTTCTAAACACTCAACCTTCATAACGAAAAATTCATGTAAAACATCCGTATTCACAGATGCCATAAAGAGGATATAAAACATGAACGTAGTAAATGCTTTTGTTTCAACAGCCACTGGCATTGTCTGTTGAAGTTTCAAATTAGGAATTGCAGCGTTAAAAAATTCATTGATGCCGCTTCACTTGACTGTCATTTCAGTCAATTAGCTTTTTAGCTTAAATTAAAATATGTTTTGCGGTTTTTTGCCATTGAGTCTTGAACTTTCGTGGAACTTTTCCAAATGTTTTCATAAAATATTCTCAAAATGTTCGTCTACAGATTTTATTTCGAAAAATTTATGAACTCTTTAGTATTGCGCAATTATCGAAGAGCTTTAGTCTAAAATCTACATGAAACTTTTTCCCATTAAGAATGTCTTTTCATGTGTAGTTAAACGACAAATTTTCAATATTGGAGAGTGTTCAATTTTTCAGTCCATTTGTCTTCATTCAACACATTACCTTTCAGAATTAAAAGCATACATATGCATTTCTGTTTGGAGACTCAATATACATTTCCGATTTCCTATCAACTTTATCATTCAATAATCCCTACGAAAAGAAAACAAAGGAACTGATTTAAGGCAAATTCTAAGCTAGATTAAATGGAGCAGACGTTTTTGTGGCATGAGTTACTTTTTAGGGTGCAAGTTGATTAAGAAAAAAAAAATTAATTTTACTAGCAAACAGGGTTGGTTTCTAGAGATTGTCTGCAAACTTAGTCACTGTTGAATTTAATGCCTATTGCAACTAAAAGTGGTTTGCTGAGCCTAGGGTTAGTGTTGTTCAAAATTTCGAGATACTTAATCACCAACCCTGCTTACAAGAACTCCTCAAAGTCACCCCCTTTTGATCTTACATCATCACAAAAAAAAAGAATATAGGCTGACGAATGAAAATAGTTTGAGAATATTAGATATCATTATTTGCTGTCATAATCATTGGATTACTATAATAATCGTTTTGGGAGAGGCAAAAAATGCGCCATTAACATTTATTTGTCAAAGTTTTACTTTCAATTTCTTTTCCATTGTGTATGTATTTTGGCATCTTTTGTTATCACTCTGCCTTGAAAAACTTTATTTATATTTTTTTGTTGAAGGGAGAGTGGAAATATGATTTTATTGTACAATATATAACAGTAAATTATTCTTAACTTTGTGATATTTTTATACATTTGTTGATTCATGTTGGATGGAAGTTCAAGGAATGCAATGCGATATTTTTAAGGGTAGAAATAATTGGCCATGACATTCGGAATCAACAAATAATTTTTAAAACTTCTCAATTTAAACATCATTTTGAAGATAAAGATATGAATTATTAATGATGACACTTAATAATTCAATGACTTGGTAAATTTTACTGCTCATTTGTTGAAGCTTTTTAAGTAAAGTCATATCAATAATAATGACAGAGATACTGATTTGAGCCGATTAATATGTTTGAAGTTTGAGTTAACATTTTAACAAGATTCCAAGTATCCTCAAATAACTTAGTTTTATGAAATTACGACAGGACATCATAGAAGCTCAGGTTCGAATCCCACTCAAATAGGTTGTTGTAGATGTTGACCATAATCTGCTAATTATTCAATCATCTAAGAACATGTAAAACCGCTTTTCAATTCCAGTCATTATTTTAAACCCATTTTTACATCCATAAGTCATTTCCGTTCGGAAGAGTCAATTAAAAGATTATTTGAATTCGAGAGGTCGACATTCGTTTAATCTAAATTGAATGTTTTCGTCACAAATTATCTTTGAAGTGGTGCTGATACCGGCAATGGGAATATTCCAATTACGAATCGAGTAAATAACATCATTCGTCTATAAACAGCAGTGATGGGGAAAAAAAAAGAAACTTTCTTCTTACCGTTTCCATTTATACTTCTTTTCCGTTCAGTGTCAATCACTGCCAAAAATTAGTTTCTTACCTGATTCTCTGATGAATTAATATAGCGTAGATTTAGGATTACATTCACGATTACTTGTCTACGATTAACTTCTTCTAAAAACGGAAATATCTCTTAATGAATCTCACATGTGAGATGAATGCTTAAATGAATCATCAGACGTAGCTTTCTCGTTTTTGCGACAGTTAGA
This sequence comes from Chironomus riparius, assembly GCA_917627325.4. Classification (NCBI taxonomy): domain Eukaryota; kingdom Metazoa; phylum Arthropoda; class Insecta; order Diptera; family Chironomidae; genus Chironomus; species Chironomus riparius. Next base: position 58,883,136 of record OU895877.1, read on the forward strand.
ATTTCCTTCTTTCCTTGATTACACTTGACTTATGCTGAATAAGAAAATTATGCGGAAATTTTTTACGCTTTCTACTTGATTATGTGTTTTAAATAAATTGAATTCTATGATAAAAAAAAATATTTCAAGCTTGCCAGCTCAAAGGAGGTTCCCTAATTTTTAACAACCTGATATTTATAATATTCAAAAAAAAATCTTTGATGTTAGAAATTTTGGTAGCTAGGTTGCATCTCCTTAAAATAATTTGATTGTGGTTACTATTTATCCATCCAAAGACTCTTGACAACATTTTTTTGTGGTTTTAAATTTTTTTGGAGCTTCTTCAAAATTTGTTTTTAAATTTTGTTGACATTCTTTTGCGAAACAAAATTTAAGTCTAAAATTCCATTAGAAGGTGGTTCTTAAAAAATGTTTTTAAGAAATTCAATACTTTCTTTAATTCTTGGAGAAATGAAGAGAGTGAGAGTTGACAAAGATCCACTTTGATGCTTGAATTTATGGAAGCGTATGACAATAACAATTAAAATTAATCCTTCATTCCTTTCTAAATACAATAAAACGTCATTGTCATCTACTTATCTGCTAATCCCTAACATCTATTAATAATGTGCAAGCTTATCGATTTTAACTATCAATAATCAGTTGCATGCTTCCTTCCTTAGTTCAAGTAGGCACTTGAGAAGTAATTTATCAGCTATGATTATTTTATCTCGTGCATTTCCAATTAGTATCAAAGTTGTTGGTGTCTTTGAATTGAGGAGAAAACAACCTGAAATTTGCACATCAAAGTTGAACTCCAACAATTATTAATTGAACCATTTAATTTATTTTAGAACAAGAAATAGCTTAATAAATGATTTTTAAAATGCCAAAAAATTTCCTGCTTCAAAAATATTTTTTTATTAAAACATTTTCCTCAAATAAAGTCAAAAGTACAAAATAATATAAAAGTGTTATAGATATTAAATTAATTCAAATTATCGAAGGTAATACAAGTTTTGATATCAGCATCCAAAACCACTAACTGCTCAATAAATTCATCCTGACTTGTTTTGTAGCAAGCATTTAAGACATCTGCGAATTCCTGAACTTTTGTTTCAATGTTTGTTGAAAAGCCGTCAATTTTTGCCTTAAAATCATTATAAATTATTGTGAAGTTGTTGAAGCTCTCTACAAATTGTTTTCTAATGTCATCAGGTTGTGTCCAAACGTTCTTTCCAGCAAATGCCTTAATAACGCTCAATTCAAATTCAGAAATTTCATCATCATAAGTTGCAATTTCGTTGAAAGTTTCGTTAACGACTCTATTGACAGCTCTATCGTAAGTATGAAGACAAATTCCAGCTCTGAATCCAGTAAACTCAGTGAAGTAGTTCAAACGACTTCTCATGTTGTTCATACAAGTTGTGGATTGCGTATTGTTGTCAAATAATATTTCACGGTATGGTGCATCGACAGAAAAGACTTTTCTAACATCATCCTCAATGAATGATAAACTTGAATTTGCTGTCTTTTTCAAAGTTGTGGATAATTCAGTACGTAATTTCGTGATCAATTGAAACATATCAGTTTGCATGACATTTGTAAAATTTTGATACTTTAATGCATCGTAAAATAGTTCACTGGGATAGATGATATTAATATCCACAGCGGATGCAGCTGCGATAAGACACAAGATTCCGAAACTTAATTTCATTTTCACTAAATTATTCTTTTCTCTCAAACCGAAAAAAAAACTTTTAATTGAGTTTATTTTACACGTACGTACGGAAAGTTCCTCTCTTGTTTCTTCAACAGAAAGTTTTCGACTATTGATTTAAAATAGAATGAAAGGCTCTTTTTATATACACGATAACTTATCAAAACAATAATTGTACGTGCTAAAATATCGATTAAAACACGAAGAGAATAATAAACAGGATGATAAACTTTATCATTCGCTAATACAAAGACATGGAACTGACATGGAAAAATCAAAATTATTTAATGTGAAAAATCTGTAATTAATTTATTTTATTACTTCCTTTTCACTACTCATGACGTTATCAACAAAAATATTTTGCAATACAATTTCATGGAAAAATGTTTGCGGATAGTTACGAAATGTATCCATTGAGGTCATTTTGTGCCTTTGTTATAGGAATCAGAAATTTATTGAGGTTTTCATGATAAATTGTTTCATTATTTTAATTTACGGGAAATGTCGTTTAACTTTCTGAATAACATCCCGTGTCGTCAATAGAGTTCGAGAATTGTAGGACAAAGTTTTATAGCACTTGTTTTTGCACGTCTGTTTTAATGAGGCAGGTTTTACATTATTTAGAGACGGTAATAATGGAAAATTTATGCATTTTTTATAATTAATTAAAATTCATTTTATGTTTCTTTAAAGGATTCCAAATAAGAAAACTTTAATAAATTTACATCCTTAATGCTTTAAGTTGCTTTGTTTTTCAGTTTATATCTTCAAAGCAGCTCAGCTGCTGTCTCAAAACCTCTGCTAGATAAACACTTCGATTTGTAATCAAATAAATCAATCATCCTAATTAGTTAACCATTGTGGTTGTTTTTGAGATAAACAACACATTTGTGTGACTTATTTAGGACAGAGACAAACAGCATCAATTCATCAACAACAGTCTTAATGCAAATAGAATTGATATGTGGAGTGGATACATCAAAAGTAACCAAAAAATCTGAAATCGATTAACAACATTATCTTTATGGCTATTTTTAGACGAGAATCGGAAGCTCGTCTAATTGTAAGGGAGATCTGAGTAAGGCTTAAGATTCATGTTTGGGTTTCAAGAAGAAACAAACTTCAAATGTCTTCAAAAATCAAAGCGTGTGTCATTCTTGCGAAAATAAGGCACTATAAACTTTTACAATGGAATTAATCATTCATAATTTTGAAACAGAATGGCCTTGATTCCAATAGTTAATAACATAAAATTAAATTTAATGATGAAATACGAAAATGAGCAAATAAACAACATTTTATTCCGCAAAAACCCAAGTAGATAAGACAGTGTACTTTATTGACAACTGATTGATGTAATAAATTAATTGACTCAGTTTTCCATGTTTGATAATCAAGGGCATATTCAATGGATTATAAAATTTATCACAACGCCTGTGCTGCTAATCTTAAGAAAGTGGCCAATAAAATTAATTGAATTTCTTAAAATAACTGTTTTATTCGTTAATTCGGGGATATAGGGGATTCGGAAATCTTTTGGCATTGAAGGGGAAGCACATATTCAAGTATTTTCAAAAAATAATTTACAACATGGGTGTGTATGAAGAACAAGAGTGTTTTGATTGCCACCATAATTCGAATGAATTTTACGAATGTTATTGAAAAGTAATAAAGTCTATTGAACCTTATCAAAATATCTGTCCAATTAGGCTACACGTATTAATGAGAATTTTATTTTTTGGTTCCTTTTGTAACTTTTGTGTATGTAATGCGTTACTTACGCAAAATTATATAGAATAAGAATAAGTATTTTTGTCATCAGACACTGTCATTGCCTAAATCTGTTTACTGACGACACACAAGTACTTTATATAAGCAATATTAGGGACTATTTGCAAATGTCGTTCTTTTTTGCAACCTTAACTGCATATCACATCCAAAAGGTGATATAAATGTGTCTAGGAAGGCAGTTCTGATATTTTTGGACATCATTAATGAACAACTGCTTATTTGCATAAAATTCAACAATAATATTGTTATTTCCCATTGAGAATTGGAATGCATGCATGAGAATTTCAGTGGGTACGTTCATAATTTATTTTTCAAATATGTACATGCATACACAGCCATTACATAAATGAAAATAATTGCATGCAAAATAATTAGCTGAAATATTATAAAAAAACCGCATTTGCATCAAAGCCAATTTATTGTGGCTCCTGCATTTACGTAAGAAATGTTTTTCATAATAAATGTCAAACAAAATATTATTTTTTTTATTGGCATGTCCAGCATTTTTGTTGAGCAAAACCAAAAAATTGTAGTAAAATAAATTTATTAAATTTAATATGAATGAATTGCAATAAATTATAAACTTGTAGCCATGAAATGAAATGCTTAATGAAATGTGAATAAAAAAATTCTCAATCCAATTATCGTGATGCCTTCCCTTTCATCCGTTTCTCCATCAAAATGGAAAAATATGTTTGCATGAATGCTTTGTTCTTCATTCTTTGAGAATGAAATGCTTTCCATTTTAATAATTGAAAGTTGATTTATAGATCCATAAGTTGGTAAGGTCTTCTTACTGCCTTCTTTTGACTCTTTTGAATATCAAAGATTTATTGGATTTATTTTCTGGAAGAGAACATTTATCCTTATGCATGACATAAATAGCTTTCGTTTGATCAATGAATTGAGAAATAATTTTAATTATAAATATGCAGAAAAAGTTTTTATTTCAATATTTTTTAATAAAGGTACATGAATTGGATTACCACTTGTATTCTTCGAAGCTATTAACAAGTGCTTCAAATTCAGGCATCAAGTTTCTGAATTGAACGTTTCTGACACCACGAGATGCTCGGGAAATGTCATGCAATTCCTTACAAATGTTAACTTGTTCTATTGCTGATTCGATCATCGTGGCAGCATAAGTTTTTGCAGTATTTAAGCAACCTTTGAAATTTGAGTCAATTGCTGCAAGTGCTGCTCTGAATGCATCAGCATCAACTGCATCAAATTGTAACTTGTCTTTAAGGTCCAAGTATGTTGAGTTTATGGCCTGTTCAATAGTTTCACTTTCAATAAGTGCGTTAAATCCAGCGAAACTATGGTAAACGAAAGTCGAAAGTTCAATATAATATTTATTCAGTCCATTAATGTTATCAGTAACTCCTTTTGCTGTTTTACTTGTGTCAGCATGATAGTTCTTAGAGCAAACTCCACCACGATTACCAGAAGTAGCTAATATAACTTGTAACATAGCGACAACATTATTGCGACAGTCATCAATAGGTAAAACATCTAGTGACTCAAAAACTGGATTATAAAGTTCCAAAAGATCGTCAGTATGATTTTTATAAACATTAAGTTTGTTGACCATAGTTCCACCCAAAATTGAACTGATTAATCCATTAGCAGCAAGATAGGCTGCATCAAAATCATCTTGTAATTTTTGAGCTGCTACTTGATGAGCCTTAGCAGTATCCATTAAAAAGTCAGGACTTAAAATGAAAGCCTTTGGTTGAGCACCCTATTTTGAGAAAATTAAATTGTTAAAATGACATTAGAGACATTTCAAGTTCCAACACTTACCTCACAGCATGCAAAAAGGATGGCAAAAGTAATTACTAACAGTTTCATTTTGAAAGATAGGATATGCACACACAAAAAAATTAATCTTTATTTAATCTCGTTCCTAGTTTTATAAAACAAATGTAATTAAATTGCCTTGAAAGCTCTTTCTCGACTAAATTCTCTAGCTTCAGTCTACATTCATTTTATACTCTGTACAGGGAGTACGATAAGGCAATGACGACTCTTGTTGTTTCGTTTTTCGCACAGAAAAAGACTGTACAGATATTGGAATAATGACAATAAAATTTTATGACGAAATGTGTGTTTGTATTCTTTCCTTCAACTTACACTTGAGGCCAATTATTTTCTTATGAATGACTTGAATTTAATCCATTCAAGTGGCTTCAATCTTTTGTGTGCTGATAAATAATTCGGTAAAAATTGGTTCGAGTACTTCCTTTCCGATTAATGCATTTTCTAACTTGGAGTTATCTGCCGTAATGCTTTATAAATAACATGATGATGATGATGATCATAATTTTGTGGCTTTTTGCACGTTTTGGATTAAAGATAATTTCATTCTTATCAGAAAATTAAAACTGGATGTAATTAAGTTTTTCAAGGGAATTCCCGAATAGTCTGTCATAAACTTACTCTATCTTTAATTTTCCTGTATAAGCATTATGTACCAAGAGTCTTAGGTTTGAGCCAAATTATTCTAATTTTGTTCATATTCTGGGTGTGATATGGAAGTGATTAGCAGTTGTAAAATCAATAATGATGGATGTATGGGCATCAAAATAACTTCAAATAAAGTGTATCAAATTTTCTTTCCATGTTATTATTTTTCATATTGGACACGAGTATCGACTATTATAATCCGAGAAAAGTTCCCCGCCCGATTAATCTATAAAGAATGAACGCATTTGACAGGCAAAAAACAATAAATAATGAAGATTAAAAGCTTGTCATTTAATAACAACAGCAGGTTGATGTTTGGCTACTTTCCATGTATTATTATTCTGTTTCTTTATGTTTAATATGTAGTAGACTGAATGTCTAAGATAATAGAATCTTAATTCTTCATGAGCTCCATAATTGTATTTAACCTACCTTCAAGGACATTATGCGCAATAAAATCGGATGAAAAAGGAGAAAAGCTCTTTTGAGATGTCAAGGAGATTCTATCATTAAAGATAATAATGTCAAATGGCTGAAATGAGCTGAGATGACTTCTTATATAAAGCTTTTTAGTATTAAAGCACCATTGAGAGATTTTTCACTTTCATTTATTCATTATCACATAATTATCATCTGTTCATAATGAAAAGTTTCTTTTTGGCTTTTGTAATTCGACTTTAATCCTCTCACAAACTTTCTTTCTCGTTCCCACTCTTTTATTCTTAATTGTCACTCCCTCTTTGTTTCACAAGTTTCATCCCTTAAATTTATTTTAGATTCTTTTAAAGCGAATTAATTAAGAATGCTAATGGAGATGGTAAATTCGTGCGACACTGCAAAAAATCAATACGAGTCTAAGACTTACCTGCTGAGAAAAGTTTTCAGTTGCTTTCTTTTGTAAAATTTTATTGTGCTGAAGTTTTAAATTTAAATCTTCTTTGGAATTATTTTGCAGCAAATTCTTATCGATATTTTTTATTGAATGTCCTGCTGAGTTTTTTTTTGACAGCATAAATTAGGTCTTAATGTAGACTTTGATTGAACCTCAACCAATTACAAAGTTAAGAGGCTTGCAGCTAGTCCATACAAAAAAATTAAATAAAATTCAAAATTAAATAAACCATTTGAACATTACGAACAAAATTTGTTTTAAACTAAAACTTTTAATGTCTTAATACACAAAATCCAAAAATTTCAAGCATTTCTTCAAGTGCTTTGTTCACGATAAAGTTAATTGGCAGTAATCACAAGTGGTGAAATTCGAATTTAATGCCAAAATGAATGCAATGAAATGAACTCGATAATAAAGAAGATTTATTTCCAAAAAAAAAAACGAGACACACAGAAAGAAATAATCAGAAGATAAATCTGTTTTCAATTAAAACAAGTCTCGCTGCACTTCATTGGATTGTCACATTTTTTCCTCACTCGACTATCACATGAATAGGATGGAGACAATAAGTAAACGTATGAAAAATGTCTTTTTTTCAAATCAGCAAGATTTTACATCTTCTTCAGCTTTTTTTGTCTACTTTCTTGGAAGTTAAAACCTTTGCAGAATAGAATGAAATATGAAAATAATGTTCCAGATGTCCCCAAGATATTTTCTTTATTATATTTTCCCCTTATCAGGATACAATTGTTACTATATATTCACATATAGAATTAACATACATCCATGTATATTATTGAATGAGACAAAAAGAACAGAAGCAAAAGAGAAGATAGAAAAAGCGCGCGTTTTATCAACCGAAAAAATGTGAAGTAATTTATTGTTCGAGGAATGAAAAATATGTATAGAGACTAAAAAGAGAGCTCGTGAAAATATCACGTTCCTTCTTATTGTATTTTTACTTTCATTCTTTATTCTCAGCAGAAAATTTCCATTTAACAATTTATCTGAAAAATAATGTTGACTTTAGAAGCTTTTTTGGCTTAATAACCATCTGGATTACTTTACATAGATTTGTGACTTTAAAAAAATTCTCTAATTAAGTTGAAATTTAAAACTTGACATTTTTTATTTGAAGTTTCCCGCACTTTTAAGTTCTTTTGAAAAAAACGTAGATTATTGTTATTTCATATCAAATAGACAGCTTATTAAAGCAATTCTGATGCTAAGCGCTTTGCTCACACTTGTTCAATGCTGCCTAAATGTCCAATTCACAATTAAACTTGTAATTATCTCAAAATACAGAATCAAAATCTTCAAGTGAGAATGTAAACAAATCAATTTTTGATTAGATGGATATCTTAAATTATAAAAACCAAAAGTAATCAAAAGAGCGTCTCCAACAAGCATGAAACTACCTAAACTAATAAAATATTCCCCTAATTTAATTTTAATGTCACAAAAAATGCGCATCAACTATCAACCCATAAATATATCACGAATAAATTCTTGTCTATAGACGCTATTGTGGCAGAATGATTCTCATTCTTCCCAGTAAAATACACATTGGAAGGCTTAATCAATCGTTATGTGTCGTTTTACATTTCAAATGTATAAATCTTCACGGCATTCAGCATTAGGATAATTTCAGAGTATATTCATGATGAGAAAACGAGACAACACTGAAAAGAGATACAGCGGAATGAAGCAGAAAAATTAGATGTCTTTAGAAATAAATTGTTAACTTACCAAGCAGATTAATTGATAGGGTTAAAAAGTTGAGTCATTTATGTAATTTTTTCACTTCCTTTAAACTCTGTAAAACATCAGACTACTTTCCTCACTCTAACCGACTACATACAATTTTGAGGAAATTACTAATGATGAAAATGCATCTATTTTCAAGTACTTCCTTCATATCTCGGTTTTGTCATTTTATATATTATGAGAAAATATTTTCTAAAACCAAAAAGCTCGGTCGAGAAATATCTTTTTTTTTATAATTCAGAGAGCGTATTAAGAAAATGAAAATCTACAAGAACAACAACAGTGTCATAAATATAAAGCATGCTGTGCTTCACTGAGAGTTTTCCAATTCGAAAATTCCAGTTTCGAAAATAAAAGTCCTTCCAGTCCTCATTCAACTGTTTTTGTTGCCTGTTTATATTATCTTCCATCAGACACACATTGTTAGTTCAACGTGCATCTTTCAATATAATAGACGTGATTCATTAGGAGTGTTGAGCACAGTTTAGCTATAAAAATAAGAACAAAAAAAATTATAAGACATAGTAAAAGGAGCCTTCTTGCATATGTGAAAGGGAAAAGAAAAAAAGATAAATTACATCAAAGTGAAAGGTTCCCTATTTTATATCCTCAAACGATTTGCGCTCCTTTTTTCCCACGATATTCTCTCATGTATGTCGGGAAGATTTGAAGTGGCGAAAAAAGATAAATCATATACATGAATTGCATACATTATCAGTGAATCATTAGTGATGTGAATATATGTGAAGCACAGGGATTTTTTTCGGACAATGATTTGCATACGTACAGTGACCTTTCTATCTGATGGATTAATCCGAAACCATAAATTATAGTGTAGCAGACTGCTGGAATTTTAGAGATTAGTTTTTAGACAGTTTCTGATTAATCATGGATGGTGGGGATTCAGATTCGGAAATTTTTTCTATTTTTAGGCATGTGAAAATTCCTAGTGATAAGATTTAGACCGGAAAACTGTCAAATGTTAGGAATTAATGATCTTTTGCTGGATCTTTGAAAAATTAATAAAAAAATTTGTTTTGAAATTTATTATAAAAGTTTTTAAATTAATTTTGGGATGAATTTTTTGGTGGCTAGGGAGACTTGAATGAAGTTTTAGAAGTTCCGAGATTTGCAGAAAAATTGAATAAAAAATGTATTTTAAGGTGATTGATGGAATTGTAAAAATTTGAAGGGGATAGGGCGGTTAAAAATAAATTAATTACTAGACCTTAAAAAACATTTGATCATGATTTTCTAAAACAAATTGTGTGAATCCAGAACAAAACCTTAAATCATAAAATTCATAAAAGTTTATAAGGCTTTTCATACAAATTTGAAAGTTTACAACTAATTCATTCATTGTGTCTAAAACAATAACACACACAGGATATGGCTGAATTGCCAACACACACAAAAACTCCTTCAACTCTCACAATTATGAGTTAACAACCTCAATAAGCATTAAGAAGAAAAAAAATGTTTTGTGTGCCTCAAAAAAAAAAATATAATTCATAAGAACTTTAGCAATTAAAACAGCCACAAAGGAAGCTAGAGAAAGAAACCCTCAAAAGAGAGGCTACTGTACCAAACAGCAATAATGATAGTAGCAGAAAATTTACATCTGTTACATAATTTTTATTTCCATCCATTCCCATTCACTGCTTCACATAAATTCTCATCACTCGCACATTTTTCTCATTTTGATTCAACAAATTCCCAAATTGGATTAATTTTTTTTAAGCGTAAACGCAAATGATGTATGTTGTGATGAGTATAAAATAAATTTTGTTGCACAGACGAAATGATAAAATAAAACAAGTAATAACAAGCAGCAGTAGCAGCAGAAATAGAACCAGAAACAAATGAATTTACATAAAGATGTGAATGAAAATTGAATGAACTGAAAGAATAATAAAATAAATAAAATGTGTATATTGTATAAGTAACAAAATAAAAGAGAGATAGGAGATTTATGGGCATATAGTCATAGTTGGATGTAGTGTATAGCATCATCAAAAGCAAGAAAGGAAGTCTCAACGATAGATGTTATGAAATTTAATGTCCCATAAGAATGTGCACATGATATAATATGAAATCATCATCATTATCCATATATAAATAAGTATAAATATAAACAGCATAAATATAGATACAGTTTGTATGACTGAGTGAAGAAGGATCAAATGTTAAATGATATATAAATAATAGAGAGAGAAAAAAGCAATAAATGAGTATAATATAGTTGTTAATAGCAGTGAATAAGTCCAATGATTACTGTCGTAACGGAATTAAATTATGCGGATGCTTACTGACCTCTTGTGCAGTCAAATTACATCGAGTATCATCAAGTGTGTCTTAAAATGTTGGATTATGCTTTTGATTGTCGGGTGCCCTTCACATAATAACGGTAATTGTTCAATTTCCTATCGCTAAACTCCCATGGAACTTATTCTCATCATCCTTACACTTCTGTTGACTTTGTATTTTCCATCTCATTCGAATGTGTCTCCGGATAGTTTGGAAAATGACCTTTTATGAGACATCTACAGGTTTTTTATAAAAAAAATCCAACGGTTTTTTGAAAATTTAAATTTAATGCTTCAGGATAATTTTTGTTTAAAATTTTCACAAATTGAAAAACTCAAAAACTGAAGCAACTATCAGCCATAGGCTGATCAATTTCACAGTAAAGGCGTCTGAGCTGACTACTTAGCTTAATTTAGAGCATTAAATAAGAAAGAAAATTCAATTACTTTGAGTGCGTTTAGAAGCAAAACAATTGAAATAAATTTAAAATATTTTTCGACAGTTAAAATAAATCCAAAACAATTTCCCTTTTTCTTCAGACAATACCCAATATTAAATTGCCTGAATTTTCTATAAAGCGTTACGAATGGAAAAATAATGTAAATTGAGTTTTTTTGCCATCTTTCTTCAGCACATTCAAGTACGTTTCTCTTTCGTTGTCTTAAGGACTTGTCTTCTTGCTTTTTTGGGGGTAAAAACAACAGAAAAAGGCAAATTATGTTGGCAATTATGGAAATGAAGTGGTCTCTTCTCACTATACATGCCTATTAAAGAATCATTCTGTCTTTCTGTTTGCGTAGCTATTTGATCGCAAACAATACCAAATTAAAGCAACAACACCATGCCTCCCTACTTTTTATAATAATCATAAGTGTTTAGTGTCTAGTATAAAAAAGGACAATTTTTTGCACATTTAAAGTACAAAAAAATGACAATTTGTGGCATTCTTTCCCATTTTATGTGCTTTTGTTACTGCTCATTCTTTATCTTCCACAAAATGCCAGCCTGACTTGCCTTTATGCTCTTCAAGTGCTTATTCTTTTATGTCAAAACCTCTTTTTTTCTACTGCATTCTATCGTCTTCCTCTGTCTCTCGTTTTTCATATTCTTTCGGCATGAATGAATGATTATGTACTGTACATACATGAAAGATCCAACCACCATCATCATCATCATACAACAAAACTTTCTTTATAAACTTCCTTTTTATTCATACATGAACGTTGACATGTTCATTTTTTCCATCATATACATGCGTTATGTAATTGCAAGTGAATGATGATGCATAAAAAACAGAGACATAAGAAATTCTCGTCAGAGCATTTTTAATTATAACTGAAAGCATCACAAAACACACAAAAAAATGATTGTTTGCTCTTTGTGGAGGAACTGACGAATGATCTGGGTGAACTACATAGGAAAATATATGAATGGATGCATGAATGATTTTATTATTTATAATCTTACTGTATAGGATTAAATGGCTGGATGATGGATGTGCTTTTATGGAATCCTTACCTGCGAGATGCAACATGTAGAGGATTAATTATTATATAGGAACATCCTATTGCTGAAACCTGTTATTTGGGAAAACCCTAGATCCATGAAGGATAAAAGGTTTAGAAACCCACATTTGCCCCAATACCTAATTTATGAACGACTCCCCAAAAATCAAAAATGTGAAAAAAAGTAGAAAATTAATGATTTTGTCAAAAACCCACAAAATTTTCAAATTTCATGTAATATGTACCTAACCAATTATAAAGTCAGTTATGCTCTATCTTTATTCACAATCAAACAACAGAACGTTTTCAATTCATGTTAAGATCTAAAGCATGCATTCACCATTTTAATTGAAAATCCACAAAGTGAATAAATTTAATTTCAAATTACCACTTTACAATAGTATTAAATCATTTAATTATGATCCATTATCATTATAATTGAGCTGCATACATGATAATTATTATGTATTTAATGGTTTTGTTGTTGAGTGTAATTCATTTGAATTAATTTCATTTTTTAATAACATTTGTTTGGATAGATGAATCCACATGTTCATATTAACAAAGGATTGTGGTAATTGAAGGTGTAAGGCAGTGTAAGGAGTGAATGATTCAGCCACAGTCGTAAACAATTCACTTTTTCTATGGTTTAATAGCCATTTTTATCTTTAGAATTGCTACAAACCACATCCAAAATTGAGCAATTCAAGTAAAATTGTCTGTACCTTGGAGTTGGATTCAAATGAAATCTTCTGTCAATTATCAGTACATTTTATGCCTGAACTTCCAAATACAATTCTTATTGTGACTTCCAATCATAAAAAATCTTGAGAACAAAGCATTTTTTTGTCATTGACTGAAATGTAAATGACAGATTGAAAATATTTCAGCAGAATATTATTTTTCCTTTGTCACTCAGCTTTTTTCTTTTGAGGTAAATGGAGCACAATAATGGATGTGAAAAATTTAATATTGAATGATGCATAAAAAAGATTCAATTGCTTTTCTTTATAGCTACTTTTTATTCAACATTTTGCATAATATGCAATAATCAGCAATAAAATGAAGACAATCTCAGTTCAGATGATGAAAATATTAAAATTTCTGCCTTGCCAAGTGCCATTGTGGTTTGATTATAGTCATTTTGATTTTTAAAGTGGGCCAATCTGAAATCTTCTTCATGAATTGACTTTTATTGACTCTGATGCAGGCTTAATCTAGTAGATCAGTGTTGTCCAAACTGTGAGCCGTGGCATTTTTTGAAAGTAACGCGAGGCGTATGCTATGTGCGACTTTGGTAATGGCTCGCCCTTAAGGTATCTCGTGGCTCAAAAAAGGTTGGACAACACTGTAGTAGATTTTAAGTTTAAAAGAAACTGAGATTACAAATGTGCTGTTTTTAAATATTTCATCTGGAAACTTTTAAAGACTAGATATAATCTAGACTTCGAAACTGATGAAAATGTTCAAAAATATCCTTGCATCCAATACTATGCAAACTTCTTGTGTGATCTATGGCAGAACAGCTAGACAACAAACCAGATTAATATGGAGGAACCATCCGAGGATAAGGTATAATGCTTAAGCCTCCAATAATTCCATAAAACTTTGTCAATTAAAGCAATGAACCAGCAATAATTCAAGCATTTTCCCCCATTATATGCTATTTTAAAATGAAATTTCTAAATTTAGAAATGTTTTATAAAGCATAAAAAATCCAAAGGAAATGAAAAAGTTAATCATACTCATCAATCATTCTTTCTGTAATCCTCTCTCCCTTAATTTCTTCCAAATAAAATAGATAACCAGATCCTTGAACTTTATGCTCTACTTTTTGACCCAAAACATTTCAAGTTAAATGAAAAGTTTTTCACGCTTTGATTTTATCACTTCCATTATCAAGCCATTTACATAATATAGGGGTTGAAGTTGCTGCAATCTGTAAATTATAGAGAAGCGAGAATATCCCAAAAAAAAAGTCAGATGACATTGAAAAAAAATCTACGTCTACAAACTTTCCACTTAGTTCCATAACTTTGCATCAGCTTGAAGTACTTGAGCTACTCTCTTCATTGTTGCCAGCATCACAATTTAATACTTTAAGTAAAAGCACAAACGTTTTATGTGAAGTATCATATAAAATGCTAGCTGAATATTGCATAACAAATTCCCATAATTTTCAATGTTTATGGAATAAAGTAAGTATGTATAAGCACTGAAAACAGATTTCTTTCTTTTTATTGCTCTTTGTGGCTCATTCGTCTATGCGAAAAATGAGGTTTTTTGTATTTATTCAGAGTTGACTGCTTAACAATGGATTTAAAGTGTTTTTGGATTTTTGAAGCTTTTTGCTGAGTTTTGTTGGATTTTTCAGAATTTTTGAAATTTTGAAGGGTCTATTTGTTCTGGTCTGAGGAGATCCGGAGCACTTCAAACCCCAGCTACCAATCCTTATCAGCATTAAAGCTCAACAGCTTAAGAAATGCTTCTTCGTCTCATAACAAAGAAATAAAATTCTCAAACTTATTCCATGTCTGAGCATTGCCTTAAAAAGTGTGCGTAAAGCAGGTTGTAGAAAAATTTCTCAACCACAAAATTCTCAAATTTCCATTTTTCTCCTCATACACTTCCGCATATTTCTTCCATCCTTATTGATACTATGATTTAAACTTTTTCAATAAAAGTTTTTCGATTAATATATGTGTAGAAAAAAAGGGATGACGTGAAGCGTGAAGAGAATAAAAATCAATGGATATACTGACCTCTGATAACCGCATGCGAGTGTTTGATTTTTGTGTGGGAATTTTTTGGATTCATTCAATTTTTGGCACTTAATAAGATTCGGATCAATGTGATTTGATATTGATAATAAATCAATGGAAATTTATTGATGGATTTTCATGATTTTGCTGTCTTTAAATTGTTTTGTTGATTTTTATGAATGAGCTTTGTTATTTTAAGAATGAATTTAATTTCACTTAAGCATGTAGGAGTTTTGAGGTTAAAAACATTCATGCTAGCTTAAGCAAAACAATTTTTTCTTCATAAGAAATTCCAAGTTTAAATATTTGCTTGCACAAAATGTTGTCTTAGTAAATATGAAATTCAGCACATTTTAGAAATTATGAAAAAGTTATAAAGAAAAATATTTTGAGTCAAAGCAAAAGATTTCGCGTAAATTCCTTAAAAAACATCTGCGAAATTTTCCTCGTAATCGTTTTTCAATTCATCGTCATAATGACGTGGAAAAATGCTTGTTAATGCTTGTTTCTAGAAAAAAATTTAAATTTTGTAAGGTTAAAAAAATTCATTTTATAAAATTTTAAATTTGCAAGCTTGGTGTTTAATCTTTATGTTTGGATAAATTAATTATGTCTAAAGAGTCTGTCCTGGAATCTTTAATTTGAGTCGAATTTATTTAACGTGGGTTTAAAGATTTTTAATATGTATGTCATTCTTGATTTCCTTAAGATATAAATTTTTCACATTTTTAAAACCACAAAACAATTGATAAATCCTCATAAATAAATTTGTCATGTAATAAAAATCAGTAAAGCCATAAAAAAGCTCTTAAGAATTCCATAAAGTATAAGAATTCAATGTTTTATGTAGCAAAAGTTGAAAACTTTTCGTGTTGCTGAAAATTTCAAAAAAAAATTTCTTTATGTCACTTTGAAAAGTTTGTGCTGAAAAAATCCACAAGAACAAAGAAAGTTACAGCATGAAAACAATAAGAAGTAAAATTTATTGTATCCGCAATTGAGGGAAATGGAAAAAGGATTAAAAACAATATTTATGGAGGATAAATTAGATAATCTTTTGGTGTTATGTCCTCCTCGCCCCCCTTTATGCCTTATTTATTTTACGCAAATTGTTGAAGCCATGAAAAATGGCCTTTCCAAAAATAACAAAAGAGGACAGAAGAGTGTCATTGGAATGCCAATAGAAAAACAAGTCAACGTCTAACGGTGTGGAATAAAACCAAATTGATTAATGGACGAAAATTAAAATAAGCGCTTCATTAACTTTTTGCTCTCCACTTCTGCTCATCAGTGCATTATTGCTTTTAGTGCCCCTTTTTCATTCCCATTTGATTCTCATTGACCCAGAAAGTGTTTTGCTCTTAAAAGAATGAAAATTTTCTCAGCATCGATATGGGATCATCCGCAATTGACGTCACTCGAAATTATTAAAATTTTACTATGCCTGCTTACCTCCTCATAGTGTCTATATACTGATTTTTGATAGAACTTTTAAGAAAATTCAGCATGAACATCACTATTGAACAACTCCCACAATATTCACTCTTTTTTCCTTTCGAACGTCATTAAGATTCTTTTTTTGCTTCTCGTATTTTTTTGACCTCTTACTACTACTCCTCAATGTTTAAATACAGTCATTTTCATTATAAAATTTTCTCCATCATTCAGAATCTTTTTTCTTTCCCTTTTAATTATTCTTTTCTTACTTCTCTATCCTCATTCTGTTTATTCTTCTTGCTCAAACCGCAAGAAAATTCTTCACACAAGTTTCTCGCTTCACTTATTCATAAGATCGTTTTCCTTTTTTTTTGTGTGTATGCTTTTTATGAGTTGATGGAAGAAGTATTAATGATGATATCTGGAGATGATTGATTAAAGCGCATTTAGAGAATAAAGGGAACTTTTGAGGTTATTGGAGCTTTTAGTAAAGATTAGCTATTACATTATTGAATCCAGGTCATATAACTTATTTTGTATTGTCAATTGAAATCAATTAGATTAATGTGTCTTGGTAACAAAAGGACATGAATCTTTGTCATAAGGATATCCATAGAAAGTTTATATGAATTCTTCTGAACTCAATTGACAGAAATACTTCAAAATTCCTTTGATATCAATAAAAAAGGAACTTCATCAGCCAATCAGTCATAAGAAAAAGATAAGAACAAAGAAATTTCGGATTTTGTCAAAAAATGAGTTTTTAAAAAATTCTCTTCCGCATGAATATTTCCCTCAAAATGAGTTCAAGTTGAGAAAATAGCATCAACAACAGCGATAATGATGAGAATAAAAAACTTTTTCTTATTGAACTTTCCTGCTTGAATCTTTTGAAATCGATTTCATTTCTATTCGGCAAACAGTTTAATAGATCCATATCGTCAATGCCATTATACATCTTATTCGATTTTAATTTTCAATTAAATTCATTTCTCAAGCATCCGATGATTTTCTGCCTCGATACATTATGGAAAGGGATTTTCTTTCTTTTCTTTCTTGAATGTCACATTTTATCGTATCTTTTTTTAAGAAAAACTTTTCTTTCTTTCCTTTCTTATTGGCAACCGATGAATGTTTTTCAATTTCCGAAGTATTTCTTATTTCTTTTCATCCCAATTTCACCTCCATCGACTCTCATCTCAATGTCTATTATTATTAAAGACACATAGCGATGAGAGGATCCTCAATGGAGCACTTTTACGGTCTTTCCTTGACGAAGAAGAAAGCGACAAAACTCAATTTGCATTAGGGTTCATCTGTCAGTGATGTCAAATATTAAGCAGAACCGAATAGCATAAGATGGTTAATCGAATAGAAATCTGGTGCCAAGGCGGAATGACTCTAGCATCATGTTGGATTCGGTTTGAATCCAGCACCATTCTAGAGTCACACCGGTTTGCTGATCGATTAACCGATTTGTCCCATTAAGCAGAGCCTGTAGCTATGGAATACTCAAATATTAAGCATGAAAAGGTCTAATTTCTTCATAGACGTCATTTAGAAACAACTCGCAAATGTTATTTCATCTCAAACTCGTTTTATGTCTTGTTCTCACTTCTTATTATTCTCATGCCTTCACACTTATCTAAATTTATCTTCTTAAAAGTATCAGATAATGAAATATATTGCCTCACATATGTATGTGAGCGAACATGAGGAGATTATCTATTGTTATTGCAACATATTTTCACAATTTCCGCGTACTTCTTATAATTTATTCGTGTCTGTTTTATTCGTTTAAGTGTCATTTCTCGTGAAAATATATTTTTATTAATAACATTATCTAAAGACACGGATGTGAAATAAACAACTTGACATATAAATCAATTTTGAGATATTATGAAAATATTTTTGATTATTTTCAACAAGTGTCTTAGTAATATTGCGTATAACTTCCTACATACTTTATGCTCACTTAGTTGATTTCCTCCCACTATAATAAATGAAGCCTTTTTGACATAAAAAGTTTCCAAGTCATTTTATTTTATTTGAGTGGGTTGATATCAAAAAGACATTTGCTTTGAGCTTTGCTGCCAAAATTCAACTTCGTGACTCTTTTTGAATTTCAAAGCTTTAAAGTCTAATCATTAAGATTCAACATTCTTCCAGTTTTTAATAAACCTTTAAGTATCTGTGAAACTTTTGTTTTATAAAGCTATAAACTTTTAATCTTGAAAAGTTTTCCAATCATCCGCATTTAAGGCATCAATTTTCATCAACTCAATTTTACCCTTGAAAATATTTTTCATCGGAAAGTGCCAAAAAGTTTTCAATCGTACCTCAATTTATTTCAAATTGACATTAGTGTCAGGTGTTTTCATCAAGTCTTTCCCTTGTGCATAATCATTCATTTATAAATAAATAAAGAATAAGCAGAAGAAGTTTCATTTTTCTAATTTTTTTCATTCTCTTCCTATCCATTCTAGGATTATCGCCATTCGTAGGAGATAAAAATAGTAAAATGATACGTAAAAATCAATACTTACTATTGCCTCATGTACCGAATCGAAATGGTGATAAAGTTGATGCATCAAATAGTAGTAGCAATAACAATGAGACTAGTGATACAAATGATATGAATCTACAGCATATTGTAAATCACAATTTCCTTATGGAAACTAGTGAAAATAACAATCTTGCATCAGTGAATGAGAATGATGAAAACTATTTTGAAATATTCAAGACTCCAATGAGATTCGGTACGGAAAATCATACAGAAGTGATAGCACAAGTTGGAACAACTGCACATTTGCCTTGTACAATTCACAATATTGGAGAAGGAGTGGTGAGTAATTATGAATATTATTTTTCATCCTAACATATTGAAGTTTCCTCTCAGGTCACTGAGCATTTATCTCAAATAAAGAATAGAGAATAGAGATTACATTGTATCTATAATATGTCGAGTTTTTGGCATAAATGCTTGAGTCATATCACCAAGTTCTGCATTAAAATGATTGTTCTTTTGTGAGTTTATAATGCAGATATGATTGCTTAAAGTGTATTGCTGCATAGTCGATAATTTTGAAATAATTACGGTGCCTTAATTTGAGTTGAATCTTAACTTATATGCACATCCAAAAAAAAACCACTTGTTTACGAAAAATGTGCATCAATAAATATAAAATTAAGGTTGTAATTTATGGTTTGCACGGAAATCAAACAAAGAAGCAAAAAAAAATTGGCAGGTACTTGTTGTGATATGTGAAGCCAATGATAATGTCAAACACTTTAACTGTCAGATAAGATTTCGGAACGGAAGAAAATTGTACATTGATGTCTGTACAATTTCTTTCCTGACGATAAAGAAAAATTTATTATTTTTGAGATTATCGCTGTCAAAAATCCCCATATTTACTGGCTGTTGATGTAATTAATGTATTTTTTCTTTCAATTTATCAGGTGTCATGGATTCGGAAAAATGATTATCATTTATTAACTGTTGGATTAACAACGTACAGCAGCGACGAAAGGTTTTGTGCAACGCACTTAAAAAATTCAGAAGTAAGCAACTTTTTTTTTGCTTATTCTTATGAACTTCCACCAAATGATTCCTTCCATTAAATTTCCTTTTGTAATCCCCGAAATAATTTTGATGCCAACAAAAGCAATTTTACACACAGAACAAAATAATCATGAGTAAATTTTCCATTGTTCAATATCAAGAACGTTATTGACATTTGTTGAAATAAACAATAAGAATCCCATTCAATTTGTTTTGTAATCGAATGCTTTGTCAGCTGAAAGCATCAATCCTTATCAGTCGATATGAATGTGAAGTCTAATAAAAAATTTAGATGCGTATGAAAAGTTCTGTAAGGCGATGATAAACAAAAAGGAATTTAAACTTTATTTTTTCGAACAATTGAAATTTGGCGCGCTTTTTACAAAGAAACTTTATAGTTTTGGAAGATCTGATTTATATCAAGGGTGCGAAACTGATAAATTACATTTTGATCAATTTTGATCATTTTTGATTAAGTCTTAAACATTAATTAAACAGTTCAGAAATCGAGTTTTCAATACTGAAAGTGAAAATCATACTCGAAAAAATCGATTTAATCAGAAACTTTTGTTTGCAAAATGAAATCCAACATTCACGTGATTTTAAGCATATTCATGTTGTACGCAACTATATGTTTGAGCTTAATACCGTTGACATAATATCCTCAAACATAAAATGCTAGATTAAATTTTCAAAAAGATCTAATTTCCAAAATATATTTTCCAATAAAGGTTGAATTGAAGATTAGTGCCTCAAAGCACAGATTTAGAATTCAAGCATCACTTTTCTATAGAGTTCAACAATATTAATTTCAAATAATGTTAAAAATATTGACATTTTCCTACAATGTTTGTTTAATCCTTTTTTAAAGGTCTGATCGAATTTGAAGCGATATTTTAAGACTCATTAAACTTCCTACACACCTCAACAATCTATCCGAGAATGTGTTTAAATCTATGAATAGTAATTTCTTTTATGTCTTCACCCTTTCACAACCGCTCGGGTAGAATTTCATCATCAAATGTTAAATTGAGTAACTTTGTAATTGACTTCAACTAATTAGGACTGAAACATGCTTTGTTCACACTTTTGTATGATCAAATTTCATGCATGAATTGAATATAATTATTAATTTTAAACACAAACATTTGTTCTTGGTTCTCAAAGTTAATGTTTTAATTCCAAGAAAAATTTATATTTAATCTTCTCAAATGACAGCTATTGGCTCTAAATCTCCAATTTAAAACATTAATTAGCTGTGAGATTAAAGCCATTAGTTTTCCCATTTTACTTTATTAATTGGCTTTTAACTTTAATTGAATGAAACTTGATTCTCATTTACATTTTGAAGTTGTCAGTCAATTGCTCTTTGCTTGTTAACAAAGTTAGTGATGAATTAAATTCAATAAGTTTTTGGTTGAATGATTTCTGATGATTTCATAGAATATAGAATCTTAAAGCTGTTAGGCTATGACTTGAAAAAAGTTTATCAATAAAGTCTTCTTATTCTTTTTTTATACCCGCCGAAGCCTTTCATATGCTTTACAATTATACCGAAATAGATTGAAATAATTTTAAAACTCGACCGTATTTTGCCTAGTCTTTAGAGAATTTTAAAGCTTATAAAATAAATTATTTTTAAAAAAGGCTTGCCAGTCATCCAATTATGATGTCCACCAATAAATAAGGAAGTTAGTAACACTGAAAATGATTTTTTTACATGCCAATTGATAGAAAGCATTTTTTAATCAAAAACATTAGCAAAAAGGCAAACAGAATATATAAATGAGTACACAAGGATTGCCTTTACCAAAAATTCCAAATTAAAAGGATGCAAATTACTTTTCGCTTTTGGCATAAAGGAGTAAAATTTTTTTAAAAAAATACGAGAAAAATTCTTCTTTGTTCACCTGAAAAAGTATTTATAATTTTAGCAATGAAGATTCTTTAAGGATTAAATATAAAAATTATGCAGGTCATGTGTTACTAAAATGGAAAAATTTTCCGTAATTAGAATTTTTGTTCCACTCATTTTTAAAATTGCTTGTAGGAAGAGATGAGAGAAAAATCAATAAAAATTTAATTTCTTTTAATCCTTAATCGCTTCTCATAAAGGACTGGACTTTACAGATAAAATATGTTCAAATGAGAGATGCAGGACAGGTATGAGGATAAGCATCTTAATATTTTTTGTAATATGATTTTCATTACATTTTTATCTATTCCACAACAGTATGAATGTCAAGTCACAAAGTATCCGCCCATGTCAATATTTTTAACATTGAATGTTGTAGGTGAGTAACGAGATCCATTTTATGATATATCTATTAGCCATGATGCTATATCTTGTACAAATATTTTGATTTTATTTGATGTACATGTACACACATGCTACTCATACTTTATACGTGTCTATGAATCTTCAATATTTACCATAAAATACACACTTTAGATGGGCTTGTCATGTCATCATACACACTCTTTGTGTATTTGTTTTTCTTATTAGTTCATCATATTATCCCCTTTTTGAATTAGACTATCGGATCTGCATATTTATGGGAAAATGTTTCTCATTCCGTAATATAAGGCACAGAGTACAATGCAATATATGCAAATATTTTGTTTATTCACCTTAATAAATATGCATACGATCTGAGAATATTGAATATCATTTTCAGTCAGAGAGCAAGCAGCATCAATTTAATAATAAAAAATCATTTTATCCTTCATAAATAACATTTTCAATATTTATTGAAAAAATTTCATTCAATCTATTTCGAGCTGAGTCTTTGTCAAAAAGATAAAACAATATTATTGAATATGGCTTAATTTTGGGGATTTACATTCTCGTTATATAAACTTTTTTGGACTGCAAACCTTGGACTTGATATTATTGCCATGTAATAAACTGATTATCTCAAGTGGCTTGATAGCTTTGGCAGCAAATAATAAAATAAAAATCACACAATTCGCAGAAAATTAATTTAATAAGTATTTTTTTTTTTATTTATTAAATTGCTCATTTCCTCAATTAAGTTAAATAATTAATCTGCAATCTTAAAAAGGGTTGATTTTATGATTTTATTTTTTTTTTGTTATTAAAGTGAAAACCATACTAAGGAAGTGTCGAAAATTACCGTTAAATATGAATTTAAATGTTTAAAATCCGTTAAATTTTGAATGGAAATTCAATCAATAAATTCAATTTTATAAAATATCGACTTTCTTTCAACATTTTTTGTATCCTCCGACACTTAGATTTCCATAGTATGGTGAAAACTATCCTTAAAATGATCAATAATTATGAACAAAAAATTATCAAGATAACTTGAATCACCCAAATCCAACTTTATTTCGGCACATTCAAGTGTTTTTCTTAATAAAGTACGAACTATTCAAATGTTCTTATCAACACATCAAGTCAAGAAAATGAAAACTAATACCAAACTAAGTCAATCGAAACATATAGACTAAATATCAAGTTTATAAGCAGTTCTATTCAGCTATAAACATTTCAAACTGTTTCAAACCTTAAACCTAATTTATTTTTATCGAGATTTCTGTTTCTTTCATGTGAGAAAAGATGTGTTGAAAACTTTCACATTGATTTTGCTGCTCAGATCCTTTATTCAAAATACTTTACGGAACGGCATCATCATCTTTATGGTATCACATACATATTTTTCCTCCTTTCTTCTTTTTTCTCTTATCGCAAAACATGTTAAATGTGCTCAATGACAGATTCAATATTTTCACAGGAAAAACATCGAATCGCAAATTCAAAATTTATGACGATCGCAATAAAAAAGGAAGTGAGGAAAAGGGCCCCATAAAATTTGTTCGTAGAGGAATTTTAGTAAAAAAAAATTATGCGTGAAAAACTAAGACATAGAGTGAATGGGACGATGGAGGAAGCAATGCGAGTTGTTATATTGAAATATTGCCTTTTGAGCTATCGGCAATTCCTCTTTCTTTTTTGACATTTTACTGCCGTTTTTTGTTATTATTGTCATTATTGTCCTTGATATAACATATAAAATATTTTTTTTTTATGTACGATCGTTCTCTTATCCTAAATTGCAATCAGAAATGTTTCCTCGTCTTTTTATTATGTCATTTGACCTCCTTACATGACGACACACGCCATGACATAAAAAAACTACAATTTCGATTTTAAATGAAAATAAATTGAATAAACTTGCATGAAAAATATTTGGCAATAATTAGCGATGTGTTCAAATCAATTTCCGCATTAATTAATTGGAATATGACTGATTTACAAGTTATTATTATTATTTATGATTTATAGAAACGCTTTTGGTAAAATTTACAGCTTATTGAATTTTAATGTTGTTGAATAGAATTCGAAAAGCTTTCCGGAATGGCACAAGTCGGTTAATCGATCAGAAATCTGGTGCAAAGCCGGCATGAATCTGGTATGGTGCAAGATTTCTGATCCATTAACCCCAATGCTAGCAAACAGAAATTTTTGAGTTCTTATTATTCGAACTTCGAATTTTCGAGGTTCTTATTTTTCGAAAATCGAATCTTCGAAGTTCTTATTTTTAAAAAAATTCGTTGTGAATTATTATTTTTCGAGTAATTTGTAATTTTAGTGAACATTCTTACTAGTTTTTATGATTAAGATAATCACTGTGATGAAATTGCATTCCTTAAATGTTTATGCTTTAAAAAACACCTAGTTTAAAAAAAAATAAAAAGTAACAGACTTTCTTATTTTGAAATTTTAAAAAAATACCGCGCGAAAATTTTGAATTTTTTTTGTTTGTAACGGACTCTGTTCTCTTTGCTAACATTGGCATTAACCGACTTGTGCTATCCGGGTTTGATCATTTTGTTGCTTAGTTTCAAATTTCCTAGTTTCAAAAGTGATTTTCAACTTCAATCATCAATTTATTGTAAATGTTATAAATCACATACAAAATATCAATCATATCCATAGTAATATCGTAGCTAATAAACTAAAGAGCATTGATTAACATAGTACTGCTTCAAAACAGTTTTATGTGATGTTAAAATGCTGAAAATTTAATAAAATTAATTCAACAAAAAAAAAAGTTCTGGATTGTTTTTAATTTATCATTACAACTGCTTCCAAACGCTTAATTAAAATTATTTCAAAACTTTCTGAATTCGTGGTAAACAACAATTAAAAATTTTTCTGGTTAATTGCTTGTTCCATGCCTCGCAATGTGTTTATTTACTGCCACTTTATAAAACGTGTGAAATTCAATCAAAAACAGACATGGACAAACTTCAAACAATGTTGCTATTATTTCCAGGAATGAGCACCAGAATAAAGTGTGTCATCCACAAATGATTGTAAAATGAATTATTCAATGCGATATTCAATGATAATACAAAAAAAAATATCGCAATGAATCAGCTTAAATTCATTCAGATAGAAATTGAGCGAATGAAAAATTGTAAAAAGAGCGGAATGAATGAAAAGACTGGAAAAAAACGTATTAAAAATATTAGCGACAGAATAATCAAAATTGATTGCCCAATTGCGTAGAATTAAAGCATGCCTTTATGATTTAAATCTCTATCATAAATTATATTTGATTCATGTATTTTTGCTTATTCCTTACTCCATCGTCAACGAGAACAAAAGACAGACCATGATAATAGAAATGTATGTAAGAAAAATAAAAGAATCTCCGCCCAACCATTCTAGGCAATTACAGCCTAAAATATTATACTCACTGTCTTCAATGAATTAAAAATAAGAAAAAAATTCACAGTTGAATTGAAAATGATTAATTTGAAATTTATTGAAAGGAATCCCCATCATAATTCACGATAAAATGAGGGGCTTAAAAACATTTTCTTTACCATTGTCGAAATGATAAAAAGATAAGAAATTCCATTTTATTATTCATAACACGATTAATACCTTAAGCCGTACTGCTTTATCATCACATTCACATTCAAATATTCTGATTGTATCTGAACAACTTGAAAAATGAAAAAAAAAAAATTAAATTGAAAACAATTGTCACGAAGTGGTCGGACGTAATAAACAATTAGCTGAAAAGCACAGAATTTCATTCGTGATTCAACCTGTCTAATTTACAGCGTGTCATGAAAATTATAATGATTCTAAGAGAGATTGTTTTGCATATTCATTCTCTATTTTAAATTTATGCACAATTTGATACTTTGGGGAAGTAGGGATGAGCTGAGGGTGTCTTCAAGGATGTAGAACTGATCTTCTTGGAGTCATTATTTCAGTTCCAACAGACCTACAGTTCCTTAATGTCAATAAAGTCCATTTTAGTCAAAATATGTCTGATAAGCTTATGTGAGCAAATCTGTCAGAACAAGCTGAGTTGCTGTGCAAAAGTTTCAACAAATCAGTATATAACCTTCCAAGAATGTAAATTTATCCATTGCCACTTAAAAATGCTAAACTTACCAACATCAAAACAAATTTTATGAATGAAAATTCTAATTTTGGCAACAGTTACCAAGCATTAGACCTATTAAGTAGGAAGAGATTATTTTAATTAGTTGTACTGCATATTGTGGGCAGGGATCATTTCACAATTAGAAATTTCTGAGAAATCTCAACAGCTCATTATTATGCTAAAGCAATACAATCAAAACAGCGTCAATTAAAATACAAAATTACAAATGAAACGAGGGAATATCGAGTCATTACCATTATTACAACTGCTACACAAGATTGAAAGATGTCATTAATTTGTTTTCAATTCTCAGTTCATGGAAAATTGTAACTTAACTACAGTAAAAACATTATATCTTCAAATCACGAACAAACAAGTTGGCACTTCAGACATACTCAAAGCATCCTCCAGCACATAACGTTAAAACAAATTGACTTGAATGTAAATCAAATATTTGAACTTGAGCGACCTGCTCGTAATGCTTTATATGCGATAGTATTATTAAAACGACTTTTATCATGTAAGACAATCTGAGAAAATAAGGAGAAGTTTGGAGTCGAGGACACGTTTGTACACAATTATGGAATAAGCTGGTTATTATTTATCTTGGTTTGATTGGGGCTGCTTAAGAAATTGTTGAGGTTTTTGTATAAACTTTGGTAAGCAAGTACGAAGTTGAAGTTAAAAACCTTGCTTTAAAGTGGTATGAAACTTATATTCTCAAAATTTTAACAAGTAGCATGCAGCTGCAAAATTGATCTATATCGACATTTTTGAATAAAACTCCCAGTCCTCAAAATCCCCAAGCCATTTCAAAGGTATGTGACTCATTCCAAAGGTCAATTTCGACTATACACAAATGGAAGTACGAACTTCGTCTTATTTAAATGATTATTGCAGGATCATTTACTGTAATAGATGTTTCGCACATAACTTTGAGATGTTCTCATCAATGAGCACAAAACTGAAATGAGATTTAAATAAATTGGATATGAAACTTTCCCATGCAGTAGCTTAATACTATTTTGAATAATTGCTTTGAAACTTTTGCGTCATGCACTGGTGCTCACTCATGAATCATTTTGAAATTTGTAAGGAATTTGAGATGAAAAGCTTGAACTCTCGACACTCGAATGAACTTTCCCATTGAACCTCATTCTTCTGCATTTTTCAAGCAATATAAAATTTCATAGACTGATAAAAAGCATTCATTGTAACCAAGTTACTTTATTGAAATTCTTTGAGATAAAAAAATAATCGAATTACTTTAGAGTCAACAATATTCTTTTTTCCAATTGTAAGCACAAGCAAGGTGAAATTCAAAATAAAGTCATTGCGGAAAATTGAATCCGCAAAAAGATCATCAAAGTTGCTCTTTTGTTATTTTTATGAAGTCACCCTGATTTTTTTTTTTTTTTGAGGCAAGGATGGAAAATTAATTTAGTGAACTTTCTGTCTTCTTCTCCATCCTCACCACCTTAAAAAACATAAATACCAAGAAATCTTACAACTTTTCTCCGTAATTTTTATATAACTTCATAACAATATTGTGTAAATTATTAAAGAACAAATTTTCATGACAAGGAAAGGAATTTTTTTGTGTGTATCAAATAAAAAACTTTTTGGATGGGGGCTGAAAGGTTTCAGAAAATTGAAATGAAAATAAAAACTTTTTTTTTATATTCAGGAGCCTGAAGGTTTTTATTTTATTGTTCATTCTTCAATGCTCTTGTGAATTGTGTGAAACTTGCCTGTTTATTCAATTATTGCCCACACACATGTGTGGTATCTGAATGGACTCAAGTGTGCAAAAATTAGAACTGAAACATTTCTATAGAAAAGGTTTTAGTTTTCGTAAAAAGTGTATACGGATGTGGGTGAGATGTCTGCGGAACTTGAGAACAATTGGTGGTTTTGAATTGAATTTTGTATATTTTATCAGGATTTCACAGAAACTTCCTTTTAAACCCTCAAGAAAGGATGTTTTGATGAATGAATTTTATACTAAATTTAGCAGCAATGCTTTTACATTTTATGTCTGTAAAATATTCTTTTTTTGGTCTTTATTCAGAACTTTTTAACGGAAACATAAAATTTGAACTTTTCTATAAAATTCAACTAGTTTCACACCCCTTTGATTTGTTAACACTTCTTTGTCTTGCTTTAAGTTTCTAATTGAAAAAGCAAACAAATTTAACTTTTACTTAATTATTAGACATAAATTACTCACGCCCATCTAAAGTAGAAATTGTAAGCGTGTGTCAAAGTCAATTTTCAGCAATTCATCCCTTGGTTTTTGTTTACCGAAGATAAAAACATAAACTAAAACTTTTTTTCTATAATTTTTCCATTTGAATATAAATTTTACGCTTTGTAAAATTATTCTTGCTGTAAGCTTGTAAACATATTTTTTTCCTTGCTTTAAACTTCCTACTCGTGTAATTTCTGTCAATAAAAAGTATGTACAATTCATCTTTACAGAAGCGAGAGCAGAAATTGTAGGTCCATCACTGAAATATCTCACACCAGGCTCAACACTAAAGCTCATTTGTAAAGTTTTACAAAGTACGGAAGCAACAGCGTACATATTTTGGTATCACGATAATAGAATGATAAATTACGATCTCGACAGAGGGATAAATGTTTCATCAGAAGCAGGTAATTTTTCCTTCTTATGTATTTTTTATAATCATGCCAAACAACCAAGAGAAATGGCAATTTTAACCTTAAAAAGAAGTAAGTGCGAAAATAAAAAAAAATCATTCATTCCTCTTCTTCTCGTTTCTCTTTTTATTTTAAATTCAATTTTCACAGACTTTCATTATTCAGAGCTTACCATATTACACACTACGAAAGATCATTCTGGAAATTATACTTGCGTTCCAAGCAATTCTCAACCAGCATCAGTCGTCGTACACATTTTCAAAGGTATTTTGTTAATGAAAAATACATTTTTTGTTCCTTTATTTTTTTCCAGTTTATAAATGGCATAGAAACTTAATGTCATGTTCTGTCTGAAAGTTTGCAGAACAAACTTTTACTGTAACATGAAAAACAATTTTTTTTGGAATGTACAAAATCTTGAAAAATCTTGCTTAACTTTGATTGAGTTCGCTCAACAGAATATTGATTAGGTAAAGTTTATCAAAATTTCTTCAGGGCATGAAAACTTGAAAATAAAGTCATGAAAAATATGAATCTTTAAAAACTGAAATAAACGGAAGCTGTGGACCTATCCATGCTGTTTAGTCAGCCAATAGGATATCAAATTTTAGGAATTTGTCATTCGTTTTCCACAAATCTCATCAATAATTTTGCGTCAACAGCTTAAAAAAATTTCAATTAAAACTTCAAGTTCCATTGTTCACTTCATAAGCTTAATAGACAAAAAACATAAAGCTCCCATGAGAATAAGAAGAATTTCTTCATTAAGCGGATTTATAGAATTTTTATCCACAGAAAAGTTTTGCAGTGCATGAACACGGGATGTTTACTCGTGAGAAAAATCAAAGGAAAATTAAATAAATAACATCTTAAGAGACGGAGATACTCGAGTGCTCACACTTTCAATTTTACACAAACATTATGCATGCACTGCAAATATATTTCTAAAGAACCAAGAATGGTGGAAGATACATCACATGTGTGTTTGTATACACTTAGGAGTATGTATACAGAAAACAAGGAAAAAATTTCATCCCGCCAGCTATTTACTCAAATACGTGAAATTATTTTCAGCATATCTCTTTATTTTTTACTCAAGGAAACAACCACAAATTCTTTCCTTTTTAGGTTTGTAACTTTCTCATTTCCTTCTTCTTATTAACGCTGACAAGTGTGTGGATGGATATACATATATGTTATGAATTTTCATGTTTTTGAATATTGGGAAATTTGTGTTCATTCCCTCATTGACGATTCATCTCTTTGTTTGTGTTATTAAAAATTGTTATGATAGGTTTTGGAGCTTTAGCTGAGAATTGCTTAGAATTGAGCGCATTTCTTTAAATTTGGTAAGCTATACTAATAAAGAGCGGCTCATTTAAGTAGTTAATTGATAAAAACATTCAATAATGCTTTTGCATCTTGAGAATTCCACAAGAAAGTCTGCAACCTAGGATAATGAATTTTAATAAATTCCTTCAATTTCCCAAAAGTTCAAAAGAAGACAATAAGCTCATTTTGTTAAGAAAATTACCGCAAAGCATTAACTTTTACAGCTTAATTGATAAAAGCATTTTTATCTGCAATCTCTTACAAAATGAACGTTTAGGGTTCACATTCACCTTAAATTTCTTGTTGGATTTTCCTCAAAAAAAAAGGAAACGTGAAAAGTATGAATTATTAAAATCTTTCATAAAAAAAGTTTCTTGTGTTGACATTAAATATGAAATGGGGGAGCCCATGCATCTATCTTATATTTTTTTCACGAATTCGCATGCTGCTTGAAGTTGAATGTGCTTATAAATTCTCATGGGGCTATATAAATGCAGACTTTTACTATAATCGAGATTGTGCTGCGTGGGCGTATAATTTTTCATCATATTCACGCTTCTCATAGTCAGAAATGATATTTTTTCTTGCTCTCATATTCAGTTTGGATAATTTATTCGTTTTTCGTGAATAATTCTTTATGAATGATTCTTGCTCACCTACAAAAATAAATAAAAAGCTCATATTACGCTAAGAAGAACTTGAAATTGTACTTAACTGATGTTTAAGGGGGAGAAACTTATAAATATTTGCTAAAGTTTGAGAAAACTATTTTTAAAGTCTACAAAAAGATGAATTTGAACGAATCGGGGTATAAAACTATGAATATTTCAAATGAAACTCTCTAAGGGGAGTAAAAGTATTTTTGAAATTTTAAAAACCATTGTAAATTTCATGATTTTACAAAGTGAAAAACAAGCTTGCAAAGCACTACTAAAACAAAATTTAATAACTTTTTGAAGCCTTGACACCAAAAGCTTCTAGCCCTAAAATATCTTCTTACGTATTTTCAGAGCTCGTTTGTTTTCTCATTTTATACATTTTTCCTGATCTGAATTCATAAGATACTTCTTTATATTTATGTTGTCTATATACATAAGATGTCAGAGAGTATAAAAACGTTTTTAATGATAATAATAATTATGATTTTTTTCTTCTCCTTTTTAACACACAAAACAAAACAAAAGAATAATGAATGTTTCAAACAAAGAAATATGCAGAAATAAATATTTTCTAATTTAAACTGCAACTCAAAGCATTTTCTGAAAGTTTGAAGCTTTATGCATAAAGAATTTTCTTCTCATTAAGTGTGTACATAAAAGGAAATAAACATTTTTAGCTTCAACTTTTGCATCTAATTTGCATTAATAAAACTTTTAAATTTTTAGTGTTGACTGTAGAATTTATGAATTAAGCAACAATGTCTTGAGATTTTGAGCAAACCTGAATATGATATAAAAATCAACAAATTATGCAATTTACGTTATTTGATATTTTTTCATGTAGAAATTCATGAATGGATAGGTTTATGAGAATTAACATAAAAGGCAAATATTCTTTCTTGTTGATGCTTGATTCTTTTTTGAGT
The DNA here is from genome assembly GCA_917627325.4 of Chironomus riparius. NCBI lineage: Eukaryota > Metazoa > Arthropoda > Insecta > Diptera > Chironomidae > Chironomus > Chironomus riparius. The sequence continues at coordinate 58,915,345 of OU895877.1, forward strand.
AAATATTCCGAGTCATGATTTTTTGATGAACAGGTCTTGTTTGGAAAAAGAAATGTAAAGAAGTCTAGTAAACCTTCGACGCTAATGTTTTGGTATTATGGATGAAAATCAAAATATTGTCTTGGTTGGCAAATTGTGATCATAAAATTATTTTTTCAAGAGTATGTTCAACAAATTTTTTGCATTAAAAGTGCGCTCAGAAAATTTTTTTGCATCAAAAGCGTGTTCAGAAAATTTGCATCAAAAGTGTGTTCAGAAAATTTGCGTAAATAGTGCGTTCAGAAAATTTGCATCAAAAGTGTGTTCAGAAAAAATAAACCTTTAAAGTAGAAGGAGACAAAACAATTTCAATCATTTGATTGAACCAAGTTAGTTTACTTCTGCTTAGCTTCCAACTGATTAATCAATCTTAAATTTACAAGAATATTCACAAAAGCATGTCGTACTACACTGTCAATATGAATCTATAACACAAAGCAAATATTTGACTCGTGGCTTTAATGTTTCTCTGTTTTAATTATATTCATTATTTCCGAGTACAAAAGGCGCAAAAGTCTTTTGCCTCAAAGTCGAAAGATGAAACAGAAACTTTCACATGGATGGAAAATGTAATTAATTGATGATAACAATCATAAATGAAATTAAGAAAAGTCTGTTTCGTGTAATTTTCTTTATTAATTAAAAGTAATTTTTCATGAAAAAAATGGTAAACTTTAGCCACAACTTTTATTTACTCACTCATTTGTTTCCTTTTTTTCTCTTCCTTATTAATAAATAGGTGACGTCGCTGCAATGTATCATGAGCATCGGAGTTGTGGAAGTTGTTGTTGGCTTAAACACCATGTTATGAACATTATTTTACTTTTAGCCATCTCGAAACTTGTTTCGTTTGTAAATTTCAAGTTTGTAGCTGTTTGATAAGGAACAAATAATGATATTTATTGCAGTAATTTTTTATTATTGATTCTACATTTATTGCGTTTTGAAATGTTTATCTTGGTTTGGGAAACAAAACTGAAGAAAACTTTAATTTATTGCATTTTCTTATTTACTGTTTCAACAATTGAAACTTCAAGATGAATATAAATAAAAGTAAGAGGTTCCATAAAAAAGTTTTTCTTCAATGATCATTCAGTAAATTTTTCGATCAATGTGCGTTTAGAAATTTTTTTTTTGCATCACGAATGTGTTTGGAAAAGTTTTGCATCATAAATGAAATTATTAAAAAAAATATACATTCAGAAAAATAAATTTCACGATAATAGTGCGTTCAGAAAAAAACTTTGCATCTAAGGTGTGTTCCATAATTGTTTTTCACATCTCGTGCGTTTAGAAAAAAAATTAAATTATTTTCTTTACTTAAAATATTTTCATGCAAACTCAATCTTCAACATTCCATTTCTCAAAGTTCTTCAGCATTTAGAAAATGCTTTTTTTAAAATGTCTCCATAAAAGGAAACGGAAAAGCAAACGAGCGAAATTTCATATTTCATTTCAACAAAACATGAAACTTTTTCTTGAGTTCTGAAGAATTACAAATGACATGCTTTAGTTTTCAACTCAATTTCCAGTCAGAGGTACATTTCAAAAGCATAAATGTTGAACTAAATGAAACTTTACTGCACAATTTTAATGAAATGATAGAAGTAAATGTAATTTAAATTAAATTAAATTAAATAAGAGATATTTTCATTCAGATGAGATTTTCTCACGAGTAAAAATAAAAGGTTAAAAAAATATTATAAAAGAATTATAAAAATGTGAAATGTTGTAAAAAGAAGCAGCTAGTTTATATTTCTGATTCGTTCGACGAACAAAAAAAGAATGGAATAAAAAAATTTTTAATCTGCGTGAAAATGAGAAAATAAAAAAAGGAAAAGTAACTGTTATGTACAATAGATATAAATTCAGAAGTTGGATTATCATTTACCCCCCTTCGCTTAGTATTCTTTTCATTTTTCAGCAACAGTACGAAACTGAATCAATTTATGTTGTGATTTTCCATTCCCATTACCTTATTACCAGATATTGTAACTTACTTCGCCTCTTTTAACAGGAAATGTTAAATTTTGCAATTTTTCCATAAAGCGCCGGCATCTCATAAATTTGTTGTGAATAGAATAAAAAAAAAGCAAGAGAGAGAGGAAGGAAGAACGAGTAGATAGATGTAGCTTTACCAACAATACGGCAACATTTTTCTACTTAAATTTTCTATAATCAATTCAATGCTGTAGCGACATAAATAAATTAAAGTAGGAAAGTAAGGGAAGCGAGTGAAAAAATCTATAATTTATTTATTTTATTTTGCTTTCCTGGGTTACAGGTTTTGTGTTCGTGCTCTTTTTTTTTGAATTCTCATTTCTTTTTTTTCCTTTTCAGTAAATTCAGTGAGTTTTGTCCTTTGTTTAGGAACAAGCTGAATGATAAACTTAATATTTATGACATAACTTACTTGACATAGTATTGAACACTGGTAATTGTATCAAAGCAGATAGAAAAAAATTTGAATTTTACAAAACTCGTAAGATTTGAATTTTACAAAGCCGTTAAAATTTGAATTTTACAAATGCAATAAAATTTAAACTCTACAAAACTGGTAAAATTTGAATTTTACAGAACCGTTAAAATTTGAATTTAACAAAACTGTAAAGATTTGATTTTACAAAGCCGTTAAAATTTGAATTTTACAAATGCGCTAAGATTTGAATTTTACAAAGCCGTTAACATTTGAATTTTACCCAACTTGAACATATTAAAGAACTTTAGCAGTGCTCTCTCAAGTTGTAGCTCTCAAGCACATTCATCTAAGAACTCAGCAGAAGAAGACAATTTATATTTTAAAAAAATATATCAGATGAAATTTTTATTGTATTTATTTTGTTTATTTAACTTTTTCATTATTGCAAAAAAAGATTGAATGACAATAATTTCTGTCTTGAACTACTCCTCTCGACCTTTCCTTTATGCAATAAACTTTGTGAATCAAATCTTTTATTTTCTTTTTCGCTTCATCTACCCGATTGACATTTTTCCTTATAGAACTTACTTTATATCATCATGACAATACACAAAAGAGAATCTGATGAATAAAATTTTCATTTGGCATGTCAAGAGATCTTTTATGAAAATAGCAAAGGAACGTCTTTGTATCGTGGAGTTGTGAATGTTCATTTCTCTGGGATGTGGATGGAAATAATTTAAAATTTTCCATCTCCTTTATTGGTTTATACTAGGGAAAATCAATCTATATATATTTAATAGGTCACTTTACTTTAGTGAATAAACTTGATGGACAAAATATCCGTTAAACAGTTTTTTAAATTTTTAAAGCCACAAAATTTGAAAAACCGTTAAGTTGTAAACACTCGTAATTAATGAATATTTTAGTTTATTAAACCTAAAGCTTTGCATTCATCGTAATTTAAGCCAGCCTTCCAAAAAAACTCATTTATTTTAACTTTGCATGCGAAAACATTAAAAATAACAATTACAATCAAATTACGCTGCTCGTAGCTCTTAAAAAATCAGATGAATCAACAATACCCATATTTATGTCTAATCTTGTGTAACAAATGGTTTTAGATGAATATATGCTGTAAACAGCTTATGCTACATCACTTGGCAAAAAAAATCGAATCAAATTATTATGAATGATGATCAAAAAATTGTTGATAATTAATGAGATTTTTCAGATTATGTGTTGCACAATATTCGTTATTTTTGAACAAGTTTCAATTTATTGGTGCCAGTTTAATTTGAAATTAAAGTTCCTTTTAAGTAAATGTTTTAAAAATTCAAATTTTCAAAAACCGTTGAAAATTCATATTCTTTAAAACCGTTAAAATTTCAAACTTACAAAAACCGTTAAAAATTCAAATTTTTTAAAATTCGTTAAAATCGTTTCAAAGAACTTTCTTCAGCTAGAGTATCTCTAAGTCTGACAAGACAAGCTTCAACACACCGGAATTCGGAAACGCTGTATGTGAGATATTCACATCAATTTAAATTTTCCTTAAGCACTTAGACACAATAATTTCTATAATTTTCTAATACTTAACTTTGAATGTCTTACATATAATAATTCAGCATGTATGAATATGTTATTATTACAAAACCATAACCATACAACATAAACTACATCATTAAATTTTATAATAACGGATGTTATTGCCGTCGTAATCAACAAGAAGAATTTTTTTCATTTCCTCGTTAAAGCTTACGGAAAGATTCCATGGAAATATCGAAAATGACAAGGCAGGAAAGGAAGAGAAAATGTTGTTCAAGAGCAAGTCAAGTAAAGTTATTTGGAATTGCCTCACAGCGAAATTCTCCACACAAAAAAAGATACAAAACTGTGTCATGACAATTGGAATATTTTCTACAAGGAACAGCACAAAGACATGAGACAAGTACGGCAAAAGATCAAAAGGATTTAAATTCTTTTTGGAAGTTGACTTCTAAAAAAAACTTTTTGAAATTTTTGTACAAACTTCCGGCTTTAGTAGAAGCAAGAAGATGAAGAGAAGTGGAATTAAGAACAAAAAAATAAGGAAACTTAATTATCTTTCAAGATCCTCGTATGGCATTGAAATGTCATTGAGAAGAAGCTGAAGTGCTCGTTTTGAGATGCTTAATACATGTTTCTTTGGAAAGTCCTCTCTCGACTTACAGCATTAGGAGCTATAGAGACTGTTCACAGATTAATTGAATTTTCAACCTTGAAATTAAATTGCTAGCTTGTTTTTTTTTCTTAAGAAATTTATTGCAAATAATCTTTTATTGGGGTCGTTCGTAAGTTTTGTACCCTTACAAATTGTCATCCTTTGCAAAATATACGAACAATTCAAGGGTGTGAAACTGATGAAATGATCAAAAATTATCAAAATGTAATTTATCAGTTCCGCACCCTTGGAACAAACCCAAAAACAATTTACATGGAATATTGAGTAAAACTTTTCCAGAAAACACTTTGAAAGCTTTTAAAATTGAATTAAGTTTTTTTTTGTGTAGGCGAGGTGGAAGAATTTGTGAAGCTTACATAAACATAAGTTTCAATCTATTTTAATTTAAATAACATAAATTTTAAGATTCTATTGAACTCAATTTCTTATTTCTTGTTAATTCTTCTTAATGATTTAATTTGATATTGTTTTAAGTTTTTAACAAAGTCGAGGAGCGAATCTTGAAAGCTGGTTCAAATCTGAAGTTTCAATGAATCTTTGCTCTTTTTTTTGCTAACCTAGAAATCTTTTTGATGTAGATTTACTTGCTTAACATAAGTCTAATAGTACAACTTATCAATAGCAGCCTTAGTTGTTCTTTGTTTCTCAAAATAGAGCAAGAACTCCAAGCATAATATGTGTTTCTAACCTCAAAATAAACTTTTTGACTTTTCTTGTCTTCCTTAAAAAAATCTTGTAAGGTAAAAAGTTTCATTTCTCCATATTAGAGCTTTTTAAATAAAATTGTATATGACATTTAAAAAAAAAAACTTTCAAAAGCATCAAAACATGCACAGGAAATAACAAATTATCAAAAGCACCTCGAGACATGTTACACAATAAAAGTTTCTTTTTTAGAATAGAACGAACCAAAAAATAAAATAAAATAAAATCTTTTCAAAGCATGAACACGTAAAGTAAAAACAATTTTAAAATGTTTCGTAGATCACAAATTCTTGATAGCACAATTCATTTTTAACTTTGTTTGGAGTATGAACTGCTTATGGCATTTGAAATGAGTGTGAAAAATCTCGAAAAACTTTTTTTGCCACAATAAAAGACACACAAATTTGTGCAATCAATATTTTTTTTCCTATTGAACATTTTAAATTATTTTTTTTATCCTGTTTCTCTCGTATACTCACTCCGCTTTGGTAGACATTGAGTATTTTTGTCACGCACTCGAAAAAAGAGGAAATTTGAAACATTTAAACAGTACATGCAATGTTATTACTTCTTCTTCCTCTTATATCTATTATTGCGAAATTTTTTAGGGTCAAATATTAAATAAAAGTAAGTAAAAGCATTTGTTGTTATCAACAAACAGCCAAAAAAGTTTGATATTGCCTTCAACACACAAAATTCGACTGTCATTGGTGCCAAAAGTTACTATTTCAAGGGGGAATGTCACTTAGGTTGGAATTAAGCACTTTTGATTTAGGATTGCTCCAGCTTTGTTGCTACAGACTTAAGTTTATTCTTAAAAGTTGGCATCAACAAAGAACGAATTGATAAGATCGTTTAATAAATTTTTAAATTTCTCAGAAATTTTTTATAAACGCATTATTATTTCAAATCAATAAAATTGACTTTACAAAACAAAATAGATCGGAATTTTAAGTAAATTCAGCTTTGCTCACTAAAGACCAACTTATTATTGCACATTAAGTACAATAAAACAGTAAATTGAGAGAAATTTCAACAAATTTAAACTCGAGCTGAGAAATTTTCGCGCCAAAATTTTCAAAAAAACTAAAACTTTGTTAAAAGCTGCATTCCCCCAAACTACGGCATTAAAATGTACCATTACTATATTGCTGTATTTTCGTTTTTATTTCTATGTCACGAACTTGCAATTGATTTTGATGTTTAACATAAATACACAGATTTTGCAACACTTTATACATACATTTGTGTACACATACTTGAAATGCGTGCCAAATGATCACCAGAGGAAGCATTTTGTTGAAAAACAAAAGGGGAAAATGATTTTTCGATTTTAAGGATTTTTTTTTTCCACTAGACATAAATTTTATCGCATAATAGGAGAGAGAGGAAAGTGTCTAAACAGTCACTGAAGGCGGAAGGTTAAAGGGGTCACAAATTTGTATGATAAAATATATTGACTGGATGGGATTTGACTTGGGTTACAGAAATTATTATCTATTATTTTATGTTTTAAAGAATGTAGGTCAAAAGATTTCAATTTTATGGCTTCATATTGATTTTAGTCGTCGCTGAATTGAGTTCAATTTAAATGACTTTAATTCCTTTTAAGCTGTCGACAATTTCATCAAAAGACCAATAAAAATTTTATTTTTAAAATCATTCAAAATTTTAATGTCAGTTAATTTTCCATATCATTAAATTTTATTGAATCAAAGCCTTGAAATTGTTCAAATCAAATAAAAATGATGTTCTTTATTGATTTGATGTTCAAAAGAAAAATTTTCCAACCTCCTTTCCGATATGTTGATATGCAAATTATTCCTATGATGCCACATAAAAAATATTCTATTTTTGGGGACCCCTTTTTATTTATCTACTAGGAAATTTTCATGTCAATACTGATTTTTATGTCTTCCTCTCTCCATTCTCGCTTCAAATAGGCCTTCTTCTCGTGTCTCTTTTAAACATGCATAAAAATGATCAGCAAATGTCAATAAAAAAACTTTCATTTAACTGTTTGTGATATTTATTCAATTTTATTTAACAGTTAAATTACCCTCGTTCCTACCCTTTGGGACTACCGTTTTTCAAATAAATAAATGTGTTCAATAAATCGCTATAAAATGGTATTTACCAGCACTGATGGCACATAAAAAAGGAGATTTTGGTCAATAGGCTTCAATATTTGAATTCAATGCACACCTTTTCTGTGCTATCATAAAAGCTCAAATCCTTTAAATGAGATTTTTATCGATTTTGCATAATAGAGGATATTCATGTATTTTTTTTTTATTCAGGAGCATCTTTTAGTCAGAAAAGAGCCTGTTCTAACAGTTTGATCAAGATTTTAACGGTAATCTATAAAATTCAAATTTCTAAAGCTTTTGATAAGTTCAAAATTTTAACGGTTTTCAAATATTTGAATTTTGTAAGACCGTTAAATACTGATTTTTTTTCAAATCAAGAGATTTTAAGGTTATTAATGGACAGCATTAATGGAAAATATGCGTTTCTGTGGTTTTCATGAATTAAAAATTTATAAAACTAAATCTCGTTCATTCTTTCCTCCATTTCCTCTTCTATCCACATCATCATCTTTACATCCTACGTGAAGAAGCCATTTACAAGCTTATAATATGAGGTTTACCAAGGTATCACAATGCCATGAGTGATTTTACAAAGTATTTGCATAATACATTACATTACAGCTTAAGATTTCTTCTTCCCGCACTTCAACATACTTTCCATCAATGTTATATTGCACACAATTTGAAAATGAGACTAGCTAGTATAGGGAAGTGAAAAACAGAAAATCCATTAAACTTTATTGTTTTAAACAATCACGTACTTAATATACTTCCATATACCTATTATGCAACATAATCATTGCTTCTTTTATTGCTGTAAATTAAAGCCCCTGATTTATATATAATACGAGTTTAAGTTGGGTATAAGAATAAAAAATAAATAAAAACCCTAGTTTTCTTCTTATCGTAATTAGTTTAATGTCTACAAGATATTTACTACAATTTCTTTAATGTTGATAATTTCATTCCTTAACGACCTTTTTTTATTTGATTTGAAATTTTTTTTATTTGCTTAACGGTAATTTTCAAATTGAATTATTGAGGAAAGGGGTTGGTGGGGGGAAAGTTTTTATGGGAATACAATTTAATTAAATAAATGGACCCTTTTTTTTGCTCAATTTCAGTCAATAAACGAGTCAGCAAGAAGTCCGTCGAGTTATTAATTTGACTCTTTTGAAATTGTTTTTGGTTGTCTAGGAATGTCTCGTATTTCTTAGAAGACATGCCTTTGAGGAAGGATGTTTTTGAGTACTTTATTCTCTGAGAGTTTTGAACAGTCTTGAGTATGCCTGAGAAACTAAGTCTAAAGCTTTCTATGTTTGGCTTTATGTTTTTTTGATATCAAACATATATTGTTCCTAATTGTCAATTATAGCTGTCGACAAATTACTTATTAGAGCTCCGAAACTACTTTTAATATCCACTAATTGAAGCTTTGATTATTAGAATAACTTCAAAAAGACCGCAATACCCAAATTTCCCTTTCAACGACATTCCTCAACAAATTTCAATGAAAACCTTTAACTCCGTAAAAGTTACAGCAAAGACAGTAAAGATTTTACAAGCTGAAGATATTATCAAATTCATAAAGTAAGCAAGGGGCTGTTCACTTATTACGTAACGCGAAAAAATGACTTCTTAGACCCCCCCCCCCCCCCCCTCGTAACAAAATTTGTATGAAAAAAATATTTCCTTGTTTGAACCGTAACAAAATCTTAGACCCCCCCCCCCTCCCCCTAAAAGCGTTACGTAATAAGTGAATGGCCCCGAACATAAAAAAGAATCCGACTAAATTTCAGCACTTTAATGTGACGTAAATAATTTATATATTCCATTCCTTAAAGCATAGCTACATCTGCAGAAACAGTTAGTAAAAATAAAAATTTTCACGTCATAAATCTTTATAAGGATCTAAACTAGGAAAGAAACAGTGAGAAAGAAGGAACGGAAGGAGAGTTGAGATAGGAAGATACTAAATCTAATAGGTCGATGCTAATGGTTTATTACATAAATGTTTGGTACGAATAAGGATGACATAAAAGAAGTGAGATGGAGATGGGAAGACAATTTTATGGCAGCAAAATTCAATTAAGCAATTAAATATTTTTTTAGAACCAAAATAAATTTTTTGACGCCAATGTAAAATTGCTTCCGCTATTTTTGGATATGTGAGCTTTAAATTTATTTTCTTCATGCATACAAAAAAAAATCATTGAAAAAAAGGAATAAATTTTCAGAAATTGCTTTTTAAAAAGTCCCCAAATTACAGAGTAGAAATGAGAAAATATATAGAGCAAAGCAGGCAAACAGACGGTAAGTATAGCTGTAGAATGGAATAAAATATAAGGAACTTAAGTATTACTTCGGAGCAGAACAAGTTTAAATATTGATTCTTTTCTGCTCTCTTCTTACTCTTCATTGTTCAAGAACGGGTCAAGTGGATGTGTATCTAGATCTTGTGCTTGTTACTTAACAAGTTCTTTGTCAACATTATAGCATAGTAAATAGCTGATTTAGTTCTAGATATAAAAAAGTCGTAGGTTTTTTTTTTTGAATTTTAAAATTTTAACTTTTGAAAAACAATTTGAATTTTTAAAATCTGTTAAATTTTTGAACTATTAAAATCTTTTCATTATTTGTTTTTAAAAGCCGTTGAATTTTCAAATGTTTAAAATTCGTTAATGTTTGACATAGAATGGCTAAAACTTATATCGTTCAAAAAAGACTATTTTCGATGAAAGCTATTCAGCATTATTCTTGAAAAAGTATAAGATTTCTGAGAACGACACAAAAGTTATTGGTCAGTTCTTTTCTCCCACTTCAATGTGTAAATATCATTGATTCTCCTGTTATTTATTCAGCTCTCGTTTGTCCCTTTTTTCAAGAAATAATAACGCAAATTCAACAAAAAAGAATCAGTCCGGAAAGTGCAGAAACAATGAAAAAATTAATGTCGGAATGGATGGAAAAATCAATACACAACATTATGATGTGTGTTAACCGAATAATCAATGATTGGAGTAAACACAAATATGTTGGAACTGATTCAACATATGTTTGAACTAAAAATAAATAAATATTCATAAGAAGTGATAGTCAAACAATGTTTAGGATATAATTCATTGATATTTCGAACATTTCGATTTTAATCTTCATACAAATTCATTTATGAATGTTTTAATCTGATTACAGATTCTGTGAAATGGCAATTCATTATGTGCTGTATACCCTTGGGCGTGAAGTACGGCCGAGACCCATATCGACACAGTTCAAAAGTTATACCTAATTTATGTCATAATTATGTCAGCTACAAAAAACACTTAGTTTGAATTTTGTCACCCTCGGGAACACTATGAACCAGTATAGCTGATTTTGGTCCAAATCTCGGCCATACTTTACACTTATTTGAACCACATTTTCTCGTAAATGTTAAAATGTAATTAATCCTGAATTATGTCGCTATTTTGTCAAGTGTTTTAAGATAAAGATTTTTTTTTGGTTTCCACAATGAAGAGTATTAACAAAATTCAGATTCACAAATAAAACATCCAAAAAATTTTTCTGACCAAAGTACACCATAGAAAATCAATTTTCAATTTTGGACAAGGGGCAACCATAGTCAAAATCAATTTTGTCACTTTTTTCTTCGAGGGTTTATCCGGATTCAAACTTTGCATAAATATTTTAGTGCTTAAAACAAATACAAATAAAACATCTTAAAATTTTTTTGAGCAAAGAACCAAGTAGGAAATACATTTTCAATTTTGGACTAGGGGCAACCCTAGTCAAAATCAATTTTGTCACTTTTTTCTTCGAGGGTTAATCCAAATGGATTGAAACTTTGCATAAATATTCTAGTGCTTAAATCAAATACAAATAAAACATCTTAAAATTTTTTTGAGCAAAGAACCAAGTAGAAAATACATTTTCAATTTTGGACTAGGGGCAACCCTAGTCAAAATCAATTTTGTCACTTTTTTCTTCGAGGGTTAATCCAAATGGATTGAAACTTTGCATAAATATTCTAGTGCTTAAAACAAATACAAATAAAACATCTTAAAATTTTTTGAGCAAAGAACCAAGTAGGAAATACATTTTCAATTTTGGACTAGGGGCGACCCTAGTCAAAATCAATTTTGTCACTTTTTTCTTCGAGGGTTAATCCAAATGGATTGAAACTTTGCATAAATATTCTAGTGCTTAAATCAAATACAAATAAAACATCTTAAAATTTTTTTGAGCAAAGAACCAAGTAGAAAATACATTTTCAATTTTGGACTAGGGGCAACCCTAGTCAAAATCAATTTTGTCACTTTTTTCTTCGAGGGTTAATCCAAATGGATTGAAACTTTGCATAAATATTCTAGTGCTTAAAACAAATACAAATAAAACATCTTAAAATTTTTTGAGCAAAGAACCAAGTAGGAAATACATTTTCAATTTTGGACTAGGGGCGACCCTAGTCAAAATCAATTTTGTCACTTTTTTCTTCGAGGGTTTATCCAAATGGATTGAAACTTTGCATAAATATTTTAATGTTTAAAACAAAAACAAATAAAACATCTTAAAATTTTTTGAGCAAAGAATCAAGTAAGAAATACATTTTCAATTTTGGACTAGGGGCTACCCTAGTCAAAATCAATTTTGTCACTTTTTTCTTCGAGGGTTTATCCAAATGGATTGAAACTTTGCATAAATATTTTAATGTTTAAAACAAAAACAAATAAAACATCTTAAAATTTTTTGAGCAAAGAATCAAGTAAGAAATACATTTTCAATTTTGGACTAGGGGCGACCCTAGTCAAAATCAATTTTGTCACTTTTTTCTTCGAGGGTTAATCCAAATGGATTGAAACTTTGCATAAATATTCTAGTGCTTAAATCAAATACAAATAAAACATCTTAAAATTTTTTTGAGCAAAGAACCAAGTAGAAAATACATTTTCAATTTTGGACTAGGGGCAACCCTAGTCAAAATCAATTTTGTCACTTTTTTCTTCGAGGGTTAATCCAAATGGATTGAAACTTTGCATAAATATTCTAGTGCTTAAAACAAATACAAATAAAACATCTTAAAATTTTTTGAGCAAAGAACCAAGTAGGAAATACATTTTCAATTTTGGACTAGGGGCGACCCTAGTCAAAATCAATTTTGTCACTTTTTTCTTCAAGGGTTTATCCAAATGGATTGGACAAAGTTTCACTGCAATTGGATAAACCCTCGAAGAAAAAAGTGACAAAATTGATTTTGACTAGGGTCGCCCCTAGTCCAAAATTGAAAATGTATTTCTTACTTGATTCTTTGCTCAAAAAATTTTAAGATGTTTTATTTGTTTTTGTTTTAAACATTAAAATATTTATGCAAAGTTTCAATCCATTTGGATAAACCCTCGAAGAAAAAAGTGACAAAATTGATTTTGACTAGGGTCGCCCCTAGTCCAAAATTGAAAATGTATTTCTTACTTGATTCTTTGCTCAAAAAATTTTAAGATGTTTTATTTGTTTTTGTTTTAAACATTAAAATATTTATGCAAAGTTTCAATCTATTTGGATAAACCCTCGAAGAAAAAAGTGACAAAATTGATTTTGACTAGGGTCGCCCCTAGTCCAAAATTGAAAATGTATTTCTTACTTGATTCTTTGCTCAAAAAATTTTAAGATGTTTTATTTGTTTTTGTTTTAAACATTAAAATATTTATGCAAAGTTTCAATCCATTTGGATAAACCCTCGAAGAAAAAAGTGACAAAATTGATTTTGACTAGGGTCGCCCCTAGTCCAAAATTGAAAATGTATTTCTTACTTGATTCTTTGCTCAAAAAATTTTAAGATGTTTTATTTGTATTTGTTTTAAGCACTAGAATATTTATGCAAAGTTTCAATCCATTAGGATAAACCCTCGAAGAAAAAAGTGACAAAATTGATTTTGACTAGGGTCGCCCCTAGTCCAAAATTGAAAATGTATTTCCTACTTGGTTCTTTGCTCAAAAAAAATTTAGGATGTTTTATTTGTATTTGTTTTAAGCACTAGAATATTTATGCAAAGTTTCAATCTATTTGGACAAACCCTCGAAGAAAAAAGTGACAAAATTGATTTTGACTAGGGTCGCCCCTAGTCCAAAATTGAAAATGAATTTCCTACTTGGTTCTTTGCTCAAAAAATTTTAAGATGTTTTATTTGTATTTGTTTTAAGCACTAGAATATTTATGCAAAGTTTCAATCCATTAGGATAAACCCTCGAAGAAAAAAGTGACAAAATTGATTTTGACTAGGGTCGCCCCTAGTCCAAAATTGAAAATGTATTTCCTGCTTTGTTCTTTGCTCAAAAAAATTTAAGATGTTTTATTTGTATTTGTTTTAAGCACTAGAATATTTATGCAAAGTTTCAATCTATTTGGACAAACCCTCGAAGAAAAAAGTGACAAAATTGATTTTGACTAGGGTCGCCCCTAGTCCCAAATTGAAAATGTATTTCTTACTTGGTTCTTTGCTCAAAAAATTTTAAGATGTTTTATTTGTATTTGTTTTAAGCACTAGAATATTTATGCAAAGTTTCAATCCATTAGGATAAACCCTCGAAGAAAAAAGTGACAAAATTGATTTTGACTAGGGTCGCCCCTAGTCCAAAATTGAAAATGTATTTCCTACTTGGTTCTTTGCTCAAAAAAAATTTAGGATGTTTTATTTGTATTTGTTTTAAGCACTAGAATATTTATGCATAGTTTCAATCCATTTGGATAAACCCTCGAAGAAAAAAGTGACAAAATTGATTTTGACTAGGGTCGCCCCTAGTCCAAAATTGAAAATGTATTTCCTGCTTGGTTCTTTGCTCAAAAAAATTTAAGATGTTTTATTTGTATTTGTTTTAAGCACTAGAATATTTATGCAAAGTTTCAATCTATTTGGACAAACCCTCGAAGAAAAAAGTGACAAAATTGATTTTGACTAGGGTCGCCCCTAGTCCCAAATTGAAAATGTATTTCTTACTTGGTTCTTTGCTCAAAAAATTTTAAGATGTTTTATTTGTATTTGTTTTAAGCACTAGAATATTTATGCATAGTTTCAATCCATTTGGATAAACCCTCGAAGAAAAAAGTGACAAAATTGATTTTGACTAGGGTCGCCCCTAGTCCAAAATTGAAAATGTATTTCCTGCTTGGTTCTTTGCTCAAAAAAATTTAAGATGTTTTGTTTGTATTTGTTTTAAGCACTAGAATATTTATGCAAAGTTTCAATCTATTTGGACAAACCCTCGAAGAAAAAAGTGACAAAATTGATTTTGACTAGGGTCGCCCCTAGTCCCAAATTGAAAATGTATTTCTTACTTGGTTCTTTGCTCAAAAAATTTTAAGATGTTTTATTTGTATTTGTTTTAAGCACTAGAATATTTATGCAAAGTTTCAATCCATTAGGATAAACCCTCGAAGAAAAAAGTGACAAAATTGATTTTGACTAGGGTCGCCCCTAGTCCAAAATTGAAAATGTATTTCCTACTTGGTTCTTTGCTCAAAAAAAATTTAGGATGTTTTATTTGTATTTGTTTTAAGCACTAGAATATTTATGCATAGTTTCAATCCATTTGGATAAACCCTCGAAGAAAAAAGTGACAAAATTGATTTTGACTAGGGTCGCCCCTAGTCCAAAATTGAAAATGTATTTCCTGCTTGGTTCTTTGCTCAAAAAAATTTAAGATGTTTTATTTGTATTTGTTTTAAGCACTAGAATATTTATGCAAAGTTTCAATCTATTTGGACAAACCCTCGAAGAAAAAAGTGACAAAATTGATTTTGACTAGGGTCGCCCCTAGTCCCAAATTGAAAATGTATTTCTTACTTGGTTCTTTGCTCAAAAAATTTTAAGATGTTTTATTTGTATTTGTTTTAAGCACTAGAATATTTATGCATAGTTTCAATCCATTTGGATAAACCCTCGAAGAAAAAAGTGACAAAATTGATTTTGACTAAGGTCGCCCCTAGTCCAAAATTGAAAATGTATTTCCTGCTTGGTTCTTTGCTCAAAAAAATTTAAGATGTTTTGTTTGTATTTGTTTTAAGCACTAGAATATTTATTCAAAGTTTCAATCTATTTGGACAAACCCTCGAAGAAAAAAGTGACAAAATTGATTTTGACTAGGGTCGCCCCTAGTCCCAAATTGAAAATGTATTTCTTACTTGGTTCTTTGCTCAAAAAATTTTAAGATGTTTTATTTGTATTTGTTTTAAGCACTAGAATATTTATGCAAAGTTTCAATCTATTTGGACAAACCCTCGAAGAAAAAAGTGACAAAATTGATTTTGACTAGGGTCGCCCCTAGTCCCAAATTGAAAATGTATTTCTTACTTGGTTCTTTGCTCAAAAAATTTTAAGATGTTTTATTTGTATTTGTTTTAAGCACTAGAATATTTATGCATAGTTTCAATCCATTTGGATAAACCCTCGAAGAAAAAAGTGACAAAATTGATTTTGACTAAGGTCGCCCCTAGTCCAAAATTGAAAATGTATTTCCTGCTTGGTTCTTTGCTCAAAAAAATTTAAGATGTTTTGTTTGTATTTGTTTTAAGCACTAGAATATTTATTCAAAGTTTCAATCTATTTGGACAAACCCTCGAAGAAAAAAGTGACAAAATTGATTTTGACTAGGGTCGCCCCTAGTCCCAAATTGAAAATGTATTTCTTACTTGGTTCTTTGCTCAAAAAATTTTAAGATGTTTTATTTGTATTTGTTTTAAGCACTAGAATATTTATGCAAAGTTTCAATCCATTAGGATAAACCCTCGAAGAAAAAAGTGACAAAATTGATTTTGACTAGGGTCGCCCCTAGTCCAAAATTGAAAATGTATTTCCTACTTGGTTCTTTGCTCAAAAAAAATTTAGGATGTTTTATTTGTATTTGTTTTAAGCACTAGAATATTTATGCATAGTTTCAATCCATTTGGATAAACCCTCGAAGAAAAAAGTGACAAAATTGATTTTGACTAGGGTCGCCCCTAGTCCAAAATTGAAAATGTATTTCCTGCTTGGTTCTTTGCTCAAAAAAATTTAAGATGTTTTATTTGTATTTGTTTTAAGCACTAGAATATTTATGCAAAGTTTCAATCTATTTGGACAAACCCTCGAAGAAAAAAGTGACAAAATTGATTTTGACTAGGGTCGCCCCTAGTCCCAAATTGAAAATGTATTTCTTACTTGGTTCTTTGCTCAAAAAATTTTAAGATGTTTTATTTGTATTTGTTTTAAGCACTAGAATATTTATGCATAGTTTCAATCCATTTGGATAAACCCTCGAAGAAAAAAGTGACAAAATTGATTTTGACTAGGGTCGCCCCTAGTCCAAAATTGAAAATGTATTTCCTGCTTGGTTCTTTGCTCAAAAAAATTTAAGATGTTTTGTTTGTATTTGTTTTAAGCACTAGAATATTTATGCAAAGTTTCAATCTATTTGGACAAACCCTCGAAGAAAAAAGTGACAAAATTGATTTTGACTAGGGTCGCCCCTAGTCCCAAATTGAAAATGTATTTCTTACTTGGTTCTTTGCTCAAAAAATTTTAAGATGTTTTATTTGTATTTGTTTTAAGCACTAGAATATTTATGCAAAGTTTCAATCCATTAGGATAAACCCTCGAAGAAAAAAGTGACAAAATTGATTTTGACTAGGGTCGCCCCTAGTCCAAAATTGAAAATGTATTTCCTACTTGGTTCTTTGCTCAAAAAAAATTTAGGATGTTTTATTTGTATTTGTTTTAAGCACTAGAATATTTATGCATAGTTTCAATCCATTTGGATAAACCCTCGAAGAAAAAAGTGACAAAATTGATTTTGACTAGGGTCGCCCCTAGTCCAAAATTGAAAATGTATTTCCTGCTTGGTTCTTTGCTCAAAAAAATTTAAGATGTTTTATTTGTATTTGTTTTAAGCACTAGAATATTTATGCAAAGTTTCAATCTATTTGGACAAACCCTCGAAGAAAAAAGTGACAAAATTGATTTTGACTAGGGTCGCCCCTAGTCCCAAATTGAAAATGTATTTCTTACTTGGTTCTTTGCTCAAAAAAATTTAAGATGTTTTATTTGTATTTGTTTTAAGCACTAGAATATTTATGCATAGTTTCAATCCATTTGGATAAACCCTCGAAGAAAAAAGTGACAAAATTGATTTTGACTAAGGTCGCCCCTAGTCCAAAATTGAAAATGTATTTCCTGCTTGGTTCTTTGCTCAAAAAAATTTAAGATGTTTTGTTTGTATTTGTTTTAAGCACTAGAATATTTATTCAAAGTTTCAATCTATTTGGACAAACCCTCGAAGAAAAAAGTGACAAAATTGATTTTGACTAGGGTCGCCCCTAGTCCCAAATTGAAAATGTATTTCTTACTTGGTTCTTTGCTCAAAAAATTTTAAGATGTTTTATTTGTATTTGTTTTAAGCACTAGAATATTTATGCAAAGTTTCAATCTATTTGGACAAACCCTCGAAGAAAAAAGTGACAAAATTAATTTTGACTAGGGTCGCCCCTAGTCCAAAATTGAAAATTGATTTTCTATGGTGTATTTTTGTCTTGGTAGTATAGTGACATAATTCAGCATTAATTACTTTTAAATAATATTTTAACATTTACGAGAAAATGTGGTTCAAATAACTGTGAAGTATGGCCGAGATTTGGACCAAAATCAGCTATACTGGTTCATAGTGTTCCCGAGGGTGACAAAATTCAAACTAAGTGTTTTTGTAGCTGACATAATTATGACATAAATTAGGTATAACTTTTGAACTGTGTCGATATGGGTCTCGGTTGTACTTCACGCCCACTGTATATCCTAATGTAGGATCTTTTCAGTCTTCTACAATATTTCTACATACTTTCACGTACAGAAATAATTAATGATATATGATAAAGTAGGCATTGACAATTTAATAATCTACATGATCATTTTGCCGTATCAATTCTGTTTTATAGAGATTGTGAACAGGAATTACAAATATAATGGGAATTATATCCGTTTTGAATACTTATCATGTTGTGCATAGTTTCATGTTTAAAAACGAAGCTTAATCACTTTTGATGCTTTATTTAACTTGCAATGATATTGAGCAGTAATTCAGCGACAATCTACATATGCATATTTAATAGGTTTTAATGAAACTGTAAGCACTAGACCTTAAGTATAATGAATTCCAGTAAATTCTATTATTTGATATAAAAGCAACAAAAGGTAAAGCAAGGAGAGTGCCGAGCCTTTTGAGCTGAAGGCACTGCGATTCAAATTAGAACAGAATCTATTGTACCAAACCCTTTAGACCTACAGTTTATAGTAGAATCCAAACCACTTGCAAGCTCTGCACATTGAAAAAACACTAGTCTATAGACCTTATGTACCCTGCAATTTACCTAGTCACAATTCGTGTGCGCAAGATGCTGTAAGGAAATCATCTAGATGCTAGTATATCCTTGTATACCTAGCAAAGGAGACACGTTATGTGCCGACGACCTCAAAACTACACCCAACACACAAAACGAGCTTCGTAACTAGAACAGTGAAATGGGAAAAAGAGCTTCTAAAAGTTGACTTGGCCTGGGATTGAACCCAGAACCTTTGACACGTAAGGCCAACGCTCTACCACTTAGGCATCGGATGCTATTTTACCGCTATTAAAGCAACAAGTTTAAAATTCAAAATTAACATCAAAAATTGTTAAATTAGAAAAGCTTTGTGTAACTTACTGTCTGAATTCCTTAGCATTGTAAATGTCAGCATCGCCCTGGGCACTCAGACCAATTAATTTAAAACTTTCCTTAATTAATTTAATTTAATTAAATTTTATATTAAAAAAGCATTAAGACAGAAATAGAAAGTATAATTAATAAGACTAATTAAGGTATTTAGCTACCCATTTTTTGTTCATCATTAATTTGCGCGATACCTTTCAAAATCCCATAGATTTGTTCCCATGATAATTAATTTGTTTGTCTACCGTTCTTAATTGAATTAAATTAAATTTACCATCATTATTTTCACACATTTAAGCTCACTCTGAATTAATTCATTACAATTCTATTGACAAGTTTTAAATTTGTTGATTTTAGACATGAAAGATAAACAAGAAGGAGGAACCACACGTACATAAAAAAGTTTCATTAGCACATATTCACATAATAAGTTCCTTCATATGCCCATAAAAATATTAATATATGTGTAAACATGACGGTAAACAAAAGAAAATGAGGAAAGGAAGTGGAAGTACTAAAGTATCGCTGTGCTTAAATGGAATAAGATCAAGAATTGCAAAATTTATTCCGCATAAACATGAAAAGATATGAAGGAACAATACATGAATAAATACTGTGGAAAGAAGAACAATAAATTTTCACTGTTATAATTTGTAATCCTCAACAGCAACAACACAAATTTTCCAACGTCTCAAGAAATATGAAAGAAAAAAAAAACGGAAGTTAAAGCACTCGTTCGCATATAAAACATAATAATAAGGAAGATGAATAAAATGAGTTTTCAGTATCAAATACGATTACGAATAAGAAATGCGGAAAGGAGTACTTTTAACAATTGAAGATTGAATCAAGAGCAATTGAAACTGGTTTAAAGACGCAGTTTTAAATGAATTGAAATTATTCAGTTCATCAATTGAGCATTGATACTAGTTGTAAGTCCATTCATTCTTGATAATTTCAGTAGAACTTTCGTAAATGAAGGAACTCGAATTTATTACTTTCAGAAAGTTAAATGATTTATTTCCAATAACTTTGGCAACAATGAACACTTTCAGACTTTCATTTGATATTTCAAGAGTAATTAGTTTATCCTGTTTAATGATTTATGCTAGTTCTAATTAAATGAAAAATCATTGATTATAGGCATGAATATTGAAAACTTAATGAGCATGCAAATGTGCTCAGTAGACTTGTTTATATCATTCTAGTGAACAATTTAAGCTTTAAAGCTGAAGCTATAATATTTTTGGATACAAGTTAAATATTAAGGTAAGTATGATAAAACCTTAACCAAAATTATGAATAATTTATCAAGTGAAGTATTTCTAAAAATATTCAAGTGATTTTTGGAACTAATTATCAAGTTTCCAAAAAGCATTCGCTACAAATGAATAACAAACACAACCCAACACGAAATATGATCATAATGAGTCACAAGAATTTTTTGTTTGAGTTTTTTTCTTATTTTCATACCAAATTAATCAGTCTGCCAACCAAGACGTAAAACATTTCTCTTTCCAGGAAATAAAAAAGTCTCGATGTGGAAGTGTTGAATATAAAGAATAAGAAATGAAGAAAAAAAATCCTTTCATTTGTGAAGAAATTAAAAGAGAAGGAACAACTTTACAATAAAAAGAGAAAAGACAGCACAAAAAGATTCTTCATTCGTGCTTGAAACAATTTTGAATTTCCATTTCATTCTTTCTCTTCACAGAAGTGCGAGACAAAGAGTTGGAAACTTATTGTGAATTGCAAAGATACAACAACTGTGAGGAAAGACTTAATGATTATACCTGGATAAGTAAGTTGTTAAGGAACTAGTTTTGAGATGTTGTTTAGAATTAACTCACCTGGAATCAGCAAAATCAATTACTTGATGACAAATTGTTGAATAATTTTAATTTTTAAAGCGTAAAAACTAAGCCTGATGAAAATTTTGTAACGGTTACTTTTTGAAATTTCGAAACACATTTCGCCGAAATAATAAACCAATAACAATCAAGAAGTGCATGCTGATTTAATTAGTTTCCATCTCAGTATTTCCTCTAACTCATAAAAGCTTCGCATTCTTGAATGTGATAGAAAAAAGCTTCTCTTTTTTGGATATATTTCCTTGATGATGATGACGGGAAAGACTTCACTTCACTTAGCAGGATAAAGAAAGAATGTGATAACGATGGCAGTAGCGCAATGTGTCTGGAATTTAATGCTTTACTTATCTTTCACATGCTACTACTCCTTTTCTCCAATTTTCTTTTCTATATTTTTTGATTTTTTTGAAATATGAGACTGTCTATTACAATTCTTTTAAAACAGCACCGAGCTGTGTGCTTTTGCTTGCCATACATTTTGATGTTGAAATAATGAAGAAACTTGTGCTTGTTATGCCATCTGTTTGCGGTTGGATTCTTGGGTTAAAGTTCATACATTCTGACAGCCATGATATGGCAAGGAAGTTCTAGTAAATACATAATTCAACATTAACACAAGGATGAGAGAAAGAAAAAATGGAAAAAAAGTTTTTCGCTTTACTTCATCAAGTTAATCAACAAATGTGTGCAAAAAGGCGCGTCACATATTTAACAACAGCATTTTTTTGCTTCCATTGTCTTTTTCTTCTTCGTCTTTTCTCATATTATCATCCTCTGTTGATCACAAAAAATAACTGAGAATGTGAAACATTTAGCTACATCCTACCTACATGTCTGTATATTTATGTGTAATATGCAAAGTTTTTCAAACTTTTATCAATTCATTATTTAAGCAGCACAAAAAAAATGTTACAGGCATGGTGGTGAAAGAGGAAGAAAAGTTTCAACTTCTACTTATCTGAATGTGTTACAGGGAGAACATTTTCGGCACCAGATAAAATGAAGCATAACTTTTAATCAACAGTTCGTTGAACTTCTTGTTACCGTGGGAATTTTTTTTTATTAAATCTGTGTGGATTTAAAAAGAAGTTAATGAAATTTTCTCGAGGGTGTGTTAATAGGGTTTAATTTTTAAGGAAAGTGGAAGCTCTTGAGACAATGGTTGCAAGAGTTTTGGACAATTTTGGAATCATTCGAATGTGTTTTGCGTCTTTTAAATTAGTTTTTCATTATTTTAAAGAGTTTTGCTTCTTTTGAACTAGTTTCGTATCTTTTGAACTAGATCCGCATCTTTTGAACTTGTTTCGCATCTTTTAAAGTAGTTTCGCATCTTTTCTACAAATTTTGTATCTGTTGAACAAGTTTTGCATCTTTTAACGTAGTTTCGCATCTTTTTAATTGTTTTTGAATCTTTTGAACTAGTTTCGCATCTTTTCTACTAGTTTTGTATCTGTTGAACTTGTTTCGCATCTTTGAACTTGTTTCGCATCTTTTGAGCTAGCTTCGAATCTTTTCTACTAGTTTTGTATCTGTTGAACTTGTTTTGCATCTTTTAAATTAGTTTCGCATCTTTTTAACTGGTATTTAATCTTTTGAACTTGTTTCGCATCTTTTGAACTAGTTTTGAATCTCTTCAACTAGTTTCGCATCTTTTTAACTAGTTTTGTATCTGTTGAACTTGTTTTGCATCTTTTAAAGTAGTTTCGCGTCTTTTTAACTGGTTTTGAATCTTTTGAACTAGTTTCGCATCTTTTCTACTAGTTGTGTATCTGTTGAACTAGTTTTGCATCTTTTAAAGTAGTTTCGCATCTTTTTAATTGTTTTTGAATCTTTTGAACTAGTTTCGCATCTTTTCTACTAGTTGTGTATCAGTTGAACTTGTTTTGCATCTTTTAAAGTAGATTCGCATCTTTTTAACTGGTTTTGAATCTTTTGAACTAGTTTCGCATCTTTTCTACTAGTTGTGTATCTGTTGAACTAGTTTTGCATCTTTTAAAGTAGATTCGCATCTTTTTAACTGGTTTTGAATCTTTTCAACTAGTTTCGCATCTTTTCTACTAGTTGTGTATCAGTTGAACTTGTTTTGCATCTTTTAAAGTAGTTTCGCATCTTTTTAATTGTTTTTGAATCTTTTGAACTAGTTTCGCATCTTTTCTACTAGTTGTGTATCTGTTGAACTTATTTTGCATCTTTTGAACTTGTTTCGCATCTTTTGAACTAGTTTCGCATCTTTTCTACTAGTTTTGTATCTGTTGAACTTGTTTTGCATCTTTTAAAGTAGTTTCGCATCTTTTTAATTGTTTTTGAATCTTTTGAACTAGTTTCGCATCTTTTCTACTAGTTTTGTATCTGTTGAACTTGTTTTGCATCTTTTAAAGTGGTTTCGCATCTTTTTAACTGGTTTTGAATCTTTTGCATAATTTTCGCATCCAACATGTAAAGTTTGCATCTTTTGAGCAAGTATTTTGCGTCTTTAGGCATATTTCAAATCTCAGAAATAAAATCGGAATAAATCAACATCAAAAAACAATGAATATCCTAAATAAATAAAGCTGTCAACAATCCCCAAAGAAATGAAATTGTCAAACAAGAATTTCATTAGCATTTGAACAGACAGACGGCAAACATTAACACCTCATTCAATGAAAACGTGCTTTTTATAAGCTTTTGTTTGCCTTTGACGCTATTAAATAATTAAATGTGCCTTGTCGATAGAATCTATATGTATTTAACATCATGAAAGTAAATAAAGTTCCTTTCTCTCTTTTATTTTGGGTTAAATCAACATTAAAATTTAATTGAGTGCCGTAAATTACATGCGGTATGAAGAAAATTACTTAATTCATTTTCTTTGTATATCTTGACAACTTAATTGCCGTAAAAATTATAAAGCACGTACATAAAGTCTTTTGTGAACACATCTCGCCATATCTTCATCTTCTTGCATATTTGCGGCCTTTCCATTTTCATTAAATATGTTACACTTAAATCTTTGGGCTATTTTTTAAGGCACTCAAGTAAACCACATCTTTTATTCTATTTTTTTCTTCTTGTTCCTTCCTCTTTTCACATTGCCGTTGTTCACTTGGTATTCGATGAAAAGAAACATGTAATTGCTTTAACGCCTAGAGTTAGATAAAAAGCTGTCGAGTCATTTTTATTGGAATTTTTTAGTCCTTCAAGGTTCTTTAGCGTCGTTTATTTACTTTAACATCTCCTATTATAGCGATATTTTTTTCCTATCAACATAAAAGCCGCTTATGCTTACAATATGTTCAGTTTTTATGCCTGTCTATTGAGGCTGTGAGTTATGGACTAATGAGGAAGAAAATTTTTTCAGTGTATTATTTGATATTTTATGAAGAAGAACCGTGAAGAATTGCTTTTCATAAACGTAGACATGAGGATGCAGACTTGGAAGAAGTAAACTAATATAGCGGTAGAGCAGATGAAGCATAATCCAATCGGATTCTTGAGATTTATATTAAATACATATTTCATATCAGAACGATATGAAATCTTATAAAAATCTTTTAATGATATTAAATAAATCAGACATTCTAGTCATGTTTTGCTAGCATAAATGTTTAATGATTGATTGTTCAGTTGGAACTGAATTTTTAATAAATATTGCACAAAGCAGTTCTATTTAAAAAATGACAAAAAGTTCTTATAACCTCAAATCGATCGAGAATGCTTCTAAAATCCAAATACTTGCTTGATTTTTAAACTTACCACGCCTTACCACTTCCATGTCATCAAGAATTCCTGTTCACTGAAATATTTCTTATTGGCGTCTCATCTAATAAATTTCCGGTTATTTTTTTTCTTCTTCTTCAGCCTAACTCCTGCATTCCTAGCGTTAATTTAGCGAATATACCAATAAATGAACGAGCATTGCGTGTCTCATAAAAATTCTTTAAAGTAATGAGGATGAAAATTCCAACGAGAACTCATTTGATTAATATCAAGAAGAAAGAAGAGATTTTTAAAGATTAACAATTGAGGTAAGGAACAACAAGAAGGAAAAAGGAAAAAAAATATTTGCCTTTTTCCTGCCCTACTCTGCATGTCCTTTCCTCAAGCACTGAAAAACGATAAATTTTATCGCTATCTACTTCCTCAATCACTTTAGCTTTAGTTTGAGGCTAAAAAGGATTTCAAGTGTCATGGAAAGAGGATTTTATGGCTAAACATATTTATTTTTTATTAGAGAGATTACATCTTGACTTGCTGAGGTCGATTATATAAGCCTTGGGTAAGTTCTGTTCCATTTTGTATTGAAAATCTTGATTAAAGGCGAGACAAATAATAATTTCTATTGCAAAAATGGAACAAGAGATCAGAGCTCGAAGTCAACTCAAAAAAAGTTGAGTCGACTCGGTTCAACCCTATCGACTTCGAGCTCTTCAAGAGATCAGATTGGCTCAGAAGTTCACTAAGTCCTTAAATAACGGCTTTGCAAAATTTAAATTTTAATGTTTTACAATTTTTTTAAAATTGGCGGGTTTAAAATTCTTGAATTGATAACGGTTTTATAAAATTTGAATTTTTCGATCGATTCTTAAGCACATCCAATCATACATTGACCTCAAAATCCATAATTTCACGGAAAAAATGCACATAAAAATTTAATTAAAATCGATGAAAGCGGCAAAAAATTAATTGATTTATAGGCAAATGGCGATGACATTTTCACCCCTTTGATATGGAACAAAATGTGTGAAAATGCAGAAATTCCATCAATAGCTTGTGATGGATTGCTTTATTCAGAAAAAATCTTCGATTCATTTTTAATAAAAGTTTTATGCTGTATATGTATGTTGAATGCGTATAGCATATGTATTGTCTGATTTCACTTTAATATGAATGATGATGTACATATTCGAATTTGTAAGATGATGTGGGACACACACAAAAAAGTGTTGATATATCGATTAGTGATTAGGTTTTTGATCTGAAAAATAAGCAGCATTAAAAGGATCTGAAATGTTTTCAAATTTTTTTCTTGTATCCAATAAAAGGAAATTGATCTAAAAATGCTGATGCCTGTCATTACTTTTTGAAAATGATGATGAATTTTGCTTCATTTGCATGACAAAAATTATGACAAGAACGTGTCAACATTTTTTTTTCTTGTTCCTTTATAAAATGCTCGGTTGATTGGAGAAAATGGAGAATTTATGATTATTAAGGATTGATGTATTTTGACTTTTCTGCTTGATATATTTTTCAGCTTTTAACTTGATAATCTTTTGAAGCATTGTCACCGAATTAAGCTTGTTAAGAATCATTTAAACATTTATTAATTTTTAAAAATGAAGACATAAGGAAGATATATGAAGACTCTATCCTGCTTCACTTCTACATTTAAAAATTCTACCCAATATTTTCCAGCATCCTATATCAGTTCATTAATTATTCCCGACCGTGGTTCACAGGTGCGACTAACCTTGAAAACATTAGATTAGCAATCTTATTTCTATTTTTAAATTTTAATTCCTTTGTATGAGTTGCCAATACGATCATAACTCCTAAAATGCTTTAATTCTCTCATTCTCTCTTTTTTTAAAAACATTAAAACTTCTTCTTGATAAAAATTCTCAATTATTTCCCGCGAAGATCTACGTTTTTTTTATTATTATAAAATTTAACTCCAAATTAAATTCCGACTTTAGTTCCTGTAAGTAAAACAATAATTTGAACCAAAAAAAAAAACATTTTTAAAATTTTATTAAATTTCATTTAAAAATCTTTTTAATTCCATCAAAAAGTCCTTTTTTGTCATTTTTTGTATCAGTTCCTGTAATCGCTTCACTTTCACTAGTTTGCAATTGTAGACTTGTTCCTGATGTGTTTGGAGATGCTTGATTTGATCCGTTAGGTTTTTGAGTCAAAGGTTTTCCGGTTAAAGACACTAAATGTTGATTTGCTTGTTTACTATTTGTAATTAAGTTTAATTTCATTTCTCTTGATTCTCCTTCATCGTTTTCGTCTTCATTATTCCTGTTTTTAATATCTTTTTCCATTTTAAAAACTTTTAAATTATTAAAATTTCACAATATTTTGTTTTTTGTTCACTTTTTAGTCACAAATGCATTAATAAAATATTTACGCTCTTTTTTTTAACATATTTTTGTATGTGTCTGCATGAGTAGACACGGAGTATACACACAATTTATGGAGAGAAACTCTTTGTGTGATTTTTTTTCTCTTCTCTTGAAATATTTTATCTTTTAAACAATATTTTGTAATAGATTTTACTTTGAAGCATGAAATGTCATTAATTTGTCACTTGTTCATCCTTGTCATACAAAGGATATGAGTCATACAATTGACTCTTTTTACACGTAATAATAATCATTCTTAATGATATTTGAATATAATAATTTCCTATGTACGGTAAATGGAATGTTCATAAGGAACATGAAATCTTTTATTCGTCGACTTATTGATTCTGTTTCTCTTTGAAATCCTTTTGAGCATCATCGGATGTATTTTTCATAAATAAATCATCCTGAATTCTTATTTGAGCACTACAACCACTTCCTGCGATTGTTCTTCTTGAAATATTTGATCCATGCGCTTCACCTTTACGTAAAATTTCATTTTTGCTTGCTGGTTTATTATTATTGTTCATTCTCATTGCACGGCATTCAAAATCTCTTATCTGCTTGCTTACGTCAACTCTTTCCTGACTATCCTTAATAACTTCGTCCTGACTATCCATTTTTCCAAATTTCTTATTATTAAAACGATTTACTTGAATACTTAAATTTACTTCAGATTTATGTTTTACAATGCACAATAAAAGCTACACTGCGATAGTTTGATTAATAACTTACATATACAATACAGTTGTCCTGCGGTTTATATCAGTTTATATAGGGGCTGTTCACTTATTACGTAACGCGAAAAAATGACTTTTTAGACCCCCCCCCCCTCGTAACAAAATTTGTATGAAAAAAAAATTTCCTTGTTTGAACCGTAACAAAATCTAAGACCCCCCTGCCTAAAAGCGTTACGTAATAAGTGAATGGCCCCATAGAGAATTAATGATTAACGTGTGAGTCTAATTCTTTGAGTCATTACTCGAATTTTATTGCTTTTGTCACTTCTATTGCTATGATTTCTTTTATTTAGAATTATATCACAATTAATTCTTCTGTAAAAGATGTCCATCATTTAGGGGCCGTTCACTTATGACATCCAACATTTAGGGGGGGGGGGGGGGGTTCTTGGATTTTGTGACAGCTCACATAAAGGAAATTTTTTCTTACAGAAATTTTGTGACAGAGGGGGGGGGGGTCTAGAAAACATGTTTTTATAGACGTCAAAAGTGAACGCCCCCTAATGAAATTGATTCAAAAAAAATGTTTAAATTCTATTAACTCCGAAAATAAAATTTTCCATCCAGCAAGCATCTATAACATCCATCCATACCACGATTCTGAAATCCTTTGATGAGGTGTTTCACAGTAAGAGCTAATGCTAAAAGTCGTCGAGTCTTTATAAATTCTATAAATAACATAATTAAAACAGTGGAATTAATGGCATGTCTAAAACAACAACGTCTAGTCGCACTAAGCTTTTAAAGTTTGGAATTTATTAATTAAATAAGAATTTGACTTTTTTTCCATCAAATTAAGCTACGGCGTATGACGCAACCAAGGAGAAAATACTCGAGTAATTACACGACTTTGTCTTGCTCATTAAAAAAATCAGAGCAATAAAGAATAGCAATATCACTCTGATTTTATTGTACAGCAACAATTCTAATGTCCATTCTGTTTACCATAATAAAAAATAAGCTTCTTCTTATGCACTTCGTTATGTAATGACATTAGTTCGAAAAGATGTTGTATTTTTGGGTGAAGCGCATTATTGATCTAATTTTTCCAAAATCAAAAATTTAACGGTAAATAAAAATTTAAATTACTTTAGCAGAAAAATTTCAAATTTTTGATTTTACGGTTTTTTGTCCGTAAAAACTTCAAATTTTTGAATTCAAATAGTCCTTTGAATTATTATAGATTTAATAGCTTCCAACTTTCTATTAACAGTAGCTATGAATTGATATCCTCTGTTCTTTCAAAAAAAAAATCATTTGATTTCAGTAACTTCTATGTTATGCATTCCAACATACACTTATCATCGTCCATAAAAAAATATCCGGACATGATGAATAAAAAAAAATATTTTTTTCTATCTCTCGACTCAAATTTTCAACTGTTCTATTACAGCCATTGAAGGCATGTCATTCACTCGAGTATTTCCAATTACATGAAACGAACCACATTCTTTTAATTAAATATTATGACGACAGAGAAACAAAAAGCTTGTCCGAAAAATTGGCACCAGCATAATGTGCTTTTTTTTCCTCGAATGACTCGTAGAAAATTCTAAAGCAAGTCTCATTTTAAACGTGAGTCTGCAGCATATGTGTATATCCGAAAGGAAATAAAGCAGCAAATAGTGAAAAATAATTGATTTTGATTCGAGAGTGCAACATGCTGGCGCTGTAAATTTTTTTACTGCTGTTCATCATGTTTTCATAAACTTCAAAGGGAGACGCCGTCTTATCACAAATCTAGATTTTAATCATCAAAGTGAAATGTGTCGAAGATGAAGAGGAAACAACTCATTCAAGTCGCTTGTGAATGTGGAGAAAAGCAATTAATGGAAGGACAAAAAGTGTACTTCAAAGCACTTGAAGAGTGTCAAAGTATGAAGCATAAACGTGCAGTTCTGAAGGATGTCTTTAAGAGCCAATGCTGCATTTATTAAGTGAAGAATAATGATGTTCATAGGTGTTAATTGGAACTGAATTAAAATAGCGGTTCCAATTTATACAGTCTATTTTGGTAATTAAATTGTAATTAATGAGTCAACAGAGTCTCTAAGGAAGAAGAGGTTTCAAATGGAGGCACTCAGTCAGAGCTCATTCAAATATCTGAGGGAGACGGATGAAATTGCTACAATTGGCTATATTTCATAGCGCCAAGGCATCACACTGAATGTAGTCAAGTGGAAAATCCAACGACATTAAAGCTCTCTACCTGCAGAATCATTTAATTCCACTCAATATTAAAATATCAACGATTCCAATTTATTTTTGACATTTTCACTTATGGTTTCTGAATCAATGACTGCCACCTGTTTGCATCCTCATATTTGCACTTCATGATGAAGCACAAAATAATTTTTAAAGCTAACAGTCAACAGTTATTCTGCTCTCTATTCAGCTCTAAAAACAGGTAGTAAACCTCTTGAGAATCTAGCTTAAATTATTGACAGAAGTTGAAGCTTCAAAAAATATAAAATAAAATGAAAAGCTCAACAAATTCATATTTTAGTGAAAGTGCTTGTTAAGGACATTTACAATTGTTGACGAGCTATCGATAAAATCATTCAAATCTTACTTCAATTGCCAGTTGCTGCTTCCAAAAACCGCAAATGCTGTTCTTGCATTGAATTCAGTAAATTCTACTGTGTTTTGCTTACCAAGCAAAATTGCTGCCAAAATCAGCATGTTGTCACTGCCAAGGTGTTGACAAATGTTTGAATTCATCTCTGATTGTTCTCAATATACACCAAGTCCTTGAGTTTGAAGGATGTCATGTGCACTGAGTTTTTGCTGAATATGAAGTGCTTTAGAAATTTGGTTGAAATAAAATGCTGAATGGTGCTTCAGTCATTTTGCGGTTTTAAATTTTTGTTGATGGTTCTCAAAAGACGCGTATATAAGGATGGATTTTAAGGAATTCCAGGAATCTCCAATACCAGTTCTTCGCCTCTATAATTTATTTTAACAAATCTAAGGGGCTGTTCACTTATTACGTAACGCGAAAAAATGACTTTTTAGACCCCCCCCCCCCCCCCCTCGTAACAAAATTTGTGTGAAAAAAAAATTTCCTTGTTTGAACCGTAACAAAACCTTAGACTCCCCCCCCCCTAAAAGCGTTACGTAATAAGTGAATGGCCCCTAACTTCGTTGAAATCTTATAAGTATCAATAAAGGACATGAATTTTATAAATAAAACATAAAAATCAACATGAGCTTTAATGTCACCTAAAAATTAATGTCTGGTCAGCATGATGTGATTTTTTATCCGCTCGTTTGAATAAAAAGCTCCAAGACAATTTAATTTGATTTGGATCTTTGTAAAAATTATTGAGTTCAAGGCTGTTTGAGCAATTTAAAATGTTTAAAGGCGACATCATGGATTTATCTTCATTTATTGACAGTTTTGGCAAAGAATTGTTTCGTCTTTAATTTGATGTCTCGTTACTGGAATTTCTTGACAACCCCTGAAGTCAAATGGCGACATTCAGACACATCTTTACCTTTTTAACATTAAATTAACAAGGTTAATCATATTGGCATAATTTGTATCCATCAACATTTAAGAACAATATTTTTAATTCATTTCAGTGAGCATCAAAAAGACAGCATTAATTCAGATCATCCACAGTAATTATAGGTGCATAAGCTCTGATTAAATCCCAACAAAACATAACGTAAACATCCATTAAATGTAATGATCATTACAATTACCTAAAATACTTCATAGCATATTTTCCAAGGTTCTGTAAAAATTATACGGAAACCGACAATCTCTAATAACAAATTTAAATACATGCCTGAACAAGAGGATGCTGAGTGTACAGCGTGTAGTAAGTTGAAGCAATTGTGGTTATAAAAGCTTATTATTAACAGGAATATATGTCACAAAAGAGCCATTACAATTTACGGTAAAAAGCTAAATAAGATTACCCAATAGAGACTCGGCTTACAATTTCCATAATTACAATAATTTGGTCCTGCACAACATCCCCATTCATGTCACAATCCAATTTGCATTATTTTCTCATTTAATAACATAAGAAGAAGTGAAAGCGAGAAAAAAATGTGTCGCTTGTAACAATTGTAAAATTTTTGGCAAATGGATGTGTAGCATGACGGAAAGAAGTGATTCTATGGGACTTAGAAAATTACGTTGCCTTTCTTAAAGCTCTCTTATGATCGTTGCGATTCTAATTTTATTGCTTAAAACATAAAATAGGAAGAGACAAATTTGTGACCATTTTTTATGGAAATTTTGGAGTGCTAGGAATTGGAAGTTTGTCTGTGGACTGGACAGGTTCGGAATGGATTCTCACAAAAGTTGGTTGTCATTTATGAACGACTCCATAACCAAATTTACACAAAATAAATTCAAAAATTTAATCGACACAGAACAATTCAGCTAAATTTTGTTGCCTTGCCATGCACTGGATCAGACAAATTTGCAATTAATTTAATTATTTTAACTCAATTGAATTGAAAAATTTAAATAAATGTTGAAAACAAAGAAGAATTGAAATAAATATGGGCAATTTGTGCAAAATAATTCCGAATTGAATTAAATTCTGAATAAATTTGAATATAATTCATGCATGAGTTGATTCATACTGCAGATTAAGTTATCAAAATTATTCTAATTCCGATAAAAACTATTCAGTCATAAATAATATCATTTTAGAGTACAAAAAAAAAATCTACAAAAACACTGCATAGTCATATATTACTAAGTCAAGCAAGTCCTCATTGGCACTCTATGATATGTAAGTGTAAAATATGACAAGTCGGACTGTCCAAAACAGCAGATTGTGTAGCAAATCTACAATAAATAATACACAAAGTTATAAAATACGATACAAGGCACATAAAAATGTCATCTAAAAGTGTGTATGTGTCTATTCTACGAACAAGTATGAAATTCCAAAAAGTCAAGGGAATAAGGCGCATTTTTGAGCAGTGTTGCAAATGTAGATGTCTACACTAGATGAAGAATGTAGATTCTTCAATAGTTTTTGTCTAGCTAAGAAACTTTCTTCATAAAGATCGATTCTACATGTAGAAAGAAAAAAACCATCTACATGTAGATTGTGTCTACATGTAGAATTTGTCTACATGTAGATTCGATGTAGATATCTATAATTCTACATTTTTTCCAGGTCTACATCAGAGAAGAATGTAGAATCGTAGACATCTACATTAAATCTACATGTAGACAGATGGTTTATTTCTTTCTACATGTAGAATCGATTTTATGAAGAAAATTCTGTCTCAGAATTTATCTGATCCAGACAAATAGCCAGAATGCAACACTGTTTTTGAGAATAAATTGCTATAATATAAAATAACGTTTACATATTTTTTGAAAATAAATAACCAAATTATTTTAAAAAATAACGGCTAATGTTTTAGAATTTTTCATAACCTGAAATGGACAGACAGACAATAAACGAGGAATAATGCATGTTTATCACAAAACAAAATGAAGGCAGATATGAAAAAAATTGTTTTACAATTCTAATGATTTATTGTGATCCCAAATGACTGTTATGAAAGTGCTGACAGAGCTATCATTTACACACGACAGCAGAGTATGTGCGGGAGAGCAAAAAAGATTATGGTCACTGAGATCTGTATCAATCAGGTCCAAAAATGTTATTTGATAGTAATCATGACAACATGACACACAGAATAATCAATGAAAATGTTTACATTTGCATTTTTGTGTGCTGGTATAAAGTCAAAAATATCGCGCATCATGCACCTTTATTATAAATTCACATTAAATTTAACGACTTGAATAGCTTTTTTAAAGCTGGAATTTCCATTAAAACATCATTTTGATGCCAGTTGCAATTAAAAAACATTGAAAGATCGTGCCAAAAATAAAATCATTTTAACATTCTCGCATATAACAATTAAACGGAAAATGTACGATGTTAAATTAGCTAAGAAATTAAAATCAAATAAATTTGAATTAAATTGTTTTAATTGTGATAATGACTTTTAAATTTCCGTAAACGTACATTCACATCTCATTGCAAGCTCCAAGGAACTGATACTTCCTGTTGTCATGAATACTTTTCACTCGTGTGTCTTTTGTTCAGGTTTAAAAAGGATTATGGTTAATGTGGTGACACGTGCAATTGCTTGAGTGTCAACAAAATGTTCTTAGAACTGAACTATTTTTGGGTAATATTGTGTGTTATTAATGCTTGATACGATTTTTAAATACACACGTGTGTTACTTAATGCTTTTCTTTGGAATTTGTAATGTAATTGTTTTCTATAGCTTCTTAATTATAATGTTACTCATAAGTATACTTGGAAATAAATATTGATTTTATGCTTAAATCTGCGTCGATAACTTACACTAATTAAGGTTTCTCCTCGCGTCAGAATCTCATTGATTTAATGTTTGCCTCTACCTCTTCAGTCCTTAAATATTATAAGACGGCATAAGACCAACATTATTAAGCACTTTTGTTTGCCTTTCTTCCATGAACTTGAACATCAGAATGAAAGATTGTTTATCAATGATTTTGATGCATCAACCTTGTCGAAAGTCTTGATAATCCGGTTCCTATTAAAAAATATGATACTTTACTAAAGACAGAAGGAATTTTCCTAGAAAATCTGATTCAATGCACATTTTGGTTCTAAGAATATTGTTGAGCTAGATTAAGTTTCAATGTTAAAAATAACAAAGCTAATGAAATGTCTCAAGGACCAGATTAAATAGTTCAATCATAATTTTGTAGCTTCCAACTAGTTTGAACTATTAAATAAAAATTGTTGATAAAAAGAAATTCACTCAATGGTTCGTCCCGAGCGGGAATTAAACCTCGCACCTTTCGATTGCCGGTCAAATGCTCAGACTACTAAGAACCACTTGAGGGGCAATCGAGAGATGCGAGGTTCAATTCCCGCTCAAGACGAACCATTGAGTGAATTTCTTTTTTTCAACAATTTTTAATATTTGCATGTAACAAGCAAAAATTTTGTTGAACTTTAAATTTTTTTCATTTAGTAGCTTTGTTTGAACAAACAAATTGTTGTTGCCCAACCCCAAAATCTTCAGTTAACACGTCAAATCACTCATCAAGTTCCTCCACCTTGAAAAAGAAACAAAAACTCATAAAAATAAAATAAATAAAACATTATAGACACCGACTCATTAGATAGCAATTGAGGGAAGGCAACGAAGATTTAATTAAAATTAAATTCTCGAGTATCATTGAAATAAAACGAAACTGAAAGCAATTTTCATCCTTTCAGCAAATTTTGATTAATTATTTGTTGATGAAACAGTCAGTTCTGCTATGTCTGCCTGTTTAAATAGAATAAAAGTTTTTTTATTTGCCTATATATTTCATCATTTCCCTCCGTTCCTGTGCTATAAAATTTAGGAAATTAAATAAGCGAAACAAAAAAGTTTTTTCCGGATTTTTTTATTACAAAAGTGCTCCCGAAAATTAATTTTGCTTACATTTTGAAAGTCCTCGGATTCATACTTGATGCTGATGGAAAATGAAATCCTATTTGATATAAGAAAAGCTGAATTCGGCATCTGCAAAAAATCTTCAATACTACTTCACTCATAAATCACTCCAGTTTTCGACATATTTAAAGGGGAACGAACTACATCGAGGACTCGACATTCAACTCTTCTTCTTACTTTAACAAAAAATATGGCACGTGCTTAGAAGAATTATTTTGAAATATTCGAACCTTATTTTCGGTGACAGAATTTATAGGAATTGTTTGCTGAAAAATATGAGCGACAACTCAAATCTATTTGTGGCAGTGATTTAAAGATTGCGTTGCGAGCATAGGTTGTGCTGATGATGCTTAAGCAACTGAGTGAGACTTTGTATTTATCAGGAGTTTTCAAAATGCTAGAGATCATGCATAGATC
The DNA here is from genome assembly GCA_917627325.4 of Chironomus riparius. NCBI lineage: Eukaryota > Metazoa > Arthropoda > Insecta > Diptera > Chironomidae > Chironomus > Chironomus riparius. The sequence continues at coordinate 58,951,174 of OU895877.1, forward strand.
TGCAAAAATTAAGTTTCAATAGAGTTAAGCTTGTCAGATCTCCTCCAACCTGCAACGCAAAACTTGAAAGCAAATGCAGTAAACTAAACAAACTTTGTCCTCATGAGGACTTCCATCAAAATGCTTGGAAATATTATTCACTGTCTCAAAACAATCTAGTCGATTAAGAAGTTACTAAGTTGACCTCAAACAAGGAAATTCAATCTTCTTACGGTGTCAATATTCGCTGAAGAGCAATCCCGTTCTCGAAAGCAGCCAACATTCAAGAGTCCTCAATATCTTGATCGTTTATTCATTCATTCTTCTTATCCTTCGTTTTTATCATCTCCATCTATCTTTAAAGAAGAAATTTCGTCTGCCTTATTATTTAATATTTAAAGCATTCATTTATATTGTATAGAATTGCTGTAAAAATTTGAGCGCTTCGTCAGTTTCAACGATTTAGAGTAAATTTAATTAAATTAAAAAAATTTGTTATTGTAATCTCTCAATATTATTCTCGTACATATGAATTACAAAATTAGAAGTTCTATTCTGAATGTTAAGAATGAGACTGTTAAGAAAATATCCTTAGGGCATCTGGAATATCATTTGTACTGTAAATGTGAATGTGGATAGGATAAAGAAGAAAAACAGGAAATGGAAGATAGCAAATCTTGCTGATTTAGAAGGCGGATGTCTTTTGAGCATTCGTATTTCTGCTTGTCGGTGACTTTATTTTGTGGAATGTAGATGTAATTGGATATAATTTAATGGAATGTGATGCTTAATAATTTAGGAGGAATCTTCATTTACTTTATTGCCATTTTGAAAATTGTTTTAAATTTAATAATGAGAAAAATATTTAACTTATAGAATTTGGCGCCAAAAAAAACTTAAAGAATTAAAGTTAAAGTTTCATTACACAGCTTTTTCATATCTTCGACAAAATCCTTAATTACATTTCGAATTATGAAATCTTAAAATAAACTTGAAATAGAAAAGAAAAACTTGTGAAAGCAAAAATGAATGACAATTAGCAAAGAATGAGAGGAAGTAGAAGAAGGAGGATTAAAGTCGAATTACAGAAGCCAAAACGAAGCTTTTCATTATAAACAGATGATAATTAGGTGATAATGAATAAATGAAAGTGAAGAATTTCTCAATAGAGCTTTAATGTTGAAGAGTTTTATAAAACAAGTCAAGTTAAGTCATTGCAGTGTGAGAATCACCTTGACATCCTATTTAATATCCGTCTCCTAAGAGTATTTTTTTGTTCTCTTTTTCATTGCAAAAGTTTCATGAAGCAGAAAAGACAGAACAAGAATAATTCGAAACACGTAAAAAGTATTCATTGAACATCTCAATTCCGTTCGGAGACATAAACTTCTACGATCTAAAGAAGATATTTGTCAGTTCATCCATCAATTCTTTCTTCTTTCTAATTATAAAACTTAATTGACAGACTTGTCTAACTAATCAGGAGTTTTTTTCTCCCTTTAAATGCAGCATTGCACTTATCTGAATCTCTCATAAAATTTAAAATTCAACTCTCATAGAACGTTGAGGACGAGAAAATATTTAATTGCATTTCAACGTAGAGAAAATTATTTTCATTCTTCAGCCATAAAAGTTTTAATTGCTTCTTAAGATGCGCTTAGAGTTTCTTTTTCGTGGCAATTTTCGAAATTCAATTAAATATATTTTCATTGACAATTTAATTAGTTCAAAATTGTTTCTCGATTGAGATGAAAGCTTCTTTTGCACTTGAACGCCTCATAAATTAGCGATGAAAGAATTCAATAGATTACGACCGGAAGTTAAATTCCTTCGCTTGTCAGTTTGCTCTTCTATTAAATAATAATAATGATAACAATGGAAAAGTGTAAGTTGGAAAAATTCTTGTTGAGTTTTATTGAATTTGAATTGCTTTGGGAAGAAGGAAAAGCTTTCAGTGAATGGAAGAAGAAACGCTATTGATAGTTTCGAGAAATAATTAATATAGATAAATCTTAATTCAGCTAGATTCAACTAATACAGCAAGATTCAGCTAATGCATCAAGATTCAGCAAATTCAGTCAATTCAGCAAAATTCCGTTAATTCAGCTAGATTCAATAAATTTATCGAAATTCAGCTACTTCAGAAAATTTCAGTAAATTTTACGAATTCCACATTTAACCAATTCAACGATCTTTAGCAAAAGCTATTGCACATTCAATTCTAAGAAAAAGTTTGAAAAAAGTCAATCAAATGCAAATCTCACATTATAAAAACATGTTAAACTCTTCAGTCACTTAGTTCCTCGTTAAATAAAATGCTATGCAGTTGTTTTAAAGCAAGTTTTCATCTCATCGAAGTAACAGACAGTATTCTCACAGACAAACGCTCTAAAACAAATTGAATTGTCTTATAATTTGCTGCATGTATGATAATAGAGTGAAAATAATGAAAGCAACAAATTAAAATATCTTCATAGCATTCACTAAGGCGAGCAATAAGTATTCATTTCCACAATTGCAGCAAGATGTGCAGATGCAACTTAATTCTGATAATTTTTTCCTTCCACTTATTATCGGAAACTTTTGCATGCACATTCTTTATAGTTCTCCGTCATTGATTATTGTTCAATATTTGTTTCTGGATATGTATGTATGTAAATTGTATATGGAAATCGATAATAGAATTAATGGAATTTGCCATTTTCATTTCATTTTTCTCTTCCTTTATTTTCCAAACATATAATGTGTGTGAGTATGTATGTATGATCATATAGAGCATTCCAATGTAGATAACCCAGATGTTTTAAAATGCAAAAGCACGAATCTAATAATTTATAGCCTTGCGTCAGTATGGAAATTTTGCATGAGTCGACAAATTTTAATATATATTTTTTCTCTTGAATATTTATGGTTGTATGCATCGTTTGAATTTTAAAGAAAATGAACTTTTTCTATCATGAGTGAAGAAAAGGAAACAGTCAGGGAGAGAAGGAAATGTGAAATGTCATGACGGATTGGAAAATTGAAACGCATTTCTCAGTTGATGTGATCAGATGTGATGATCATCGCAATTCTATTAGAGTAAAAAAAAGAAGCACTTCTTTTAACGGTTTAACATAAATTTGTAAAACGGTTATTTTAAATTCAAATGAAAGGCTTTCAAAAATTCAAAATTTAATGCTTGAGTTTTCATCAAAAAATTTAATGGTTTTCAGACATTTGAAAATTTAGCATTTAAACTTGATTTTCTGTAAAACCATGACTTTAAAATTGAATTGTCATGATTTATGCAAAAGATTTTCTCATGACATAACACCCAACTCTTAAGTCTAACCCGACTAACCTCAAAAATTGTGCTAAAACGAGATAGAAACGAGACAAGGATAGGAAGAAGAGCTTTCACATATAAAAGAAGGAGAGAAAAGGCATTAGATGTTATATGAAGAAACGCGCGTGATAAAAATTTCGATTTAAGGCTTTCCCCACACAGCTAAGCTATAGCATATTCTCATTATTTTGATATTTCTATATTTATATCCCATCTTCATATGCACACAATTTACCAAGCCACAAAAACACAAAAAAATATTCTGTCGACGAATTTATTTTCAGCTCTTTCTATTATATGACCATTTATGATGGCATGGTGTGAGGAAATATGGTAATGTTCTACATGTCTGACGTCTGTCACGAGTACCTAATTCTTTCAATATAGATTGAGAGACTATTTACATTAATGCTTTCAATATTGAATGTGAGGAAGTTGCCATGTCAAGGACATTACTTCATATTTTTTTTTTCAATTGTGCACAAATGCAAATTTATTCAAAACTTTTAATTACATTAAAAAAGTTTAAATTCATTATGTTTACCTACAGTTATTATAATTGGATATTAAATGGAAAGTCGTACCATAAAGTTCCTCATTTGGCTACAAATTCTCATTATCTTGCTCTACAAGAATTCAACTCGAATTTTATTACATATTTGCGTAAAATTTTGTTCTAATTAATTCTTTGTAGAAAAAATATTATTTTATTGTAATGACGGCAATTTGGTTCAAATTTATTTCAATGGTCGTGTCGTTTCCAAGGGAATGGACATTCTCAATTTGACTTTAAGTCATTCAATTGAAGAAAGTCTAAAAGATTCAAAGAAATCATTAGAACGGAAACATCTGAAGATCTTCTGGGAAAACCCTTTCGACAGTTAATGAAATAATTGGCATTTTTTAAAAGAATTCTTCATCTTAAAGCATCAGCAACAGCTGAGGTGCTTTCAATACTCAATCAAATTTTTAAGAAGCATTTGCTAAATGATGATCAAAATTAAAGCCATTTGATTTCTAATGCAACTAGCTTACTTAAGTTATTAGGACAATACACAACACCAGAGATAATCGATCAGTATCATACCTTACTTCCTTACTTACTGTAATCATGTTCCTATGTGGAGCTTAGGTTACAACAAAAGGCTTTCCATATGATTCTGTTGCTGGCTCTGTCAGCTAGTTTGTACAACTTCTCTGTCCGCACATTAAGCTGACATTAATTCATCACTGTTCTGCGCTAAGTAGCTCTTGGAGCTACTGGGCATCTTTTTTCTTGCAAATTACAACTAAGGGCGGCGTAACAAACTTATGTTTCTGTCCCAGCAATGACATTCTCTATGGTACCTTGGTCAACACAAATGTTTATATTTAAAAATTTTTAATCATAAGACAACCTCTAAGATACACTCGAGGATATACTTAATATTCCTCCCCAATATAATCTTTCATAAAGTTCTCAAAAAGCCTGCAAACCACATTTGAAAATAAACTTCCCACATTAAATTAGTAAACTTTATTCGAATATTATTCAACAAGATAGATAAAGTAACACTAGATCCAATTTTTTGCCTGTTACCATAGCATGGATAATGAGGCATAAGAGGAAATTGAGATAAAGAAGAGAGAAGAAAAAAATTGTATTTATATTTAATTCCATCATCAAGCATTCATATTTAGCTAGCTTTTCGAATAAGATTCGCTCGTCAAGATTTTGTATCTATCTTATCAATGCGTATAGTTTCATTTTTTTTCCTATTCTTCTCTCTTTATATGGCGCCGTATTTTCGCTCGGTTCTTATATGAATATACAATATATATTTCTCTCCAATTATTCGTTGATTTGAAAGATTTTTAGCTGACTAGATAATTTTATTTTATTTTCAGAGAGAATAAAACACTCGAAATCATTCTAACATTCCCTTGGCTATATATTTTCATCCATTTCTCTCATTCTTCTCAGATTTGGCTTTTTTGTGTCTCCTTTTGCTTGTGTTTATTGAATAGGGTAATGCATAGCAATCGTTACGACCAGAAATAGCAAATAAAAGACGAAGCGAAAAAATGCGATGATTTTCTGCTCAATATAATCTTGAAAGAACTGAAGAAAAAAAAATGATATAAGTATAGCGCGAGGATGTCTATTAATTTGAATCTGAAGCTTTCTTACCCGCCTCACTCCTCTTCAACTAGCAGTTTTTCTCGCTTTTTATTGTCATTTCATTTTACTTCATCTCGCCATCGTCATCGTCTTCTTTTATTTTATTATTGTACTCTCTCTCCCTGCAATATGCTTTTTATTGCTTGCCAAACATTTTTTCTTCATCTTCATAGAGCTGTTTTTATAGCCATTCAATGTAATATTAGGCGGAAATCAATTCACATTGATATAATTGTCATTTATTTGGATGAAAATTTGCTTCAAACTATTTTTCATCTACATACATAACATCCTCATATATTTTTCTATATTATTATCATCATCATGTAATGAGAAAATAAGAAAATTTCTTTTGTTATGCTGACAGATGTTAGTCATGTATAACAATTTTATCTAGTCGAGGAGGAGGAAAACAAAAAAAAAACTTTCCAGTTCTTCTGAATTCATCACTCGTAATAAAGTGAAATTTCTTCCTATTCTTGTTGTTTTCCTTGCCTTTTATTCATATCGGAAAGTTTTTTTTAGCGCTATTCTGCAAAAACAAACAAAATGCGTTCGTATTTCTGCTGACTTAGGGAAATATTCAGATTTCTTGCAATCTATTTTTTCATTTCTTTTGTTTGTTTAAAATGAAGAAATGCAATAAAAATCACAGTTCAGATTGTATTTTGAAGGATGAAATTTATCTTGAATTGGAAGTTTTCTTTTTCTATTTGTTGCCAATTCTCAGATAAATGAATGTTGAGGATGAAGATTTGTATTTATGTCTGATGAATTATTTCATTCTGAATGTCTGGCTGATCTTGTTCTGATTTAAGTTAATAAATTCTAGATTTTGATTGCTCAAATCACTTCTTTAGAATCCAAAAACTCTTAAAACTTCAAACTGCTTCAAACCTTTAATTCAACAAAGTTTAAAACAGTTTAAATCTAATATTCTAGTTGACTAGTTTCAAAACTACAAAATCCGTTATAAACTTACAAAGCTACTTTATCAACAAAGTCAAATATTGACCGAATCATTTAGTTACACAACAATTTCCAAAGAATACGCTCAAGTTTCTAATCGTACCAATAATTCTTCAACTTATGACACTTCTTTGTTAAATTAACAACTTTTCCTGATCTTTTCTTTTCTTCGTTATGATTCAAGTTCTCTTGGTCGGATGTATTCACGTAAGATACTCGTTGGCAGATCTCAAAAGCTTCTTTACGGTATTTCTGTAAGCTTATTAGACAAATACAATCTAAGAAGAACAAAAAACAAACTTTTTGAGTATGAGTAAATAGCAAAAGTTTATTTTTCGTGAGGTAAATTGAAGATTAGCAGAACAAATTAAGCGAATGATGAGATATATAAAATTTTACTACATTTATGCTTCAATAAATATGTATAATCATGTACTCAAAAGTTAAATCAATAAAATTATGATTATCATCAATAATGCTAATTTATGTTACCGTAATTGTTATTCAGCATATAAAATTTCATTCAGATAATGCCTCAAAAGCTTCAAATTATCTGATTATTTTAATATTTTTTGATAAAGTTAAATAGAAAATAAAAGCTAATAACCAAAGGGCATTTGTCTGAATGTTTTTAACATGAACAAGTCACTTCCATAAATTTCAAAACAAATTTCTCCCAGGCAACATCGTCGAAACTAAAGCAAAGTCAAGAATCTAAGAAAACAGTAAAAGTCGTAATAGAGTTATTATTTGAGTTCCAAAGAGCAATCATCATACTTTGTTATACTTTGTGAACAATTTCATAAACTTACTGATTTTCTCATAAACTTGGGCTTTTGGTTTCTAAGAAGGCTGTTGTAAAAGCTAATATTGGATTTCATGTAAGATTCAGAACAACCTCAGAAAAGTGATTTCCACGAAAAAGGTACATGAATTGAGGAATTATTATTTGAATATAACTTTGATTCCCATAAGCTTGTGTGTTGCTAATTTTATTGAAATCATGAAAAATATTGGTTTTAAATCAGAAAAGGTATTTCTTATATTGTAAATTCTTGAGCCTGTTTATTGTGAAGTTTTAATAGCTGAACTTAATGGATATGCCAATAGTAAATTTAAGATTAAAATGCATTTACAAAGTAGCAGAATCTAAAGTGATTGAAGTAGTAGCTCTTATCTATTTGATCAATGATACGTGACCAAATGTCAATCTAGACCATAAAATAGTTGAGTGTTTGAATCTCACAAAATGTCTCAAAGAAAATATTAACTCTAACTTCCCGCCAAAACTTTTAGATTCATAAAAAGATTCTGAAAAACACCCCTGACTCCAAACAATCTGTTTTTAACCCTGTTCATGATTAAATAAAGATTCAGGCTACCTAAACAGCAAAATCTCCCAACAAACAATATTAAATCCAAGAAAAAAATTCAATCAAGAATTTCTGAAGTAATATTCAGTTCCAATCTTACTCGAATTGATTTCTCATCAAATTATTCTGAAATGACTAAACTTTGATAATTGAATTAGCAAAAGATTAAATCAGGCTTCTTCAGAAAAGAGAAAGGCTTTAGGGGTGGAAGGGCCAACATGTTGAATAGGAAAGAAAAAAAGTTTTATCTTCTCGATTTGATCCCTTTGCTCAATCAAATGCAAAAAAATCATCTCTGAAGAGTTTCAATAATAAGTTGTGATATCCTTCGGATAGGATCGATTATGATGTCAATCATTTCTAGCTTTGAGTCGCGGTTCTTTTGGTTTCTGTCAAAATTCATGATGAATTGTCTTCGTTCAATCAATTTCGAATATTTTTCCCATGGATATAAAAAGGATATCCAACATATGTTCACGCTATAAACTAAAAGTTTTACGACAAAGGCAAAGTAGAGCAAAACTGATTTAAACTATAAACTTTGACAAAACTCATTTAAAGCTTTTTGTTAAATTGAATTTAATCCCATCAATTTACGACAAACTCTCAAATGACATTTTAATGAAATTTTTCAGAAAAAAGCTACAAAGTATAAAAATACTCGAGTGTAAGCTTCATGTGACACTTTGATGCTCAATGTCTGCAAATTCTCAAATACTGAGCACATAAATTCGATGATGATGATCCAATTGTGTACGATTATCTATCTCACATCACTTAAAGTTCCTTTTTTTCCTCGTATTCTTATTTTTATGTTGAGATATCTAGTTAATATTTGAAGTAAGTTCATTGTTTTTAAAAAAATTCAACGAGTTTTTGAGATTTAAATTTTAACGAATTTTTGAAATTCAGATTATAGGAAAATTTTCAAAATCAAATTTTAACGGATTTTCTAGCTCAAGATTTCCAAAAGTATCCAAAATCCTAAACTTTTTAATTCAATGGACATTCAGACAAACAAAAAATAAAAAATAAAATCACTTAAAAATTCACCAATCGATAAAAAGCACGAAAGTTAAGAATAAGAGTGTAAGCTATATAAATAAGAGTAGAAATTCGTTGGATTGTTTAGTGAAGCACATAAATCGTTTATCACACTGTTTGTTTCTCTCCGCTCTTTTTTTATATTTTCGACCTTGATATTGATTTCACGTCACGTGTTATCAATCGTTAACGTTATCTAATTCCTTGTTTGTCTACTCATGTCATGTCATAAATATACGTTTGTATTAAGGGGAAATATTCAATCTATAAAAACCCACATTACTTTCATCGCTTATCATTTAACATTCAGTTGTAGCTTGGTCTCACTCTGATATGGATTGTTCACTGACAGTAGTAAAAAGGGCATAAAAAGATCAATTTTTGTTGTTTTGCTGAAAGAAAAAATAACACAAAACATGAAAAATCTTCCTACTTGACTGAATTATTTTTAATCGAGTTTTGTGACTTCTCCACATGTGGGGAGGTTCAAGAAAGAAAAACATTTTTTGACCATAAAAACATTTCTTCGTGGACGATTTGGCATTTCAAGTTTTCCCACAGATGCCATTCAGCGAATATGGGTACATTGACGTAAGTTCATGAGCATGTCAATATTTGAATTATTTAACAAAATGGAATGTGTGAGTATTGTTACTATTTGAAAGTTTAATGAGATCTAATGTGTCGGAAATTATGCTGATGGAAACTTAATTGGGATTATCAACTTCTTACTTGTTTCCACAATTATTGACTCTTTCACATCGTCCATAAATTGTTGGACTAAAACTAACCGTCACAATTTGGAATTTCAAAAAGCTGTTAAAATTTGAATTTAAAAAACCGTTAAAATTTGAAATTTAAAAATTCGTTAAAAATTGTGAAATGAATGGTTGGTTTACAAATCCATCTTAAATACCCACACAAAAGTTCGAAAGAAAACTTCATTTCCTAAAAATTACAACATACGTCAGTGATCTTTTTCACAAGAAAATCAAAAAGGTAACAAGATGTCATTGTCAATTTTTTCAGCCTTCGTCTTCAAATCCAAATATTTGTACAAATACACAGAATAGAAGAAGTCAAAAAAGGATAGACTTTGAAAACAAGAAGTAAATTTCTTTATCTGACGACATGTTCAGAAAATTATTTTAAATTAATCCGGTGAAGATGTTGGATGAAGATGTCACAATTTGTGATAGGTACGAAGAAAAAGGAGACCCAAAAATAAGAAGACATTATTGCACCCTTTTTTCTGCTAAAGATATATCAATTTTATGTACAGTCATGCCATCAATCTATAAATTGCTACGAAATATATAACAGGAGTGACTACTTATACCCAAAAAATGATTTTCTCTTCCATTTTTTTCCATTCAGAAACATAAATGATATGGGATCTTTTTGTTTCCACGTTTATGGAGTCGTATATACAAAGAATTTTGTTTCTATTCAGGCTTTCAAGCGAGAGAAAGGAGGATACAAAAATTCTATACCAAAAAAATCTGAATCATGGCTTCATTTGGTATTTTTATTCCTTTTTAACGCAGTTTTTTATGTAAGGATGAAGGCAGGCATTGCTGTTAACATTACAAGGCAATTTAAAAAGCTAAATTTAAGTTTCAATTTAAGTTTTAAAAAGCTTATTTCCCAAAAATATTTGGGGATTGTCAACCTTTAAAAATATGAAAACAAACATTGATTTTAACAATTCTCATCTTAATTAGCATTAGCGATATCAATTGAATGCTTAGGGGTCGTTCACTTATGACGTTCGAAATTAACAGTCATTTTTCAAAAAAGAACAATGGATTTCCTGGAATTTCTATTGTTCTTTTCTTGCTGACCCCCCCCCCCCCGCCTCCCCCTCCTGGACATCATAAGTAAACGGCCCCTTAAAAAGTATCATGAATGATTCACATTTAGGGTTTATGGAAAACAGCTGTTTTTGAAAAACAGTCTTTTTTCGGTTTTTGATTTTTAAAAACAGCTGTTTTCCTGTTTTTCTAAAATTCAAAATAAGCTGAGTTATACTAAGTGTTTCTCTAAGATAATGAAACTTTTTGGTGGTTATAAGCACTTAAGCATACAGTATAGAGGAGTCCCTATTAAAAAACCGAATTTCAAAAATTCGAAACTTCATTTTTATGAAACTTCATTTTTCCGAACATATCGTTTTTCCGAAAAATTCTTCATAAAATTTCATATGATTTTCAAATTTTAAAAAACCGTTGATTTTATTAAGCATTTTATTTTCGTTAAAAATATATTTTACAGTTAATTTGTCTTCTTATTTTAAAGAACAAAGCTGATTTAATTGTTTTTAATGTGAATAACCAGTGTTATTGTAGAAAACATTGGAAACTTGATGCATAGTAGACTCAACGGTTTTTTAGAATTTAAAATCATATGAAATTGCATGAAAACTTTTTCGGAAAAATCAAAAAATCAAAATCAAAAAATATCTTGTAAAATTGTTGATTATATTTTTGAACTTTAGTAAATGCTACAAAAGGTTCAACACATTTAAAACTTCGATTGCATAATTAATATTGATTAATCATAAATTTGATAATGATTTTAAACCTATTAAACATCCAAAAAATATTAAAAAAGTAAATACATTTCAATTTGAAATTCTAGAAAAATATATTAAGTTCTTCAAAAAATTAAAAAAATTTTTTTTTCTGTAAATTATATGTAAAAATGAAAAACAGGAAACAGATCTGTTTTTGAGACCTGTTTTCTGTTAACAGATTTTTGTCGAAAAACAGCTGTTTTTCTGTTTTCTGTTAACAGGTTTCCCAAACTCTAATCACATTAATGTCTTTGATGTTCTTTAGTGCATATTTCATATACAATTTTGACAAAATTTATTTTATTATGAATTTAAGTATCAAAACTAAGTTTTAATATCGATTTCATAAATATTTTAAATCCTTTCTATTTTCTCTCGTTTTAGGTTTGTTGTGTGAAAAAAGGAAGAACGAGGCAGACCTTTATAAACAAAATAAAATGAGCAATTTAATCGGATAAAGCATTTTTTTTATGAAAAATCATGGTCCTTGGCCTCGATAACCTTCGTTTTCCTATTGTATTCACATACATACTCTTACTCGCCCGTTTGCCTGATCAATCAGTTTATTGTAGTATTTGCATCAATAGTCATGGCTTGAATGTTGATACAATATTAATGCTAAAAGCTTACAAAACAATTCCATTTGGTTGAGTGGGAAGTAAATGAAAGAATGATAGAGAATGGTTATATAAATTCACCAAAAATTGGCAATAAAATGAAAGTATGGAAATAAATGAATACGTAGATATGATAGTTAGTATATCATAAAAGTAATAAATTTATTGCACAAATAAAATGAGAGAAGAAAAATCCTTTAGGACAGAAGAAAGTAGAATAATTGCTTTTCTTCTGCTGGTCATCTTATACAATATATCTCATGATATAAATGTATGTTAAATCATAAATAAACTTTCCATTTGCTCGTGACAATAAATGCCCCATAAATACCTTTACGTTGAGAGTTCAAATCGTTGCATCTCATACGTGTAATGTACATTTAGCTTCTGTAACATAAACTGCCAATAACATTTTATCTTTTATTATATCATAAAAGACACCAACTTTTAGCCTTCTTCATTTCATTTGCTCTTAGCTGATTTTTTTCTCATCTTCTGCTGAACAGAGTGAATGGATTGATGTGATTATTGAGTTCCTTTTTAAGAAATTCAAATTTTCAACGGTTTTCAAAAATTCAAATTTCTTTCATTTTTCAAAATTTTAAACTTTTTGACAACAACTTAATTTTATTCCAACGAATAAATTAGTCAACCTATCCATATTCCCTGGAGCTCATCCTTATAAAAGACGGCATACTTGTCCTCGTCACAAATGAAAGTTTATGATACTCAACGAAAGTAACAAATGATCACATTTTTCTCGCACTCGCTCTCCATTATCTACTTGTGTTTTTCTTTTCTAAAAGACATTCATTACGAGCAAAATAAATATGAATGGTATGGCATAGTAAAAGTCTATATAATGATGTCAGATTGAAGAGACAAGATGAATTTGGAGGCAAAAGTAAGGCCTTTCAGGCGAGAAGAAAAAGTGAGTAATAATTCTGGACACGTAACAAAAAGAAACGAAATATTGTGAATACTCTCGTCGTTGGTTAAGAAGATAGTTGTGAAGAGATAAATAAATTCATATTATGGAAATAAAATCTTGTTAAAAAATAATTCTCATCTTTCCTCACTTCTTTCTTAACAAAGTTATGGAAAAATTTTCCTTTTCACATTTATGTAATATCTGCATAAAGTTTCTAGAGTCCAGAAGATATAAAAACAAATTTTTGAAGAATTTTTCCTACCATGAATAACTTCAAATTGAAGATAGAGAAATTTCTCATGCAAAAATTCAGGAGCTATAGTTGATTATTTGAGGTTTGTGAGATTCGAGATTCTGGTTTGTTTTCAAACTGAACTATTTTATTAAACTTTTTGTGGTTTGATGCGAAAAATATTTTTTATTTAGTCGTAAATATGATTTTCATACTTTTTGGTCAAGGATTGATCTCGATGGCATCAAGTCTCGGGTGAAAGAAGTTAAGTTCTGACTCTGAAGTTTTCTGATGAAAACAAATTTATGAAGGAAATTCAGATTGTATCGAAAAATTACGTCATAAAATTTAATTTGAGGATTGAACATTGAAGCTGCATTGGACATGAAGAAAGCAAACATTGTCGATTTGGAATAGAACCTTCGTCCTCACAAGAGATGGTTTTAAATTTTTAATTATGCATTCCCTCGCACTTATAGAATCGCCAACTAAAAGCTTGACACCACAGCAATCCACAACTTACCCAAGGAAAGCTTTTATTTCAAAGGGAAAACCACGTGATGGAAAATTTTTTTTCAAAAAAAACTGAAGCTAATTCGAATATTTATGAATATTTTCCACTAAAACTATTTTCCCATCATGTAGTTATCCCCCTGAAACAGATTATGGATGGGAACAATTTCTCTTAAAACAACAACCATCAATTTTGCAAGCAGCAAGTTTCTTCCGAGGTACAAAATATGAATAATTTGTTTACAAAAGGACACCTTTGAGAATAATTCTTCCGTGACATAAAATATTTCTGTGTTCTTCCTGATCAAAAAGATAACAGCTCCTCCCCTCAATTATTCTAATGCTGATTGCCGCAATAAAATAATTCAAAAGAATTTGGAAATCTCAGTCGACAATTTTATGTGAATTTTTAATGCTTTAACCATAGTATGGGAACTAAAAGAGTCATAAAGGCTTATTTTCCCCTCCTTAATTTCTTCTTAATTATGCTAAAATTTCATATTCACGGAAGATATTCATTCTTTTGCCTTATCTCCAACTTATCTCTTAATGCCTTCATTTTCCATCGCATCGTGTTAATTAAAGAGTGACATCTCATTTTCTTTTGTTACACTCCTTACACTATTACTATTAGCACTAAAGATAACAATAATCTACGGGCACGGAATGGAGAAAAAAGAGCTGAAACAGAAAAATAAAATAACATTTTTTTTAAGAAAAGCGAAGAGCATTAATATTAAGTAGCTGAATGATTAATATTCCACTCATTTTGTAACGTGCTCTAATTTCACCTAGGAAAAACAGCCAGAAGACAATAATATTTTATTGAAGATGAGAACTATGTGAATAAATCGCGAAAAGTCTTAAACAGGAACTGGAAAAAACTTTTTATCGTAATTTCCTTTTATTTTTGTGGTAAAGAGCAAATGGCATTAAGTATAGATGATATTGAATTTTATGGGGATTTTATGGCACTAAGTTATTAAATGTTTTATGAGGAAAAAAATTTATACAGCCTTTTAATTGCATGGAAAATCATCTTTTTTCTGGCTGATATGGAAGCAATTACTTTTTTTCTTTGTTTTTCCGCTTTTCTCTCGTTTTTTTACTGAATTGAGGAAAAATACATTTTATGCAGCGTTTTTTCGTCAATTAGATGTGGAAAATTGTATTATTTTAACGGTTTTCTTAATTTTAAATTTTTATCAATACAACAAATTTGCATCAAATTTTAGTTTCGTGCCCCTCAAAATTGTTTATAATTTTTCTAATATTTTCAAAATTCAAGCAGAAAGAAACCTTTAACTTAATTATTAGACAAAAAGACTTGCATCATTGTAAGAGAATATAAATAACTCATGACTAAGTTCTTAAAATTATTAGACAGCGACCAATTCAAACTACTGCTTGAAAAATCCAGATTAAAACCACAAATTAATTTTTGTTTGAATGATAAAACTCTAGCAAGTTTTTGAAGAAAAAAAACGTCCATCCCTCGATAAATTACTTACTAGGTATCATAAAAATATTGTTCTAAAGTAAAATGTAATAATGTTTTCAGGGCAAAAAAAAGTTCATTCATTAAGTGAAGCTTTAAAATGTTTCATGTGAATCGCATAATTCTAAAAGTTTCTGGAGCGTGCAAAAACACAAAAAAGTGCAGAACAGAGGATGTAAACATGTAGAACAATAGGTGGGTTTTTAGCATAAGCATAAAATGCAAATAAAAGTTGTAAACACCATTTTCTATTTTTTGCATTTATGCCATACATTACTAATATATGCGCAAGCATCATAATACTCTCAACATGAGCAAAAAAAATAATCATAAAACTCTGGCATGTAATCAGATGGGGGTAAAGAGAAGGAATGAGGACCTTTGTCATTATATGTATGTACACAAACAAACTCATTATTTTTGTGTGCTCAAAAAAATGCAATTTTTCGTCATAACATAAACTTAGAAAAACTTTTTCTTTGATGCTTTTTAAGCTCCTTCAATGTGATAACAACATAATGTGAATTTAGTGGCGCTTTGTCAGCTTGAATATGACTATTATCTAAAATACAAAAAACATTTTACACTATTTTATATTCTGTAAGCTGTAAAAGCTTTATTAATAGAGTATACGACTCTCATAAATCATGAAGATATGTTGACCATTGTTAAAAACTTTATATTATTCAGACTCAAGTTGAATGGAATTTTCATTAATATGAGGATATAATATGTGCATCATAACAAAAGCAATTTGTATATTCATAAAGCATTTCTCCAATGAATAGTCATGAACTGACGTGAATGATTGTTGAGTGCAGTAAATGGGAATTCTTTTGTAAAAGTTCTGAAAATACTGTATTTGAGAATGAATAGGTCTATAATACTTTTGGGATATAAAATTTCAAAGTTAAAGCTAATCTGTTAGGAACTGCATTTTTTGATAAATTCAATCAGGTTTCTGTGCAATCTCGAATGGAAAATCTATCTAGTGTTATAAATAGAGATTTTTGCAGCTATAGAATCTAGAATGTTGACCATAAAGGCAATTTTGATGAAAGAGTTTAGAATTTTTCATTTTCAAGAGGATTAAGTTGTTTGAAGGTAAATTTAACAGGTTTACTCAGTCTTTATATGTTCCCAAAATGCGTTCTATGCATCAAAAACTTGCAATCCCATCTTTCACTCAGTTTTAATAATTTTTCTAAGTTTGAATAAGTGGAAAATTATGCACAAATGAATTGAAGCTTCATAATGAACATTTTTATAAAAACTTAGTCAAACATAATTTTCTTTTTCTTCCTCTCTAGCTCTTCTTTTCTCCTGTCTCTGCCTCCTTCTCCTCAATTTTTTTCATCATTTTAATTTTGTGGTTCAAGCATAAAACTCATAATGTAGAATAGAGAGGCTCTTTATGCTTAAACCACATTTTAAATTTTTTTTTATACGAGAGAAATTTTCTTTGTTTTAAGTAGACGGACGAGAGTGGAAGTAAATTCCTTCACACTTTTTCCTGAAACTGCTCATCCTCTTCATTTATGCATAGAGTAAATGGATTTTTGTGTATTTTTTATTTTAAATAAACAAAATTCAAGGTACAGTGCTTGTGAACTGGATACATTAGAAGCAAGAAGAAGCACAAGAAGTGCTTAAACTTAACACCAACATCATAACTTTGCTATAAAACAAACATAAAGTGAATTTTATTACAAGGATCATTGAGTGAGATTTAAAGTATTATGCACGTCCTATAGTTGAATATTGTGGAGATTATGGAATGTTGGATGGAAAGGAAAAATATTTTATGTACTCAACTGAACCATTGGTCTAAAAATAGTTTTGAAATATGTTCGTGTGCATTGCATGAATATTTAGAGTGAAAATACAATAGGGATGAAATTGTAAATATCATGATTTATGGCCGAATAATGGAGATTTAATATTCGAGTTTTGAGGATTCAAATAACTTTTCTGGTTTCAAACAATTCTGGAATATTCCAAAACCATGGAACTCATTCATAAATGACGTTTAACTTTGTAGGGAGAAGTTCCAAGCAATGTATCTAGCCTGCTATTCAATCTGACGTAAATTCATTTGACTTAACTCCAAAGCTCTTTAAAAGCTTTTTAATTCTTCTTTAACGAAGTCTATTTTGTTTTGTTTTGTTTGATCTTCTTCTTTATGCAAATTTAATATTGAAAATTCATTCCTGGGAATTACTTACCCTGTTTTTTCGTTATAAGCTAGTAGCTTAGAAGAATAAAAAAGTGATTTTTTTGGATCACTAGTAGCTTAGTAACGAGTAGTAGCTTAGTAAAGAAATTGAACTTCAATGAAAATTTTGAATTTTTTAACTTAATTAAAGAAATTTTGCTATCTTCTCGATTTTATTTCATTGACAATGTCATAAGACATTGAAACTGATACTTAAAAAGTTGAAAAAGATTAATTAAACTATATTTTTGGTAGTAGCTTAGTAAAGATTACAAAAAATTTTCAAGTTCAAAAAAACTTTACTAAGCTAGTAGCTTAGTAACGAGTAGTAGCTTATAACGAAAAAACAGGGTATGTCTATTGTTCATGGAAACGAATCTTTACTCCAAGCGGATGTAGAAAAAAATTAAGCTGGATTACACTTTTGGTGAATCAATTTAGCTCTGAACAAGAATATCTTTGTAGCTTTAGATTCACAAGTTCTAGGAAAACTTAGGAAATAATGTAGTAAAGGAACAACAAGCGGATGGAATTTAATGAATATTATTTACACGAAAGTTCAAGGAACCGGTACTGAAGTACTTGAGCTCAGCGATTATTCAAAGTATAAACAAACTTCAGAACTGCTGCAGTGAATTCCCTCCAAGCGCTGCTTTTTTTCTCCAGTTGATCTCAAATTCATATTCTGGGAAAAAAAACCTTGCATGCAAAAAAATGGTTGGTAATTTAGAACAAAAACAAAACTTTTAAGTTACTGACTATCAAACTTCATCAGTAAGTTTTTCAGAACATTTTCTTGATGGATTTAAAAAATGGATAAATTATGCTGATTTCTTGATGAACTTTCCTTGATACTTTATATTTTTGTTGCTGTTGTATGTTCATGATTTTTAATACAGGAGTAAATTCCTTGCTAGAGGCAGTCAACTGAATTAATCGCTAGCCACACAACTTCAACAATATTAAAGATATCCGAAAACATTAATCACATTTTTAATGGCCAAAAGAACTGACTGCTAATACAGAACTTATAGTTAAATATTAAAATTTTCATCACAGATTAATAAAAATTGATAATTTTTTTATTATTCAGTCCAATAAAACTCAAGTCGTCCTCTTGTGATTTACGGTTGTTAAATATTTTAATCTTCCTATATAAGCTTACACAAGCATCAAGCATCTGCTTCTTTCACTATGTTTAATTGCTACGATAAAAAAAATGTCGAACAATTTTGTTTTAATGACTGTGACAATCATGAATTATTGGCGTGCTCTATAAATTTTATTCAATAAATGCTTTTCAAATATTTAACGTTGCTGCTGCATAAAAATTATGAAACGAGCAGATATGTTTAATAGCTGCGAGACAGTGATGATAAATGATTGCATCCAATTCACTGAGTCGAGGATTAATTGATCAGAAAAAGTTGCTTTACTGTCTAGTCATTTTCATTATCATACCGAGCAAAATATCTCATTTCTCTTCATCCATAAACAACTTTGAGAATGGGAGAAAAAAGTGTTTTTGTTCACAACTTTTTTTGATTATTTATCTTGGAAGGGCGTTGGAATTAGTTAATTAATTATGCGGTAGTGCTTTTTTTTGTCCTGAATAACATCTAAGGAATGGAAAATTCTTTCAAAGTTTGTCGTTATTATTTTGGGGTTGATCTCTAATGACGTCAATCATATTCAAAATATTAGTAATGAAGGTGCTGTTAAAATCGAAACCGATTAGCACATCCTTGATAGATGGATAAATGCTTAGTAAACTGTTGTTAAATGCACAATTTTGAATACAATTTAAACTGACTTTCGGGAACTCTTCATTATCTATTTACAGTTGTAAGGTTGTTTAAATGTTTGAAAATTAATATCAAGCCTCAACCTGAAAATTTCTCAAATAATCTCAATTTTTAAATTTAATATACTTCCCACAGCACTCAAAAAATTACTGAGGAATTTAAAAATTAAGCATAGTCGATAAATCATTTTCCATTGAAAAGAATAACAACTGATTTAGAAAATAGATATCAAGTAATTTACTATCATATCTATATTGATTTGTTGAACATTATCAATCTCAAGCACAATTTCAACAAATCGCGTAAATTAATATTTCATAAAGCAATTCACGTTTTCTTTTTGGACTTGTTTTGTTTATCAATTCCATTAAGCAATAAATATTAGAATTTAAACAACATTATTCATCGCATTTATACTTTTAAAATCAATTATGGGTTATATCACAGAATTCCCGGGTGACATTTTGCTTTTAAACGTTGATAAACATTCAATTATTTCCCTGTTTGTCTTTCTTTTTATTGAATTCTGCTGGGAGGTGACATTTAAATGAAAAATACAATTGTCATGCTACTGATATGACAGAAAGAATACATATGAAATGACTTATGGTTCCGTATGCACAGACACGATCAGAAGGAAGCTTGTGAGAACTTCCAGTTTATTTACAGAGTAAATAATTGTCCAATTATGATAGATAAAAGCCATGAAGCAGAAATTAAAGCAAAAGACGCAAAACTGAAAGAAGCCGAAGTCATAAAGATGCAAAATAGAAGCAAAAGTTCTAAATTGATGCAGAATTGCAAATAAATTTCAAAAACTTATTCAATTGATTAACAGGCTCCAAAATTCTTCAAAAAGCACTAATTTTTGATTCATAAAATTTTGCAATAACTCAAAGATGAATTTTTTATTGCAAATCGCCAACAATTGTTCTTGATATGCAATAAAAGAAACCTTCATCATTTCTAGCAATCAATCTCCAACTTGTGAATTTACGACCTATTCTAATGCTTCAAACGCAAACATAAAGAACAATTTTCATCGTTAAATTGAATAGGTAAGAGCATTTTCTTAGAGTGTGTATAACAACGTTGTTACAAACAGAAATTTTCATGTATAAATTTTTACAAGCATACCGGAAATGCTGAGCGTGCTGACATTTTCAATTCATTTCTTTCATGGACAATTTAACATGTTAATTTGTCATCACATACAGGTAAATATAAAAACCATGATTTATGTGATCCCTTTTTCTCTTTTCTCGTCTCTCCTTTAAGCAAGCTCACGTATATCAATTCCGTCCATCTCTCTTCTTCCATTTTTTTGCATTTCATTGCTTGATTGAAGGCTCATAAACTTTCCGTATGCCTTATTGTCGAAAGAAGATGAAGAACATCCATGAAAACAAATAGGAAACGAAAAAGGTTTCTCAACATTTCACATGCGAAGCATAAAAATTGGCTGTATCCGTTGACAGCTTTCTTTCATCATTCTCTCACTCTTTTCCTACATATTTCCATCTTTCTCTCTCGAAATGAAATGGAAAAAAACCCTTTTTTTGGTAACATGACTTGTACATATCAGTAGAAAAGAACATATGTCATTCTGAAGGTTCTGCTCTTGCTTATTCTCTCATTCTCATTTTCATAATACTGCTGCTACTATTTCTGTTGTTGCTGATACTATGTTCTTTTCTCTGAAGAGTGATGGTGCTTTATATTGATGTCATCGTTCCTTTACTCCTCTTTTTATATCTTTCTTTCATATTGTTCTTCTTATTAGTTCAATATATATACTTTTTTAAAAATAAAGTTAAGAAGTCACTGCTGGATATAGCGTTTAGGAATATTTTTATTCTGGAAGTTCTAATTGAGCATCTGGAAGTTATTTTTTATGAGATATAGTTCTGAATGGTTCCTAAATTCATGTAATTCTCATAATTTAATTAGATTTGTGCTGGACATGATGATTTCTTACTTGTATTGTCACTAGAATGAGTTCTGAGAAGTAAAACTTCTTGATTTGAAAAGCCATAACATTTTCTAGTCAAAAAGTAAATCTTTTCCAGTTCCAAATGTTTCCTTCCTGGAAAATACCAAAACTTAAAGTTGCTTCTATATTTCATTCAGCATCAAATGCTTCTAAGAAGGCTTCATTCGTAATTAGATAAAGAGTTTAATAAAGTTTGTTTTTAGAAACTAACATTAAAGCTGCATCTTAGCTCAATATACCTAGATTTCCCACAAAACAGATTTTTAACACAAAGTGATTCCAAAAATACATTTTTCATAAATTATTTCGCTATAAGACAACGAAAGAAAGCACATGAAAAGGAATAAGTAAGTAAGTGAATGAGTGACAGAGTGAAAGGCACATGAATATTATATCATTGTGTTAATATAAGAAAAAGGAAGGAAAAAAAATGCAAATTAATGTTTCTAATGAATGTCACATTCGCTTCAAAATGACTTTCTTCATTTTATAGTCTCGTACGAAGGAAATATTTAAGATTAATCGACCTAACGAAAGATTTGATGCAATTTATATGATCCGGAGGAGAAAAAATTTGAATTTTTATGCCTCATAAGCGTTTTCCTTTCTGTATCGTTAATTTATTACACAGCAGCATTACAAAAAAATCTTTTTAGTGTCAAAACAATTCATCGGAAGCACAAATTATGAAAAATGTAAAAAGGAAAAGCTGTTAATTAAATAATAATAATTGGATAAAGACATTTAAGCTGAAAAGCATGGAATTTTTTTTAACAACGGAAAACAAAGACAAACACGCGAAATGCTTTTTTGGATGTGATGAATAATACATGCACGGTTTTTTTTCTCTCTCTTTTGAAACGAAAAGCATGACAAAAAGTTATGAAATAAAAATCCACAGATTTAGGGCTTACTTTTTTGCATACCATACCAATTTTATTGAATTTGGTAGAAACCTTTTGAGATACTTTTGATTGTTGAGTTGTCAAAGAATTAAATTGATGCTCGTTTGTACTGTACACAGACATGATAGCTGCAACTGGACAGACAACAATAAAGGATTTGAATAGAAATTCAGGAACCTTTAGATTTAGCAGTATTTGAAACAAGAATAGGGATGAAGGAACGGGATCCTAGCGATTTCCTCACTTGTCTTCGATCCTTAGATAATAAAAAATCATTATATTCCTTAGCTGCAATTGAATATATTGCCCAGTGATAGATCCCTCCAAAAAATAATCTCGAACAAAAGAAACTTTTAAAACCCATTCGGCATAGACATACGAAACGAAAAAAATTTCTATCAAAGCTTTCGCAATAATTTCATGAAATTCTTTCTCGCTTACATGCTTTGAAATGCAAATGAAAAGGTTTTGAGAAAATCTGATGAAAATGTAATTTTCTCTTTGATTTAAAAAAATATGTTTTGCATTTTCAATATGGAAAAAATTCGACGTCACTTAATAAAGTTTATACCCAGAAGCGAGGATTCATAATGAACAACTCGAGCATTTTAAAATTCACAGAAACATAAGTTATAGCTGCGAGTATGTCAAGAAGAGAAATTTCAATAAACTCATTTCAAATATATTTTTAAATATTTTGCACTTGAATGCTGTAGCATCAGTCCGCAATTTAGAGTATTTGACGAGATGAAAGAGAACTATTTGAAGTGTTGACATTTAATAAAGTCAAATTCTGTACAGCTGAAAACGGAATATTATTAGATTTATTGAAATATGTTCAACAGCTTTCCATTCATCCACAACTCGTCTCGTAAGGAAATGAAATTATTTTCACAAAACTATCATCCAGCAAATACAAACCAAATGTGCTACAGCAGGAAAAGAAATTTGCATTGAAAAATATTTTCGCTTTTGGAACTTCCAGTAAATAAATATGAATAATTCTTGTTAAAGTCACAACAACAACAACAATTTATGTGGCAAATTCCCTTTTGCATTACAAGAGATTTATTTGAAAGAAAATCGTCAACTTTGTGTCATCATGCTTCTTATTTCACATAAAAAATTCACAAACAATAAAGGAAAGAATTTCTAGCTTTAAATAAAATTTGATCTTGATGCTTAAAAAATTGGAATTTTGTGCTGAGGATTTTGGTTTAAGTTGACATTCAATCTGGACAACTTTTGGCATACCTGAGTAAAGATAAATGTGTACTTTTCTATTTATGGACTTGAAAAAAGAATGACTCCCTAATCAGTCTTTATCAGCTAGCCACTATCATCGCCAATGCGTTTCAACTCCGCACTTAACATTGCTAATAAAAAAAACCTATAAAACTTGCATGTTCAGTCCTTCACAATAAATTTCACATAAAAATGTGATAATTATCCTAAATTCAGCAACCCAGAAAATCCAGAGACAAAGTTCTCTCAGCATTTGTTATTGTACATTTCTCATGTTTATTCCATTTTGTTTACACACGAAGGACGTACGAGAATAAAAAGAATCCAATAAAATATAAACGATGAATTTTGATTCTTTTTTATGTCGCCCACAAAAAATATAAAGGCATGCAAAAGTTTTAGAAGATTTGCACTGGAGACGAGAGAAGAAAAATAAAGGCCATAAATTAAATCGCTATTCCAGAATTATTTCAAATGACTTATTTTCGAAGCTAAATCCCTTATAATCCTCAGATGTCTTTTATGGATACTACCGAGAAATAAAATGAAAGAGATTTAATGCTTAAATATGTTTATATGCAGAAAAAGAATCAAAATAAAAAAAAGGAGACAAAAGAAGAAAGCAAGACAGAATGTTTGTTTGTATTCGATTATATGGTCAATTTGCTAGACAGTGTCAATCCCGAGCGGCACAATTTGACGATGACGATCAAATGATTGTCATATGAGCGTCTTCGTCATGACGATGACGATTGTACGACGATTTTTTTTTTCTAAAATATTATGACGATCATATGACGATCAAATGAAAGTCATGAATGACGATAATTTTTGATTTTCTGTCCATTTCGATTGTATGTTTTGCTTAAACTTTATTCTTTGAACTGTTTTTGCTTAAAAAAAATGATCTTAAAAATGATTGCAAAATTTGACATTAAAAAAAATCATCATATGATACGTTTAAAATCTAGAAATATTTTAGTAATCAAAGTTACCATTTTTTTGGGTGAAAATTTTGTTTTCTTCATTTGCGTTCGAGAAGTAAAAGTGAGAAGAAGGAAAATTACATCCGTCATAAAAATTTTTAAGAATAATCAAAGAGTGTGAATATGACTACAAGAAAAGAATTCGTGCTGTTGGAACAGCTGCACCAAAAAACAGCCTAATTACATCTTTAATCGAAATTTATTTTGACAGCAAGTTTATAGACAAAACATCCTGGCAAGAAACCAATGGTGAGTTGTTTGGTTAAAAGTTTAATTTTATTGCCAAGTCAACATCATGTTTCATCCATTTTCTTAGGACGATTTTCCGTGTTCTTTGATATCGTTGAAGCTCATTTACCTGAAACTTACAGCTCAGCGGCAGATGCTTCAACAGCCGTCAAAATTTATTTACATCGACGAAGAGAAAATCAAGCTAAGCAATTGAAGTTGACTAATCAAAACCGATTTAATTACGAGGAAAATCAAGAAAATGAGCAAAAAAAATCAAGAATATCAAGAAAATAGTCTATCATTATTAATCTATAATTATTATCAAGCCATTGTTATTAATGAAGTATATTAAATGTAATGGCTTATGTATATAATATAAAATAAATAGTATTCAGAGTTATTCTACACAAATTAACACGTTTTTCGTTAAATTTTAAAAAATTATTTCAGTCAAAATTCAGCATATATATCACGGTTTATGCTCGTCGTCTCGCCATAGTAATTTTGTCATTTGATCGTCATATGACCATCAAATGACGTTTTCATTTGATCGTCGAGTGACGAATTTTTCGTCAAATGACCATCATATGGGGTCATAAATCGAATCGAGACGATGTCGTGATGACGTCTTATCATCATATGACGATCATATGATCGTCATTCATGACGTCTTTATGACGATGACGACTGTCATATGACAATCATATGACCGTCATATGACGCTTGTGTGCCGCTCGGGAATGTGATTTATGTTGAGAAAATGCTTCATGAAATGAGAAAAATAGTTGGATATTGTGCTATATATAGATCCAACTTTTTCTCGCATTCTTCTTTTTTATGGAGATGGAGATGCTTTGAATAGATACAAATAGATAAAAATTTAGCAAAGTTGTTGACACTTTTTTGCATGAAGCGAATAGAAACAGAATAGAAAATAAATAAGCATAAAGCATTTGGACACATGTATGTGAAATTATATCACAAACATTTAGATTGTTTTTTTCGGAATTAATCTTAGGGAGCTTGCTAATCTGTCAGTTTGGAATGTCAATTATTATTTTTTCAAGAGGTTTTTCATTGCTAGACATGCAGAGCTAATAGATCGTTCATTTAGTTTCCCTATTTCTCTTTGGCAAGAGGAAAGATGAGCATCATGAATGAATTACCCTTAAATTGGTTCTTTTAGAAAACTATCAATGATTGGAACCGAATCAGTACAGAACAATTTAACAAAAGTTTCTGGTTCGAAAGCTTTTCTAAAGAAGCAATTTGAAATGAACTTGCATTCAAGTAAACATTCAAGTTCAAGCTCTATAGTTTAAAATTTAAGTTCAAACAGCAATTTTCAAGTGATATTCATCAATACCCTACTAAACACTTGAGCAAGAGCACTCTACAAAATAATCCAAAAGCTATTCATTGAAAAATGCGCTTTTATTTACCAAACTGATTTAATAAGCATTGCCTCCCGCTAGTTTCATGATGCAATAAAAAAAAAGATCTTCAAATACTTACTCATGCAAAAAATAAATTCCTCGGTTAAACTATCATAAAATATTCAGCATACAATTTTACAAAAAGCTTCTTGCAATTTACTAGCAACAACAAAAAAAATCTACATCTCCTCCTCTATCAGGTATACACATAAAAATGTTTACATACAGAAATTCCAACAAAAACATAAAAAAAAAGAAGTAACAAAGAAATGTTTTTTGTGCTTTTATTGACATAAAAATTGTGATTCTGTCTTTTATGAATCTCTCACTTACAGTTACTAATTTGACCTTATATCAAAGCTTCCGTTATTTTCACTGTCGATTTAGCTTTAGGCACTTTTTATGAACGCCACAGTACAGACTAAAAATTCCGGAATAAAATAAATTCATTTCAAAACATAAAACGAATCTAATTATTTGGAAACGAGAAATCCTACAGACTTTTGGTAAACACGTTCATAAAAAGTACAAAAAACTTGTTCATGAGATGAAATCGACAAGAGGCAAACTTGTAATGTGAAAAAGAGAAGAGAAAAAAAAATTCATAAATATTTGAGCAGGTGGAAATTAAGTTTTGAGTGAGATGGGAAGTGCCATAGGCAGTTAAATGACTGCGAAATTTAAGAGTCTTTTAAACATTAACGGTTAGCATTATCTCCTAAATTATGCATAAATGAAAATGATTCGAAAAATTTTCAAATGGAAAATGGCTAGTTCCTTTCAATTATTTCGACATTACACCGACTTGATACAATCACAATTTACAGGATCAACATTTGCATCTCCAACCGACCGTGAATATGTGAATAAAATTAACATGACCTAGTGCTTTAAAGTGCCCGAAGTTAAATGACTTTCTATTTCATTTTTAGCTTCCTGTCTTGTCATCTGGGGAAAAGCTAATGAATGCCGGCAATACAGAATGGAAAGAAAGCAACAATGAAGAAGAAAATTGTTTAAAAATTAAATTTCCTGAAGCAAATTTTCAGCTTTATTTCTGAGCGAAATTCGGTTTTGTGTGGATTTTTAGATAGGCTCGAAAAAAAAGAGCTTTAATTGGACGAGCAGCATGATGAACATAATTTTCCATGCTTTGTAAATATTACGAATGACAGAATATCCTGATGTTAGAAACAAAATATATCTATATCGATTATGAGTCAGAGTATCTTGGATTGTAAAAGGGTGGAATAGGTAGAGTCGCCTAGCTTAGAGAATAAGGTGAGTATGGTGCACTGAATAGCCTTAACAATTCTAGTTTCTAGTTAAATTTAAAATGTTTTGAGCTTTTTTAACTTAAAGGAAATTAGCAGCTCAATCACTAGGGGCCATTCACTTATTACGTAACGCTTTTAGGGGGAGGGGGGGTCTAAGATTTTGTTACGGTTCAAACAAGGAAATTTTTTTTTTCATACAAATTTTGTTACGAGGGGGGGGGGTCTAAAAAGTCATTTTTTCGCGTTACGTAATAAGTGAACAGCCCCCTACCAAATACAGTCCTTTTTCTGTAACGAGAAAAATCTCACCATTCAACTTTATAAAACAATGCAGCGAACACTTTCATACAACATCATCATCTCTTCACTTATGCTCCTCAATTCTCATTCATTTGTTTCATTTCCATTCAAAAAGGGAAAAAAGAAGCATGAAAGTGGAAGGAAGCCGTTGATGATTTAACAACCATTCATTAAGCTCTTTCAATTACTTTTTATGCAACAAAAAAAAGAATGACGTCATGGTAATTTTTTCAGTATATTTATGCAATCTCACTGTCCAATAAACGATGTGAGTCAAATATTTGCAATTCAATCGATAATCTGCATTCCCCGCATACTTGTTTGCCATTACTCATATGTATACAATTTACAATGAATTGACATTCAATAAGATATGGCATTACATCACAGTCTATTTTTATTGTGCTCAAATATTGATTATCAGTGTCTAATAAATAAAAATAGATTTCAGTCCCCGACCTATCGATTTTATCAGTGCAATCTATTTGCGGAATGTTTCGTTCGATGTGACGTCCCCGATAATTTATGATTTATTTATTTTTGAATTTTTTTTTTATTTTATGATTTCGCTTTAATCAAAATCATAAAAGCATTTATTTCCAGATTACGTACTTCACTTTCATAATTGTGACGTAGACATGTCTCATATCTTTATTAACTTTTCATTTTTTGTGACTTTTTATGAACCCGGAAAAAAGGGTTTTTGGCGCCAAAAGTATTAGACGAACGCGTGTTAACCCACATTATCCAAGTGAATCATTTATATTACAGTTTAATTGAAAATTTATGAACACAGGCGCATCACATTTTTCAATACACTGACACCAGCGGTGTCCTGTCTCATTTGTTTGATCGTGGTCAGCGGGGAGTGAGTGAAAAAATCTACATAAAAAGTCAAGCTATTTCATTAGAATGGAAAGGATGATGAAATGTTGATCCTTTCTTTTTCTGTACACAATAAATAGGGATCAGCCGTAGCTGTAGAACTTCCCATACAATTTACCTCAATTATGAAAGAATTATTACGGTATTCAATTCAGTTTGGGTTTCGTACCTGGATTTTTCAGCAGATTGGAATTGTTTGAGATAAAGGTTACCTTTATGTTAAGCTTGAAGTCCCAAAAGAATGATTTACTATACTCAGAAATTAATAAAAGGAAATAAGTGATTCAAAGTGCCGGTATCAGAGGTATTTCAGTTGTTTTTGACGATATACTGCTTAGATTTCTAGCCTGAGTAGGTACTTAATTCTTATCGAAAATTGCTCCACGTAATTTCAACTTACGTGCATAGAAATGACTTTTTTACATGATTTCATGACATCAAGTCCAAAATGACAACAAAAAGGGGCATTAAACTACAAACATTTCATACAAAATTCGAATTAAATTTAACAGTTAAAAAATACTTTAAGCAAGTTCAGATCACTTAACTCTGTCATGTCAAATTTGTAACCGTTTTAAACTTTAACTGACAATGACACCAAAGAAGCATATAAAACACATGTTGAGTTTCCGGAGCCTCACCATGAAATCTTTTTTGTATCACATTATTTCACAATTTTTCATCCACACCGCAAACGTACATCATCCGCGATTATTCTTTTACTTACATTTTTCATTCATTTTTTATGCTCTTTATCATGAAGCTTACAGCAACAGTGCTTAATAATAGAAATTAATTAAAAAGTCATCTGTGGGTTCTGATACAGATCTGCGTTGACCTGTTGCTAATTCTTACAAAAGGATTATCATGGCTGATGGAAGAGCGTCAGGATAAAAACTCTGAGGATTTTTTGATAGTCGATAAAATTATGAACGGAGGTTCTGCATCGCAATTTCCTCATTAATTATGCATGGTTTATTTATGACTGTTTTATTATAAACTCATCGATCAACTTTTAGGCATTGAGCTAATTGAGCGCGATAAATTATAATCAATTACTAATAATTAACATAAACTCGAAATAATTCTTTCTCATTGAGAATAAATTGCAGGCGATAACAGCTTATCACTATGGAGTTAAAAGGGATTTTTTTTTTCTATTCCAATTCTCCCTCTCACCGGCTTCTTTACAGTTCTTTTTTTTGGTGAGTCTATCCATTTTCAATGTGATTTTTTTCCCTAAGCACTCTCCTACAAACAACTTTTTAATCATTGCAAATACAATGACAATCATGATAACAGTCGTGCTATAAAAGCACAGTTTATCAAAGCTAATTTATTCAGTTATCGTTGACAAATCAAAAGTGACACCTCAGAAAAGAAAACAAAATTAGTGACTCTCAAAATAAAAAATTTTTTTTTTTGGTGCTGAATTTCATATTTTAATAATATTCACAGACTGTTAATATTTAAACAATAATTTTAAAAAAATTAACATAATTTAAATTAATTGAGGAAGTGACGAGAGAAAACAGTTTTAAAAAAATATACGATGAATAATTACGGATATTTGGTAAGTTCCCGTGTGACATATGGATTTTGATTTTGTTGGATAAGATCATCCAGCATAATACTCAAGTGTCAAGAGTTATTAAAAGTGCTGCTATCAAATTATTGCTCCTGTTAAATAATTAATCAGAAATTTCTCAGTATATCCAATAAGTAGATGTAATTAAGTATAAAACCACACGGAAGCTGATTTTCCATTTCATTGATCTCATGAGGATCAAAGAGTTTCCCTAGCGTCATAAGTCCAATAATTGCAAACCAAAATTCAAAAGTCGTCTACATATCGGTCATGTCTCAATGGTCCACAACTACATATCCATAATTTGTCCATAATTATAATGCCTTCATCTCAATTCCCATTTACCGTACGGCGTCATTCATTAATGACGTCCATTAAAATTGAAATTTTTTTAATATTTGCCCTTAAAAAATAAAAATTGAGATTAAGGTTTGGATCCTTTTAGCGTTGAGGATCACGACCCAAAAAAATCCAGTCCATAACAAGTGGATGTCCTTTTAACAATAATTAAAGTAAACAAAAATAAATGAATGTAAAAATTTTAAAATTGTCATAAATTGTTTAATTATACACCTGTGTACAGGACGCAATTGTTTGGTATATTGCGGGCAATATATTTCTATATGAAGAGGAGCAATGGTTATAAATTTTAATCTTTTACAAACATTTATAAATGGATATTTTTTTTTTGCACCATAAAATGCTTCCAAATGTTCTGATATGTGGCATTATTGTCATGCATGGATGGAATTTTCTCGGTAAGGAGATATAATGTGAAAATATGCCTACATAAGTAACCTTGATTGATGAACATGTGGTTTCATGACAAATAAATTTACTTATTATTAATTAAATATGAATTGCCACAACAGATAATTTTGATAAAGAGCTGTCGACATTCATTTTATGATTTTATTTTTATGCTTCTCATTTATGGAATAATATTTTTTTTAATTAAGCCAGTCCAATTGATTCTCTCTTTTTTATTTGTCATGGCATGGAAAATATTTCCGCAAACTGAGAAAAAATCTCTCAAAATTAAAAAAGTTTTTATTTCTACGAAAAATGTGTCAGAATTTTTTTTTTTTTGCATATTTTAATATGGGAAAAATCTGTTTTAAATGTTCTACCGATTTGTGGCGAAGAAAACCCGCAAAATAAGCAGAAAAAAAATTGTGTTCAAAATGAAATGAAAAAAAGTTTATTTTTCAATTTCCACAAAAGGCATGCAACAGGATTTATATTGAGAGAAGTTGAAGAGTTGAAGAAATCAATATATTTGAACGCTTTTCATTAGCTTGGGATTTAGAGGTGCAGATGCTGTTGGGAAAACTAAATTCAAGTATTTTTCATGTGCAGACCTTCTACACTATCTATTATAGAAGTGACTAATGATTAGGACAATAGCTTTGATTAAATTATACAGCATTAAGGCCAGCGACTACCTTTAATCACTTTTACCATCTTAAATCACCCTAATTAAATTCATCAAATATGCCAGCATGTAGGTCGATAATTAAATTGTCATATCCCACACAACCATACGTGACATAAAAGTAACAATTGCAAAAAATTATGCAATTGGATTACATGTTATAATCCAATCGTTGCGTATAAACATTACAAGTACTCTATGTAGGAACATAACAAAATCCAACAAAGTGTATTTAATAATGTACGTCACTTGCAAACAAAAGCAGTTTATCGTCAAAAAATCACAAGCTGATTACAATATAGAAAATGATTTGCGATATCAAAGCCTTTTTATCCATAATTCACATGTGATTAATATCTACCGTACTTAATCTCTAATTGCTAATGAATGATGATGATGATGATAATTTTAAAATTTCCATGCTGTATCGTTTACGAGCAATTTCATTTTCATCGTCATATGAATGATTTATAAGTCTTATAAAATTTCTACCCCCATATTGTCTATATCCAATCTGCATTGAAATTTAATTAACATGCATCATTCGTTCTCTTCATTAAAAATTTTTTATTTCTCATACATGTGCGAATCTGGTTATATCCTTTATGTGTTATGTTGAGTTTCATATGCAATAATAAAAAAAAACGAATCAGGAATTGAGAGATGCTATATGTAGGACTATGATGCATGTAAAATTTCATGCAAAACTCTGCACTCTTTTAAAATATGTAGCAATCATGTTATTTTCATACAATATGAGCTATCTACATCGAACGAATGTATGATATGTGTGCTACATAAAAATCTGTTCTTTCTTTTATACTGTATGATGTTCATCAAACACATTCATCCTTAATTCATGGCGGTTTTCATAGTCGCTTCATTCAAATAAAGTACTTTTCTCTTTTTTTTAATTAAATATTTGTGTTTGGATGAACCAGTGCAAATCGCATGTGTGTGTGTGTGCATTAGGTAGCTTCAAACATGATTCAAACTCGAAAGCTACATTTTTTCTCGCTTCTTCTCTTTCACGCTCACATTCGTTCATTCTATCTAAATAAATTGTTCCTCCATTGCATGCAATAAATTTATTCACGAAATGTGTGAAGGAAAAAGCAGTAGCTGGTGCAGTCTAGGGATGAAAAGTTGAGGAAATTTCTCAAGCTTTTATGCTTCCTGAATATTTAATTTATTCCAAGCTTTTTTTCGTGAATTGAATGTAATTTGTCATGGGATATAAAAAAAGAATCATCGTCATGCATTAGAAGCAATTCAAATCATCCTTTGCCTCTATTTCCTTAATATGAAGCTAAAGCATCTCAACCTTTTAATTGAGGATGTTCGAAAAAGATTGACTTGTTCTATCTTGATTGCACACCTCCATCTCCAATAGATTTCCTCCCCTAGACTGCAGCATCAGTGGTAGCACGAGATATTCGATTTGCATTTCCATCCTCTCCAACTATATAATATATGCATTTATTTAATTTCATTTTTGCACTTTGTTTGTATGAAGTAGAAAATATCATATATAAAAATTCCGTTGTTGACATGCTGATAAAATAGTGAATATGGAAAGGAACTTGCTCGAAGACTAGAATTGTTTTAAAATACGACAAGAAAATGTTCAAGACGAGGCAAAAATTTTCGTTATATCAATTTTCCAATTCAAAAGCTAATTAAGTGCATTTAAACTTTTTTTTCTACCCCACGAGTGCTTCCAACAACACCGCACAAATGAGGTGAAAAACATTTTCCATCAGCCACTTTGAAAATCGAGCATTATCCTAGCATGTTCTGACAATCTATCACTTCACTGCTCGTTCACTTTTTTTTTGCATTGACGTACACGATTTGAATGGCACTTTAATAGCATTTTTTCACAACATTCTGCATATTCAAATCAATCAATACTGTACACACGAGAGTGAATATTTAAATGCAGTTCACTGTGCTTTCTATTTGCGATTTTTTATATCCTCAACATTTTTTTTTCTATTGACAATTCCCGTGCATTTCTATCTCACTATTGCGTTTGCAACAGCACGTGACAAGTTTATGTAGGTGCAGTTAGGAATTTTAAATGACAATTTAAGAGAAATTTGATGGAAGGACTGTTCAATACGTACCTAAATCGATGCCTTTAAATTGTGCTCAAAAAGCCATTGCAGCTGACCATGATCTGATTTATAAATTCCATAATTTTCATATTTTAATAATAATGTAAACTCAACATGGCAGCAGCAAACACTTTAATCCTTTGGTTTGTTTTTATGGGTATTAAAAATTTAATTAAAACAAACTTTTGCATTGTTTTTATAACATTTGAAATCATAATGGAATGCCTCACTTCATTATTTAATTAAAATTATAAGTAGAAAGTTGTTTGGCTTGTTCTATCATATTAAAGAGACTGTCCATTTTTTGAAATTGACATTTGATAAAGACTTTAGGGGCTGTTCACTTATTACGTAACGCGAAAAAATGACTTCTTAGACCCCCCCCCCCCCCCTCGTAACAAAATTTGTATGAAAAAAAAATTTCCTTGTTTGAACCGTAACAAAATCTTAGACCCCCCCCCCTCCCCCTAAAAGCGTTACGTAATAAGTGAATGGCCCCTTATAGTATCGTTTATTTATTTAGTTTAAAAAAACATTTAAGACTCTATCAACCTTTCTTTCCAAATTAAAGAAGCCATAATTCAATCTTATTAATACCTTTGAAAACTTCCTGATTCCAATAATCTCAGAACAGTCCAACTCAATTGCTGTAGCTAAAAATACATAAATCCAGGTTGTTAAAAAATGTAAATTAATCATACATGTGCATCCATGCATGTAATTAATTCATCCGTAACGTATTTCATGAAAACTTGTGAATACACAACACTTCCCTAAGGATATTGATAAGCCAGATGAGTCAATTTATTCCTTCATAGATTCAACATTCAATTTCATGAGAAGAATTATGTCACACAAGCAATTAATAGGAGATTCAGAAAAAAGTGTCTCCAACGTGACAAAAATTGCAGCAAGAATAAGCGAATAATCCATTTTTTTAACCATTTCGATAAGGCTTTCCAAGAACATCCATTCAATAAATAGAGTATGGCTTAATCAAGAGTCCATTTATCACAAGTCGGCATATCAGCATACACGTTTATACACCAAGGCATTGAATGTGGTGTGGCAAAAAAAAATAGTATCATAAAAATGTAGGAAAAAATGTTGACAATAAAATTCTCGACTGGCACGTTTTACTCTCAATTTAGCATTTTGTGTGCGCTCTACTTCGTAAATCATACGATTGGTAATGGCATGAAAATGCATGAAAGTTACGCGTGTAGTTGAGTGAGAGAGTGAGGAAATAAAATTGATGGTAATTCCTAAATACTGTATGTGTTTATTTACCAGTGCGATTATATGTGGCTTTCGTCATCAAGTCATACAAATACGTAAAAGGGCCACTTGCTGCGTTATCAAATCAATCAAATACAAAATCAGGTAAATTGAATGGCGTAAATTGAATAATTGCCATAAACAATTTATAACACATTTCTAGTGGCTTTTTGAGGACAATCAATACTAACTAGCTGCATATACACACTCCTTTTGTATCGTATCGTACATTAAAGCTTCTAGTATAGCATGAGAAAAAGTTCATGCTGTGGAAATTGCAATTACATGATTTAGGTGTTTTCATCCTGAAACCGCAATGCAATAGTTACTTACCTTCTTCTCTATGGTGTTCTTCATTCATGACACAATTTATGTGCTCGTTTTCCTTTCGTCCGCAATGTAAACGTGTCGAATGATAGCAGCACAATGTATAATTTCTGTATTTTCTTGTTGCTGAATAAAAATTTATTTAAAATTTTCTTTTTATTTATTGTTGCAATCTTCAGATAGTAATGATGACACTCATAAGTATAGTCATGGGGCAACAGAGATTTATTGGACACCGAACGAAGTCGAAATTCCGTCCACGACCTGAATGGTTTGGTGAAATGCTACCAAAACCCGAATCTATAGTTTATGAAGAACAAAATGATGCACCTCTCATTGCCATCAATTCTAATGACTCTCCATTTCAAGATTTTGTACTTGAGGATTATGAGACACAGGAGAAAATTTATGCGAATGAGGAAGTTCCTAAATTACCACGACAATCAAAGGAACCTGAAGTATTCCAAAACATATGTCCATCTATTAAAAGAGTAGTTATTATCAGTCAGGATCCAAGTTTTGAGCAAGAGTACGAGTACAGCCCGAATGTATTTATGGAAGTTTCCTGTAAGTTTATGTAGATAATATCAATTGTGACTTACTACAGGTACATCATTAAGGATAAAGGAACTAAAATAAATTTTATTCTTTAGGTCTACATCCGTACACAGGAAAGGCAAATACAAATCACCATCGTTCAATCAATAGAGTTTGTAGGAAAAATTACGGCGAATGTATTCAAGGAAATTCAACTTTACATCTAAGCAGGAGATTAAAAGTTGCACCGGGTGAAGTAAATGAAAATTGTTGGATTCCTTATTCGAAGTCAATCTCCAGTAATTGCGAATGTATGTGGTCAAAACATAAATTAGGTATGAATTATGATGATTAGTTCCCAAACACACACACATACATACACACATCTCCTTACATTTTGAAACAAACATGAAAAAAATGGAATTAAAAGAATAAACAACTGCCAAGATAACACGATACACAAAACATACATATTATTATGCAATTAACTTACAGCAATACAACACATTAACACACAGCATCTAAACTCTACATATTAATGTTTATTTAATATACAGCACTTGAGTTAAGTTAAAAAAATATTTTTTTGTTCCTATCGCAGGAGATATATTGAAAGCTCACATTAATCTCGATGATGAGTAAAATCGTAAAGAATAACAGATGTGAAAGAGGCAAAATGGATAGAAATATTTCTCCAAAATTATTCATCAAAAGCATTTCATAAACTTTAACTATCCACTAAATAATTTTTAAAGCATTTGATCGGATATGATCAAACAATTCTAGTCAATAGATTATGCATGTGAATCAATAAGAATTTCTCATTGTAATGTAATTTATTCTATATTTATGTTAGCTGTCAGTATTTATTGCTATTTATAACAAAAATCATCAGAATACATTTAAAAATAATGTTTAAATAAATTGTAATGAATAAAATAATTCTATGATGTGCCAAGAGACGTTGTCAACGTTGATTCGAAATAAATTCAAACTCGTTTCTCGAACAAAATTTCGCAATTTCGAAAAACTTTTTTTTATGAAAATTTCAATTTTTCGCAATTTTTGACTTAATTTACTTATGATTACAGAATTAAATCATTCTACTATGTCTTTTAACACTAATTTAATCGTCTAATCGGTGATAAATGCAGCAAACATTAGTTTAAAATGCTTTTTTTTCAAAAATATTATAAATTTTTTTTGTTGTTTACATTGGAAATAAAAATGTTATTAATTCACTTGCACTAATTGTTTAGTAAATCAGTAATGATTCATTACATTTGAGTGGATTCGTTTAACATTTTGATGATGAAAAACAAATATTTAAACTATTAATTAGAGATATTACACATTAATAATTTAACGTGTGAAAAAAATTTGAACTTATGCTCGAAAATAAGGTCCCAAAAAAAATTCAATATCGAAAATAAGGACTCGTTGGCGTACCATAGAAATAATTGTAAGCTCCAAAGACATTGAAAGAACCAAAGAACTATTTAATTTAAGTGATTTAAGTATCATTTGATTTTCAGGAAAGATTCATTCACTAAAAGCATTCTCAAGATTCATTCACAACATTCTAAGTTGTTCTTTAAACTCCATATTTCCACTTTTTGACTAAATCAAGAAAAAACATTAGATTGTCATTTTTCAAATATATATAACTTAAATATTTTGACTGCATTAATCTTTTATTATCACTTCAAGCAACAATATTTTCAACGAATCTATTGCCTTAATTTAATGCCTTACATTTTAACTTTCTAATGAAAATAATAAATTTTCAATTATTCTTCGGCAACTAGAATTTTGAAATTTATGAAGCAACGTGTAAGCAATCAAACTATTTTTACTTAATAGTTCTCTTGTCTTTCCCATGCCTGGGCCATTTCTTACAGTCTCATGAATCTTACCAAAATCAATATTTTCAATTGATTCTGAACCTTTTTTAATTTCCTCATACAATGATGGATCTTCCTCAAGATGAAACAAAAGTGGAGCACTGACTAGGGAGAATTTTCCGGAAGGAGGAAGTTCATCTGATCTAAATATATTCAAGTCTTTAGCTGCACGATAACTTAGGTACATGTGCTTGCCCATAAAATAAATTTCCTTCTGTTTTTCTTTACTGTGATTTCCAAGAATTAAAGCAGCTTTAAGGCTTTTACCAAGACGTGTTGCTCCGCTAAGAGAGTGACGTAGTTTCCATTCATTTTCAGCTGTTCCCATGACGTCATGTAACTTAAATGGCAACATTATATCAATTTGATCACTTGATATTTCCTCGAACATTTTTGGATTCTTTTTCTGTACTTCAAGTTTCTTTATTGGATCAGATGGCAGTGGATTGTTTTGGATGTCTCTCTCACCTGTAATGACAATAAGTATTAAGTTCAAACATTTAGAACTTGAATGTTTTAAACATACCAATAAAATTTGATTCAGCAATATCTCTGGCAAAAGCTGCAACCAGCGCAGTTACTTTATAGTTTCTATATAAATTAAGTAAGATTTAATAAAATTAATATCAATTAATATGAAATACAGATAATCACCTCATTTTTGATATTTGCAGTGATGCATATCCAAGAAGCATATCTCCAGCAAGAATTGCCATTTTATTGCCAAATATCAACAAATTGTCATTATCCAAATTCATTCCAGATTTATGAAAATGTTGCATATTAAGAACTCCATCTCGATGAAATTCATTTCCAGAAGCCATAAATTCAATATATTCAGCCAGCTTTTGTTGATTTCTTAAAATTCCAGAATCTCTGTCAAAATCTTCTTCATTCTTTAAATAAGTTGATGGATATCCAGCTAGTTTGCTGGCGAGCAATATCACAATGCCCCAAATTTGATTGACATTGGCCTTGCCATCTCCTAATAAAATTCTGAAACATAAAGTTAGATTGTGCATATTAATCGAGTGCATTGATCGTGAAGCCTTCAGAATCTTGACATTAGACTTGAAATTGTCCAAAAAAAGAAAATAAAAGAAGAGAAGAAGATCTTGGTCACAACTGGTTATTTGATTATATTCAAATGATATGCATAAAATCTAGTTCCAGTCATTTGATTCTTCAAAAAAAACATGTGCTTCAAATAACAAAATAATTTTAAACCTACTTAGCTGTTTCATACATTGGATGTCCAGACTTTTCTAAATTTTCAATATTTCTATTCCAATTGACATTTTTATCAGTTGTCATGTAGCCTAATTTCAGAAACGGCGATTGATATCTGACATATTTGATTGCATCTTCAACTGCATAGTCCCAACTCAAATGAAAGTCACTTTGGGCTGCAACAGCTTCCTCACATTTGTAAGATGAAAGTGAAAACTTCTTTGTGTTTTGCTTAAGGCACAGAACTGACCTTGGTGAAAATAATTTCCTCAATGTCATTTTTAATTTATATTTTGTGATTCACCACTGGAGCCGGCTTAACAGGAATTGGATGAAATTGAGGAGCTGATCTCTACCTTATTTTGTACTGAACTCGTCTGATCTTCAACTAAGAATACGCAGAATGAACGCACTGCTTCTTATTGCGTTAACATTTTCAATATTATAGTGGTGTAGATGGCTATAATAGTATTCTAGAATATTTTTTATTGTGATTCCAAATTTATTTTTGTCAGAGACCGGTTTATTGGAATTCTTTCTGCAGTAGGCATATTGGCTTTTTCAAGTAAGACTTAGAACTATTCCATAAAACCGCAGTTGTGTGTGGTTTTGATTACGTCTTCAATTCTCCCGGAAAATCAAGTTTTTTTTTAAGATGCTTGTTCGCAAAAATTCGCAAAAAAATTGAATTTGTCATGTTTGTGAAAATCACAGGTTAAATGAGTCTGAATGATGATGCCTACACAACAAAATGACAATTTAAAGGCAAATTTTGGGGAAATTTTGTTTCCATACATCAACGTTTATGCCAGCTTTATTCAAATGATGCATTTTAAGGTGAAATTCGTTTTGAGAAGCCATAAATTCAATATATTCACCTAGATAGACAACTTTGCATACTAGTATAGTTATTTTATCCCAAATTTGATTTCCATTTGCTTTTCCGTCAGAAATTAGGGCTCTACATTGTAAGTCATTATTCAAAAATATAAATGTTAATTCTCCAAACTTTATTATGTTAAACTTGAATATCATTATCTACAACATAGAACAAAATGATCTTTAAACAGCTGTGCTTTATTTTTTCAAGCAGTCTATTCTTAGAAAAAATATTGAAACTGTAAAAATGTGAATTTACAACTTTATTTTTATAAACTACGCATTTTTATTTATTTAATTTTTTGAGATTCTAAAATTGTACATGTGATAATTTCAAGGCTGTAAAACTTTAGTGCCTACTTTTTTTTTCACAGTCGTAAATAATGAACAAATTGCTATGGCCTCCTTTACTAGACCTCCCACACCCCCCCAAAGTAAATATTATTTAAATAAGCTTACGATATATCCATTAATGCTCGTCCACTAATGCTAATATCAAATTCTCTACTGCTCGTTGCGACTCTGATTTTGGAAATTTATGAAGCAATGTCAGTGCAATTAAATTATTTTTACTTAATAGTTCTTTGGTCTTTACAATTCCTGGTCCATTCCTTACAATTTCATGGATCTTAGCGAAGTCAATATTTTCAATTGTTTCTGAACCTTTTTTAATTTCCTCAAATAATGATGGATCTTCTTCAAGATGGAACAAAAGTGGAGCACTAATAAGTAAGAACTTTCCAGAAGTAGGAAGTTCATCTGATCTAAATATACTCAAATCTTTAGCTGCGCGATAACTAAGGTACATGTGCTTGCCCATAAAATAAATTTCCTTCTTTTTTTCTTCACTGTGATTTCCAAGAATCAAAGCAGCTTTACAACCTTTCCCAAGACGCGATGCACTATCTAGTGTATGATGCAATTTCCATTCATTTTCAGCTGCTCCCATGACGTCATGCAACTTAAATGGCAGCATTATATCAATTTGATCACTTGATATTTCCTCAAAAACTTTTGGATTTTGCTTTTGAGCCTTAAGTTTCTTTATTGGATCAAATGGCAGTGGATTGTTCTGAATATCTCTGTCTCCTGTAATGATAATAAGTCAAAATTTAAGTATACATATTTCATAAATAACAATTTAAGACGAACCAATAAATTTTGAGTCGGCAGAGTCTCTAACAGAAGCTGCCATTAAAGCTGTTACTTTATAGTTTCTGCATAACAAGGAAAATTCTGAATTTCAGCAATTTTATTAATTTAGGCCATTTTTTAATCATTTACCTTAGTTTGGCAATTTGCAATGATGAGTATCCGAGCAACATATCTCCAGCAAGAATCGCCATTTTGTTTCCAAAGATCAGTGGACTATCATTATCTAAGTTTATGCCAGCTTTATTCAAATGATGCATATTAAGGACTCCATCTCGATGAAATTCGTTTCCAGAAGCCATAAATTCAATATATTCAGCTAGATTTCGTTGAGACTTTAAGATCCCAGTTTCTCTGTCAAAATCATCTTCTTTCCATAAATTTGTAATTGGATAACCGGCGAGTTTGCTAACGAGCAATGTTACTATTCCCCACATTTGATTCGCATTTGTTTTTCCTTCAGCAAACAGGAACCTTAAAAAAATGGAAATACATTTTAAAAAATTGCTAGGCTATTAAAATTTTTGGAAATTCCTCAAAATAGTCAATGTTAAAATGAAAAAGATGATCAACAAACAGGTTTCATGATTATGGTCATCTCCAATGATTTGCAAAATATTTTGACATTTTGGCAATAAAATAAATATTTAAATAATGCAATTTATCATAGACAAAGGCTATAAGTGAGGAACTAGCTATGAAAATATATCCGAAACCAAATAAGACTCACTTCGCAGTATCACGCATTGGATGTCCTGATTGTTCCAGTTTTTCTAAATTTTTAAACCAATTGATATTTTTATCTGTAGACATGTAGCTTAACTTTAAGAATGGTGATTGATAGTTCACAATTTTTATTGCATCATCAACTGCTCGATCCCAACTCAATCGAACTTCACTCTGAGATGCAACAGCTTCTTCACATTTTGATGATGTTATTGAAAATTTCCTTCCAATTTGTGTTTTCGAAATGATTCTTCTAGTTGGAATTAATTTTTTTAAAGCCATTTTTCACTTTTTTCCTATTTTTTTATAAACCAAACTTTACGCAGTCGTTGAACTTAATGATTGATTGAAGTGGAAATAAATAAAAATTATTGCTACAATTTTCAGCACGTTCTATTCCTTCCGTTTATTTCGAACTCGTTCTGATCTTAAACTGGGAA
Source organism: Chironomus riparius (assembly GCA_917627325.4). Lineage (NCBI taxonomy): Eukaryota > Metazoa > Arthropoda > Insecta > Diptera > Chironomidae > Chironomus > Chironomus riparius. The sequence goes on from OU895877.1 coordinate 58,993,288, forward strand.
TTCTTAGTAAGAATGCACTGTCTTTTATAGCTTTTTAAAATATTCTTAAAATGTGGTTCTAAATACTTTTTTGGAGACCGGTTTAAGGCAATTCGATTGCAGATTTTTATTCACACACAGGAACAAGGAGAAATGTCAAAAGGAAAAGCGCATTGTGTATATGTATAGTTTGTTTTGACCAAAAGTCACGGTTCAGTTTATTTTAATTTTTGCTTTAATATTAATATTTTTGGATTTTTAAAGATAATCATCTAGTTTTATAGCAATAAAAGGAATAAATCTTAAAATAACAATGTTTTGAGAAACGAACAAAAATCACAAAATAATTAACTTTCTAATGCAAGAATTAAGTTTTCAATTGCCTTTCGTGATTCACATTTTGGAAATTTGTAAAGCAAATTAAGAGCAATCGACATATTATCATTTAAAAGTTCTTTTGTCTTATCCATTCCTGGTCCATTTCTTACAATTTTATGTAGTTTATGGAAATTTATATTTTCAATTGATTCTGAACCTTTCTTGATTTCCTCAAATAGTGATGGATCTTTCTCAAGATGGAACAAAAGTGGAGCACTAATAAGTAAAAACTTTCCATTTAAAGGAACTTCATTGGATATAAAAATATTCAAATCTCTTGAAGCACGATAACTAAGGTACATGTGCTTGCCCATAAAGTAGATTTCCTTTTGTTTCTCTTCGTTGTGCTTTGCAAGAATTAAAAGTGCTTGAAAGCTTTTACCAAGACGTGTTGCTCCGCCAAGAGTATGTCGTAGTTTCCATTCATTTTCAGCTGTTCCCATAACGTCATGTACTTTAAATGGCAACATCACATCAATTTCATCGGTTGATATTTCCTCAAATACTTTTGGATTTTGTTTCTGTTCTTCAAGTTTCTTAATTGGATCAGATGGCAGGAGATTGTTTTGAATATCACATTCGCCTATTACAGAGAATAACATATTTCAGCATGAAAATTGTAAACATCATTAAATTAGAACAAACCAAGGAAACTAAAGTCTGCTGTATCTGTGACAGTCGATGACATTATTGCTGTTACTTTATAATTTCTAAAGATATTTAAAACTTCAATATTTGTTCCAATTATTATTTTATAAATAAATACTTGAGTTTTGCAATTTGTAAAGAAGGAAATCCGAGCATCATATCTCCAGTAAGTATTGCAATCTTGAAATTGTTGCTCAATCAATATTTGCTTAGAAATCAAATTATTTTATTCAAGAGTAGGACTGATCGAAATGATCAATTCCGTATCCTTGATTATATTTACCTTGTTTCCAAAGATCAATGGATCGTCATTATCTAAATTCAATGCATTCTTATTAAAATGATGCATATTAAGAACTCCATCACGATGTATTTCATTTTGAAAAGCTAAGTATTCAATATATTCAGATAACTTTCTCTGATCCTTTAGAATTCCAGTTTCTTTGTCAAAATCTTTTTCATTCCATAAATTTTTATTCGGGTAGCTAGCAAGTTTGCTTACCAACAAAGCCACAATACCCCAAATTTGGTTAGCAGTTGCATTTTTCTCAGTGAATATAATTCTGTAAAATTATTGCATATTAATAGGGTACAAAAATCGTTAAATATGCACAGACATCTCAAGCACTTATGCATAAAATTAATTCACCACTTAAAGAAATGATGATAACCATGTGAAACAGGTTTAGCAACAGGCAAATGGATTTCCCATGACATGCAAAATTTTTTGAAAATATAATATAATTAAATAACCAAAACTGTCAAAGGTTAATACTGCATGGAAGGAACTAGCTACTGAAATATCTATAGAGCAAATAATTAACGTACTTAGCAGTTTCACGGAGTGGATGATCAATTTTTTCTAGTTTCTCCAAATTGCTAAGCCAGTTTACATGTTTATTGGTTGTCATGTATCTAAGTTTAGGAAATGGCGATTGATATTTGATACATTGTATAGCATCATCAACTGCTTGATACCAACTTTGGCGCACTTCACTTTGAGATACAACTGCTTCACATTTTGAAGATTTTATTGAAAACTTTCTTGCACTTTGTGAATTAAAAATTGTTCTTATAAAAGTTATTTTATTCAAAGTCATTCCTTCTTATTATTATTGTTTTTGAAAATTAAACACTGTTCTTTGTTGTTTGTTTCCTAAACTTGATTTGATTTTAAACTGGGAATTTTCAAGAATCCGATCTGTCTTTTATAGCTTTAGAACTATCAATGTATTTTTGGAAATATATATTTATATACGTAAGTCTAAACATATTTCAAAGTGTGATTCTAAATATTTTTCTTAATCAGCCTTGACTGATTTTATAATGCAGATCAACACATCGGAAGAATGAGATGTAAATTGGAAAAGCGCATTGTGTATTTGTATGGTTTGTTTTGATATGTTATACTTTCGGATATACTTCTAATCTTTAACAAAGGAATATAAGTTATTAATAATTTAAATGTAACGCAAGACCGTCCTTATTTTTAACACGATACTTCATTCGATCAATCTTAAACTGAAATTTTATCATCATTCTGGTATGCATTTTATAACAATCCATATTGTATTCAGTCAAGGATAATTTCGAATTGCTTTCACTTTTAATAAATTGATGCACATAGTCGTGAAAAACTTAACTCTGTTGCTTTATAGTTTTTGATCAGGTTTTGTGTAATTGAGGATGTGTGTTTAAATGGAGTTTCTGGATACAGAAACAAATTTCAATTCTTAAATGGTTTCAGATCCTTTCTGCTAAGTGCATCCTTGCATCACAGTCAAATTTAGTCAACTTAAAAACCTACGGAACAATATTATAATTTTTTCAAAAAAAGAACCACTTGTGAGATTTTGAAGTTAAATTAAATAACCGTCATATTTTTTTCAAACTATTTTAAATGAAAATTGAGTATCTCGGCATTTGTTTTGGGGGAAAATATTCATATTCTTTTTATTTAAAATTGATTTTTTTTTCACCCAACGAATGCATTTGTACTGATTATAAGAAAGTCAAATTATGGAAAGTGAATTAGAAAAACTGAAGGCACAACTGAAAGTAGCTAGGGATGAAATATCAAATCTAAGGTGAGAATTTGATTTCCCACAAATTTCTGTTTTGCCTAATTATATTTTGAATTCTTAGATCTCAACTAAATTCATTAAATCATGTCCATAGAAAAGAAATAGCTTCTATTAGAAATATATTGAAAGATTTTAAATGTACTGAATGCTCAGCAAAAGAGGAAGAACCAACTAGTCCAAAGAAAGTAGAAAAGCCGGTCAATGACTCCCTTAAACTAAATGCCATTGGATATGTGAAGACAATTTTTAAAGAGAAACGAGCGATTCCAAGACAAGCAAGCGTGGCTGGAACAATCCAATCTAAATTAGAAATTAATAAGGATCTATTCTCAAATCCAGAATTAAGTCTTATTAGTTTAGATGAATTTAGTCATTTTTGGATCATTTATAACTTTCATAAGAACGAATCGCATGCAAAACCAAAAGTTTATCCACCAAGATTAGAAGGTGAAGGAGTCGGTGTTTTTGCAACAAGAAGTCCTCATCGACCAAATCTCATTGGAATGTCACTTGTCAAATTGGACAGAGTAGAAGGTACAACAATTTATTTTTATGGTACTGACATGCTTGACGGAACACCTGTTTTGGATATTAAGCCTTACATTCCACAATATGATAGTCCACAAAAAATTGTATCGACTGGACTTAATAGCTTAAATGGTACTCCCGTAAAGACAAGAGAAGATCCTGACGGAGAAGAAAACGAAAATTCAGCAATGACATCATCAACATCATCTATTACACAAATAAATAGTATAGATGATGATGATGTAAAGGTTCCTGATTGGATTAATGAACGCAAATATTTGAAAGTAATATTCTCTGAAAATTCCCAGCAACAAGTGAAAGAGCTCAATGTCAATCAAAGATCAATTGAGGAAATACTTCAATCCGACCCACGTTCAGTTTATGTACGTGAAAAATATTTATCTCAAATCTATAATTTCCAAATTGATGGTAAGAATGTGATGTGCAAATTTGATGACAAAATACATTCAGTCACTGTCTTGCAAGTCAAAAAACTAATGGATATGAATGAAGATTGAAAAAAAATTGAAAGTTCTTTGTAAATATTTAATTTTACTATTTAATAAATCTTTTGCTTAATGAACTAAGTTTGCATAATTATAAATTAAAAATATATTTTATTATTTAAAGAAACTAGAAATGTTAGCAGTTGATTACACCAAAAATATTATTTATCACTTTAAACATCATCCGTTGGCTTATTTCTTTCCGATTGTATCTTATTAAAAAATATATATATTTACGTAAACATGAGAAAAGTATATCCGCGATTATTCAACATTTTTATAGCTGCGTAACATTCTCATTTGATGATTCTTTGGTGGGCTGACTTCATCTGAAACTTTAAGATTCACCCAAATATGCTATTTAATTTCCTAATGCTAATATCAAATTCTCAATTGCTCGCCGAGAATCTGATTTTGGGAATTTATGAAGCAACGTAAATGCAATTAAATTATTTTTGCTCAAAAGTTCTTTCGTCTTATCCATTCCTGGTCCATTTCTTACAGTCTCATGAATCTTACCAAAATCGATATTTTCAATTGATTCTGAACCTTTTTTGATCTCCTCAAATAATGATGGATCTTCTTCAAGATGGAACAAAAGTGGAGCACTAACAAGTGAGAATTTCCCGGAAGTAGGAAGTTCATCAGATCTAAATATACTCAAATCTCTTGCTGCACGATATCCTAAGTACATGTGCTTGCCCATAAAATAGATTTCCTTTTGCTTATCATCATCATGTTTTCCCATTACTAATGCAGCTTGACAAATTTTACCAAGAAGAGTTCCACCACTAAGCGTATGTCGTAATCTCCATTCACTTTCAGCTGATCCCATAATGTCGTGTAGCTTAAAAGGTAGAGTATTATCAATTTGATCACTTGAAACTTCTTCAAAAATTTTCGGATTCTTTTTTTGTTCTTCAAATTTCTTAAATGGATCCGATGGCAGTGGATTGTTTTGATTATCTCGTTCACCTGTCGAAAAAAAAAGTCACATGAACTTGAATATTCCTTAAATGCTTAATATTTGCATACCAATGAAGTTTGAATCAGCAATATCTCTTGCAGCAGTAGCCAACAACACATTTGCGTTATATTCTCTGCATAAATTAAATAAAATTGAAAGTATAAACTCAAGATTCACGTGATGATCCACTCTCTTATCGCTAAATTTAAAATCTTTCATAAAACAATAAGTACCTCAATTTTGAGACTTGAAGTGATGCGAATCCAAGCAGTATATCCCCACCAAGAATGGCCATCTGAAAAAAAATTAATAATAATGATTGAAATTTATCAATTAACAGATTCAATTTACTTTGTTTCCAAAAATCAATAAATCGTCATTATCCAAGCTCATTCCAGCCATATTAAGGTGCTGCATATTCAAGACTCCGTCACGGTGAATCTCATTAGCCGATGATGTAACTTCAACAGCTTCGGCAAGAATTCTTTGTGATTTAAGAATTCCAGTATCTCTATCAAAATCTGTCTCTTTCCATAAGTGTGTTGTTGGATATCCGGCAAGTTTACTAACGAGCAAAACGACTAGACCCCACATTTGATTTACATTTGCCTTTCCTTGGGCGAAAAGAATTCTGTAATAATTAAGATTTTTTAATGCACAGTAATCATCTATGCCCAGGTGTCTATTAATTATTGAACAGGTTTTGCGTGCCAATATGCTTCGCATCTTATTATCATTCTCACAAAACACGAGATGATCTTAGCGAAACAAGTTATATGATTATGGCCAAATGAGCTACTAATGATTTGCATAAATCATATGAATAAAATTTTACATGACATTTTGGTAGTAAAATATGTTTGTGATTAATGCATATTTTCATAGTCTGATAGCTGTGTACGGTTAAAGTTGAAGAAGCGATCTTTATTCATCAACGAAGTTGATACAACTTGTGAAAAGCTTGACATAACAAGCTAATAAAATGATTATATGGACATTTGGTTACATAGGATATTATAATCAGCATAGCAAAAAAATCATTTTCATTTTAAACAGAAAAATAGTTGCCAGGCTTTGGAATTTATAATAATAGAAACTATATCGGTGATAAAAACATCCGCGAATAAAGTTTTTACTGGATCTATGAAAGTTTTTTGGAGCTTTAAACATTTTTGATTATTTGAATTTTAATGACTTAATCGAAATTTTAGAATCTGTAGATTTATCAAAAATCAAGTATTGAATTAGAAGTTGAATCTTTATTGGAACAAATTTGTTTTAATTCGAGTTGCATAGAAAATGAATTTCCGTAAAGGTTCACAATTTTGAACATAATTTTGAACAAATCAAACAAATTCAATCGCATATTGATCCCTGGCTTGTTAAATAAAGTCCATATCACTCAAAATTTCAACTTACTTGGCTGTATCACGCATCGGATGATCAGATTGATCCAATTTCTCCATATTTTGGAACCAATTCACATCATTATCATTAGTCAAGTATCTCAAAGTCAAATAAGGAGTTTGATATCCTACACATTTGACTGCATCTTCAATTGCACGATCCCAATTTGGACGAACTTCACTTTTAGATGCAACAGCTTCTTTACATTTAAAAGATGAAACTGAAAATCTCCTTGCATTAAATAGAACTGATTTTGATGAGTACAATTTCCTTAAAGCCATTTTTTTTTAATTCCTTTATTTTTTGTTCACAAGATTTTTTTAACACAATTTAAATATTTTAATTTTTTGTTACAATTTTGAGTATTTATGACATATGATTATGATTTTTTTCAGTTCACAGATTAATAATTTTTACGATTTCTTAAATCACTAAATCATCAATCCATTGATGCATTTGAATGAATAACTATAAACTTTTATTTGATATCCTTTTTGTCTCCGTTAGCCACGAAACCACGATTGATTATCAACTGGGAATTCGTTCAAAGAATTGACTGTCTTTTATAGCCTTTTTGTGTCCATGTGTGTTAGGAGCGATATCTATATGATTATATACATGATGATAGAATATTTTTGGTGTGATTTTGAAAATAGTGAAGATTTTGAGACCGGTTTCCTCCAATCTCTTTTGCGGTATACGCGATTTTATTCAATCAGATGTCGATAACACGTGTAGAAAACGTTTTTTTAAGGAGAAATGTTGTATATGTGGATGTCTAGCGCTCATCTCAACTTTGTATTGAATTTTTTTTTTGCAAATACAGTTGCAAGTTCATAAATATTTTATTGACGGTGAAAACTTTGCCAAAATATCAAATTAATTAAGATACAAAATATGGAATTATTCAACAATTTTTTGCGGCAAAAATTTTGTAAATTTTAGAAAACTTTTGAATATAAATCTGCACTGTGAATGCATTAAGGTGATAAGATCTTTATGTTGAAATACTTTTTAACAGAATTCAAATTGGAAACTTGATTAGAAAATCGATTTTAAAAGGTTTGTCAAAATCCAGTATGGCTGTTCCTTCAAAAGATGCACAAAAAAGTTATATCTTTAAAAGTTGTACACATTAAACAGTTAAGCTTATCGTAGAATATTTTATGTTAATATAGAATTAGTTATCTTGCATCGCCATAATAATGTTTTCGAGCGCTGTTCGAGCATCTGAAGGTGCAAATTTATATAATTCCGTCATAGCAAGGAGAGAATGTTTACTTTGCAATTCTCTTGTCTTTTCAATGCCAGGTCCATTCTGAATTTCCAAATGCAGTTTTTGGAAGTCGATGTCATTGACAGATTCTGTACCTCTCTTGATTTCCTCATAAATTGAAGGATCATGCTCAAGATGGAAAAGAACTGGTGCTGATATTAAACTAAATTTAGCATCTGATGTCAATTCATTCAATCGGAATGGTTCAAGATCCATGCAAGCTTGCCATGCGAGAGACAAATGTTTCCCAAAGAAATATGCAGTCTTTTGCATATCTTCTGGCTTTTTAGCTAACAGCAGTGCGCTTTGACAACTCTTGCCAAGAAGTGTTCCTTCTGCTAAAGTATGCCTTAATGTCCACTCATCTTCTGGACTACCCATAACATCCTTCAAACTGAATGGCTTCTTATTGTCAATGAGATCAACGGGAATGTCATCATGATTACTGTGTAAATTGATTTCTTCTTTTTTCTTTTGCGGATCTGATGGAATTGGATTATTTTGAGTGTCTCTACATCCAATAAAGTGTGAATCTGCCATGTCTCTAAATGCTGTACACATCAGCTCGTTCAGTTCTTGATTTCTATAAAAAAAAGAGAATTAATTTGCATTATTTTGACTGCAACTTTAATTTCCGGATTATAAATATATCCTCAATTAATAAGTCAATTCAATAATGAACGACTAGTACTTTAAAACCGGTAAATTGGCTTCATATGATAATGAACAATCCAATATTTTTAGAATGAAAACAGAGATGATATACAATGAGAATCACAAAGTTTCTCATAGACACAAAAAATGTCGTTGATCTGTAATAAAATCATCGTGCCGTAAAACAACACATGTTCAATTTAAAATTCCTGTTTTCTTTACGACTATTTAAATTTCTGCTTTGAAATATTTCCGATTTTTAACAATGCTACGCAAATATTAAGAATCGAATGTCCAAGGTAAGGTGCATGAAAATCCTTATGAAAGTCTATCTGAATAACTTTGAAAATTTGATTATGCATGAGCAATAAAATGATGATTTTGACTCTCTAAAAGCATTTTATCAAATACTAAGGCTTAAGTCGTAGTCATCTACTGCAAAAAATATATATATGCAAAAATTGAGGGATTCACAAAAATTTCCATTTCTATGCAAATTTCATCGAACTTAATATTCAGCATTATATCATTCATTTTTGAAAAGGGTCAATGAATTCATCAAGATTAGCTTTCGATTGACATTTACCGATGGGATCAAAAAGTCAATAGAGACTTTATTAAATTTGTTTAGGAGCTTAAAGGGTCGTTTACTTATGACGTCCGAAATTAACAGTTATTTTTCAAAAAAGAACAATGGATTTCCAGGAATTTCTATTGTTCTTTTCTTGCTGACCCCCCCCCCATGGACGTCATAAGTGAACGGCCCCTAATATAAATGATTAATCTTACTTAAGTCGTCCGATCTGCGCACAAGCACTTCCCAAAAGATAATCACCACCCAGAAGTGCAATTTTGTTGCCAAAAATCATGTCTGAATCAGATGAAAGATTATTTCCAGCATTTTGAAGATGTTGGAGGTTGAATACACCATTATGGATTAGATTTGCTGTTCGTACCATCTCAACAACTTCTGCCAATGTCCTCTGTGAAATGAGAACTCCAGCACTTTTGTCTTGTTCCATATCTCGTACTTCTGGTGATTGTCCCACGGCTTTTGACACCAAGAGTACAATTAAGCCCCATGTTTGAAGATTGTTTTCTCCATAAATTAAAGATCTAAAAAAATAATATTTAATTCATTAGCCTTTCTTATTTTTGGGAAGGTCAGCAACATCTTCAATTTTTTTTTCGCTATACTTTAAATTTATTGCTAAGCTTTTTATTAATTTTAATTTAAGCTTTTTAAAGAAAGCTTTTGATAATATCTTAAAGCTTTTGCCAAGTTTTAACATTAAAGCTTCTGATTATTTTTGGAACTAATTAGATTCTTATGAGCAACATTCATGCTCACATAATAATCAATATAGCATGAAATATTGCAGCAATAACTTGCTTGTAATTCTTTAAAAGCCATCACTTTTGTAATTTTAAGTCATGCTATAAAAGAGTTGCTGCAAAAATGTAAAGAATTGCTTAGGGGCCATTCACTTATTACGTAACGCTTTTAGGGGGAGGGGGGGTCTAAGATTTTGTTACGATTCAAACAAGGAAATTTTTTTTCATACAAATTTTGTTACGAGGGGGGGGGGTCTAAGAAGTCATTTTTTCGCGTTACGTAATAAGTGAACAGCCCCTTAATTAATAATTTTTTTAAATGACTCTTTTTGTGTAAATTTTAATCAGCGTGCTGCATCGCATTTTAAGAATTTTACGAGCAATTATCTTCACAATTTTATAATTTGACCTAGTTACGGTACTTGGACATTGTCTTTAGAAGTATAAAAAAAATATTATTAATGAACTCACTTTGCAGTATTTACGAGTGGATGTGGACTTCCAACAAGTTTTCTGAAAAAAAAAGATGAAGTTAATTTGTAAGCACTGCTTGATATTTGCGACATTTTTCGCAACAAACTTGATATTAACCTTAAATGTAGCGCTAGATTTGTAATTTCGTCACTCAGTAAATATCTCAAGCTTAAAAATGAAGTTTGATATCCAACAATTTTTTCAGCTTCACTTAATGCACGATTCCACTCATTTTTCGAGTCTGTCTTTGTTGCCAATTTATCACGGGACTCTTTTGTGGACGAGATAGATCGAAGACTTTTGATTTGAGTGGAATTTACGAGAAATTTCCTCAGCGAATGAATGCGACTTAATGACATACTTAGTGGATGTTAGGTACGTGTAAATTTAATTATCACAATTACTTTAGCACCTTTCTGTTTGTCTATATTCTTAGCACTTCTCTTTTTTTCCTCAAATATAAATGTTGCGAATATTCACTCTCACTATTTAAGCATAATCACACAAATTAATGTCCATCTACAATGAAACAAAAGTCCATTAAGCACAGTTGAACCATAAAGATTAAAAAGAGAATTCGTTATTTATGTTTTGTTTATTTTTTGAGTCTCGTGCGCATCTACAAGACATTGACTGAGAAATCATATGAATGGAAAAACCAGTTTGTAACGTAGCGTGAGTTTTACTATCGAGAAGAAATCATATGCTGTTCTGTTTTCTTTATTGTCCACCTTTTACTCTCTTTCGTGTGTTTTTATTCTCATTTCACTTGATTATCAAGCTTACATACTTATGGACTTGAAATTGCTCAGAGAAAGATTTAAATGCCATTAATGGCTGGAACGCATTTGCAAAATATTTCAAGTCAAGTTAAATTGAAGTTTTTTTTGAGTTCTATGGCTTGAATTATTGTTTCCTTGGTGAGCTGAAGTGGCTCGATGGTGGAATGGTTTAGTGCTTCGGTACCTAATTATTGCAATACCGACACAGCGATCATGGGTTCGAGACTCGGTATGGAAAAATTTCACTTGTTCTTTTTTCAAATCATATGTACTGGAAATGAGACTCACAGCCTTCCTTTGTAGGCTACAAGCAGTAATGTCATCAAAAGTTCGGACTTTTCTAAGAAATAATCTGTAAAAAGCAACCACAATTTCAATCATAAAACATGGTGAGACTTTAATCTGTCATGTTACTAAGAACTAAGCAACAGTAGTACCACAAACAGCTGCAGCTTGTTAATGAACTTTCTTCTCAATTCAAGATAAGTGAGATTTTTATCTGAGTCGCATGATCACATTATACTCGCTGTATGTACAGTTTCGCATACTTCATGCTCCTCACTCTCTTTACGTTTTAATGTGCCAAGTGAAAGTTTATTTCATAAAATTCCGACAATTTAATATTTTTACTTTTATTTCGGCATGATTGTACAGTTAAAATGCTTTATGTATGTATCTTTTTTTTGGCCAGAAACAACTTCTCTTTCGTTGAAATTCCTTTTCCAGGTCACGAAATGCAAAAGTTGCTCATTCATTTTCGTAAATTTCTACTCCTAATTGATATTAATAACATTAAGTAAGTAATTTCCTATTATTGAAAACTAGGTGCGTGCTTATGCGTTCCACTTGAATTGAGTTCAAACAAAATTAGCTAATGGAAATGCTTTTAAGATAACTTATGGAAACCACTCTGCAACTTTTTGATTACAAGACTCTTTTTTTTGACAATCTAATGTTATGTTTATGGACTATTTTCTTGTAGCTGTGTCATGTCATCTAATGCTATATTTCCTAAGCTATCATAAACGTCTGTTGACAAATCTCATCCAAAGCTAATAACAATGAAACTTAATTGACTTCTTTAAAGCCAAACAAAGAATTTTTTAGCAGTTTCAATTTTATGACTACATCCAGCTCATCTCAATTCACTTTCAATATTTATTTTTTTTTTCATGCTCGACGTGACATTCACAAAGCTGCTCAGTAAATAGGCCATAAAAAGTGATCAAGAAATTCAATTAAGTCGTGGATAAATATTTGATCCGCAATCCTTCTTGAAATATCCAGCACAATAATCTAGTTCTCTTTTGGTGCTGAATTAATTGAAACTTCTTGTCATAAACACGACTGAGAGTAAAATTTGTTGACATACATTAAATCTCGATATAACTGACTTTATGTACAAAACAACTTTTAGTTCCGTTCAATTTGATTCTTTTTGGCGCAAACTTTCTCTTTAATTTTTTTTTTAAATTAATTATGCAATAAAATTTATTAATTTAGGTACTTGATAAAATAATAATTTTTTTATAGACCGATGAATTATTTAACGGCTTCTTAAACTTGACGCGTTTAAGCTGTCCGATGGTTCGCGGTAAACTGAGCGTTAAGATTGTAAGGTAACAAGGAAATTGGTTAAGTAAACCAAAAGAGAATGAGCAAGAAATAAAAAAGTAACACGCGAGCGTAGCTCTGATCAGCTATTGCTAGAAATCATGTATATAAAATTATTAAAGATAACATGTGCAGTTGCATAAATCCAGTAATTACAATGTAATAATTACTACAATTACTTAATTTTAAATCTACAACTTAAGATTGAGCATAGCTGCTCTGAAGATAATTTTTTTTACTCTCAGTCTTTTAAACTCGCGGGAGACAAGAGCGGGCCAGTTTCTCAATAATTTTGAAATGCATAATTAAGCTTATTAATTTGTATGCATGACTGAATTTTGTTATTTGACCACCGTTCTCTACTTTTAAGGTTCTTAATGGATATGACATTTTCGCACATAACATTAAAATATTTCAGGTGTCTATTTGTATTTTGGTGGCTTAATATTAGATATCCTTGTATTGAGAAAGTCCAAAAATGAAAGCAAATGATTGGCACTCCTAAATACGCAATACGTCCGTTTTTATTTATGATTTCAACAGATTACGATTGATTTTGTTGATAAGACATCAGCTAAGAATTTCCAGCTTTCATAGATATTAGTGGCTGGCACGCGCTCAATTTTGTTCATGCTTAAAAGATTTATCTCGAAAAAGCACTTGAAATCTGTCAAATGTTTGTGTTAATGATCTGCCAAGAAGCATCTTTGAGATTTAAATTAAATTTTATTGTCTTAATTCCTCATTGTAGCTTACGACAAAGTAAAGCGAACAAAGCTTTCTTTATTCTATTCTCGGATAAAGATTTTTGAGTCTGAATCAAGCTTGTGGATTTTATTACAATTCTTAAAGGAGCCGTTCACTTATGACGTCCAGGGGGTGGGGGGAGGTCAGCAAAAAAAGAACAATAAAAATTCCTGGAAATTCTTTGTTCTTTTTTGAAAAATTACCGTCAATTTTGGATGTCATGACTGAACGACCCCAAAACAAGTTTCAAATTTGTTTATATCAATTCAAGAGTGAAACATAATTTACCGAATACTCCTTTACATCATCAAAAATTGTGCCTATAGAGTTGATTGATTTACAATATAGCTTGGCTACTTCCATCTATAGAATTTCCAAATATATAAGTTATTGAAAAATCACAAAAACAAACAAATAAACTTAATTTTGGTGCCATAGATTAATGAATTGCTTTTTAATCCGTTATTTCAGTGTTGGCTGAACCTATTAATATTAGGAATGCATCTTTGATAATTTTAATTTTTTTTCCTACAAATTGCTTTAAAAGAGCGTTTTTTAATTTTGCAAGATTTAATGTCCCGCAGCACACAGATTTTCAGACCCTTCGCTAATCAGTGACATGTGTTGCTTCTTTTCATATTTAAAGTAGGCATCCAAAAAATATAGCTAGTTAACTTGATGCATTAGTAATCACTAAACTGTCACTGAAGATTAATCACTCATTTAATCTCTACAAATTGGCTTATAAAACACACGGAAGTAGGCAAGACAATTTTTTCTATAATCAAGCTTCTTTATTTGACACATTTAATGCATATTTTGGAATGATAAATTAGCATTAGCTTTAGAAGGTGCAGTTGAAATAGTTTAAGGATTTAAAATTTTCAAAATTCAGATTTTTAATTTTTGGCAGAACAAAAAGTTAAGTCCAATAATTAATGCAGCTTTAACAATCATCATAAATTCAATATAGCTTAACATGGTGAGTTTCATTTTCAATCGTTTCAAATTGAGCTTTTAACAACAAACTTCACCATAAAGAAGATTTCATGCGTTGACAAATCCATCCATCAAAGATGTTTTCTTTAGGGACCTTCATATATTGCGTTGTGTAAATCGATTTTTATGACCCCCTTAGGGACTGTTCACTTATTACGTAACGCGAAAAAATGACTTCTTAGACCCCCCCCCCCCCCCCTCGTAACAAAATTTGTATGAAAAAAAAATTTCCTTGTTTGAACCGTAACAAAATCTTAAACCCCCCCCCTCCCCCTAAAAGCGTTACGTAATAAGTGAATGGCCCCTTATCTCTTTATCTTAAAATTGGAATTGAAAGCAAAAAACTGAAGAAGCCAACCAAATAATTTTAAAGTGGCAATAAACAAGCAAAAGTAAGTTTTTAATCTAAAAGCTTTAAAAGATCCATAAATTTTTTATTGCAGGTAGCAATATTTTGATAAAATCCATTATAAGCACGTGCTTTTCTTTTCAAAAACTAAATTTGAAAATATCATCAGGACATTGACATAAATCGATGTTATTGTGAAAAGGCATGCCTGAATAAAGTTGACTTTTATTTGACATTCTTTTAAGCTAAATTGTTAACTTTTCGCATCTTTAAACTTAATTCATGGAAAAACCGATCACGCTGTAAAAAAAACCTTTAGTTAACAGACCTGTGACTTTATACTGTCTCGAGTCCATTATTTACACAAAATGGGAAATTAATAATAGAACTGTTTGGATCTTTGTCACATGTTTTTATTTACGGAATTTCTTCAATGAAAATCAGAAGGCGATCTGGTCAGACACAAAGCTCTGCCTCATTAATCTTAGTAGAAAAATGATTGTCCATAAAGAGGAGAGGCTGGTTGTATTCAAATATTGCACAATTAATTCCCTACATAACTGCCTTGATTCAAAATTTCATCGCCAAAATCTGTGCATTCCTTTTTGTCAATATGACGCTGTTGATTATCAAGTATGAGTCATTTTCGTGTTCTGTCTTTCTAATTCTCTTTTGTTGTTTTGTCGTTGTGGTTTGAAAAATATTTACAGACATAATAAATGAGTTCATTGCATTCTTAAAACTTTCGTTCTTAACAACTAGCTTGCAAAAATCAAGTTTAATTTTTTTTTTTCTAACAATATTCATACAGAGTGGATATCCATAAGTTTCATAATACGAATATTTCCTGCAGAAATGCCTTGAATTATTGTCATTAAGATCATCGAAAACAATCCATCAAAAATGCTACCTTAAAAATTAACACAAGTCAATTGTTGGCTGGACAATTCCAATATAGGAAATATAATGAATAGCATTTGATGAATGAGTTTAAATGTCTCAATTAAAAGAAAAATATTAAAAAGATAAAATTCAATAGAAATGCCATCACATATTTTTTTGATTTGTCCATAACCGTCCATAATTTCAGACAGTGTCAATTTTATGGAAAGACAAAAATTTGTTTTTGTTTGATTAAGCCATGATTTAAATATTATTCACAAGATCAGAAAAGTTTCCAATAGATTAGAGTTGTATATTTAGAGTATTAATATTTCTTCAAAATTTAACGGTTTTCAAAATTTTGAATTGAACTGAAATGAATTGAACATAAATTTACTGAATGAAGCTCCTTAAAATTCAAATTTTCAAAAGTCGTTTGAATTCAAATCAATTTTGATAATTCTTCAAAGCTGCAAAGCACGACAATTTTTGAGATCAAATATTCTTCATTAAATGTCGTATGTATGATGGACGCAAAGATAACCAATTTATAAATCTCAATTTATGTTGCACAAGAAAATTTACGACTCTTGAGTGATGCGTATTAAGGCATGCGTATGAACTTGAAATACAGAAATGGAAACAACATTTGAGGATCGCTGTAAAGTTGTCAATTCAAATATTGCTGAAATAGGTCTACAATAAAAATATATTTTTGTTACAGTTTTTACAAAAAAGTTCGTTTTAGTCTCTCTTATTGTTTTAGAGTATTTCTTTTTTACAATCTGCACAGCATTTTAAAATAATACAATTTATTCGTAATGAAAAGTTTAACACAATCTTAGTTTTTAATTAGCACCAGATATGTTTTTGTTCTTCTTATTTTCTGTCTATCTCTTGTGAAATCTAAAGATTTTAAGATTTTATGGAAATAATACTTCCATTATTATGACTTGATACTTTTTCAGATCTTTAAAGCATGCAGTTAAATGAATCAATTTAATTGAATTAACAAGAAATTTTCTAGGTACTATTTTTATTGCATCGTTCCAATAATAGTCACTGACTGCTTGCCAAGGTTTGTGTTGTTGACATTACTTTATATGATTTAAAGTGTTAGGTTTAATCAATTATTACTTTTAGCACTTCAAGATCTTATTATTTATTATTTTTCAACTTTTTGTGGGATAGACAGAATATTTTCAAAATTTTGATCGCTTGAATTGATAAGTACGTGTAAAGTTATAGAGATGTAACTGAATTGTTGTAGAAAATATTCCTTTCTACTCATTTTAAGTGAATCATAAAATAACGGAAATTTCAAATTTTTCAGCAAAAATACTAAATTCAAATTTCAAATAACTGCTATTTTCCAGTTGAGAGTTTTCGATCATGAAACCGTAAATCCAATACTTTCATTCTAGTTGCTTTACACCTATTTAACCGAAATAAAAAGAAAATCTACTATATTTCATGTCTAAAATATAGAACTGTATATTCGTCATATAAATCCATCACCAAGATCATTGTTCTAATGTAAAAAATTCTTAGGTCAAAAAACTAGTTTATAAGTTGTTAATTATAGACGACATAGATGTCGGGCAATTAAGCCAATTTCAAAGACATTGCATAGCTAAAATTATATTTTGAAGTGCAGTCCTTGCATCACAATCTGGAAATTCATTCAATACGTCCATAGCTATCTGTCCATGCTTTCGCTGAAGTTCTTTGGTTTCATCAATTCCAGGTCCGTCCGTGACAATTTTGTGTATTTTTCTAAAGTCTATATTGGTAACTGATTTCTTGCCACATCGAATTTCTTCATATAATGATGGATCATGATCAATATGAAATAGAACGGGTGCACTGATGAGACTAAATGTTGCAGTTAGAGGTAGTTCTTGTAATTTAAATGGTTCCAAGTCCATGCTTGCTTGATAAGCTAATGCTAAATGTTTACCAAATGTATATCCATGTTTTTGAAGTGCTTCCGATTGACCAGCAAGTTTGAGTGTTCCTTGACAACTTTTTCCCAATAACGTACCAGACGATAATGTGTGTCGGAAATTCCATTCTCTTTCTGGATGACCAAAAATGAGACTCATGTCAATATCTCTTGTATTGTCAAAATCATCCAATGGTTTATCATCCGTTAGATTAATTTTAAGTGCTGGATCGGACGGAAGTGCAATATTTTCATCATCTCGATCACCGACAAAATTTGATTCTGCTAAGTCGCGCACAGCTGATGATATTAATCCGATTAAGTCTTGATTTCTGTTGTTGGATATTTTCATAAATTATAAATTTCACTCATTTTAATTAAACTTTTCTCACCTTAATCCAGCTAGTTGAAGACAAGCATTGCCTAATAAATAATCACCGCCCAAAAGTGCAATTTTATTTCCAAAAATCATTTCAGAATCAGCAGCTAATTCATTTCCAGAATGATTTAAAGTCTGTAAATTCACCATTCCTTGATGAACTAAAGTAGATGTACGAATCATCTCTGTTACTTCCGCTAATGCTCGTTGTGAATGTAAAACTCCAGCACTTTTATCTTCCTCTAAATCAGGTATATGTGGAGCATGACCAGCAGCTTTAGAAATTAGTAAAACTATCAATCCCCATGCTTGCATATTAGATCGTCCATCGTATATTAAGTTTCTGTTTAAAGAGAATTGGATTATTTGCCATCAAATATTTGGAATAAAAAGTGTATTTAAGTTTCGCAATAAGAGACATAAAATTCAACATTTAAAAACTAAGCGCCAGACGTTAAATTAGCCTCGACAAGAAAATCAAATCAAACTATTGCTTAATCATACAAACATACAAGATTATCAACTAAGACTTTATGCTGATATGTTTTGATCCACTTCAGTTAATTTTTTTATGACGCTTTCTTGATTTTTCATGATGCAAATTATTATTGGATGGAGTGAAAGCATACTTTTGTACAGCTAGCTAGCTATTTGTAGGTTTTACTTACTTCGCCGTTTTTAGTAAAGGGTGATTGCTTCCTACTAATTTCCTTAAATGTAGTGCTACATTTGCAATTTCGTCACTTAACAGCCATCGAAGGCTGAGAAATGAAGTTGGATATCCCACAATCTTTTCAGCTTCACTGACAGCTTGGTTCCAGTTATGCTTCCGAATTGGTTTTGTGGCATTTTGTACATTACTCAATGATGTCGATGATATATGCTTTGATAGATTAATTAAGTTCAAATCTTTCGAGGTAGAATAGACAATTTTTCTCACTAAACTTGCCGTTGTAAATCGATTTAACATTTTTCTTGTAGTCTTTTCTAGCTAGATTTTAATTGATAGAAACAAATAGAAGAACTAATATAAGTGGAAGTACCGCAATAAGAATAGAAGAAAACTCGACCTACTTAATGAGTTTTAAATTGAACTATATCTATGTGTAATTTTAATAGCACTTGTTTTGTATATCCCGTTATCAAATTTCTTTGATTCTGCTGACTGATTATTGTTTAGTTGTTGCTCTTTACTATTTATTTCTTGGGTCGCAATTTTTTTGACTTTTCTAATATTTTTTTTAATAATGTCTTAACACCACGACTGCACAAAGTTAACTGATTCTCTTCAATCAGCACAACAATATGTTGTTAAGCATGCTTGGCAATGAAATTACGAAGAGGTGAGTAAGCGAAGAGAACAATGTGGTTAATTATTTATTTTTGATTTGCTCAAACAAACAATCATTACGATTTGTCGCTAATCGCCTTCAGTGTCACTAATATCTCTGATGATTCCTTTATATTATCACCACATTATGACTTAGAATTCGGCTTAATTTATAAAATTAATAAAATTACACAACAGCTTTGTATTTCGATGTTTTGATTGCGATTCCTACAAATTGAAAATGAATTTTTTCATCACTTTGTCTTGTTTTCATGAATTATTATGAAATTACCTGCATATTTTTCTAGACTATTCTTTTGATCAATAAAACGTGGGTCATTTCATTTGCTTGACTCTGTTTTTTGTACCTTATAAGCCCTAAAATGATGTAAAATTATTTCTTATAAATTTAAAAACGCACATAATTGAAAAAGGATCAAACTTAACTGTTGTACAGTTTTCAAACATTTGAATTTTCGAAAAAAAACTGTTAAAACAAAAGTTTAATATAATTTTTTTTGGACAGCAGAAAATTTATGCGCTTATGCTTTAATCTGCAGAACATTCTTTAAACTTTGTTATTTCTATGTTTTCCTCAAGTTAAAAGCCCCTCGATAAATTCATTGCTTTTATAATTGAAATATTAATAAATTTGTGGAATTGAAATCAACAAAAATCATAGCCAGCTATGGCACACAACCAAAAACTTATCTTGGAATTATTAAAGATTGAAGAAAATAACGAATGTGCTGATTGTGGACGAAAAGGTAGGAAAAAAAAGGTTTTGGACATGAATATTTTCCTAAAAACTGCGTTTCTTTAATTGTTGTTATCAAAACGCAATAAAAAAATTCATGGACATGATTAATATTGAATGTTCAAGTGGATATACTGAAAAAGTATTAAATAATCATGTTTGAGTCATCTTTTAATACTTTTTCATGAATTTGTCACCAACAGAGATTTTTACACTAGATCCAGTGAGTAGTAATAATGAGATCATGTTAGATCTATGCTGAATAATGATTAATATCACTTGAACTGCGTAAAATTTGTATTTGAAAAGACCATTAGTAATAATAGAAACTGTTTTTAGGAGTCGAATATATATCATATAATATCGGGATATTTGTTTGTAATGAAACTTGCTCACAAATTCATCGATCACTTGGAACGCATATATCAAAAATAAAGCACATATATTTGGACTATTTCGAAGACTCACAAATATGTAATTTAATGAACATTGGCAACAGAAGATCAAAATTGGAGTATGAAAAACGAATACCTGCATGCTACAGAGTGCCACGATATAATGATCCACCGATACTACTGGAACAATTCATACGAGCTAAATATGAAAGAAAGGAATTTTCGGGAACGGTTTTACCAGCATACATGTCAGGAAAGGTTGAAATATTTCTAATGAAGAAAGGCAAAGAGGATAACAGGTATTTCCCACGTAAATTTGTACTAAATGAGGCAGATGATACACTAAGATATTATGTTAAAGAGGATAGAAATCCAAAAGCAATTCTGCGAGTTTCAGAATTAAATGTTGTTTTTGCAACACAATTTAAAAAGAGTTTGGTACATAAGAATACCTTACAAATATCATACTTGTCACCAACAAATTCCACTCGAAATCTTTTCGTCTATCACGAAGATGCAGAAATAATTGTTAATTTTTACCATAGTATTCGATGCAGTAAATTAAACTACCTTCAAATTGCATTTCCTCATGCTCATGAGTCAGATTTAGTAGATATACTCACACGTGACTTCGCCAAAGAAGGATATTTGTTAAAGACTGGTCCAAAGCCAGAAGATAAATACAGGAGACGTTGGTTTACTCTCGATAATCGTAAATTAATGTATTCGATTGATCCACTTGACAGTTACGCAAAAGGAGAAATATTCATTGGCTATAAAATGGATGGATATAGCGTTAGGCCAGGCGTAGCTGAACATTATAGAGATGAAGGATTTTCCTTTAGTCTGTTCACACCCGAAAGAATTTATACACTATCGGCGACTTCAAGTCACGAACGTGATGACTGGATGAATGAAATCCAAAAAGTCATCGAACGACATTTATCTCCTAGCGATATATCCTTATGCTCACGACTCATACGTAAGCGAAATACTATGAACTTTCTACCTGGAAGATAATAACAATCTCAGACATAAATAACATAGTTAAATAAGTTAAATTAAGTTAATCTAGCTCAAATTAAACAGAACCTAATTGCAATATCATTTATATACTGTTTTATAAATGAAGAAGATTAAATGGAAGTCTCATAGACATTAGTAAAAACATATCACAGATATATATTACAAGAAGGGTGAAGCAGAGCTCGCCACTGCTACCTAAATACTTTAAATTGAAGTAATCGTATTGTTTAATTTTACAACATACATCCTACAATTAATAGACAAGAAAGATAATAAAATCACTGCCAATATAGATTTACCAAATAGAATATAATTATGACTTAGGATGAATAATGTGCATTTTAATGACCATACTGAATCATTACTTTATAAAATATCGAATTATTAGCAATATTTTTATTATTTTCATGGAATTAGATTTCTTTCGTGACAAGTGTAAATATATAGGTATACCTATATTCACATACCTAGTTAAAAATATTACAAACCTAGTTGATAATTGATTATTTCTTAGTTTCTTTGTTTTTTAATCAAAGACTCGTAATCATGTAGACGTAATATTATTGTGTAGATTCGTAAATTAGTTTTAAAATCTGTTTTTGTGTGTTGAATGTGAGATTTTAATGATTAATAATAAATTAATTTTACGACTTTTAACCGCAAGTATACAAAAGAAGAAACGAAAAAATTGCAGCTCTTTTGTCTTCCTTAAATGCATTTTATTGCTGTTGGTTTAAATTTCAACTGGCACTTTTAATTTGAATTTTATAACATTTGTTCAGTAGTTCAGGAAACTTCATTTCATTTCAGTTCAAAAATTCGAATTTTTAAAAAACCGGTAAATTTTCATTTATCTGAAACGTTCAGCATGTAGATTAGTCAGTTTGACATTCATACATCTTATGTTTTTTATTTGTAAATAGTTAATGTGGACTTAATAGATTATTTAAAGTACAATGTCCATTCTTATAGATACATAAATCACTAAGGCAATTAAAAATTGATAAAACTCAAAAAAATATTACACAAACTAATAAGAATCTTTGAAAGAGGTGATATGATTTAATTCTAAGTACTCTCATTGCCATCTTCATTATTCACTTCCAAGATGCACGAAAGAATTTTCCTTTTAAGCTTTTTCTGAAGTGCAGAACTCGATAGACTTTTCATTTCATTAGCCACAAAAAGACCAAAAATTTCAAAATTATCTAGCTTCTTTGACGACTCTTCATTACGTACGGATTTTGTCTCTTCGGCATCATTTTTTAAGACAACGTCCTGAGATTTATCATCAATTATTATTGTCGGTGTTGGTTTTGTACTTATCGGTGTTGATTGATTAAGCAAATTTGACTGTGTAGCTAATTCAATAGCATCTTTTGTAATCAATCGTCTCTTTCGACCTGACATTTCTGTTTTAATTTTTGGTTTTGTTGTTTCCTCTTCGTACTCTACCGACACATGAAATATTTGCTGAGGTTGTGTATTGTTGTTATTGTTTGACGTGGTGAGAATTGTGGTTGCTTCATTATTTGTCGTGCTACCGTTCGTCTTATCATTTGAGTTCTCATTCTCGTCGTCATACTTTTCCTAAAAATGAATGAACATATTTTGAGATTGTGGATTAATTATTGCATATATAATTGAAAATATAACGGTTAGTAAATATTTGAAATATAAATCATTGATTAAAAGTTAATCCTTAAGATTAATCGCTATGGGACCTTCAAAAAGATCAAAAAATAATCGCAATGCACATCAGCCTAGTTGCAATTAATAAAACAGAAAAATTGTGATTTTTTGTTATGTTAACCGCAAAAATTATTACTTAATGTTGTGTTTTGTTTATCATCATCATTAACATATTACATTAAACTACTTGTATTATGAAAGCCACATACAGCACACATGATGATACCTTTTACAATACCGTTAAAAAATAAAAGTTGTAGCTATGTTTTATACCTTAATAACTATCATTTCATCATACATACTTGCATGAATAATATTTAAACAAAAAAAAAATATCTCATCCAGAAGAAGTAAACTTCTCGTTATATTTTCTTATTTTCTGACTTCTCCTAAGCATACAAAAATTATCACATTTGTGTAATACGAACGAACTCGAAATGAAAAAGAAAATACAAAATCAGAAAGAAAAGAAGGGAGTAAATAGGGTAAAAAAGAATTATAATCTATAGCTTCAATTATGTGAATAATGTGTAGCACAAAAGGTACAATCGAATAAATATATGTGAGATATCGACTTTATACAAATGTGGAATTTTTTAAGTTGATGTGAATTTAAATTTAATGAATTACAAATTCATTCATAGCTTGTTACTTACCACACTATATTCATTTCCCTCAGAATAATCACCATTTGTATTATTTGGCGTTGTAGTGCTTCCACGAACCGACACAATGTTCTCCAAAAAGCTGTGAAAAATATCGATACATATTAATTTATTTTTATCTCTCGCATTAGACTTAACACTAGTTTGCAGCTTTTTTGAATGGGATTTGGTACCAAAAGAACTTCTTAAACCAAGATTTAGATTAGGGTTCGTTTATAAATGATATCATTTTTTTTAAGGGAAGGGGAGTTCGGAAAGTATGGATAACTGTCGCAAAAATTCTTTTTATTTTTAAGTGTACGTCATTTGTGAAAGACCCTTTAATCCTAAGATTTATTTTTAATCTAGTGATTAAAAACTTAAACCTTGATTTAATTTTAAAACGCTCATCAACTTTTCAATTCAACACTTTTTTGCATTAACACAATCGGCTTATTTCACATCCATTTTCGCACAAGCACTGTTTGAGTCTGATAGCAATCAATTATGCTTACCTCAAGTTCTTGAAATACGGCCACTTTGTTTGGTATCTATATAAAAATATATGGTTTGTTAGATAATTTAATCACATGCTGTCGATAGCAGTCAGTCACTTACCTTGGCTTTCCAGGTACATTTTTTTTCATTTTATTCAATTCAAAGCGATACTGATTCCGTAGATTATGAATCTTTTTATTTATCTCCTCAATAGAAATTTTCATCTCATCCGCGATCGATTGTATACTGGATATCCGTTCATCTCGATCCTTATATTCACGTAGATTTTTATTCCACAAACACTCATTGATCTCATACAGTGTTATTAAATCTTTTGTCTCTTGCCTTGTCCAATTATATTTCGACATGATTATGCTTGCAGTTCTGTTTTTAATCACTTCTTGTGTTCTTGTAACTCGAATGTAAAACGAGAACTACCTTTATGAAACGTGGTATTATGAAAACAATAAATATCATACACAATGTATAATGAGAGTAGAATGGAACAGAATATAAAGAATGCCGTGCCGTGTAAAAAAAATTAAATTAAACAAAAAAAAACAAAAGCTTGAATGAAAAATATGTAAAAATTGCCGCTACGAGATAGATGTATGTTCTGTTTGAAAGTAAAAACTGAAGTAAACGATGATTCTAGTCAGAGAGTGAATATTATAGAGACTATAGAAATACTAATACAAATGTATTATGACTCATGTATCTTAATATCATGCCTGAAGAGAAAGAGAGTTTATATATCTTGCCTGTATGATAGTATGTGCATTGAGGGGAATCAAGTCTCATACATTTTTCCTTCTCTTATAAGGTACACATTTATATGCTGATGCTTATTGTTTTGCTCACATTTAGTTATCGCATATGAATTTTTTTTATTGTTTGTTCATGACTTCGAAACTTTAGGAGAGAATATATTATTATTAATAATGGAAAACACAAGAACTCGATATTTGAACAACTTTGTTTGAAGTAATCTAACAATGAAATGTGTTTATTTTTATATTTTATAGGCAAAAAGATACATTACTGATTATTTTTTTGGTCTCTTGTTTTTCACTTGCTTGCTTCGTGATACAAGTATCGGTGAATGACTTTATATAAAATTTAATTAACTTTTTTGTGCTGGAAATTTTACTGGATGTTTGTTATTTTTTATTTCAACTTATTCAGCTATTTATGGCACTTTGTACTGTTTATGCTGATCACTGGTGATTTAATTATGAAAACTTCGGTCAGTTGTCTTAGCATTAATAGTTTAATTAAGGCAGAATACAATTAGGTTCTTATTTCAAATTGGTCACGAGTTGGTCATTAACTATAAAGCTTAACATAGGTATTTAACAAAACAGAGCTCTATACAATAGTCCAAGAACAGCAAGCATTCTGAACAGATTCATTAAAAGACATAAAATGTCTTAATAAAGTTAATAACTATTCAAGGCATAAGAAAAATCTGCGAACACTCTACGAATAAATTAAGGCAAGAAGTATAAGAGCACCTCAAACAATAATAATATATTATTGCCACATTTTCATATGTTTGTCGTATTGAAGAACTTCTTCTTCTTATTCCTTTGTATCATACAAAGATTTCTCTTTCTTCCACTGAATATAATTTTCTGTGTTTATATAGTTTCATATTTCCTCTCACTTCGGCTTTATTAAGTTTTTCTTTTGTTTATCTTAATAAATTTATGTTTATCAGAACGATGATACTTTTTAATATCAAGTTCTCTTTATAGAACTAAGTCGTAATGATTAATGAAATATTGACAAATTGAAATTTCAGTTTACAGCAATAAACTTACAGTATTACCTTAGAACGCCGCAACTTTTTATTACTTAGATTTCAATTTAAAAGCAACAATAGTTGAAAACTAGCTTACGATGGAAATAAAAAAATATATAGTTGTAAAATTACTGAAAAAATATATATTCTCTCCTCGGTTAGACAAACTTCTACTATCACATGAGCTTATCTCATACATACATACATACACACTTCCTATCTCTCTCTGTCTCGATCATACTCAATATTTTACTTTTTGTGTATTATGTTCTCTTCAAATTACGAAAAATGCAACCAAGTTTCATATAACAAAAACAATTTTATATTTGCTGATAGAGATAAAAAAAGTTTTTTTTTGTTGATTATGTGTCAATATATGTTGATATGTATCAGCTCGTCACTGCTTATTATTTTTTGTTTTTAATGAGCTATCAGAGTCTCATTCAAATTTTTATTGTAATTTATTTGAATTTTATGTGTCATATTTCACTGCACTCGAATATGAAATTTTGGAACCACAAGAGTCTAGAAATTTTTTTTTCATTTCATTCATTTGAAACCATACAATTCCTTCTTTTTCTTAATTATCTTTATTAAGGTCCTTTTTAATAAATTTTAAGACCATTTTCAATTCCAAATATGTTTTACATGTTTTTTTAATTTTATAAATACGAACTGCAATACAGGATATTATCAGATATTATGTGTTTTAGTGTTAGATTTTATCGTAAATATTAATTTATTTTAAAAAATTTTAAAATTTTATCTGTTTCATCTTTTTCGTCTAATTCAAGTGTTTTGTAACTGATATTAAATTTTGAAATAGCTGTTTGATTGTTTGTGCATTCAAATATATGTCTGACTGTAAGCGGGATGGTGCATGTGCATATTGAGGGAGAAGTTTTTTCAATAAGATGTATATGTGTTAGATTTGTGTGTCCAATTCTAAGTCTTGTCAGTACTGTCTTTTGATGTTTCCTAATTTATTTCCGTTTCTGATTTCCTCATTCCATTCTTCTTGCCATAGCTTTGTGACATGCTCTTTTACATGTTTTGTAACGTCTTCAATCAATACCATACAATTCCTTCTTCTTCTTCTTAATTAACTTTATTATGGTCCATCAGCTTATTGCTATTTAAAGACCGTTCACAATTCCAGGGAGTTTAATTTAGAAATATACACAAAGAACAATCAATAAAATCCAGTCAACTCCAAATGGTTGGCAGAAAACATGCCCGCGATAGGTCAAAACAACAAAAAAAAAACCATCGCTAGGCAAAAAAAAAATTTCAGTTGTCGATGATCCAGATCCCTTGACAGTCCTTCTTGTAATTCAACTTGTGATATTCCAAAAAGATTTAAATTTTTGGTATTTCTCGATTGTGATCTGTCAATGTAATTAATATGTTCTGCTGTATTTCGAGATGATCGATTCCTGTTTGTCAATGTTGATTTGTTGAAATCCAGTCAGCACCAATTGATTGATAGAACTTGCCCGCGATATATGAGGAACACACAAAACCCATCGCGAGACAAATTCTCCTCACAATTGACGATAATCCGTTGTATTCCAATAATATTCAATATGTCTAGGTTATGGTTATGATAGAACCTTTTTGTCCATGATTGTTGGTAAAACACAAAAAACCCACATGAAACAATTGATTCTCCTCACAATTGACGATAATCGTGATTTGTCAATATAATTAAATGTTCTTTGGTATTCCGATGATGATCAAATCCGTTTTATCTAGATTATGTGCAAAATTTGCACATTTTTTTCCAATTTCAATTTATATCCAAAATTTAATTAAATCGCGACTTTGCTGAGTTTTCTCCTTTGTATCTTTGTTACTTTGTTACTTTGAAGACATTTCCCGAAGGTTTGTGACTTATTCCTACGCGTAATTAATTAATTTTGAAGTATTGCACAATTCCACCATACAATTCCTATAAAATGTGTAAATGTAATTTGTATGGTGAGTTTTTCTCCCAACCTCCGAATGAGGAGGTTGTGGAATTGTGCAATACTTCAAAATTAATTAATTACGCGTAGGAATAAGTCACAAACCTTCGGGAAATGTCTTCAAAGTAACAAAGAACAAAGATACCAAGGAGAAAACTCAGCAAAGTCGCGATTTAATTAAATTTTGGATATAAATTGAAATTGAAAAAAAAAATGTGCAAATTTTGAACATAACCTAGACAAAACGGAATTGATCATCATCGGAATACCAACGAACATTTAATTACATTGACAAATCACGATCGGCGGCAGTTGTGAGGAGAATCAATTGTTTCACGTGGGTTTTTTGTGTTTTACCAACAATCGTGGACAAGAAGGTTCTATCATAACCATAACCTAGACATTGAATATTATTGGAATACAACGGAATATCGTCAATTGTGAGGAGAATTTGTCTCGCGATGGGTTTTGTGTGTTTCCCCATATATCGCGGGCAATTCTATCAATCAATTGGTGCTGACTGGATTTCAACAAATCAACATTGACAAACAGGAATCGATCATCTCGGAATACAGCAGATCATATTAATTAAATTGACAGATCACAATCGAGACATAAGAAAAAATTGAATCTATTTGGAATATCACAAGTTAAATTACAAGGACTGTCAAGGGATCTGGATCATCGACAACTGAAGATGGAATTTTTTGCTTAACGATGGTTTTTTGTTGTTTTGACTTATCGCGGGCATGTTTTCTGTCAACCATTTGGAGTTGACTGGATTTTATTGATTGTTCTTTGTGTATATTTGTAAATTAAACTACCTGGAATTGTAAACGGTCTTTAAATAGCAATAAGCTGATGGACCATAATAAAGTTAATTAAGAAGAAGAAGTAATTTGTATGGTTTTAACGTTCTTTATTTGAATGTCAAAACCATGCACATTATTTGAATTTAATTGAAATGAAACTGTTGTACGGTTTTCAAACATTTCAAAGAAATTATGCTTCTACAATCATAACGATAGCTACCTCTAAAAACCAATTATTATAAAAGTACTACAAATTCAAGTGAATATTTTATGTGTAAAGCAATTAAGCTCTACAACATCAAAAATTTCATTACATACGGATTTTTTGTTGTGTTTCATTTAATGATATATGCATGGATAAATTACATTACCTATTTTTTTTTTGTCGAAATTGAAATGAAAAATGCTTATACACAGAGAGAGATATCAAAACACCAATACATCATAATAGTAATGTAATGTAATGAAAAATAATATATAGAACAAATCCAGGTGTGAAAAAATATTTTAACATGATATAGCACACACAGCAATTCAGTTCATATATATATATATGTATAAGAACCCTCATTATTATTTCTATCATGCTTTAATGAATACACTGGAAAATGTTCAATTTTAAAGCCCTGAAATTAACATAACGTTCACCTATGGAATTATTCACTGTGTATAGCTATTAAATTCAACTACTTTTAGACAAAATGAATATAATTTCAATAATATATGAGCAAAACAGTTTTATAGCTCTGCTATATAAAAAAAAATGTGCAGATACAGAAGAGTTAAATTTCATCAGATCTTTAAGCATTTTTACTGAGAAAAAATAAATCTGAGCTAAGCAAAGAATTATGTTTGTGTCATCAAGTCATGCTGTTCATATTTTTTTTTTGCTTGCTGTATAGAATTTCCTCAAATGTGATACACTGTACTACATATTTTCAGAAAATGTGATAATGTTCGTAATACTTTGTCGGTTATGCTTTATGGTTTCTAAATACATGCTCGCTATGAAAAATAGTTCTATAATCCTGACCTTAACAGATAAAGAGCATCTCGAATTTCAAAAATTCGTTCATTAGTTCACCATTTCATTTCAATTCAGTTCATCAAACAAATATATTTTTCAAATTTCTGAAAAACCGTTAAATTTTTTTAATTTATTTTGTGCTGCTCGGCATCATTTAGTATGATACAAAAAACAAATCTACAATAGTTTCACGCATTTCCGGTAAACAGAAAGCAAGTGCAAAGAGAAATAGAAAATGTAGAGAACTGAAATGAGTAAATAAAAAATTATACATTCTATCGTAACTTTTTATGCATATAATTTTAAATATATGCTTAGTCAATGACTTTATTTATTTTAAAAATATTCGTCTCTCATTTGTAAAAAATATCTTTTACTGAATTACATTACATACATTAAAATATTGATCATTCAGCATTGTCCGTCCGTAAAAAAATATCACGTACCAGTGATTTTTAACTTTCAAATTTAATCTCACAAATCCTTCTTCATTTGACTTAATAAAGTCAGGCAGTTATCACGCCATTTGCGACGCTTTTCTAAGTCTTCTAAAGGACACATTTCTTCTAATTCCTTTGCGACTTTTTCCATAACCGGTCCTTCCATTTTTGGCACAGGCTTGAATGTTTGACTTACACCATTGATTGTTTTTGAATACCGTTCACAATACGACAAGAAGCCTTTTAAAAAATAATCAATAGAACTTACAAAACAATGGAATATGAATATTTTTTATTACCTTCTGCATTTAAATGGGTCGTTTCCATTGGTCCCAGGAAAGCATATCTCATTCCCAATCCATCAGACATAACTGAATCAATATCTTTAACACTCAAAATTCCATCAGCAATCAAATGCCAGCATTCATTTAAAATTGCATATTGGATACGATTCAATGCAAATCCCTCAATTTCACGCGTCAAAACAACAGGCTTTTGTCCTACTTCCGACATTCTAGATGTGAGAAAGGCTTAGCTTATAATTCACATGACTATAATAGGAATTGACTACTTACAAAGCTCTAGTTGCAATTGGAAATTCTGTTTTGGTGTGTTCTGAAGGAACAATCTCAACCAATGGAACATAATATGGTGGATTCACCTGTCAATTGAATATTCTGATTAAGATTAATTTTTAATCCAATGATTTAATTTTAATCCTACGATCAAAAAAATTAGTTTACTTACTGGATGTGAAACCAAAACTTGTGAGCGATGCTTCATGTCACTCGAAAATTGAGAAGGCATAAAAGTTGAAGTTGAAGACGAAATTATAATATTATCATCAACAATCTCGTCCAACTGCTTATACAGCGATTTCTTAATTTCCAAATTTTCAGGGATGCACTCTTGGAGAAAGAAAGCTCCCTTAACAGTTTCTTTTATATCTGTACATCCACTAATACAGCTAAATTGCTGATCGGCTGACAATTTTCCACGAAGTAATCCCTTTTCAGAAAGACTCTTTAATTGTGCTTCAGCCTGCTTTAATGCATTGTCAATTTGTGGCTGAAGAATATCATAGATTGTTAC
Organism: Chironomus riparius; assembly: GCA_917627325.4. Classification (NCBI taxonomy): domain Eukaryota; kingdom Metazoa; phylum Arthropoda; class Insecta; order Diptera; family Chironomidae; genus Chironomus; species Chironomus riparius. The sequence goes on from OU895877.1 coordinate 59,024,705, forward strand.
TTTATATCCAACAGAAGCAAATATCATTGCCCATGATTGTCCGATTAATCCACTGTAAAATATAATATATAAAGTATAGAAAGAATCAACAGTTAAGTTTTTATATGATCAGTGACTATGACAAACATTTTCTATCTCTCTCACTACACATGCGTCGTCACATGCTCTCAGAGATCTCACAAATACTAATGGAATGGCTTGTGCATGTATAGAATAATATATTCCGGTTGATTTGAGACTTTCTTCTTTCACTTGATTCATACTTTTTATGCTTAATATTAATTATTTTATTCTGATAATGCTATCACTGCATGTGCTTATGTATATACACACTTTATCAATAACATTACCTTCCAATAATTGCGATTTTACGGTCTTTGAATATTGATTCCATGGCAAGTAGGTAAATTTATTAAGTTTGTTTTATGATTACAGAACACGAGCTATACGTCCAAAAATTCCTTTTCAACTGCTTTCTCAGAGATTTATTTAGGTAGTCTATATTCACACACTCCTCAACGGATGCAAGTCTAGTCGACTAGTCAAGATTAAGTCACTTACTGATTTAATTCATTAAGTACTGTAGTCTTTTTATACACAGATATTTATTTACATTCCGTGATAAGGAACGGAAGATTGTGACAATTAAGTACTTTCATGGGTGATTGAAAACAATCAGCTATAATTTCGCGTTACTGTAAAAAATTATGTTCTAATTAGGGACAATAAAATAAGAGAGATAAGCATTTTCATTTGAAATCAATTCATTTTATGTATTTATGTTGGATGTTAAAATTAGGTAAAATACATAAATTCAGTAATTAAATTAATTACGACGATTGAATGACTGTTGTGGCTGAGTCAATTGTAATCCAGTAATGTTGTGGAATTCGAGCATCTTCAACATTTCCTTGGTCTCTGGATCAATCTCAATAATGTCTTGTTCCAAAGCTGATACGTCAGGAACGTAGTTATCTCTACGTTCACGTTCTTCTTCTTGCAATTTAATTGAAATTCCACGAACTTGTGAGTGACGAAGACGTTTCATCAGATGTGTAACAAAGCCTGTGTACGAAACAAATGTATAATTAATACTTTCATCGGGTCATTGAGCTTATTACAAGGAGGAATCATCACATGCCATATTTTATATCATTAATATGAAGCATGAGATCATTCAACCCATATTGCTCTTAACCGTACCCGCAATCTTGTTTCGTAAACTTTTAGTTGGGATAATTGAAACTTCCTCAACAATACGTTTATTTGTATGGAAGTCCAATGTCAATCGAGTGTAATATTTCTCGATGATGACCTTTGAAGCCTTCTTGACTGTCTTGGTTCTGACGCGACCCATTTTAACGGATTAGGTTTTCTAAAAGAGAATAGAAATGATATACAGCATAAGTTTGTTTCTATGTCCTGCAACAGTTTTAACCTCCAAATCATTGCACAAATTTTCAATTAATTAATTTTACCTTAAATTGAATAATTTGGAAATTAAATTGATACTATTCATAAACAGCACATAGTTATTTACATTTTAGGATACTTTAATTAGTAGAATATGCTGTTTAAACTAGTTTAATTAATTATTTTAAAAATTTACGTACCTTGCTCTGATGAAGAAATAATCGAAAAGAACTACTTAAGCGTAGTTTCACAGCACAATAATATTTTTGAATTTCAAAAGTTCGTTAAATAATGACAAAAGTTTAATTCGTTTTAAAGTAAAGTTTATTCTCAAAATATGATATTTTTTCTTCTTAAAATAAAATTAGTTCATAAAGACATAAGAATCTTCAATATATTTTCCATTATGAACTACACTAACAGTCATAAGATCATTGAACGGGAGTTTGGGCAATAGCTTTGGAGTTACAAAAAAATACTGAGATTGGCCAGGCTGACATGTAATGTCGACGAGCATTTGAAAGATTTTTCGTTCATTTTTAGGATCCATTCCTTGATTAATTTCATCAACACATCGGAACGGAACAACTGTAAGATGTTGAAGGCTCAGTGTATAAATGGCAATCGCAACAGCACGTTCTCCACCACTTTGGACATGTCTATTTAATGCTTGCAACTTTTCATTATCACGATATTGTACTCGAATTTGAATTCCATAATCATTATAATCACGTTCTTCCTTTCTTACTAGCTCAACTTCACCGACAAAACCCATTTTAGCAAAGAATGTTGAGAAATTGTTGTTAATAGTCTCAACAATTCGCTCAATTTCTGGGAACCATTTATTATGTAAAGTTTGTAATTGTTTCTCAAGCTGTTGCGTTCGTTCTTGTTCACTCTTTAGTTGATGCTCCAATTCTTCAATAATCTGCTTCCGTTCATCATATTCAGCTAAAACTTTCGGATCAACTCCTCGAATACAATCAATTCTGCCTTGCATTTCAAAGATTTTATCTAAAAGTGCTTCTTGAGTGTCTGGCAATTTACTAAAATCCTTCTTGTACTTGAATTTTGGATTATCTGGTGACTGTCCATTAGTTTCTTTCATAGCAGCTTCCTTCTTTCTATTCATCTCATCTTCAAGTGCTTTAGATGCACTACTTGCACGTCTTAATGTCTCTTCAACTTTATTCATGTCATACTTTAATTTATCAATTTGTTCGTCCACATTTCCAGTACTATCATCAAATATTTGCAGCTTCTTTCTGGCCAACGAATTTTGCACATGATAATCCTTATATTTTTCAAGTGTTTGACATGCTTTAAGATTATTAGCAAGAATTGCTCGAACAATCTGATCGACCCTATTTTTGCTCTTCTGTCGTTCCTCATTAACATTAATTTTATGATTCTTTAGATTCTCAAGTTCTGTTTCCTTCTTCCTTAATTTATTTTCAATGGTCTTGAGATTTCTAATTCTTCCATTAAGAGCATTCTTTTCATTACGAATCTCATTTGACTGATCTTCTATTCTTTTAATTTGTTGTTGCAATGGAATGCGTTGTACTTTGATCTCTTCAGCTTTTTCAATCAGTCTTTGTAAGCTGTAACGAAATTAAAATGTATAACGGATTTTTTACATTTAAATTGAACTCAACAGAAATGAACTTAGGATTACTGAACGTTTTTTTTTTGAACGAAAAGTAATAAAAATTCAAATTTAAACTTACCGTTGCTGTTCTGCTGCCAATTCATCTTGATTAATACCAATGTTGAGAATATTTCTTGAATGAATTTCTGCCGAGGATGTGCTTTTCTTTCCTGTGTAAGTAGAGATATTTACGCAAAATCGATGATTTGTTGAAAAGAAAACGCTAATATTGTCAGGAAGTTGACTGGCACATTGTGATGTCTTGTCACTTCCAATTGCTGTATTATGAATTTTATAGAGAGAACAGAGATAATTAAGGACAGGAATTGGTCCTTTGATGACATCAATTACGTATGCAATTATTCCCAAATTTTTAAGATTACGATCAACTGGAAGTTCTGTTTGATAGCGAAGAGTTTCATCTGGATCTGTATATCCAACATTAACATTAAGTTTTAATTCATTTCTGAATTTCATAATGAGTTCCTTCATATCCTCTTTGTTAGTACATAAGAATGTCTCGAAATCACGATTTGCAATGGTATTTTCTACATATTTTACATATTTACGATCTGTGACTGTAATTTCTGTAATTACAGGATTGTAGATATGTCCACGGAAATTTTGGCGATGTACTTCTAGCCATTGATATGCTTGATATGCATCCTCGAATTTTGTTCGTAAGATATTAAATCGTTGACGTCCTGTATCATTCATCTGCTCGATCTTTCGTTTAGAATTATGAATTTGTGGAATTATATTTTCATCAAGATTTCGATTCATATGTTCCATCTTTTGCATTATGTCCTCAACCTGAGCCTTATTTGTCCTCAAACCATTATCAAAGCTGTTCATCAAATTATTAACATCTCCTTCGGCATGCAAATTTTCTTGCGCCTCTTCATATTCCTTTCTGTCTAACGATACAAGGAATTCGTGTTCTTTAATATCTTTTTCATTTGTCTTTGCATTAGTTACAGCATTACGATAATCTTGACGTACTTTACTTATTTCACTTTCTAGATTATTTGCTGTATCGAGTAGTTTATCAATATCATTTGTACATTGATGCATTAATGCATCACTTTTGGATATTGATGTTTGAAGGTTCTTCTTTGTTCCTGCAATTTCAGCTTGTCGCTTTTCCAATGGCTTTAATAATGCTATCTTGTTATCAATCGAATCACGGAGCATTTTAACATCATTAGAAGCCTCATCATATCTTTTCTTAACACTGTCATATTCAAGCCAATTATGTTTCTTCTTGTGCATGTCTAGTTCTTTAATTAATTTATCCTTTAATTTACTGTTTTCAATCAACGAATGAAGCTGACTATTACGATTAACATGATCCTCTAATTGAACTTGAATATCAGCATTATTTTTGGTCACATTCTTTTGTTGCTCTCGCTTCTGTTTCAATGACTCAAAATGGTCAATAATTTCTTGTGAGCATACACTTGTTTGAGTATTGTAAAGGATCTCTTGTGGATTTAATTTTGTAAAATCTTGGACACGATCTTGTGGGAGAAACATGCACAGATTGTCAACATGAATGTTGTACTTATTTTTTACAGTGTCTGAATAGACTTTAGACGATACCTTTTCGCCATCAATCTTAAATACTTCCTTAGAATCCTTATCAAAACTACGATTAAATATGGTTGTATCTCCATTATCACTTTTGATCAATTCAACCTCAATATTAGCTTTAACCTTGCCATTCTTAACATAGTCAGATACCTAATAAAGCAAAATAGAATTAATTTAATTTTGGTCCGGGATCTTTTACTGGATCTTACATCTTTTGCTCTAGACATAATACTCGGCTTTCCTCCACATCCCAAAATGATTGCAGCGACAATTGAAGACTTTCCAGTTCCATTTGGTCCAATAATTATGTTCAGATGACTTCCTGGATTGAATTTAAGCTCATCGTACGTTCTGTAAACAAAAGAAAATAACAAATTTCATGAGATTTTGAAATTATAGCTTGTTATCCACTGATTTAAAGACTTTTCACTCACATAAAATTACGAACAGCAACAGATTTAATTTTCCCTATATCACTATTCATTTTAAACTAATTAAATGCGAGAAAACAGCAAAAATAATGAATTTATAATTCTTCCCGCCTATTTTTAATTTCGGTTATGAAGTAACATAAATAACGATTAAAAAATATTTGAATCACTTAATTCAAATTTTTGAATATATTTGATTTTCAACGTTTTGAATCTATAGTACCCGTTATTTGTTTATTCTACAATATTTTCAAGAGTATTTATAACAAATTTGTTCTTAATTAATTAAAAGCTTTAAAATATGTAAAACATGCCAAATCCTTAAGACGAGAACGTCACAGAAGTTGATCAAAAAAATGTCAGTGATTTCAATGGATGAGTTCCTTCATTTCCTTTGAGTTAAGTGTAAACGTGCACGACACGCTTACGACAATGCAAACTTTAGTTTTAAGAACTTTAGCTGATTCATCCTTCTGTGTCAATACAAAAATAGTTGAAGGAAGTGAAGCGATCAGACTGTTTCACTAAGGTCTTAAGTTTGCGAAAGCTGTGATAACAGTAAATTTAGAGTACAGCAACCAATTTAGCCAGATTCATCATTAACTTGACTCAGAAACAATTTTTTTGTAATAATAATAATTATATGAAAGATTTTATTTTAAATCGACTTTTTAGGCGACACTAATTTATTTATTTACATTATACATTGGGGGGAAATAAGAAGTATAATTAAGAGAATATTCGTGGGTGGAGATAAAAATGACAGAAAAAAACAAAAGATTTAAACTTTGCAAAAAAAAGACTTTTCTTTCGTAAAAAATAAAATAAATGAAATAATAAGCACTAGAGATGTGTGGATTTATTTAATCGTAAAAAAAGGAATCGAAAAAAAGTAAATTCACCTCAATATCTTTTCTTTTATGAAACATGAACAATAGAATTATTGTGTAGATTTAATCAAAATATATCATTTGTTGCTAGATTTATATCCCAATTGTGTCTACTAAGTGCTGCTCTGGCATCAAAGTCATTTACTCCCATATCGCGTAGTCTTTGAACTTTGGCATCAAAATCGGGAAATTTGTGTGGACCTTTTGCATAAACGTTCGTCCAATGCTGCAATGATTATACATACATATGAAGCGTGTTATCGAAGAGAGTGTGAGAGTCAAATAGTCATACCTTAGCCGTTTTGCAGAACATTTCATAGTTATCTTTAAATTGAGAAGCCACAACTGCATCCTGAGGATCATCGGGTTCAGCAGCAGCCAATAAAGCTTGAAGACTAAGAAGTACGGTTCGAAGAGTCATTGCTGCAGCCCAATTATCTTTGAGAATATCCAGACAAATTGCTCCCGTAACGGAACTAATATTTGGGTGCCAGATTTTAGTAATGAATTTAACCTTAGGAGGATTAAATGGATAAGTTTCGGGTACATGAATTTCGAGTAAAAACGTTCCTTTCTCATATGGCGTATCTGGTGGACCTGCTATTTCTCCTCTCAATTCTGTAAAATTATCATTAGCTAATTCGAGCTTTATTGAACATTGCGCGATCTAAAAGTAAATAATTTAAATACAATTTACTGTTTTAAAATTTCCAATACGTAGAAAATGAGCGAATTGTAATCAATAAATATTTCTATGCAATTTTGCTGTTTCAACAAACAGTATAGATTGTGACTGAATTTACATCAGTTCATTTAAATACTGTTAAAATTTGCGAAACACAAAAGGATGATGAATGAGGAACAAGCAAAACAAGGTAATTCACACATTTTCTACGTAAATCATTAATTAATCAATTTCACAGAGTCGCTAGACATGTCATGATATTGGATTAATTCTGAACTTTCTACTTACTTCGTCACTTTTCAAGACCTTAAAAAAATAAGAAGTGCAAAATAAAGAAAAATTGAAGGATTTTTGTAATTTTTAAGTAAAAGTAGCTTTCTGTGCTCTATTATCATATGTAGACACTTACTTCCTTAAATTCCCGTTTGATACGACTTACAGCCATGTTTACTGCCATCCTGAAAGCTCCTAAATGTGATGAATTTGATATATTTAAGAATTATAAAATTATTTTATTTGCTCTTAATGCAAGCACGTTGTATTGTCAGTGATGTTTTTCAACATGTCATTTATTCTTGCTTAATTGCTTCATAACTACTTTATTTCTTTCAAAAATTATCTGTTTATTTTAATAGTGTTTTGTATGTTTGGTATTATACAGTTAATTAAGCTGTATTGTGCAATTGAATCAAACAAACAGTGGAATCCATGCGAAAGTGAGATTATCAATGAAAAATTCAAAATTCATAAAGCCGTTAATTTACAGAGATATATATCGCAAAATCAAAAATATTAGGCTATATAAAATAAAAATCTTTCAAGAATTTAAGCATATAAGTTCATGATAAATCATAAAAGCATTAGCAGATTTAAAATAGGATTTCATTAAAGCAGAAAAATATTTTAAAATTTCGCGCACAAAACTATCCCTTAAAATCATTCAGGAATAACGTCTATGAATTTATAAAAATTCGCATATACCCCCCCCCCCCCCCTCATGCATACAAAATTAAAGTTAAGTCAATAAGCAATTCAGAAACTATTCAAATGAACGGAATATTGGAATGACTCCCTATCCTTTTATAAGGGGGATGAAATAGCCAATAACAACCAGCCATAACAACAATCAATCGAGATCAGTTCCTTCATAATAAGTTTAGAAATTCAGTAGGAACGATAGAGATGCCTAACATTAAAGTATTTTCTGGAAGTAGTCATATCGACTTGGCTCAAAGGATTGTCGATCGATTGGGCATTGATCTCGGCAAAGTAGTGACCAAAAAGTTCTCTAATTTGGAAACATGGTAAGTTTATTTTGTTTTAAATTTTCATTTTATTATTTTTTTGAAAAATCAAAAATCACGGAAAAGCTTCACATGATTACTGTCAGTATCTACTGTGTAGCTATCTTATCGACAGAAGCAACTAATTGGACAGAGTCATGAACAGATTAGTTTTAATTTAATTATAGTAAGTTCATAAAAGTCTTTAAGGCTCAGTGCAAATTTAGAATCTTTATTAACCTTGAACTGAACTTTTGCGTCTAGAGATACTCATCTTATTATGTCTGTAATAATGTATGACGTACATAGTAAGACGAGCAGCATGATTCTCAATCAAGCAAATTAAAAAAATTAACCTCAACAAAATCGGTTTGATAAGCATAAAAATGCATAGACTCGAAATCATCATGTTGCATGTATGTCTAAAATATTAATTTTTCTTTTGTTTTTGTTAAATATTCAAATTTCATCAACATGTGGCTTAAAAACCTTTATGCTGAGTAAGCTTAAAACTTCCTGTGCAATAAAAATAAATAATAATACCCAAGTGTCAGGTATGAAATTCGAGAGACAGGCACGAAGCATAAACTTTCCACTGCATTTTTTCCTACAAACACAAAAATCGATATTGTTTGTTCAATAGAATAGCTGATTCAGGAAATGTACCAGACAGCCAGCTATAAAGACTGTTGATTAAACTTATTTGACGTAATGTTTATGAGCGGGAATCTAGTTGCAGCTTTACGTCTTAGCTACATAAAGAAAAATATTTTTGTTTTTCTCGCATTTTTCCTTTTATTATGAAATCTTTGTCCTTGAGTCTACATGTGCATGCACAATAAAAACAATATGAGTCGTCATGCCACCATAACAATTTTCAAGGTTTATTGGGATGCACTTTGGGCTTAGTTGATTGAAAATTAGCAACAAATTATTTTATTGATTCCTTCTTCATTTCACTTTCTCCATTATAGTGTGGAAATAGGCGAATCTGTTCGTGGTGAAGATGTGTATATCGGTAAGTCTAGGCAAATTTCAAGGACATTATACCTGCAATAATGACAATGCTTGTTGCATAACTTTTTAGTGCAATCGGGTTCAGGGGAGATAAATGACAATTTGATGGAACTTTTAATCATGATAAATGCGTGTAAGATTGCTTCCGCATCAAGAGTGACAGCTGTGATTCCATGCTTTCCTTACGCTCGTCAAGATAAGAAGGATAAGGTAAGAACATCAAGTATGCCAATTTTCATCATCAATTCCATTACTTTTCTCTATTAAATATCTTTCATGGCTTTCAAATCCTTATTTAATTATTATATACATCCTCTTAACGCGTGTTTTGGTTTGAACTTTTTCCGATAAATAGATGATAATATCTAAAAACGTATAGATATAGTTCTAAATATAATTTTTTGAAGAAGTGATTGGCTTTAAAAATATTTTATTTTAATGTACCTACTCTTTTTCTTTCTTTCGTTCCTTTATACTTTCTCGCGAATGTTATTAATGTTATGAAATTGAACGTGAGAGAAATATTGTGGAAGTATTTTTTTCGTGCATCTTATTGTCCACATAAATTAAGCACGTGGACAAGATTTTAAGATGATCCCGTGAAATTCATTAATCGATTATGATGATTCACATCGTGATATTTGTATTTATTCTACAAATGTCTTATCAGTTCCCCCATGAACTAAATGACCGCTATAATGGCTGACTATTTGTGACGACTTTCAGTTGCTGGGGGATTAGCTAATTATTATTATTATCATTTAGCCTTTTTTTAATCATTTTAACTAATTTACTTTCCTGTTTCTATTAATTTTATTCATGACTGTTTCCTATTTATTGATTAACGTCCGTGAATCCGCTACACTTATAAAATGCACACACGTTTGTGACGAAATATTTTTTTGGATATGTTTTGTTGCCAATTTTATTATCTACTCTACCTCATTGAATAGTCGGGAGATGAAAAACTTGCTCAACTGATGAAGAAGTCGAACGAGTGGAAATTTCGGGTGATTGTCTCTTTTTTTAAGTTTTTAAAAATTTTAAAGAATTTAATAATTTCATTTTCAATGGATAAATATATATTTCATTAATTCACCATAATAGGTATACACACACAAAAATAATAATGTCGTTTAGAGGAAGTTTATCATGTAAAAAATATTTCCACATTCAATACAAGCTTTATGTTTATTTATTGTCTGTAGCATGCATTTTTAGAATAGTTTACATAAATTTCGTTGTTATCAATGTTTTTTTGTGACCGTATCAATATGTTTCTGACTTGTTTTTCGAGAAGCATTATGTGTTATTCAAAGAACTACCTGAAAATACCTCTCAATTGAATGTATTAACGGTAATTTTATATTTGAATTTAAAACAAAATTTTGGTTTTTAATCCGGGATTTAAATTTTAATCATAAGATTTAACATAATTAAGCACAAATTGAGAGGTGTTGAAATCTAACATAATTGAGGTGTTTTCAAGGAATCGATTTTAACAAATACAACAAAAAAAAATCAATTAAAATCTTGCACTTTTTGGCGTGAAAACCTTAAAATTTAAACAACAAACTTAATTCTAATAATTAAAAGTTGGATTTTGTAAAAATACGAAATTCGTCCTGTGCACCGGATAAATTTCCCTAAGATCATTTCGACAGCATTTTTTAAACAAAACAAAAAAAAAATTGAATTTCTTTATGTATATTTTTATAGGATTATGTGCCAGAAATTTATACTGTGAGTAATCGTTCTTCTGATATTTCTGATCAGATAAACGGTTGAGATTTATTAATCAGGTCTTTAATGCAATCCAACAAAAATAAGAACTTAACAGATTCTGTTTTATTGAGAAGCTTTTCTTTAGCACACAGGATGGTTTTTGTAGAATTCCTTTGCATTCCATAGACACTTAAAATTGATTCCATGTCGAAATTTTACTCCACACGTCTCCTTTTTTTTAAAAAAAAAATGACAGACTAACACAGAATGTGCTGAAAACTTTATCACGATAAATTGAGACCATTCTGAGTACTGGGGAAAATAAAATTGGCAATAGCTTAATTTACTGTAACTAATTTGCTGACAAATTTTGTATCCTTTAGACTTAACCAGCGCATTTTTGCGTCCTTAACTTTATGTTGAAAATTGCTTAATTATAATTTTTGGATGTGTCAGCGCTTATGTCACGTGATGTGACTAGCATCCAGTGTTATTAATATACTTTATTATTTGCATTTTTAACGATGCATCATAATCATTATAATTTAGTACTATTTTATTATTCACTTTTTTGAGAAGAGAAATACGAAAATTAATTAAATTTAATTGAGAATCTCGCTTATTATGAAGAATTTGGAAGCTCTAGTCATTTTCGATGGCAGTACATTTCAAATGAAAGGTATTAATTCAGAAATTTTTTGTTCTTCTTTTTATAGATTACGGTAAATTGCGTTATCAACTTCAATTGCTTATTTCCATGTTCTTATGTCCTATTTTTTTTATGTCTACTATTCACTATTATGCCTTCACAGAAAATAGTTTATTCCTTACCTTTATAATTTTTTTTTTTTTTTCGTGAAGATCCTTTTTTCTTCACAATTTTATAAATCAATTTTCTGTTTAGACTTTAAGGAAATGCATGAATCAAAATTAGAGTATAAGACGACAAGTCTAAGTCATTAGGATAGAAGAAAACAAAAAGTTCGAATACAGTTCAATTTCATTGTCAATCATTTGCTTATTTGTTATATTTGAATTAACAAACTACTCTTGTCTTTTGTCTTATTAATTTACTTTTTTTTTTAAAATTACTGATAACAATTTTAACTTTGCTAAAACAATTTTATTAGTTGAATAATTTAGATTTTTTTTAAAAAAAAAAAAACAAAAAGCGTTTCTGTTGGATGAAATTTGATTTCTCTTTTTATCGTTGTTGTCATTGCATTTAACAGAGTCGTGCTCCGATTTCAGCAAAATTAGTTGCTAACATGCTCTCCGTCGCAGGCGCTGATCATATCATTACTATGGATCTTCATGCTTCTCAAATACAGGTAAACTAGATAGTCAAGGATTTAATGCAACGGATTTAATTTTAATCCATTGATCATTTATAATTTCATTTATTAAAACAAAAATTTTAGGGATTTTTTGATATTCCGGTCGATAATCTTTATGCGGAACCGGCAGTTTTGAAATGGATTAAGGAGAATATTTCAGAATGGCGAAATTCGATTATTGTTTCACCAGATGCTGGTGGTGCTAAGCGTGTGACATCAATTGCTGATAGACTCAATGTAGAATTTGCTTTGATCCATAAAGAGCGTAAGAAGGCAAATGAGGTCGCATCTATGGTCTTGGTTGGTGATGTAAAAGACAGAGTTGCTATATTGGTTGATGATATGGCCGATACTTGTGGAACGACATGTCATGCTGCTGAGAAACTTATGGAAGCCGGTGCGACTAAAATTTATGCAATTTTAACTCATGGGATCTTTAGTGGACCAGCTATATCCAGGATTAATAATGCATGCTTTGAAGCTGTTGTAGTGACAAATACTATTCCACAAGATGGTCACATGAAAGACTGTCCAAAAATTCAATGTATCGATGTTTCGATGATGTTTGCAGAAGCAGTTCGTCGAACGCATAATGGAGAGAGTGTCAGTTATCTGTTTAGTAACGTTCCCTATTAAGAATGAACAGTTTATGTCCGAGTTTTTTTTTTTTAATTATCTTTCCGCATTATTTGCCATTCTTTTGATTTTTTGCTTATAATTGTATCAGTTAACATTATTATTATTCTTTAAAAGAGTTCTTTTTTGATCTGTAGATGGGTTAAGTCTGTTAATAATTTTTTTCCACACAAAATAGTCGAGTTGCAGCACTGGTTTATGCCTCTGTTCACTCGTTTTATGGGCAGTTAATTTTTAACGAAATGAAAAGTTCAATTTGAAACAAAACTTAATAAAATTATATCTACCTAGTTATTACTTTAGATAATAATGAGCATCTTATATGCATCCAAAAGACGAAAATTAATAAAAAAGAAATTTTTGAATCTGAATCTTTGCTATGTTTAATTTTAACGGTTAAAAAAGTATTCAAATTTGTGACTAGTCTTCTGGTGTGTTTAGTAAGATAAAGTTTATTGAAAAAAAAAACAAGTTTACTGAACAAACAAAACAATTTTAATCATTTTTAAATAAATTAAGTTTTCAAGAGAAATACAGGACCAAAAAAGAAAATAAAAATGTCATTAATCTGCGCAAGTAAGTACTCATTAGAGACAACAGCTGATTCAGCCTTAATCGTCTCCCAATAGTTGATTTTCATAAATTTATTTTTAACCTTAAAGGCTTCGTTTTGATAATTTATTATAATTAATGTTTTTACAGTTTCTAATGAAGTTCCCGAGATCCCCGTTCTATCTCCCATTTCGGGTGCTATTTTCGAGAAGAGATTAATTGAAAAATATATCCAAGAGAATGGTGTTGATCCAATATCAGGCAAAGAAATGTCCATAGAAGAATTAATCGAGATAAAAAGTATGTTAATTAATTTAATGCTATTTATATGACATGTCTATAAAACTATGACTAATCACTTTCAGCTCCGCCTGTATTAAAGCCAAAACCGCCTAGTGCAACGAGTATTCCAGCTATTTTAAAGATGATGCAGGATGAATGGGATGCTTTGATGCTGCATGCATTTACACAAAGGCAACAGTTACAAACTGCCAGGCAGGAATTATCACATGCTTTATATCAACATGATGCTGCATGTCGTGTAATTGCTCGATTGAATAAGGAAGTAACTGCGGCTCGAGAGGCTTTGGCGACATTAAAACCACAAGCCGGTATTACAACAATTCAACAGACAGTCGTTCAACAGCCAATTGTTGCCACAGAAGCAACTGGCATAGCTACACAGCCAATGGAACAAGCTGGAATGAGTGCAGAAGTTATTCAAAAATTGCAAGACAAAGCTACAATTTTGACACAGGAACGAAAGAAGAAAGGAAAATCTGTGCCTGATGAACTCGTTAATTCTGATAAGTTGAGAGGATTTATGAATTTAGCATCTCATCCTGGCTTACATAGTGCGAGTGTTCCTGGTATTTTAGCATTAGACATTAATAGTAATGATAACAGCAAAATTTTGACGGGAGGAAATGACAAAAATGCTACAATTTTCAATAAAGACACTGAACAAGTTGTTACTATTTTGAAAGGACACACTAAGAAAGTTACAAAAGTCATTTACCATCCAGATGATAGTACAGTCATAACTGCTTCACCAGATTGTACAATTAGAGTTTGGAATGTTCCCACGTGAGTTTTTTTTGACGTCCTTATAATATTTGAAATTTCAACGTATTTTAAAAATTCAAATGAACTGAAATGAAATGAACTTTTTGAATTTTTTTCAGATCCCAAACGACAATTTTATTAAGATGTCATGATGGACCAGTTACTGGATTATCCCTGCATCCAACTGGTGATTATGTGCTGTCTACGTCACAGGATAAATATTGGAGTTTCTCTGATATCAGAACTGGACGATTATTAACGAAAATTCAGGATACAGCTGAACGTGGATTAACTGCTGCCCAATTTCATCCCGACGGATTAATTTTTGGAACGGGAACAGACGATGCTCAAGTTCGTATTTGGGATCTAAAGGAACAAAGTAATGTTGCAAACTTTCCTGGTCACGTTGGTGAAATTAGTTCCATTTCCTTTTCTGAAAATGGTTATTATCTTGCGACCGCAGCAGCGAATGACAGCTGTGTAAAGTTGTGGGATTTAAGAAAGCTTAAAAACTTTAAAACTATCCAACTTGAAGATGGCTATGAAGTCAAAGATTTATGCTTCGATCAAAGTGGTACATATCTTGCCATTGCTGGAACTGACATCAGGTAAATATCCATTGCTTATTCCATATATTTTTTTCCTTTAATAAATCCTAATCTTAATTTGCAGAATTTACTTATGCAAGCAATGGACAGAACTGAAAGTGTTTAACGATCACACAGCCATGTCCACGGGAGTTCGTTTCGGAAAACATGCTCAATGGTTAGCGTCAACTAGTATGGATAGAACATTAAAACTTTATGGTATTGAATAAGCATCTATTGAACCATTTTGTATATAATTTAAAATCCAGCTACTTTCCCCTTCTTTTTATGAAGCCTAGCATAATATTGTAAGTTCAGCGTTCATTTCTGAAAATAAATCTCATTCAACACAAAAGAAAAAGCGTATAATGAGTGCCTATTAAAATAACGAATTTCAAAAATTCGAAATCCATTTTTTCTTCGTATAATTTTCAAAAACCGTCAACTTAATTTTGCAGGTAACGGTTCTTAAAAATTTGAAAATTATATGAAGAAAAAAATGAGGTTTTGAATTTTTGAAAGTCGGTTTTTTAATAGGCACTCGCGTATAATTAATAAAAGTTTGTTATTCTTTCAAAAAATTTATTCATTCATTGAATTTCTTTTTTATCTCTTTCAGTTTTTTAAACAATCTCTGCCAAAAATATTGAAATCTAATAGAATAATAAAAAAGGAAAGTAATCTTCATTTTTGGCTAGACATTTTTTTGAATCATTTGTTATCATTCTGATTGGATCATATGTTGTTGAAGAAGAAAAAAAAAGCAATAACAAAAAGACTTCTTTCAAAGAGATGAAGGATGTGTTAAGCTAACGTATTGTATGTATATAGACGGCGTGTTATGCACATTCTGTGAATTTTGTCGTCTTTAAAACCAATGCATCACACGCGAATAGATTGATGATGATGACGATGCAAGTTGTTGCTAATTTCGCGCATCAGAACGAGATCCTGATGGCATTAAGACTTCTTCTTGTCTCTCGCGTGTCTGGGCCTTAAATAAATATATAACGATCATTTAAAATTCAAAAAATCCAAACTGAACTGAAATGAACAAAATAGATGAAGAATTTTACTGAACGACTTACCCTTACGTGAATTTGCTTCTTGAGCATAGCAGTTCGTAGAACGAGCATTCGTGTTCGTCGTTGGAACTCCTTTCCAACATTGATTGCTTTTTCGAATGTAGAACTACGCTGATCTGCATTTTTTGCATAAAGGATTTTATTGTGAGAATCTATGCGTGCCTGAATTTGACCATCTAAAATGAGTTGCATAATTTCATTTTCTAATGCAGCAACAGAGCAATTGAAAGCTTCAGACATTTTCCTCATGTCGGCTGATAAATAAGGACTAAAGTATTGAATTAGGGCTCGATTTCGGATTTTTGTATAGAGCTTATTCACATGTGGTGCAAGATATATATCGAGAAGTAAATTATCACGCATTTCGTCCAAAAGCTTCAAGCACTGAGCATATTTGGATTCATAAAATTTAAACACTATGTCTCGAACTTGTGGCTCGAGTTCCAAGAATAATTTAAATGATGCACTTGAAATGACATTCTTTTGTAATTCCTGACGATCAAACGTAGCCAATGCACATAATCCGCCATAAATGGCAATGTTGTTACATGAAATCATGTCTGGAAAGTCACAATGATCAAAATTTGCCTGAAGAAAGTGCTTTGCAGCTAATTTATACTTCTTTGTAGCTAATTCAGCTAAGCCGGCAGCACATTTGAGGCGCGTTAATGTTGCTTGATTCTGATCTCGATTTTGAGTCTCTGAAAATTCAGGAGTACATTCTGCTTTCGAGACATAGCTCAGTACGTGCGTCCAGTTTTGTAGATAAATTGAAACTTTGATAACGTTGAGACACATATTAACAACATGACGTCCGCTTGTACAGTAATCTCTAGCTCTTGAATAGCATTTTAATGCGTTTGATAATTCACCACAGCTCAAATAATGATCACCTAAATCGTCATGTCCTCTTCGAATACTCTCCTTAATTGAATTTGATTTGGAGTTTTTCAGATCATTGTCGAGCTTTTCTAATTTAAGTGCTGCTTTCTTTGTCTTTTGTTCAACCCATACCGAGTCATAAGGAGGTATATCTAATGAATTTCCTGACTGTGACGCTATATCTGGTAAAGCAGCAGTTGCTGATTGTTGAGCAGATGAATTCAAGTCGGCAAGCTTTTTGTGAAGCATTTGATACATATTGACATTATATGTTGTCGCCATAACATAATTAATGGCCATTTTGATAGCTTCTAAGCGCAATGTTGGACAATGATCCGCAATAAATATTAAACGATATAGTTTAGCTAATCCTGTGTATGAATTTGCATAACTCTCTAAATCCAATGTCGGATCTTCTACCGATATATATTCTTCTTCATTATTCTCATTGTCTTCCGGCTGAACATCCACTTGCATTGGCTCAATTGCATTCTATTGATAAATTTGATGAGATACAGTAAACAATTAGTTGTTGATTAAAGTTTAATTAATAAAGAAAAAAAAACGCATGAATACAAATTATGAAATTTCACAATAAATACGACTTTTTGCGACGTTACTTAATGTGCAATTATAACATAAATGATGACTTAACATTTCTCGGTAGTAAACGAACCTGCTGAGCTGGTTGAAGAGGCATAGCTTGATTAATTTAATTTTTCAATAGTTTTTTAAAAAAAAAAATACTTCGTTCAGTGCGATTAAGTTTTTCAAAACACAAAATTGAGCCCCTCGAACTTGCCAGTTTATTTAAATTATATCAATTCGTTAAATTTTAACTTCTCAATCTCTTATTTATTTGGCTTTTAATCTGTGTTTAACTAGACCAACAGCTTATCAACTGTTATTAAGCTGATTTTTTTATGTACTTAAGTTATAAAAAAATTTGAACGCACTCAATGCTTCGTTAAAAGCAATTTTAGCATGTCAAGGCATATTTTTTAAGCGCATTTGCTTCGTCTTGTAATTATTTTGTTAAAATTTTACTCAAGGATGGATCATGATTGGTTAGTTTCGATATTTTAATTTAAAACATAGTTGTAATAATTTATCGGTCGATTGAAATTTAAATGTGAAAACTTTACAAATGTTTGTAAACTATTGTAGGGTTCTAAAAGATAAACAAAACTTTTGTAGGGTTCCGAAAAGTAAACAAAAGATCATCAAATTGAAAAACATTAATTTATCCATTTTAAACGAAGATATATTAGCAATAATAGCAGTCAGTCAGTAAAACAAAGTGAGGATAATAAGCAGAATAAGAAGAAAGTGGATTGAAATACTTAACGAATGTATAAGAGCGTTCATATAAACAAAAGTTTTAAAAATATTTTTCTTCAACAAATAATTGCATTTTGAGCTGTTTTTAAGCTAGTTTCTATTGATAAGATCATATAATATGTTATTGTGAATTGATATCTTTCAATTTCACAGCATAAAATCATTATTTGAGCCGAACAAAAGTTGAAATAAATTTTCAAAAAAAGGAGAAAAAGCAAAATTATTAATTCAAGATGATGATGCCCCACCCAAGTCAAATGCCTCAACATCCTATGCATCAAGGACCACCAATGCAACAGTTACAACAGCCAGCACAAAACCCACAGCCCCAACAGCAGCAACAATCATCAAATCGTCAATCTGCGTCTTTGGTAAGTTTCTTACATTTTCATTGTTGTACTTTTAGCTTATTTGCTATATATCCTCTATTAATTCATTTTAGAAACCAAATTATACATTAAAATTTACACTAGCCGGCCATACAAAAGCAGTCTCAGCTGTCAAATTCAGTCCAAATGGAGAATGGCTTGCAAGTTCCTGTAAGTTTTGTGATTGTTGAGTATAAGAGGAACTTCCCTCCATCCATTAACATAACCTTTCATTGTTTTGATTTTTATTATAGCTGCCGATAAATTAATTAAAATCTGGGGAGCTTATGATGGAAAATTTGAAAAGACTATAGCTGGTCACAAGTTAGGAATTAGTGACGTAGCATGGAGCAGTGATAGTCGTTTACTAGTAACCGCTAGCGATGACAAGACCCTTAAAATTTGGGAACTGAGTAGCGGCAAATGCCTGAAAACTTTAAAAGGTCATAGCAATTATGTATTCTGCTGTAATTTTAATCCACAAAGTAATCTGATTGTGTCTGGAAGTTTTGACGAGTCTGTCAGAATATGGGATGTGAGAACTGGTAAGTTGTATGTGCCAATATTGTATAATTCAGTGACTAATAGTTGATTATTGTTATAGGAAAGTGTTTGAAAACATTACCAGCTCATTCTGATCCAGTTTCAGCAGTTCATTTCAATCGCGATGGATCTCTTATTGTATCTTCAAGTTATGACGGGCTATGTCGTATTTGGGATACAGCTAGTGGACAATGTTTAAAAACACTTATTGACGATGACAATCCCCCAGTCTCATTTGTCAAATTCTCACCAAATGGAAAGTACATCTTGGCAGCAACACTCGATAATACACTAAAGTTATGGGATTATTCCAAGGGAAAATGTCTGAAAACGTACACTGGACATAAAAATGAACGATACTGTATTTTTGCTAATTTCTCCGTAACTGGTGGAAAGGTAAGCATCCTTTATGCTATAAACTTCTTATAAGATAATTAATACTCTTTATTTCATCGTTTAGTGGATCGTGTCGGGAAGTGAGGATAATATGGTCTATATCTGGAACTTACAAAGCAAAGAAATTGTACAACGTCTTCAAGGGCACACTGATACTGTTTTATGCACAGCATGTCATCCGACAGAGAATATTATCGCATCAGCCGCATTAGAAAACGACAAAACTATAAAGTTATGGAAGAGTGACACATAATCTGTTGGACTACGACCTTAATCAGTCTATGTCCATAAAAAATCACAAAACAAAAATTAAGATATGATGAATATCGAAGGAAATTATATGATTATATTAGTAGAATACGAAGATAAGAGAGATAAAGTATAAAATTCCTATAAAACTATAAGATTTGATTTTAAGGACTATCATAATGTAGCTTATTCCTTCCTATTTATAATTTACAAAAAAAAAACAGTTTAGTGTGTAATCTTAAAAATTATGAGTGATTCTTTCTATTGCGTTTGAATATAATATCATTAAAATACAATCAACCTGGACTCGATAAAAACTTTCCTCTGGATCCAATTTCATTTGATTATTCTTTCTTTTTAAAAAAATAAAATATAAAAAAAAACGAAAAAAATAAATGAATTATATAAATAAATCATTCGACTTTAAACTATCTAGCTTTATGTGTGTATTTAAATAAATTTTCAGTCAACGTAAACCACAAGAGATATACTTATGTGAATATGTTTATTCTAGCATCGAGATATCTGAGAAATTCAGGAGAAAGACAAATATGAAAAATGAGTGTAGATAAATATTAATCGAACCTTTGGCACGCTTTTTTTTTTTGACTAGATAGCCAACATCTGTAGACATCTGTAGAGTGTAAATCGAATTGAAATTCATTATTCCTTCAAACAGATCAGATCAACAGCCTGAGAAGGCTTGATTTTGACACATCTTTTGTGTGATGTGCAGTTTGACTTCAGTTTGGGCTAACAGAAAACCAAGTTTGCGAGATTGGATTCAATCTCGCGGGATTGATTTTTTTCATACACATTCATTCTTTTTTCATATATTTTTAAACATAAATAATATAATTAATCAAAATGAGTCAAAACGCAGATTTGAACGTTAATTTAAAACCAAAATGTGATGCGAAAGTATTAACATAATTATGAGATTTGAAATTTATTAAAAACTGTTCAGTAATCTGCTAGTTCATTTCAGTTCATTTCATTTAAATTTTTAACAACAGTTGAATATTCGAATTTTTAAAAGACGTTAGAAACTGAATTATGCGCCTTAAACAGAAAAGTAAATTGATATATTGGGTAACAGCAGTCCTAAATTTTAGATGTCATGGTGGGAGAACTTAGTAAATGGGCAAATCCACGAAACAAAAATTTTTTTTTTCCGAAATTTTT
Source organism: Chironomus riparius (assembly GCA_917627325.4). Lineage (NCBI taxonomy): Eukaryota > Metazoa > Arthropoda > Insecta > Diptera > Chironomidae > Chironomus > Chironomus riparius. The sequence goes on from OU895877.1 coordinate 59,045,619, forward strand.
CAATTTAAAGTAATTATTTCTCTCTTATGTCACATTATTAAAAAAGATTGAATGTTTTAATAAATGCAATGATGTGAGTAGAAGATCTTAAAAAAAAAATTGCTTCTCTATAATCGTTAATTAAAGAGAAATTTGACTTTTTGTAAATCTTCCTGAGTCACATTTTAGCGGAAAACATCTAAAAATTCAATTATCTCAAAAAATATAAGTTTTTAAGCGACATTGATCAACAAGATCTATTCCTTTCATGTTGGAGCATCATATAATTAAGCAAAATGTAGATGCTCAGTGGAAATTTGCTGAGAAATTAATTAATTTCTTGAAAATTTTCTTCCTGAGTCATACAAAACGCTTTGCCACCAAAATATACTAGTTCAAATTTTTTATAACCGTTAAAATATTTGAATTAAAACTTTCCGTTAAATTTTTGTGACACTTACGAGCTCAAATCTTATTCAATTTTCGATAATTAATTAAGTTTTAATTAAATGGATGTTTCCGATGCCTTTTAATGGCTTTTAAATAATATTAACTGTGCTTTAAATTAATTTTTCAGTTTATTTTCAATAAAAAGGTAAACAAATAATAACGGTTTTCTATTTTTCAAAAAAAATTTACCCAAGTAGAGGAATAATTACAATGCGATTTTTTGTGATTCCACAGCTTCGTGGATTTGCCCAAATCATACAGATGATCGTAAAAAATAATGAACGGGAATATTGTTATCGAATAATTCTTTATGACACTCGACAACTTAAAATAACAAGAATATAGTAATAAATGGGAGAAGGAGAATTAATGAAAAGAGAGATCCTAATAATGGTACCAAAACATAAAAGAAGAAGAAATGAAAAGAGCTCTCAAAAACATCTGCATTGATGTATCCTTTTGTACAGCACACATTGGCACATGGGTCCGCGAAGGAAATGGTGAAAAGAGAATAAGAAGAATTAAAAACGTTCCCCTTAAAATAATGCTCAATACTCTTAAACATTCTGTACGTGAAATATTAAAATAGAGTGAAAAAAAACTATCAATTTCCTGTTCAGCTGATATATTTACTTACTTACTACAAACCCTCAGAACATTTGTTATTGAAACGTTAACGCAGACGGTTGGTTCTCATGTGTGTCGAAGGTGTTTTGCTGTGAATTCTATATTTTTTATGATTAACATAACGGTTTGACTACTTGTGGATTTATATTTTTAAATAAACTCTATTTCTGTGTCTGTGCCATAAAGTGAATAAATTAAGCAGTCTAAAAATGAACAACAACAAATATAAACAATTTGATAACGATTCAAAAGCAACGAAAATAACTTCATTCGGAAAGTTGTTAAAATTACAACGTGATGATCAGCGGAATCAAATTTGTAAAATGCCTCAGCCTTATACGCTCTCATCGCCCTACAGTAAAATTGTTGATTTTAATCACAAAACAAAGATTGTTTGTCAGAAAACAGATTTATCGTTGTTTTTGGATCAATGTAATATCGTTTGCATAGGAGATTGCGAGACAGGAAAAACGTCATTAATAAATCGATTCATTTCATCTACTTTTGATCATTGCTATAAAGCCACACGCGATGCTGATTACAAATCATCGTATTTAGAGATTCTCAATGTCGGATATAATATTGGGATTTGGGATTTATCTGGCGAGGATAATTATAAGATTCTTAATAGGCCGTACTATAAAGATGTTAATGGTAAGCTCACGATGGGGGTCTTCTTCTTGAATAAATTTAAAATAATTGAAATTTTCTGAATTTATATATTTATTCAAACCGAGGATCCCACCCCTATTAATGCTTAATAGACAACATGATCACCTTCGGTATCTCGCTCTATTCTTTCTATTCCCACAGTAATTGTAGCTGTTTTCGATTTAACAAAACCCGCCTCACTTATCAATGCAGCAAAATGGATGCGAGAAGCATTAGCTGTTAATGACAAATGTGATCCCCTAAGATTTCTTGTTGGCACTAAAAGTGATCTCTTACCAAAAAAGCCACTCGAGGGTCTTGAATCTCACGCATGTTTTATCGCACAGGAAATTGATGCTGAATATTTTTCGACATCCTCGAGAGATGATAAGGAAGTATCGAATTTATTTCGGAGGCTCGTATCCTTAGCATTTGACAATTCCGTACAAAGACTGATTAAACCAGCTGATTATAATGTAGTCAAGAACAATATAAAAAGTAAGTCGACCGCCTATGAAAGTCTTTAAATTGAAATTTGCTGACAGTTTTATATTTTTTAATTTCATGCTTCATCGCATCTTCTTCTAAAGATCTGGGAGTGTTTAAACAGGAAGTCAAAAGGAGGAAAAATTTATGGACATGGCTAAGTAGTTGCATATAAAATATGTAATTATTTTTGAACTTTTTGTTTGGTCTCATAACTTGTTAAGAACTAGATTAAATTAATTATATTGCTTATCAAATATACCTTGCCTGTAAAAAATAAATATTAAGGTTATATTGATCGATTTTGTTTGCATTACAAAGATATTGATGAATTTCTTACACATTTAGAACGGATATCCGAGAGAATATTGATGTCTGCCAATAATTTGATACTCATCTTATGAGATGAATAACAATTGTTGCATCATATTGGATCAAATATCAAATGATTTGGATTTTCAGGTTTTGTTTGTTTTGGAATCTGGATTTTTGAGTTTAAAGAGATCATTAAAAGATACTATTGACTAAAAGTGTGCAAAATGCCTGATCTGACTGAATGTTTGCTGGTTTTTCAAGATCCAGTTGATTTTAAAAATTTAATTCAAATAATTTAAGCTTAAAGGTACAGAAGCGACCAAGGGTGTAGTACTGATGAAATGATCAAAAATGATCAAAAGTATTCAAAAATGATCAAAAATGCAAATATTATTAAAGGTCACACAGATGGCAAGTCATCAGGAGATAAGGGGCCGTTCACTTATTACGTTCGCATTTTAGGAGGGAGGAGGGGTTTGAAAAATTGTAACAAAATGTAAAATAGGGGGGGGGGGGTGTCAAGAAGTATGTAACGTTCAAACTGTCGTCTGTCTTTTAAAAAAAAGTTCACGAAAAAAATTTGTTTAAAAAATTCAAACCAAAAACCTTTTTTTAAATTTTCCACCTTTTTAATGATTTATGAATGTCCAGATCACTTTTAATAGCTAAGCAATACATAATTTTTGTTATATAAAGTAACAAATCAATAGAAAACTGGTTTACAAGACTTTAAAATACAATCATAATTTGTGGAAATTTTCAAAATTAAATCAATCATAAGTTTAAAAGTAAATCTCTCTAAATCTGTCATTCATATGATGATTAACATGATCCCATCATTGTGATATTTACATTCAAAGTTGATTGAATTTTCCAAAATTCGATCGGGCATAATATTTTTCATGACATTTTTGAATTTTCTTCAGGGACCAAAATGAATGAAAAAAATCCGGGTTAAAAAACATCATTATTTTTGATGATGAAAAAAATTATGATTTTTTTTCATTTACGTAAATTATTACGTAAAGTTTCATCACGTAAGAATCATTTTTACGTAGCATTTCATCACGTAAAGCAAAAAAAGACGTATAAAATGTTTCTTTACAAGTTTTATAAGCAAAACTAATCTATTCAATCTCTTGTTCTTATTATTTACATTATTAATTCATTTGGTGTGATTTTATTGCATTTTTTGCTTAACGTGATGAAATCCTACGTAAAAATGATTCTTACGTGATGAAATTTTACGTAATAATTTACGTAGATGATAAAAATCATAATTTTCTTCATCATCAAAAATAATGATGTTTTTCATCACAGATTTTTTTCATTCATTTTGGTTTCTGATTTTCTTCAAAAAAAAAATTTTTTGCTTTATATCTCAATCCAATAATATAATACAGCATTTTGATGTAATACAAAAGAAATTTAACCGTCTTTTTAGAATAAAAAAATTATCAAAATAAAATAAATTATGAACGTTCAGGGGGGGGGGGGGGGTTGTGAGTTGTAACATATTGTAACAAGGGGGGTAAAAAAAGTCGTTTTTTTGCGTAACGTAATAAGTGAACGGTCCCTAATGCAATTTAGCAAACCAATATTGTACATGAAGTCTTATTAAACATTTTTGAGGATGTGGTAATGCTCTTTCTGCATAAAAGCCTTGTTAACCACATAAATATGTAAATCAGATGTTCAGTAGTCTATAAAGAATCTTATTTATTGCATCATGTCATGACACTAAACTATTATTTTAAAAGAAAATTAAATATTTCGATTCCTCATTAAAAATTCAAGACCGAGTCAAGATATTCCCATCGTATAGAGTGTTGATTGCTAAATTTAAATGCAAATAATACTTTTTGCATGATATAAACATCAGGATTATTAAAATTAAATCGTTCCTCAATCGTTACAACATTCACATTATCAATTCTTCTCTCGATTTTTGTGTGAAATAAAAGCAGATGCCACCCAGAAAGTTTTGATTCTTTTTTTTCGGAAGAGGTGCATTTAAATTGATGTCGTTTTATTAAATATCTGCAGGAGATTAACAAAACGAGATGAAAAGTTGTTTTGACTTGAATTTTTTCGCACTGAGTTTTGCTCAATCTTTTTGTCTGTTGACTGGATCACTTTATCTAGCATTTTATAGTCAATGCCAAAAAAGCTGGCTCTTTGAAAATTTGAAAGTCCACTAAATCTTTTAGTAAACATTAAACCGATTTTTAACGATCCCATATACTCAAAACTTATGTCATCGCCATAAACATTCTCATTTTATCGATAAACAGGCAGACGAATTAGAAATTTGATATCACTGAGATGTAAATATGCAGATTAAATTCTTCGGCATTCAAAACTTTTATGCTTAACATTTTTTTCAAATACAGCTTGTTCCATGTTTTGTATTTCAATGTACATTAAAGTTATTAAACTTAACATGAGCATTTATTGAAAAATCGTGAGAACTGAAGTATGTTTATGATTTAGGAATCGAAAATTTTTGGGTCTGAACATTTTTTTTTCAAGATTGAGGGATATTTAAATTGGGGGATGGATTGTATTGTTATGCATTGAAATAAAATTAAAGAATAATGAGAAGTAGAAATAGAATTAAGGATCATAGAACAGACTAGAACAAAGAAAACAACAGCTGCTTGGCGGTAAAAAAAATAGATTTGAAACCTAATTGATCAACTTTCATTCTCAAACATCATTTTAAACTTTGATCTTGTTCATATCCTGCTTAAATTGACATTTTATAACTAAAATAAATTTGCCAACCTAATTTCAGCAAAGCTTTCGGCAATTTTATGACTGAATTCTGGCACGTCACTTAAAAAAATTATTTCTTGAATGTTAAAAAAATTAATTTGAAATCCGTTAAAAATAATAAAAAATTCCTTAACTTAATTCATCCTCAATGAACTCTGTAAACTTAGTTGGGTATATGGATCTTGGTTCCATAAAAATGTTTAAAAAACAATAAACAAATAATTTAATTACACGTCTTTTTTCTCGTTCACGGAATTTAATTTTCGTTTAAGAAGCGATCATTTGGTTAAATTAGCATAAATAATCATAACTTTAATGTTTCTCTTGTAAGTTTTTTTTATTTGTACACAAAAGTCATTAAAAATAAATTTTATGACGATGTCGTTTTGTGTGTGGTTTTACCGTATCCCCAAAAAAATAAAGAGAAATATTCTTAAATGGACAGTTACCTAACTCTTCTTGCGTGATCTTTTGTCGCTCGCTATGAGAGGTGATTTTATTTTTTGCCATTAATTATAGTGCAATTTCATGCTGACTTTTAATGTCTGTTTATGTTTTTGCTTTCTGGTTATTTGATCGTTTTATTCTCTTTTTGCACCTCTTTTCCCATGCGTAAATTTACATCAAATATGTATGCACTGTGCCTGCTTCTACGAATGTTGTTTTTACTAATTAATTTGAATATATTTAAATAAATTGAATTAAAGATATTTATGACGTTCGACATAACAAGCTCGAAGAAATGTTAAGAAAACAGGCAATAAATATTAATTAGACAGATTTAAAAGATCATAAATTAAATCAGAAAAATTTCTTGAATATCCCCGTGTTTGTTTAAGTACTTAAAGCTCCTTATACTCTTCAGAACAAAAGATTCAAATGAATGCATCCGATGGTAAACAAAGTTGTTATAGGTTTTCAGGCAGGCTAAGGCGCTTATTTATAAAAAGCAACGATTAAGCCAGTAATCAAGCTATGATGTGAATCAAACTCAAACCTAATAAGTTATCAAAATCTAGTAACATCCAGTCAAAATGACAATTACTTCAACTTATCAATCTAAATGAGCTAAAGAAGACAGCCTTAAGTGAACTTCAGGTTACTTCAGGCTATAAGAAGAAAGTTGATGATATTTTGTGAAATTTAATACTTTTTTGGTTACTGCTTATTACAGATTCAAGCTCATTTGTATAACAGATGTTGGATTGTCACGTTTACTCAATTTATATGTATCACATGATAGTGAGTGAATGTAAACAGGAATAATAGATTAAGTTGATTAAGATATTAATTATAAAGACTATTTCTATAGCTAATGATCAATCTCATCAATAATCATTGCAATCTTTAAGTTAATTGTAAGTAAATGAGAATTAGGTTCATTAATTATTTTAATTGATTGCATGAATTTATCGCATGTAATTTAAGTACGAACGTTAATTAGTACGAACTCTCTCATAATATAAATACCTACTCTAAAGTAACAAGTATGTGCAAATTGGATATTTTCTTCTTTTCCTAAGTGCTTTATCATATCTTCACTGGGTGTACTGAGTATGTAAGTGACTTTGTAACGAAATGAAAAAGTGCATATTGAATTGGATAGAACTGCATCCTATAATTCGATATATTCACTGCCCATCAATTCGCTGATCAAGCACATAATCGATTGTGAGCATTAATGACGATCGTTATGAATTTGATATATTACCAAAAATAACCTGATGAATTCCTCATCCTTTACTTCGTCATGCCATAAAATGCTCGTATTAAACGCATCTCTTTGATGTTAACCTCGGCAATTCACTTCGTTTCATATAAACAACGAAAAATTATGGCTTATGAGCATCTTTAATGTTCTTCATGTAAATTTTTCTGCTAGTCTCTCTCAGTGAACTGGAAGGTCAATCACAACTTTTTCCCTTGATAATAAATTATTACGGATTTATATAATTCCCAATTCTCAAACTATCCTCACTTATATAGTTGATGTGATCATTTTTCTACTGAAAACTCCCAGAGTTCTTAACTTCAACATTGTATCATGATCACGAATATTAATAGACGTAAGGAAGTTGCTTTAAATAAGTAATCTTCTTTATTGTCGTGCCAAGAAAATTGGAAATTACTGGAAACCTTAGAATCATCTAGAAGTTGATTACCTATCATCACAGTTTTTTGATTCTAAACGCTTAAAAATAAATGCACAATTGACTATAATGTTGCATGCAAGAAACAAATAAATGTAAATTATTCAACCATCATTCCTTATAAATGATAGAGTCCTGACCCTGTCTTCTCTTATTGAATAAAGCAGAATAAAGAATAAAGTAAATGATTAAATTAAAGTTGCAACATTGTAGCCTACAAGTCATTACTTTAAAGTAAAACAATTGGAAATTGATCTTTATTGACATTCAGCTATTTATAATACTTCCAGTTCTGTACAGTATTTATCGTTTATTTCATTTCTTTTCAATCTGTTTTATTCTCCTTTTTGTTGTGCATTACAAGATTTATTCGCTTTGCATTTTGTATGGAATAACTTGTTCATTATCTAAATTATTTAATTTTCAATTGATTGACGGAATGTGAATGGATTGCTGGATGTTTAAGTTTCATTATTTTTGGATTATAGTTTTCGACATTGTTTTTTTAATTTTAAAAAATTGAGATAAATTTAAAAATTCAAAACAAAACTTAAATTTTTTAAAGGTTTTCATTTTTTAAAATTCTACTATTAGCGCATCTTAAATCTTTGAAAACATAATCTTACACACGATAAACTTTTAAAGTGAAAAAGAAATTGAAAACTTTATTTATAAAGCGAAAACCCAGTAAAGCATACTTCCGTTGTACTTTTTCTCGTTCTTTTATTACTTTACATTCGCCATAAAAAATTCATATTCACATTTCACTTAAACTCATTACACTATCATGCATTGTCTTAATCTTTTTGCCCTCAAGAAATTTCATTTCTTAATAATTTTTTTGGATTTTGAACGGTGATTTATGGAATGAAGAAATTCTTTCAGATTTGATCAGCCGTTGACAATCAATTAGGAGAAGGAAGTGCATTTATCTTTGAGGCATCTCAGTCATATAATTCACTAAGATCATACGTTTTCAGCATTCCATAACGAACAGCATTTCATTATATGGCCAGAAAATTTAATTTAAGCATTTCAGAGATTTTTTTTTCGTAATTTATGATTGAAAAGTTCATGAGCTTTTTGATTTTATAAGCCATTTTATTTAAATGATTTTCAATTTTCGTTAGGAATGCAGCAAATATTGTACATCATATTAAAGACAACATACTCATTAGGCCTTTTGCGACGGTTAATTTAAGGCAAGCATGAAAATTTTACGACAGCATCGAATTGGCTATCATTAAGGTAGTATCAATCATCAAGTCATTCGAATCATTCCCAAAATAAAAAATCAATAATGCTAAAGAGATTCACTATAAAGAGTGATTATAAAACCCCAATGAGGTCGAAAGTATAATGTTATGACATGTAATTCACAAATATTCACACTAAAAGATATGAAATTTAAGCTGGATGTATACACTTGTAAAGTTTTAAGCCCTTACAACAATTTTCTCTTACACTATTGAGGTTAATTGAGACGGATTTGCAAGTTATGAATGCTGGGTGATATGCTTGCTTAAACACTTATGAAATGATGTACATGACGTGAATTAATTTCATTTATGTCTGTGTACTTACGAGGATGAATTAATATAAAACTGATTGTTATCACTTACTTCTGATTTTCCAGGTTTTTGATTCAACTTGCTAGATATCAACTTAATTAATTGAGAATTTGAATTTTGCACATTTTTCAAATCTTACTTAGATTTTTGAACATGCTAGTGAGTAAAGTATCCTAAATTTGAATGTTGTTGACAGAAAACTTGTGAAAATTAAATTAAAGTTCAGTAACACACACATGAACGGTAAGTATTTAAAAGCAACAATATGCATTTCTAAAATCTACTCAAAGTATTTTAAATGTTTCATCGAGAGATAAAATTGTACTGAAATTATCTCACACTTGGGTGACTTTCCTCACATGTGGGTTTTTAAAATCTGCTTGCACACTCATTCGCATACATCTTTTCCAGGCTGAAGCACCAATGATTAAAAATTTGGGTTTGCTGCTAGTAATTCGCTGAACTTGATTAAAAATTGTTTATAAATAGTAATCTCCCTATTGACTATCTGGTGACTAAGCCTTGAATGACTATAGCAATACAGAAATAAAGCAGCAGCAGTTGCGAATATGGCGCACAATTAAAACCATAAGACACATTTAATAAGGCGCATCGAAGCAGCAAAAGAAATAAAGAAAAATGAGGGGAAGGAGGTATAAAGAATTATAAAGAACCTTACCATACTTTAAGTAATCTAACTTCACCATCATATATTGTACTATAAAAAGTTTTCTTCATCATATAACACTGAAAATCAGTCAATTGGAGAATAACATGCATATGAAACGAAAAAGAAAAGAAAAGAGTGCTTACTTGGTGCTTCCTTTTCTTCTTCTTTCCATTTTTTTTTTTATTTTCGTATTAAAAGAAATTGCTATTATTCATTCATAATATTACACTCTTGTTTTGTTTTCGTTTAATTATATTTACCATTTGGAGTGAGCGATGATCGTCTACTACATACGTATATCCAACACTAGCTAAAGAAGCTTCAGCTAAAGCAGTCGTAAAAAGTAAAGAAATAAAATTCTACCTTTAAAAAAAAATCCAAACAATTAAAAAGAAGTAAACATCATTTGTCGTTTACAGTCAGTCACGAGTGGAAGGAAGACGTTTCCTATTAATACAAGATTACGTTTGAGGAATTTTGAACACATTTGTGATCAAGACAGTTAACGATTAAAATTCTTTTTGAGTGCAAAAAGGAAGTAGAAGTAAATCGAGAACGTTTTAGGGAGCTGACACGTGCTGAAAATTAAACAGTTGAAAAGTTGTGGATGAAAATATTTTGTTAGTTATTGTATAGCCATTGACCAAGAAACATACATTATTGAAAAAGCTACTCAAGAAATAAAGACTTAAAGCCAGTTAGAGCATAAAAATTTTACTCCATAAAAGCAATTAAAGTGAATTTTTGTTGAATACAAAAGAAATTAAGACTAATAATGCTTTCAAGATTGTGCAAAAATAAGAATTCAATATATCCATGTGAGTATCAAAAGCATAATCTTTTGTTATTGGTTAAAAAAGAGGATTCAAGTAAGCAAACTATTCTGGAGAATGAAATTTTGTGCGACTCTTCGTTGTTTCGGTGACTTGAGTTAAAGGAACTAAGGAAAGTTTTCATTAAAGTGAATTATCCATTTTTTCAATATTTATTAAGAAAATCGGCAAAATCGAAAAAAAGATTTTTGTGAAGATTTGAGGCAGTTTGATTCTTATAAGATCTCTCCAAATAAGAAGCTTGCAAAGCTTTAACCTACACACTGAGCATGCAATGATAATAATTTGATAAAGACCAAAATGATGAGATCCTAAAGATGATTTTCATGTCGAAAGTGCTTAAAAGAAGTTAAACTTTAAATATATACGTTTATTGATCTACCCTCAAAATAAAAAAAAAAGAATAAACGATCCACAGAAACGAACGGAAAATATTCGCAGTAATTAAAAATCACATTAAAAGAATATAAATTTTTCCATTCGAGATAAGGGAATATAAAACTTTTATTCCACAAAGAGTCTGGGATGTAAGAGAGGGAAAAATGGTTATTTTGGTAGTATTTTATGTTCTTTATCAATTTACGGTTTAATTTCTTTAATAGAAGGCGTTAAATCTTTTTTTAAGGCTCTCTCTTTATTTTTCGAGTAAAACAAAAGAAGGAACAAAAAATGATCCCAAGACATGCACTGGAAACCTTTGAAACGATTAAAGAAGTAATGTGAAGAGAACAGTGAATTAATTGTTTGACGCATATCATATGTTACTTTAACCTTTTGCACGTCTGAATATTTTAAAATGGCTTTTTTTCTGCAAATGAAAGGAAACAACAGATAGGGCTCGAGAAACCGTATCGAAGTTCAAAGAAATTTCTTAATGTTTGGTGTGAACGATATAATTACAATAATGCATACATTATACGAAAATAAAATGCACAAAAAATAATAATAAAAAGAAAGAATTAAATGCGAGAAAAAGAAGATAGGAACGTGGAAAATAAGAAAGAGCATTTCAATAAATTTATATATCATTAGCTGAAAATCTTTTTAATATGTTTAAAAAAACTCTGAATTATTCCGAATGAAAATTAAAGGAAATCAAGCTGGAAGTTTGCAAGGTTCTTCTGGATTAGAGCGTATTTTCTGGAATTGAAGACACTTGCTCTAATGTATGCTTTAATATGCTGCTTCATGATTCCACTAATTCCAAAAAATCAGATCAGACGAACTAGGTTTTCGTCTTTACTTTAATCCCTCTACCTCTCTGCATGTATATATAGAAACTTAGTAAGGATGGCAGTCAAAATGCTTAGACAACCCCCATTCTTTCACAATTAAGCTTAAATTAAGCGCATAAAAATCGCATTGGGTTCATAAAAATTCCAATTCTTCTCACATTTTCTTATTTTTTGGTATTCTGCAAAAAGATGCGTTATTGCTGACCTTTCGGCCTCAATCAAATTTAAAGGCGTCGAAAACAACTCAAAGAAAATGTATCTCTAACATATTATTATTAAATGATGTGTTCTCATATCTGAAAATCATTCGTAACAGTCGTGAGAATGCACATCCATATATGCGAATAGTGCACATGAGGAATTCATCTACGAAAAGTTAAGTGGGCTGCAGAGAGGAATCATAATTGAATTGATAGGATCAAATTGTCTCCAAAAACTATTCTGCGATTTGAATGGCCTGCCGCTTAAAAACAAAAAAAAAACATATTGTTCATGGATGAGAGTTCAAAGAGTAAGTTGCACGTGCTCAACGGAAGATCGCGATCACACAAAATTTATTTCTTTGTTCTTTTCCTCATTACCGTAAGCTAATTTTTCTTTTATGTTCATGCTTTCTTCAGAAGGTAGGAACAATTGCACGAACTTTTTATGATAAGAAATTTCTTTATTATTTGTTCGAGCACGTTTGGTGCTACGTTGTTCCAAAAAATATATTCAGCTTTTGGTTCTTTGATTCTCGTATTAAAAAATCATTTGATGAAATCATGAAAGTTTTTGTATTTAAATGCTTCCTTTAGCGAGTTTCTTGATTGAAATCACATCTGTCCAATTAAAAAATTATTTTATCAAGGAACGAATGTTATGGATGATAAAAAGGAAGGAAATAATTTCACATTAAATGAAATCTGATCCAAATCGGATCTGTCATTAGTTTTGGTGGATTTTCAAGTTAAAATTTCAGCAACATAAGATTTTATGATACTGCTTATTTTGCTACTTACATCAGACTCATTAGTCATAAATTCATTCAACAATACCTGCTAAAAGCTAAAGCAAATATACATTAAATTAAACATTCATGCTCATTCATTAGTTTTCAAGCAAATTGATCAATGATAGTTCTTTGAATAGCAACAGAAGTAATATCTTAATTAATTTAATTAACATTTGTATGCAAAGAAAGCAGATGTGTGTGCTTAACGGAATCGGATTCCTCATGTTCAATTGAAGATAACCAAAAGTTCAAGCTACTTATAAGCACAACGAGATTGCATGCAAAGAAAACATACATTGTATCAGGTACTTTACATTAAATCAATAACTATTGAATTATGCATAATGATGATGATGATGAGGATTTAAATCTTGAAAAGATCACAATACTTTTCTCACTTTATTTTCTCATTTTAAAGACAATGTAAGAATGTTAATATGAAGCAAAGTTGGCGATATTCGCCTAAAGATACGTACGAGACACATTATTTACACTCTTTTTCTTCCTTTCTTGAAGCTAAATGTTGAAAAAGAAGAATTATTTGCGGAATTTTCTTTCAATTTCTCACCAAAAAAGGTCTTCAAGTAAGGAATGGAAGTGACAATAGCGCATTAAATGTATTTGCTTTACTAATAAGTATAATTAGATTGCATGAGAACCTGAGCTAAGCAATGACTCAGAATGTACAATAGAAAATAAATTGGGTTGCACGAGACTTATTAAGCAACATTGTAGGCATTAGAAGTAAATGTCCAGACAATTTGTATTCAAACTGCAACACAATCTAAAAGTACATCACGAAAAGAATTTGTGTATGAAAGGAAACGAGGAATAAAAATTTAATCAATAAGAAAAAAAAATTAATAAAGTAAAAAAACCATGACCTATGTTGCAGCATTAACTTAATTTTTTGTTTCTTTTCCCGTCTCATTCTTCCTTCACATTGATTCTTTTCGCATTGTCCAATTTGTATGGAGAAGAAATTCGTGAACAAAAGAAATGAACGGCATGCTGTACATGTGATATATGCATTTTGAGTATAATTAAGCTTTCAATGTTCATAGTGCAAAATTCGTGGGGCCTTTTCATTTCATTTATAATTTCTTCTGTCTGAAAAATAATTCCTTTAACCGCAAAAAATAATGCACAGAAAAAGGAAAAACCAATCATGTATTTATTTAACCCTACTGATATAATAATACATTCCACATATATTGCTTATGTTTCTGCATTTTATCTTGGCCAAAATCGTGAGACTTAAAAAATCATATTAATAATTTAATTTTTTTCTTCTTCTGTACATTTCATGTACAGTTCTTTATTTCTTCTGATTGTTTCCCAAAAAATCATATAAATTGTGGTCAAGAAACGTGAAAATCTTTAATGGAAATTATTTTTGGCGATTTCTCCATTGATTATGCTTGCAAGAACGAACTTACATGAAGCTTCAATCCAGTATGTTCTTTAATCCAATCAATGTAAGAAGCAACTGCTGTATATACCCCAGGATAGGGAGGGATTGTACATGGCTTGACACTCCAGCTAACTATTCCAACCTGAACACCTCTGACAAGTAAAGGTCCACCTGAATCTCGTATTTTAATGAAGTAAGATTATGAAATATTAAATTAAAAGATAAAAAAAAGGAAGCAACTTATCATTGCACTGCCCCATAAATCCACCGTCAACACCAGCACAAATATTTGTTGGATGAATGTCATAGCCATGCATTTTACCACAATCGATAGATGTATATATCTTAAGATCAACTTTTTGTAACAATTTTAGAATTGGTCCATTTGTCTAAAACAAGAACCGAAACTATAGAGCCTTACAAGCTGACAAAAAACAATAATTACCTCATTTCTCCCCCAACCTGATTAAAGAAAATCAAAAATTAATTCAACTTTAATTAAAATATTTTCTAAACCCGTATTTCGTTACTAACCAGATAGAGTTGCCGGTGTTCCAGTCGAGAAAGATGCATCACTTATGGGAAGTTTAACTTTCGACTCAAAAATTTTATTTACAATCGGCGATGAAAGTTTGACAAGCGCAATATCGTTGATGTATTTGTCTGATGGATTATACCTTTCATGCGGATAAACTACCTCGACATTAACAATATTCGAACTGTTTGGATCAAGATATGTTGATGCAAATTGTACGGTATATCCACTTGCTGAACTTTGCACACAATGTGCTGCCTAATTGATTGAGATCTTTTTTTTGAGAATGAAATTCAGAGAAATGATTACAATATCTTTACTGTTAAGAGCCAAGATTCATCGATGATTGAAGCACCACATGAATGTTGATTGTTTCTACGTAGCGAAACCTGGAAAATATTTCGTTGAGTTATTCTTGGAAATGTTGAATCTTTTTTCACTTTATTCGTCAAACCAAAAATGGAAATTCTTCAATTTTTGCATCCGTTCCGTTCACGACTCTAATTTGCGTAGTCCATTGCGCTCGGATTACTCCAATAATTCCGCAAACTATTAAAATTTTAACATTCATTTCAATTTTCACGTGCTCAAGTTTTTCCAACTGACTAATTGATTTAATTTATTTACTGCTGATTTTATAAATGTAAAAAAAAAACAATAGCCGATAATGCACACGAGTACTTTAGATAAGATTTAAGACGAGCAATTAAGTATATATCCACAATACTTCAATAAATTATATTTACATACTCTGCTTTATTTTTATTATCTTTACTCTAATCTCAATCTTGCATGTTGGTCGATCTTCTCTCTTAGAATTGAGTTATTTCTCAGAGAAGCATTAAGGTTATACATCATGATGTGCATTAAGATCAGAACGAAATGTTTTTAAAGCTTTCAGAAGTTGTGCTATATGATATGTAGAATTATCTTTCATAAATAATAAAATGAAAAACAATTTGTTCAAATTTCTCATCGTTATAATCATTATTATGATGCTCGGATATGTAGACAGCATCTTTGTGGTCAGGGAGGGATTAAAGGGGTCCGAAAAAGTCCTTTTAATGTCGATTTATGAATGTAAACCTGTTATTCAAGATAAATTCATGACCCCCCCCCCCCCCCCCCCTTTTTGGAGGTATCGAATAATTTCTGGCTAAGCCCCTGATAGACAAAAAATATGCAAGAGCTATTGCACATTTCTTCATAGAGTTATAAATTTCATTTTCGCTGGTAAGACTTAAATTGTCCGACATTTACAATTGGATATTCTAGGAATTCTCAATTTATATATCAAGATGAAATAAGTTAGACAATTTGATTGTGTGTGAATTACTTTATTCTAGTAAGTTTCAAATTGTTGGATTGTTCTTATGCTAAAATTTGAATCCAGCAACTTTAATTTTTGAATTTTAGATTTTCTTTAAAAAATGCGCTTAGCTTTAATAGTCAAAACATGACCGATTGTTTGAAAATGATGGAATTATGTGCTTTATCGCTTTCGCATTCTAAATGAGCGCAGAATTTTTTAAGAATATAAGAATAAAAATATGATGGTGAAGAGGGAGGAGGTTGGGAGTTTTATAATAAGATAAGTTGAAATACCTTCCAGTCACGCATCACGATTGGACTATTAAAATTCTTTTTCTGTTTTAAAAATGATGAATTTTTCTTTCATTCTTCTCTCATTCTCGTACCATTACAATTCGATTCCTTTGTTCTTGCTATTGAAGCTTCTTTAACTTTATAAAGCTTCTTATTGTAAGATGTAAAAGATATATATTTTCTTTTTGACGCAGGTGATGCACTATGCCCAAAAAATTGCTATTCTGTGAATTACTCGTTCGCATACTTATAATATTATGACCGTATCAGATTTGTTTCGTGCTACTCTTATTTATTATTGTGAGATATTTCTCCGAACGATTTTGACCCCATCACATCACTCGCATGATCATGAAATCATGAAAAATATATATAAATTCATGATGACGATGGATGATGATGATGTTGATGTATGATGTGTAGAAAAAAGAATTTAACATCATTAGCCTATCTTAGAGATTGAATCTCGAAGCACACAAGAGAGAAAAAAAATTGACATTGAAAATTTGTTTTCTTTAGTAAAAGAAGAAGGAAATATTATCAGACAAGCAGGCAGCTCTCCACTATTTTTTATGACTTCTCATTCCATCCCAAAGTCGATTCAATAGTGGAGATATACACAGAACGACGACAAATAAAAAAAAGTATTTTTATCTTTTTTTGTAGCTTTTTTTTAATTGTAAAAAGAAGAAGCATCTTGTGATATCAAAAAAGCAGCCCATGATAAAGAATTGAGAAAACGAAGGAGCCCATAAAAGTGTCTGCAAGATATGTTGCTTTCTCATTGTCTCAATTGCTTAGAAATTCCATTCAGATAATGAATAAATCATTTCCATTCTTCTTTCAGTTCTTTTTCTCTCATTTTTTTGTTTTGTCAAACATCATTGTATAATATTCTTCTTAGTTGTTCTTGTCCTAGTACAGATTTGGCATAAAACCTGCCACGAATGTCCATATTGTGTCTAAATGGATGTGATGCAGTAAAGTGAAATTAAGTATTCAGTACTGCACACCCACATGACAGTAACTCGTGTTAAAGAACATTTTTTACTTGTCATGTTTCTCTTTATTTCGAGGATCATCATCGAAAGCTATTAGTCACATGTATTGTATCATTTATTTGAGTCCATTTGTCGAATACTTCAAGAATTCTTTTTATTCATTCCATTTCTTCTTATTCCTTTTGTTCCTCTCAGTTCCTCTCGCTTAAAAGCATTTTATTTATTCTCAAATCTTATTTTCATTTTTGACGTGAGGCTTGCGCTTCGATATGACAGCAACCATGCTGTTTTCTATAAAGATGATCTTTATATTTGAATATAAATTGTTCATTGCCTCATGTTTCTCCTTATATAATACTTATCCTCATCTCATCTGGTAACTCATTCACTCACTCACTCACTGGATTATAAGAAGATTGACTTACTACGAAAAATCTCGATATCTACGTGTATATGTGAATATTTACAAACATCCAGCAAGCAAAAATGAAAATGAGAAGCACATTAGAAAGAAATAAAAATCGCTGTTAAAAAGAAGAGAAAGAGAACAATAAGATAATAAAAATTTCAATCTGGTAGTTTGTTTGATGTTTATTTTTATTTTGAACGGCTGCTGTTGTAGCTTTTTTTGCATATTGTTCTATATCGCTCGATCTTTTTTCCCACTCCTCATTTTCTACTACGAATTCTATGGAACTTATTGGATTATTTTTTCGGTCGCTTTTTCGATGATATCTGAATGTAAGGATTTCATAGAAGACAAATTTGTATACCTAGTTATAAATTAATTATAGTCTACCTTTTTAAGTATGACGAATTGTATTGTGAACCGCTCATGTTTCTTACACACATCAACACATCAATATGATAATTAGGCATAGTTTAAAAGTCCATTGTGTTACTTTTGAGGCTGTCTTGGACATGAATACTTTCATCTTGATGTCAAGTTTCGGCTTAATATTGAAAATTTTAACGGATAATTTTCAAAAAATAGCAATCCTCTTTGAAAAATTTGAACAAAATTGTAACGATTCTAAGCAAAAAGTCAGCAAACGAGAGAAGAATATCAAGAATGTGCCGAAATTGAGCTTAGATTCTTCTCAATATTATTATGTAACACAAACCAGCTTTATTCTGCACAATATTTAAGAAAGAGAGAGAATAGATAGACGTAGGATAGTTTTAGTTTTATAAGAATTTTGAGCACTCGCCGTCTGTCTAGTGTATTGGATTCCAAACAATAAAGATTTGTTGATGTTTCTTTTCTTCTTTTGATTCGCTTATTCGCTTTAGCCCGTTTTTTTCTCTCTTCTCCTCCACATCTTCTTCTTGTTATATCTTATAGTGTGTAGTTATTTCTTGATATTTTTTTTTCGATGGAAAAATAAAAATCTTTAATTCAGTATCAACATTGCATTACACCTGAACGGATCGTTTGAAAAAGGTACTCTCCGAATAAACAAAAAAAAAAGGGAATATAAAAGGAATAGAGAGTAAAAGGAAAAAGATAGAGACCTATCGCGATTTGGACATTTTAATTGGATTCTTAATAATGATTTAACAATTTGTGTTTCAAGCATGAAAGGTATTTGCTGAATATTTTTTTTTTTGTGTACTTTGTCGTCGTTACGGTTTAGTGAATTCTATTCTTGAGATATTTTATGTCAAAAAGGACAAGACATATAAAGTGAAATATTTCGATATAAACACACGTGAAAATATAAAGTGACTATAGCAATAGAAAAAGAAACACGAAAAGTATAAAGAATATCGATTTCGTTTTGGAATTTCTTAGGAATTTGATAGATAATTGAGTGATGTTTGTTTCATGTTTTTACTCTTTCTTCTTCTTCATTTTTTTTTCTTTTAAATCTAAATCGAATTTGTGAAAAATAAAATAAAAAATAAAAAAAGCAAACGAAAGAATATATAGAAAAAAACAACATAACACACAGCATAACTTGAAGGTCGACAAAAAAAATTCTTTCATTTTTCTCGTGAAGCGGTTGGAAATATTTATTTTTTTTTCATCATCATCATCATTATCATTATTCTTCAATCGTTTGAATTATTCAAATAAAAAGAACGGAAGACAATTTTTTCATTTCATTTGAAATTAAAGAAAATAAGTGTCACGATTTTGTAACAACTTTGTATCGCAGCAGGAATGAAAAGAAGGTAAATTGAAAAATTCTTTATGAAATAAATTAGAAATCGTTGTGAGAATAGTTCTCATGGACAGGAATGACAATTTTTATGGCACATTTGATATTTTAAAAATAAACTTTGATTGAAGATTTTTTTTTGAATTTTTTAAAATTTGAATATTTTGACAAACTGAACTGAGTGGAAATTGAATTTTTAAAAAATTCTTTAAGGGATCTCAGGCCCACCGAAAATTTTTGAAACCAAAAAAAGGCTTTTAGCTATTAATATACTAAAATTAATGAAGTCCAAAAAATTTTAAATTTTTCAATTCATTGAAATGCTTTAAAAAGTAAAATTATTAATATCTTATAAATAAGAAATTATCTGACGTACATGCCTTCAACTACTGCTGGCAAATAAAAGGAATTGTGTTTATCACAATTATTGAATTGTGTGAATCTATGTAATTTATTAATTTATTAAAACATCTCAAAGCTATTGAACTTTAAAAATTATATATTTCAAAGAAAATCCACACCTTAAGATGCAATAATATGTTACATGAATGTTGATTTGCTGTACTTGGATTAGTTACAGTGAAATCGAGATTTTTATGATTGTTTTCTTTTAAAATTATATTGTGAGGTAGTATTATGCAAAACTTTTAATTTATGAAGTTGATGAAGTTTTGTTTCAATTTCTTCTTCCTTTTTCGTACCAAACCTACAATATTGCCTTAAAGAAACAAATTGAAAGACACATTAGGATGGAAAATTATTTCTCTCATCATTAGCTAAATGTTATTAATGTATTCAAAATACACAAACCCATAAATATGAAAAGAAAATAAATAAACATTTCTAAATTTGCTGCTTCACCATTTTTTTATGTAATGATCATCATTATTCACACAATTTATGGTGACTCTGTGAATTTTTAATGTGAATTTCGATCACTCAATGGACACAAGACACATATAGAGAAATTGACTGAAAACATTTAAACATTTAACGATTTTCGTAATTTTGAAAATTCTGAACTGAAATGAACTTTGAACTACTGAACAGATTGATTTTCTAAATTTCAAATTAATTTAATTTAACGACTGCCACTAATAATGACTTGAAAGCATGCATAAAAGCCTTAAACCAATTCGATTGGAGATTTTTTAAAACTAAAGGATAAAACAGTTAACGATCCTGCAAAAGTAACATGCTTTTAAATTAATTTTAATGACCAGAAAAAGTCATTGTGTACCATAAAACCTCATTATGATTTTAATGCACACCTTTTAACCAGTGTTGCAAATGTAGATGTCTACACTAGATGAAGAATGTAGATTTTTCAATAGTTTTCGTCTAGCTAAGAAACTTTCTTCATAAAGATTGATTCTATATGAAGATAGAAAATCTAATCTACACAAAGATTATTTCTACATAAATATTCTGTCTACTTAAAGATTCGATGTAGATGTCTACAATTCTACATTTTTTCCAGGTCTACATCAGAGAAGAATGTAGAATTGTAGACATCTACATCGAATCTTTATGTAGACAGAATCTTTATGTAGAAATAATCTTTGTGTAGATTAGATTTTCTATCTTTACATAGAATCGATCTTTATGAATAAATTTCTGTCTCAGAATTTATCTGATCCAGACAAATCGCCAGAATGCAACACTGCTTTTAACTGATAAAAATCTCGCCAAAGTGTAAAAGTTTCCAATCCTGATCGAGTCTTTTACTTGTGAAAAAGCGATTATCGTTGTGATTATGATAATCGCAAAAATCTAAGAAATTCAGCAGCAAAAGAAGAAAATTCAGCGTTTATTATTGTCGTTAAACATTTTTTTGTGGCAAATTAATTTTTCATGCAATAAAAATAAAAATTAAGGAGAAAATGATGTGAAATTTTAGTGGGATTAGTGCTTGATGCGCATTTTGGATTGCAGGATTTTTGTCTAGAAAGTTGAAAATATTACTTTAAATTGTAACGAACTTTCAAGTTTTAAAAAGTTCTGAGATGAAGAAAGAGGATTGTAAAAATTCAAATATTAGAAAAACGTAAAAAATAAATATATTAAAGACAACCAGCACCTCAAAAAGAAAATAAAGTTTGCAAAAATATGCTAAAATGAAATAAAAAAAGTCACAAGAAACTAGCGATGATCATTAACGACAGTAGAAATTCGTAATAGCCTTACATGCTTGAGCGCTTTCAAAAATAAATTAAAATAGTGCCTTTTTGGTATGCTTTTGAATTCAAATTAACCCTTTAAATCGGTGACCCGACTTTTTAATTTGATTTTTTCTTTAAAAGAAAAACTAGGTAAATTAAACTTTTGTTGCTCTGAGAACTTTAAGATTGGACATAAAACGGAGATATGCGTGCTATGGAATTTTGAATAATTTTATTAGGAAAAAAAGAGACACCGCATTTAAATTATTCGTTGACAATAATAATGATCGTAGACGAAGAATAAGAAAAGAAATGAATAATAAAAAGTATTTTAATCAGCATAGTCTATATTCAGAATCGTTTGATTGGAAAAAAAAATTATTGAAATGTCCCGAATGCTTTTAAATTTATAAATAATTAACATAGTCGCATACATGCTACAGCACTAGCTCCTCTTAATATCGACTTAATTACAAGATTAAAATATTTATGTAATAAATTATATTAATTATGTGTATGGATGCAGTTTAAATATAATTAAGATAACATTTTGAGACGCAAAGCTGCTAATTTTACATAAGTGATCCTCAACTTAAGCCTTTAATTTACTTTTATTAAGCTGAATTTATTTGATAAGTGCTTTAATGTAGATCAAGTAACTCAATTCAGACTCTTGTGTCAATTGAAAAGTAATTAATGATAAAATGACTGTAATAAGAATTTAATTGAAGGCACGATCTCAGTTATTAGAAATAAAAGTTTATTAATTATTTAAACATGCAGCTCATTCGGATTTCAGTGCTGGCTGGTCATTAAAATACGTACCTAGAAAAGTTTGATCTTCAGATATATTCCTTCCAAAATTCCTGAATGACGTCATTTTAAAGCTATTTTCAATACTCATATAATAGAAATTTCAAGCATAGCTGCGTAATTAATATGTGAATATTAATCATCTGAAACAATGCCTTATTTTTTGTAAGATAAATATCTCAGCAATATAGCCATCTATTTTACCAACTATACATTTACTAGAGTATCAATAGGCAAGTCTATTGTTACACAAAATAACAAACGATTCATAGAAAATAATTGAGATATGTATGGATTTTTTAAATTTTTTACAGCATAAGAATCATAACTTACTGTTTGAATAAGAAAAAAAGGCTTTAACAATAAACTTATTAAGCATGATTGAACGAATTGAAAATTAATGATCATAATTTTATTGCAACAATGTAATCGATACACATATCTGTGGTGGGGCCATTTACTTATGATGTCTCATTAGGAGGTGGGTCTAAAACTTTTTTTGTGACATATCAAAAAAATAAAGAATTAGGAGGGGGGGGGGGGGGTGTCTTAAAATCCAATTTTTTGATACACGTCACTTGTAAACAACTGGATATGCTTCTTTGAATTTTCCTTTCTTTCTCCCAATCAATTTCTTTCAATTTTCGTTACATTCTCATCATCAACTGTTGATTTTTCTTAATCAATAATAAATGATTGTGTACGAAACGTGTGTACACGTAGCAAGAGGGCATACTGAAGTAGAAGAACAAAAGTTCATTATGTGAAACTTAATACATGTGTGTGCATTATATTTACTTCTCATTTTATTATTATTATTATTTTCTTAAAAAAGCAATTTAAAATCTTAATTAGAAATCTGAAGAGGGAGATGAAAATGGACAAAAGAGAGCAAGAAAGCAAGTGAAAAATGTTTAATGCAATAATAATATGAAGCAACAAGTGAAACTAAAACCTTTTCCATTCAACTCAGCTGATCTCTGATGATGAGCAGTAAATTGGATGTGCACTTTACTTGTTCTTATCATGATAAATTAAACGCTCGACAGCAGCATTCAGACGGCTTAAATTTACCGTAAAATGATTTTTCTTGTTATATGAATTTTATTGCATCATTAAGCTCAATACATTAAGTCTCATAATCGTATTTTTTTTGCTTGCTATATGCTACACATGATGAAGCTATAATGCTTTTTGTATCAAAACAATAATCTGGTTTTAAAAAGGAGTTTATTACAGCTTTATAAAAAAAAAAAAATCTATAATTTGTAGAACAATCAGCACAAAGCATATTAAGCCTGACAATGAAAATGCAATTTTCTTTGGCAAAATTCCAAACATAAAAGATTAGTAGTTTTAAGCATGTGGATGGCTTAAAACGCACTTTTGAACTTTCCATTAATAGATTCTTATTTGTAGCCAAAATGAACACTTAATGCAGTTGCTATGCAGTTAAATTAAACTTTAAATGACATTTCTGCATCATTAGATAGTAAAAAAAGGTTGTTTATAAGCTTTGAGCACAGATGTTTAAACGTAAACTTTATCTTCTTATTTCAAATGAATAATCATCTACTAGCTCATATCGAACTCATCGATAACTATTGTTTGTTTGGGGTAATAAAATGTTTATTGTGTGGCTGTGTTTGAGAATGTCGCAATAATATCTTTCATTGATGCGTATGTGCCACTTGTTAATCCTGCGAATGCGAATATCACTAACGCCAAGTCTTTCCACAAGTGCCAATGCATTGGACCATATTTGTCTGGATACATGACACAAATTTCCTGGAATCAAGACATTAAATTATTGATGGGAACCTATCATATATTGAGTATTAAAGCCATACCATGATAGCTGGAAAGGCCAATCCTAAAATGCTGAGACAAAATGCACCGAATAATGATATGAATAATCCGAGGTGAGGAACTGCAGCAGCTACTAGGAACGTAAATATTGTTGTGACAATTCTCAATCCTAGCAAATATCGTTCACTCTTTTCCGATTTCTTGATGTCATCGCTGAAATAATTCTCCCAAATTATCGATATCGGCACATAACATTGAAGCGCATATGATATGAAGATGGCAAAAGTAAATAAGCCTCTTGTTATTTCGGGCAACCTGCGATAATAATGACATAATAAAACGAAAGTAAATATTTGTGAGTTATCAAGTTGTTATTGCACAACGATTCTATATTTGTTTACGTACAGCTCTCCTTGTGGTAGGCTCAATGTTATGCTGTCTTTTGATTTATCTCCGTATTTAAGATACCCAAAGAATCCAACGAATCCGTATAGTAATGTTACAAGACTCATTCCCATATTGAGTACGCCGAACTTTGAAACTATAATGAAGGGAGGAAGAAGAAGAAAAAAAAAAAATGTCCTTAGTATGATTTCACGGAAGGACTTATTGCATCATTCTTATTATACGCTTGTGTTATGGTTTCGTTAATTGAGATTCAACAGTCATTTTTGATTTGAAAAATTAACGGCTATTGTAGAATTTGAAAATTTAACAATCAGTTTTCAAATTAATTTTGAAATAAACTAGTGTATCGGGTAGAAACCTAATGCGGATTATATTCACACCGTACTATCATAAGTCTTATGGATAGACCAAGATTTGCCCATCATAAGTATGAAGGTATGAAGCTTGATAAGTCAACTAAGCTTCGCTCAGCATAAGTTTGAAGTTATAAAGCTATCGCGTAAGCTGAGCTACGCTCAGCATAAGTTTGAAGATATAAAGCTATCGCGTAAGCTGAGCTACGCTCAGCATAAGTTTGAAGATATAAAGCTAGAGTGTCAGCTGAGCTACGCTCAGCATAAGTTTGAAGATATGAAGCTAGAGAGGCAGTGGAGCTTCGCTCAGCATAAGTTTGAAGATATAAAGCTATCGAGTCAGCTGAGCTACGCTCAGCATAAGTTTGAAGGTATAAAGCTTGACGAATATGCCAAATATTCTTTAAAAGTTTTTTAAAAAAAATTTTCATCCAAAGTTGAATTTTATGAAAATCACAGTCAACTTTTGTTTTAAAAAATTCGTAAGAAAGGAAAGTTTTTTGCCATTTCTGAAGCAACGGCTGTTCCTACCTTGCCCAAAAACAATACAGCTCTTCTATAGAGTAGCACGGATCAAATGTAAAAAACTAGAAGTCTCTACGATGTCTCGTTATTGAGATTTCTTGCTGATTAACTTGCTTGCTTGCTTGTTTGCTTACAGAAAGCGTATTTTGCGATTTTCTCAGCAATGCCACAACCAATTTGAAATCTGTTTTTTGAAAATGATGTAAAATTTCAGGCACAAACTTTTCTTCTTGCCCTTTTATAACCAATTTTGCTTTGTTTTCTCACAAAGTGCGAAAAACTGATTTTTCAATCTGAACAAAACCAATAGATTCACACGTGAAAACGGTGTGAATATAAAAATCTCATTGAAATCAATTACTAATGACCCTTTAAAAATATATATAATTGATTGAATCAATAGAAATGTCACACATACCGAAATTTTTTGGTTTCTCCATATTTGCTTCCAAGGCTATAAATACCCCTACTGCCTCTAATGCAAATAGCACAGTTCCAAAGTATAATGGATATGATTCAATTGGGCCTACAGCTGGTATAGTCGATAATTCTGGTAAATCTTGGAAAACGTAGTAAAGAACGAATCCTAAGCCAACGAATGTGACAACATTAGCTGAAAAAATAAGGAACAAAAGTTATTCTTCAAATATGAGAAAATTCAGCATAATTCATACCAAAAGTCGAGAATGGGGCAAGAACTTTGAGACTTTTAAGGCAATTGATAGCCAAAAGTGGCAGAAACATGATTAACATCACAGTTGTAATAGACATTTCAGTTATATGAGCTTCGATAATCTACGATTATAAGTGCAATTAAGATTAATTGAGATTAATTGCAGAATTTTTTGTTATGTCACTTACTTGCTGTACATTTTTGGCGACAAATACAATATAGCAAATGCATACACCAAGTTGATAAATAATTAAAAATCCGTCAGTGATTAAAACAGCACTTGGTGCTATCCATTTTAAAGCTCCCGGACCTTGTTGAAGAGCAAGCTTCATACTTTCTGGATATGATAAAATCGGTCTTCGATGTTTCTTGCATAGAACGTATTGCGATTTAACGAGAATTTGAAAGCAGTATGTGCAAACGAAACCGATGATTGCCATACTGACTAATCCATTGAGCCATCCTGCATTTTTAAATGCCTCGTGCATAGCCAAGATTCCGGTTCCTAAACATCCTTTCAATAAATGCGCGAGAGTCTCTGAATTCCTATTAAGAATACAAAAATAAAAGTAAGGAACAGTGAGAAGAGACATAGCATGTACAGATGTGATATTTGCCGACAGAGAGAAACGTAAAAAAAATATTTTTCTGTGACTGTCAACGTGTAAATTTACTCACGACGTTGGATTTGGTATATTACGATGTTTCTGTTGATTAGAAATAAAATAATATAAATTAATTCAGGATGTTTAGAAATGAAATAAGCGATAAGTCTTTACATATGGATCATAATCTTCATCCTGTTGCTCATCTTTTGTCTTTTTTGGCACTAATGCTATCGCATTTTCCGTATCCTCATCCCTAATTGATCATAATTAGCATTATTAAAAATTTACATCAACATTGATGCTTACCGAATTGGCTCATGTTTTTCTGCGTCATATACCATCCTGAATCGGCGAATTCTATAAATTTAATGCTTAAATTATTTTGACATGTACTTAAATTCGTTCCTGACAACTATTTACTTGTAATATTAAATGCACAATGAGATTTTTGCTGTAATGTTTATTAAAAATATTCCATGCAGCTTTTTTGATGTCTGTAGTATTCGATTTTTCGGCACAAACTACTCTCTCGATAAGAGGGAACTGAATAAAAAAAAACTTGTACAACAAATGTGTTCCGTCGTGAGTATTCTGTTTCTACTAACCCTCTTTTTTCGTACATAAAATATTCAATGGAAATTTCAGTGTGAGCATCACTAGCTTACTTTATTAGCATCAGAATGGCTGGCTGGATTTCTAACATGGATTTTATTACATCTCTTTAAAATTTATAATATTAAGTTCGTGCTATTTTATTAGGAACTATAAGACAGTTGACAGAATTCTTTAAGTTACACATGTGTTAACAGCCGACTAGAACTGCGTCATACACAACGTTGGAACTAATGATTTGCAATCGTATTTTATATATATTCTTCGGGCTTGCGTATTGAGATGTGCAGCTAAATAAATGAAAAAGAGAAGATTTGAGCATGTGACATGTGCTCTATAGTCTAAGAATGAGAAATATCTTCGTAATTTTAAAATTATTATTCACTGATTGTTTTTTAAAAAACATATTCTTCTATTGTCTATTGCAGTACAATAATATTTTCTTGTTTATTAAAGCAATACTTATCGTCAATTACTCACTTATTTTGTACTGACAATTTAGATTAATTTTTTAACGAATTTTTCATTTTTAAAAACTGTTGTAATGCTTTGACTTAATAATTTGAAAGGTTTTTAAACATTTTGAACATTATTTTTCCGTTAAAAATGTAAATTGCATAATAGCGAGTAGTAATTCTTAATTTATTTCACGCATTTCCTTATTATTTCAGTCTATTTAAAGTTTGAAATATGAATGGCGAAAGAAAACAAATCAGAGAGAATTTTTTGAGATGAAAATAAACTCAAAAAACAGCATTCAAATTCAAGATAATCTGTCTTTATACACTCTGATTTACAAGACTTTTTCTCATTTTTTTCTTCACTGCGTTGTGATCACTTAATTCAGTTGGTGAAGAAGAAACGTGCATGCATTGTTACTCAAGAATTCTAAATATTGAAATTTCAACACGTGATGTTTAAACATTTAGGTCTGTCCGCTATAAACATAAGTCAACTTGTTTAAATAACCCACAAACTGCAAAAAAATTGTCATTCTACGTCATATCTACTCGTCACTTTCAAATTGTTCATGAATTCCGATTAATAATATTTATGACTATCGTCATGGACGAAGGTCAGACACTAGAAAAATTTTATTGTTAATAATGCCGTCATAACAATTGTCAATTGAAAAAAATATTTATAGTTAAATTATCAGCACAATGCTTATCATTTATTCAAACATCTCGTGTCAATTCAACAAATTGAAGGAATTTTTAATGTAAATTGGATTGACAACTTAACAAGTTTATTAATAGAAAAATAGTAAATGAACAAGAATGGTGCTGCATCGTGCTTATCATTTGGTTCATATCGCATTGCTTGAAATATTTTAATAAAATATCATTACTGGAACCAGCATGCTGAGAATTTAGAGCGCATTTCATGAATTATATAGGCAGCATCCAAAGTGATCATCCACAATCCATGTCATGCACAGACTTTCCTACCGTCTTGATATCAATGAATAAATAAATAAATAAATAAATATTAAGAGTATGTCTGTCCTCTCTCCTAC
The DNA here is from genome assembly GCA_917627325.4 of Chironomus riparius. Taxonomy (NCBI): domain Eukaryota; kingdom Metazoa; phylum Arthropoda; class Insecta; order Diptera; family Chironomidae; genus Chironomus; species Chironomus riparius. The sequence continues at coordinate 59,074,560 of OU895877.1, forward strand.
TGTCTGCCTTTCTACTTTACATTTCTGATATGATATCTATGAAAGCAGGCAACAAGCAGTAAAAAATGAATTCATAGTTAAGAAGTGACAGATGAATGTTGAACTGCATGTTTCATATTATCATGCATCATTTGAAGTCAATTTACATTTCAACCTTACTTTTTAATTTCCTACATTCCTTTAGATGTCTACAGATTGTCTTCATTTCAATGAAGTATCTGATAGATGGTTAAATATGAGGAATATAATTTCTAATTTAAATCATTTCATTAAATTAAAATGCAAAAAGGAAGCGAATATTCACACGCTAAATTTTCATTTATGAACTTCACAAGCAATATAAATTGAAATATTAAATGCTATGAATATTGTGCATGTTAGAATTAGAACTTTCTAGCGGTTATTGAAAATTCAAATTTTTAACGGTTTTCTAAAATTAAAAACTATTTTGTAAAATTTAAATGCAAAATTGTCGTTAAAAGTTTGAATACTGTCAAAAATTGGTTTTTGTCGATAACTAGCCCAAACTGTTCAAAGTTTAACCAAAACAATGCTGAATAAACTAGTCCAATTTTAAAACCCCATTTAAAGATCCCACACAATTTAGACTGATTGCTACCGAATAATCGTCATAATCTCTCACGAAATCATAAAAGTTTGGGTAAAAAAAAAGATTCATTGTGAAAATTATATGGTTGTGAAAGAGTTTAAAGCAGCTCTTTCTTCTTGCTTTTCTTCAGCAGAAAATTGTAATTAAGTGGTCTGTTTTGTATACATGCATAAAATCTGAAAACAAAAGAAAATAAGCGTAAGACAAGGAGCATAAATCCATTGATATCGTGTGGCGTTTTAATGTTTAAGGCACAAGAAGCTTCGAAAAAGCAAATGCAAAAAGATGTATGGGTATTAAAATTGATGATTCTGGTAATAATTTGCGAAGGTTTTTTTTTTCTCTTCATCCTTTTGATATTCGAGAGATGAGTAGTCGCTAATGATCATTTGAGTCATAATTTTAAAAAATTACATTAATCATGAGTTTAGAATTTATCTGTTACGAAAATATTTAAACAACTTTCAGTTTATAAAACAAAATTGTAGAAATTCAAATTTTACAAAACCGTTAAAGTTTTAAACTTGCAAAATCCGTTAAAGTTTCATAGCAACGTGTTCATTTAAAACTTGTAATCGTTCATCCATATTGACGAACTGCACATTTATTCCTCATCGTCTTATAAGGAATTAATTATATTCCACTCTAAAATAGAACATTTCATCAAGATTGTTTCACTGAATATAATTAATAAAATGACCTTACTGATTTGAAATTTTCTTTATACTTCTCGTTCACTTGCTGGCTGCTTAAGAAAAAAAAATTCTTTCTTTTTAAAGGATTGGCGTATAACTAAAGCAAAGCGTATAGGTATATAAGGAGTAGTCAAGTGACTACTAATCATGATTTTGTTGTTGTTGTTTATTATTACACAAGAATATTAGTTGTAGAATATTGAGGAACGAAAGAACGTTGAAATAACAGGAGGCAAAACATAGGAAAAGGAATTTCTTTTCTTATAAATCGAATAAAATTCCAATGGATGTAAAAAATAAGAATCATAAATTATGAACAATCGAGAGTGTTATTTAAAGGAGGAGATATTGTAATAATGATGCTCTCGTGGATGAAATTAATAGCTTGTAATTTTTTATGTTTTCTAAGAAACGAAATTCACTATCACTGTCTTCATCAAAAGAAATGTATGTTGCTTTTCTATTGAATTCTATGCTGACCTTACCGCAACTTTGTTATTCTATAACGTATTTTTTCTTTTTGAATTTTTATAAACTTAATTCAAAAATTTATAAGAACCGTTAAAATTCAAATCGTAAAAAGCCGTTAAACTTTATGTAACAATTTATCAGTAATTATAAGCTATTACAATTCCAGTCATTAATCACATTAGCTATAAAAGCCTTACTTACTATTTCGTTTTATAAATGTAGAAGAACTGGTAAAATTCTCGAGAAAACTTACTTCCTTGATCACGCTTTAAAGTCAACTATTAATTATCAATAAAATTCAAATTCACGAGCCTTAAACAATTTCTTCTTCTTATCTTTTATTTTCCATTAGCTCTAAACAACAATTCAACAAACAGAAATGAATATCAATTACGAACAGCATCAAGTCACGTTCATCATCGACAATCAATAATATTGCCAAATAATGCTGCGTATTTGAATAGCAATTCAATAAATTTTCTCAGTCGTGAACCACCACCACCATATAATCAAGCATCAGAATTAAGAAAAATTATTCCGCATAGAAGAAATCACCCTGCAGCTAGCGTGCGATCTCGCATAGAAGAATATAGACGTCGGCTTTCTGTTTCTGATAGTGATTCAGATGATCAGTTAAGACCGAGGTATAGGAATCCACCGAGAGTTAAAAATGAAATTCTTTTAGGTAAATGCTTCAGACAATTACATGTTATTGCAAGTTATTGCATTCTTGCGATTGAAAAGTTGTGCTTTACTCGACTTGCTTAATTGTTTCTAGAGAATTTGTTAAATTTTAACGAATTTTTTGAAATCCAAAATTCAGTAGAAATCATTCAGTAGTTCACAAGTTTCAATTTAGTTCAGTTCATTTTGAATTTCAGAGGTCTGTTAATTTTTTAAATTTTTAAAACCCGTTTATTTTTTTGATTAGATGAAGATCTGTTTTGTCCGGATCTGGTTCGAAATTGTAAATCATTGCCTGTTATTGATGATGAACAAGACTACATAGAGATCGACGAATTAACATCCAATTTATGTCTTCATAATGAAGTTGGATTGCCGAATGCAAAAGAGTCTACTAGTATAAATCATTCATTAAAGACAATGGGACAAAATGTAAGCTTAAAGAGACCAAAAATATCACTCACATGGGTATTAAGAGAGCAACAAGCTCAACAAGAAACACGAAATTCAATAAAATCATTTAATTGGAATGTAAAATCAAACGAAAAGGTTCTCTTTAAGAAGACTTCAAAGTCAAATGAGAAGCTGTTCAGTGAGAAATATGTGAGTGATAATAATTTGAATGATTTTCGTAACACGAAGAAACCGAATGAGGAAAAGAAGAAGGATGAGTCACGAAAGAGTGAGAAAATTAAACGATTTCACGAAACATGCTGTAAACAGCGCAATAGTCCTGACAGTAATTACGACCGTCTTACAGATTGTGCAAAAGTAAAGTCACTTAGTCAAGTTAATTTAACGGGAAAGGAATCGTCAATTTATGTCACGTCTGCACAAAGCGACAGTGGTGTAAATAGACGGTATAAGCGATATCGACGAAAAAGATCACCAAAATTTGGATACAACATCAACAATGTGAATGAATTTCTCTCAAAATGTTCATTAAGTAATCCAGCAAATATACCAGTTGTTCTTTCAAATGCAAGCATACTCTATCAAACTCGAACGGGACGTCAAGTTGAGACACCACTGCCTCTTGGGATGGTCGTTAATTCAATATTTAAAAATCAAAATTGGCTTTACGGTATATGCGTGTGCAGCATGTCTTTAATTAAATATTTTAATTACTTTTTTTATTAATCCAGTGCAAACACCTCACGCCGAAGAGGGCTACGTTAATTTTCATGCATGCTTACCGCTTGGAATTATTCAAAGGTAAGCTACCTACCTATATTGATTGTGCGATAACTTTAAACCGTTGGATTAAAAATTAATCCTAGGATTAGCAATAAATTAAATCTCGAAAACTTTCATAATATCCACAGACCACATTCAATGACAACAAACTGCTGGGAAACAAACACAGACGTTTTTCCAAATCCGTTAAGCGGGAATCTAACGGATTCCGAAAAAGAAGTGCAATTACATCGCAGTGGTGCTAGAAGTGAAGGACGTCAGACTCCAAAATTAAAGAGAAGAAATCCGTCGAGAACGTGCAGTGAAAAGTATTTGGATAGTTTATATCTACTCGCAAGTCAGCCAAAAATAATTGATCATGCTTATGCAGAACTAAAGCCAACGGCTCAAGTATCAAGGTGTAATCAAGAGAAACTGAATGTAAATATGAGTTCAAAGAGGAAAATTTTATTAGCAATTACAGCTGATTTTACGTCCGATTTGACAATAGTAAAGAAGGGTGATGTTGTAAGGTTGCTTGCATGTAAAGAATATGAAGATAAAATATGGTATTTCATTAAAAATAAAGATGGAAGTGAATGTTATATTCCAAGTTCGGTTGCAACTGAATTCTTGTAGGAACTGACTTTCTGTATCTTCTTACTTTTCATTTTTTTTTTAATTTTATTGTGTAACCAAAAATGAGAATAAAACTTTAATTATATTATCTGCATTAAGTCTTTTTATAAAAATTAAGTGTCGCATCTTTGTATGTTAAGTTTATAGAAACATCAATGTTATTACTTGCACCGCCTGCACTAAGAAACTTATATTGTTGGTTTTTGTACCAAACTACTGAGTATACTGCTGGACCCGAAGTCTCTATGTCCGAAATCATATTTCCATTTAATGAATACTGAATCATTTTATTGGATCCACCAGCCACAAGCAAGTTATCAAGATCCACAAAATCTGTCACGTGAATTGTACTTGGATAGTCAAAAACTTGAAATGGTTGCTTTGTAATTTGGTTGAGATGAAAAACAGCAAGTTTAGGACCGCCACCACATGATAGCCATGACTTGGAAATACTCGCACTCCCCATCCAATTACCAAACTGATTTCTGCTTATTTCTTTATTTTCTGAAGGTTTTATTGAGAATGTTGCCTTTTTTGTCCTACTATCCCATAGCTTTACAGTTCCGTCCGAAGAGGCAGTTACAAAATTTTGTTCACATCCTTGAATTGATTGAATAAAATCTTCATGCCCTTCAAATTTATTCAATACTGTTCCATTATCAAGGGAGCATTGAAAGATGTCAGATCCACATGCAGCATAAAGCAACTCTTTTTCACTGTCAACCCATAAATCGCTTACTTCACTTATATCAATCTTTTCAGGAGACAATTGTAGCTGTATATTCCACGATTTATGTTGTATTATTCCAGACGATGTTTTATAGCCTGTGATTAATCCATTCTTACTTCCAATAATCAGAAACTCTCGATGAACACTCATTGAAATTGGCGAATCTGGATATTTGAATACAGAAATTGGATCAGATATGTCCTCATTGTTCACATTCTCAATGCAGGATGTGATTTTCTCAATGCTGTAGATTAAAATTTATTTTAATGAAGATCCAGTGGATTTAAGAAAAATATTAATACTTACTTATAGCTTGCAATATCGCCAAAAGTGCTACAGGCATATAAGAATCGTCCACTACTGGATATAGCTTGGCTTGTGACGACTGTATAGAGCAGCTTTTGGATGTTTTCTTTCATGATTTAGTCTGTTTGATCGGTTGTTGCCGGTTTTATATTTAAAAATGAAATAAGCTCTTTTGAACGTGAAATTTTATATATCCTAGATATTGAAGTAATCAGGTATAACTTTTCGTAGTTCTTTTTCCAATAATATTACTAGAACCTGCTTAATTTTAATTAATTTATGGATTTAATATTCATACAAATTGTAAACAACTGGAAGGTTTTGAACTTTCCAGTGTAGACTTTCCAATGATTCCAGAAAATGTTAAGCATTCCAGAATCATTCAAAGTTTGTCGCTCGATTTTACTACATGCTGGGTACTTTTTCTTGTAGTATTAATTAATTTTTTTAAGTGACTTAAAATTTGTTTTATTTTTTTATTTAAATATTGTCAAATTATGGAATTAAGAAACGATGACTTCATTTCTGATCCTGTCGATCTCTTAAAAGTTTGCAGGTAATAAATAAAAGTAATGATTAATTAAATGTTAATTATTATTATTAATTAGAATGTGTCTGAAAAAAGAAAAGATATTAAAGTCAATGTTTCACTGCTCAGTTAATAACGTGCTTTATGCTGATATTTACGAATTGTGTACTGGCTTTAAAATTTTATCAGAAACGGTTTGCACCTCATCAATATGTACAAATTGTGAAACTGACTTGCTCTTTATCTACGAATTTAAGCAAAAGATCCAAGATAATGAAGAAAAATTGGAGAAATTAATTCACATGAAAATCCAAAATGATCATTCTAATGCTGAAATTGAGAATCAATTCTTAGGAATGGATGATAATTTTCTTGATTATCGTGTCGAATTGCTTGAGTATGACATGTATAAAACTTATAATGAATGTAAATTCAAGGCAATTAATGATTTAAGCTTTGTCAAATGTACAAAATGCACGGACGATGACTGTGAAACGGAAAAAGTAATTAATGCAATTAGTCTTAACGAATCATTTATCATCTTATGTGAGGAATGTGATACAGCTTTTTCCAATAAAGAAAATTTCCTTCAACATTACACGCAAGTACACAGAGGAACTGATAATATTATTTGCAATGATAAAAATCATAAATCTGATTCTCGCTCGAATGCCTTAAAAGAGTTTTATAATGTTGGCCAATTAATCAGGCATGAAATATGTTCCAAAAATATCAGCAATAAGATTTGGAAATGTTTAATGTGTAATATTCGATTTATTCGGAAAGAATCACTTAGAAAGCACTTAGAAACAGCCAATTGTGAATTTATTCAAGAAAAATGCTATAATGATAATTCAGCCAAAAAGGAAAAAGAAGAACAGCAACAAAAAATAAGTAGATCTATAAATAAATCACAAATGACTTCATGTAAAATGTGCGGTGCTCGATTTCGGCATCGATCAACAAAGATTGCTCACATGACAAGAGAACATAACGCTAAGAAAGCATTTGAATGCGATTATCCAGGTTGTGGATTCAAAACACTTAAAAAAGACAGATTTCAAGCACATGTTGATAAGCATGAAAATCCCGAAAAAACATTTAACTGTCCGATTTGTAATCAAGCTTTTAAATCATACAATTCCATGACTCTTCATAGAGCTAAGCATACTTCATTATCAACAACATTTATGTGCTCATTCTGCAATAAAACATTTCTAGATAGGCGTAATTATAAAATTCATTTACGTTTGCATACGAAAGAAAAGTTATTTCACTGTGACAAGTGCCAGAGAGGCTTTAATCGAAAAGAGCACTTAAAAAATCATCTAAACAGAAAGGGCCAATGTGATGTTTTTGCAGCAACAAGCAATTTAAGCTTCATTGCTTAATTTATTGGTATATTTGTTTGACGTTGTTATAATAAAAAGCTTTACATTTATAAAGAAATCAATTATCTATCGATAAAAACTTTTTTAAAATTATGAAGGCACTTGTGGCTTGAAGCGCATGAATTTTTAAGGTGACATTTCTAGACGATTTTTAAAAATTTCAACGACTTTTGATTATTCAAAATTTGGAACAGGATTTAAAAATCAAAATTTAAACTGAAATGACATGAACTTTTTAGACTACTGACCAAATTTTGGCTAATTCAAACAAAACGACGGTTAAATTGCACAAAGCTTTAGAAAGCATGCTGGTTTTGTGAATCAAATACCGAATAAAATTGATTACCAATCGAAAGGTGATTAGATTATAATTATTGGCAGGAGTAATAAAACTTCTTGATCCATTGAAATTGATAGCAACTTTAAAGCATTTAAAAAGAATGAGAAATTAATGAAATTTCTTTAGTTTGCGGACAAACCTAGACCAAAAATGATAAAAATCGTTTTTATCGTACTTTGTTTAATTTATTTCTCACTCGGTTGTAGAGTGATTGAGCAAAGAGCTAATGGAGTAACAACTGATCGTGATGACACTTCCTTCCTAGTTTTATTAGAAGGATTCATTACATATGATGAGAAAATTATGTGCAGTGGTGTCTTCATTTCTGAAAAATATATCCTAACAACTGGACATTGTGTTAATGGAACTTTATTCGTTAATGTCCATGTATATGCCCACAAATTAAGAGATGTTTATGAAGATAAACGTTCAATTTATAGAATTGAACCGGAAAATTTGAAAATCGGAAATGCACACTTAGCACTGATTAAAATGCCAGATTCCTTCGAATTCAAGACGTATTTAAAAATTGCAAAATTACCAACTGCTGATTTTGAAGTTGGAACTGAAGGAAAAACTTATGGATGGGGTCTTCTAGACTACACCGACGATCATGCAGCAGCACTTAAACAAGAATATTCTTTAAGATTCATTAATGAGACCGAATGTCATGAAGCATATCCCGACATACTTTGGAATAGTGCAACTTTTATGTGCATAAAAGCACTTTCAGGTACAAACTGCGTATCAGACAATGGATCACCATTTATGGTCAATGACATTGTTTATGGATTTCAATCTTATGGACAGTTAGAAGCTTGTGATGGAAATAAACCAAATTTGGTACAAAATGTATTCTTGCATATTGATTGGATTAAAGGAATTGCTGGTTTGCCTTAATTCTTGAAATTGGTTATTTTTTGTCTTGATTTAAATCAAATAAATTTTGAATAAATCAAATAAATTTTAAAATTTGAGTTTTTTTCGTACAAAATTTTAAACAAGTTGGGGGGGGGGGGTCTTAAAAGTCTAAGACAATGCCTCAAAGTAACGGCTATCAACCCATTTTGCTACGAAAACGTGCTAAACATTCACAGATTTTCTGTACAAACACGTTTCTACTTCTACTTATTTATTTTTTGATATGTACAGCACTTGACATTTGTGATTATTATGTCATAATACACAGTAAGTTTTATGACAGTTTTTTGATATTTTATCAGAACAGAATATCAATTTTTTATCGTCATTTATTTTTTATTTCCACCCATTTTCAAGTACAATGTAGGAAGTCGTTAAGAACTTCATTATCTGTTCAGAATGTTAATGCTTTATTTAAATTTGTCTATGAGATGATAATAAAGCTGTTTCAATTTTTTATCTCTATGAGTTTGTAGTCAGTCGTCATTCGAGTAGTAGTTAAGAAAACATTGGTGAATAATGAGTTCCGAACGAGTGAATTGGCTACTTGAGATTATCTGGTTTACATCAAAATCCATCAATATTATCATTTGGATCTCATTTTTCGTGATAATTCTTTATTACTCATTTCGTGCTGTTTACAATTTATTTGTCAAAGACGAGCAGACAAAAGTCAAGAAAGACTGAAAATTGTTAAGACATGATTAGATTAAGGTACTCAAAGACTTTTGGTGTTATCTGTTTGAGGCATGAGATTAAAAGTAATTAATAGTTCATTAAATTTCATCAGTTTGTGGATGGATATTGACTAAAAATGTTGAAAATCGTATTTCTCGTACTTTGTTTAATTTTTGTATCACGCGGATGTCGAGTGATTGAGCAAAGAGCTAATGGAGTTACTACAAAACGTGAAGATTCTTCTCACTTAGTATTATTGGAAGCATATATCGTTTACGAGAAGAACTACTTTTGTTCTGGCTCCTTAATATCACCTAAATTTGTTCTGACAAGTGCATACTGTCTTTTTGGAATCACCTTTGTTAATGTGCATGTCTATGCTAATAAATTGAGAGACGAGTTTGAGGAGAAGAGATCTATTTATAGAGTCAGCAATTCAGATTTCATGCTTGGACCACAATTTGATGGACTTCAACATTTGAATGATGTTGGCTTGATCAGAATGCCTGATTCCTTTACAGCCAAGACTTACATAGCATATGCTCAATTGCCTACTACTCCACTTGTTGTTGGAACTGAAATTAAAACTTATGGCTGGGGTCTACTCAAATTTGTTGATGATCATGCAGCATCATATAAGCAAGAACTTCCACTAAGAATCCTCAGTGAAGTTGAATGCGTAGAAGCATATCCAAACTTAAATTGGAGTCAAGGATATCAAGGACGGCTTTGTGTAAAAGCCATTTCAGGCACGAATTGTGTATCAGACTTTGGATCACCCTTTATCGTTAACAATGTCGTTTTTGGAATTCAATCTGCTGGACAATCAGAAGCATGTGATGGAAATCAACCAAATTTGATTCAAGACGTTTTCTATCATGCTGATTGGATTCAAGCACAAATCGAGTTGTAAATTTATTTTCAATCAATAAAATCATATAATTACTAAGTGTGAGAACAAGCTTTATTTCCTTATTTATTAATCTATGATACAAAGAAATCTACTTTTTTCGGCAGTAATGTAACTTTAATAGGTCGGACTTCGAATAAATTATGATCTATGGAAAAGAAGTTTTCCTTCTTTTCCTCAGAATTGTCTTCTTTTGGAATTAAGAGGACTTGTCTGGATTGTAAATTAGTCGAATTAGGAAGATCTAAAAACTTTTTATTATAAACGCGTTTCCATGATTCCCAAATATAAGAAGGTCCATAATTGTTAGGCTTATCGCCAATTTTTATCGTTAATTTTGGAGTTTCGTTCACTATACCTTCTTGACAATTTGTTGTTATTGCAAATTCTGATGTATTTATGTCAATTTCAGTTGTTTCAAGACAGTGTGGATTAAGAACTTTCGAATATTCAGGAACAACTTCTTTCGATGAATTGAACTTGGACCACCAACGAGAGTTGTGCAGCTTTTGTGATTTACTTTCAGGCTTTTCATAACAATTTGAGCAGCCAGAACATGGTGCTGAATAAATCATCTTAGCTTCACAGTTCCAGTTTACCCCATCTCTTGGAAAAACTCCGTTAAATAGACATGCTGTATAATTTCTTAAAGATCCAGTAAGCCAATATTTATCTTTTTTACGAAGAATATCATGAAATGAGCCCCAGAAAACAGATCCAACACCATAAAATACTTTCTTAGCTACTTCTTCATCGTCAGACACTAATTCAATCTTTATAACATCTTGTTTCTGTGTCTTTCCTTTAACAATTGCTAATGCTGCTTCTGCTTTTGCCTTTACAGCTTCAACTTTATTCCTCACATTTGTGTCTGAATTTAAGAACATATAACTAAACTGATTATTTAATCCGAGAGGAATGACTCCAATAATACAGTTTGCTGATATTTCATCGTTCCTTCTCAACAATCCAGTTAATGATTCAGAAATTGTTCCATCTCCTCCAGCTATGATAAAAGCATCATATTGTTCATTAATTTCCTCTCCCAAAAGACGTATAGCATGAAGATCCGATTCAGTTTTTACTATGTCTATAAAGTATCCAGCCATGTTCAAAATTGGAGCAACAAATTCATTAAAATCATCTTCAGCATTTCGTTTATTAGCTGCTGGATTTAAGATGATTAATACTTTTTTCAGCTTAGCATTAATCGGTGCCTTCATTTCTCCATATTTCTTTGCCTCAGTACAGTAATCTCTCATTACATTAGCGATTCTAGTAATTTTAAATGACTTAATAATTTTTTGAAGAATATAATATTGTGTGACTACTCACTGATATTTTTGGTGCATCCAGTTGAAACCGTATGACAAGACACCGCCGAAGAATATAGACTTTTTTGGATTTTTGCCTATCCATTTAACGAATCTTACAATTCTTGACATTTTTAAAAACGAACAGAGATTTTTTTTAAGGTATTGTTATTGTTTTGGTTCCAATGGTCGAATATTGGAAAGTTCAAAAATGCACTGGAAAGTTCAAAAATGATTGTTGGAAAATCGTATAGATCAATTTAGTTCAATCGTAAAAGTTCATAAAGTTTACGATTTGTAAAGAAACTAAATTAATTAAAATAACAGTTTAAAACGTTGAAATCTACAATAATTAATATATTTAAGCTTTCGTTAAGTCTCCTTCTATTGAAATTTAGTAAGATCTAATGACTTGCATATGAATGAACGAGATAATTTCATTTTAAAAGCAAAACGTATAAAATTAATCGAAGAGACTAAACTAAAAGAATCAAGCAGTATGGAAGTGAATAAAATGGATATAGATGATAGACGGAAGTCGAATTTTTCATCACTTGGACCATTATCTACATCGAATGGATCGATTTCGCGTGGAAATTCATCAAATAATGCTAAAGGAGACATCCGAAAGCTTGTAATTAAAAATTTTAAAAGTAAGTGCTCAAGCATGCATGCTTATTTATATCAAGTATTTAGATCATTATGTCAATGTTGAAATTTTTCTTACTACATAATGCTCATGTCTCTTTATATAGGCAAGCCTTCATTACCAGAAAATTATCAAGAACATACATGGCAAAAACTTAAGGAGGCAGTTGTTGCTATCCAGACAGCAACTCCAATTACTTATTGTTTGGAGGAATTATATCAAGCAGTCGAGAATATGTGTAGTCACAAAATGGACTCACAGCTTTATGTCAATTTGACTGGATTAGCTGAAAGTCATGTAAAAGCAAACATCAGACCATTTTTGGCTGAAAGAATAGATAAATTGGTAAGTAACAGCATTAGCTACAGTATTAATGATAATAATGAATGTATTTAAAATTACAGCTGTACCTAAAGAAGGTTAATGAATGCTGGCAGTTTCATTGCCAACAGATGATTATGATTCGTAGTATATTTTTATATTTAGATCGTACATATGTGTTGCAAAATCCAACAGTTCATTCAATTTGGTAATACAAAAATAATAATTAAGTTAATTTTAAACTCGGAACTTATCAATAATGATTCCCTATTAAAATAACGAATTTCAAAATTCCGAAACTTCATTTTCACGATTTTTTTCTTGGTATAATTTTCAAATTTTAAAAAACAGCTAGCTTCAAACATGATTTCAATTCCAAATTTTGGAAAAATAGGAAAACACAAACAGATTTTTCTACAAAACGATTGTAGAAAAGTACAATTAAAAGCTTAAAATGAAGAAAAACAATTTTTTTTGAAGACAACGGTTTTTTAAAAGTTTGAAAATTATATAAAGAATATAATATTGTAAAAATGAAGTTTCGTAATTTTAAAATTCGTTATTTTCATCAATAATATTTTAATTATATTATTTTAGGGATCTTGGTCTAGAATTATTTCGTGATCATATTGCTACAAACTCGACAGTTCAGTCGAGAACTGTTGAAGGGATTTTAATGCTTATTGAAAAGGAACGCAATGGTGAGACCGTCGATCGTACTTTATTGAAAAGTCTCTTGCGAATGTTCTCAGATCTTCAAATTTACAAAGAAGCATTTGAAAATAAGTTCTTGATAGCAACAAAGCAACTTTATCAAGCTGAAGGACAACGAAAAATGCAGGAACTTGATGTACCAGAATATCTTAAGCATGTTGATAAACGTTTGGTTGAAGAAAATGAGCGATTACTTCATTATTTAGATCAATGTACAAAACTACAGCTTATTTTTACTATTGAACGGCAGTTGATTGCAGAGCATATTACTGGTATTTTACAGAAAGGATTAGATCAATTATTGGAAGAAAATCGTGTTGCTGATCTCTCATTGCTTTATTCATTATTTAGTCGTGTTAAGAACGGAACGATTGAGCTGTGTGGGTCGTTTAATGCATTCATAAAAACAAAAGGCAAGACTTTAGTTATTGATCCAGAAAAGGATAAGACAATGGTACAAGATTTATTGGATTTTAAAGATAAAATGGATTATATTGTCTGTAACTGTTTTGAACGTAATGAAAAGTTCTCGCATAGCTTACGTGAAGCTTTCGAATACTTTATTAATCAACGTACGAACAAGCCTGCTGAATTGATTGCTAAATATGTCGATATGAAGTTACGTGCTGGAAATAAAGAAGCCACCGAGGAAGAATTGGAACAAATCCTCGATAAAATTATGGTGCTTTTCCGTTTCATTCATGGCAAGGATGTATTTGAGGCATTCTATAAGAAAGATTTAGCTAAAAGATTACTTGTCGGGAAATCAGCAAGTGTTGATGCTGAAAAGAGTATGTTGTCAAAGTTGAAGCAAGAATGTGGCGGTGGATTCACATCAAAACTTGAAGGAATGTTCAAGGATATGGAACTTAGTAAAGATATAAATATTGCATTCAGACAATATATTGAAGGAAATGCTAATTCAAAGGAGCTTGCACAATTTTATGCAATTGGAATTGATATGACTGTAAATATTTTGACAATGGGTTATTGGCCAACATATCCTGTAATGGAAGTTAATATGCCGCCTCAATTAGTTGAATATCAAAATGTTTTTACGAAATTCTATTTGGCAAAACACAGCGGACGTAAATTACAATGGCAACCTACTTTGGGACATTGTGTCTTAAAAGCACGTTTTGATCAGGGACCGAAAGATCTTCAAGTGTCTTTATTTCAATCATTAGTTCTTTTACTTTTTAATGACTGCAACGAAATGAGTCTTGAAGAAATATTACAGGCGACTAACATTGAAGTTAGTTTTGTAAGTCAAAAATACATTTTTTATTTAAACGATCTTTTCAAATTTGGATATTTTTTAACGAAACCATTATTACTTTTAAATTTTTAAAATCTGCTACATTTTTGAATCTTTAAAAACAGTTAAATATCATTATTATTTTGTAGGATGGAGAGTTGAGAAGAACTTTACAGTCTTTGGCTTGTGGTAAGGCTAGGGTCTTAACAAAAATCCCCAAAAGTCGTGAAGTTGAAGACAAAGATAAATTCAAATTCAACAATGAATTTACTGCTAAATTATTCAGAATCAAAATCAATTCCATCCAAATGAAAGAAACGGTACGTTTGCTTATTATCTGTCTATCTAATATTTATTGACTAAAATTGTTTTGCATATTCTAGAATGAGGAGCAGAAAGCAACAGAAGAAAGGGTTTACCAAGATCGTCAGTATCAAATCGATGCAGCTGTCGTCAGAATTATGAAGATGAGAAAGACGTTAAGCCATAACTTGCTTATTAGTGAACTCTACAAACAATTGTCGTTTCCAGTTAAGGTGAGTTTATATCTTTATCTTGTGGTTTCGAATTGAAATTTAATTGATCATCATTTCTAGCCTGCTGATTTGAAGAAGAGAATTGAATCGCTGATCGATCGTGATTACATGGAACGTGATAAGGATAATCAGAATCAATATAATTATGTCGCATAAAGAGTGGAACAGATTTTAATTTTGAGTGAATAAATAATAATATAAAAGATTGAAGTTTTTTGAATAAGAAAAAAATTATAAAAATAAATCCTCAATAATTACTGTTAATGTCGAAATGATAAGGAAAACTAGATGATATTGTAAAATGTAGATTTTCTTGTGTCTGTAATTGGAATTTCATAAAGAAACTCGTTATGGAATAATTAAAAAGGAACACAATTGTCTTTTTATTTCACTTTTGTCTAAATCTTCATGTTTGCCTGATGCTCATCAATTTCATTGATTAAATTATTTGCTAAATTTTGAGCTGAAATCTCTTTTCCTAAAAAGTTACTAACAAGCTGTCTAGAAGGAACTGCACCACCGTATAATAAACAATTATATCGATACTTTTCACCTTGTTCTCGATTTAACGGATCTTTTTGGAAATATTCTTGCCAAATCCATGATGCAATTGCTCGTGAACATAAATAAGAGTAGTATTTAGCACCGTATCCAACGAGGTGAGAAAATCTTAGTTGCCATGCTGTTTGAGGAACATAAGGAAGTCCATAATGTTGTTCTTGTACCATTTTTAATGTTTCTGTTGTATTTTGACGATGTGTTTCAGGTAACCCGTGATAAACTTGATCGAGTGCTGAATAAAAGACTTGAAGTTGTGTTTCACTTGCTGAAAATACATTTTTGGATGCACATAATCTTCTGAGCATTTCATCGGGCATTGGTTCTTGTGTTTGATAATGTCTAGCAAAAGTTTTTAAAACACGAGGATCACTTGCAAAATATTCCATTAAAACTGACGGCACTTCTGCAAAATCTGTACTACATCTAGTGCCTGTCACGTGCTGATATTCTGTCCTCGCTGTTAAATAATAACGGATTTTTCAAATTTTAATTTTTAACGAAACAGACTTTTAATTTACAGAGACATAAAATTTGAATTTATCGTGACAGTTATTTGATTTAAACTCACCAAGCATTGAATGCATAGCATGTCCGAGTTCATGAAAAAGATTGTCGACCATAGAAGGTGTTAAAAGTGGAGGATTCCATCTGCCAAGACTAAAATTAAGCATAACAACGACAATAGGATTCTGATATTCTCCATTTGCAAGCCTTTTCCCTCCTTGAATTGTAAAGTGGCAATCTTGATTTGGTTTTCCAGTTCTCTCAAAGAAATCACAGTAAATATGTCCAAGTAATGTGTTATTTTCATCAATTACACACAATTTATAGACATCATCAGCCCAACTTTCTCCTTTATCCATTTCAGTATTTTCAAGTCGTATACCAAAGAGAGATTTCATTAAATTATTAAAACCTTCCATGCATCCACCGAGACTGAAAAATGGCATAAATTCAGTAGCTTGCGATGAAATTTGTAAATATTTATTCTTCATTCTCGATGTAAAATATGGTGTATCCCAAGCACAAAGCGGTGAATTTAAGCCTCCATCAGATAACTTCATTTTCTGCATTATATCAAAATCTTTTTGTGCTCTTGGTCGTAGCTTCTCACTTAGAATTTCTAGAAATTCTTTTACATTCTCTGGCGTTTCCATAGTAGATGAATTAAGTGCTCGATGTGCATATGTTGGAAATCCACAAGTTGTAGCCAATTCATGTCTGCTATTAATTAAATCAGTCAAGAGCTCTTCTTGATGTGGATCTGGATATAAATAAAGTCTGTAAGCTGCTTCTCTTGCCAATGAGTTTGGAGAATCAGCATAAAGTCCCGAAACTAAGATTTTATCTCCATCTATTGAGAACAGATGTCTGATGTTTTCAGGAAGGATATTTTTATTAAGTGATCTAGCATTAACAGCACCACTCATGAATCGTTGACCAAGATATAAAATACACTCATTTAAATGTACAACTTTCTTCCGTTCCTCTTCCTCTAAATGTATACCACATTGCTCAAAATCAAATAAAAATAGCTTAGCAACGTGATTATCAATGTCTGTAGTCGAAAATTTATCTCCATGATCCACAACGCCTTTTAATGACTGAAAAAGTTCCCTGTGTGTATTTAATTTCTCAACAATTCCACTAATTGATATACAGGCATCTTCTGCAGCATGTGAATAATTAGCTTGTGGATGACTTAATCGTATGAATTCACTCAAATCTGCTACTTTACAAAGAGTATCGCTTAATTCATCGAAAATTTCCACAATCTTTCTGTCTCTCTTTTGAGATATAGCTTCTGCTATTAAATCATCTGTTCGTGAGATACAGCGTTCCTTTAATAAATAGAATCCTTCAAATCCCCTTAGTTCTGAGATCCCAAAAAGTCCCTAGGTAAATAAAAGCTCATGAATTAATTTCGAGATTCATTCATTTTATTGCCATACTTACAACTGGATTCTTTGAAAAGTGGATCTTCTTGCTTGGTCGGGTATTGAACTCGAGGAAAAATTTGCTAGTGGATACACATCTTGTTCCAAAATGCTTAATTGACTTAAAATTTAATAACTTTTGCATGGCAATATTTGTTTTTAAAACAAAAACATTCCAATTTCCAGTCAGTTCTTTCCAATAAATACTTCCATTGGAATGGTTCAAAATAGAATTGAAGTCCATTATAAAAATTTTTTTGAGTCAGATAACTAGCTTTGTCTTGCAAGTCTACAAATATTAGTTAAATTAAACGATTAGACTTTATATTAACTTCTAATTTCATACTCATTAGGTTTAAAGCCCATGTAATAAGCAAAAAAGTGTGTAAAATGGTGAGTATCATGCCAAAAATGTAAAAAAATCAGTCGACAACAAAAACAGGAAAAATATCTCATTAATAATGTATGATTATTAATCAACCATTGGCTAATTCTGTTCTGAATCTACCGTCACACAGACATGACGTCACCTTATGTCTAATAACTGTGATTCAATCGAAAAAGTATTCAATTGATTTTGAAAGAAAAAAATATCAAAATTTTGCAATCTCTCTTTTCAATTGTGTATCTAGCAAACTAGCTGCTCTTATTGTTACTTATTATGCATGCATAGTATGTGATTTAATTTGTGTGTAGAAATAGAGAGAAAGGGAAAATCGATCAATCAGTAATTTTTGTTTATCGCTGTCAGCTGTTCTCACCCATTTATTTCTTCTATCTTATCTGTTCCTTTATATCTAATTATGCTTGCTTAATCAACCTTTATTTCTCGATTTTTAGTCGATAGTCAATTCTTTTTTTGGATCTGAAAATCAGACGTTTTGCTCACAAATACCAAATAGCAATAAGACGGTAATATTAACCAGCATCTATGAGGGAATTCCACAAACTCTTATACTTAACGGTAAACATACATAGTCAACAGTCTTGTTTTTTGGAAGCTAATATTATTTATTTGCAGTTATTGTATGGATCATCCTCATACTTTTATTTACATTGTTAAGACAGCAAGCATGGGATTTTCATAGATTAGGCTTAGTGAATAGTCTGTCGGGAAAGAGATGGACTCAAATCTTTTATGCTCATGGCAACAATTCAGAAATACTAAATAGTTTAAATAGTAATGAAATGAACTCGAATCATGATTCAAATTTTGATATGGAGACTAATGAGCAAGCAACGATAAGAATATCAAGACAGCCATCAGTCAAAGACACTGGATTTTTTTCGTGGATTGTTGCAACATGGAAGCTTCGAAAGGATCAAATCCTAAAGCATTCCGGACCAGATGCTGTACATTATCTGTCATTTCAACAGCACTTGATTGTCGTTATGGGAATCATTTCATTTGTTTCAATTGTCATAATATTACCTATTAATTTTCAAGGTAATTTATCAGGAGATGTCAATTCCTTCTCACACACAACAATTGCTAATCTCGATCCAAACTCTAAACTTTTATGGGTTCATACGATTTTTGCAATACTTTTCGTACCACTTGTTGTATTGGTTATGAGACGATCAAGTGGGAGAAATGCTTTCAAAGTCGCACCAACACGAACAATTATGGCTGTTGGAATTTCAAAACCAGACTGCAACAGACAAATCATACAAAACTATTTGCAACAACTTTTTCCGGACATTGAAATTCGTGACATACAGCTTGCGTATAACGTAAAGAAATTGACAGAAGTAGCTCAAGAATATGAGAAAGTGATTGAGGCAAGGATTTATTGTGAGCAGCATCGAGGATCAATAAAAGTGAAACCTAATTGCATGACATGTAATACAGTTGAAGCACTTGAGTTTTATAAAGGAGAAGAGCAGAGATTGTGTGGGGAAGTTGCAAGACTTCGTGCTATTGCCTTAAATGATGCTTTAGGAATCGCTTTTATATCGGTATCATCAACGGGAGCTGCAAAGCAAGTTATTATTCATTTTAAACCGACGGCTGTTAAAGATTGGAAATTAAGCTACTCGCCATTGCCAAGTGATATATTTTGGGAGAATTTGACACCGAATACTGCAAAATGGTATTTGAGATGGTTCCTAGTAAATGCATTTCTATTCATTTTCCTGTTTCTGTTCACAACGCCAGCTTATCTTGTTGGAATATTAAGATCAATGGCATCAAAAAATGAAATAATTGATAATCTTACCTCACAGTCACCTTTAGTAACTGAATTTTTGCCTACATTATTACTTTGGAGTTTCACAGCAATAATGCCTTTAATTGTATCGTTTAGCGAAACATGGCTCAACCATTTTACACGTTCTGATTACAATTATGTGGTGATGACAAAAACTTTTGGATATTTATTATTCATGATTCTAATTCTGCCTAGTTTGGGTCTTGCATCGGCATCAGCTTTTCTCGAATGGAGCTTTACAGGAGCTAATAAGAATGAGACTTATCGATTTGAATGTGTCTTTTTGCCTGATCGAGGAGCTTTCTTTGTTAATTATATAATCACAATGACATTTATTGGAACGGCTCTAGAATTAATGAGATTTCCCGATTTAATTGTCTACATTTATCGATTGATGACATCAAGGAGTGAAGCTGAAACACCATTCATTAGGAAATCAATTATCATAGAGTTCCCCTTCGGTATACATTACTCTTGGCAACTATTAGTCTTTACAATGGCTGTATTTTATTCAGTTGCATGTCCTCTAATAACACCGTTTGCCCTTTTGTATCTTATAATGAAAAACTTTAATGACAAGCATAATCTTTATTTTGCGTACGGACCATCCCACATGATAAGCCAAGGTGGTGGAAAGATTCATTCGACTGCTGTGACAATGACAAAATTCTCTGTCGTCTTTCTGTTAATAGTATTAACTGGAATATCCTATTTTCGTGACGGTAATCAATGGACTTTAAGGACCATGTTTACGGGAATGTCTCTATTGATTTCATTGACACTTTTTGGATTCATGAGTCCAATTAAGAAATGCACGACAAAGCCATTGCCGATTATTGAGGATTACACTTTGCCTCAGCCTGGTAAGTTGATATTCTCATTGGAATTAAATTTTTTACTTCCATTGGATTAGTTTCAAATTGAATTGCGTGCCTTATCATTCTACAAAGAATTTTAATCTAAATTTTTGTTCTTATTATGTCTGTCTTTTAGTGTATATTGCTGACGTTTTTCTAAACAATCGAGTTATGGGAAACTCACCAAGTCATTTGAGTTATGGATCGTCGGACGTTACCGAGTCAGTTACAACTTCATCACCCCAAAGAGTTTAAATAGTGATTCTGTTCTTCATAAGCTATTGATATTTTTTTTTAGATAAATCATTGTGATTTTGTATTCCGCATCTTATCATTCTGTAAATTGATATTTTCATGTATTATTAAAGAATTTGTTTATTGTTATTATGATTATTAAAATATTATTTTTATTCCATTGTTCTAATCATATTTTTTTTACAATTAAACACAAATAATATATTTTCATCCCTAATTTGTAATTTTAAAGTTCTTAAAAATTGTATTGAATTTGTTTTAAAAAATAAAACACTTCAAAATTTCGATTGTTTTAATTCAAATGTTTTCATTGAAGAATTTTGCGATAAATAACGATTTTTTTTGAAATTTCAATTCAAATACTAGAAAGATTTCCATAATTTTATCAATCGTTATATAAAATTTTAAATACATTCTAGTAAAGTCAATTTATTTTAATGTTCAATAGTGAACATCCTTAAACATATTAAAAATTTTAACTACATCAAATAATCCTTTTACTTATTATCTGTTTCAATAATATCTAAGGCCTTAGTGCAATTCTATCAGTTAAATTACTTTACTTTAATATAACTTAATGTTAATTTTCTTCTTAAAACCATAATTTACGTGTAAAATTAAAATTATTAATGTACTTGACGTTTCTTTTGAAGGTTCCATCATAGAGTTAAATAAAATATTTGTTATATTTACAACAAAAAATAGAAATTTAAATTATATTATTTTTTTGATTACACGATCGAGGAAGAATTTTAGTTCAATTAAAAATAAAACAATATAATAACTGGGAATATAAATGAGTGAGCAATTTAGTAACAAGAATTATTCGAAAGGTTCGAAAATGGCACAAAATAAAGTATTTTTTTTTTTCATTTCATCTAAAATAACATTTAATGGCAATGAAGGCAAAGAGTCATAATCAACATCAATATCGGAAAGGATTATGTGGAATTACTTTTATCTTAGCTGTCAAAAGCTGCCTAATATTGAAGATTTATTGTTTTGAATTGGTTCCCAAAAGTTAAACGGTTTTTATTATTTCAAATTTTACCGGTTTTCAAAAATTCAAATGAACTGAACTAAAATGAACTTTATTTTGCTGAACAGCTGTGTACTTTTAAAATTTTCAAAAGAATTTAATCAGTTATAATTTTAAAATTGTTTTGAATTGGTTCCCAAAAGTTTAACGGCTTTTATTATTTCAAATTTTACCGCTTTTCAAAAATTCAAATGAACTGAACTAAAATAAACTTTATTTTGCTGAACAGCTTCTGTGTGCTTTTATTATATTCAAAAGAATTTAATCAGTTATAATTTTATTTATAGTTCCCAAAAGTTTAACGGCTTTTATTATTTCAAATTTTACCGCTTTTCAAAAATTCAAATGAACTGAACTAAAATAAACTTTATTTTGCTGAACAGCTTCTGTGTACTTTTATTATATTCAAAAGAATTTAATCAGTTATAATTTTAGAAATTGTTTTGAATTGGTTCCCAAAAGTTTAACGGCTTTTATTATTTCAAATTTTACCGGTTTTCAAAAATTCAAATGAACTGAACTAAAATGAACTTTATTTTGCTAAACAGCTGTGTACTTTTAATATTTTCAAAAGAATTTAATGAGTTATAGTTTTAGAAATTGTTTTGAATTGGTTCCCAAAAGTTTAACGGCTTTTATTATTTCAAATTTTAAAGGTTTTCAAAAATTCAAATCAACTGAACTAAAATGAACTTTATTTTGCTGAACAGCTGTGTACTTTTAAAATTTATTTCAAATTTTAAAGGTTTTAAAAAATTCAAATGAACTGAACTAAAATGAAGTTTATTTTGCTGAACAGCTGTAAACTTTTAAAATTTTCAAAAGAATTTAATCAGTTATAATTTTATAAAATGAGTTCCCTTAATTAATTTACAATTCCACATACAAGCATTCCGATTTCAAAATTGATTCCTTATCTCTGATAGAATGTCTGATAAATTCTATTATAAATTACGGCAATATCATTGTCAACATTTTTTTAAAAACATTGTTATTAGCACTTAGAAAAAGACACTTTTCAATTTTCAACAGTTTGGTGAATTTTCTCTTTAAGTTTCCACCAAAAGACACATTTTTAATTTTCCGAAAAAATGTAGGAAGCTGCACTTTTGGATCATTAATAAAATCATTGCACTAATTTAATAAAAAATGTTTAATTTAATTAAATGTAGGTAGTCAAAAAGAGTTTTTACGATTAAAAATATTCGATCTCTTAAAAAAATTTAAATCTCTTAATCTAAATATATGTAATGTAAATTAATGATGTATTTGATGTGACAAATGAATGATTAAATGAGCCAGTCAGATGTTTAATAAATTAATTATTTAAACACAAATCTCACCATTATACGTAAGTTTGACATTTTCGTCATTTGAAGCCATTTTGTACAGTGACTTCTTTATTCTTAATGCCGGTAATCGAACATTTGGATTGTGATGCCAGCATTCTTTCATGAGTTTTGACATTCCATTTAATAAAGGATCTGAAGTCCATCGGTTTGGAATGGATGGTCTAAAGCCTTCAACGCAAACGACTTTGCGCATTTCTTCGAATGATGGATCTGATGGAACAACGTCATAATACGGCACTTTATATTCTTCTGCGATGCCATTACTTAAAGTTCGTCTACACACTTCCCAATATACAAGGCCAAGTGCATAGATATCGCCTCGACGTAATGACTCAAAGCATTCCATATTAATACTAGAATATAATTTTATGCTTTTATTATTAATAATAATCAGTTTTTAAAAAAAGCTTTTTGCTCATTCTTACCTTTCATCCAAAACTTCCGGAGCCATATATCTCTTTGTACCAACTTTTGGATTATTTCCAATGTCAATCTTCCCGTCCTTTTGTGTGTGAGTAACTGCCAAGCCTATTAAAAATAAAGCAGTAAATTAAAAATAAATCCACAGTTTAATCCTTAAATTTAAAATTTGTGCAGCTTACCCATATCAGCAATGACGCATTGTCCATTCATTTTGACCAAGATGTTCTTTGATTTCAAATCACGATGAGCAATAGCCGGTTTTCCTTGTTTTCCGAAAATCTCTGTATGTAAATGAACTAAACCTGATGAAATGGATAAGCAGATCGTCATCATTTGGTGATGTGTTAATGCAGTTCTATTAAGATGGTCAAATAATGAACCGAGTTGATAATAATGCGTAATTAACCAAAGCTGTGTGCATGAATTTCTTGAAGTCATATCTGAACCAATATATCCAAGAATATTTTCGTGTCTTAATAAAACTGTTGAATAAATTTCAGTTTCTCGTTTCCATGATTCTTCATCACGACTGAAGAATATTTTTACTGCAACATTTTCACCATGCCAAATCGCTCGCCAAACTTCACCATATCTTCCTCTACCAATACATTCCGCTAATGTCACTTGTCGAGCTAAAGTCCTCTGAATTAGTAAAGGCAATCCACTTCCCGAACCCGATGTAATCGATTGATCGAAGTATTCCTGCAAAGAAATATAATATTTTTTAATGGCTTTTTAAATAACTCTGTAAGAGATTAAAATAAAAATGTACTTTTATGGACTTGATCATTAAAATTTTTAAGCTTTATGATTTTTTTGAGAGTTTAACGAACTTTTGAGAATCGAATTTAAACTGAACTGAAATGAATTTTTTAACGAACTTTTAAAAATCAAATTTTTGAACCAAAGAGAAACGAACTTTTTCGTTCAGTAATGATCCACAAGTGTGATTAATTAGGTACACAAGATACTAGTGAGCCAAAAAAACCCTTTTTTATTCTTCTAAGCTACTAGCTTATAACGAAAAAACAGGGTTACTCATTAAGTCAAAGAGAAATAAATAAAAATAAAGACTTACGCGAAGTGTGCTGTCTCCACAAGCATGTGATCGTTTCAGTAAATCATCACTCGCATAGTAAATATCGGCGTCTTTTGAATTTCGCGCATCAATTAGTCTACGTTTATGATTACGTCTCATACATAAAATGATTGCTATTGCGAATAACCCAACGATAAATACAGGTCCGAATATTGCTAAGCTTAATTTAAGCATATCGTCAGTTGAATTATCGGTTGTAACTTCAGTTTTAAATTGCGGTAATGATGGAAAGCTTCCATTATTGCAAAAATCTCCTGTACAGCACTCGATATTGTATGTTCCAAGTCCACTTAAGGCACTTGCATCACGTTTCTTCGGTCCAGCATTAATATCCTTTTGACTACAATATAATGGTAAGTGTTCAAATTTTGTAGTACATCCTCGCGAAACTCTCTCATTGCCACTACTATCTCTGACAGTCGATTTCCAGCAAGTTATAGCATTTTCGCAGACGTAATCTCCAAGCGATGTATTATTTTTGCATTCCGAACTCTCACATACATGGCATTTAAATCTGTTCATGAAGAAGTAAAGTGAGTTTTAATCATCAAGTAAGTCAAAATAAATAAAATGAAAATTGTAAATAAAAAATAAGCACAACAGATAAAGTAAATCCTTAATATTTGTGTTACCTCTTCTTTTTCATCTTCATTCTTCTCTTTGATTTGTTATGTCTCGTTCTTTTTACAATACATTTTTGTTAGCAATAGATAGCGTAATAGAGAGTGAAATTAGTTCTAATATATCTAATCTAATGGCATTTATTAAAACTATGACTATGTTAAGGAATTTCTAAGCACAAAAAAAAATTTAATAATATTATTCATATTTACCTTGGAGTTGCATCTATCGAATTTCTTATGACTATTTCCCCATTGTTATATTTGTGGTCTAAATGCTTAGCATCTAGCGATTCTTTTAAAAGAATTCCTGGATCATGTTCGATGCTAGCTGTAAATTATTCAATTATTCAGCATTAATCAGTTGCTTTATACTGGATCTTTTTTGTATAATCATAATGTATTAATATTATTGAAATAAAGTTGCAAATCACAGATTATGCGTTATCTGATTTTTATGAGATGAAAAAAAAAATAATAATAATCTTCGCAGTACACATATTGGCATTTTTTCACTATTTCTATGCCATAATCGATCAACGAGCAAGATATTTCAATAAACTGTGATTCTATTAATTAAATTAACAACTTTAAAGATCATAAAACACACACCTAAACAGAAATTAGCTAGAAAAACTGAAAATAAAAATTTTAAGAGAACCATTTTTAATTTTTATTCAACTAATCAGCAAAAAGTGCACTGTTATTGATTGATCACTATGTCCAGTTTTGAGTTGTTCTTCAACAACTTTATATGAGCTTATTATAAGTGGTTCTCGACGTGTTTTTAAGGATTTTGCTTAACGGAAATAAATAATTGAATTATTCACTAATACTATCATGCAAAACATCAAAAATTAAATTCTCAAAATTCTTAATTATTCAATCATTAATCCCAAGGTAAGCGCATTAATCACGAAAATAGGCAGTGACTGACTTACTCAACATATAAACAGTAGACCTAAACATGTAGATCAAACATTAATGCATAAATTTTTAATCAATTCATCATA
The DNA here is from genome assembly GCA_917627325.4 of Chironomus riparius. Classification (NCBI taxonomy): domain Eukaryota; kingdom Metazoa; phylum Arthropoda; class Insecta; order Diptera; family Chironomidae; genus Chironomus; species Chironomus riparius. Next base: position 59,100,797 of record OU895877.1, read on the forward strand.
ATAAAGTATAAAGATCAGAAACTATCCTTTACCTGTTAATTGCTATCATGTCCTTAGCATAATTCATCTAAATTGAGGTAATAAAGTTGAGCACAGCTAACGACGAATTTGAATTTTGAAAACATTTGAAAGGTTTTTTTTGTGATAACAATTCTTTTAAACTTGCTGATTTTTTAACGTCTAGAATTATACCTAAATATAAGTAATAATAGTTTGAAATGGGTAAAATAATTAATTCAGTGATAAGATTAAATAACAGACAATATGGAAAATGTGAGTATTCAAGGATTTGCTTCATTATGTTTAAAAGTGTTCAAAAATAATCAAAATATTGAGACGTAAATTTCCCGCCTTGTTTTCTTCTTCCTCAGATTATGAGAATTCATACGATAATTCACTTTCTCGGCTAATGGTGAGGCCGTGGGATAATTGGAGAGGAATAAATGCATCAGGTGTTGGAGAACTTAATTCTGATCCACCAATTTTTGCTGCAAAATTCGCAACACTTGAAAATTATAATCATATACTAGCTATAGCTAATGAAGATGGAAGGATTGCCTTACAAAATACATTTGTTAAGAAAACTATTAATGAAGAACTATCGCTGGAAGGTGATCAATGTCATTTTAATGCAGTATTTGATATTGCATGGATGCCTCATCATTTAAAACTCATTTCTGCATCTGGAGATCATACAGCACGTCTTTGGGATGTAAGTACATCAAAACTGACAAGCATACGTGAATTCAATGGACATTCGAGATCAGTAAAGGTTGCGACATTTCCTAAAAACAATTGTAATATGTTTGCAACAGGCGGAAGAGATGGTAATATTATAATTTGGGATACACGGACAAATCATGAAGTTATACAGCATTCAACCACAAACATTGAGAATAGAATTCAAAATGCTCATTTTGGAAGTCATACAGGTCCAGCAACACCATCGAGTCGACGAAGAAATGCTAGAAATACAACTCCCAAACTCCCTACAAATGTCACAAATTCTAGTGTTACAGGACTCGTTTTTCAAGACGAAAATACACTCATCTCCTGCGGTCCTGGAGACGGATTCAGTAAGTAGCTTCATTACACAAAAATAATTAATTATAAATATTAATTGCCATTTTAATCAACAGTAAAAGCTTGGGATCTTCGACGATGCTATTCGACACTAAAAAAGGAACCAATTTCAAAATATAATCTTCCATACGCCGGCTCATCAACATTAAAAGGCTTTACAAATTTAATTGTGGATGACGACGGATCACGACTTTATGCTAGTTGCATGGACAGCAATATTTATTGTTATAACATCTCAACATTTTCAAAAGATCCATTTATGGTCTATACTGGAGCACAAATTAAATCATTTTATATCAAAACATGCTTGAGTCCTGACGGTGAATATTTATTAAGTGGAAGTAGTGACGAGAAGGCATACATTTGGAATGTTAAAAATCCAATTCCATTAGTGTCACTTGTTGGACATGCATTTGAAGTCACGAGTGTAGCATGGAGTCATCATCAAAATAATTTAGACGGTGGAAATATGTGCATAGTGACTTGTTCTGACGATGCATGCCATAAAGTATGGCGAATTGGACAAGAAGAACTACCAAAAGATGAAGAAGTTCTTCTGCGTGGAAATGCTGAATTAAATCCAGAATATTATTCATCCTATAAAGTCAAACAACCACTTCCAATAAAACAACAATTTAAATTGCTGGAATCAACACCAAGATCAATTAAAAGATTTATTGAACAAAGTGAAACGACTCCCACAACAATGAATAGCACAATTAAAGATAATTCCTCGGTTATATCGATTAATACAGGACGTAAAAGATCATTTCATGAGATTTGTGACCATGAAAGTGACAATCAAAAAAGTGATGTAAAACGACCTAATCTTGAGACTCGTGGTCGACGACTTTTTAGTCCAAATGACTGTTCTGCGACATATCATGAAAATGATTTAATAATTGATGGACCATCGAGATCACTTACAACAATTTTAGAGGAACTAGATTCTCCACAAAGTAAAAACTTCCAAAATCATTCTCCGTCACCAGTTAAGAGACAATTAAATATTCTATGCTCACCAGAACCTCTTCGTAAATTTGCATCTCCACTCAAAAAGGATCGTAGCTTAGCATTATTAAATTCACCAACTACAAATCTCCCAAACTATGTATTAGATCCACGTGAAGCACCTCATCTTACAAATTTAGCATCACCACAACGAAAAGTTAAGAAGGAAAATGTAGATTGGTTGACAAAAATGAGAAAACAGAAATTGTTATCATTAGGAAATGGACTCGAGAGGAGCTTATTAAGTCAGCAGTCGCAGTTGACGATAGAAAATCTTAGTGATAATGTTGATAAATTAAAGTCTATAGAGAACAAGTCTGATAATAATGATGGAAAGAGAGTTCAACAGAAGAAGAATGGCACATCAATTCTGAAATTCTTTTCAGTAAAGCCAACAACTAGTTCCTCATGAAATTGTGTAAGAGAAACTATTCATATCCATAAGAAAACAGAGAATGAAACGCTTTCATACATACTAATTTTAGGTAATAAACATTTTATTGAAAAAACTTCAATTTTTGAAAATCATTTCTTTTTAGCCGTTATTTTTCATATATTTTCAGCATATTATTCAAATAATTTTTGACCGTTACTTATTATTTAAATATTTTAAGGCACACACACACACTTCAGTTCTCCTTCTTTATGACTTGTCTGGCTAATCCTATTTCTTTGTAGATCTTGCGAATAATTCCAAAAAGTAGAATCAAGTGACAAGCATGAAGTAATATACTTGAAAAGTTTGTTGATGGATATTGGTTCCAACAGAATTCTATCGAGAATAAAATCAGTATCTTGAAGCTTGTGTGATATTCTGTGAACCATGATAAATAAGGCAGTGAATGGAAGTACCAAATGTAGAATTGATAATGTAGTGATCTCGAGCAGACAACACCAATGAAATTAATTAAAAATATTGGCAACAGAGCAAGTTGGACGCATTGATCAAAATGAATTTCAATTTTCTGTGGATCTTCTTCCTCTTTTGTTTGTGGCATTTGCTGCTTATCGCCAAATTGATTTTTCATTCCTTTTTCAAATGAGTCCATAAATTTCTTTTGTTCCGGTGTAATTTCCTCTTCGTCTGCCTTCTTTGTAGCCTTTCTCATCTTCTTCCTGACTAGATCTTCAATTTCTCTATTTTCAGCAGCAATTTGTGGCTCAAATTGAGCTTGTAACGTTCTTAATCTTGCATAATTTTTGAAAAATAAGTAGCAAGGCTTAGCAACGATAATTATTAGAATTATATGCAGAACCAACAGTCCAAGATGAAACATTCTATTCTCAAACATTTCTCTGTCTAAGAATCTATAGTTGACTGTCCATTTATGTTCAAAAATTCTTCCCAAATCGAAACTTCCTTTTATGTACTCAACTGGATATGTCATTAAAAATGGAGCACCAATAATTAATTGTACAGCTGCACAAATTGATAGCTGAATAATTGTGTTTATATAGCCCAAGGATGTTATATACAGCATCAAAATTGCCGGCGCAAAAAGTAATATATTCATCTTAATTCCAACGGCTAAACTGAACATAATACTTCCAACTGTCCATTTTCGGTCCATAAAGAGATTCAAGGCAATATAAAAGAACAAGATTGCTACCGGATCATTAAAAAGTCTCAGTGAATAAATCGAATGGACTCGATAAGATGTAAAGACACTAAGAATTATTACGTATGGTGGAATCTTCCTTGTCTTTGAGTAAAGTCTAAGAACCAGCCATAATTGTAGCAAATAGATCGCAATGAATATGTACTGAGCAAGTTTTACATTACTTCCACGAGACGTAACGAAATACAGTAATGAGTAGATGTAGAGGAAAAACGATGGATAGACAAGAGGCCCCGTGTCTCCTATAAATAGAATCACAGTCAGTAAAATCATTAGGGGTCATTTTGAATGAAAACTACAAACCTTTTAGCTGAGAATAATCCAGTGTTCCGTTAAGGAATCCTTCACATTCTTGCATATATGCTATCCAGTCTATTTCAGTGTATTTAACTTTTACAACTATTAATATATTTAATGCCAACTCGGCGAAAAGAATGAAATAAGTCAAGAAAGATAATTTGTCAGGTGAAAAGATCAGTGACTTGACAAAGTCAACTGTAAGATATTTCCTACAGAATTCTTGGATCTTGCCCTTCTTTTCCGCTTTCTTCTTTGTTGGTGCCATTTCTTATTTTGTGTCTTTTATTTTGTTCCTTAATTTTCTTTAGAATTCATTGGAATTGAAAATTTTGAACCATCTGGAACATTTTGAACTTCATTGGAAATTGCTCGATAGACTAAGTGTATCGGGTAGAAACCTAATGTGCATATATTCACACCGTACCATATAAAGTCTTGTTGAAAGAAAAAGCTTTACTGAGCATAGGTTTAAAAGTTTAAAGCATGATGGGTTTGCTGAGCTTTGATCATCATGTGATTGAATGTTAAAAGCTTGATGGGCTGTTTCTCGCTTATTCAAAAACAATACAATCAAATATGAATACGGTGTGAATATATAAAATATCAACAAAGTAAGCGATGAAAATGTGAATAGTAAATTTATATTAAATTTTTCAACTTGAGAACATTTTTTATTGGTGTAATAATGTCGGATGTTAGCTTCAGGTACGTAAAAACTTATTTAAAAAGAAAGCTGGAAAAATCACCGTTTCAATTTATCTAAAAATAAACTTCTGGAGATAATGGTTCAGGCATATAAAGAGTAAGTCATACAGAACAGTTGAAAACTTATTATTTTTATTTTGGGGCACAAGATGACTCAAATATAACATGATTTAACATGAGGTAATTTAAGATCTTGTTATACATTTCAAAAAATATCCTAGCAGAAATTTACCAGTAATTTCCTAGTAATTTACTGGATAACTTTCCATTTGCTACTTGCTATTTACCAAGGCGTGGAAACTTTGAGAATCTATCTGGGGGGCCGTTCACTTATTACGTTACGCAAAAAAACGACTTTTTTCACCCATCCCCCCTCCCCCCTTGTTACAATATGTTACAACTCACAACCCCCCCCCCCCTGAACGTTTATAATTTATTTTATTTTGATAAAAAGGTGGAAAATTTTAAAAATTGTTTTTGGTGTGAATTTGTAAACAAATTTTTTTCGTGAACTTTTTTTTGAAAGACAGACTACAGTTAGAACGTTACATATTTCTTGACACCCCCCCCCCTTATGTTACATTTTGTTACAATTTTTCAAAAATTAATATTATTAAAATATAACATAAATTGTTACAAAAAAGCAGTGTTGAAATCTGCCTATACTTCTGCAAAAAGACACTTTCTATATGAAGAATTTATCTTCTGCAGATTTCTGTCTGCATGTAGATTAAAAAAAGTATCTACATGAAGAATCTATCTTCCAAAGAATTCTGTCTTCCACAGATTTCTGTCTGCATGTAGATCAAAAAAAGTGTCTACATGCAGAATCTATCTTCCAAAAAATTCTGTCTTCCACAGATTTCTGTCTGCATGTAGATCAAAAAAAGTGTCTACATGCAGATTCTGTCTTCCAAAGATTTCTGTCTTCCACAGGGTTTGTCTGCATGCAGATTATTATATTTTGATATTTAATAAATATTTTTAAATCAAAAACACATAGAAAGATTTAGGATACAAAATAAAACAACGAAATTAATTTTGCAAATTAATGTGGATTCTTCTTCACTTCCTCTGACAAGTCTCTTTTATAAAAAAATGATCAAACATTTACGGGCTTTTAAAATTAATAAAAAGGGTTTTTTCATTTAGATTTTCTCGTTGTCAGAAAAATGCTTAATAATAGCATAAATACACTGAGTTACGCTTTTTATTAAGTATTCGATACGCCAATAAAACGATAGAACTGAGAAAACGTAGAAGGCTACGATGTCTGGTTGCTTCTATCTCAATCAATAAGCTACCTTTTTGAAATAAGTTTCAAAAATGCACTAAAAATGGATATTTTCAGTAACATACACACAATTTATCCACATTCACAAAATCACCATTCGCCACATTTGTCATCAGATTCATGAAAAGAAAAAAATATTTTGGATTAGTGTTTTATATTTGATTAAAATTAAGCTTCTCTGTCAGCCCAATTCGTACATTTTTACGAACTCTGTAAACCGTTACCTACAAATTGTAAGAAAATATTTGCATTTCGAGGTAATCGGGAAAATTTGAAAATGATTTGACCGTTAAAAGTACTTATTATTGTTAATTTATTGTAAAACCACACTTTTTCATTAAAATATAATAATCTGCATGCAGACAAACCCTGTGGAAGACAGAAATCTTTGGAAGACAGAATCTGCATGCAGACACTTTTTTTTAATCTACATGCAGACAGAACCCTGTGGAAGACAGAATTCTTTGGAAGATAGATTCTGCATGTAGACACTTTTTTTGATCTACATGCAGACAGAAATCTGTGGAAGACAGAATTCTTTGGAAGACAGATTCTGCATGTAGATACTTTTTTTAATCTACATGCAGACAGAAATCTGTAGAAGATAAATTCTTCATAAAGATAAAATCTTTTAAAGATTCTGTAGTCTTTGTCTATGGAAGACGTCTGTCATTTCAACACTGCAAAAAAGTGATCAAAACTTTGAAAATTTAAGAGAAATTTTATCGAAACGGTATGAAAATTGTCTCAAATGAAATCAAAATGTCAACAAAACAAAATTTAAGTTATGTTTAAATATATTAAATATTTAAATTATCGGTAACACCAGAAATGTTTGACTATGAAGACTTGAACTTTTCTTAAAGAACATCAAAATAATTTAAAATGGTTTTTAAATTCAAGACAAATGCATTTCGGTAAATAATGAGCATTTTTATCCATTAAAAAACTATTTTTTTTGGAAAATCTGTGATTTTGGGGCTTAGGCTCAATCAATTTTTTTTTAAGATTTACAACATTTTTGAAAAATTAGATTCAAAAGAAAAACATTTGAAACTTAAATTTATTTTAATCCAATGTCTGTAAACAGAATTAATATCAGTTGGCTTTCGAAAATTTTGAAAAAATTCGTAAATGATCAATTTTAAAAAACAAATATACGTTAGTAATTTTGTCATATTTGAAAATTAAAAATACGTTAGTAATTTTGGAAATCATTAAAATATTTATTTACTTTAAAATTTAATTATTTTTTGAGGCAAATTCATTTCTTTTATGCATAAAGCGACCCTGATACTGTAACTTCTTCCTGAATTCAACAAATGCTTTAATAAGCTTATCGATAGTTTCCTTGAAATAACATTTTTTGTATATACTTACAAGAGATGGAAATGCATCCGCATTTAATCGTACTCTCTTTGCATTCCTATTTACCATAGAGTGACAAAAATGAAGAACGCACAAAAAATACTTTTTTGACTGAATATATTGAATTTCATGATATTTTAAATAGTCGATCCATTTTCCTCGATGTATCGAACTCTCTGGAAGTTCAAATATGGGGATGTTGCTATTTCCTCTTCCTTTACAGCTTTGAATTGCACAAATTTTAACCATTTTAAAAAATTTCGAATTTTTGAATTGAAAATGTAAACAAATTTTCATAACGAACATTTTGAATTCAAATTTTTTTCCCGCGTTCGAAAAATAAGATCCTTCGAAATCGAAAAATAAGATCTTGTTTACAGACATTGGATTTTAATATAACCAAAGGTCGAACAAATTGAGCTTTAAATCTGAGCTACGAACACAATTGATTAGAAGCTTTATTAATTATAAGGTAATAACATTCACTTGAAGTTTCTTCGATCTAAACCAGCTTCAAAAAAATTAAAATTAAAATTGAAAAAAAAATTGAACCCATGAAAATAAAAATTTTGCTTGTAAAATGAAATCAGGATTTTCAATCCCGGAATTACGGGATTACGGGGTTAAAAATTTCTAATCTGGACAATAAGGAAAAAGTTGACAATAAGACTTTAAAGCTTATTAAAGTTTTAAAGTTTAAATTGAAATTTTTTTTTATATAAAAAGACTTTTTGATAAACAAAACATTTTATTTCTGATTTGAATTTAACTGAATGTATTCAATTTTAAAGTTCATCAGATTGTAAGTTTATAAAATTAAGATTAAGGTAATCGAAAATTTCAGTTTTAGAATATTTAAGTCGAGTCCGAGTCGACTCGACTCCATTCAAAATTTCATTGACTTCGAGCTCTGTTAAATTCAACACAAAATACAATTTTTTTTAATATTCTTACTCAACCTTAATTATTTGCCTGATTGATAAATTATTAAGTTTAACTGCACCAAAAATAACCTTAATTTATGAATTATAAATGTTAATAAGTTATTTAAATTAAATAGAAATTAAAGTACCATAAAAACTTGTTCACACGAAATGACCAGAAATTAGTCGACATGAGTTGATTCGACTCCATACAATATATTTGAAGTAAATTTAAAAGTTTTCAATACAAATTTTTTTCCTTTTGAATCAAAATATTTCATTTTGTTTAAAAATTATAAATTGCAAGTAGGGATAGACTGATTTTATCCTTTTAAATTTCTGTCATATTAACCACTAGCAGTTAAGAGCCCACAACTGGTCCAGTTTTGTGTTAATATGCACGTTACAATTCGGTACCATGTGCACCAGTCAAAAACATTCAATAGCACCTACCTCCTATGCAAAGCCAGTAATGTGCAACTTTCAAAACCCTTTAATTTATTAACCGGCACTGCCGATGTTTGTTCGCCCTTAAATAAGTAAACTTCTATTGTTAAATATAGCTAGGTCATGTTTGGAACCAAAACCAAAGATCCAGTAACATAACAGTCATACTTGGAACCAAAAACTAAGATCCAAGATTATATAAGTCATATTTAGAACCAAAACCATAGATCCAGTGGGTAATTGGTCATGTTTGGAATCAAAAACTAACATCCAGTATCATATAAGTTACGTTTGAAACAAAAAAAAAAAAAATTGAAAAAAAAAATATTTTTCGTGGGATAATATGGTATACTAGTCAGTTCGCTTCCAATTTAACTAGTAATTTACCAGCAAATTTTTAAAAAATTTAAATGCATATAACCGTTGATTTCCACGTGTTTTTTTGATTTTTCTTATTTGTGTAAATTATTGTAAAAGTATTAGTGTGTACTTATTTAAAGATATATAAAGTACACTAACACTATGAAAAAAATAAAAGACTTAATTTAATTAAGTCGAAAACTGATGAAAGCCCATGACTCGCACGCAAACCTGAGGAAGATAAATAATTAATTGAAAGTCACATACAAATTTGGATCGGACCTTATAAAGGTGATTTCTGCGCGCTCATGTGAAGTATATGGCAAAATGCCAAATTAAGAACAAAATTTTTTATGACGCAAAAAATTCTTTTTTGATGATTTTTCGTAGGATTCGAACTTAAGAAGATTTGATCAAACATTTTACATGGTAATTTCCTAGTAATTTGCTAGTAAATAGCAAGTGGGCTTGGTCGTTTGTTGAATAAGTGTCAGAAATCAAAAAAATGTTTACGTTTTTCTCTTTTCCTGGATATCTACGTAATTATCTCAATAATTAGTGTTATTAGTGTCATTATGAGTACCTTTAATTTAAAATAAACTTAAAGGAACAACGCATCAAACACGCAGGAATTAGCAAGTATTAAGTTAAAAACGAATATCAACATCCAGGAAATAAACTGTATCTTTTGTTTTTCTGAAGAAAAAATTCATTTAAAAAGAAGAAAATTTTCATACAAAATTATTCATCAAATATTTATGACGTCACAAAAATAAAAATTGATAATTTCCAAAATTGCAATTTTGGAAAATAAACAATTTCCAAAATTGCAATTTTCTGAAATTGACAAAATTGCAAAATTGCTTTGATCAAAATTGGCAATTTTCATAATTTTCATTTTGATTTATTTTCAAAATAGAGCAATTTTCATTTTATTTTCAAACTCTGATTACAATGCTCAAAAGAAAACATTGATATTAATTTAAATGATATTTTGCAAAATAATTTTTCATTTTATTGAAGGGGAAAGTAACAAAAATTGAATTTCAAAAAACCCGTTGAAATTCAATGGAACTTTTTATTCGACCGAGCCCAAGTGTAATTTATTAACAGTAAATTGTAGAATAGAAGTTGTAGAATAGAAAGACTAGCAATTTGCTAGTTAGTCTCGCTAGGGATATCTTATCAATTTTGTTGTATCTATTTGTATCATGTGCGGACCATAAATCAATTAAAGGTTCCTTATATAAATATCACTTATGTCATAATTATTGATAAAATCCCTGACAAACAAAGAGCATGTGTACTTTAAGGACAGACTAAGGGCATCAAAAGTTCATGATCAAACACAAATTTTCACTCATTCATGTAGTCAAAATCAATTAGTAAGGAACTGTCAAATTCTAGCCAATTTATGGGGTAATAAAAATTGAAATGCAAAACTGAGTGTAGATAAGCAACAAATAAGTAAAAATCTCACCCATGAGAATTATGGTGAAAAAATTAATGTCATGCTGCGTGTTGAATATGTTCCTTAGTTCCAGCAGATATCAAGTTTTTTTTTTCACTGCGCATAGCAAATTCGTTGTGGTGGAAAAAAAAGTTGGTGGAACAAAATTGATTGGTAAAAGTACAGAACATTTTTTGAAAGTTAACTAGCAAGGAACAGTCTTGAAAAGTACAAAATCTTGTGTCTAATAGTACAAAGAAGTAGAATCAGTTGAAGATTTAGATCAAACTTGACATTAGATTAAAGTTTGCAAAATTATTGATTTTAGAAAATGACATTGAAAGGAACAAGTCTTTAAAGCTCATGAAAAGTGCGTAAATTAAAAGACATTTAATAATATATACCTGAAAAAAAAGACTGACAAGAGTACAAAAAAAAGCTTAATTAAAGAATAATTTTAAAGAAAATTAAGCATCATTGATTACTTTTCATCAAAAAGGGCAAGCTAGCAAAAAAAAGGTTCGACATCAACACAATCAAAAAAGTGAAAGAACTGCTTATATACACGAGAGCCATATGATTATTCCGGCTAATGAAATTTGTATTAGTGTTGCTTTATATACAGCTGTATAAAAATTTTCGAGTGTCTCTCAGCTCGAAACAATCGTGACTCGCTCTCTTCGATTTCACTTCTCATCTTTTTATTCAGTAAGTCATTCGCTGTTTAGCTGTTGAATAAGAAACAGTGAAATTAAAAAAAGAAGCAAGTTGTGACAGTAAAAATAAAATATCTTTAGATATAAAAATAAGAACTTATGGTGCTGTGAATGCTTCATTACTATTATGTTTAAAAAGAAGTTTAAAAAAGAAACGTAAAAAAAAATTTTTTGAGCAAAGAAAAAGTTAAATATATTATTACTTAGTGTAACAAATAAATCCTATTCTTGTGCCGGTGAAGAGAATATTCAAAAAAAAAAAAGAAATTTCTCGTTCATCGTGAAACTCGAAGTAAGTTGATTTTCATCCGTAATGTGATTTCTGATGGAAAATTGAATTTTTCCATACGAAAGCTAGCTTTTGTGAAATTGAAAATGAAATAAGGCGACAAAATTTTTATATCCAATGATGATGATGATGAGAAAAAGCTATAAAATATTCTTAATTTAATTTTGAGATAAATTTTTTACATCCTAAAATTTTCATTTACCCAAAATAAAAAAGATACTCGTTGATGAAAACATCCATATCCATTTATTAAATTTTTTTCACCTAATTTACTTCTCATACCCAATTCTGTAACACATGTGAGCACATACAAAAAATTGTTTATTACCGGCATATACATATTTTAACTTACTCACTCTCTCACGACTCTCCAAAAAAAAAAATCAAAAACCTAAAGTTGTTGTCAAGTGTGCGGCTGTGTGAATGTGTTTTCGCGCTGTAAATTTAACTTAGCTCTACGAATTATGGATGTATGATGATCAGCAATTTTACGGTTTTTGATAGCTTTAACTTCTTTTGTGTACAACAAACCGGATGACATTGAAAATGTACATTAGTAAATGAAAAATTTTCCACTGATCAATGTCTTTAAAAAAATACAAAAATTGCGTAACTTTGAAGATATATCTTCTCTTTCTCTCTTCGCGCACACATGTTTGCATAAATCGTTAGAACCATTTATCAAATTTCTTTAAGCGCGACTTTTTTTGTTCAAATAAAATAAGAAGAACATATTTGTTTTTCTTTTTTTCGTGCATTTCTGCTAATTCATGGCTGCTTGTTGCTCATTTTGGCTAGATCATTGGCATGTTGTTCTAAAAAACATTTTTTTTTTATTTTTTGCATATAATTCGTTTAGTAGTTCAAACTTCAACTTTAAATATTTAAATTACTTTTTATCTTATCTTAAAAAAATTACAAACTAGTTTTCCTAATTGATCGTACCGATAAGAATGCGTTTCATCCATCCGCATGTAAACACATCTTACCATATTCATTCTGTGTAAACAGAAGAGAAACTCCACAACAGTTACTTAACCGAGTAAAGAAAAAGAAAAATAACATGTGTGAATACACTTAGTTTCTAGGAAAATAATGTGCTTTTAACAAGAAAAGATGCGTCGTCTCGATTAATGACAACACTCGTTGACATATAAAAAAAATATTATTCACTGATAAGAATGGGAAAGAAAAGAAACGATAAGTTATCAGACATAGACTATGATTATATTTACAAACTATTTTTATCACGTTTCTAATTACTTTTGAACAAACCTGTACATGTAAATGATTATGAAACAGCTTTCGTCTTTGCACAAACAAGAAAGAAAAAAAAAATAGAAAATTGTTTATTTTGTTCTTATCATCTCCTATTCATTGGAGGCAGTCTCAAGGCTGACTCAATCTTCATTTAGAATTTTTTCAAAATTCCAAATTTGTAAGCTTTTTGTGTGATGTTTAGTTATCACACCCGAGATTTAATAAATTTTTTATAAAAGAATGAGTAAGCGTAGGACGAACTAAAGATTATTAAGATTATGATGATTCTTCGATTCTCGTTCTTCCCTGTTTCTTTATTTATATTTTTATTTCTGTTGGATGTTGACAAAAAACTAATGTTTGCTGGTAGCATCTGAATATGTTGATGTCTAATTTGCACTAGTTGACATTTCAAAACGTGACTAGCGATCAGCTCATAGATAAATGTGCATTTAAATATGTCCTCAAAATTTTTCAAAATTTAATACTCATTTGGTGCTTCCTCGTGAATTTGTTTTTGCTTGTTATTCACATTTTGAGCTCAAAAATCATTTGATAGAGTCATTTTTAACTTCCAAATAAAAAGCAATTTTGAGAAATGTTCCATAAATTTTTGACGACTACCATATGAATTCCTATATATAAACTTATTTATCTTTTCGCCATTGAAAACACAGAAATGATTAAATTTCATGCCGTCCGTCCATTCGAGTGAACCGAAAAGAGGCAAAAATAATAATAATAATAAAAAAATTGTTTACGCCGAATTGGTCTGTTTTTCTCATCATCTGAACACGTTTCGCTGTTGATTCTATAAAAAAAAATCTTGCATCTATAATAAAAGAGAGAGGAAAAAAAAAACTATATTGTATATAAATTTAAAAGTCTTATAAGCTTCATTAATAACCACAACGTGTGTCTCCTTTTCTTTCATTTCTTTTCCTATAGAACAATTCATACACAAATACACAAAATAAAAAATAAAAGAATTAAAGAATAAAAAAAAAACACATAAAGATTGTCAAGCCAAATGCATACCGATATGGATTCAATAGTGGATTGTTACGATGTTGAATATGAGCACAATAATGTAAGTAAAAAACACATAATAATGCCAATGATCAAGACAGAAAAAAATAAAAAAAAAGTATAAAAAGTTTGAGAAAGAGAGGCACAGACTAGATTGCGTTAGATAGAAACACGTGACATTGCCAATTAAAGAAACTTAAAACCGAATTCAAATCACTCTGATTGACGTTATTGAAGCGACCCAACGAACGAGCGTTGCTTGTACACTCAATATTATAAATATGGCAATGGCAACAATCAAGCTATTTAGCATCATACTGTGCAGTTTACATTATTTTTTACATTTGCATTTTATCGACTTGTTCAGTAAAACGTATTTAGAAACCGTAAAAGTGAATTCAACAACATTTATTGTTTAAAATAAATCTTTGTGTATTTTAAAAATTGCATCACTTCGGAACACGGCCTGATGTTAATTTCCAGGCTATTTTATTACTTTTTCATGCACTTTTAATTTGCATCATAATAGTAAAGACACTGAATTGTGTTGGTACAAGCCCTTTTTTTCTTTAAACAATGAGTTACATGCACAATTGTGGCCATTTCGTCTACAACATCATCATCATCATCTCACTATAATAAAAATTGTAATTAGTCATAACAAAGAAATTATGGCATTTAATTTATTTCTGAATCCTTGAAAGCTGTCCGCAGCTTTTTTAGGTCCCAGACGTGCTGAGTAATTGTATAGTAAATAAATGAATTAAGCAAGTAAACAAATTCGTCACAATCAGTTCCATTATCAATAAAAAAATAAATTAAAATTAAGGTTGATAGGGTTTTGAGGGTGTGCGAGAACATTCTATCGTTAATGACACATCGAGGAAATTTAATTAAGCTCTGCCACTAGCTTGTCTAAGCTACTATGTTTACTAAGTTATAAATATTAAAGTTCAATAATACAATAACAATCATATTGATTAATTTTATTTCAATAAATGAAATCTTCAAAACAACAAGTTTACTTAAAAGGATTTCTTTTTAAAGATTTTTCAATATTAATCGTGTGACGTGCTGTTTTTGTACTTTAATATAAAAATCTTCGATCGTCATTATTTCAAGATATTTTTTGCTTCAGAAAATGATAATAAAAATCCTCTCTTCTCCTACACAATTCTAGTGTATATTCAAAAACAATATTCCTATGACATTAAGTATATGAAATGTTTTATTGATGCTCAAAATCGGATCCATTTAAACTTGTAAACATGTTTATAAATTTACTCAAAAAATTAAAATCAAAATTTAAATCAAAATCTTAAACTTTTAGAAATCCTCGCAAAATTGCAAAAAAAGAATTTCTTGAACTTAATGAGTACGAGGGAAACGAGTATGAAGGACAATTGAATGAAACAGACATTCTGACGAGCTTGCAAAAACATCTCGTTTGCATGCCAATAACTTTATTACATTATATATCCTAGGATTTATTGTGTTTTATCGTTGCCTGCTCTCGACTCGGAAGAGTAAATATTATTATAGAATTTTATTCGCAATATGGCTACTCAATCATCTGATCAGCGATAAAAAAAATAGGGAGAAACTAAGACAGTAAAAATGCTATTGTGAGTGATAATAGTGAGAAAAAATAGCTTTCCACTAGTTTTATATTGAACGATTAATGTAAGATTAAATAGGCATTGCATCATTCAAAGTAAAGACAATGAGCAATAGTTTTCACATTATTTCTTCTTTCTTCTACATCAACTGCACAGTCAGACTGTATGAACACACTTCACTAATGATTATTCATAGATAAAGAATTGAGGATGACAAATCCTCAATCGATTACATTTGAGTAAATAAAGGAACGATTTCAAGATTGTTGCCAATAAAATGAACTGAATTTCGATAACGTGGATATAGATTGAGCTAGACAATGTAATAAAGTAGAGAAATCGATAATGTTAGTTGATGTCTTTAATAGCATTTGCACCATTTATGTATAGCGGTAAAATTTTCTTTTTTATATTCACACCGTTTTCACGTGTGAATCTATTGGTTTTGTTCAGAATGAAAAATCAGTTTTTTGAATTTTGTGAGAATATGGAGCAAGATAGCTTAAATGTTTAGGGATGAAAAGTTTGTGCCTTGAATTTCACATCTTTTGCAAAAAACAGATTTCAAATTGGTTGGGGCATTGCTGAGAAAATCGCAAAATATGCTTTCTGTAAGCAAGCAAACAAGCAAACAAGCAAGTAAATCAGCAAGAAATCTCAATAACGAGACATTGTAGAGACTTCTAGTTTTTTACATTTGATCCGTGCTGCTCTATAGAAGAGCTGTATTGTTTTTAAGGCAAGGTAGGAACAGCCGTTGCTTCAGAAAAAGCAAAAAACTTTCCTTTCTTACGAATTTTTCAAATTAAAAGTTCACTGTGATTTTTTTTTAAATTAAACTTTGGATGAAAAAAAATTTTTTGAGCAAAGAACCAAGAAAGAAATACATTTTCAATTTTGGACTAGGGGCGACCCTAGTCAAAGTCAATTTTGTCACTTTGATTTTAAGAATTTTGATGGTATGGTGTGAATATATCCGTATTGGGTTTCTACCCGATACACTAGTTTTCATTTGATTTCGCTGTGCTGCAAATGCACTCACATTTTCACTTTGACTTGCTTTGCATGACTTATAAATGAGTGACGAGTTTTATCGACTTTTATGACTTAATTATTTAAATTTGAATTAATCGAGCGACTGACTATGTTCTTCATACATACTTATCAAATCATAAATCATGCTACTGGATCTTGCCAGAATTAGGAATTACAAAATATTTTTAAAAAGAAAATTTCGAGGAAAAAAGAAAACAGCAGTTGAACATATCTACGAATGTGAACCACGAGCATTGAAAATGTTTAAATCGAAAAATTATGATGATGAAATAATCAACTGTATTAAATATTTACGGATAGTTTTGAAAGCAAACATAACATGCATTTCATTTTTTTTCTCCACTTTTGAAACAACAAATTGTACATTATTCGGCCGATGAACTTCTCGAGTATATACATTTTTTTTTTCAATATTCAACATGTCTATTTTTATTTTTCCTTTGCAGTTTATTTGAAATAAAAAAGTTTTCTTAAAACCGAGTGAATACATAAAAAAAAATCATTTGACATTTTAATGATGACACAAAAGTGTGTAATTTGCAATGAAGTCTAGTGTGCAATTGTGCACGTATTGTGCAAAAATTATAATGAGTTAAAGCTTTCTAACATAATGATAGTCTCGAATAGTAGAAGAATCTAGGAGCTGATAAGAAGAATAATTACAAAATCGAGGTTTATAGCCACTTAAACAGCAAATTCATTTCATTTATTGACGACGACTTTTATTTATTTTTTTTTAACAAAGGAACTTTATCACTTGCAATTAAATGTTTGTGCTTGTTGGGTCATGATACATCTATAAATTTCCTGTTAAATGAACAAAGAGCATGCAGTTGCGTGTATTCTAATGCTATTTTCATTTCGAATCATGAAGCAAAAATAAAGATGATGATGATGATGAGACATCGTGGCTAGTTGAAATGCATTTGCTCGCTTGTTCAGGTTCAATAAGAAAAAGAAAACAAGAAAAATGAGAACAGAATTGCACGAGAAAATCAGTTCGAGGTGTACCGATTTTAGATGATACTATTTTTGTCATACTATGCATCTGGTGATGCTCGATGAAAAATGCACAAACAACAGAAATGTATATTTGAACAAATGGTGCAGGTATTTAAAGTATATTTACACAGATTTTTTTTTCTGTTGGCATGAAAGCAAATTCCTTTAAATGCGAATCACATTATTTTTTCGCGCTCTTTTTTCTTAGCTTATTCCTCTAAGCAAACAATTAATCATTTGTCTTTAAAAGTGTTTTTCTTACATGCATTGCATCATTACTGCAAATGAGAAGAGGAGAAATGAGTTGAAGTATTTCTTTTCATGTAGAATGAAAATATTAATTATGTGAATTAAAAATACCTATTGCTCTGAATAATTTATGAATGGTGATTAGCTTGCTGCATCTGTTAAAGTAGCCTTCTTTTTTATGTTGTTTGGATCAATAAGATTGACTAAAACTGATCTTTAAACTGTATATTATCAATTCCTAGATTCGCAAACAGCTTGCACTCTTGAAACTCAATTTTATCATCACAAAACCTGAAAAAAATCTTTGCCAAACTTGTTAAAAATATTGTTGATTGCTACTTGAGCTGCTATCTGATGAAAAGTGTATAATCAGTGAAGCACTTTGGTTCGCAAGTTGCTCAGAGACAATAACGTAACAGCTTGTTCCACTCACTTGACTGAAAAACAATTCAAAAGAATTGAAAACAAATCATAGGTTTTCATCTTGTTATCTTATCTTATGTCAGTGACATTTGTAATCTAAATTGTTAGTTTACTTAATTGCTTCTAAGTGATAGTTCTATTATGAAACTACATCGATGTTTAAAAATAATCTTACTGATAATACCATGAAAAGCCAATTAACAAAGAGTTGGTAATCATTACAAAAACAAATATGAGACCGCACAGTCTAGTCGTATCAATTCCTTCAATTATTATATATTTTCGCACCACTACGATTGTCACAATAAATTTGATCAGTCATACACAACATAATGTAACCCAATTCATTTTGATAGTTTGTACACCGACAGACACACAGATGATGCAAATAGTATATTCACTTCCCAGACAACAGATATGATTACTACTTTATATAAACTAGAATAATAATAAAACAGAATTGGACGGAGGTCAATGTTTTTATCAGAAATTCAATTCCAAATGTATATGTATACATTGATGGTTTGATGACTTTAATCAACTCTAATCAAAATGTTATTTTTCAGTTCAACTCAATTGCTATTTCAATTATCAAATAAATGTATTTATTGCCTGTATATAAATTTATTTTTATATAAAAAGGCAGGCACTGAAAAGAGAAATAACAATCAGCATGATGATTTAAACTTACTTTACGTAATCGTTGTTATCTAATAATTTAAATCATAATTATCAATAGAATAATAATTCGATAATCAGTTACGCTAATTAAATAATATGAGTATTCAATTCCTTTGATCAAATATGTATCTATCTCGTCATGAATATCGTAAGACGGAATTATTCTAGAGAATTTCTCTTCTCAATTTTACACAAAAATATCTTAATGAAGGCACCTACGCATCGCGGCTGATGTGCGAGCGTCACAGATAATAGCAACGAATATTTCTTTTTTAATATCAAAGAGCAAACAAGAAGGAGAAATTAGCCAGAGTTCATTGATTTCTTCATTATCAAAATAATATATATGTATATTTTTTTTTATCTAACTGCCAGTGACTGATAAAAGTGGCATGTTTTTAGTCTGTGTGTATGATGTCGTTCGAGTATCTAATAATTAAGCGACGTGTGTTGACATAAACAATAAAAAAGTATTTTTCACAGCTCTATACTTGCAAAAAAAGAAAAAAAAAACATGCGTGATGGCTAAAATTATCGCCTCGTATGCGATTTTTGTAGCCATTTCTCTTCTTATTGTGTGCACAGTTTATACTTGAAATTGCTGTAAACAGCTGTGTTTCCAAGTGACTAAGTATTAAACGTCAGTAATATTGAAAATTGCCTTAATCGCTTTACTTAATTTCTCTATATAACTCGTGTCATTTGAAACGCGAGACTTTCGATATTTTAATGCTATTGTCAGAATATAGTCGAGAACTATAAATTACTTCGAGTAGGCACTTTAAAAAGTCTATTACTTTCCATAATAATAACTATTTTTCTTCTTTTTCTCTTTGACATGTGCGTGTGAAAATTCGCTCATATAATCACATAGAGATAAATTTGTTTGAAAGCTGTAAACAGCTTTATCAATATTATTTTTTTAAGCTATGAAAGCACTGTTTCTGATTTTGAAATTTTACTTTTTTTTGCAACGGTTATAAATATTAAATCAATAGAAATAATGTCAAATATTTTGATGAAATTATTATTTAACATTTAAACTGATTTATACAATGGAAAAGTATACAAAATCTCATATTGCACCAAAATCGCAGATGATTTCAAAAAAAAAGAGTATCAAATCCATTACTCAAATAAACTAGTTTTATGTATGAATAACAAACTCAGCCACAAAATGTTTCGATCACCACACACGAAGAATTAGATCATAGCACATAAACTAGATGCCAATTTAATATATTCTACAAAATTATTGGTCATGATAAGATAAACAATTTATTTTTATCTGCGATGTCGCGAGCGAAATTGGGTCATGTGAATAGAGTATAGAGTAACAAGTCAGACCTTTTTGACTAGTCATTTAAAATTTTAATTTTTATCATTTACTTGTGTACAAGTATTTTGACATTGATCATGTTCGTAAAACGTGAACATTGTGTGACTACTGTATTGATTCTTTCACTTTAAACCGTGATGCGAAAGAAACTTAAAAGTACAATCGAGTATGTTTATGTATTGTCATAAAAAAGATGGAAATTAACTAGAAACAATTCACGCATAAAGGAACTAAAGATCGCGATACTTTAAAGCCGGAAAAACATTGTGCTTTATTGCTTGTATTAAAATTAAATGAAGATTTATTGTTAAACTAAGATAGAAGGAAGAGCGTAAACGAAAATGATAGTGGAGTAGTCTATATTTAATCTAATTAATTTTTAATGTCATTTATTACGATGAAAATCCGGCACTGCTATAAAGTCTACTATTAAGAATATATATATGCCCATCAAACTGGAACGAAATTGTTAATTGACTTAATACCTTCTATTGTTTGTTTCCATGCCCATTCATGTGTGAGATAAAAATAGAAATGCTCTATATGATGATCAATTGTAAACAATAGGGTACGAGAGAATCTCTTAAAAGCTTACTTACTTAAAAACATAATTTTTTGCGCATTTAACTCAATTTATTTTATTTGCGTCAATTAAGAGCTTCTTGGAGCAAGATTTGGCTGGAAGTTCCTAACTTGTCAATTAAACTTGATGTAATTTTAAGAAAAAATAAATTTAGAGTCTGTTGGCAATAGAAGAATAAACGCATAAATAAGCGAGTCGCATAATTCTCACAATAAAGTTTACACATTTACTCTATAATATAGCAACGATAGTGGCTTTAGAACTATATTAATAAATTAATGTAATTTACATAAATTTATTTACCTAATTCTTTATTTCTGAATCACAAAAGATGAGATTCTTTGCTATGAAAAATAACATTATCCATGAATAATGTGAGGGAAGGTTTTGTGAAGGAATAAAGCTTTAAAATTATCAATTTATTACAAGTTAGTAGCGAGAATAATTAAAATGCTGTATTCATTCAATTAATCTTTAATAATAATCTTAATGAGATAGCATTCATCATGGATTAGAATGATTTACGGTGTAATGCTCGCATTTGATGGAACAGAAACCAAAAATGAATCAAATTTGAATGAAAAGACTCTTAATTAGTGACTTATTATACTATGATTCTTGGATAAACAATCATTAGCTTGAATGAATCTCATCATTTAAAATGGCTCGGTGCCTGTGGCATTGAAAATTTGACGCTAATTAATAACTTCTTTTGTCTTTTCTTTCTTTCCAGTTTGGCTACAATAACAAACAGTGGATAATGGATAATGTAGATGTATATGATCATGTAACAAAAGTCATTCGATATCATCCGAAATATTTTGAGCATTACATTAAGACACATCGGTATTTGATGTATGATGATGGTCCATTGCCATTTACAACACGTCACTATTTAGCAATAATTGCAGCAGCACGTAATAAATGCAATTATTTGGTGAATTTACATGAGAAGGAATTCTTGGCAGAAGGTGGTGATACAAAATGGCTAAATGGACTTGAATTCATTCCACAGAAACTTCGTGCCATATATGATATTAATAAGATATTGGCACATCGTCCATGGCTATTGACCAAAGAACATATTGAGCGTCTTACAAAAGGAACGAATAGTTGGTCATTAGCAGAAGTTGTCCATGCAATCGTTATCCTGTCTCATTTTCATTCACTCTCATCTTTCGTATTCTCATGTGGTCTCAATCAGGAATTGGATGCTAGTCTTAAAAATGAACCGGAATCACCGACTGTATCAGAACCGGAGCCCGTAATTAAGCCAAGTACAACACCACCATTTATTCAACGCTTAAAGCTTGAACAGCAACGAATGCATCAAATGATGAAGGAACAAGAGGAAAATAAGAAAATTTTGCAACAAAGCAACAGTCAAGTGTTGATGAATGGAGTAAATAGTGATAATATTGAAATGCTCATGAAGCGCATGCAAGATTTGTCAGACAAGAAGAAGGAATGCAGCGAAACAGAACTGAGTAATCGCTTTAAAAATGTTGAACTTCAGGTATGTCCAAAAGACAATTCACCTACAAGTCCTCAATTAATTTACATACATTTCTCTTTGTCAAAACAGGCAGCACAATTGACATCACCTGCAGATGTAGTAATTGTAAATATTTCTCCATCCATCAGTCATTACGTTGACGATCCAAATTATGCATATCAAGATTTTGCGAGACGTGGAGCTGAGAATATTCCACATACGTTTCGCATTCAAGACTATTCATGGGATGATCATGGATACTCACTTGTTAATCGTCTCTATAATGATGTTGGCTTCTTATTAGATGACAAATTTCGTGTTGCATATAATTTAACTTACAAGACACTTGCTGGTCGCCAGAATGTCGACACATCTAAATTTCGTCGTGCAATATGGAATTATATTCAATGTATCTTTGGAATTAGGCACGATGACTATGACTATGGTGAAGTCAATAAACTCTTGGACCGTCCTTTAAAGACATTCATCAAAACAGCTTGTTGCTTTCCCGATCGCATTACAAAGCAAGATTATGATAGTATCCTCGTTGAATTGCTCGACAGCGAAAAGGTACATGTTAATTTAATGATTCTGGAAGCGAAAAATCAGGCGATGTTGCTTTATGCACTTCGCGAACTCAATAGATAATGCCAAAATCACCGTGAATGTACAATTTTGTATAACAATTATTTTTATTAAATTTATCATTATTATTATTGATTAATTAAAATATATTATTATTATTATTATATCCGTAACAAATTTAATGTCAAATAACTTTTTGTTTGTTCATGATGATATGAATCAAAACAAAAAACCAACATGTGATAATCAAAATGGATAAAAAAATTTTTATATAAGTTTTAAAGAAAGAATGAAAGCAAGTAAAAGAAGAAAGATCCTCTCAATACAAAACGTTAAATTAAAAATCATTTTTGTCTCTTTTCTGAGTTTAATTATTTTTCTTCCAAAGGAACTAAGTTTTAAATTTTTGTTCTCATTTGCAAATGAAAGATACACAACGAAGAGATGTAAACAGTTTAATAAAATGATTGATAATATACAAGAAATACATGAAATGCAATGTCTTTTTCCTTTATCTTTATCATGTCCATAAACATTTATTTACAGCATTATGTTGTCATTTACTTCGAAGATATATCGTTCTACTCGTTTTTTTGCTTCTGACTGCATTGTACTTTAGATGTTCATTCTGTGGGGAGTGAAAACATAGGCAGTTCTCTTCAAATCGTTATTATTTATTGATACTGGATAAGCATTTTATTAGAATCCAGTTTTTCTGTTTAGATGGTTCTGGATCTTAGCAATAATATCATGATGTGGACAATATGGTTTTATGTTCTGTCATTTATAAGCTTCATCTTTGTTATGGATGAATAGTCGAACATCTTTATTACTTTACAAAAATGCGTCGCAGTCTTCAAACATACTTAACATCCCTTCCTAAAATATTCCTTATGCTGATTTTGACGATGTAAGAAATTTCTTCGCATTATTCTTTTATTTTTATTATTATCATCAACAGTATTATTATGTCACTTCCTCGTTTTTTATTTTAATATTTTATAAAAGAAGGGAAGTGAGTGTGCATAAAAGTAAACACAGTGAAGGAATGTACATAGAGTATTAGGAGAAGTAAACAAATTATGTAACAAGAAATAGTACTGACCTAACGCAAGTACACAACATCATCGTATACATGAGATTATTTATGAATAGGAAGCGTATATAAAAAAGGGAAAGTAGCATTTTTTTGGGTGAAGACGATAGAAGAAGCAAGGAGATCTATTCAGCGTACCCTTCAACATTTGTTTACGAGCATGCGCGAATGAAAACGAGAATTTCGTGTACATTTTCGCTGCTGGCATCTCCGAAAAAAAGCCAAAACAACAGAAAGAAGGAAACTATATTGACAAGCAATAAAAGAATTGCGTATCATTTTTTCTACTGTGGTGTGACTCTATGTTTAGTAGAATTTAAAGCATAAAGCAATCAACAGCGTGGATAGAAAAGAAGCAGAAAATTTAATAAATTTAATCTTCTATTTTCGATCAAACAAAGTTTTTTTGGAACGAGAAGTAAACAAGAAGTTTGTGAAGGCACTTTGTGATAAGGAATTTGAGAGATATAATGTATAAAGTTTAAGAAATTTATGACAACAGTTGAAACTTTTGAGTAGCGTGCCTTTCTGTTTTTTTTTCAAGTGTTTCTTTGTACAAAAGGGTTTGCAGACCTTGTGATTGAACCTTAAGTGATATTCATAGATTTTTTTTAAGAATAATAACAACGATTAGAAAATACTTAATTATGTCTAATACAAGCAACGATGTTCACTCTAAGAATAACAATTATGTGTCAAATATGGGTTAATGATTATTTACTACGCAGTAATAGTGTGCGTCGCTCCATATGATTCAATATTCTCTTCACAACAATCTTTTCTATACAACACAGAGTCGGTAGTTTCTTCTTATTACTCATTCCTTCGGCTGTTTACTCATTCTTGATAACATACACTGAAAAAAAAAAATTGTATGTATGAAAAAAATGAGGAAAGAAAAAAAAATTTGCGACTCTCAGCAAAGTTTCAAACAAAAATATCATTTCTAATAGAACAACAAGTCAGTTTGTGCTCAACTGTTGATTAATACAGAGTTATAGAGTCGAGAAAGAAACAGTTCGGAAGTTATTGTGGATAAGAACATTGAAGTGTAAAGTAATAACAAGCGAAGGTTTCTTATAAAAAATTGAGGAAATAAAATGTGAATAAACATAGAACAGATTTATTTTTTTATGAACGATTAAGTTTCAGAATAATTAAACTTATATATACAAAAAAAAATATTTAACACGAAAAGTGTGAATTATAGAACTTCTTGAAAGAAACTAAGAAGAACTTAATTTTTGTTAGGTAAGGTCTAATCAAAACTCAAAAATTAAATTTATTATTTATTATTTTTGACAAAGTCGAAAATAAAATAATGCAAATTATCTCATTAAATTTCAATGTGAGTCTCGTCTTACGACCATAGTAACAAGATTTCACATTTATGAGTTCCCGATTGCCGGTTGTCGGATGATTTTTTTTTTGCTGTTTTTTTGTGTGTTTTTCGCATTCACAAATGTATTAGACTGGTGCAATTAAATATGCAACTTATTTTTTTTTATGAGTGTCATTTAGAGTGCTTATTAGCATGCATTTAAAATTTAAAAAAATTTTTTCTCAATAAAATTGTCAAGTAGGTGGGTGTGTTTTTAGAATATTCTGGATATACGTTTGTTTACGAAATTATCTTTCTGGAATTATGTAGATTTGCATATCAGTTACATCTTGTTGACAAAATCTTTATTAAAATTTTTCAGGTTTAAAATGTTTTTTTTTCTTTAACTTTATCGTTTTTTGTGAATTATTGAATTTTTTCGCTAAAATTTGAAACTTTTCTTTTGTCAATTAGGGTAAACAATGTTGAAATTTAATGGCTGATTATGAAAATCTGATTATAAGCTTAAAAGATCACAATTTGTGGGAGTTTTCATTTTACATTATGTTATGAAAGATGTGCTGCTTATGGGAAGAGAATTTTGACATTTTTGTTCATTTGACATTTTTGGTCAAATGTTGAAATTTGTGCGGAAAATTTTAAAATTTGTGGGAAAAATGTTGAAATTTGTGCACTTTTTTGATAGCAAACTTTGACATAATTTCAATTCTCAATTTTTTGGAACTTAAATCGCGATTTGTGGCAAGAAAAATATCTGAATCAAATTAAAACCAAATAAGAACTACTCAGCTGACTGTTTTTAATTTATTTCTTAAGATGCATGCATCATACAAGATTCAACTTAATCAATGTTGACTGAGCTTATTAAACAGTAAAATATTCATAAAGCAAGAACGTCCTGCAAGTTTTTAAATTTCATACGTGTATAGATTAAGATTTAAAATAAAACAATACCTTAAAAATTTGGTAAAATTATGTTTTAACTTTGAGGAGTTCCAATCATGTTATTTCTCATTTGTACTTCTAAAATCATGAATTTCATATATAAATAATATTTATTGTTGACAAAATGTGTCATTGCTTGCTACGATGAAAAATGCACAAACCTTAATATTTGTCAAAATATTTTACACAAATTTCAACATTTAAAAACCTGTGATTATAAAATCAATTATTAGAGCACTTTCAATGGCGTTTTATGACCAGAAACATTTTTAAACGATTAAACAATATTGAAATTCGATATTTCATCACTTTAATGCTAATTAGAAGCACTTTTTATGTCCAAAAAATTCAAAAGATAAAAATTTAAATTTTGTATGGGGTTTTGACTTTTTCAAATTTAGAGCTGCCTAAGGTTTCAAGACCATCTTAAATGAGGTAGAAACATTTGGACATCTATTTTACATAGAACTGCATACAAATGTTCACTATAAATGGCTTATTAATGATGATTTGCATTTAATTTGAGCGCACAAATTTCAACATGGTTTACCCTATTAAGTTTCTGTCAAATTTTAAAATTTTTGTTAAATTTTGAGGTTTAATTGAAATTTTGAACATTTTTAACAAAGTTCAACTTTTTTCAAAATTCAAGATTTTTTTCGACAAATTCGCGATTTCTTAATTTTTAAAGCTTAGCATAAAATGTCACTTTTTCTAATAAATTATAAGCTTCAGCAATATTTTTTCTATCCAAAGAGCATCTTTAATAAAGAAGGAAATTTCTTTTATCATAATTCATGCATTAATAAAAAGCCATGCCAACATAATTATAACAAGCTTGAACCCCTTTCTATCCTCTCATTATTTTAAATGACTTCATCATGTTCCTTTGTTGTTTCCAAGAACGAAAGAAAGAAAAAAAAGATTGTGCTATGGGATGATTGATTAAGTAAAAAGCAGATTTGTTGAACTTTTTTTATGACGCCAATCCCCATCGTCATTGATAATCCTTGTTATTTTGCTTTAAACACATAATAAAACACACAAAAAAAAAGTTGTTTGCAGAATGTGATAAAGTCTCTTGTATATGATAATGATAATGAGATGTTTACCTCCTTAAAAAATTTATTTCATGCATGTTGTTCACAACCAACAGTAATGAAGTATTCAAAAACAGCAATATCCTAAAAAATATATATATATATATATAAATGTACTCTTGTCACTGAGTGAATGACTCACATTGTCATGAAAGGAAATAAAAAAAAAACTGGTTTAGGGTTGCTGAGGTATAAAACAAACGAGTGTAAAGAAAGTGAAATTTCCATGCCATTTCTAAATATCTCCATTTCGTTGCTTCGTATAATTTATTAAGTACATTTAAACTTCAACCACTTCCATTAAAATCATGAGATTGCTGCTATAGAAATTAATGTCATCGCAGCATAAGATTGTATTTATGTATATTAAGAGGGTTTTTATGCTCCATTGTTTCATTGTCACTGCATGGCAACCAACAATATGTGACATACTTTTTTTTTCGTACCCATACCCTTAAATAGAAAAGACATTACTGTAAGTGGCGAAAAATGGTCTTCATGTTAATGATCTGATTGTTTAAGTCTAACAAAAAGCATAAAGTATGAAAAGAAGTCACAAATACTGGTGGCATAATCGAATCGATTCTGTCGCATTGATATTTTCTGGTCGTGCGAGTTCATTGAATTCCAATTTATGCGAAAAACGAAAACAAAATGTATATTCTGATGTTTCCGCGTGTGGAGGCTTATAGCGTATTTTTGCTAGATTAATCTGTAAACATATTGAGCCAATTAAAATTTCATTTACCAAAATAATGTCAACAAATGCTTCACAACAGTCCATTAAGACACTTATAGCCTAATTAATAATCTATCATGATATTTTAATAATCCAGACAAAATGACATGAACTTTGAAGTGCCTGCTAAAGTTGAATAATTGAAATTTGTATTCCATAAGTCTTTCCTCGTGCATTTATATTCATCTACATAATAGAAAATTTCAATAAATTTAAATTTTTCATTTCTTTTTTTACAGCTTTCTAATTTTAAAGATTGAAAGACAACGATAGAAGAAAAAAAAAACGGCAGTAAATTACGAGATGGAGATAGAGTACTTTCCAGAACTTGAAATGGGGCAGATTAATCACGATGTAAGTCATAAATTTTGCACTATCAATGTATACAAAAGATTAAAATGATGTAATAATTTTCAAAACGAGATCAAATAACAACGAAGCACTTGAACATTTATTTTCATCCGCTTACAAGTCGTAGAACATTTCTAAAAATATGGTGTCATTGCTCATAATAATTTCCATCGAGTCTCACTTTATTTTTGAAATATTTCATTACTTTATGTAGGAAACACTTGAGAAAATAAAATAATAAATTTTTATCTCATTTTTCTGTTAGAAACAAAAGCTATCAACAAAATATTATTGTCACTTTGTTTGCCCATTCCATTGCTGAAATTTTCATATTATTATTATTATTATCGGAAAAAGGTTGGGATGAGAATAGGCTTTTGGCAAATTTCAAATTGTCATTAGCAGATGGTTTTTATGTCGTCTATAAATAGCCACATTCTTTCATTAGTTGCATAGAACTGGATGTTGAAAATTTTTCAAATTTGACTCTTTTGGTTTTCAAAAGCTCGTAATTTTCTGGTTTTATGTCCCAAATATTATATTCATCAAAATAGATTCAAAATTTTAAATACTTGAACCATCAGACTTAAAGTATTATTTATGGGATCTGTTTCGAAAGATAATAAAAAGACGCTTTATCATGATCACACTTTAAATGCATGTTCATTGAAAGTAAATTTATAATAATTCGGTTAAAAATTGTCTTTAATGATTCGACAAAAAAAAGTTTTTTTTTGTTTGTTCAAAGCAACACGTTAGGAATTTTGTTTCATGTTTGTCGAATGTCTGTAAACAATATTGAGCACATATGTCATGTATTTCATTAAACTAATAAAAATTAGACTAGAACTGATAGAGAACTCATACTGAGGAACTATATATTTTCAAAAATAAGGAACATAGAATCAGATGAGAATGTGAAGAAGTCAAGCGATAAAAAAAGAAAGAAAAGCAGATTTCTTTATATCGTGATGCACTTATTTAAACTAAAATCTTTTCTTCATTCTTATTTTTTTGTTTCACTCTCTTGTTTTTTTTTTACTTTTTTGTCATTTGAGATCGACTCGTTGGTGCGTGAACAATTTTTTAATTTGGCTGTGAAAGTTCCTTTATTCTATCTTTTAATTATAGTGTAAGTGAAAAATAATTGTCATTAAAATGATATCAAAAACTTGATTTCATGATGTGACATAATCTGAGTGAAATGAGTCATATGTACTGATAATTTGAAAGTATTCTGTTGCTAGTTCTCAAATTATTTTGACTTAATTTATTGACGCGTTTTGTAAATTTTCATTTGAGCCATCTGAGAATGAGAATCACGATTTAATTTAAAAATCGCGAGTAATTTAAGATGTCTTATGGTGTCACACGAAAAAGAAGAAATGAAGAGAGTTTATAAGCACGTAAAAGTTCGTAGAAAAATATATTCATAAGAAAAATTTAATTTCTCGAGGAAGATGCTCTTATTTATACTTTTGGCGTCTTAAGAATTATCTACATTTTCCGTGAAAAACTATTTGATGTTTTCATCTTCAGTTGAAAGATTTAATTTCGGAAAATATTTTTTGAGAACTGTGAAAATATTGAATTTTGTGTTTATAGAAATTAATGTAGGCGATAGAAATTCAGAGGAAAGAAGTTTGAGTCAGATTTTTAATCAAGAATACACTTTAATTACTTTAATAGACATAAATTCACGTGAATTGACAATTGACCTCCTTTATCTGTCACATCTAGCCTAGATTTACCACAATAAAAAATTAGCACATCTGTATAAGTTCAAGAGTCATACTAAGTATGCGCTTATAACATCTGTCCACAAAAATTTTACAACTTTTGAAATAATTTTTAATCGTACATAAAAAACGATGTAAGGAGCAATGAACTAAGTGAAAAAAAAATTAAGATTCGGTTAATCATTCATGACTCGAAAAATACATTTTGTCTGTGATGAGGGCAGACGAATAAATAAATAAGAATGAAGCGAATTTTTTTTATCACTTTTATAAAGCTACGGCTATCAGTAGTCATGCAAATAATGGACCGTAGAATGGGAACGAGATTAATCTTAAATCATTAGAATGAACTTAGAATATGTTATGAGTAATCATGTTCCCATGGAGATAAGAATTTTGTGGTTAATTAAATTATTTTTCAAAAAAATAATAATCTGTGACACTCGACAAAAACCAGCTGTAAAACTATGTTGATAGTTGAAAATTGCATATAATGTAGCACAAATTAGTAGAAAATCTCTACGGAAATAGAATGGAAATAATAATTAATCCACATTTAATTACAGGCAAACTATGATTCATATCTACTTATTTTGTAATGCTAATAGGAAGAAGAGTTTGTATTTGAATTTTAAAGTAAAGCTCGCTGTCTATGACAGTATTTAAATATAGAAATGGATTTGTTGACTTTAATTATTTCATAGTCATTAATAATCATTAGGGGCCGTTCACTTATTACGTTCGCATTTTAGGAGGGAGGGGGGGTTTTAAAAATTGTAACAAAATGTAACATAGAGGGGGGGGGGGGGTGTCAAGAAGTACGTCTTTTAAAAAAATTTGATTTATGAAAAATTATCAAAATAAAATAAATTATGAACGTTCAGGGGGGGTTTGTAAGTTGTAACATATTGTAACAAGGGGGGAGGGGGGGGGGGGGTGAAAAAAGTCGTTTTTTTGCGTAACATAATAAGTGAACGGCCCCATACTGGAACTTTTCTGAATAATTCTAAGCTCAAAGTCTCCTGTTATTTGAATTAAATTCTTTTGTAAAGCTCATTTATTATCATTCTGGTGACACATTATGTTCACAATTGATTCCCATTCCATTTCCTTACAATGTACAAAATTTTAAGTATTGACTTTTGAAATATAATAATGCTTATCTGTAATTAGTCTTGTTTGAAAAACTTTAATCAATATTAGCTCAATCCACAGTCAATCTTTCACATGGAATAGTATTGATTACAGTCGGGAATTTATTGTAGATAGCATAAATCTATAGCCGTGATTGACAGTGATTTAATGCTAACTTGCACTTAATATGTTTATACAACTAACATACTCATACTTCACATCAGAGTCTATAAATAAACGCGTTTATATTTAGACAGTTTAATCAGGAAACATAAAAGGTTTTTTGCCTCTTCTCTCATGTTCTCGTGCTGCTGCCACAATAGAAAAGCCAATAGGAAAATATTTATTAAATGAAAAAATTTCTTATCAAGTCATTATTAAAGCAAGTAATCTAAACATTTGATGAGAACTGTTTTAACTCTACATTTTTTAATGTAGTACAAAGTGCATTGTAATAATTCACAAATAATGTATTAAAGTTCTATTTTGGGCTTTACATCTGTTGAATGCAACTCAAATGGAAAATAATAAATAGAAACAGCTTTAAAATGAAGGTAATCAAGAGAAAAAGCATTCAAGATGAGAATTCTGTTTAAATTACACTATTAATTATCTTCATTATGAGTGCACGAAAATGTGAATAATCCTTTTAGCTACATGCTACATGTTTCGGAAATACAAACTTTTTACATCTCTTTTAATTAACATTTTAAATCATTCTGAGAAATTAATCCAATTTCTTTCTCAACATATCTCATTACAGTGTTTCTTTTCAAATAGCAATCACTGGACTATGGATAATGTAGATGTATATGATCATGTAACAAAAGTCATTCGATATCATCCGAAATATTTTGAGCATTACATTAAGACACATCGGTATTTGATGTATGATGATGGTCCATTGCCATTTACAACACGTCACTATTTAGCAATAATTGCAGCAGCACGCAATAAATGCAATTATTTGGTGAATTTACATGAGAAGGAATTCTTGGCAGAAGGTGGTGATACAAAATGGCTAAATGGACTTGAATTCATTCCACAGAAACTTCGTGCCATATATGATATTAATAAGATATTGGCACATCGTCCATGGCTATTGACCAAAGAACATATTGAGCGTCTTACAAAAGGAACGAATAGTTGGTCATTAGCAGAAGTTGTCCATGCAATCGTTATCCTGTCTCATTTTCATTCACTCTCATCTTTTGTATTCTCATGTGGTCTCAATCAGGAATTGGATGCTAGTCTTAAAAATGAACCGGAATCACCGACTGTATCAGAACCGGAGCCCGAAATTAAGCCAAGTACAACACCACCATTTATTCAACGCTTAAAGCTTGAACAGCAGCGGATGCATCAAATGATGATGCAGCAAGAAGAAAGCAGAAGAATTTTGCAACTAAGTAATAATCAAATGATGATGAATAATGGAGTTAATAGTGATAATATTGAAATTCTCATGAAGGCTATGCAAGATTTATCAGAAAAGAAGAAGGAATGCAGCGAAACAGAACTGAATAATCGCTTTAAAAATGTAGAAATTCAGGTAAGTGTTAAAATGTTGCAGTATAGCCAAAAATACTCATTAATCATTTTTTATTTTTATTTTTTTCATCCACAGACAGCACAATTAATATCTCCAACAAATACAGAAAAAACATTTGAGATACCTCCATCCATCAGCCATTACGTCGACGATCCAAATTATGCATATCAAGATTTTGCGAGACGTGGAGCTGAAAATATACCATTTCGTGTTCAAGACTATTCATGGGATGATCATGGATATTCTATCGTCAATCGTCTCTATAATGATGTTGGCTTCTTATTAGATGACAAATTTCGTGTTGCATATAATTTAACTTACAAGACACTTGCTGGTCGTCAGAATGTCGACACATCTAAGTTTCGACGTGCAATTTGGAACTACATTCAATGTATATATGGAATTAGGCATGATGATTATGATTATGGTGAAATCAACCAGCTTCTTGATCGCTCATTAAAGTCCTTTATTAAAACTGCATGTAGCTTTCCTGAACGCATTAAGAAGCAAGATTATGATACGATTCTTACCGAGTTACTTGATAGTGAGAAAGTACACGTAAACCTTATGATTCTGGAAGCAAAGAACCAGGCAATATTGCTTTATGCATTGAGAGAAATAATGCGGTATATGCTTTGATTAATTAATTGATCTCATTCGAATATGATTGTTTATTTTACATTTTGTCATGTTAACTTATGAGGCTTATATTAACAGTCTCAATTAAATTAGAAATTAACATTTTGATCAAAAACAGAAAACATTTTTCATAAAAATTCGTTTTTTTATTACAAACAAGAAATTAAAGGATGTGAATAAGTAATAAGTGTCTGTAAGTTGAGCTTTTTATAAATATATATTTAAACAAGATGATGAGAAGAATTAATAAGCGTAAAATGTTATATCAATATTTTTTCACATGAGAAAGTTTTTTTTAAATGCTTCGTTGTGATTTATTCGTAATATATAAGTGAAGAAAAGTTGTTCAAATCGATATTTCTTTTTGTTAAATTTTTTTATTGTAAAGCATGAGAAAATAATTGATCAACACGTGCCAAAAGTTGAAAATAAAATTTTGACGATGATTTCATAGCGATTATACACATATTTATTCAGTTTTTTGCTTCTATTTATCGTACGTTTGTTTTTTCAGTATCTTTCTTACAGCATTTTGATGTCATGCCAACGAAAGTAGAAGATTAAGAAGAAGCAAACTTTTTCTATTCGTAAAAACAAAATAGCAAGTTGAAATGATACTGCGGATGCATTAATTGGATTTTCTAAGAAATTTTCGGAATTTGTTTATAGAAGCTTCTTAAGAATTGAATTTTCCTCAAACAAATTGATCAATATTTTCATCAGAAAGTCATTATTTATCCATTAGAATATACTTTGAAATTGCTACCTTTATTATCTACCAAGAAAAGTTAAGTTTAAAGCTCTCCGAACAATCTGCAAAGAGTTTAATCAATACAAAATTCAAACGAGCAGGCAAAATGTAAGATACAGTCAGCATTCGTCTATAGATTCGCGCTAAAATGAATATGAGAAAAAAAATTCGGCTGATGCAACCTTTTGACTACTTGCACATTTGCACGATCAACTTGTGTGAAACGTGAGTACATCAGCAGATCTGAATTCTCAAAAAAAAAGAAAAAATAAAATTAGATTCTTCCGTGAAAGAATTCCTTCTCGAATTGGTCGTGAATTAAGATTGAGAGATCTTGAAACTACACACATGTATGTGTAATTGTACAAAATAATCTGATTACAAATGAGATAGCTATTCAGATCGAACGAGATGCGATGAATAATTGCAATCATGTCCGAATTATTTCGGTAGCCAAGATGTCTCATTAGAAACTCAAACCTTCTTTCGCTTCTATTTAAATATAGCAAGTTTTTCACATTAACGTGGAAGTCATTTAGACTAGGAAATTTTCATTTTATTTTTTTTTTTTCGTAAGTAGGGGATAATAATGATTTTTTTTTGCTGACGCAAAAGCTCGTGTAGCTCGGAGGGAGTAGTTCTGATTAAAAAAGCTTAAGCGAAAACCAACTGAATATTTTACTAGCTTGCAGTCATAATAAATTAGATAAGCTATTTAAATTGTAATGCAAAAATATAATAAAAATTAAAGAAATTACAAATGCAAATTAGCGCTTGAATCATCACCTGCCAGCCTGCCTGTATATAGAACAAGTAGGCAACAAAGTATGTGACTTGATAGAATTACAAAATCAAGCCTTGATTGTTGAATCGATTTGGAGATTTGTGAATTATTTGATTCCAAAGAAAACATTTTAAATGGATTTAAGCTAGTAATGCTACTTAAAATTATTTGTGAATCAAAAAGACATACATATTAAGTGCTCACATTTATTCTAATTTGTTTACTTGAGGCAGCAACTACAAGTCAGTTTGTCCTGTAAAACACTTTTTGATGAATTTAAGAAACGGAACCTCAATTATCTACCACAGAAACAACAGAAATGTCCATTTAGATGGAAATATTCACTTGAAGTCATAAAAATCTATGTTAATAGCTTAGGGAGGATTCCTCTGGGGTACTTTTGTTGCCACATAATTCTTTTCTAAAATATGTACACAGTAGCACTCCTCTATGCTCTACTTTTTCACTCTCACACATTTTGAAGGAAATGTAAATGTTTAATGCCTAGTTAACTCAAATAAAATAAAACAATAATTTAAAATTCTACTTTGAAGTCATTTATGCTTGTTTCATATAATGTATGAATGAGAACATATCAAATACAGGCTGTGAATTAATTTAAAACAAAAAGAAATAAATGCAAAATATAAACAAGGTCGCGAAAAGCAATAAAGAACGAAGGACAGAATTTTTATTTGATTATTATTATTTTGGCTTCTTATTCCTTAATCTTCTTTTCATGGTCGGGAATAAAAATCATGCATGTACGGACGACGAAAAAAATACAAGACATTATTTAGAGAGCTCTTTTGTTATTGTATTTAAAAAAGCTACACAAAAAAATTTGATAATAAAATTATCACAAAAAGTTTGGGCAAAGTCGAGCCAAAGGGGGGGGGTAACATGTCTATAAAAAATTTATTGAACAGCTTTCTTTTATTAATATTACTTCCAGCTTAAAGAAATTTTTCTAAAGGAAGAAAATTCCAGCAAAATAAACTTTTTCTGCATTTCTTCTGAACATGTT
Organism: Chironomus riparius; assembly: GCA_917627325.4. Lineage (NCBI taxonomy): Eukaryota > Metazoa > Arthropoda > Insecta > Diptera > Chironomidae > Chironomus > Chironomus riparius. Next base: position 59,136,882 of record OU895877.1, read on the forward strand.
ACCCCCCTCGAATAAAACAATGTACAAAGAAGTATTCAGCCAAGGAAATTTCAGCAGACGATTTAGTCATATTTTTGCACAATGTCAAAATATTTACTGATTTGATTATAAACTTTCTGATAGTAAAGCCTTTATTATCATTATTACTTGATAAAGAAAGGGTTAGCAACAGTTGGATTATTAGACACTAGAGTGACTTTAAGAGCAAGTTCCTAGAAATTATTTGGTACAATAGATTGCTGATTACATGACTTCTTTTTATTGCATTATTCTCAAAAGTCATAAAAGCTTGTTTCGTCTATAAGAAGAAAAGCTTCTTTGAAAAGATGTTCAACCTGATTGCAAATGAAGTTTAAACGTTAAAGTATTGTTGTCTGAAAGGACATTAATCTCACAATGCATGAAGGTCCTTAGTCTGATTGTAGCTTATTGTTGATAATTATTGCTGATCTAGACATTAAGTTATTTGTTTTGTTGGGTTAATTACTGCAGTTAGTGACTTAAAGTCAATATATTCTCGGATTTAATGTCTTTGTCAGGACGTTTACTTCTGAGTGGAATTCAGACTTGATCTCTGTAAATATTATTCAATTCTAATCAAAAGATTCAATCAGCTGTGCTTTTTTAATTCTATTGCTGCTCATTTTAATCGAGTTATAAAAGAAAGGAGGGAAAATAGACTTTAGCATGAGGTCATGTGCTCCTGTAATTTTTTAATGAGCATCGTTTAAACACAGTTATTTTGGGATAACACAAATTGTTGCCGATCATAAAAGTTTTATTGACAATTTAAATGAAAAGCACATGGGAACAGCAACAGACTGAATGTTTCAACATGCAACAAACTGTGATATGAAAATTGTATTGTTAGAATTAATTGCACTTTAATCACTGTACTTCTAAACTGTGTTAACTTTTTGAGATCATCATTATGAAATCAGATATTGTAGCCATATGGATATTCAATGTATAATATTCTATTACAAATAATATAGAAACCTAAATAAACAAACATATCCGATGTGTGATATCATTTTCATTTATCAAGTCATGAATCATTTCCATTTTCATTCTTATTACTGCTATTATTATTTTCAGTGGAAGGGAATAAAGCGAAGAGAAAAAAATTTCCATTCATTGCTTTTTTTTGCTGTATCCATGTGAATTACACTTAGTAACTGCAAAGTGAATATAATCACAGCTTTTACAAGCCGATCAACTAAATTGACATCAATTATCAAAATATAAGATTGTTGTAAAGTGAAATAATTACTTAAATTACTGAGTCGAGTCGTGTGATTAACACTTAATATAAAGTTCACGTATACATAGACTTAGTAACATGTATGAAACTTTACATCAAAGAAAATTTACAAATGTGCGTAGCTTCACGTGTACCTTAAAGTTTATTCAATCTTTTAAATAAATTGTAAACCGACTGTAATGCATACGTGTGCGATCGGACGGTTGTCATGCAGTAATATAATTTGCTCGACTGAATTTTCACGTCTGGAAGGAGACAGAATGATAATGAATCTTATTTTAGCATTGTTTCTGTTAAAACTAAGGGAAGCGAATCTATGAATGAATTTTAAGTAATTCTAGATTAATTTGCAAATTCTTCGATTTGATATCGATCGTGACTTAGGAATTTGCCTCAGCATCGGCTATTACATCAATACTAAGAATCTTTACTAAGTAAGATACATTAGGTAAGTTAATAGCAGCACTGAAAATAACTACTAAGTCATCTTCACTGGGAAAGCCCATAACATCCCGGAAAAGTTAAAAGTGTCGTTTATTAATTTCCTTACAACAATTTCATTCATGATTTATAATTTGTTGTCTGACAATTAATTATGAAATAAATAACGTCACGAAATGTCTTCTTTACCATTGTGGTTGACGCATGATTTTTTCTAGTATTAATATATCACTTTATACATATCAGAAGGAGAAAGAGGGAAACACGTGCTTTAAAAATAGCTCGGCATTGAGTAAAATGTTAATAAGAAGAGATGAATATCAATTTAGAGTTTTTTGCGGCCTATAAATTCTTTGTCGATGGCGAAATTTCTTGAGGTATTACTTGGAAATTATTAGTAAATGTGAAATCATCGCCATATCACCTTAGAAGTCATATCCAATATTTAAGAGTACGAGCTGACTTGGACAAACTTTCATTTATAATGTAGAAAGACTGCATTTCTGAACAATCTATTTTTTTGAAATAAGCACCAGAACTCGAATTTCTAAAAAGACCATGAAATATTATCAGCATAGCCTTCAAAATTCCAGAGAATATTACCCAATACTGATAATTTGAGGAAAACTGACTCCAAGTCCGAAAATAATAGAAATGCTGACATTGAGCTAGATTAGAGGATTTTTCATTCAATACTGTTCATCGTGAAAATTCCTCCGTACGCAGTAAATCCTTTTTAGGTCAAACTATAGTTATTATTGTATTAATTTCAGAATTTAATTAAAATTTTAAAACCTTTCTATTAAAAACAATGAGATTTTCGTACTGCAATTCATTTTTCAAAACTGACTGAAACAAGTGACATCCCACGTTATTTTACTCATATGTAAGCATGTATACACATTGACCTATCCTAATAAATTTATTTTAAATTTTCGCTGCAGTCTCATCTGTAAAATCATTTCAAAATTTAAGTAGTTGATCGAAAAGTCACACGAAAGAACCTGATAAAATCAATAATGAGGACTTTTATCACCCTAATAAAATGCTGAAATCTACACATTCATGTTTACAATTTTTTTTGATATTTATTTACTTTAAATGGAAACATTAAGTAGCTATATTTTCTGTATAAATGCTCATTCAGGAAGTGAACAAGATAAAAACTATTTTCAAAAATATATTGTGAAATGAATAAAAGCTCTTAAATCTCATTGGCAACAACAATAAGCTTTTATTTTCAAATCGGTGATGTCACATTCGTTTATCTATGAAAATTATTGTTTTCCTTAAAATCCATCCAAGACATCACAAATAGAGATAAGCTTATCGTGTTTACAGGTAAGCAACAAGACAATTTTGCTAAGTTTTGTGTTCCGAAGTCGAATTCATCATTAAAATTTCCCCAAAGATTAATAAAGAGATAATTTTTGTGTCTAACGAGGTCGTAGCACTTTCTAGAATTAATTTTGTCTTTTCTTTTAATGAAAGAGGAAAATTTATTACAGAATGAAAGAGTAAGCAAATTGTGAATTGAAATATATGTGTGTCCTACATTCTTCATCTACATTTTTATCCTCCCCCATTAAATTATTTAGCTTTATTGAATGTTGTCTGAGTGTTTATTATTCATTTTTTTATGTGTGAAAAATCTAATAAGCTTAGAAACAAGAAAAGAGTCGCCGTCGTTTTAAATCAACTCCTAAATTGTGTTTTTTATGATTGACTTGGATGACTATCAACTTATCTACCTTAAACTTTACAATTTGACTCGGTTTTCGACTAAGAGAATTTCAAGTGATCTAGAACAACTTTATTCAACATTATCCAGCATTTCAAATTTAGCTACAAACCTGACATGTAGACAGCCTAGTTCTGACCAATCATTTATTCAATAGTCATAGAAAATTAAAATTTATAAATTATTGCTCTGATAATATTCTCAAATGATTTCATTGAATTTAATTACATTTTCATATAAGTTTACGAAATAAACATGTCAATTTATTTACATTTACTGCAATGCAGCATTTCTAGATTTTTTGCAGTCATTAATTAAGATAATTTTGCAGAAAGACTGAGACACAAAGATAAAGAATTTCTGGGAATATTTTTTTAAAAAAAAAAACAATTTTTGTGCTGATTGACGCAGTCAGAAAGATAACTTTGTCTGATAAAATATGAGTTGTGTCCATAATTTTTTCATGGCAGGTCAAAGAGTACGAATTAATAAAGCGATTTCAGCATAATTGATCATTTGTTCCATCAATGAATTAAATTTGTACTAAATTCTCACAATTGCTTTATTCATCTTGCCTAGTCTTACTGTTTGAAGTCAAAAAAAAATTTTAAGAACAATAAATCTAAAGCAAAATCACCTAATTGTCTCAAGTCTCATAATTAATTATCGTTTGGTTTTTCAGACTGAAAATACGCAAGCATTTTATATCCTTCTAAATTCGCAATATTTTTAGGTCATTCTTTAATTATTTTAACAGATGAATATTCTTATGAGATTTTAAGATGCTCTTATAGCAATTTTCTTTTGACATTTTTTTATTGAAGACATATTTTTATCTCAGAAAATTGCCTGCGGAAATATATTTTTGAATCTTCTTTCCTCACATCTGTGCATTAACATCAGATTTGAATAAATTTAAAGTAGTTGTGAAGGAATTGCAATCCGCAACTAGCTGAAATAATATTTACTATTTCCACTTACTAAGCTTGTAATATATGTATTACGCTGTTAAGAATAGAGCAAATATAATTGCATGTAGATATCTATCGCGCAGTATCCGCAGAGTTCAACAGCTTCTAGCTTCAAGCATTTCATTTAATGTACACAAGTTCAAGGCAAAACTTTTACATTTAGCCTTGAATAAAGTCAATTGAGTGTAATTAATGAGTCGGCTATAATGTTATACATTGTTGTCTCCTACTCAACAAATTAAATTAGAGGCGAATAAAATGAAAATTCAAATTTGTTGTTTTTCATCATTCTGAAAAAACAATCAAATGTAGCGCATTTCCCTTTAAGCGTAGATCTTGATGAAAGTAATTTAATATCGTGCAAAAGAATCGCAATTATAGACTTTCTTCTATGCTTGCCAAGTTTCTTCGAATTGCGTGTTGAATGATCATATTAATCATAATGAACAAGAAAGTCTCATGAGTATAAAGCCTACCAGGAGTCACTAAGTCATGGATACTGTGGCTTCAATAAGTAAACTATACCAAATTTTTCAAAATTTGCATATAATTTCTAAATTTAAAGCAATATTTTTAATTTTTTAAAGATCCAGTGTCGAAATTCTTGTCTATTGGCACTCCCTGGACTTGGATACAATATTGCAACAATTTATCATACATGATTGTTGCGCAAATAAATCGTTTATTGCACTTAGAACTAGACAAGCTGTAAACGATAATATATTAAATTAGAAGTCAGTATACATCAGTTCCCATGTTTGTTATTTGCTATTTCTATTGCGTTGTTTATAACAATTGACTACCCTTTCCCTCTTTCTATATTATCTAATACTTTGAGAGATGTTTATATTCATCATTTTGAATTGTTTTTCATTTACAACAATTGAACAGTTGTATGCTGATTAGAATTCATAATCATGGACAAAACAAAACATGAAGGAATGTTTTCTACTGAGTAGATTGAAAACAAATTTTGTGTGGTTGCTGCTGTTATAAATGCGCAATAATATGAAAATAAATAAGAGAGAAGGAGACATGAAATACAGTCTTTCTGCCCAGAGTGCGATTTTTATGGTCTGTTATCAGAAAACAAAAAAAAATTGAAGAGAAAAGAAGAAAATTTTATTTACTTTCGGGTAGAGCAGTTCAGTGGCCTTGAGGCAGTCTGTGAGCCAAAAAAAAGGAATTATCAGTATGGGTCCGTTCACTTATTACGTTACGCAAAAAATGACTTTTTTTCACCCCTTTTGTTACAATATGTTACCACTTACCCCCCCCCCCCCCCCCCTGTTCGTTCATAATTTATTTTATTTTGATAATTTTTTATAGGTAGTTATTAAAAACATTTAAACTTCATTAAAAAGGTGGAAAATTTAAAAAAATGTTTTTGGTGCTTGGTTAGAACGTTACATACTTCTTGACACCCCCCCCCCCCCCATCTATGTTACATTTTGTTACAATTTTTCAACCCCCCCCTCTAAAATGCAAACGTAAGAAGTGAACGGCCCCTTTTGTAAATTACTCATACTTTGACATTCTCATTTAAATGCCTTAATTAATTAAGCTATTATTTTCTTCTAATCAAATCTCATCTAAAAGAGATGTGATGGAAAAGTCTAAGTGGAAAATTACAGTCAATTCCAACATTTTTTTTTGTCATCATTCGATTAAAAACAGAGCACACACATGTTTTCTGTCTTAATTTTTCCACAAAACTTTCCTATGTTTACTTATATTTTTGGTATTGCTTGCCAAACAACAGATTTCAGTGGGTCAATCCGATTAAGCTGTCATTTTAAGTTATGAGCCATAAGTAGATGCCCTTGAAAACATGATCATGATGCCAATTCTGAACAACATATTACACAAACAATTACTTGGCAAGAAGTTGGAACTAGAACTAAATGTGTGGCTTACAGGAAGGGGTTATGTGGGAACAGGGGTATTGCCGAATAGTTTTTTATGTTGTTGATTTAAAACAAGACAAAGGGCAAAAGAATAAAATAAATAAAGTGGACTTAGGAAACTTAATTCCTAACCGTTTCATACATAATCTGTGCTCTACTCCATTGTCAACTCGTTTCTAGAAACTTCGTTCCTTCTGGCTCATTTGTTATTTTGGATGGAAAATTTTCAAAAACTCAAAAAAATTCCATTCCATATGTTGATGTTTTGTGACCAAAATATTTGTTACAATGACGAGGATGACGAGGATGACGATTGTTACGACTCACAGTATTCAAATATAAATCCAAAAAATATTTTTCATGTGGATTACATTTATTACATTCATATGAAACAGCCGTTCTCCCTTCAATCCTTTGTTTAATTTTCATAACATTTCATGTTCATGATGGACGCTCATCACTTAAAATTGAAACGCTGCCAAATTTTTGATATGTAAGAAAATAGGAATTTTTCTCTCTTTTCAGTTTGGATACAGCTGAGAGATCGTTACATAAATTACGATAGGTTCATGATGAGGAATTAATTGAGGTAATTTATGTCTCTTTGACTATTGACTTTTATAGTTTTCCTATACAATTATCAATTCCGAACTATTTTACATTACAATTTTATTGCTTCTTTCATTGCTTGATGTAAATATAAAATAGACACTTTATTGCTTCTTCACATTAGAGGTCATAAATGTCAAGAAATTAAATTTTGAACTACAATAAAATAAAATGTAGTGCTAGTTAATTAAAACAATAATCTGATTATTGCCTTTGTTATTACTCACTGTTTATTGAACTTATTGATTTCATTGTTATGTCTGTTCTTTGCTGATATAGCTTAAAACTAAACCTGAATCTAGAAACTAGAATTTAATCTAATTCTTCCTTGTTCAGATACAGCAAATAGATGATAATATCTTGTTTAAATTCTCTTTGTGATAGATAAATATATTAAAATGGCATATAATTGTTTATTTTAAAGCATGTGCTAGTTCAACAGTCAGCTGTGTTGCAAGACAATGGTACGCTTGAGCTTGCATTACGAAAACTGCTTAATTAAATAAAATTTGCACAAATAAGCTGTTTAAAACGATTTCATATGAATCATTCAGTTATTCAGCTTCAGTGTTGCATTCTGGCTATTTGTCTGGATCAGATAAATTCTGAGACAGAAATTTCTTCATAAAGATCGATTCTATATGAAGATAGAAAATCTAATCTACACAAATATTATTTCTACATAAAGATTCTGTCTACATAAAGATTCGATGTAGATTTCTATAATTCTACATTCTTCTCTGATGTAGACCTGGAAAAAATGTATAATTGTAGACATCTACATCGAATCTTTATGTGGACAGAATCTTTATGTAGAAATAATCTTTGTGTAGATTAGATTTTCTATCTTCATATAGAATCGATCTTTATGAAGAAAGTTTCTTAGCTAGACAAAAACTATTGAAGAATCTACATTCTTCATCTAGTGTAGACATCTACATTTGCAACACTGTTCAGCTTTAATTCATTTCAGTACAGTTCAATTTCTTAAAATTAATGTTTGAATCTTAATCAATACAAAGAAAAATCTCGAACAATGAATTTAAATTTATACTCAATAATTATGTCACAATTAAACTGATTAATTCTCGAGTTCCTTGAACTTCGTCATTTAAGGTTGATTCATTTTCATGACAATATACATATATTACTGTCGAAAAAACCTTGACTCTCTATTTTAAGAAGAGCGATTCCTCTCAAATATTTTAGTCTTGTAGAAAATTAATCAAGCTGACTGATAACTCACAAGTTATTTACAAATTTGATACATTCTTTTATTGAACTCTGCATAACCTGTTTGTAAATGTATCTCTTTTTCAATAAATTATCAGCATTATATGATACAACTTCCATATTAAGTGTAAGCTTAACATCTCTATGATCTTGATTAATATTCATAAATATGTATTTTTTATATATTTTTCTCCATCTTCGCATATTGTTTACGCAAAAAACACGCTTTGCACCACCGGCGCCCGCCAAATGAAACAATGAATATTATTATAATATGGTCAATGAATATAAATTTTTCCTCTATCTCACTCTACTTAAGTATCCATACAATTTTTACATTTGAGTGCCAATGGATCACACTTTAGCATAAAGGAAAATTAGCAAATAAATTGGTTTAAATTTCGTGATAATTAAGGTATTCTGCTCACATTTGATATTTTTGCGACCTTCATGAGCTGACATCACAAACATTTGACTGACTCAATTTTGTTTTCGAATATTTTGGTTGACTTTTAAAGACGATCAAAGACTTATGTGAGGTTTTCAAGTATTGGAAAGTTAATCAGTTGGCACACCTTGAATTTCACGTAATAAAAAAATAGTAAACAATTTTTCTTGTACATGGATAGACTCTTTCCTATGTTTACCATCAGATGTGTTAAGTAATAAAAATGCGTGAAGTTATTATATAGAATAAACACTTTAATTTTTGTTCATTATCTGAAGTCGTTTACATATAAACTTTAATTACATTCTAAACAAGTTTTTCTTGTACTAGTTCTTCCCGTCTTGTCGAGCCTCAGTCTGTCCAAGACACGTGTATGAAGCCAAAAGAATGAAAACAAATATCAGGCGACAGCAAATTTTTAAAATTGACAATTGCCGAAAAGGTTTTTAAAATGTATCTCTCTATAAATAGAGATGCCAAGGCACTCTTGAGTGCCTTCTGCTGATTGGCTTCAATGATGAAGATCAAGAAATATCGAATATAAATTGTGTGATTATTACCATTACTATAAAAGTTATTCTCATTTTGGTTCTTCTTCTCGTTCGCCAAACTTGGTAAACAAGTAGTATCGTATAATCTTTTGTCTGCCTTTCATGAGACAAGTTTATTGGATTCTGATATTTTGTAAAGTTTTTTCATCGTGAAAAAATTAGATTAAAGCAGACCATAAATGATTTAATGTAAAGAATGGAACAGTTTCAAGCGTTTTGCCGACCTAGTTATGAAGAATGATTTCATGGGAAACTGAATTGTTATCAATATTCTTTCCTGACAAGACATATATGTGCTAAAAACAGAGTTGTTACCTTAGATGTCTGGGTCAAAACTACTAATGTCTAGATAACAACACTGACTAATCAGTCCAGAGCACGTTTTAAAAAGCCTTTCTCTGCCCATCATCTTATAAACAGAATGTCCTTCAACTTCTCTGACACTATTTGCATAATTTGTATTTATTTATTTATCATACTTTCCTTCACTATCCATTCCAAATCTTCAATATTACGACTCTGGCTGGTTTCTTAAGCTCTATGCATGTTTGAATATTATTATTTTTATTTATTTTGACTTAAGAGTAGCATAAAATCAAGTTTTCAAACATCTTAAAAATCGAGGTGCCAATGAACTTTTAATCATATGTAACTAAAGCTACTATTGCCTTTATTTCCTTGATTTGATTTTTTAAAATGCTAAAATGTTCAAGAATTATAATTAACGCAATATGTCGAATAAATTTATTCAAGATTCTTGCAAATTAATTTTGTTCCATTCAAGTTTCATTCACGCATTTATAAATTACTACGGCATCAAAGGTGTTAGAATCAATGTATCAATGCAAATGATGTCTACTTTAATCTTTTAAAATTTAATTTGAGTGGCATTTTACACATCACAAGGAAGCATTTTGTCAACCTTTATTCAATCAAGCTTAAATGATGTCTGTGATGATTTCATTCATCATTCAGGGAGGTAACAATTTTTGATCTAAAATTTAAAAACTTGAAATTTAAAAAAGTTTTTTAAGACATTAAAAAGATTCGATTCAAGTTTTTTGTTTCTAAGAAGTTGATCTCCTTCTGTTTGAATCGCATATTCTCGTTTAAAACATTTGAATTAAGTTAATTTAAGTTTAAAATTTCAAAATTTATGCAGACAGAATTGGATATTATGAAGATGGTAAGCGTATTGCAGGTAAAAACACTGAATTAATTTGTGATCATTATGCTAGCCTCATTTTAATGTAAAATGAGAGAAAGACATTTTATATTATATTCATCCATTTACCGTTTTATGATGACTGCACATGATACTTTCATATGTTAATATGAAGCAGTATATATTTTTGCATTAACACGCATTTCCGTGTATGAATAATGTTAAGTATGAACGAGTCGTGAGGTCAACAGTTCACTTCCCATGCTCTGTAGTGCACAATGCATATATATGGACAAAATTGTAGCTTGTGTGCATCTCTAGGGTGTGCTAATGCATCTCATTTTTATGCAAATTAGAATATTGTTTTAGCACAACTTGATGGGAATTTCAAATTTGTGAAATATTTAAAGTAGAACTAGAATAATCTGAATAGTTGCTACCCAACCACATAAGGTTCAAAATCTTTAATATTCTGCATCAACAATGTAATTTATGAATGTTGTTACAGGCTAAATGATTGACAGTTTACAAGATTAATATTACAAATAAGCCCCCCATACCCATATCATATATATTGATGATGGATAATGTTTCTAATAAAAATTTCTATAATGATCACGATTGCAAGTCTAAAGTATTTTTAGACGTCAATACAATGTTACTTCATTGTGAAACGTAAAATGTAAATTGAATCTGTAGAACGAAATGTTTACTTTATTTCAATACGCTATTATTTTAACCTTAAATAACATTTTGAATATATACAAAGCTGCAGAAAATTGAGAAGCAAAGACGCTAAATTCGAGAGGTCATTGATCAAAAAATTATAGTAAATATCATGTGCAAATATTTAAAAAGCTACGTCCGTGTGCATATGAAAAGAGAAGAGAATTGTAAATGCACACTGACAGCGAATGTATGTATATGATGATGATGTAAAGTATAAAAAAAGAAAGCATTCGAAAATTAAAACTGCAAAAAAGTGCATTCTTCTATGAACTTTGTTCACAGGCGTAGCTAGTATTATCGTAAATATTTATATCAATTAAATTGTAGTGCCAACAGATATTTTTATTGGGAATGCAAAAAATATCCAGTAAAAATTTTTGTAATGGATATAAAACATTCCACGGGCTGAATATTATTATCATTACATATTTTCAATTACTTGCATCATAATAACACTAAAAATACAGTATTGCCTATACGATTGCATTATATATAATTTGTGTATCTTAAAGATACAATTTTGAGCACACATCCATTACTTAAACATGATTTCTTTTCTTTTTCAGGCAAACTAGCCCTTTAATGAGATGCCTCTCGTATACAAATGAATGCTTACCGCCTACACATATGTTTATAATCATTATTACTTACTATTACCCTCGTTCTCAATTTGACTTTCAAAAGATTTCTTATACAAATTATATATACACGTTTCTTGATCCGTAGACATACTTGGATGCATTTTAATGAATACATTTTAATTTTATGTCAGAAATTACAAGCTGTCTTTGCAGATTTTCTCATTGGGACAATCTGTCATTTAATATATTATTTATAATAATTTTACTTCTTAATAGATGTAGGTATAAAATTTGAAAATTTGCATGCAATTTGCATTAAGTTTTTATTCTTCGATGTGAAATTGTCATGGCAAGGAAATCTGAAATGTTTCCAGACTGAAAAAATTGATAGAAGGGCTTTGCCATTGAAAAAGTCAAATTGAGTTCAATTCTCATGACTTTAAAGTGTCAATCGTTTATACTGTCATTTCATCTAGAGCCATAATCTTTAGAACCTGGAGCCAGAGTTGCTATTAAAGAAACCAAATTTTGGTCAGAATTGAATGTAAATAAAATCACAAAGTAAGATGTCAAAAATAACTGAAATGACGACAGTCTGAATCCGTACTAGTACATTTCAATGTAATTTTCAAAAGTCATTACCTTTGTGCTTTGTGATTTTTTCATAAACAAGAAAAGCGAAAACAAAAAAAAATATTTTCATAAAGTCTTTGTCTCTAATCTCTCGGTTACGGCAGTGAATGAAAATCGATTTTTAACGCTCAAATTTTCTTCGCTTGTCCCTCATTGTTTTTCTGTGTATTGGGTGAAAGAATCATCTTTTTTTTGCTACTAAATTATGATCATTAACTTGATAATCAAATTAGTTCACCATTGGAAATTAGAATTCATTTATTCGAGGCAATTATAATTTTAAATTATTCTTTGTTTTCGTACTTCCATTATTTTTATTATTATTTTCATTGATTTTTTACTTTTCAAAATGATTCATCGAAACTAAACACTTAATGCAGCAAGTACTTAAAATTTCAAGTTCATTAAAAGCATTGTGGGAATGTCAAAGCGTGAACAAGAAAAAATAATTTCCCTCGTCATTCGATTTGAGTTTATTGCTGTTGACAAGCGGTCTATGGTGCCTATGTAAGCTATGATGTATATTGTATACTTCTTCTTATTTCTGTTCCGAATAAAAAACAGTTCAGTCTGATATGGATTCTCTTATCATATCAAAAGCTTTTAAGGCTTTATCAAATTTGTTATTTTCGTTCTAAGGCTACTTATTCAACGTTAAATGATAAAATGTAGGTCAGACATTGAGTGAAAATAACAATAACAAAAAATCCGCTTTATTCTCACTCCTATATTTATGATCATCATGTGAATGAACATCTATTAATAAAAAAAGTTAAATTCACACCTGCGAATTCTTTCATTAATTATTTTTTTCTTAATCCTAACATCAAAAAAGTTGTGGAAGTGTGGCGATTTCTATTATTTTAAATCCCAGAAGATTTAAAGGGAAAATATTATCTTCAGATGCATCATCAAAAAATATCTTTAAATATTAGCAAGTTTTCAAAATCTAGCAAATTTTGAAAATTTAAAGGGATTTTATTTTAAATTTAATTGCAAACTTGTAAATTAATAAAGCAGCCCGGCATTATAGCAACCAAAAAAGTGTTTACTATAGCACATGGAATGTTAAGTAAAATAAAACCAAAATAAACATTTGGAGAAAAAGAGCCAAAATTAAATATTTTTGTCACTTCCATATACATAAAGTGAATGAAATGTTTAGCTAAAGCGATATCGTATTTAGCATTGAAGTGATATCCGCATAGAAACATCTCAATCTAGCATTTTTGAGTATGAATATCAGTTGTTTATATTTATATGGAAGCCTGAATACACTTCAAAAAAAAAAAAATATGCGAAAATATGAAAAACATTCGTACTTATAAGCTGAATGACCTATATAATTCCTCTTATCAACATTTTATGAATATAAATTGTATAGAAAAAATTATTGCAGCTGTGTTCGCATTAGATTTAGCCTTGTATTGTTATTAATATTATTATTATTTTGAAATTAAGATAACTTCCATTTAAATATTAATGAAAAATTATTTAATCTGAAAAGTTCATGCACAATATTAAATTTCAATGCATACATTTACTAGAACACTGGAAATGTTCCAATTTTCTTAACCCTATAGATTTTTTTTTCTACATCACTTACGCTTACGAGTAAAAATCTAGCATTTAAATATTTTGCTGACCTAGTTACTTGAGTTTTATAACAATCAAACAAATGTGAAAGATGGTCGTTAAATGCTTCTAATTTATTATATTATTCTATAAAGAGTGTTTCTTCCTGAATTCTTCATCTTCTCTCATGTTGATTTGTGAAGAAAATTTTTGAAAATAAATATACACATTCTCGAGATATTTTAATAGAAAAACAGGCATTTATAAATAGAATACATACAAAGAAAAGGAAAGAAGAGGAATTAAAATTAAAATTCAATTTCATTTATTTTGTTATTAACTCAATTTTCTCATGTGGAAGGTGTTGAATTTGATGATTATTTTATTTTATTGTCTAAACTTTCTACCATTCCTGACTCTCAAAAAGACAAAAATTTATCAAATTCTTATTTCTACATGAGACAGAAGCTGTTGGTTCAGTTGCTGCGCGCTCTATTTTACTTTTTGACAATCCCACAAGATCTAAAACACTTATTGTACATTATCATTATTAGAAAAATATTAATCAAACAGTTTACTTTGTATTCGCAGACAAGCACTGTCAAAACAAGGAATAATTGAGTATTTTTAGCTCCACGTGCTGATCAAAAAAGACATTTTTATTTCCACACATTACCATCGGTGATTTCAATCATTTAATAATTATGTAAACACAAAAAAATATGAATGTTCACTTTTTGTTCAAAATTTGCAGCACGAGACTGTTGTGAACCACTTATTTACAGTGTAAGAAGACTAGCTTATGTACATAATATTTCATCCCTGATTTTCTATTTATTTACAATTTGATAACATCAGGACATAAGTGAGCTGGGCATATGATTCGCAATATTAATGAAGCGACATCAATCATTAATTATTTCTATCATTCTTGGTGGAGAAACAACAAATCAAAATATAAATTTCCAGAATGAATAATGGCTCAATGGACATAGAATGAGTGAATGAATGAAGTGAAAGCGAGGGATAAAAAATTAATAGTCCTGATAAGCTTAATGTTAAAGTAATGATTCCATCAACAAGTTTGAAAGTCATTACAAGTTTTTTGCAAACATTAATGTAGGAGATGATTAGTTTATACTGAATATTGATATCATGGAATTCTGGTTAAAATCAGAATCAGAATCAAAAAAAAATCAGGGAATCGGAATCAGTTCTGAAAGTAAGTTGCAAAGCTATCAAAAATTCCCTTACAATTGTAAACTTTTGGACACTGTGATTAAAAACATCACAACAGGCTTCCTCTATCCATGTCAAAGAAAGCACTCCAATAGCCAAAAACAAGCATAAAACTTTTCCCATTAAACTATGTAGTAAACAGAAGTAAAAACATTTTAATCGCGTGCTTTCATCTATTTATTAAATGTGATTTTTCACCATAAAAACATTTTTATGCAATTATTTTAAGGATATCTTCTATGTATTGTATACATCACATAAAGAACACTCATAATAAAAATGGAAGACAAAGAAAATTTTATGGCTTTTAGACAATTAAATATTTAATTAATTGAATATTTTCATTTTTTATGTTTGTTATTTTTTTGTGTGTGCTTTCCATTTAACGAAACCTGCGTCCTTTTATGGACTGGATTTCTATATAAGCTAATCTAACTGCCGAGAGCTACATATAGAAATTTACGATTTTTTAACATCGGTAGCTGCTTTTTAATGGAGAAAAGTGACATAAACAGTAAGCAAAATTCGATGTCAAATTTATTTTAATTAATTCATATTTCTTCTTTTATGTGAACTTAATTATTAAATTAATATTTCAGCTTTTTGTTTTACGTACGTGCTGGTCATGTATTGTATTTTTTTTTATTGATGTGTAAAACCACGAACAAAACTTTTGTAATATTGCCGCTACGGCTTATTGAAAAAATAAGAAATAAAGTTGATTTGTGAGCACTTTGAATGCTTTCTGGTGAGTAAACACCCTTGAAATCGTTCAAATTTTGAGTTTAAAACTCTAATAGAACTTGAAAATTCAACACATACTTTAACGTAAGGTATTTATACTAGAATGTAAATACAACTGGTAATAAAAGATGTTTTTAAAATCAGAAATTAAATATTATTATAGCAGTAGCTATATTATTCGCGTATATCTGGTCCCAGAGTTGTTAGTAGGGAGTCTTGGATATTGAGGGATCTTTCATTGTAATTGAAACTGTTAACTGAGCACTAGTTAAAATTCAAAATCTTTAATTATAGGCTGAAACCGAATGTACTCATAGAGTTCAAGCTTTTAACTTAGTATTTTCATCAAGTTTTTCTAAAAACTCATATCAAACTCTTTCAAGGTTTCTTGGATGAAAACGTGTAGAAATGTGCCAAAATAACAAAATGTTGTTATCAGAAAATTTATCTTTTATTGTTTAATAATACAAAAACAAAGAATGACGGCTGTAAGGCATAAATAAATTAAAATGTCCAAATAATACAAATTATCTTGTTATTTACAACCAAACCAAACTAAAATAGCGAGAAATTGATACTTTTAATCTAAAGCATTGAATGTACATCAAAATATACAAACATTCGTAACGAAATCTCATCATGAGATTAAAAATTATTAAATTGAAAAATGACGTAGGTGTCACGTATTAAGTGAAAATAATTAATTTAATGCTATAATAAAATGCAAAGAATGAATCGTTTAATTTTTACAATTATGTCATGATTCTATATATTTCAATTTTTGGACTTGAGTAAGTGCCCAGTTTCCAAATATTTACAAAACTAATATCGTATTTGAGTAGAACTGTCTAAATGAAGTGTTTTGAAATGGCTAATTTACAAATAACTGAAAAATACAGACTTTAAACTAGTTTCAACCACTTATCAATCGTCTCTGTTCCTATCGACCTCTTAATACTCCTCATTATCGTCTGCGAGTATATTTGCACTGGAAACCCAAATAGAATAAGTATTTCTTTCATTTATGCATCTCATGAAATCTAATATTTATATGTGGAAATAGAAATGGAAATACAAATAGGCTGTAATGAAAATATCTCTGACTATTACATAAATTACGCATTTTACTCCATCACTATGTAAAGTTCTCTCTCATCGAATAAATTTTAAGCGAAAAAAAAATAGAAAATATAAAATGAGCAAGACCTTGGAAAAAAATTTAAGTTATTGGGTGAGAATGCGATAGAAAAAATAAAAATGAATGAAATTAAAATTCTGCTCATCAACAGCTTAGCTGGAGTGCGATGAGGATCATTTCAAATAATTTTGTTAATGCATTGAATAATCTGGGAGTGCTTATGGATCTTGTTTTTGTGTAGAAATAAATTTTATCATTTGTTTGTGCTGAAATTTGAAGACGCGGAAATAATAAATTTCTAATCTCAATTTATAAATCATTGTCAAGTCTTTTAACCTAAATAGTTGAATATTGATAATAATGGAGGTCGTATGGTCACACATTTAGCAAATAAAGCAGATTTTTTTGCAATACTTTGTTTGGAAAACAAATTTAGTTGCTTCGAGATGAATTCTCATGTTTCCATTGACATACTCTGTGAAACCATATTAATGAAATGGGCAATGTAGCAATATAAAGTAAATCCATTGTCAATTCTAGAATTCCCTTAATACCTACAACACGGGCCAAGCTTATTTCATTCGAGTTTCAAAAATATTGAATTTCTGTTTCTGATTCTCATTTTAAATTGAACGTAAATTATAATAAGATAGATAATATCAAGCTAAGCTGGTTGATGTGAATTTTTTTGGGTATCTTTTCCTAGCTTGGTGGTATTTCATGGTAAATTATAAAATTCCTAATAAAATTTCTTAATTAAAAATCTATTTGAGGACAAGTTTCAAGAATGAAAAGTCATCCGATTTACAGAAAAAAGAGCGGTAAGAAAGAGAACGCAATAAATACAAAGTTATAAATACCCAAAAAAATAAGAAATTCAAAAAAAAAATAAGAAGCATGAAAAATGATCAAAGAAAATTATTTTTGGCATTAATAAAATTTATGATGAACATTATCTTCTCACTTAAATGAATATCTGATCATTTATAAACATTTAACATTCGTAATTTGTATTAAGTCAAAGAAATTACATTAAGTGCGTTCGGAAACAAAAGTTATCAGGATATAAATGTATGCAAACTACTAATTACGAGACAATAAAAGTAAAGGAAGGAAAAGAAAATTCTTTTTAATGTCAAATAGAATGAATTCTATAGAAATTTACAAGGAAATGGTGATAAAAGAAAAAAGGAACCTTCAGCAATTAATATTTATAATGTCTTAGAAACAAAAGTTTATTAAACTTATCAGTAACGTGACTGAAAGTCAGCTATGCAATAATTTCAACATTTCACAACTAAATTAGTAACTTGTGGATTTTTTTTAAATTATCAACTTACCAGAATCGCAACTTAATGAAGATAGAAACTTACAAAGCTTAACCTCAGCTCAACTTAATTTGGGAAATTGATCAAAATTTCTCGAATTCTCGCCTATTTTGATCATTTTTTTAAGAACTAGTCGAAATTATTTTATTTTTTTTGTGCAAATTTTATAAATCTTAAAATTTACGATTCTCGATCTCGTTAAAATCGCAAGGCAAAAAGCGCGATAAATTTCGATGTCATTTATTATACTCATTTGGTAAACTTTTATACCTCAAGCCATAACGATAATAAGTAAGTATGTATGTATCGTTTGGATCTTTTCATGACACACAGCAATAAATAATTTGATAAATAAAATTATTGATCTTCATAAAGCCTGCCTGTATATAGTTCACCACAAGAAAAGAAATTTCTGTTTTTTTACGTTTCCTTATATTTTTTTGTGGGGAATATGAATATATATAGAGAGCCGTAGTAGTTATAATGAAAATTTATGCATAGCCATTAAGCAAAGTCTCTTTTTGTTGTTATTATTATTATTTGCATCAGTGCCTGTATAATATTCTTCTGTATGTCAATGTCAAGCGAAAAATTAAAAACATAAAAAAGTGACGCACATGAAGAATGTATGGATTGGTATGGATAGAATATTTAATGAAATAAAATATATTTTAAGAGAGATAGGTTGTGAGAGATTATATATTTAAATGTGGAATAAATTGGTTAATTAATTTAACAACAATGGATAATAAACAAACCCGAAAATAAGAAGGAAACGCGTAAGTTATTATACAATCCACATCTACAACTACATACGAGCGAGCACTTGCCGTCAAAAGGCACCACTAATTATGCGTTAGTAAAATAATTGTTCTAAATGTATGAACGCTACAGGAAATAATACAATAATTACCGGACAGAGTATTATATTGTTGTACAAAAAAAATATTTAATTAAAATTCATATAATACCATCGCATTATTGAAATAAGTAAATTAAATGTATCGTTATTTTCTGGTGCTATACTGAAATGAATACTCTATTGTTCATTCTCTGTCGATGCTTCCATTTTTACAAACTATAAATGTATCACTCAAGTTTTTATAGTCATGCTAAACTTACTAATTACTTTTTAACGATACTCTAAAGTTTGCAATTAAAATTTTAAACGCTTTTTCAATTTAATTCTAATCTTTTGTCCTGCCTTTCTTTATCTGTTTGTCTGTCAAGAATACGTAACTGATCTAATGACTATTTTAAACTTTTTTGTTTATTATAGCCCCGTTGGTATCTAGTTTGGAACGATACACACTAATCAGCTTGAGAATCAGTCATCAACACTTACTTTTAGTACTTCCAAAAAAAGAATTATTTTTGGGATATTACTGTTAATTTCAAACCAAACAGAACTCCGTAGAAGCTGATCAAAAATAAATACAAAATACAAAATTCTTAAAGAGAAGTCGTACATCACAAATTGGCACCTCGTTGCTATAAAATAATGCGCATCATCCATTCAATGATTGGACGAACTTCTAAATTTCTTTTTCATATAGAACGAGACAATGATGATAGCTAGTCGGTCAGTCAGTCATTTGATTGCGGATTTTCTATCTTTGGTCACGCACGCATATGTTTATACATCATTGTATTTGGACTGAAAATAAACGATAGGTAGATAAATAAAAATGATAAAAATCAGATGGAGTCAACAGTTGAAAAGTGAATGATGATTAAGAAATAAGAATGGGAACTAAGTTTTTGTGTGTGTACACATACAAAAAGTACAAATAATTACGAAAAGTTTCATTTTTATAAATTGCCTCAAATTAATTCATTTAGGCCAACAATGAAGAGGAAAAAGGTTCTCTCCTGTAAGCAATTAAAGTCTTATTTGCATTTTAATCAACTTACATCAAAGCTACTCGTTCGCTGTAATGTTCAAGACGAGAAACGTTCACATTCTTTCCATTTGTGAATATCACGTACAAGTAATCACAAAGAAATGGAAATGAAAGAGAAGCAACAACACCCTTTTTCCACAAAATTTAATTTTAATGCTCGCTTTCCGTCTTTTGTTTGAAATCTCTTTAAATTTTTTTCCCTTTTTCTTTGTAAACCAAAATGTTTGTTTATGTGCTTCACCTAACAATGTCATTCGATAAACGTATATATACATATTTTGCATGCATAAAAAAAGCCAAATAAACGAGAAAAACATTTTACTGGAAATTGATTCCATTGCTTTTGAAAGAAAGAGTGTGTTTTTAATTTTAATTCGTAATAAAAATTTCAAAAGAGTTCTGCTAAAGTTGTTTATCGATTGCTGAATTTTTTTATGTCTTCTCAAATTTGAGAGCTGGATGCAAAAACATTTAAGTGAGCTGTATTAGTACAATATTGTTGTTTAATGTTTATTGTTATTTCATATCTAAGCATTTTATAGCTTATGGCAGTAATTATGAATCTTTTGTTGATTATCAAGATTATTTAAATCTTGTTGATGCCTGATTAGTGAAATTAGATCTTTTTGGATTAAGCATCAAGTGTGTCAATTCTCTTTTTTTTCAAGCAGATTTCGAGATGCAAAGCCTTTCCAGTTTTGGTAAGCATAAAAAGCGAGAAAGGTCAATAAAAAGGTACCGGGATCTCTGAGCAATCACATAAAGTGTCAAAACTTATATCCAACAACCAGTTTAATGCAGATGATACACATTAGAGAACCCCTATCAAATAATCTAAATTGAGATCCATAACAGTTATAAGAAGCTCTTCCAACATTTCTCATTAATTTTCAATGAACAAAAAATTCTAAAAAACCCCGTAATATTAATAAAAATAACACCTCAAAAAAAAATTTGATCATCACATCCTTTTCCTTTATTTCTAAACTGCCGGTGGTTCTTTGTTTTTGTTCAATGATAAACATCTTAAACAGCAAAGTCTTTTCTCGTAAATTAAACAGAAAAAATATAGAGCTCAGTTCTGATTTTTTGCCTCTTCTAACAACATTGTGTTTTGTTATACAAAGAATGAGGAAAAAACCAGTTCCCTTATGTGCAACAATATAAAAGACCTTTTTATATATATTAATGCTGCTGTTTATTTTTTTACTCATGCCTTAGTTTTTTTATTTTGTTTTGTCTTGATGCTGTGAAAGAAAAAGCTAAGATAAAATAATAATAAACTTTCAACAGGTATCATGCGGAAAAAGATGTGTAATATGATGTAAGAGAAATTGATTTTGATATGAAGCATGGCTTACATCGGACGAAAAATACTTAACTCGTCAAAACTGTTAACAAGGGAAATAAATAATTTAGCTTTTAATAATAAAGCCAGCTGTTTTATGTTCGCTATGCGAAAAAATCTCCGAAAAAAAAATATTTCAAGGACGTTGTGCGTAACAAAGCACAAAGGGCTATTTAAAAATTTAAAGGGCTTAAACAATATTTTTGTTCTCTCGATCTATGGCCTATATACAGTCATACAGAATCTCACACACACATTTTACATGCAAACACTGGATACATGTTGGGTCATTCTGATATTACATCACCTTTCCATTAAAAAATAAGTGCAGACAGTTGACAAAATGTGTAAGCAGTATAGTCCGACAAAATCCCTAAGTTGGTGCCTAGTCAGGGAGGTTTGATACCAGTAAAATCTACAATTTGCTATTATTTTTCGGAAATAAATTCAATATATCTTCTGAATATGCCCTAGTCGCTCCTTCTAAGTGTTATGTTATATCCAAATGTCTCCTACATATATGAAAATAAAGATTTAAACATAAACATTTATTCTCTTCCACTTCTTCATATTCTATATACTCATATATACTGAATTAATTTCTGTTATGTAGCACCATCGCTGTTATATTAATCCATGTCGATTTATTCTATATTTTGTCGAATAAATAACAATATCATGTTTACGATACAGCACACAAAAAAATCATATAGAAATAAAATCTAATAAATTCTAAATTGTATTAGCATTATATTATAGCTATATAGCATCAAATATGTTTACTTTATTTCTGATGGATCTCCTATGAGGAGGGTGCCATTAATTTTATATTTATGGAAATATCATAACATCATAGGAGAAATAGCAAACATCAGCTTTTTTTCTGCTTCCAATGTTATCAAGTGTTATAATGCTTCACTCCCGTTGATTCTTTCGATTCTTTCATTCTTTTTATGATTATTATTTATTTTTTTTTAAAAAAAAGGCCTACAAAATAGAAACATACATAAAATACTTCTTTTTCTTCATTTGATTCAAATTTCAAGGCTCTTTATTTTGATATTCTCTTTTGCTCTCCACTTTTTTTATACAAAACAAAAAAATAGCACTGTGTTGTATCATAATAAATATACTTACGTACATATGTGTATATATATATCTGTATGTATGATCATAAAATAAGAGTCTTTTATGCTTATACACATTTCAATTTTTTTTTTTGCACGACTTTTCTCGGATATCGAGCATCATTTTGGGGAGCATTTTGATGTTTCAGAAATTATGGATTTTTAGAAGCGAGTACAGTAAGTACTTAAATGTCAATCACATTCTAATCCTGTCACTATTCACCAACTTTAGTATCCAGAGGTTTGAACCCTTTGGACATTTATTCAATATTCATCCATTTTTATGATTATGTATATACGTTTCAAGAGAATAATCTAGAGCTGTATGTGCTTCAATACTTTTTTTTCTTGCTTTAAATCTAATCACCAAAGAGATTTAGGCCCTAAAATTCCGAATCTGTTTCTGAATGCGCTAAGTTCCACAACCACAGAATCGACTTTTTACTCTTTTTTATATTTTTTTTTCATCCTTTCTTTTAAACAGCATCATTGCTTGTCGTTGTATGCTCTTACTCAAATATATACAATATTCCATCCATACATACGTTGTTATTTTCAACAACTCTGAAACATTATAGTTTGTTGATAAACAAGAGTCCCAAAATAAGCCATAAGAAGGTTTGTATTTTTTTTTTCATTACTGAAATGAAAGGGTGGAATAAGAAGAGGAAGTTTGAAGACGAAAGGATTTCAAAGAAGGATGTTCGTCTTCTTTAAATGACCTCCCCTTATAATATCATGAGATGAAGGAAGAGATGAATATTTATTGTGGATATACAGAAAGTTTTGTGTCTATCGCAATTGAATCTAACGACAATCGCGTAATTAGATAGAAAATAGAAGTGAAAAGCGTTTCAACAGTTTGCCGGCGCCTTGAATCTGTTGAAAATCTCTTAACCGGTTCTTTACATGATTTTCTTCCTTTAACAATCAATATACTAGCTAACTTAAGTGAGTCGAGATTTGTAATTTATTTTCTTGTTTACAATTTTTCTCTTTTTTTATATTTTCGCTATTTAGTAGTTCCAATATAGCAGAAACAGAAGCAGTTATGGCCTGTGTACACATGGCGAATGTGTAAATACAAAATCGTATAAATATATGAAGGCAATCACCATTCATTAATTGTGTATTCATACACATTGAGAAAATTGAAAAACGCTTCAACTATTTTGGATATACCTTATAGCTTTATTCATGATATGATTTGAATTTGTAATGACTCTTAAAAAAGTATTTTCTTCCTTAAAACACGTTTATTGAATTTATTCTAATGAAATGGCATACACGAGCTTTTAACTGCTCTCTCTCGTTGTGCCTCTTATTGTTTGCTTGCTGTAAGTAAGTGTAGTAAGCCAAAGGAATACTAGACTATCATTTAATTTATATGCTTCATTGCACTTTAGGTAAAGGAAAGTGTTGTCATTGGATAATATTTCTGCACGAGTGACATTTAGGGCTTCACATTGAGCTAACAGGGTTGTCATATGGTTGTGACACAAGAATCACGTATTACACATCCATGCATATGGATAAATATCAACTCTGCTCACAGTTCATAAAATTGGATTTAAAGTTGCTCAGCATATTCTTTTGTTTTCTAATCACGTTCGTAAAAAATATGAAGTCACACCTCAAAAACTAATAAATGCGTCTATAAGGAACTTACTATAAGCTATAGCTTTATACTTGCTTCATCTTGCAGCGCTTGTTTCTTCTTCAACTATATTAATACATTGTAATATCCACCTAGCAACAATTTTTGAAGAAGAGAATTTGCATAATCCTTACTACTTTTTTTTGTTAAGATACTGTGAGTGCTATTAAGCAGTAGTACTGTCTAAATAAACTGTATGTGAATGCACAACACAAGAAGAAATATTTTATGTGACCATAAAGTCATCGTTGATTGCAATGTGAGAGAGAGAGACCGAACATTATCATTTACAGGAGGGATAATGTGAAGAAGAAACAATTAAAGCACAATAAATTGTGGTCATTATGGCTGATTGCTCTGAGTGGGGGTGTATTTACGTTATTTCTCATTCCATGCCTCGATCTCTCTCTCTCACACGACTTACTTATTTATTTACTTACTTACGTTGCCAATAAAGAAAATGAAAAATGAACCAATTTGTTTACAACTTGAATGTCGTCGATGATAGAGGCAAAGAAGCACACAAAAACAAGCTATCTATAAGATTAATTTAAATTATTATTAGTATAAATTATGGCTGTTTGTGACATTTTGTTGTTTTTTTTTTCATCTATTTACAGACTGTTTTGATAAATGCAGGTATTGATGTTATTCACTCAAAGTGCATCAACAAGCTATGTTGCCAAGTTTAAAAAGCATGACTTTTTATTTTATTATTTTTTGATTGACAACAAAAGCAGCATGATCAATTTTGGATGTGCAGAAAAATTTTCGCTGACATGCTCAGTTACTTTATGGGGGAATATGACTTTTTCTAAAGACTGCTGACGACATTATGCTTCTTTTGGGTGTGTTGCATAGGCTGGACTGAACTGTTCTGTTAAATTTAATAGAACTATTCTGATAATTTTTTTGGATTTGTTCTGTTAATTTAACAGAATTTTTCAGAACTATTCAGTTATTTTATTTTTGCGATTCTTATTTAAAAAAAAAATATTACAAAACTGTTTAGATAAAATCATCAGAATATTCAGCATCGTAATATCAGAACAGTTCTGATAATATCGGAATTCTACTGTTAATTATCTAAACTTCTATTTTAATTTTATCAAAGCTCATAAAACCAGTGTTGATAATAAGGTGCATTCTAGCATAGTCTTGCCCTTGACCAAGGCAATTGTCATGCAATTTCAAACTGCCTATGCTAGGTTTCACTTTTTTCCAAGACAGGTGCTGATCAACATAATAATGTGAGAGGGTTCCAGCCTAGCGATGTGTTACTACACGTTGCGACGAGCCAGAGGCACTGCAATCCTGATCGATGATAGAATCCAATATTGCACAGATACTTGTTGAGTCGACAATGTCCTGTAAGAGTTCCTAGGGATAACCTTAGATCATTTCTAGGGAGGTTGAGTAATTCAATAGATTTCTTCTCATTGACTGACAAGAAAGCTTTTGATGTCCTCATGCCATCCTTTGCTGTAAAGTGCTGTTTATGCTTAAGCAGGAGCCAGTGGTTGAGATTACTCATAATTACACTGTGAGTTTATTTATAAATATTTATAGATTTCCGGAATTATGATCTGCATGTGAGGATTTTAATTCCAACTACAGTTTGTGTCAAGACTTATAAACCTCGATTGTCTTTATTTTATTTATTTTTTTTGAGTTATACAGGGAGTTATATTTGAAAATGAGGGTTTTGTTCCTGATTGGTATCTGTTATTTAGGGCTTGAAGCTTAATTTACCCCCCTCTGTTACAAAATTTGTATGAAAAAAAAGTTTTATGTGAACAGGCAGCCCCAAATCAAAATTTCGTTAATCTGCTGAGTTTAAATTTTGACCACTGAATTTTTGTAACATAGTGTCACAAAAGTTCCGATTATTTTACTTTTTGGTGAACCATTCCTAAAGTGAGTGGACACACAATTAGAAATTTTTATATTTTACAAATTTATTCCTTATTTTTTCATTAAATCTATTAAAGTTATATATTTTTGGAAAGCTCTTCAAATTTCCGAAATGATGACTAGAAAAGTTTTGGAAAATTTGCAAGTAATATAGTCGCTTTATGTAAAAAACGCATTTTACATATGCAAGTTTTTAATGTTTTTCATTTTTCTTAGCAACGACTCAATGAAAAGCTTTCAAATTTTGTACACTCATTGCTTATATAAATGTTAATAACTCGTATGAGTTTCAGAATTTTCCATTGAGTTTTTCACGAGTTTTCCTAGCCTGAATATTTCACTATTAAAATTCATTTTTCTCGATAACTGCGCATTGCTATTAGTTGTTGTTTACCTTAGTTTCTTTCATTTTTTTAATAGCTTTCCATTGATATATAACAATCTAGGAAAAAGTATGAGACAAGAGAGAAATCAATAAAAAAGTGTGAAAATTTTATGAAAATTTCCAAAATTCTCAGCCATCTTGAATTTATTTTGCTTTTTCAGGTTAAACTTATTAAATTTCATAAAAGTGTTATACATTTTTGGAAAGGTCTAGCTTAGTCCTTTCATTCACTAGAAACCGAATGAGTCTACGATAAGCACAAGTAAAATGATAGGAGCTTGAAGTTGGTAACATAAAAAGATTTCTCTCTTGTCTCATGCTTTTTCCTAGATTGTTATATATAAATGGAAAGCTATTGAAAAATGAAAGAAACTAAGGTAAACAACAACTAATAGCAACGCACAGTTATCGAGAAAAATGAATTTTAATAGTGAAATATTCAGGCTAGGAAAACTCGTGAAAACCTCAATGGAATATTCTGAAACTCATACGAGTTATTAACATTTATATAAGCAATGAATGTACAAAATTTGAAAGCTTTTCATTGAGTCGTTGCTGAGAAAAATGAAAAACATTAAAAACTTGCATATATAAAATGCGTTTTTTACATAAAATGACTATATAACTTGCAAATTTTCCAAAACTTTTCTAATCATCAAAATGGAAATTTGAAGAGCTTTGCAAAAATATATAACTTTAATAGGTTTCATGGAAAAAAATAAGGGATAAATTTGTAAAATATAAAAATTTCTAATTGTGTGTCCACTCACTTTATTTAAGTGAATTACTATATTTCAACATTTTTGACTATGTCATTTCGGACTTCAGTCTATCTCGGCGAATGTTATCTTCATTAAATTTTATTTTTTTTTTATTATTTACAATAATTTCGTGTTATTGATCGAGGGACTTCAGCGCATTTTTGATGTAGTGATCAGTATTTGATTGGCTAATTAACATGGATTCAGCAGTAAAAAATACAGCACAATATTTATTCACTAAAAAGGGTTTTGTTATTCAACGATTTTCTAAAATTCAAATTTTATAACGTCCACTGAATATTTGATAATTTTATACCGAAAGTTACTTTAAAAAATTATTAGCTATGGCATAATTATCAATTTGATATACTCAATTATCATACAAAAACTGTTTATCATTTAACGGTTTTCTCTGAAATTAAATTTTGTAACATTCGTATGCATTTGAAAGTTTCTTGCCAAAAGTTACAGCAAAAGCATTAATTATAGTATTAATAACAGTCTGTTGCAAAAAATTTCATATAAAAAAGCTTTGTAATTTAACGGTTTTTTGAGATTCAAAATTTTTCAACGGTAGAAATAAATTCGAATTTCTAAACGCTCTCATCACGTGTTTTTTATATGAAATATAAAAATCATTAATAATAGTATTTATTCATTGTTTTACGGTTTGACAATAATCTTAAAGCCAATAAAACAATGCACCAGTGCTAATAAAAAAAACTAAAACTCTCTACGATGTCTGGTTAAAAAGTTTTTCTTCAGACGAACGAACGAACGAACATTTCGCATTATTAAGCTCCCCATTTGTATACAAGTAAACAAAAATGCAATAAAAATTAACACAATTCTGATAAATAACAGAATTCTCATAAAAATTTCAGAACAGTTCAGTCCAGTATATGCAGCAGAAAACTAGATATGTTTTAAAATGCAATTTGAAGCATTTTTGGTTTCGATCATAGTAGGCTATTTTCAAAAAAAATATCGATTTTATATCTATATTAGCATTCTTTATCATTTATAATACCTAGATATGTTTTAAAATGCAATTTGAAGCATTTTTGGTTTCGATCATAGTAGGCTATTTTCAAAAAAAATATCGATTTTATATCTATATTAGCATTCTTTATCATTTATAATACCTAGTTATGTTTTAAAATGCAATTTAAAGCATTTTTGGGTTCGATCATAGTAGGCTATTTTCAAAAAAAATATCGATTTTATATCTATATTAGCATTCTTTATCATTTATAATACCTAGATATGTTTTAAAATGCAATTTCAAGCATTTTTGGGTTCGATCATAGTAGGCTTTTTTCAAAAAATATATCGATTTTATATCTATATTAGCATGCTTTATCATTTATAATACCTAGATATGTTTTAAAATGCAATTTCAAGCATTTTTGGGTTCGATCATAGTAGGCTTTTTTCAAAAAATATATCGATTTTATATCTATATTAGCATGCTTTATCATTTATAATACCTAGATATGTTTTAAAATGCAATTTAAAGCATTTTTGGTTTCGATCATAGTAGGATTTTTTCAAAAAATATATCGATTTTATATCTATATTAGCATTCTTTATCATTTATAATACCTAGATATGTTTTAAAATGCAATTTCAAGCATTTTTGGTTTTGATCATAGTAGGCTATTTTCAAAAAAATATCGATTTTATGTCTGTATTAGCATTCTATGTCATTTATAATACCAAGATTTGTTTTAAAATGCAATTTAAAGCATTTTTGGTTTTGATCATAGTAGGCTAGTTTCAAAAAAAATATCGATTTTATATCTATATTAGCATTCTTTATCATTTATAATACCTAGATATGTTTTAAAATGCAATTTGAAGCATTTTTGGTTTCGATCATAGTAGGCTATTTTCAAAAAAAATATCGATTTTAAATCTATATTAGCATTTTTTATCATTTATAATACCTAGATATGTTTTAAAATGCAATTTAAAGCATTTTTGGGTTGGATCATAGTAGGCTTTTTTCAAAAAAAAATATCGATTTTATATCTATATTAGCATTCTTTATCATTTATAATACCTAGATATGTTTTAAAATGCAATTTAAAGCATTTTTGGTTTAGATCATAGTAGGCTTTTTTCAAAAAATATATCGATTTTATATCTATATTAGCATTCTTTATTATTTATAATACCTAGATATGTTTTAAAATGCAATTTAAAGCATTTTTGGTTTCGATCATAGTAGGCTTTTTTCAAAAAAAATATCGATTTTATATCTATATTAGCATTCTTTATCATTTATAATACCTAGATATGTTTTAAAATGCAATTTAAAGCATTTTTGGTTTCGATCATAGTAGGCTTTTTTCAAAAAAAAATATCGATTTTATGTCTATATTAGCATTCTTTATCATTTATAATACCTAGATATGTTTTAAAATGCAATTTAAAGCATTTTTGGTTTCGATCATAGTAGGCTATTTTCAAAAAAGTATCGATTTTATGTCTATATTAGCATTCTTTATCATTTATAATACCTAGATATGTTTTAAAATGCAATTTAAAGCATTTTTGGTTTCGATCATAGTAGGCTATTTTCAAAAAAATATCGATTTTATGTCTATATTAGCATTCTTTATCATTTATAATACCTAGATATGTTTTAAAATGCAATTTAAAGCATTTTTGGTTTCGATCATAGTAGGTTTTTTTCAAAAAAAATATCGATTTTATATCTATATTAGCATTCTTTATCATTTATAATACCTAGATATGTTTTAAAATGCAATTTAAAGCATTTTTGGTTTCGATCATAGTAGGCTTTTTTCAAAAAATATATCGATTTTATATCTATATTAGCATTCTTTATCATTTATAATACCTAGATACGTTTTAAAATGCAATTTAAAGCATTTTTGGTTTCGATCACAGTAGGCTTTTTTCAAAAAATATATCGATTTTATATCTATATTAGCATTCTTTATCATTTATAATACCTAGATATGTTTTAAAATGCAATTTCAAGCATTTTTGGTTTTGATCATAGTAGGCTATTTTCAAAAAAATATCGATTTTATGTCTGTTAGCATTCTATGTCATTTATAATACCAAGATTTGTTTTAAAATGCAATTTAAAGCATTTTTGGTTTCGATCATAGTAGGCTTTTTTCAAAAAAAATATCGATTTTATATCTATATTAGCATTCTTTATCATTTATAATACCTAGATATGTTTAAAAATGCAATTTGAAGCATTTTTGGTTTCGATCATAGTAGGCTATTTTCAAAAAAAATATCGATTTTATATCTATATTAGCATTCTTTATCATTTATAATACCTAGATATGTTTTAAAATGCAATTTAAAGCATTTTTGTTTTGATCATAGTATGCTATTTTCAAAAAAAATATCGATTTTATATCTATATTAGCTTTCTTTATCATTTATAATACCTAGATATGTTTTAAAATGCAATTTAAAGCATTTTTGGGTTCGATCATAGTAGGCTATTTTCAAAAAAAATATCGATTTTATATCTATATTAGCATTCTTTATCATTTATAATACCTAGATATGTTTTAAAATGCAATTTAAAGCATTTTTGGTTTTGATCATAGTAGGCTATTTTCAAAAAAAATATCGATTTTAAATCTATATTAGCATTCTTTATCATTTATAATACCTAGATATGTTTTAAAATGCAATTTAAAGCATTTTTGGGTTCGATCATAGTAGGCTATTTTCAAAAAAAAATATCGATTTTATATCTATATTAGCATTCTTTATCATTTATAATACCTAGACATGTTATAAAATGCAATTTTATGTAGGCTATTTTCAAAAAAAATATCGATTTTATATCTATATTAGCATTCTTTATCATTTATAATACCTAGATATGTTTTAAAATGCAATTTAAAGCATTTTTGGTTTCGATCATAGTAGGCTTTTTTCAAAAAAAATATCGATTTTATATCTATATTAGCATTCTTTATCATTTATAATACTAAGATTTGTTTTAAAATGCAATTTAAAGCATTTTTGGTTTTGATCATAGTAGGCTTTTTTCAAAAAAAATATCGATTTTATATCTATATTAGCATTCTTTATCATTTATAATACTAAGATTTGTTTTAAAATGCAATTTAAAGCATTTTTGGTTTTGATCATAGTAGGCTTTTTTCAAAAAATATATCGATTTTATATCTATATTAGCATTCTTTATCATTTATAATACCTAGATATGTTTTAAAATGCAATTTCAAGCATTTTTGGTTTTGATCATAGTAGGCTATTTTCAAAAAAATATCGATTTTATGTCTATATTAGCATTCTTTATCATTTATAATACCAAGATTTGTTTTAAAATGCAATTTAAAGCATTTTTGGTTTTGATCATAGTAGGCTTTTTTCAAAAAATATATCGATTTTATATCTATATTAGCATTCTTTATCATTTACAATACCTAGATATGTTTTAAAATGCAATTTAAAGCATTTTTGGTTTCGATCATAGTAGGCTATTTTCAAAAAAAATATCGATTTTATATCTATATTAGCATTCTTTATCATTTATAATACCTAGATATGTTTAAAAATGCAATTTGAAGCATTTTTGGTTTCGATCATAGTAGGCTATTTTCAAAAAAAATATCGATTTTATATCTATATTAGCATTCTCTATCATTTATAATACCTAGATATGTTTTAAAATGCAATTTCAAGCATTTTTGGTTTCGATCATAGTAGGCTATTTTCAAAAAAAATATCGATTTTATATCTATATTAGCATTCTTTATCATTTATAATACCTAGATATGTTTTAAAATGCAATTTAAAGCATTTTTGGTTTTGATCATAGTAGGCTATTTTCAAAAAAATCTCGATTTTATGTCTATATTAGCATTCTATATCATTTATAATACCAAGATTTGTTTTAAAATGTTATTTAAAGCATTTTTGGTTTTGATCATAGTAGGCTATTTTCAAAAAAATATCGATTTTATATCTATATTAGCATTCTTTATCATTTATAATACCTAGATATGTTTTAAAATGCAATTTAAAGCATTTTTGGTTTTGATCATAGTAGGCTATTTTCAAAAAAAATATCGATTTTAAATCTATATTAGCATTCTTTATCATTTATAATACCTAGATATGTTTTAAAATGCAATTTAAAGCATTTTTGGGTTCGATCATAGTAGGCTATTTTCAAAAAAAAATATCGATTTTATATCTATATTAGCATTCTTTATCATTTATAATACCTAGACATGTTATAAAATGCAATTTTATGTAGGCTATTTTCAAAAAAAATATCGATTTTATATCTATATTAGCATTCTTTATCATTTATAATACCTAGATATGTTTTAAAATGCAATTTAAAGCATTTTTGGTTTCGATCATAGTAGGCTTTTTTCAAAAAAAATATCGATTTTATATCTATATTAGCATTCTTTATCATTTATAATACTAAGATTTGTTTTAAAATGCAATTTAAAGCATTTTTGGTTTTGATCATAGTAGGCTTTTTTCAAAAAATATATCGATTTTATATCTATATTAGCATTCTTTATCATTTATAATACCTAGATATGTTTTAAAATGCAATTTAAAGCATTTTTGGGTTCGATCATAGTAGGCTTTTTTCAAAAAAAATATCGATTTTATATCTATATTAGCATTCTTTATCATTTATAATACTAAGATTTGTTTTAAAATGCAATTTAAAGCATTTTTGGTTTCGATCATAGTAGGCTTTTTTCAAAAAAAATATCGATTTTATATCTATATTAGCATTCTTTATCATTTATAATACCTAGATATGTTTTAAAATGCAATTTCAAGCATTTTTGGTTTTGATCATAGTAGGCTATTTTCAAAAAAATATCGATTTTATGTCTATATTAGCATTCTTTATCATTTATAATACCAAGATTTGTTTTAAAATGCAATTTAAAGCATTTTTGGTTTTGATCATAGTAGGCTTTTTTCAAAAAATATATCGATTTTATATCTATATTAGCATTCTTTATCATTTACAATACCTAGATATGTTTTAAAATGCAATTTAAAGCATTTTTGGTTTCGATCATAGTAGGCTATTTTCAAAAAAAATATCGATTTTATATCTATATTAGCATTCTTTATCATTTATAATACCAAGATATGTTTAAAAATGCAATTTGAAGCATTTTTGGTTTCGATCATAGTAGGCTATTTTCAAAAAAAATATCGATTTTATATCTATATTAGCATTCTCTATCATTTATAATACCTAGATATGTTTTAAAATGCAATTTCAAGCATTTTTGGTTTCGATCATAGTAGGCTATTTTCAAAAAAAATATCGATTTTATATCTATATTAGCATTCTTTATCATTTATAATACCTAGATATGTTTTAAAATGCAATTTAAAGCATTTTTGGTTTTGATCATAGTAGGCTATTTTCAAAAAAATCTCGATTTTATGTCTATATTAGCATTCTATATCATTTATAATACCAAGATTTGTTTTAAAATGTTATTTAAAGCATTTTTGGTTTTGATCATAGTAGGCTTTTTTCAAAAAATATATCGATTTTATATCTATATTAGCATTCTTTATCATTTATAATACCTAGATATGTTTTAAAATGTTATTTAAAGCATTTTTGGTTTTGATCATAGTAGGCTTTTTTCAAAAAATATATCGATTTTATATCTATATTAGCATTCTTTATCATTTATAATACCTAGATATGTTTTAAAATGCAATTTAAAGCATTTTTGGTTTCGATCATAGTAGGCTATTTTCAAAAAAAATATCGATTTTATATCTATATTAGCATTCTTTATCATTTATAATCCCTAGATATGTTTTAAAATGCAATTTAAAGCATTTTTGGTTTCGATCATAGTAGGCTATTTTCAAAAAAAATATCGATTTTATATCTATATTAGCATTCTTTATCATTTATAATACCCAGATATGTTTTAAAATGCAATTTAAAGCATTTTTGGTTTCGATCATAGTAGGCTTTTTTCAAAAAAAATATCGATTTTAAATCTATTTTAGCATTCTTTATCATTTATAATACCTAGATATGTTTTAAAATGCAATTTAAAGCATTTTTGGTTTTGATCATAGTAGGCTATTTTCAAAAAAATATCGATTTTATGTCTATATTAGCATTCTATATCATTTATAATACCAAGATTTGTTTTAAAATGCAATTTAAAGCATTTTTGGTTTTGATCATAGTAGGCTATTTTCAAAAAAAATATTGATTTTATATCTATATTAGCATTCTTTATCATTTTTAATACCTAGATATGTTTTAAAATGCAATTTAAAGCATTTTTGGTTTCGATCATAGTAGGCT
This sequence comes from Chironomus riparius, assembly GCA_917627325.4. Taxonomy (NCBI): domain Eukaryota; kingdom Metazoa; phylum Arthropoda; class Insecta; order Diptera; family Chironomidae; genus Chironomus; species Chironomus riparius. The sequence continues at coordinate 59,171,635 of OU895877.1, forward strand.
TTTTTCAAAAAAAATATCGATTTTAAATCTATATTAGCATTCTTTATCATTTATAATACCTAGATATGTTTTAAAATGCAATTTAAAGCATTTTTGGTTTCGATCATAGTAGGCTATTTTCAAAAAAAATATCGATTTTATATCTATATTAGCATTCTATATCATTTATAATACCAAGATTTGTTTTAAAATGCAATTTAAAGCATTTTTGGTTTTGATCATAGTAGGCTATTTTCAAAAAAAATATCGATTTTATATCTATATTAGCATTCTTTATCATTTATAATACCTAGATATGTTTTAAAATGCAATTTAAAGCATTTTTGGTTTCGATCATAGCCAACGACTGCAAACAAGAACTCATTTTCGGAAATAGGTACTTCATTTTCGAACTTGATTTGAATTTAAAATTTTAGTTGAAAATATTTGTTTACTTTTCTTAGTCTTGATTGAATTTATAAAATTTCATTTTTTTAAAATAGTCAGAAATTGTGTAATTACTGGTTGTAAAGGAAAGAAAACCAATAAAATTCCTCTGTTTGAACTTCCAAGAAGCTCTGTGCATAAAGATAAGTGGATTGAATTTCTTAAATTGCATAATATTGAATATTGCTGTGAAAAAAAATATTTCTTGTGTATTCTTGAATTTGTTTATAGACAGCTTAATTGTTTTACCTTATGTTCTGATCCTTCTTTTAACCAGAAATTCATTAATACAGTAATTGCACAAATTGAAGTCGATTTTGATTATTGTCAAGATACAATTGATAAATTATTAAAAGTTTTTGTTGAATTTAGAGTAAAATTACAATTTCAAAGTCGATTGGTACATTAAAGGAATAATTTTGCTTCAAAAAATAACTAGCATAAATATATTTTTATTAATTCCCTAACGATCATTTATTTTTTTAAAAAATTTAATAGTTCGAAACAGTTCGAAATTTTTCGAATTTCAGTTTGAATTTTTCGAATCAAACTGAAGTTTTCTTTGTTTGCAGTCGTTGGGATCATAGTAGGCTTTTTTCAAAAAATATATCGATTTTATATCTATATTAGCATTCTTTATCATTTATAATACCTAGATATGTTTTAAAATGCAATTTCAAGCATTTTTGGTTTTGATCATAGTAGGCTATTTTCAAAAAAATATCGATTTTATGTCTATATTAGCATTCTATATCATTTATAATACCAAGATTTGTTTTAAAATGCAATTTAAAGCATTTTTGGTTTTGATCATAGTAGGCTATTTTCAAAAAAAATATCGATTTTATATCTATATTAGCATTCTTTATCATTTATAATACCTAGATATGTTTTAAAATGCAATTTAAAGCATTTTTGGTTTCGATCATAGTAGGCTTTTTTCAAAAAAAATATCGATTTTATATCTATATTAGCATTCTTTATCATTTATAATACCTAGATATGTTTTAAAATGCAATTTAAAGCATTTTTGGTTTCGATCATAGTAGGCTTTTTTCAAAAAAAATATCGATTTTATATCTATATTAGCATTCTTTATCATTTATAATACCTAGATATGTTTTAAAATGCAATTTAAAGCATTTTTGGTTTCGATCATAGTAGGCTTTTTTCAAAAAATATATCGATTTTATATCTATATTAGCATTCTTTATCATTTATAATACCTAGATATGTTTTAAAATGCAATTTCAAGCATTTTTGGTTTTGATCATAGTAGGCTATTTTCAAAAAAATATCGATTTTATGTCTATATTAGCATTCTATATCATTTATAATACCAAGATTTGTTTTAAAATGCAATTTAAAGCATTTTTGGTTTTGATCATAGTAGGCTATTTTCAAAAAAAATATCGATTTTATATCTATATTAGCATTCTTTATCATTTATAATACCTAGATATGTTTTAAAATGCAATTTAAAGCATTTTTGGTTTCGATCATAGCAGGCTTTTTTCAAAAAAAATATCGATTTTATATCTATATTAGCATTCTTTATCATTTATAATACCTAGATATGTTTTAAAATGCAATTTCAAGCATTTTTGGTTTTGATCATAGTAGACTTTTTTCAAAAAAATATCGATTTTATATCTAAATTAGCATTCTATATCATTTATAATACCTAGATATGTTTTAAAATGCAATTTCAAGCATTTTTGGTTTTGATCATAGTAGGCTATTTTCAAAAAAATATCGATTTTATATCTATATTAGCATTCTATATCATTTATAATACCTAGATATGTTTTAAAATGCAATTTCAAGCATTTTTGGTTTTGATCATAGTAGGCTATTTTCAAAAAAATATCGATTTTATGTCTATATTAGCATTCTATATCATTTATAATACCAAGATTTGTTTTAAAATGCAATTTAAAGCATTTTTGGTTTTGATCATAGTAGGCTATTTTCAAAAAAAATATCGATTTTATATCTATATTAGCATTCTTTATCATTTATAATACCTAGATATGTTTTAAAATGCAATTTAAAGCATTTTTGGTTTCGATCATAGTAGGCTTTTTTCAAAAAAAATATCGATTTTATATCTATATTAGCATTCTTTATCATTTATAATACCTAGATATGTTTTAAAATGCAATTTCAAGCATTTTTGGTTTTGATCATAGTAGGCTATTTTCAAAAAAATATCGATTTTATATCTATATTAGCATTCTGTATCATTTATAATACCTAGATATGTTTTAAAATGCAATTTAAAGCATTTTTGGTTTCGATCATAGTAGGCTTTTTTCAAAAAAAATATCGATTTTATATCTATATTAGCATTCTTTATCATTTATAATACCTAGATATGTTTTAAAATGCAATTTAAAGCATTTTTGGTTTCGATCATAGTAGGCTTTTTTCAAAAAAAATATCGATTTTATATCTATATTAGCATTCTTTATCATTTATAATACCTAGATATGTTTTAAAATGCAATTTAAAGCATTTTTGGGTTCGATCATAGGAGGCTATTTTCAAAAAAATATCGATTTTATATCTAAATTAGCATTCTTTATCATTCATAATACCTAGATATGTTTTAAAATGCAATTTAAAGCATTTTTGGGTTCGGTCATAGGAGGCTTTTTTCAAAAAAATATCGATTTTATATCTAAATTAGCATTCTTTATCATTCATAATACCTAGATATGTTTTAAAATGCAATTTCAAGCATTTTTGGTTTTGATCATAGTAGGCTATTTTCAAAAAAATATCGATTTTATGTCTATATTAGCATTCTATATCATTTATAATACCTAGATATGTTTTAAAATGCAATTTCAAGCATTTTTGGTTTTGATCATAGTAGGCTATTTTCAAAAAAATATCGATTTTATATCTATATTAGCATTCTATATCATTTATAATACCTAGATATGTTTTAAAATGCAATTTAAAGCATTTTTGGTTTCGATCATAGTAGGCTTTTTTCAAAAAAAATATCGATTTTATATCTATATTAGCATTCTTTATCATTTATAATACCTAGATATGTTTTAAAATGCAATTTCAAGCATTTTTGGTTTTGATCATAGTAGGCTTTTTTCAAAAAAATATCGATTTTATATCTATATTAGCATTCTATATCATTTATAATACCTAGATATGTTTTAAAATGCAATTTCAAGCATTTTTGGTTTTGATCATAGTAGGCTATTTTCAAAAAAATATCGATTTTATATCTATATTAGCATTCTATATCATTTATAATACCTAGATATGTTTTAAAATGCAATTTCAAACATTTTTGGTTTTGATCATAGTAGGCTTTTTTCAAAAAAAATATCGATTTTATATCTATATTAGCATTCTTTATCATTTATAATACCTAGATATGTTTTAAAATGCAATTTCAAGCATTTTTGGTTTTGATCATAGTAGGCTTTTTTCAAAAAAATATCGATTTTATATCTATATTAGCATTCTATATCATTTATAATACCTAGATATGTTTTAAAATGCAATTTCAAGCATTTTTGGTTTTGATCATAGTAGGCTTTTTTCAAAAAAATATCGATTTTATATCTATATTAGCATTCTATATCATTTATAATACCTAGATATGTTTTAAAATGCAATTTCAAGCATTTTTGGTTTTGATCATAGTAGGCTATTTTCAAAAAAATATCGATTTTATATCTATATTAGAATTCTATATCATTTATAATACCTAGATATGTTTTAAAATGCAATTTCAAGCATTTTTGGTTTTGATCATAGTAGGCTATTTTCAAAAAAATATCGATTTTATGTCTATATTAGCATTCTATATCATTTATAATACCAAGATTTGTTTTAAAATGCAATTTAAAGCATTTTTGGTTTTGATCATAGTAGGCTATTTTCAAAAAAAATATCGATTTTATATCTATATTAGCATTCTTTATCATTTATAATACCTAGATATGTTTTAAAATGCAATTTAAAGCATTTTTGGTTTCGATCATAGTAGGCTTTTTTCAAAAAAAATATCGATTTTATATCTATATTAGCATTCTTTATCATTTATAATACCTAGATATGTTTTAAAATGCAATTTCAAGCATTTTTGGTTTTGATCATAGTAGGCTATTTTCAAAAAAATATCGATTTTATATCTATATTAGCATTCTATATCATTTATAATACCTAGATATGTTTTAAAATGCAATTTAAAGCATTTTTGGTTTCGATCATAGTAGGCTTTTTTCAAAAAAAATATCGATTTTATATCTATATTAGCATTCTTTATCATTTATAATACCTAGATATGTTTTAAAATGCAATTTAAAGCATTTTTGGTTTCGATCATAGTAGGCTTTTTTCAAAAAAAATATCGATTTTATATCTATATTAGCATTCTTTATCATTTATAATACCTAGATATGTTTTAAAATGCAATTTAAAGCATTTTTGGGTTCGGTCATAGGAGGCTATTTTCAAAAAAATATCGATTTTATATCTAAATTAGCATTCTTTATCATTCATAATACCTAGATATGTTTTAAAATGCAATTTAAAGCATTTTTGGGTTCGGTCATAGGAGGCTTTTTTCAAAAAAATATCGATTTTATATCTAAATTAGCATTCTTTATCATTCATAATACCTAGATATGTTTTAAAATGCAATTTCAAGCATTTTTGGTTTTGATCATAGTAGGCTATTTTCAAAAAAATATCGATTTTATGTCTATATTAGCATTCTATATCATTTATAATACCTAGATATGTTTTAAAATGCAATTTCAAGCATTTTTGGTTTTGATCATAGTAGGCTATTTTCAAAAAAAATATCGATTTTATATCTATATTAGCATTCTATATCATTTATAATACCTAGATATGTTTTAAAATGCAATTTAAAGCATTTTTGGTTTCGATCATAGTAGGCTTTTTTCAAAAAAAATATCGATTTTATATCTATATTAGCATTCTTTATCATTTATAATACCTAGATATGTTTTAAAATGCAATTTAAAGCATTTTTGGTTTCGATCATAGTAGGCTTTTTTCAAAAAAAATATCGATTTTATATCTATATTAGCATTCTTTATCATTTATAATACCTAGATATGTTTTAAAATGCAATTTAAAGCATTTTTGGGTTCGATCATAGGAGGCTATTTTCAAAAAAATATCGATTTTATGTCTATATTAGCATTCTATATCATTTATAATACCTAGATATGTTTTAAAATGCAATTTCAAGCATTTTTGGTTTTGATCATAGTAGGCTATTTTCAAAAAAAATATCGATTTTATATCTATATTAGCATTCTTTATCATTTATAATACCTAGATATGTTTTAAAATGCAATTTAAAGCATTTTTGGGTTCGATCATAGTAGGCTATTTTCAAAAAAATATCGATTTTATATCTAAATTAGCATTCTTTATCATTTATAATACCTAGATATGTTTTAAAATGCAATTTAAAGCATTTTTGGTTTCGATCATAGTAGGCTTTTTTCAAAAAAAATATCGATTTTATATCTATATTAGCATTCTTTATCATTTATAATACCTAGATATGTTTTAAAATGCAATTTCAAGCATTTTTGGTTTTGATCATAGTAGGCTATTTTCAAAAAAATATCGATTTTATATCTATATTAGCATTCTATATCATTTATAATACCTAGATATGTTTTAAAATGCAATTTAAAGCATTTTTGGTTTCGATCATAGTAGGCTTTTTTCAAAAAAAATATCGATTTTATATCTATATTAGCATTCTTTATCATTTATAATACCTAGATATGTTTTAAACTGCAATTTCAAGCATTTTTGGTTTTGATCATAGTAGGCTTTTTTCAAAAAAATATCGATTTTATATCTATATTAGCATTCTATATCATTTATAATACCTAGATATGTTTTAAAATGCAATTTCAAGCATTTTTGGTTTTGATCATAGTAGGCTATTTTCAAAAAAATATCGATTTTATATCTATATTAGCATTCTATATCATTTATAATACCTAGATATGTTTTAAAATGCAATTTCAAACATTTTTGGTTTTGATCATAGTAGGCTTTTTTCAAAAAAATATCGATTTTATGTCTATATTAGCATTCTATATCATTTATAATACCTAGATATGTTTTAAAATGCAATTTCAAGCATTTTTGGTTTTGATCATAGTAGGCTTTTTTCAAAAAAATATCGATTTTATATCTATATTAGCATTCTATATCATTTATAATACCTAGATATGTTTTAAAATGCAATTTCAAGCATTTTTGGTTTTGATCATAGTAGGCTATTTTCAAAAAAATATCGATTTTATATCTATATTAGCATTCTATATCATTTATAATACCTAGATATGTTTTAAAATGCAATTTCAAGCATTTTTGGTTTTGATCATAGTAGGCTATTTTCAAAAAAATATCGATTTTATGTCTATATTAGCATTCTATATCATTTATAATACCAAGATTTGTTTTAAAATGCAATTTAAAGCATTTTTGGTTTTGATCATAGTAGGCTATTTTCAAAAAAAATATCGATTTTATATCTATATTAGCATTCTTTATCATTTATAATACCTAGATATGTTTTAAAATGCAATTTAAAGCATTTTTGGTTTCGATCATAGTAGGCTTTTTTCAAAAAAAATATCGATTTTATATCTATATTAGCATTCTTTATCATTTATAATACCTAGATATGTTTTAAAATGCAATTTCAAGCATTTTTGGTTTTGATCATAGTAGGCTATTTTCAAAAAAATATCGATTTTATATCTATATTAGCATTCTATATCATTTATAATACCTAGATATGTTTTAAAATGCAATTTAAAGCATTTTTGGTTTCGATCATAGTAGGCTTTTTTCAAAAAAAATATCGATTTTATATCTATATTAGCATTCTTTATCATTTATAATACCTAGATATGTTTTAAAATGCAATTTCAAGCATTTTTGGTTTTGATCATAGTAGGCTATTTTCAAAAAAATATCGATTTTATATCTATATTAGCATTCTATATCATTTATAATACCTAGATATGTTTTAAAATGCAATTTAAAGCATTTTTGGTTTCGATCATAGTAGGCTTTTTTCAAAAAAAATATCGATTTTATATCTATATTAGCATTCTTTATCATTTATAATACCTAGATATGTTTTAAAATGCAATTTAAAGCATTTTTGGGTTCGATCATAGGAGGCTATTTTCAAAAAAATATCGATTTTATATCTAAATTAGCATTCTTTATCATTCATAATACCTAGATATGTTTTAAAATGCAATTTAAAGCATTTTTGGGTTCGGTCATAGGAGGCTTTTTTCAAAAAAATATCGATTTTATATCTATATTAGCATTCTTTATCATTCATAATACCTAGATATGTTTTAAAATGCAATTTAAAGCATTTTTGGTTTCGATCATAGTAGGCTTTTTTCAAAAAAAATATCGATTTTATATCTATATTAGCATTCTTTATCATTTATAATACCTAGATATGTTTTAAAATGCAATTTAAAGCATTTTTGGGTTCGATCATAGTAGGCTATTTTCAAAAAAATATCGATTTTATATCTATATTAGCATTCTATATCATTTATAATACCTAGATATGTTTTAAAATGCAATTTAAAGCATTTTTGGTTTCGATCATAGTAGGCTTTTTTCAAAAAAAATATCGATTTTATATCTATATTAGCATTCTTTATCATTTATAATACCTAGATATGTTTTAAAATGCAATTTAAAGCATTTTTGGGTTCGATCATAGGAGGCTATTTTCAAAAAAATATCGATTTTATATCTAAATTAGCATTCTTTATCATTCATAATACCTAGATATGTTTTAAAATGCAATTTCAAGCATTTTTGGTTTTGATCATAGTAGGCTATTTTCAAAAAAATATCGATTTTATGTCTATATTAGCATTCTATATCATTTATAATACCTAGATATGTTTTAAAATGCAATTTCAAGCATTTTTGGTTTTGATCATAGTAGGCTATTTTCAAAAAAAAATATCGATTTTATATCTATATTAGCATTCTTTATCATTTATAATACCTAGATATGTTTTAAAATGCAATTTAAAGCATTTTTGGGTTCGATCATAGTAGGCTATTTTCAAAAAAATATCGATTTTATATCTAAATTAGCATTCTTTATCATTTATAATACCTAGATATGTTTTAAAATGCAATTTCAAGCATTTTTGGTTTCGATCATAGTAGGCTTTTTTCAAAAAAAATATCGATTTTATATCTATATTAGCATTCTTTATCATTTATAATACCTAGATATGTTTTAAAATGCAATTTAAAGCATTTTTGGGTTCGATCATAGGAGGCTATTTTCAAAAAAATATCGATTTTATATCTAAATTAGCATTCTTTATCATTTATAATACCTAGATATGTTTTAAAATGCAATTTAAAGCATTTTTGGGTTCGATCATAGTAGGCTATTTTCAAAAAAATATCGATTTTATATCTAAATTAGCATTCTTTATCATTTATAATACCTAGATATGTTTTAAAATGCAATTTCAAGCATTTTTGGTTTTGATCATAGTAGGCTTTTTTCAAAAAAATATCGATTTTATATCTAAATTAGCATTCTTTATCATTTATAATACCTAGATATGTTTTAAAATGCAATTTCAAGCATTTTTGGTTTTGATCATAGTAGGCTTTTTTCAAAAAAATATCGATTTTATATCTAAATTAGCATTCTTTATCATTTATAATACCTAGATATGTTTTAAAATGCAATTTCAAGCATTTTTGGTTTCGATCATAGTAGGCTTTTTTCAAAAAAAATATCGATTTTATATCTATATTAGCATTCTTTATCATTTATAATACCTAGATATGTTTTAAAATGCAATTTAAAGCATTTTTGGGTTCGATCATAGGAGGCTATTTTCAAAAAAATATCGATTTTATATCTAAATTAGCATTCTTTATCATTCATAATACCTAGATATGTTTTAAAATGCAATTTCAAGCATTTTTGGTTTTGATCATAGTAGGCTATTTTCAAAAAAATATCGATTTTATGTCTATATTAGCATTCTATATCATTTATAATACCTAGATATGTTTTAAAATGCAATTTCAAGCATTTTTGGTTTTGATCATAGTAGGCTATTTTCAAAAAAAAATATCGATTTTATATCTATATTAGCATTCTTTATCATTTATAATACCTAGATATGTTTTAAAATGCAATTTAAAGCATTTTTGGGTTCGATCATAGTAGGCTATTTTCAAAAAAATATCGATTTTATATCTAAATTAGCATTCTTTATCATTTATAATACCTAGATATGTTTTAAAATGCAATTTCAAGCATTTTTGGTTTTGATCATAGTAGGCTTTTTTCAAAAAAATATCGATTTTATATCTAAATTAGCATTCTTTATCATTTATAATACCTAGATATGTTTTAAAATGCAATTTCAAGCATTTTTGGTTTTGATCATAGTAGGCTTTTTTCAAAAAAATATCGATTTTCTTTATATGGATCTTCGCTTTTTCATATTTATAAAAATTAAAATTCGATGTTTCCTGCTTAATTCATGTAAACATATTCAACGAATTGCCTTTTCTATAGACATTTGATTATTGAGCGTTTAACAATAATCTTTAGAAACAAATAACCTGCTTATTGCAAAACAGGAGAGTTTTGAAGTCAGTTTGACTTTGCTGGATCTCATTTTGTCATTCTATTTAAAAATCAACATCATTCTACATAAATCAAATGCGTGCCTTTATACTTCTTCTATCGTACTTACCGCTACCTTAATGTAATCCTGAATCAGCTGAAAAAAAGTTGTCACAGAAGGAAATACATTCTGCTTTCTTCTTTTCTTGTGAATAATCTTTAATGGCAGAAAATTTGGCATGAATAGTCTAATTGGATTTTTGTCGATGCAGCAATAGCAAAAAAGAGAAAGGAACGACTAAAAGGAAGAAAAAATTGAAATATTGAGCAATAATGAACAAATTTTCCACGCTTACGAATTGATAAAAAATATATGATAAGTATTTGGGATAAGAAGGCATACATTTTTTTACTGACTATGCAGGGATTGTAAGTAACTTATTTCCTATTTTAAAATAAATTATTTAAATATTTGAGAACAGAATGAGAAGGCAAGAAATAAATTTATTGACCGATTACAAGTCACTCTTAAAGCTTGTATGGACCAATAATTTCATAATATCAACAGAAGATGATGAGGAAATTGAAAAGGAAATTAGGAGCAAGAAGGTTCATAAAGAAAATTTGTATGGATATTGCATCATCCTTATGTCATGTCTCTTTCTCTTCCTCTCCTAGAAAACAATTTCTAGTTTTAAATTCATGCGGCGTGTGCTGAAAGTTTTATTACTTTAATTATTCGCAAATATTGTATTGGTCATTAACCACTTTACCGGCTTGCTATAGCTGTACAAAGTTGGAACATCAATTAATGTAAATAATATATAATAATGCAATCACGTTTCTAAGCACACCTTTTGTGCATTTTTAATTTCTATTCTTTTAATTACAATCCACTCAGAAATATTAAAGTTCACACAGTTTGACAGATTCCCATCCAAGCTGTTTTATCTCAATAAATGCAAATGTGCTTCATATGTTGTCGAGATATTTTAAAGTTCATGTTTTGACATGTTTTTGACATTAAAGACATGTGGTTTGTAGTTTAACATGTTATCTTTGTAGTCATCTCATTCTCACTGATGAATAATGGAATTAAGTTGGTGATGACACAAGACAACTTCGAGTGGATCAAAAAATATGTAATTTAAACTCCCAATCGCATGTGTTACATTACCGAAACTTATTTGTTAAGCGAGAATGTGCTTCGATTTTTAAAAATTCTGACAGTTCCTCTCCAAGCTCACATGGTGCGAAAAAAAGAGAGTGAGAGTTACAAAGAGAGTGTGCCATAACAATTATGTATTCACAAATACATTTACAATTTCAAATCATCTGTTCTTGTGTAATATCAGGTTCTTATGTACTTCTGTATACAGCTGTATTTGTTAGCTGTAAGTATAGGAGAACTAGGGAACAATTAATGATGAAAGAAAATTTTTTAATTGAAAATCTATAAATTCTTGATGACATCTTCAAGTTTGCAGATCAAGTAATGTTAAAAGTAGTTTCTTTCACTGACGCACATCCAAACATATGGGAACTAAATTAATAATACTGTTGCTATACAATTAAAAGATACTAGTGCATTTTATTAGAAATCAATCAAAATAATCTTCAATATCAATATTCGGATTAAGGATATCATCTCCAAAAGGCGTCAAGTCTATTTGATTAAGGATGAGATTTTCGCAAGTTTCTTCGAGTCCAGTTTCACCAATCAATAAAGCTCCAACAAGACATCCATTTTTAAGTACAAACTTAATGTATTCTTTATCTGGTGTAATGCGGAATAAAAGCTCATAATCATCTTCAAGTCCTTGACCATTATATCGTCCCAGTAAAACAACTTGATAGCCATAAAGTTTTGTGACATGACTGAATAGTTCAAAGCAAAAGTCTTGATAAATTTCCTCATTGTTGAGCTTTGCAACCATACTTTTTCCAGCCATCATTCCCATTTGACGTGCTTGAGTCCATAGACGCATTTGATGCCAATATTTCGAATGTTCCCAACCAGCATGGCAGACATCTCCAGCAGCAAAAATTGAGTCAATAGAAGTTTTCATTAAATCGTCAACAAATATGCCTCCATCATCACTCAACTTAATAACTTCGTTCTCAAAATTAAATGTCTTAAAAGGTTCAACGCCAGTTGCAGAAACGACAAAGTCACAGAAAACTTTTTCATCATTAGCTAGTTCAATGCACACAGGAAAATTGTTGTCTGTACATAAACCAATGCTTTTAACTTCGGCATTATAATGAACTTTTATGTTTTCAGGTGACGAGCTCAAATTTCCTTTCATATCAATAAGACGATGCCAATCAGGTCCCAATGCAGCACCTCGTTTTAAACTCTCGGATGTTTCACGTTCTTCCATATATCTCATTCGCTTTACAATCATTTTATTATTCGGAGAATTTTTATTATTAAGACGTGACTCGAAAAATTTTGCTGCTCCTTGATCTATAAACGTTGACGATATGTGCTGATCTTTTATTATCCATTCAATTTCAATATTGCCGATTTCATAAATTATTTCTGATGCAATTCCGCCGTTTCCTATTAAACCAAATCTCTTGCTTGTTTTAATTCTCTTTTGAAATTCTTTGACTGAATCTGTATCACGGATCCCAATAATATAGCTTTTAACATTATCAGAAAAGTTTACAAGCTTTGGGCGAGATCCAGTGCAAATGCACATTAAGTTGTAGTTTATTTTCAGACCACCTTTTGTTATTGCTTCTTTCGTCTTACTCTTAATAATTGCTAATTCATCAGTTATAATTTTAATATTTGGCTTCTCAAAGTCTTTCGATATAATTTCCTGGATATCAAATCTTTGCGAAAACTTCCCCAACTGTACAAGATTAGTTACGGATTTAATTAATGATGATTCTGTTAAAAGGATGATTTTCTCTCCTGGCAATAAAAAGTTGATTGTTTCAGCACATGATACTCCTGCGATTCCTCCTCCAATAATTAGAAAAGTACATTCATTTTGATTGATTTCTGTCTTGTCTTGTCTATTGCTTTGACTTGTACTCATCATAATACTCTGAGTAGTCTCTAAATGGGACGTCATATGTTAATAAACCACGATCCTTTGCCCTTTCTACTGATACTAAAAGCTGAAGATGCTTCTTTTGACATAGACCTGTCTTTGACGAGCTTATTACCTAATTTACATGAATTTCTCAATAAACAACAGCTTAATATTATTAAGTAAAAAGCTAGCTTACCTTTCCCGTTTGCTGTGAAATGAACTGATTTAATAATTCAGTATTTTCTTCGTGAAGAACAAGGTATTCATCACGACACACTGGACATGGATTTCCTGTTGATAACTTACCGCTTCTAATGCAAGTTTTACGTGTTTTTCTTGGTGGAAATAAACCTTTGTAATTTCGCTTATATGGAACCCAAACAGCCTCTTCTCCGTATGTCTCTTTATATGCTGAACTCTTTAAATAGCGAATAGATGTTTCTACTGGAATTATTTTCGTTCGATCAATCTCTGATTCATCTAAATTCTTTTGATTTGGATTTGGTGGCAGTGGTTTTTCTTGCTCATCAGCATAACGAGCACTCGTTGTTGCTATATTCCTAATTAACGCACTCGAATATTGCGTATAATTATTTAATTTTAATAAATTTAAGGAACACGTTAATTTTGTGATGAAACTCATTTTTAACTTCCACGTGAAACACACTTTTTTGTTATTGTCTCTTCCAGTCGAATTTCCAGTCGAGTTCAAACAGTTCCAAATTTAATTAAATTTTTAAGTGTCGTTAAACATATTGACAGTTTTCAAGTTTTAAGGCAAGTAAAATGTAAAACACTTAATTAACACGATACTCAATCAAATCAACTGTTCTGTTTTCATTAAATCTCTGAATTTAACAAATAAAAGGAATTTGATTAAGAGGATTGGAAATAAACATGCTTTTTGGACATTTCCTGGAATTAAGACAATAGAATGCTCATAATAAAATTCCTAGTAAATTTTGTCCTGTTCGTTTTTCTGAATTTTGTCCTAAAGTAAGACAGTCTATAATTTCTTACAAATTAATATTAATCAAGTTTTATAAATAGGTATTTAATACATCAATCAATCATGTTAAGCGACGAGACATTCCCTATTGATTTAATTTCGGATGAAGAGGATTATTTTGGGGACGAAAACAACAATTTTCTGAATTTTCAATCGAATAATGAAATTAACTCATTATCCTCATCAGAAAATCACAACAGTTCTACAGAGACAGAACAATCAATGGTAAATTCAATGGAAACTGACAGATTGTTGAGCACACAATCAATAAAATTATCAGATGAGGAAGTTACACATCCAGAAGTATCATTTGCAAGTGAAATATCCCAAAATGTCATCAAATTGCAACCAAAAGCACCAATTAAGAAGAAAAAGTCCTTTTCGTGTCATAATCTCAACACGAGAAAAAGTGTTGGACATAATTATGATCACGTCGAATCAAAAGTTAAAAAGTTGATAGAAAATCTAGCTGAAGATCGTCGCAGAACCCTTTCAAGACACAAATCAATGCCTGTTTGTGTAGCGCAAGCACCGGTAATTGATGAGACGAAACCTGATTTAGAGGACGAAAATAGCGAAGTAAAAAAGGATCTACGGAGAAAAGCCATAAAGATTTATGAACTCGAAGAGAAATGCGAGATGAAAGATAATATAATCTATGAATTGGAACAAGAAAAATCACGAATGCGAATGGTCTTTGATAAACTTCGAGTAGAGATGCAAGAATTAAAAGATATTGAGAAGCAATACAAAAAGATAAAGGCTCAATATTCACCATTCAAGAGTTATCGAAATGCTATAATCCAGACAGACGACGATAGTGGCTATGATTCACAATATACAAAAGTTCTTATGCAAGAATCAGTCATTATCACACAACATCACAATGAGCATAATCATGTTCTGCTAAATCCACGACATTTGGAATTCGAGAATTCAGAATTGGACACAACGCACATAACAGAAATCAACAATACATCCCTTGATGAACTGCTTCCTGACTTAGATTTAACTGCCGAGCCTCACGATATTGATGAAAAATTAATAAGCAACGATAACGAAGCTGCAGACATTAAGTCCAAGAAATTGAACAAAAAGAAGAAAAAGTTTAGATTTTTCAAATTTGTACCTTGTGTATCATTCCATAAATAACTTACTTGCTCATTGAAGAGCCAAATTAATTAATTTTTAAGGAAAGTAAAGCTTCAAACTCTATAATCAGAGAAATATTTATAAAGGAAAGCAATTAATAAGTTCAAAGTTGAAAATCCTATTAAAGAAGCATTACTGTGCTATACAATTTATTAACTTAAGTAAATCAATCTTATGTACAGAATCTATTCTTCACTTCTTAGCCCTCAAACTTTCCGATAAATTCTTCTCCAAGACATTTTCATAAGTAGCATTATTGATCTTTGTTAATTCAGCCTCTGATGTTTGTCTTTCGATTCTTTGCTGTATTATGCTCTGATTGTAGGGTGTATATTTTGAAGACACTAGATCTATTTGTCAAATAAATTAATGTAAATAAAAAGAAGAAAAGGTTTTTACAAAAAATATATTTTGATTCCTAAATGACATTTTTTTCTCTTATTACTTTCAACATTATATCCAATAACACCAATCACGACAGCCACTGGAAACACAACATATCTTGCATTTGATCTTAAAAATCCGTAAACTAATGGCCACATTCTGTATTATAGTATTTTTATTTTATAAATTTTAATCTCGTGCCGGAAAATATTCTAGACTGAATTAAGTTTTTGAACTTTCCAAAATACTTCCAGTGCTCAAAATCTGTTTTTATTATATTCACATCGTATTTGAATGTATGGTTTTTGTTCAGCTTGTCAAGCTTTAAACTTTCAAAGATATATATCGATGATACTTTCGACAGTACAGTGTGAATATATCCACATTGGGTTTCTACCCGAAACACTAGTTTATTTAACTTTCCAGTCAAAGTATTGGTAAACAATGGAGCGTGTAAAGATAAAATTAATTTTTTTGAATGGACGGGCAATGACATTTAATGCTGATGACTATATTAAACTTAGGACAGAATATAGAATAATTGGGAAATTTATTGGAGTTTCTGCACCTTATCCTCGAAATGTCAACTTGCAGAATTTGCCAGCATGTTACAGCGATTATGAGACTAGATTAATGATTGACGAGGATATTGTTGATATTTATCAGAAAGATTTTGAGGAAGCACCAAGTGAAGAGATGAAGGTAGCATATCAAGATCATCAAAAGGGAATTCGTGAGGAATTAATGAATGCACATATGAAAAATAAGCTTGAAATCACTAAGCAAAATATGCAGCAGATAATCAAGGGAAAGAGGAAGAAAATGATTAAATCAGGCATTGCTGAAAGCGGTAAGTCATCGATATTGGCTTGAATTAAGTTCACTGCATGTCATTTACTTTTAGATATTAACATAACTGCGGAACAGATTATTAAGGAAGAGGAAATGAGATATCGACAGACATATAATCCACAAAATCTTCATTCACAAATCCCTACTGAGCATCCATTTCATCCATCAAGAAGTAAAAAAATTTACAGTTTTCCTGTATCCAATAAAGCAAAGTATCAAGTGTTTTATGATCTCTGGAAGAAAGGCTTTTTTGTCACAAATGCTGAAAATTTTGGTGGAGATTTTCTAACTTACAGCGGTGATCCAATATACTTTCATGCTACACAAATTGTTCATATTATCAACAGAGAAGAACTTTTGGAACCTCATTTTCTCATCAGCTGTGGTCGATTATCTGTGTCTGTGAAAAAGAAGTGCCTATTTGCCTATTTAAATAATGATTCTGTCATTTATCAAACGCTCGAATGGGACAATCCAAAAGTAAGAGATTTATATGCTGTAAATTATGATAAAAATAAATCTGATCTAGTTGAAAACTCATAAATATCCATTTTTACCTTAATTAATTTTATTTTACAGCATTAATTCAATTTATAAATCTCAAAATTTAACGGTTTATTTGATATTGAATGAACTGACACATAATGAACATGATTGTATTGCTGAACAAATAATATTTCCAAAAAGTTGTACCTTAATTAACACGTTATGTATGCCTTGTAGATCAAACTGATCATGATAACGCGTTTCACTGTGTAAAAATGCGCTAGATGTTATGTTTTGTTTATAGTAAAAGTCATGTTGAAGAGAACCAAATTTTTGTTAAATTATTCGCAAAAGAGGAACTATTATAATCTTTTGAGGCTTCGGAGCAGAGGATTCTTTCAAGAAGTATTTCCACATGAAGCCGTGTAACTAAATCATTTGATATTTCATAGATTAAAAGTAATTTTTAAAGATTTTCGTAAAAATTTACAGTGACAAAATACAAGCGGATCTTGGAAAGGCTGAACAGACAATTTATGCTGGATTTGATCCAACGAGTGACAGTCTTCATGTAGGAAATTTATTAGTATTACTTGGATTAATTCATGCACAAAGAGGACAACATCAACCGATTGCATTAATTGGTGGTGCCACTGGATTAATTGGAGATCCTAGTGGACGTAATACGGAAAGGAAACTGCTGGAGAATGAAATTATCAAGAATAATTTAATAGGAATTAAGAAACAGATTAATAGTATATTTGATAATCATCATACTTATTTCTGGGAGAAGAAATCAAAAAAAGAACAATTAAAGGAACTGATGATTGTCAATAATGCTGATTGGTATGAAAACATAAATTTCGTAGACTTTATATCGAAAGTTGGTCGTCATTTTCGTCTAGGTCAAATGCTTTCTAGAACATCTGTTCAAAGTCGCTTAGAAAATGAGGAAGGAATGTCATTTACAGAATTCACGTATCAAGTATTTCAAGCTTATGACTGGCTTCAACTCTATCAAAAATATAACTGCCGCTATCAAATGGGTGGCATGGATCAAATGGGAAATTTTATGACTGGATGTGAACTCATTACTCGTGTATTAAAGAAACAAGCTTTTGGACTGGCACTGCCAATAATTACGAATGAAGAAGGTAACAAGTTTGGAAAATCAGCTGGTAATGCAGTATGGCTTGATTCAAATAAAACATCAGAATTCTCATTCTATCAATTTTTCTTGAGGCAACCTGATAGTGAAGCTGAAAAGTTACTTAAACTATTTTCTTTCCTGCCAACAAATCAAGTATTTGATGTAATTGAGAAGCATAAAAGGAATCCAGAATTAAGAGAAGCACAAACATTACTAGCTAATCAGTTGACATTACTTATTCACGGTGAAAATGGACTAAAGAAGGCACAAAATGTCTCGAATGCCTTATATAATGGTGACATTAATGCTATCGGTGAAATGAAAAGTACAGAAGTCAAGGAAATATTCAGCGGTGCTCCATACAAAGAATTTCTCATGGAATCAGGAACAACTCTTATGGATTTAGCATTAAAAGCTGAATGTTTTAAGAACAAAAATGATGCACACCGAATTATAACGGCTGGTGGATTTTATATCAACATGAAAAGAAGCATTAATCCTCAAGAGATAATAGTGCCCAACATACATATTCTCAACAATGGCATTTCTTTAATTCGAGTAGGGAAGAGAAATTACTATATTGTAAGATGGTTGTAAGGCATGAGAGCATTTTTGAATAAAAGTTTCAAGCACTAGATTTAAAATAGTTTAACAGAAGTCTTCGTGTTATTGATTAAGGGACCTAAGCGCATTTTTGTGTTAGCGATCAGTATTTGATTATCTGATTATTTTGCATTCACTTACAGATCATGAGAAGGTTTCGAACATCATTAACTTCAGTGTAATTAACAAATAATTACAATGAATTTCCATAAAGAAAGGCTTTATTATTCAACGGTTTTAGAATTCAAATTTTCCAACGGTCAATAAATATTTGAAACTATAGAAGTAATGTTGAAATTATAGAGGGAGTCAAAAAATTTGAACAGGTTGCACAGTACTGAAATTAAAAAATCATTAATTATAGCAAAAAGCTAATGTTTTATGATTCAAAATTATTCGATCGACCAATAGCTCGATAGCACTGAGCTAATAAAATAAATCCGAGCTCTTTAAGATGTCTGGTTGCAAAGTTTTTAACGTGCCCCGAGCAGCAGAACACAGCGTATAATTAAGCTCCCTTTTCGAAACAAGTTTCAAAAATGCGCTAAAAATAATTAAGACTTTAATGATGAAGGTAAGCATGATAAAGAAAGACAAATGAATCATGATTTTTCAATAAAGCTGTTGTACGTTTATTTCACTTTTTAACATACGCGACTTTGTATGATTTCAAAAATTTAAATGATTTTACTCGAATACTTAATGAAGCATGTTTTCATGTCTGTGACAGTTACGCGTTTATTAATCTATAAATTAAAACATGGGATGTTTAATCTTCAGTTAAGTAGTATTACCAAAATTTAATTCATTCCGTTTTGAACGCTTCTTTGGAGAAGGTATTGTGCAGTTTCAATTTGCTTAGGAGTTCCAGTGATTGTAATAATTCTGTCTGTTGAACCCGGAAGAGGTTGATCAATTTTAATATAGGCTTTTGATTCGTTCCGAATACTTCGAATTCTGTTGCCTCCTTTACCGATACAAGCTCCAGCTAGATGTATAGGAATTGTAACTTGAGTTGAGGTCTCTTCAGGCTTGTTCATGAAACTGTTAAAGCCTATAAAATCATTCGACATGTTGCTGGTTCCAAAATTATTCATTGGTGGCATTATCTGATTATTCCCATAAGAATTCGATGTCCAAGGATCAACAAAATTGCTTTGGCTTTTGACATTTCTACGATTATCTCCTCGGCTATCTCTCGGACGTTCGTTATACAACCTACCACGATTATTATTATTATTATCATCGTTGTTGCTGATCTTATCATCATTAAAATAACGTTGGAAAGAAGTTGGATTTCCATTTCGTGAATTATTAATCCCGAATCCGCCATATTCGTCAGCATATTGTTCATCAAAATTATGTGCATCATAAAAACGAACTGCTCCTCTTATATTGTTCGAACTAGTCAGATTACTAATCTCGGTGAAGCATTGAATGCATTTATCTTCATTTGCAATAATTTGGACGACTCGTTCGAAGCTTTGAGGAGCAACTTTTGAAAACACTTTAACGTGACATCCAAATTGACTCTTTAGTTCCTTTATTCTCGATCCACCTTTTCCAATAATACATCCAGCTAAACTTTGATGGACGAGAAATCTCAAATCGTACTCATTGTTTTTTGATGGTTCAAAATGTTTAAAGATGTCTCGAATAACGTTATAGCATATATCCAAGGAAGACACAATTGTTAAAATACGTTCTGGACCTTTACAATCAATAATATTGATTTTTGCGTCGTGCTCTGCTCGAAGTTTCTGTATGTTTTGACCACTTTTTCCGATTATAGCACCAGCCATTTTTGTAGATATCAGCAAACGTATTTCAGCATCTTCTTCATTCTTACGTCTGCGTTTCGGTGGATTTACTGGTCCAGCATCCTTAAAGTCTTCATTCTCAACTTCATTGTTGACAATTTGAACTTCTGAATTTTCACAATTTTGATTTAATGCTGCCGGTTCCAATTCCTGCTTAATCTCTCCCTCCTTAACTATAATTTCGTCTTCTTCATTTGCACGTTTCATTTTAATTCACAAATTACAAGCTTTAGAGCTATTTCTACGTGAATTAACAATTTTGAACTTTTTAAGCGTGTTTCTTTAAACTTTAAAAGTATAAATCAAAGGTTCTAGCCCCTCTCGCTCACTCACACTACGATTTTAGTCCAAATCCAAAAAGAATTAAATTTTGTTGATTAATTTAAACGAGTTTTAAGCTTGAATTAAGTGAATAGAAAGGAAGTAAAAGTTTGTTAAGGTATTGTACTAGGAATATAACATAAAAAATGATCGATTGTACATCATTAAATAGCTTAAAATAGCAAACATGAAAATTTTCAAACGGGCCCTATCAATAGATTACGATATTTTTGAAAATTGAACCTTATTAACAGTATTTTATTTCATTAATTTAACTAGGATTACACAAGTTGTAACCAAGTTCAGGCACATCTAAGATAATGTATTACAGCGATCAAATTCAGCACATGCGTATAACGTATGTTAATGTAAGTACTTAATCAATAGCTTAATATAAAGTTTATTAAGCATTTTGTCATTATAGACACCTCCTGTTAATTATGTTCACTTCTCGATTCCTTTGACAAATTCAACGCCAATACGGTATGAGCATCGGGATGAAGTAGAACTTGAATTACAAGAAAAACGACGTGTTAATGCAGCTAAACGAGAAGAGCTGGCTAAAGAAACACAAGAACTACGTCAAATGTGTCGAGATATGACACTTGAATGGCAAAAGATGGCATCTGAACGCGAAGAAATTGATCGCGAATGCAAATTGATGAATAGTGAAAGATTAAAAATTAACTTACAACTTCATGCTAAACATGAAGAATGGAAATCAGAGCGCATGAAAATAGCTCAGGAACGTAAAGAATTTGCATTAGAGCGCAAGAAAATGGAAATAGAACGAGTACAATTTGCTTTAGAACGCGGAGAAATGGCACGAAAACGAAAGGCTGTCAATATTACGGTACCTGGATCAATTCAGGTATTTTGTGCTAATGAACAGCCAGTTCAAAAGCGTATAAAAGTTGTCAAGTCACAAGGTGGTTCGAATGTTGAAAAATCATTGATTCATGCACCAGTTTTGATAAAGCAAGTCAATAACTATACATTAAATTTCAATGCTCCAGTCAAGCTTCAACCAGTAGCTCCAAAGCGTCGAGCAGCTATTAAGGCAAACAAGAAGTTGGCCATGATTAATGAAGATTAAATTTTAATTTTAGGGGTCGTTCACTTATTACGTTACGCAAAAAAACTACTTTTTTCACCCCCCTCCCCCCTTGTTACAATATGTTACAACTCACACACTCCCCCCCCCCCTGAACGTTCATAATTTATTTTATCATTAAAAAGGTGGAAAATTTAAAAAAATGTTTTCGGTGTTAATTTTCGTGAACTTACTCATACTTCTTGACACCCCCCCCCCCCCCTTATGTTACATTTTGTTACAAATTTTCAAACCCCCCCTCCCCCCTAAAATGCGAACGTAATAAGTGATTGGCCCCTTTTAACACTTACTTATTTACGAGTGCCTATTAAAGTAAAGGCAATTAAAGGTATAAGAAGAAAAAAACTTCGAAAAAATAAGGTTTCGAATTTTTGAAAGTCGGTTTTTTAATGGGCACTCCTTAATTACATATGTTTA
Source organism: Chironomus riparius (assembly GCA_917627325.4). Lineage (NCBI taxonomy): Eukaryota > Metazoa > Arthropoda > Insecta > Diptera > Chironomidae > Chironomus > Chironomus riparius. The sequence continues at coordinate 59,194,113 of OU895877.1, forward strand.
CAACAAAATGAAAAACATTATGATATTATGATTTAATATAGAATATTTATTGAAGATTATTAATAAACTTTAACATTGAAAAATAATAAATTAGGTATTAGAAATTCATTATTCAAGTGAATTCTATTTATTACACGAAATATATAACATCAGCGATAGTCTCAATAGCATATAAACTGACTATTATTATCATAATAATATTTCCCACAAAAATCAATTTAAGGAATGCACTTTTAAGCCACAATATTTACTGAGTTTTCTTATTGTTTGGATTATTCTGATTTAACGAGTCGTAAGCTGGTGGAATATCGTAAGTTTGTTGCTGTTGAACAAATGCTGAATTCATATTACGAGGATCATAAAATGCAGATGCTGCTGCTTCTTGTTCTTTGGTCACTAAGTTAAAAATTTAATAAATATTGAAGAATATATAGGCATTATAATAAGTTTAACTTACTAGGTACCGGAGCTGAAGGCGAATTGAATCCGAATGCTTGTGTTGGTAATGTTGGATAAGAAGTTCCAGCATTTTGAAATCCTGCATTTTGTGGACCAGTTGGATATCCTGGGACAGTATTAGACTGTTGAGCGCCTGGGTATTGTGGAGCAGCATTTGGATAAGATGCAGCACTGCCAGGAACGTAACCATATTGTGGTGGCTGAGAAGGAAATCCTTGAGCTTGAGGATTATAATTGGGCTGTGCATAATTTGGGGGATTAGGGTTAATTCCTGGATACGGGGGAGGTTGATCATTCATCTGCAAGTAATACAATCATTTATTTAGCGAATTATAAATAAATTAAAGGGATAAAGCGCACATAAACCCCATCTGTAGGCGCCTGTCCAAAAGCTGCATTTTGTGGTAACCAGCCATAAGTTCCAGCAGTTGGGGTATAACTCGGAGGTGGAGCTTGATACCATCCGCTACCTGAAATTAAGTCAGTAATACATGATTAATATTGAGTCTCGTAGAAAAAACTCAACGGTACCTGGCGGTTCGTAAGGAGGTGGTGCCATTCCATGTGGGGAGTTTCTTTGTGCCATTGAAGCTGCTCTCAATAAAGCCTGTCCAAAATCGATGCAGCCACCAGATTTAAATGACATTTTAAACTTTGTTTCGCCTGTAAAATTTCCATTTGGTTGTGCTCGAATTTTCCCCTTAATATAGTTTGCACCAAATACTGGCTGCATTAATTAAATGAGAAAAAAGAAATCTTATCTTTAAAAGTTGATCGAGAAATTTATAGTTTAATCTTACTTGTTCTAACTCAACATCGCTCATTGAGATGAAAGGAGAACTAAATGATTGCATAGGATCCTTGCCGTTTTTACTATTAAAAATGACTCTATGAGTAGTCAGATAAATTCGACCTTGCTATAGACATTTAAAACAAAAACAATAAAATATGATTGGTGAAATTTGCGTACTATTGAACGAAACTTCATCGTCAATTTACCTTCGTGCCTTTAAAAATTGGACCATCCTGACCTGCAAATTCCATCGAAACATTGTCACTAAACAAGAGAATTCTAGAGATATGAGCAATAATTATTTGTCAAAAAAGTGATTAAAAGAAATAGGCAAAATAATGTTATTTAAGTGAATATCTTACGTTTCACCAGCATGAATCAAGACTCCACCATTCGCATGTGCTGTATTAACACTCATTTTGAATTTTTATCACTTGTTTACCGATTAAACACAGAAAAAAATTAAATAATTAATTTCACAATTTTACAAAGTTTATTTCTAGAAAATATATGAGTCAGACTTCCAGTGGTTAAAAAGTGATTAATGGAAATTTCCACTGGAAAATGATAATCACTGGAATGTTTGTTATTATTTTGATTTTGAAAAATAAAAATAATCATGATTTTGCGACGAAAATTCTCGTTAATTAAACTAAAGCAAACTATCAGATTATGCTCACAGAAATCAAATCAGCTGTTGAATGGTAATCAATCTGAAATTAATTTTCGCTTTTCGTGACATCAATTAGATAATTTGCAAAAATTACAGATCAATTAAGGATCAGCGCATATCAACCTTCAAGAATCGAAGATGTAGAGATATCTCAGGTATCCAGCAATGTCAATGAAAACAAAAGGTATTCAATGATATTTCCACCACCAAATATTACGGGAAACTTACATTTAGGGCATGCATTAACTGCAACAATTCAGGATGTCATTGTGAGATGGAAAAGGAAACAAGGAAGTGAGATACAGTGGATTTTTGGAACTGATCATGCTGGAATTGCTACACAAGTCGTTGTGGAGAAGATACTTCATAAGAAATATGGAAAAACAAGGCATGAAATTGGTAGAGAAGAATTCCTCAGAGAAATTTGGAATTGGAAGCTTGAAAAAGACTGTTCTATTAAGGATGACTTAAAAAAATTAGGCACAACATTTAATTGGGATAAAGAATATTTTACACTAGATCCTAATCTCAGTAAAGCTGTAAATGAAGCATTTATAAGATTATTTGAAAGGAACTTAATTTATAGAGATAATTCATTAATTAATTGGAGTTGTGCATTAGAATCAGCAATTTCAGATATTGAAGTTGAGAATTTAGATATTACAGGAACAACTCAAATAGTAGTTCCAAATTATGATAAAAATGTCACTGTCGGTGTTTTAACTGATTTTGCATATAAAATTGTCGATTCCGATGATGAAATTGTCGTGTCTACAACTCGTCCAGAAACAATGCTTGGAGATACAGCTGTCGCAGTTCATCCAAATGACTCACGATATTCTCATCTCACAAATAAGAAACTTTATCATCCGTATAGAAATGATTTAATTCCGTTAATCTTCGATGAGTCTGTTGATCCAAATTTTGGAACTGGAGCTGTTAAAGTCACTCCTTCACATGATAAAAATGATTTTGAAATGGGAAAGAGACATAAATTGCCAAATATTAATGTAATTAATGAGAATGGATCAATAGCTGATAACTTTTTACACTTTAGTGGTCTTCCACGTTTTGAAGCTCGTGAAGTCATCCTTAATGATTTAGCTAATTTACAGCTCCTTCGTGGATCTAAATCTCATAACATGGTACTTCCAATATGCTCAAGATCAAAAGATATTGTTGAATTCTTGATTAAACCTCAATGGTACGTAAAATGTAAAGAACTATCGAGTAAAGCAGTAAATGCTGTTGAGACTGGAGATATAAAAATAATCCCTAATATTTTTGAGAAAGAATGGTACAAATGGTTGACAAATTGTCGAGATTGGTGTATATCAAGGCAACTTTGGTGGGGACATCAGATTCCAGCATATAAATTTACCAACATTGAAAATGACAGAGAAATTTGGATAGCTGCACATTCACAAGACGAAGCAGAGATAAAATTTAAGCAGAATAATAATTTCATTGATTATAAAGTCACAAGAGATCAAGACGTACTTGATACTTGGTTTTCATCCGGTTTACTGTCATTTACAGTATTTGATTGGCCAAACAGCAATAATGACGGTTTTAAAAATTATTTTCCATTAAATTTAATGGAAACTGGACATGATATTTTATTCTTTTGGGTCGCAAGAATGGTAATGCTTTCAATTGAATTAACTGGTCAAGTTCCATTCAAAGAGATTCTTTTACATGGAATTATGTGCGATTCATTTGGTCGAAAAATGTCAAAAAGCCTTGGAAATGTTATTCTACCTGAACAAGTTATAAAAGGTGCTTCATTGGATGATTTAAGAAAAGAAACAGAAAAGTCTGTTGAAAAAGGAATTTTAAGTAAAACGGAACTAGAAAAAACTATTCAAGGCCAGAAGAAAATGTTTGTGAATGGAATTCAAGAATGTGGAGTTGATGCCTTAAGATTTACTCTTTGTTCACAAAATACTAAGCAACATTTTATTAATTTTGATGTCAATGAATGCGTCACTAATAAGTTGTTCTTTAATAAAATATGGCAAGCAACAAAATATGCCATTAATTACGCTGAAGTTAAAAATATTAAAGTAAAAGAAATTAAAGATATAGATCATGGAAAGTTATCGACTATAGATTTGTGGATACTCAGTAGATTAGGAAACACTATCAAAACAGTAAGGCATGCAAATGATGACTATAACTTCCATTTATCAACATCAGCGCTTAAAAACTTTTTCTACAATAATTTTTGTGACATTTACCTTGAAACAACCAAAAATGATCTAAAGGAACTTGATTTCGGCATTGCTTCAGCAAAAATTCTTAACTTATGCCTGTCAGTTGGATTAGATTATCTGGAAATATTCACGCCTTATTTGGTTAAAGAACTGAGGAATTATTTGCCTGAAAATGTTCAATTTGATGCTGAAAAGTATGTTAATAACGAGCTAGAAAATCAAGTTAAAGAGCTTCTTGACATTTGTGCGAGTATACGAGAAGCTAAATCACATTTAAAGCTGACAAAGAAGCATAAATGCTTAATTATAATTCATGCGGAAAATCCAGAAAATTCAAAGTTCCTTAACGACAATTTAATTCACATGCTGCATCTGACATTCAGCGATAATATGGAAATAATAACAGATAGATCAATATTTGATAGTAGGAAGTTGGACATGACATTAACTGCCAATCACATGTGCTCATTCGGTATCAAAATAATGGAGCCACGTGATAAATCGAGTCTATCAGATGAAGCAATAAACACAAAGAAACTTAAAAAATTAGAAGATGAGCTGTTAAACATGCTTAATGTTGTTTCTAAAGATGGATATAAAGAGAAAGCCAATGAAAAGGTTCAGGAGAAACATAATAATAAGGTAATTTAAATAAATTGTTACAACGATAATTTTTGAATGTCGTTCAGTAGACCACAGTTCATTTCAATTCAGTTCAAAATTTGAATTTTCAAGATCTTTTGAATATTAATAAATCGTTATTTATTGTAATTTTTATTTTCAGATTGAAAAGCTGAAATTAGAGATAGACAATATCAAGCAAATAAGCAGGAAATAGCGCCAATGATTAAATTTCATAGAATAAACAATTTGACAGAATAAAATCATTTTATTAAACATAATTCTAATAATTGACTGATATTTTCAGATAGAAACTTTATGTCATTTAAGTGCTTATTAATCCATGTATTCTCAATTAAAATTAATTCATTTAAATTTTCCATTTCACTTATAAATGAAAGTTTTATACTTTCAATTCGATTAAAAGACATGTCGATATATTGAAGCTTTTTTGGAAAATTTTCTGAAATTATTTTAATTCTATTTTCTTCCAAATTTAAATAAACTAAGTTTATTAAGTCCTTTAGAAATGAAGTTTCCTCAATTCCATTAAACTGCAGATGCAATTCCTTTAGATGCAATTCCTTTAGATGCTTTAAATTTTCAAACGCACACTTACTAATTTGAGTTATTTCGTTTGAGTCAAGCTTTAAAACTCTTAAATTAAAGCTACCAACTTATGAAAAATAATAAAAACTGTTAATAGGTCTCATCTCAAAATCGCCACAACTGTTTTATTGGCAATTAAATTGCATGAGTATGGTCCATTCACAACATTGCTAGTCGAGTACTCAAAGTTACATCCAATATAACATGTGGTCTGGTTTAAAACGGATATTATTATTAGAATCATTACCGCCTTTCCAATCACACGAATCAATATATACTGATTGAAATTATGTACTTACTATAATTATTGCTAATAAGTTAAGTAAACAATTTTTCCGTTGGAAATAAATTCAAATATAGTGTGGAAGTTCATGAATTTGATACAACAAGGAATAAAAAACAACAAGGAAAATGTTCCGAAATTACCAAAAATTGTATACCATAAACAACTTGTCTATCAACCAGAATCTAGCTGGATTACAGAGCGTTAGATGGCGTAGAAAGCCACGATGGTTACCAACAGCACCGAGTAAAGTTTTTAAAGTTCCAGAAAGGCATGTTTTGCCATATGATGAGAAAATTGAGTGGCAGAGATTAAATAACAACTATAGGTGATTTAAATGTGACTATTTTAATACATTAATTAATTTATATGCATTTCCAGAACTCAAGTGAACTCAATCAGAAGATATTTAATTAAAGAAGTCGAAGAAAGACAGAAAATGTTTGAGTTACAGGAAACTCCAGCTGATGAAGAGGCTGAGTTCCAGAGATGCTTTGTAATGAATCAGGAATGGAATCAAGAGATTGCTAAAGGTCGCATATCCAGAGTTGAAGGAGAAAATGAAAAGAGACGTGAAGAAATTCTTTTAAATCTCGAAAAAAGGAAGCAACGAGAGGAAGTGATTTTACATCATGTTGAGGAACGAGTAAAACTCGAAAAGGATGTTGCTGAAACATTTATAACTAGGGAAACTGTTGATCGAGCAATTGAAATTGCACTAGCCAATCCAGTTGACTTTAATTATTCTATCGATACTAATGGAAAAAGATCAGACATTGTAGAGGAACAAAAGAGCCCTGAAAATCTGTAATTAACAGAATAATTTAGTCATGAATTTAATAAAGTAATTCATTTATTTGAGAACATTAAGTCAGTGGTATATTTATGTTGGAGTAAGTTTATCGAAAAGCCAGTGCCAATCTGGAATAACGTTATATTTGCCATGAATTTCTCCAATACTGTACATATTAGCACTACGTTCTTGAGGATTGGAACTAATTGAAACGACATTCTGTTGATAATCTATTGGAATTGCCGTTTCGACATCATATACATAATCTCCAATCATTAATTTAGTTTTTCCTGATCTATAACGTACTAATTTTCCAATCAGTCCTTCACTAAAATGTTCTAGTGAACTTAATTTTTGCATCGGTTTTACTTTAGACGCTTCATCATCAGCATTTTCTCTAATTGCCTCTTCATCGTCTCGCAATTTTTGAGGTAATGCATCAGGCATTTGAAACAGAGCAACTTCGTTGGATTCTGGACGAAAGAGTCGATCCATTCTATGATAATATTCTGTTTTGAGCTCAAATCCAGGTTCCACTTTGACCGAAGGAATTCCATTTGTGCTTGCCTGATCACAAGTAGGTTCAGTTTTTACTGAAATTGAAAGGATAAGCGTTAATTTACTTCATAATATGACTTCAAAAGTGTTACAAACCAGAGTTGCGACGACAGGTACCTGTCACAAGTTCAAATCGAACCGGAAGCAACTTTCATTTTTTTTGCATTTTTATACTTTTTGATAAAATATTAAGTTTTATGATAAATTTTTTCAATTTTCATATTTCCTTTTTGAGTGAAATTTGATATACTTCAGAAAAGGAATAAAATTTAAATAGTGACAGATCAGACCTGTGACAGGTGTGCTGTTTTCGTTGATCTGTGACAGATCGCAACTCTGCTACAAACAAACAGCTTATCAATAAACTTACCATCGACAGCTTCTAATTTAATTTTAACATCTTCAAATTTTACATTGTTACTGGTTGCATCTAATTTATACAAATGCTAATTTAATACGATTTTAACTACATAAATAAGATGACAAATAACTTACGACAAATCTTAATAGGCACGATTTCGTCTGACGGCATTTTGATTTCATCATCATCTATATCATCTTCTTCTAGTAAATTGCTCAAAATCTTTTGCTCTTTCTCTAAATCCTCCTTGTTGTGCTTAATTTCCCGTTTGATAAGACGAGGTTTCTGTATGACTTCATTGCTTCCTGTATCCTTTGAATAACTTCCAGCATACTCTAAATAAAAGAGATTCAGTGATCAATATTTTTGATGGAATCTAAACGTTTACCTCTTTTTTGTTGCGCTACATCGCTTATTCCTTCAGACAGAAAGCCCATCGTTTGGACCAAATTTGGATTGACCCGTTTATTATTTGGTCGTGCATCCTTTCCTCTTTGATTTCTGCCCCCTCGATTATTTTGGTCCTTTTTGTTATCTTTTTCATTCGATTTGACATCCCTAAAAGTTATTAATTGGATTATTTTTATTCTAAAAGTTTTAATTAATCCACTAGCTTACAGATTTTTATTTCTAATGACGTTTAAATTTGGTGCATAATTATTTTTCTTGCTATTTTGTGATCGCTGATTATTTTTACTGTTCGTTAACAGTAAATCTGGTGGTTTAGAGAATGTTTTTGACAATCGTTGGATATTAAGGTTCTCGCCATTACTTTCTGGTTTACCCTCCTGTTTAGACATGTCTTCTAATCACTATAATTAATTAACTTATGATTTTATGAGAAAAAAAATGTGTTTATTTTTTTTTTTTTTGTTATTGTTTTTGTCGCATAAATTCAAAAACTATTTTACGGTTAAAATTGAAGAAGAAAGTTTGACAAATTGTCCTTAAACTCAATTGATAATTTGTAATACTGGCTAAAATCAAATAATAGTAGCTTTTTAATGGTTAATTCAATAAGATTTAAAGGAAATTCGATAAATAAACAAAGAAAAATAAGTGAAAAAAAACGGTTGAAAAAGATTTGGAATTCGACTGAAAATTCATAATAAGTGCTGACTGAAAGTCGTGAAAAGTATTTTATTAATTAAACACTAATTAAGCGAGATGGCTGATAAAGAGAAAGCAAAGATCGATCTTGGATTATTAGAGGAAGACGATGAATTTGAAGAATTTCCAGCAGAAGGTATATGAAGCTGTAAAATAGCATACTTAAATATTTTGGACAATGACAAGCAATTTTATACAAAATAGGTAACAATAAAAACTTAATTACAATTTTACATCATTACAGACTGGGTAGAAACAGAAGGAGACGATGAAGAGGCATTAACAGTATGGGAAGATAATTGGGATGATGATAATCTCGATAACTTGGATGATTTTAATGAGCAATTAAAACAACAAATGCAAAAATAAACCAATCCTTTCTCATTATACTTAATTTCTAAGGTTTAATAAATATCTTTTCAATATAAAAGAAGTAAAATGATGAAGTTATAATTTAATCAAGTAACAAATTTTGTACTTTATTATTTGAATTTTTAAGTCGAATATTCCAGATTTGAACCTAATTTGGTGTGGAAGTCATTGGAAGTATTTTTGAATGGAATTTTTTACCGCTCATTTCCAGGATTATTCCAATGGACTCAAATAAAGAAAACTGCACGCGAAATAATAAGAAGAAATTAAATTATTGTTATTGTGGTTTTAAGCCGGTGTTTATTAAGTTATTACTGTTTAATTAAAACTTTGTACATTAAGGTTGTTGTAAAAGTAGTTTATTAAGTTTTTAAGTATAATATAAAGAGTAAAATAAGTTAAAGAGGGGTTTTAAGAGAGCAGTATTAAGGAATTTCACAACATGTCGCGTCCAAGACGAGCAGCATCGCAAAAAGTCGTTCAGCAACAGAAATTAGACTTGTCTGATATTGAAGAAAGTGATGATGACGATTTTTCGTCTCAAAGTTCTGACGATTATCAGCCTGACAAATCAAAGGATAATGAAAAGACTTTTGAGGAATCAGAGGAATCTGAAGCCATTGATGAAAGTGAGGCTTCTGAACAGGAAGATGATGGGTCACCCGTTAAAAATAGCAGATGGAATAACAGGTATTATATATATTCTAATCAGTTTTCGATCTTTATTTTAAAATAAAGTAATTAATCTCAAAGGAAAAAGCCCAAAATGCCACAAAACAGACAAAGGAGTTTGTCGGCCTTGCAAAAAGAAGCAATTAGCAAACTTAATGCTGTCAAAACGCCTAGTTCATCTTCATTAAGTCAAAATCTACATGACATTCTCAAAAAGGCACAATATAACAAGAAAAGTGTCTTTAGTGACTCAGAATCGGAAGCAGAAAATAATAAAGTTCCAACATTTGATTGTTCTGGCGGTTTACGATTATCTGGAAGTGATGATTCTGAAAGTGAAGAGAATGCACCAAAAGTAAAAGCAACACAAAAGAAGAAAAGAGCAGATTCAGTGAGCAGTATTAATGAAGAATCAGGAAAACCAGCGATGGATCTTAAAGCAATTCATGATAATTTAGAAAGAATGAACCACGATAGAGAAAAGCTCTCTAAATACGCCGCATTTAATATTTCAAATGAAAAAACGGGCAATGATGATAATGTTGCTGATTTATTGTTAATGGGAGAAAATGCTAAAAAGATTGGGGCATCACAGAAGCGAAAAAAAGCATCTCAAGGTGACGATTCCGATTCAGATAATTGGGAAGATGTTGAAGGTAAAAGAACACGTTCTAAAAGTGATATTCCAAGTTATGTCAGATTCCTAAAAAGATTTGAATATGATGAATAAAATTAAGGGGGCCCCGAGTGACGCTTTAAATCTTAAATATCTCACGAATGAACAAAATTAAGTTAAAAAATTGTTTCAAATTTTTTTTGTCGTTTGTTGTTTGTTTACAAACAAAAATGAAAACGAAATTTCAAAAGTCTTGAAAATATCACTCAATACAGATGTTTTGGTTTCTGGAACGTTTAAAATAGCTAAAGTATCAAATGTTTTGCCTCGTTAAACCATTAGTTTTGTGGTAAATAATTGAATAATTGAGATTTTAAAGAAAACATTTTTTGTTGTTTTGAATGATTTAGTAATATAGATTAGTGAAAATTTCAAATTATTTTTTTCCGTTGGGCAAAAATTCTAAAAAAATCGTCGAGGCCCAAGGAAATAAAGATGTAATAAAATAATAGTGAATATTATTACAGAAGATGAATCGAGCAGTTATGTGCGACCAAAAGAAGACGTAGAGATTCTATTAAACAGTTTTGGAGAGCAACACACCAAGAAAGATGCAAAACCAGTTGATGTTGAGGCTCAACTAAAACGAAAGTTTAATAGGAAAAGGAAGGAATATCAAGAACATTTGCACAAAACTGAACTTATGGCCTGGTTAACTCATGGCAATTTCGTTAATGAACGTTTAAACTATTCAGGATTGATGAAATGTGCATTAGAAATGCTCCCAAAGACCAAAGATAAGGCACAATGCTATCCAACAGACAAAACAGATGTTGAATATTTCACACAAATCACAAAATGGTTCAAGCAAACAATAAAATTAAGAGAACAAGGCATGTACTCAAAGTTTGAAAAGCGTCCACCATTAGCTGTAAGTTTAGCAATTCAAATGAAGTACAAAACTGCCATGTGTCGACGAGATTATGTACTTATGTACATCATTCTGTTAAGAGCTATAGGCGTTCAATGTAGAATGGTTCAATCCCTCGTTATGGATCCAAAAATTTGTCCAAAATCAGAATTAATGAGCTTGTCAAAGAAGGAAGAAAAAAGTATCGCTGGAAGCACTAAAAAGTCGTCAAGCAAGTCGAAAAGTACAAATACTAAGAAAAATAATACCAAATCCAATAAAAATACAAAATCAAGGTCTAAAAAAGCTTCAGAAAAACCCAAAATTCCACAACTTGATGGCGGTGACAATGAGATTCCAAAAGATAAAAAGAAAAGAGCAATAAAGTTAAAAGGCTCATCGTCATTTAATGTTGATGATTCGTATGTTGATATTAATAAAATCAGTAAAGTTTCAACAAAGCAAAGCAGTAATCCACAATCAGAAAATTTGTCACCAAAAGTTAAGGTATCATTGTCGACATCAAATCAGAATAAAGTCTCATTATCCGAAAAATTACAGAAAAATGCCAAGACGAATAGATTAAGCCAACTAATGTCACCAAGGAAGACTAGAAGTGCTAGCAGAGAAGTTTCGCCATTAATTATTAAAAAAAAAGAATCAAAAATTAACGGAGATTCAAGTCTTTCAAAAAATAGCACTTCTAAAGTAAAAATCACAAAAAAAGCTGAGAATAAGGATGACTTTAAAGTCCAAACATCTCCAAGACGGTTAAGAAGTCGAAGCACGGAACCGACTCAAGAGAATCAAGAGATAATAAAACAGGGCGTTAAAAAACCTAATTTAAATTCATTGACACAAAAAACTCCCCCAAAACCCATTGATAATGTTAAATCTAATGATAAGCTCTACGTTCCGTCGCCTAGACGATTGAGAAGCAGAAGTCTCAGTTCTGAAAATCCAAAAAATAAATCAAGCACTCCTGCAATTGAAAATATCACTAAAACTGCATCAAGGAAGCGACTATCAACTGTTAAAGACAATTCTATAGAATCTAAAAAATCAAAGGTAACAGAAACAGCCAGATCAACAAGAAAACGACAATCTACTGTCAAACCAGAAGTTGTTGAAGCAAAAAAGCTTAAGCAAGAGAAAGATGATGATTCTGATGATAGCAGCTTGAAATATTTCAGAACAATATCTGGGTCGAATAAAAAGCCACAAGCATCAACATCACGAATATCGGTTATAAAAAAAGATACAAAGCTGTCTACATCGATGGAAATTGATAGAAGAATTCTGTCCTCAGATGATGAGGTTGATATACAAAATGCATCACCGAAGAAAGTTCGAGGAATTGACATTTGGACTGAAGTCTATTGTGAAAAAGAAGAGAAATGGATCTGTATTGATATCTTTCGCAATAAAATTGATTGTGTTAAGGATATTTATCAAAAAGCAACACATCCAATGATCTATGTATTTGCATGGAATAATGATAAGACCGTTAAGGATGTTTCAGCACGTTATTGCATTAATTTAAATACAACAATCCGGAAAATGCGTGTCGATCGCGAATATTTATATCCAATTTTGAACATTTTCAATGCTGGTTCCAAAAAGACACATAGGGATTTTAAGGAAGATGAGGAATTGAACAAAGTACAATTCGATACACCAATGCCAAAATCAATTGCCGAGTAAGTGCTATGTATATATTATATCTCTTTTATGACCGTTTTTATCGCACAAGATTCTGAGAAAATTTTCAGAAAACTACAGCTTAAACTCAATGACTTTCTACCGAGTTGGTTTTTTGCATTCGTGAAGTATGTGATTTCATACACAAATTCATGCCGGCTTAAAAGTTGACGGCTTTGATCTCTGTAATTATTTCATATTATTCATATTTCACAGGTTCAAAAATCACCCGCTGTATGTTTTAAAGAGGCATTTGTTGAAATTTCAAGCAATTTATCCACCAGAGCCTCCAATTTTGGGCTACATTCGAGAAGAAGCAATTTATCCACGCGATTGTGTATTTACATTACATAGTCGTGAGACATGGATAAAGGATGCTCGAGTTGTTAAATTGCATGAACAAGCATATAAAAATGTTAAAACTTTGAAGTTTGATCGAGCAAAGAATAAAGTTATTAGGGATGTTCCTTTGGAACTATTTGGAATATGGCAAACTGAAGAGTACAAACCACCAAATGCTGAAAATGGAATCGTACCTAGAAATGCATATGGAAATGTTGAGCTATTTAAGCCAAGTATGTTACCCGGTAATACTGTTCATCTTCAATTGCCTGGCTTAAATAAAGTTTGTCGAAAATTAGGAATTGATTGCTCTCAAGCTATTGTTGGATTTGATTCTAGTGGCGGATGGCCTTATCCCGTTTATGATGGATTTGTTGTTTGTAAAGAATTTGAAGAGAAAGTAATTGATGCATGGAATCGTGAGCAAGAACAAGCAGAACAGAAAGAACGTGAAAAGATTGAAAAACGAGTTTATGGAAATTGGAAGAAATTAATTAAAGGATTGTTAATCAAACGTCGCTTAATGCAAAAGTATAATAATTTTGAGGAAAAACACTAAGTTTTATGTCTGTTTCCAACATTTATTTTTTCTATGTTTTGAATAAAGCCTTAATCTTTTATTTGACTAGAAATTTTGTCTTCATTTTTAATTAATTACAACAAATTAAAGAGTGTCGAAAGATAAGCTTTACATGATTTTGTTCCTTATTTTTCATGTTCATTAACGATTGTTTCCGCACTAGAAAAGTAATCAACTTTTGAGGATGTCAAAATTGTTGCTGCTCCTGCATTATCTAAAAATATAAATTGGTATTTGTTAAAGGATGATATTTAAAAGCTGCATATACAGCACAAGCATTTAAAGTAGGAAAATCTTGTCTTTATGCTCAAAATTTAACTTTGCATAACTTTATTTTACGTCTCAGGGAACTGTAAACATGCTTAATATCTAGAAACAAGCGTCAAAAGACAGGACTAGACAGGCACTTAAAAATTCTAAGAAACGTTTTCTTCTTATAAACTAAATGTTTCGAGAATATCTCCTATTAAAATGTTCCTGCACTCAAAATATAGATAAAGATCTAAATCTATTCTTCGTTAGTTCCAGTGCTATAATAAATTTCCTGGATCTTTAAAAAGTACGAATTCCAAAATATTGATCCCCATATAATCCCCGTTCTTTCTAATAGATTCTTTTTTGTCAATTTGAGTGCCATACCTTTTAAACTCTTGACTTTAACTGCGTGCTTGATAGTCTTCATGTGTCTAGCTAATGAGCTCTTTGACTTATAATCAGAGTCACATGTATTGCACTTGAATGTTGGTGGCAAGATTTCATCGACTTTTTCGTGATGAACAGTCACAGGACCTGCTGAAATCGTACATCTGCGCTTCATAATTTTTGGTTTCTTTGGTGCGCTAGACAATTCCTCTGAATTAGAAATACTCAATAATTTTTGTCCAATTTCAAGATCCTGGATGTTTGAGGGTCTCTTTTTTTGTTCAGATTTTTGTTTTTGCGACTTTAATGAGCTCGTCGAAACAATTGATATGTCTTTATTGCTCTTGTAGAATATATCGCATGCATTGTCATGCGTTTTCTATGAATGAAAAAAAAACACGATAAAATGCTTGACTTAAAAATATGTATGTAATTTTAATTAACTTACACTACACATCATGCAATTGATGAAATTGCATGCAGAGCATCGATAAGCTACTGCAAGTTTGCAGATTTTGTCATTGTTTGAACAGTTATCACAGTTATTATCAATGCTAAAGACTAGCGACATGTTTATGCTGATATTATAGTCCTCTTGTGTCTATTTTTAACGAACTTTTAAATTATAAATCTTGGAAGATGTTTAGCAGTATTTTGCTATTCCACTGTCTATCGAATAGCTTCCTGTCCCTTTTCAAAAAATCACCTTCAACAGCACGCATGCTGCAAATAGTTTAATTAGTTTAAAACACTTTTTAAGCCTATAATTAATAGGTTTTTAATAAATAATGGGTAATACAGAAATAAGAGTATCTATAATGATCAAATTAAGGATAAAAAGATGAACAAGGTTAGAGAAATAGATTTTTTTTTAATCTATCGAGTTTAGAGTCTCTGGTTGAAGTTAATTAAATCAAATCAGCGCTATAATATATCCACTCGTAGAGTAAATTCATTGGCATAAACAAAACTCATCTCACAGCTCATGTGATTTGCAGCGTATGTCATTTTGACGCTAATGAAATAGTTCACACATGGTTAGGTGCTGTTCACTTATTTTAACATAATTAAGTGAAAACGTGCAACTCAATTTTCACATGATTAATCATATAAAATAATTACAGATGAATTCTGATCATTCTGGAACCGACACTTATTGATTGATGTAAGTAAATTTTATAAATTATTAATTATAGCAGTTTATGTGATGATATCAACCATACATTATATCTTTTTCTGACATCTCTTATGACAATACTACAATGATTAATTGTTTCACTGACAAAATCACATAATTAAGCAAATAATCACAATTTTGAGCCTTTAATAACGTATTAAACTAATTTACAGACAAATCAGTTGAGGAAAATGCATCAAATTCGATGAATGCTAGATGCCATGAAAAGTAAGTTCCATATAAATTAAAACATTTCGAGTTTAGAGTCTCTGACTTGATTGAAAAAGAGTATCTTGTCAGTGCTATATTTCCACTCGTATATTAGACTTTATTCGCACAAACAAAACTTGAATCTATGGATCAGATTTACAGCGTATGTCATTGGACGTGAATGAGACATTCTATATCCTGTACATAATTTAAACAAGGAAGTCCTCTAACTTTGCATATCTCTTTCTACAGATCACGAAAAATTGATGATGAACAAACAGACTTGAAAATCAGCCAGATTCATCAATAATATTGTGAGTGTCCAGGACATAATATGTCTGTAAACTTTGTTAATTACAGTGATGATATTCCCAATAACAATTCATTTTCTGACATCTCTTATGAATCAATACTGTGATTACTTGTTATTCTGATAATTTCCTTCCATCTCTAAATTTATGACCATCTACATTTGTAGCTAATTTGAACATTTTCTTTGTTTCAGGATGTTTCAATGATTTTTCTTTATGTAAGATGAATGCAAGAAATAGAATAAAATATCGTCAAATTTTTATATATAAATTGAAATTCTCGTGCCTTATTACTTGGTCCTATTTTTTACTTAATTTCAGGTTTTACAGGATATTAACAGATAACTTGGCATTTAAAGTATTTGTCGACTAGCAGTATTTTCAAAAATTCTCTGAAATAACGGTCAAAAAAGATTTGAATTGCGTTTAAAATTGAGACCCCGTACAAGAAGAAGCTACGCTCTTTCTTTTTTGGAATTCGATTGAAGACAACAACATGAGGTAAGAAAAAAATTAATTTACTACAGTTTAAATGGACTATAAAGTACTGCAATTAATAAAATTTTTAACATAACACATTGGCAAAATGTTTGCACGTGAAATATCAAAAGTTCTGACATTTAAAAGTGAAAAAAATTAACTTTAAAATAATTTTGTGCATCAACAAATTAATTTTTGTAGTAAAATAATTATTGTGCAATTCCTTAATTATACTATGAATGTCCAGAATGAGTGACTAGTAATAATGACTATATTCTATCGTCCTGATGAGGATATTTCGCCAAATTGTGAAATTAAAAATATAATTATTGAATAACCTGCAAATGTAAATATTAATGTACTTTTTTATTTTAGTTCCCTTAAGTTGCAGAAGAGGCTTGCAGCCTCGGTGATGAAATGTGGTAAAAAGAAGGTTTGGTTGGATCCAAATGAAACCAACGAAATCGGCAACACAAATTCACGTAAGTTTATATCAATCATGTCAACAAATCTAGTTAAATTTCAAATGGCAAACGCACTTTGACGTTTCACCTGCATTCGTAGTGATTTGCTCAATTTAAGTTTGCCAGATAAAATGCACAGCTTATTCGTTGTTTAAATATTGATCTTGTGATTTAAGTAACTGCAAAGTTTTGCTACATTAACAGCTCACAAAGAAAATGCTGAAACTAATGTACAATCACTTCCAATATAGGTCAAAACATTCGTAAATTGATTAAGGATGGTCTTATCATTAAGAAGCCTGTCGTAGTGCACAGTAGATTCCGTGTCCGTAAAAATACAATTGCTCGTCGTAAGGGACGTCATTGTGGATATGGTAAACGTAAGGGTACAGCAAATGCAAGAATGCCAGTGAAATTCCTCTGGATGACTCGTATGCGTGTACTTCGTCGTCTCCTTAAGAAATATCGTGAAGCAAAGAAGATTGATCGTCATCTTTATCACGATTTGTACATGAAGGCAAAGGGTAATGTTTTCAAAAACAAACGTGTTCTTATGGAACATATCCATAAGAGAAAGGCAGAAAAGGCACGTACCAAGATGTTGAATGACCAAGCTGAAGCCCGCAGAAACAGAGTTCGTGAGGCTAGAAAACGACGTGAACAGAGAATCGCAAATAAGAAACAAGAACTTTTGCAAACATTCGCAAAGGAAGAGGAAGCAGCAGCAGCAGCAACACCAGTCGCTAAGAAGTAAATTATGTCAAATAATTTTATTGAAATTTCCATCATTTAAACAATTTGTGAAAACATAAAAGATTTTCAAATAAAAAACTATATTGAAAATTCATATAAATCTCGTTTAATACCATCCATAACGCAAACTAGTTGCTTCCGAAAAATTATACTTTTCAGATGGTCGCTTCCTGTATCTTTCAGTCAAATAATCGTGTCTAGATCTAGTTACTATCTTGTTGTTATCCTTCATTGAATGAAGACTTGTTAAACTCGTAATTTTCATTATTTGAGAGCGAATAGAAAACTTGAGAATTTGTGTGCCTCATTTTCTTTGTGATTCGTGTATAAACAAAAGAATTTGACAGCATTTGGCTACAATCAAAATAATGAGATAATAAAACAAGTGTACAGTAAACGGAGAAAGGATTAAATTCCTGTTGAGCTATTCTCTCTCACATGTCATCATCATCTTCATGTGATAATGCTGTCAATTATGCGCATGAACATCGCATGAGGATAATTTCGATCAAAGAAAAAGAGAAAATTTTCTTTCATACATTTTCATTCATTCGTGCGACGACAACAGATAAAGTCAATCCATCCCGAAAGTTCCACCGTGAAAGTTGGAATGAAAAGTTCTTTTATACTTAATATAATTCATGTGCTTGGAAAGTGTCAAAAAATAAATATTAATTATAGTCATTTAATGACAAAATAAGATCATTAATTTGTGTATCGAAACAACAAAAAATGTGTAACTGATGTCGAGCATAAATGATTTAATATTGATCCATTAAATACCATATTTATTTAAAAAGGAATCATTTAAATTCTTAAAAGTGCCCTGAAAACTCGCCAAAAAGGTTTCACGATTTCATGCTTCAAAATGATTAATTAATTACGGCTGAGGAAAAAAGTATCAAAGCTTTCGCAACATAAAATAACAAAAGCGAGTCTTCCAAAAATTATAAATTGGATTTCCTTGCTGTCTATGTGAATAGAATTTTTGGATTAATACAGAATCAACAGACAGTGATGGCTCAATGCTCAAAAAATCAATATAGGTGAGTTGTGGAATAAATTTAATTTTGATGAAAAGTTTTTTATGGATTTTCACCACGTTCTGATTACGACATTCCAAATTGACATGTGAAAAGTTTCGCTTTTCTGCTACGGAGCCGTTCACTTATTACGTTACGCAAAAAAACGACTTTTTTCACCCCCCCCCCCCCCCTTGTTACAATATGTTACAACTCACAACCCCCCCCCCCCCCTGTACGTTCATAATTTATTTTATTTTATTTTATACTATGTTACATTTTGTTACAATTTTTCAAACCCCCCTCCCCCCTAAAATGCGAACGTAATAAGTGAACGACCCCATTCCCAACTTTTTCTCCTGTTTGCTTCCAATCTGTTGACGAACTTTTAAAAACATTTGTATCGTTCTGCAACACTCAATCAAAACCATACAATTTCTTCTTCTTCTTAATTAACTTTATTATGGTCCATCAGCTTATTGCTATTTAAAGACCGTTCACAATTCCAGGTAGTTCAATTTACAAATATACACAAAGAAAAATCAAATTTTTGTTATGTCTCGATTGTGATCTGTAATTAATATGTTCTGCTGTATTCCGAGATGCTCGATTCCTGTTTGTCTATGTTGATTTGTTGAAATCCAGTCAGCACCAATTGATTGTTAGAACTTGCCCGCGATATATGGGGAAACACACAAAACCCATCGCGAGACAAATTCTCCTAACAATTGACGATAATCCGTTTCCAACAAAATTCAATGTCTAGGTTATGGTTATGATAGAACCTTCTTGTCCACGATTGTTGGTAAACACACAAAAAACCCACGTGAAACAATTGATTCTCCTCACAACTGCCGCCGATCGTGATTTGTCAATGTAATTAAATGTTCTTTGGTATTCCGATGATGATCAATTTCGTTTTATATTTTTTGTATTGGTTATGTGCAAAAATTTGCACCTTTTTTGTTCAATTCAAAAGTTTCTCCAAATTTAACTAAATCGCGACTTTTTTGAGTTTTCTCTTTTGTTAATGTTATTTGTATGCACTTTAAACTATATTTGCTGTCTGGTTCCTACGCGTAAATAATTAAATTATGGAAAATTGACAATTCCACAACCTCGTTGTTCGGAGGTCGGGAGAAAACTCCCATACAATTTCTAGGAAAAAATTGAAAGGTTTCTTCAACAAAAACAATCCTTTATTGTTAAGTTAGTTCCATTTTGATTAACGACGAACGAACCAAAGAGAAAAGAGAGGAAATGGTAAGAAGAAATGATACTTTTGTTAATAGAATAGACACATAATTAAGTCATTGATATAGATGTATCTATGGCAAATATTTTCATTTCACCCTCAAAATGTGTCAATTTAATTATGTCTGTTTGCTTCCACTGCTCTCATAAACCAAATAACATTTATAATTGTATATAGTCTGTAACGCTTCACACGGATGTGGGTGATTTAAAAATGGAAATTTTTTGTTCAGAAGTGCCAAAAGCATCAGAAAACTTTTTAGCACTTTGTGCCTCAAATTATTACAATGGATGTGAGTTTATCCGAAATATTAAAGGATTTATTGTGCAAACAGGAGATCCAACAAACACTGGAAAAGGTGGAGAATCAATTTGGCATGAAAGGTTCGACGATGAGCTTATAGACAGCCTTAAGCATAATATGAGAGGCATAGTTTCATTTGCAAATTCCGGTCCGAATACGAATCAATCGCAATTCTTTATCACATATGCAGGTCATCCCATGCTTGATTTAAAATACACAGTCTTTGGACGTGTTATTGCTGGATTTGAGACACTTGAGGAGCTTGAAAAGCTTTCAGTTGATCCCAAAACATTTCGTCCTATTCAATCAAAGAAAATTAATTATGTTACAATCCATTCCAATCCATTTGCAATGATTTAATAAATAATGTGACCTAATGTGACCTTTAATGACTAAATAAAAGAATCTTTAGAACAGATTGAGAACAAAATAAGGCGATTATATACTTTAATGTGATATTGATGATACATTTAATGCTGATTTATGAGTGGTACCTTTTATAAGCATTTCGTTTACAAGTTAAGTAGAACTGCAGCTTTTCGTGTTGCCTATAAACTCTCTCAATGTTCCTTTATATCGATTTTTCCATTTTATTCACATATAATTTCTAATTCTAAGACACTTGATGCAAATTAAAGATGTGGGTTTTGTGGGAGTCGACAGCAAGACTAAAATACATAAACTTTCTCGCACATAATTCATTAGGGAGTGAAGATGTTTGTACAATTTATTAAAAACTAAGACGGTCGGGGAAGCTTAGAAAAGCTCTTTATGCATGTGTAATTAATAATTGAAAGCTTCATGTATTTTTCATCAAATTGAAGATCTCGGTACTTAAAGTTCATGCCTCGATGAAATTTTTTCTCTTCTTTTTATTATAAATCGAAATATAATCTGACATTACATTTATCGATAGATAATCAGGAGGATGGAAATAAATTAGGAAACAGACTTGAAAAGACAATGAATTATTAATGTCAGATTGAAGTAATACATCATTCCTTAGTACTTTTACAAGCATGATAAATTAGCAGTCAATTTTTATCTCCATTTTCATGTCGGCTGCTATCTTTCTTGAAAATCTATGGCAAACAAATGGAACATAATTACAATTCAAAAGTTCGTCCAAGCATTCATACTCCCTACTTTATTTAACGTTTATTTAAAAGTTTGAAATCCAAATCTGGAAGACTTTCAATAAATTCTTGGAAAAACTGGAAACTTCAAAAAATAAAAATTTGTAACGGTTTTTGAAAATGGGTCCCGGCTGTTTTAATCCACCAAACATTACAGTTAATTTCATGGTAAAATTATTCTACATTGTTTTCTTTTTGCATTAGTTCCATGTTATTAGTAGTTTTGCATTGTTATTATATGCTTCACCCTTTTTCTTCAATGTTATTTCCGATTCACTTGTTAATCGATTTTAGGAATGTAGAACTTTCCTTGAAGCTCTGTTGAACATTTCCTGAAAAAACTAACCGTTATCTCTCAAGTATTGTTCCAAATTTTTTTAATGATTTATTACACAACTTAATTTTGATATAAAAAAAAATCAATCCACAACCGTCAATTTCAATTAACTTATTAATCCGACACTTTCCTATTTTTAATCAATTTTAAAATGTGATTCCCATAGTGGTGGTATAAAATGGATAACAAGTCTTTTGATCTCCAGGAACGCAGCTTTAAATATAAAACAATTAGCATTTTGAAATTAAATCAATAACATCACGAAATCATTACCTTCCGTGTCCTACATCAAATATGTATCCATCATCACACAATCGCGTATCTACAACTCTTTGGTCATAGCAGATTATAAAACCTGCACAAGTACATGGGTTTTCAATAACTCTAACTTGTGGACTTCCTTGACAAACATCATCTGGAACTTCACATATTCTGACACATTCGTTAATATCCTCATCATATTCTTCTCTATCAAGACATTGATAAACAAGTCCCGAGCCACGCATACAACCAACGTACAAATGAATTGAGTCTGGATATGGCCTTGCAGCAAAGAAGACTCCTTTGCATATTTCATTTAAATCTACTTCTGGTGTGGATGGAGTGGTTGTCAAATTTACATAACTAGACGTGGTGGATTCGACATAAACCGATGTTGACGTGCTTTCCGTTGAGTATATTGTACAAGTGTCTTGATTTCCAGGAACGCATCCATGAGTAGTATTGCTGAAAATTGTATTTTCACCGCAAGTTCTCTCGGAGGGAATTTGCATCAAACAGTAATAGTATTTGTAGCAGAAATCTGGATGTGGAATATTTCCAGTGTAAACTCCTTCACATGGATTGTCTTGTGCATCCACGGAATAAATAAAAGCTAGTAGAAAAGCAATGTAAACGTGTTTCACTAGTGACAGATGTAAATGGAATTTTTAAAATTATTCAGAATTGGATTAATAATTAATTTAAAGGAATTACTTTTAAATTGTGTTGATTCTCC
Source organism: Chironomus riparius (assembly GCA_917627325.4). NCBI lineage: Eukaryota > Metazoa > Arthropoda > Insecta > Diptera > Chironomidae > Chironomus > Chironomus riparius. The sequence continues at coordinate 59,216,869 of OU895877.1, forward strand.
AAAAAGTAGCTTAAAACTGAAAGAAACCCAAATTTTTAAAAATAGTCAAATCACATTTGATAAAAATGTTTATTTATCTAATCTAATCGTGCACTTAACAGCTTAAGTGCTCTTAAATTCAATGCATTAATACAAAAGATAAACAGTGCTACCTTAATATGCCATCAAAAAATTTAATTGATGACTAAAGCTCTTGAAGTAAGATTTAGGAAATAATTACGGTATTTTTAAGATAAGACATATTTGGAGCTATTTTGAAATCTCAATCACTAATACTTTTTTATTTCATGTCTTTATATATGTCACAAAGCATTTATATCACATTTAAAAACTTTGGAATGATTTAAAGATTTACACAAGTCGATAGACTAATATCAAACACTTGATTCTGTTCGCAAATCATTGAATAAGCAACACCAGATTTACAGCGATAATATCTTGATTTGTCAGTTTCGTGAGGTAGAAAATCTTTTGAAAAGAAAAAGAAAAAAGTCTTCTATAGATTGAAATATTTATGATGTTTATGCTCTTACCTTCTGTACAAGGAGCTTTTTCCTCAAATTTAAATTCACATGTCTCACGATTGCCTTCTATACATCTATGTAGGAGGAGAAAATAAGTTGAAAAGTTGATCCATTAATTTTAATTTATTATGAGGCATTAAAATAGAAAATTTTTGCAAAAAGGCCTTTCGAGAATGTCTTGAAAAATGAGTAGGAAGAAAGGTGCTCATTAATCATCATTGGATGAGAGGAATTAAAAATAAATCCTCGGATTTAAAAATGTTTTCCATTCAGTAAAATAAAGTTCATTTCATTTCATTTCAATTTAATTTGAATTTCAAATGACAGTTGCCACATCCTAATTAGAATAAACCTTAGATAACAGCATGACTTATGCTTCAATTCCTTCAGCAACAATTTACAATTTTCGATGTTTTCTTTTGTCTCCCGTTTTAAAGCATTTAGCATAAATTTCTCCTTTATCTTTCAAACTAGCATAATGCTTTAATTGGTTCATTTTATGCTCACTGAATGGAATTTATTTGATTTATCTCAATTTAATTTTTGTAATGGAAAGAAGAGCTGTGTGCTAATTTGAATTTTAACGAAAACTTGTTAAATTAAATAAAATGCTCGAAACAAAAATATAAATAAATGAGCATATTTATCTAGACTTTATATCCACTCGAGCGAAAATTTTGATGGATGTAGTTTGGGTGGAAATGCAAATAAAGCAGAAAGAAATGCTCGTTTGACATTAAAAAGCTACGAGAAGATACAAAGACAGCGAAAATGATAAATTATTTGTTAAAGCCACCTCTGCGGGAAGATTCATGTTTTACAATTTAAATAATGGGGAGAAAATCCTTACCTTTCAGTGCTGATATCAAATACATTACTCAGAGGACATTCCTTTAAAATTGCATATCCATGGTAGCAAAATATTGCCTTATCACATTCATGTGGATGTTTAATGTAATTAAAATGATGACCTTTACATAAACCCTTCCAGTTATCCCCAGTTTGCGTTGGTTGCATGATTATATCCGCATCATAAAGCTCACACGTGTCTCGATTTCCAGGCCGACATCTTTCATAGATAACAATTTTAATTTCTTTCTCTATATCCAATTATTATATACTTACAACAATGTATTTAAGTCGAAGATAGTTTCAGTTTCACATTCGCGAAGGAATGCTCGATTATTATGGCAGAAAATTGCAATACCACAGTTGGTAGGATGACTAATAAATTGGTCTACAAGACCTTCACATAGCTTATTGAAATCTGGTGCAGTAGTTGTAGTCTCAAGGAATTCACAAGTTTCTGGATTTCCTTCACGGCAGCTGTTAAAATTCAAGCCATTAATATTTTATTTCTACACTTAAAATTCAGTTTTAAAGCCGACTCACTTATTAATATCTATGTCAAAAATTGTATTTTCTTGACATGATGACTCAATAGCTATACCGTTAAGACAGAAAATAGCACTTTGACAATTAAATGGATGTTCAAGAAAAACTCGATCTAATCCATCACACAATCGATTAAGATCCGGAGGTTTAGTTGTTGTCTCATAAAATTCACACGTTTCACGATTTCCTGCATGACACTGGCTTGTATTAATATCAAATATTGTATTCACAGGACAATCTCTGAGGAACGCAACTTCATTGTGACAATAAATAGCAATACCACAATCTGTAGGGTGATTTATAAACTCATTGATCAGTCCTCTACACAGATAATTGTAATCGGGTGTTGTGGTGGGAATTTCTGATGTCGTTGTGGTTGGAATTTCCGTTGTTGTCTCGACAATTTTATCGATACACTTCCGAACGTTTGGGTCGAATATCTGATCTCCATTACATTGTAAAATTACTCCTTCTCCTTTTATGCAGCCAATAAAATATTTTTCATTCGCCAACAACGGAAGTGCTTCAAAAAATAATCCGTTGCAAAGCTGTCTTGCATTGAGTGATGGAAATTGAGGGATGACGGGTGTCTCGATTGACATTCCCAAATTTTCCGAGGCACATAAAACAGGCTGAGCGATGCTAATTGAAATTAGCAGAATACAAAGAAGCTGCAAATATCCAGCTGTAATTAAGAAAATTGTAATTAATTTATTAGCTCGTTGCTATAAATTAAAAACTTTTTTTCTGACCTTTCATTTTTTATTAATACCGTTGAGGATTTTTATATGTAATGTTTCTTTTTTGATGTCTAGAACTAAACTGATGCATTTTTGCAAGAAGAAAATTGATTCCTTATCAATAAATCTGATTGCTGATAAGGAACCAAATAAATGGATTATTTTCTTTTTATTGATAACATCTGATAGAAGCATACAGACAAAGTCTTTTTTGGATTTTGTGGATCAATGCTTTCGATGAATTCTTGCTTTGACAGACTGACTATACTGAATGTAAATGGAATTCACAAAAATTTCAGTATTTTGATGGTTTTAACATTCTATGCTGTTATTAGTGATAATGCTATGTGATTTAAGGTACAGAATCTCGTTTTCAGCACTTATCTCGTTATTAATTCGTTTAGACGTGTAGACAATTTATAGAACTGTTCATTAAATTCAATAAATTTGAATCAAATTTTTACTCCCAACATGTGCGCTGCAAGTTTCACTCACCTGATGATTTCAAATCATTTATTTTGTTTTCGTGCTATGTATGTAGGATTAAGATTTTTCGAATGACTATGGCGAAATGATATTTATAAAAACAGAATGACTAAGATATCTTAATTGAAAAAAATGAACATGATTCAGAGCTAATTATTTTAATTATGGATAAGACTAATCCTGTTTTGGTAAATTCCCAGAAAAAGTGCATTAGGTATATAAATCGATGCTCTTGTCAACACGTGAAACATGATTTATGTTTTTCTTTTGATGAATAAAAGGAAATTCATCTCCTTTATATCAACGTAAATTGATAGTATAAAGAAATTTTACGTTGTTAGTGACGTAGCTTTATTTTTGTTTGCCAAGCTTATTCTTTCTTTATTTGATAACTGCAGCCATAAAAAATGAAGAAAAAAAAAGTGCGGCATTAAATTGTAAAAAAAAATGATTTATTGCCGTTCTTAATTGAGATTAAAGCCGAGATTTGTGCTCAAAAATTAAATAATTTCTCGCCGAGCTTTGAACTAGACCAAATGAGCTGTCGTGTAAAATTACAGCAAAAATTAAATTAATGAGACATGTGTCATCACAAAATCATGACAGTTAAGGCAGAAGAGAAACTTTTTCAACAATTTATGCTAACAAAATGTCTATCAAAGTAATTTATTATATCCATCATTCATTCTTTTTTCCAAACAGAACAAGCCTGCCAGCACCAATGTTTGAGAAGCAAGACATAAACATGATGTCGATCCTTAAAGGATGCATTGGGAAGGACTTAAGCAAAATAACAATGCCTGTTCATTTCAATGAACCTCTTAGCTTCCTACAACGAATGGTTGAGTACATGGAGTATTCACAGTTAATGCGAATAGCAGCAGAGCAAACAGATCCGATAAATCGCTTGAAATATATTGCTGCGTTTGCTGTATCAGCTTTAGCATGCAATTGGGATAGAATGGGAAAGCCATTTAATCCATTATTGGGTGAAACGTACGAGATAGAACGTCCTGAGTTCCGTTGCCTGTGTGAACAAGTTAGTCATCATCCACCTGTTTCAGCTTTTCATGCTGAATCACCAAGCTTTCAATTTTACGGATCTATTTATCCAAAAATTAAATTCTGGGGGAAATCTATTGAGATCCAGCCGAAAGGAACGCTGACAGTAAAATTACCAAAATGGGACGAGACTTATTCATGGAATAATCCAAATTGTACAATACATAATGTGATTGTCGGTAAATTATGGATGGAGCAGTACGGAACAATTGAGATTGTCAATCATCAAAGTGGATTAAAAGCAATTTTGCAATTTAAAGCAACTGGCTCTATACACAAGGATTTACATCGAGTTGAAGGAACAATATTAGATGGAAAGTACGTAGCCCGATGATAATGGCATTTTGACGTGATAAAGAATTTAATTGATTTTTTCTTTTTTTTTCCTTCTCTCTTTTCAATTTCTAATTCACAGCAAAAAAAAGCTTTTCCTTTATGGACGATGGACGGACGTACTTAAATGCACAGATTATGATTCATACGAAGCTTATTTGAAGGATAATCCTAATAGATTCAAGCGTTCTGACGGAAGTAAAAGCCCTAATTCTGAATCACCAGCTCATACACCAAGAAAAGTATTTTCTAAGCTTAATAGCTTGAAAATGTCCTCATTCAGAAGTCTCTCTATACAAGATAATGACGTCCATGATCAACCACACGATAAATCACCGGAACCAGAAACGGTAGAAATGAACATTCCAAAATCACAATCTACTTACTCAATTGAAATACCAAATTCTGAAACTTTATGGACTGTTGATCCTCGACCGGAAAGTAGTGCAAATTATTTCTCATTCACAAATTTCGCAATGTCGCTCAACGAACTTGAATCACACATGACAAATTTACAGTCAACAGACTCTCGACTACGACCTGATATTAGAAAGTTGGAGCATGGGGATGTTGAAGGAGCAATCATTGAAAAGAATCGTTTGGAAGAGAAACAGCGTGATACTAAAAAAGCTCGAAAGTCCAAAAATGGTGGAAACGATGATTGGAAACCAAGGTATGTGAAATTTATTTGTAATGCCTTCACGCTTGTCACATGACCTGTTTTTTTTTTATCGAAGTGTTTTTTGCAAGATAAACGTGCTAATGAGTTCGATTTGGTTGACTGACTTACAGTCTTTGAGAATTGAAAAAAATATTTTGTAAGCTGGCTGTTATCCAGCATGCAGGCATAGACTGTTTGGAGACAAATGAATTACTTTAAATTTTTGATGAACTCAATTGAAATCATTCGGAAGTACAAAGTTCATTTCAGTTCAGATCAAAATTATTTGAATTATTAAAAACGGTTAAATTTTGGTTTTATTATTTAACAGCTCTTCAGGCACATTTTTCTTGTCAGACACGTTTTCATCCGTGACATAGACATTTTTCCAACAATTTACCTTCATGTTTAACCCTTATCAAATTTCAGATGGTTTAAGATTCAGCACAATTCAATTATGAAGCAAGACGATTGGGTTTATGCTGGTGGCTATTGGGAAAGTCACTGAAATACGGACATTGATTTGTTTTAAAAGCTTTTTTTTTTTGTTGGACATTAATATTATCAGCATAGCACAACTAAAAACGAAATCATATCCATTATATTATAATAGAATTAAAATACATAAACACAAATCAGTATGAAAGTTGAGAAGTTTTCAAATAGCAATATTGTTATTCACACAATTAAGTAGGACGCAAGGGAATAATCACCACATTAAATCAAGTTATTATGGACGTAAAATTATTTTTTTGTTAATTAAGCTGAGTGGAAAAAGTTTAAAAAGTGTTAAATTAGAGGATATAGCGTATCATAGCGAATTAAAGGAGAATATGACCATAGAGGAATCGATGTAATTTTTAAAAATTTAAAATTTAAACAGGATGTTTGAATGTGTTTAACAATTTAAATTTAAAACACTTTTAATTATTTTAAAATTATTTTGAAGCATAAAATTCAAAATTTATCTGACAGTTATATTTTTGTGATATTAAGGCATTCAAAATGCTACGAATTAAAGCTTTGATTTAACTACCCTCTTGCTATAAATTTTCAAAATTCTTAAAAAGAATTGATGCTGGCCAAAACTGCTTGTTTGTCAACACATTTAGACATCCTGAATTTAGAATGATTAGAAAAAGGCGAAATTGACCTTAATGTATCAATTTAATAAAGCATTCATTTTTTAGAATTATTGAAAAGGAGGAAGCAAATTATTTAAACATGACAATACATTTAGTTTTGGATTAAATCGAGAAAAAAAGAATTTTAAATTATATGAAAAGAATTAGGGACAAAAAATGAATTTTGACTACAGTTTTTAATGATTTAGCGATAAAGGAAATTATACAGAGAAGACATACAAAAAAAAAATCATCATGAAAAATCGATCAATTTTACTTAAATGTAAGCCTTTTATTTTGCTTTTAATAAAAATGTATTCAATAACGACATAATTTTTTTTTCTTTTTATAACGGTTGAAATACTTTTGAATTTCAATGTTTGACGGGTCTAGTGAGGTTCTGCTGCGATTCAAATATTTTTAACGATTTAAAGAGGTTGAAAAAAAGCTTTTATTTTCAATTCAAAGCTCTTTCGCAAATTTTATTCTCATCAGTTTAATTAATAGTTTAACAGTGCTAGCTTAATTTGTAATAATGGGAAAGGAGAAAAAAAAGTTAAAAGCTTCTAATGGCAATGAATTATGTACAAAGTTATCAGCATTAAGCATGACAAATCGTAAGTTTTATATTTTCTGTGTAATTTGCGTTGTCATTAAAATAAAAAAAAAAATCTTACAGAAACAGAACCGGCAATATCAACAGCTGAGTTTTATTATGGACTTGAATTAAGTGCAGTAGAAAACTTGGCAGTAATCAATAGGTCACCAGAATCAGGTTTGTTTCGAAACGAATAAAAATTTGTGAAAAATTTCACTGGATTATGAAATTAAATTTCAGCTTCTCCAGATAAAAAAAAGAAAGAAAGAAAGAGGAAGGAAAAGAATAGGAAAGTAGATAAGCTTGAGACAGTCGAAGGGAAAATTAAAAACTTGACAATCACTATTAAAAATGATCAATGTCAAAAAGCTAAATCGTCAACAAAAAATCAGGCACAAACTAAGAGCAGTGAAGACACCAAAGCATCTAAAGATCTCATTGACTGCCTCAAAATGCTACAAACAGGAAAAATGACATCCGAATCTGTAATGAAACTACACAATGTTCCAGAACTTAAAGTTCCGAAAATCAAAAAGCGAGATGCCAGAAATCGCGATGAAATTCTGGCATTAAATAAGAAAATTCAGGAGAAAATTGTTAAGCAGATTAAGCCAAAGCTTAAGTCGATTATTAATGATAAGCCATTAAATGGATTAGTTGAGAAGAAACATACAATTTCAGAGTCATCAACCAATAACAATCAAGGATATCCACCGAAAATTAAAATAACGTCTAACAAGAATTACAAACTGTCAATTCCAAAAACTATCATTAAGACATCTAGCAATAATGCTGAAATCTATAGATATACATTTGAGCAGCTTTATCGATTACAGCAATTTAGTACATGGGAAATGGTACCGAAACTGCAAAAATTAAAGATCTGTAAAACTCAATTAAATGAGCTAGATACATTTTTGATGACTTTATTGGAACTGCCGGAAAATGAACGAAATCAAGCAATTCTAAAGAAGGCTGAAGAAAGGATGTTTATTAAACGTAAAGGTTTTAATGACTATGCTTATTTGTCACCACAATTTTTGGTAACTGACGAACAGCCAAGAAAACAAGATGTCATATTTCCAACATTTAAGGATAATAAAAGACAAAAAGACATTGATTATGTTGATAAATTCAGGCTCATAGCTAATAATGACGAGGAACTGAATAAATTAATTTATCAGCATGAGTTTATTTGTCTCTTTGAGAACGAGTTAAAAGATCAAGATTTAAAAAATCTAGCTCATCAGGATATCGTACAACTTCTCATAGACAATAATCAGGCATACATACTTGAGGGAGATATTCGTGTTAATCAAAGGAACAATCAGGAAGCCTATGTGACACATAAGCGTGGCATGAAGGATGTTTGTATTAATAAATTAATTTTACGTAAACATGCATTTCAAGGAGATTACGTCCGCGTTCTTGTCAAGAAAGATAGTTCCAATGAATTGGAGAATGATCCATGTAATAATTTGTTGGACGAAAGTACAGCAACAGTATTAGATGAAGATCTCGTGGAAACATCTCCAGATATAAGTGAAAATAGAAATTTTGGATGTGTTTTAGAAATTTTAGAGCCAAGACATTCTCGTCGAGTTATTGGTTCGTTTGCTGCATTCCTTAATGTAAAGAAAAATCGCAGGTACTTGATGGTCAATGTGCGTGATCCAAAAGTACCTAATGTTAGAGTAAATGTACGATCTGGAATTCCAACAGACACTGAATTGAATGAGAAGCTTTTATTGGTTGTAGAAATTACTGATTGGAGTCATGATCAACCTCAAGGACGAGTTGTTTCCATTTTAGGGAATAAAGGCCAATTAAAGACCGAAAATGTTGCAATTTTACAGCAAAATAACTTAAGTCCAGTGCCTTTCGAGCAAAACATTATCGATGAATTGCCTAAAGAGCCATTTGAAATCCCCGCAAAAGAATTTGAGTATCGTGAGGATTTAAGAAAGAAATGTATATTTTCAATAGATCCTGAAAGCGCTCGTGACTTAGATGATGCATTGTCCTGTGAAATTCTACAAAATGGAAATCTCGAAGTTGGTGTTCATATTTCTGATGTCTCTTATTTTGTTAAAGAAAACTCGGATTTAGACAATATTGTGAAAGAAAAAGCAACGACAATCTACTTGGTTGACACTGTTTATCATATGTTGCCTGAACAGTTGTGCTTTTTATGTTCATTATTACCTGGAAGTGATAAATTGGTAAGTAACGGACTGTCTCAAATTTTAACAGTTTTTTTCAAATTTGAAATTACTTATAACGAAACTTTTTTGAATTTTAACGAAAATCAATTAATTTTGAATCTCAAAAACCCGTTGAGGAGAAAGAAATTAATGAAACTTTAAAATTGTTTAGGCTTACAGTGTATTCTTCGAAATGGACCTAGACACAGCAGAAATATTCAATACACGCTACACACGTTCAATTGTGAATTCATGTGGAAAATTAAGTTATGATCATGCACAAGCAGTGATTGAAAAGAAAGACAAAAATTGGGATGATTTAAAAGCTGATTTTCCAGAAATTCACAATGGATTTACAGTTGCTGAAATTGCACAAAAAATAGTAAAGCTACAGAAATTGTCTCTAATAATGCAAAGTAATCGTAAAAAAAGTGGTGCACTCAAAATTGATCAGCCAAAATTATATTATATATTCGCAAAAGATGATCATCAGAGAATGGAAACTCCTGTAGACTTCGCAAAATACTGTCAAAGAGATTCTAATCGATTAATTGAAGAATTTATGTTACTGGCAAATATTTATGTCGCAAAATTCATCTATGAGAAATTCCCGGATATTTCACTATTAAGACAACATGACATTCCAAATGAAAATGGTTTGAGAAAGCTGACAAATGTGCTAAACAAACATAACATTCAAATTGATACAAGCTCATCTGCTGCTATTTCATTGTCTATGGAAAACTTGATTGCATTTGCTAAACATCCGAACGCCATGAATGCAGCGATAAATCATATGGTCTCAAAAACCATGACAAGAGCAAAATATTTTTGCAGTTTTATGGCTGAAAGTCCTGATGCTTTTTGGCATTATGCATTATCAACGCCAATTTATACACACTTTACAAGTCCGATTCGTAGATATGCTGATATATTGGTCCATCGAGTTTTAAATGCCGCACTAAATTATGAAGCTGTACCGTCAAGAACACCTGATGAAATTCAGGAATTGGCTAATATATGCAACGTTCAAAAATACAATGCTAAATTAGCTGGTGACGATAGCTCAAATCTTTATTTCATGCATTTTATGAAGTCATTGAAGTCAAAAGCCATGATAGCTGGTGTCGTTGGAATTTATGAATTTAATCTTGAAATCGTACTAATTGATACAGGACATTTAATTAAGGTTTATTATAAGGTAATTTTTTTATTTATAAATAACGACTGATTTAAATTCAAATTCAAAAGCCGTACAAATGTTATTTAAATGCTCAAGAACAGTACAATTCCATAAAAGTTTGAAAACCATTCAAATGCAAAAGAAACGAAACGTAATTAACAAGCTATCAAATTGCAAATCGATTTTTACAAACTTGTTAATTTGAAATGTGATAAACCACCAAAATATTGATGAGCATTGTGTGACAAAAAAAAAAATAATATTATTTGCTTAACATTTGATGATTTAACGAAAAAAAAGTTTAGAGTTAATTTTGCGGAAAAAAATGCATTTGGATCAGCCTTCGCGTATTTGGTGATATTTATTTGCTAATTAATGATATAACAATTTCTCTCCTTCTTTCCATAAACAAATAGAATCTTCAACAAAATGATGATGTCATAATTAAGACATTCACAGACAGTTCACCGCCATACGTGAGCTTTCATCTTCCAAAATTGCAAATTTCAATGAAAATCGTGTTTGGAATGGAAATTTTGGCACAGGTTGAAGTATTGAATGATAAGCTAATTGTGAACAAGATTTTTTACAATAAAGACACAAAATGAGGTCTCGTGGATAGATTGATGATCCGAGGAATTCCTTTAGTCATGCATGAATGTGATAAAAATGATGAAATTGTACATAATGTATAAAAGAGGAGCCACTTAATCATTTGTCATGATAATCATCATTGAATTTTGTTTTATACGAGAAAAAAAATTATAACATTTGAAAATAAAAACAGCCATTGTCAAGTTCATGAAACATGAATTATTTTTTTTAAAATTCACAAGCAGCTACAAGATTTGTATCTAAAAAATAATAAATGATTTAAAGTCTTTTGATATTATCATGTATATATATTAAAAACAAACATCTCATCGAAAAGTCATCAATGGCATTTGAAGCATTTGTGATTTTTTTTTGTGTCTATGCGATATTCAATATGCAAATCGGATGACTTCTGTTGGGTGTTATTTTCACATTATATTTATGGTAAATTAAGTTGGGCTAATTGAATGTGTTAATACAGTTTTATGATTGTACGTGGGCAATAATAGCTTGTTGTCTGATCTTTAATGGACCGTTATAAATTTCGGACCCAATAAAAGTACCATAGACACACTTTTTAAAAATGAAGCAATAAATCACCGTAAATCCCATAAAATTGTAATTTTTTTCAATCAAATGCAATCGCACTTACATAAGTCTAGACGACCGAGATATTTATTTATTTGTTTATTTTTAAGCACAAAATCTTAAGATTAAATGATTCATTGATGGCTCGCGAATTTTGTTGAGTAACATTAAATGCAAAAATCAAAATCAACAAAAGAAAAGGCTTATCGTGAAGAGATTAATCACGTTTGTTTGAGGTGCAGTCAAGGCGCATCAGATTTTTAACGGAAATTTCGAATTCGAATTTAACAAAACCATAGAAATGTGACCAGTTTTTCTGAAAACTATACAACAGCAATTTGTAATTTTAGAAAACCATTCAAATTAATTTCTAGACCAAATCTGTCAATCTGCACCAAATAGAACTCTTACTGCCTGAAATTCCAATCCATTGTTGACCAATATACTTTTTCACATTATTAATGAAAATATATTCAAAAATAAGACCGAGAAAAAAATAATAAACTTGTGAATCGTTAAGCTAAAGGTTGCACCTATAGTATTTTTTTTTTTTTCTAACGATAAACATCTGAATTAGTGACAGTTTAATGACCTTCAATATATCAAAAAATGCAAAAATGTTGTCAGAGAAGAGAAAAAAATAGGTTCATTAACATTAACAAAAAATTTGTATTTTATTGATATTTGATAAAACTAAAAATAGCGAGAAAAAACATGTTTACAAAAGATGTAGAGGAAGATGAATGAATTATCTAGAATGAAAGAGCTTATTTGGATAGATTTTCTGGTGGGTTATTTCTAATGAAATCTAAAGCTCTTTGAATATAATCTGGAATTGGTGGGGGTGTTGGGAGATGATCCCCTCTTGGTCTATATCCATTCTCATCTGCTTCATATTCAAGTGCTATTTGCTGTCCATCATTGGAAGTATAACTAAAGCTTCCTTTTGCGAATTCAGCTCCTTTTCCACTTTCTAGAATTTTATAAATAATTAAAAATAAGCATAAGACAATAGATAGGATAACAAACCTTCTGCATTGATTCCATTGCTAGTTTTATACACATAACTGTAGCTTCCATCAGGATTAACATTACTTAATTGTTCTAACGTATATGCATCTCTATCACTAAGCACAACTTGCATCACGCTCACAAAAAATGCGATAAGAATCTACAATAACATGATTTATTAATTACCATAATCGATTCCGTTGATCATAAATTTTCGTTACCATAAACTTCATGTTTGACAAATATTTAACACTTTAAAAACTGACACTAGATATATATATATATATATTTGAAAGATGAAAATGGACTGTAAGTTATCAACGCTGAACACCATCTTTTATAGTGCGATTGACTTTAGTGTAATTGCTCAATCTTTTTTCTTCTTCTGATACTAGTTTTCGGTCATCAATACTATGACATAACGGACTATCAGTATGAGCTTTAAAGAAATGCTTTTGCATTTTTTCCATTCCATTTCTTCTCCTCACGTTCCTTCAACGTTTTTTTTTTTTATTTGTATTGTTCAATTAGTTTTTTTAAGGAGGCATCCTCTTTAAATACTTCAAGTATCTCTTACGATTATAGGTATTTGCTAATGTTAAGAGGTGTGAATATTGATTAAAAATTATAAATTGATAAGTCGAGATGGTGAGTCTTTATCATTGATTGTTTTATAAGCACAGATTGGTCTAATATAATATTACTGACAATTTTTAACGGGTTTTTGAATTTTAAAATTTATTGATTTTCTAGAATTCAAATGAATTGAACTGAAATGAAATTTTGTATTTCTGAACGTAATTTCAAATATTCAAAAAACGTTAAAATCATCATTTATTTGGTCAGCTATTGGTCATTTAAAATCATTCACAAAATGCCTGTAACAAAGCATGTCATTCAAAAAGGTGAGATAAAGTCATCACAAGATGTTAACAGACACTTTTAATGCCTAATGCCTTTCGCCTATGATAAGCTTTGACCGTAAAAAAATTCACAAATTTAAATCTTGACCGAAACTGATGTTGCCAATTCGCATGAACATAAATTAAACTTTTATTGACTTAAACATAGTTTTTTTTTATTGAAATAATAATCTTTTCTTCTTATTCATCCTAAATCACAATGAGACAGCAAATAAAACAATACAGCAAGTCAGATATCATAGTCTCCTTCATCTTCATTGTCTGCTGCAATGTTCACAGATAATCCCTTTTTCTTTCGTATTATATCATTCCACAAGAATTTATATTCGCACAATGGGCAGTCACCTCGAATTGGAACATAATGATTTTTTTCTAAGCACATCTTTGCAAGGCACTTCATGTGAGCTACTAATTTACATTTTGGATTAATACAAAGAACTCGGTCCGTCTCAAGATTTTGAATGTCATTAAGACACAAATGACATTCCTTTCGTTTTCTGATTAAATCCATTAATTCCTTGCTTTGTTCCGCAGCAGCGATTGTCTTTTTTCGTGCTTTAATTGCTCCAAAACAGATAATCATGTGATTGGGAAATCTTGATTGTGGAAAGTCGGTGCAAAAATCCTGTTCTAGCCATCGAACTTTTAAAGGAAGTCTATTCCAAGGTGGAAGATTAATCATTTCAGTCAGGATGCGAAAATGATATTTAAACCAACTTTCACTAGGCTTCTTTCTTTGAATACTGTCTATGACTTTAAGTCTTCTTGAATTCTTTGGTTCCTGCCATGCCCATTCAAACCTTAGTGCTGAAATGTTATCAGGAAAATCATGTACAATTAAAACCATCGTCCAAGGTCCTGGAACTCTCGTAGTATGTTTAGCTCCTCCAAACTTATTTCCTTTGTTATGCTGATTAATTCGTCTTGTTGGATTCACCGTGAACCCTAAGAAATGTGTATATAATAATGACAAGCATTAGAAAGTAAATTTATTCATATTACGAAGAATTGACATCTGAAACGCATTCAATATTTAATGCAGTCATAGAAAATAGCAAACGGCGTGCCTTTTGTCGTGTGGATCATGTTGCAATATTGCCAAAAAAATTCATTTTAAGCTCTTTTTATTTTTATTTTTAAAATATCAATAAATTGAAAAAAATCAAATTTTCTACTCACCGACATAACATCTCCCGTTGTATTTTGGATCGTCGTTATTGTTAACTAGCAAGTAGACACCATAAAAGTTCTCCACCTCTTGTACTTGATCCATAATTCTTTAATTCTTTCTGAATTTTTTCACGATTTTTTCCTTAATTTTTTGAATTTTAACGGCTTTTTTGAGAGTTTTGTTTATATGTCAACAGTTTTGTTCAGAAAAGTTTATTTATTTAAGTTTACAAGGTTTGTGACTTGTTTTAATATATTATGTGCATTTATTCAGTTTTATAACATCCTTTAGCACCATAATGAAGCGATTCCTGACAAGCGATGAACCTTCAACGTCCAAAAAAGCAAAAACTGAAGATTTTTTAGAAGAAATCCAGAATAATCGATTAAAAACAGCAGAAAGTATTGTAGAGTTTAAATTTAATAAGAAGCGTATAAAGATCCTTAACAAGTATGATGAAGTTCCTGAGAGCAATAGTGAAGGAGGAATTTGTTACTGGATGGCTCGAGATCAACGGTAAGGAATTTCATAATAATATATTGTTTGCTGGATCTTAAATATTTCATTAATTAACAGAGTTCAGGATAATTGGGCTATGCTGTTCACACAGAAGCTTGCTTTGAAGAATAAGTTACCAATGCATGTTGTATTCTGCTTAACAGACAAGTTTATGGATGCTACATTGAGGCATTACAAATTTATGCTGGATGGATTAGAGGAAGTTTCACTGGATCTAAAGAAATTAAGTATTAATTTCCATCTATTAATTGGAGAACATAAGAAGGAAATACCAAAATTTGTTAAAGACTTCAAAATTGGTGCTCTTGTTTGTGATTTTTCGCCCTTAAGGATCCATCGTGAATGGGTCGAAAAGATTAAGAAGGAATTGCCATCAAAAGTGCCATTTATTCAAGTTGATGCTCATAATATTGTTCCAATATGGATTGCTTCTGATAAACAGGAATATGCAGCACGGACAATTCGTAATAAAATTAATAGCAAGCTCGGAGATTATTTGACTGAATTTCCACCAGTAATTAAACATCCCTATAAGCCAGAAGATTCATTGCGTCCAGAGCCAATTGATTGGGAAGAGCTTTTAGAATCATTAAAAATTGATAGATCTGTGGAACCTGTTGACTGGATTAAGCCTGGATACAAAAATAGTATAGAAATGCTTGAATCATTCATAATGAAAAGATTAAAACACTTTGGAGACAAGAGAAATGACCCGACCTTAAGTGTTTTGTCAAATTTGTCTCCTTACTTCCATTATGGTCAAATAGCTGTGCAACGCTCCATCATTGAAGTAAAGAAATACAAGAGTTCAGCTTCTGCCAGTGTTGATGCGTTTTGTGAGGAGGCTATTGTGCGTAGAGAACTTAGTGATAACTTTTGCTTCTACAATCCCAATTACGATAATCTCAAAGGAATCACAGATTGGGCCATGAAGACTTTAAATGATCATCGTAAAGACAAACGAGATTATGTTTATACACGTAAAGAGTTTGAAGAAGCTAAAACTCATGATGATTTATGGAATAGTGCACAAATTCAAATGACAAAGGAAGGCAAAATGCACGGATTTTTGCGAATGTATTGGGCAAAAAAGATTTTAGAATGGACGGCATCGCCAGAAGAAGGTCTTGAAACAGCAATTTATTTAAATGATCGTTTTAATCTTGATGGCAGAGATCCAAACGGGTTTGTTGGCTGCATGTGGAGCATTGGTGAGTTTTTAACGGTTTTTTGAAATTTAAAATTCATTTCATTGGAAGGAATCTGAAAATTTTTCCAGTGATTAAAATTTGAACTTTGATTATTCAAATCTAATAAGTTCGTTAAAATTTTGAACTATGATTATTCAAATCTAATAAGTTCGTTAAAATTTTGAACTATGAATTTTTATTGAGTTCAATAATTCAATTTTTCAGGTGGAATTCACGATCAGGGCTGGGGCGAGAGAAAGATCTTTGGAAAGATTCGATTCATGAATTATGATGGATGCAAACGAAAGTTTGACATCAAAAAGTTCATCGCTCGATATGGTGGAGTTGTTCATCACAAAAAGAAATAGATAACTGATCTCACAGAAATCAAGTAAAATTAAAAGACTGATGCTTCAATTTTTTTCAGCGCCAAAACATTTTTTTTCATACTTTAATAATATATATATTTAAAATGCGTATCATCACAAACGATTTTTGGTAACAATTTTTTTTGATGATTTATAAAATTTTCCTTAATACTATTGTTTTTGTTTGTTTGTTTTTTTGTTTAATAGAGTAGAAAAAACATTATTAACGATTTAAGAAGAAATGGCACACTTAACGACTGAAAACGGCGTGTGATTTTACATAATATTATTGCAAATTTTCTTTCAGTTAATAAAAATTTAATAAATACAAGTACAAATAATAAGGAAACTGTTTCAATATATAAATGTCTTGTATGATCGTAAAAACCAACACGTTATAAATATGCCTTAAAACATTGTTTTTTTTTTTTCTTGATATAATAATATAGCGTATAAATATCAAAGTTGAACAAACTTGCACGATTTTCTTCATTTATTAATTTGAAGCATCATAAAGAGATATAAATAAAGAATGTCTTTCTCCTTTCATAAAAGTAGTAATGAAAAGCTATATAAAGGTAATAATTTTGGTGTAGAATAACATTAGATTCTGCTAGTATCACGCACACATAATTTTTGTTTTGTTTAAGGTTGTATAACTTTAATTTTTCTTTCAATTGTTCCACGACACATTGGACAGCTTGTTAAATCACTTGAACAGCTAATGCAGCAACATAAATGACCTGGAATGATATCAAATCTATTTAAAGGCATATTCAGTATTATAATTATGTATTAAGACTGACCACAAGGCAGGAAAATGACGCGAGTGACGGCATCCATACAAATAACACATTCGACAGCATTTGTGGTAGTATTGTGCGATGACGAGGCACTTGATGTTGGGCTTTTGGGTATAGATTCCTGAGAGGGAGCAGTGGGCACTTGTGGATTAACATTATTAGTAGTGTCCGTTGAACAACAAGGTATGTCATCATCATCGATAGTTTTTGCATTATTATTATGTTTGTTATTGGCAAGGAAATCCTGAATTGCTCGTAAAACTCCTTCGCGATCTGTAGAATTTTTAATTCCAGCATTTTGCAGATCTTCATTTGTTACTTTGTCGAGAGCGAAACTTTTATGATTCCATATTTTAAGCAGGAATGGCACTACATGAATTACACCATTGAGCAAAAAATTATATCCCAAAACGGGATCAATTGATGCCTGTGCATTTTGCATGACTCCACTTCTATCAATCAATTTTTGGTATTGTAGCAGCCAGAAATCGTTCTCTGTCTTCTGATCTTCCATATCCGAAAGTGTTTGTAGCAGCTGACTTTTCCTCTTTTCCTTTATGTGCACGAGATAAGTTTTAGCGCATTTTTGTATACTCGTATACAAAAAGGGTTATTAATAGTGCGAAATGTTCGTTCGTTCAGCTGCAAGGTCGGGCGAAGAAAAACTTTTTAACCTGAAATCGTAGAGAGCTCAGGTTTGTTTTATTACCTCAGTTACTATTGATTTATCGGCCCATCGAATAGTTAAAAGTCTTAAAACAGTGCATTTATACTATAATTAATGATTTTTTTATTTCATAAACAAAACCACGTGATGAGTACGTTTAAAAAATTCAGCATTACCTCTATAATTTCAAATTTGTTCAAGGTATGTTTAGAAATTCAAATTTATTTTTACCGTTATAAAATTTGAATTTTAAAAACCGTTAAAGGACAAAAAACTTTTCGCTGTACCTAATGTTGAATATTTATTAAAATACAACGAATATGCTTCTATAAAGGCAAAATTTTATGCTTGTCAAATACTGATCGCTGCGTCAAAAATGCACTGAAGTCCCTCGATAAATTACACGAGGACTTTTGCAATTTTTTATTTGTAAACAAGATTATCGACTTTTTAATTACAATAATAGCTACCTGTTGATCCATCAAATCAAGCAAGATCATGGTCAAATTAGATCTCTTTTCAGCAACGTCATTTAGTAATTCTTCTTGATTGATTTTCTTTTTATCGATTTCATAATTTGTCATCGCTGTAAATATTCCATTATTGACTGTTTTAATGACACAAATTAATTTAATGACTTATGGGCAATTCTTTGGATGAGTGGAATTTGAAAAAAATGAGCTTTCATAATCCAATGTCAATGAGTTTTGTGCCAATAAAATGTTTTCTTTAATTTCATACAACTGTGAAGGAATAATAAGCCAGAACTTTCGTAAATCATAAAGCATAATTAATTCTTTACAAGTGATCTATTGAGATGTTACAACTCACCCAAATTAAGTGAAAAATTGAAAAAATATGTTTGAAAATTTTGTATTTTTTCACGGATTAAGACAAAAAAAAGCTTTTTTATAACTCGTTGACACAAGGAAATTTTTCAAAGATTTGAAATATTTCATTAATTAATGACTTAAAGCACATAGAAAAGCAACCGAATTAAAGATTTTTGTCTGTTCTATAACTCATTAAAAGTTATTTAATGTGGATATCAATAGTTTTCTCTAATTTTCGATTCTTCGGATGATGAAAATTGAAAATTCCGATTTCTGTCATCGAGTTATTGACTAAAGAATCCAAATAACTTAATTAATACAGCGATTAGAAGTATATAATATCAAAAGTAGTGTACATTTTAGATTTTTAAATCGATAAGAATCATAAAATCAGTGTCTCTGATAGGAAAAATCTATAAAAATTCAATTTTTTTATGAAAATTTTCCAAAAGTCATCCAAAGAATTGCCCTTATTGAGCTTACCGGCTATTTGTGCTTCAACAATTTTGATTTGTTCCATTAATCCCCAAGTTCGGGCATCATTTTTAGTTATTAAGGTTGCAACAGCTGATTTTTGCCATTCTTCATCTTGATTAATCTTCTCAACTAGTTGATTTCTATTTTTGTCGTACTCATCAAATACCTCATTGAGCAGTAGATTATTTTTGGTTTCGTTTTCCAGCAAAATTTTTGATGATTTCGATCGTTCTTCATTATAATTGTCGATGAGGTCTAGTTCTTGTTCCAACAGTTGAGACATGGCCGACAATATATCTTTTTTACGGAGTTCACTTTGCTCTGAATGAACCTAGTTTTTAAATGTATGAATGAGCTTAATTAATAATAAGATTCTACGCATTAATTAATTTTTGTCTTACTTTCTCTAATAAAGCATCGCGCGCTTTATCTTCAAGCTCTAATAAAGCAGGATCTGGTCCTTTTTTCAATGAAAGCAGCTCATTAACGACTACTGATGATGATACTTCGTCTAAAAAAACGGTTTTTAAAATTCAAATTTGAACTGAACGAAAACGAACTATTGGTTTTGTGAATTTTTTTTAAATATTTGAAACACGTTGAAAATGAATACTTACATTCCTTAATATCATCGATTAACTTTCGTCGCTCAACATCTTTCTCCAATTGAATTTTATTGACAGCATCTTCATTTAATTTTTGATGTTCCAATAATGACTTAAGCATTTCTTCCTTTTTCTTTTGATGTTCTTTCAACATTTGCTCGTTCGCTTCATTATTCATAAAGTCGTGTGCTTGTACTTTTTCTTTATTTAAGAACTTCTTCGTTGTAGCTGTCATTGAATCGTCATATATTCTACTTGTAGTTATTTTAGATTGTTGGTTGATTGCATTATCTTCAGCTTCAAAATCATTTGTTGCAGTTATGAGTTCCGAATAGTCATCTGTTTTAGAATTTAATTAGCAATATGTGCCATGATAATGATAAGGCATACGTACCACAATTTCTGAAGTATTTAAGTATGTTTATGGTTCCTTTTGATACAATATCCTTGGCTGGAGACTTGACGTTTTCATGGTCAAACACTAAATCGCTTAAATTGTCATTGGTTGCAAGTTCTTTTGGTAAAATTTCCAGTTTATTGTTACCCGAAATGTTGAGAATCCGCAAATTAGGCATAAATGATATTGAACGAATATCAACCAAGTCATTGTGTGAAACATCTAATAATTCCAACTGTTGAAGTCGATTCAACATGTTTGGGAGACGAGTCAAATTGTTGTGTGATATAAATAGCTCCTAATAATTATAGATAATATTTATAGATATATGCTTTATGTTTTGCATACACGAATTATTCATTCAAAGAACATATTATAAATATTTAATAGCATGCAATCATACTCATATCCATCATACAGTTTACTCACTTTTAGATTCTTTAGATAACATAATTCGGTCGGGATGATCTTGAACTTATTGTAGCTTAAATCGATGACTTTTATAAGTTCAAGTTCCTTTATATCTCCTCCAGAAGCTAACGATTTTAATTGATTTCTGCTGAGAATTAGAATTTCCTTTCGCATTACTTTGATGAATGCAAACGATACAGGCAATTTCTCTAATTTACAATCGGATATATCATAAATTGGCTCGGGATTATCTTTTGATAAGCATAACTTAGTCTCTAAACGAGACTTGTAGTCACTATTTTTAAGATTCTCCATTGTATCTTGCTTTCTGTCGTCTTGTACTGTATGTTGAGCATCTGAGTCATCGTCATAAATAAATAATCAAGTGGAAATCCGATAATGGCGAAATCATTAATTAATTTACCTACTTGTTATTATCACTAACTTTATATTTACCTTTTGAACAACCTTTTCCCATTAATTTGACCAATTTTGTATAGTTATGCTAAATTCACTACTATCCACTACGAACGAAATAAACTCAAAGAGAATTCACTGAAAAATTAATTAAATTTTGTGAAATAAAGCTTTTCAAAACATTCTTAATGCTTCTCAAGTTGGACGGCGAGCTCTCTCTACTCGCAGGGGGATTTCAATTCTGTCCATACGGGCTGATAGTGCATTTAACGGTTGTGAAAATTTTGAATTTTTTTTCTCTAAAGTTAAAAAATACAAAGAATTAATTAAAAAAGTGATTTGGAGTGTTTAATTAACAAAAAGGATGTCATCAAAGATTCAACAGGCTCAAGAGCATATTGCACAAGCTGAAAAATAGTGAGTCAAGCATAAAATATGCGAATATTTATGAAAATTTACTTTATTGATTTTGTGTTCAAGAAAAATCAATTTGATTTGATAAAAAAAATCTGTTTTCAGCTTAAAAACATCACTTCTTAAATGGCGACCTGATTATGATAGTGCTGCTGATGAATACAATAAGGCAGGCAAGTTAATTAAACTATTTAAAACCTTTTTCGTCTTTTTTAATAAGTCTTCTAATGTATAACATACAGCTATGGCATATAGAAACGCAAAACAGCTTAGTGAATGCAAAGATTGCCTGTTGAAGTGTGCTGAATGTAACAAACAGAATCGCCAATTATTCCATTCTGCAAAGGCTCTAGATCAAGCAATGCTCGTTTGTAAGGACTTGAATGATTTCAATTCAATTAGAAATCTCGCAGAAAGAGCCTGTCATTTGTATCAACAGCATGGATCTCCACAATCAGGTGCTGCAACTCTTGATAAGGCTGCTAAAATTTTGGAACCAAATTATCCACAAGAGTCACTTGCTTTATATCAACACGCACTCGATGTTTCAATGGTAAGCAAATTTTTCAAGTACTTGAACATGATTGATTTATATTCACTTCTCTCCCAATTTTCACTGTATCTTATATTAATAGATTGAAGATTCTAGTCGTCAAGCTACGGAATATGCCACTAAAGTTGCTCGTATTCTCGTAAAATTAAATATGTTTGATCAGGCAGCTGACGCAATTCGTCGAGAAATCGGTTTACATCAAACAAGTGAGGCTTATGGAGCAATCGGACGATTAGCTGTTGCTCTTGTACTCGTACAACTTGCTCGTGAAGATTATGTAGCTGCTGAAAAAGCATTTAAAGAATGGGGAAATTGTTGCGATCCACAAGAAGTTCAGACATTAGAATCTTTATTGCAAGCTTATGATGATGAAGATCCAGAGCTTGCTTTAAGAGCACTATCAAGTCCGTTCATTAAGCACATGGATATTGAGTATGCAAAATTAGCCAGAGATTTAAAACTACCAAAGGGATTGCAAGCACCAAAAGCAGCCGTTATTGAAAACGCAACAGCATCTTATGTATCACCTTCGACTGGCGGTGAATCTTCAACTATATCTCAAACGCCAGCTGAAGATGACGATGATGAAGGTGGATTGTGCTAAGTTTGTAAATTATTTACAACTACTATTTTATTAAAACGTGATGCAATTACATTGTTTGTTGAGTTTAATTATTTCTTAAAAAAAAATGTAACTCTATGCACATCGAAAATAGCGTGCGTGTAAAATAACTGAAGTAATTATTGAATGATTTTATGCGATTTTAATCGCAATTTGCTAATTTAAACTTGACAATTTATTTATTATTGTGATAAAAATAGTTTTATTTCTTTTTATATAAAAAAAAAATGTAAAATTTTAATCAACCATTGAAGATGTCAAGCATTAAATTGCTCAAAACTGTACAAATTAAGCTTTTCAAAGGAATTGTATGGTTTTCAAACACTAAAAAGAAACATTTGTGAGTTTTCTTGAAAACCACTCAAATGCAAATCAATTCAAGTTATAAGGTTTTAAAAACCATACAAAAGTTATTAAACTGCATTTGTACTGATTTGAGTCAATTGATTAGATTTAATCAACTTCAATACGTTAATATTAACAATTTCTTTTAAAATTATCATAAAAGAATGATATAAATATAAAAATACATATAACAAGTCAATGCAAATGTAAAATCAGCATGATTGATTACAGTAAAAAAAATGTTTTAAAAAAAGCTTCATTACGAAACAAATCCATCATCATTATCGTGGATAAAAGTTTGTCCATGTAACATTTTTTTGAGATCATCAATTGATTAGGGAGTGAATAAATTGTTCTTTCGCAATTCGTTATGAGAAAAAAAAAATTAAATATAGATATAACAAGATGAATAATTAAAAAATTTCCCTTTTTCAATGATAAAAGTAATTATTATGTATACATAAGAAAACAGGCAAGGAATTCTCTCAGATGCTACCATCAATTATGCAGCAGAGTATTCGCTTTCTATTCGATCCAAAAATGTGAAAAGTTTTGGCCAAAAATTTGAGAAACGCGAGATTTTACGGATGTATAAGTTACAGTAAGCTGATAGATGAATCAGCTGATCCAATAAAATTACAAACACAGATATAACATGCATAAACATGTAAAGAACTAGTGCATCCTCTAGTCAAGCATAACAGAACCGAAAAGTCACTTTTTTTAATCACGCGAAGCTACAAACAGCTGAATAGCTGGAATTATAGTATTAATAACACACAGTGGTGTGTTATCGATGTCACATTTGTGGTAGATTACACAGAGAAAGCTGACGATGATTATTCCTTGCCAAGAATCTTAATCCTCATTTTTAAAAAAAGTATATAAAGTCAAAGCTATTTATCATTAAGCATAAAATTAATAAGTTATGAATGAAAGTAAAGCTATGCCATGAAATAATTACGAAAGAGATGTCAATAGCTACGATGATGTTAAGTTTTGTTTTTGTGATGTGAATGCATTTCCACTACAAATTACACAAAAAACAAGGAATAAATTTATATTTTGAATGAAGTGTTTAGAGAATAATGTGAAGACATTTTTTTAAATGTTTTGCAAAGATCAGGAAGTGCTGTGAATAATTTAACCAAGACACTTGGCACTTGTGCTTCATTTTTTGCTCGCTCAGTCAGTAATTGCTAAATAAAGTACCTACAATTAAGAGAAATTTATTATTCCACGGGGTCGTTTGCTAATGACATCTAGCCCCGTACACCCTCCTCAATTTGCAAAAAGATTAAATTCTATCGTGAATATGAATGAAATAACTTCCCTTAAGCACATGAAGTCATTGGTGAACGACCCCGATTATATATAAAACGAAAGTATATTTTACGCCCAAAAACTTGTGAATTAAAACTTAAAATGCATCCAGAAGATTGAGAATTCAATAAAATGTATAAAAATATTAATGTTCAACTCACATATTATATTTTAAACTAATGATTATTGCGTTTTAGATGTCACATTGTTATTCCTTCATTACTTGACCGTATTCTCACTAATTTTATACTCGATGGAGCAAATGTGAGGATTAATATTAAAAGAATTACTAAAAATCCTATTAACGTATCGAAAAGCGTTGTAAACTTTGCCATGCTGCCAACAAAACTAAACTTTAAATCATGACACAACTGTCGATTCCTCTCTTCCCCACTCTCTCACCTCACATGTTCGTATTGATAAGATATGAAAAATATTGATAATGCTCGCATTTTTACACATTTTGACTTTGCATGTATTGAGATTACAAAGAGTAAACAAAATCTAGTCAAATATTTTATGTATTCCTGCATGTAGGCAATCCCATGTTGATTTTACAGATAAATTTCTTTTTTGTTTGTTTCCATCTGTTTTTCTCAATGGTGTTGACAAACTATTTACACTTTAGTCACTAAGTTCACACTTGCCGCTCTCTTTGGTAACATAATAGCGTGATAGATAAGCAAATTATTTGTAGGTTTATTGTTTTATTGCATTATTTTTAAGTTATTAATTAGTTTAGCAGTTTTTTGAATGATAACGAATTTTCAGAATTTGAAATGAGCACAAATTTTGATCAAAATCGTTCAGTTCTTCACGGTTTCATTTTATTTCAGTTCATTTGAATTCTGAAAAACCGTTAAAATTTAAATTTTTCCAATTTAGTTTTTAATGCTGTCTAATGGAGTCACAGCATAAAAAGCTTATGATTCTCTTTATAAATTGACTCATCTTATGCAAAATGAACATTTTAAGATTTTGAAATTATTATTGAATCACACCAATCATTGCATATTATTTCAATAATTTAATTAAAACTCATCATTTCAAAAATCAGTCCATAAATTCTTTACCGCTCTCAATCATCAAAATTTCCAAGTCACTTTCAACTAATCATGTGCATTAGCCAAAAATTCAGTGAATTTCAAGTCGATTGTCTCGAAGCTCATAATAATTTTCGAGTACAGCATGGAGCACAGAGAGTAGAACTAGATAAAGATCTTTGTGACTATGCTAAGACATATGCTGAATATCTTGCAAAATGTAATATTTTGGTGCCGAGTAAGAACTGTACATTTGGTGAAAATATTTTCTTCAAGTGCAGCGATCGCAAAATTTATCCCGATGCTATTGAGGTAGGTTCCGAATATATTAAATCTTATCAAAAAAATGTTATCAAGAAATTTCATGGTCTTTAGCCTGTCCTCAGTTGGTATGACGAAGGAAGAAATTGTAGTCCAAAGTATCCAAGTAAAGATATAAAGCATTACGCACAAGTGATTTGGAAAAGTACACGAGTCATGGGTGTTGCGTATGCCTTGAATAGGTAAATTGTATTTTAATATCTAAGGCGGGTAATCAATAAATCATCAATTTTTACAGCACAGAGACGAAGCTTTACGTCGTTGCTAATTATTATCCACCCGGTAATGATTATGCAACATTTTGTGATAACGTGAAGCCCGTCCGAAAGAGTTATGCTAAAAAGAATAAATCACTTCCATCGGTCGTTAAGATTGTTTGACTCCTTATAGCACCCAAAACAATTTGAACATCCATTCCATTCAATTGTCAATGAAAAAAATTTTTTAAAGTACTTGATGACTTACAAAAATAAACATCACATTTTTACTACTCCATTGATTCAATCAGTAAGGCACAATTACTTTATAAATTACTTTACATCCTCACTTTGTCTGACAAGAAAATGTCTCAATTAATTTATTATAACTTTATGAAAATGTATACAAGACGGAATGAATACACAAATTGTGTGGAGATAACAGATCCATTAAGTGGGGTTCTTGTATTGACGTGACCTCCTTTGTAGATTTCGCTAATCTTTAATAAAATACGATCGTTCATAAATTTAATGCATGCGAGCGAATTTATATTCTGTTGCTTATTAATGGCTACTCAATTATCTATTCAGAAATTTCGCTTACTTTCCCATTCTCGTGCATAAAATATATTTGACAACTTTCAATCGTTAATTAATTGAATTTTATTAAATCATCATAAATAATAAATTTTGTTATCAAGACAGTCAGTTGCTTTATTGCTGCTATACGAGAACATTGATCATTTCCGATCGATGTGAGTTGGAGTGGCGCATTGGTCAACTTCTGACGTGGCTTACATTTGAAACGGGGACAAAGAGATCTAGGGTTCGAGTCTTGTGGAATATCTGAATCAAATTGATTGTTGAATTTCCAGTACATCTCATACATAACCCCCCCCCCCCCTCCCCTTCTATTCCAAAGCAACTCAATTTTTTCACATGAAAACTGCGCCATAAAAATTATTAGAAGCAGTTCCCAAACTCATAAACAACTTGTTTCAATAACTGATGTGTCAGTTCATATTTTGCTGTTAGTTCAAAGCAATGTGTTAAAGGAGTTAAACGCGGAACTAGTTCAAGTGGCAGAATACTAAAAAATTCTACAGTTTTTCAATTAAATTTTTTGATTTTTCTAGTGAAAATGTGCGAAAACGAAAAGTAAGGAATATTTTTATGGATCATTGTATTAATGGAACTTTTTAATTATTTATTGTTTTGTTCGAGCCTTCATAAAATCGAGTGAACTCATTTATTGCATTTTCACATGACTTAATTTTTTTGAATTTTCCAAGTCAGAATTGCTTCACATAAAGTCATACATCATAAATAATGATGTAACTTTCAAGTTTAAGTGCTAGCTTCATACGTCATTGACTAATTATATGATAGTTCCTTATAATTAGAATCAAATCAAAGTATTGAGCGACATTGAGCCAAACTACCCAAATGCAATTTGATGATAAGACTGGAAATAATTTATATTATACACTTATAAACTGATAAGACAATGTGTCCCGCTGTCTCAAAGCGATCTCTGCTGTTTATAAGACTTTTATGACTCATATATTACATTGAATATCGCGACACTAGCAAGCTATAATAGTGTTTTTATCTTACTCGATTAAGTAAGTTAATTTTTTTGGGGGTATTTATAACAGAACAGCCTGTTTATCATGTAGACTTGATATACATCTTCAAGTATTTTAACACCAGTTGTGTCAATTCTATCTCGAGTCTGGAGAATAACAATATTACGTCGGCTATCAGCTGTTTCTATATTTATGCAACTTTTAACTTCCACGCAAAAGCGTGTAAGTTATTAGTTTCACGAAAAACACACTTTTTTTAATACAGCCTGAAGGACTCATTTTCAAAAATCTCAAATGGTACCAAAATGTGTGTATTAGAAGGCCGGATTTTTCTGTACATAAACTTTTACATTTGGACATCATCTATGCCTTCAAAACGCCAAAAAACGTCTTTTTTGGGTCTAAAAATTTGGTGATCGGGTCACAGCCGAGCCATAAGGGTCTTGGAAAATAATTCGAAAATAACTCGATCACACTACATAAGCAATTAGGGGGATCGAAAGTCATTTTTCGAAATTCTCAAATTTTCAATAGTTTTGAAACTGTCAAAATTGGAAAACCTTGGAATAATGGTAATTTTCTTAAAATTCTTGCGGCACCAGACTTTTTTCAAACTAGATATTATATTGAATTTCATCTTATAGTCCTCAGCAAGAGCTTTACAAAAATACCCCATATGACTATATTTTGACTTTAACATGACTTGCTATAACGGGATCATAGTAGGCTATTTTCAAAAAAAATATCGATTTTATATCTTTATTAGCATTTTTTATCATTTATGATACCTAGATATGTTTTAAAATGCAATTTAAAGCATTTTTGGTTTCGATCATAGTAGGCTATTTTCAAAAAAAAAATATCGATTTTATATCTATATTAGCATTTTTTATCATTTATAATACCTAGATATGTTTAAAAATGCAATTTAAAGCATTTTTGGATTTGATCATAGTAGGCTATTTTCAAAAAAAATATCGATTTTATATCTATATTAGCATTATTTATCATTTATGATACCTAGATATGTTTAAAAATGCAATTTAAAGCATTTTTGATTTTGATCATAGCAGGCTATTTTCAAAAAAAATATCGATTTTATATCTATATTAGCATTATTTATCATTTATGATACCTAGATATGTTTTAAAATGCAATTTAAAGCATTTTTGGTTTCGATCATAGTAGGCTATTTTCAAAAAAAAAATATCGATTTTATATCTATATTAGCATTTTTTATCATTTATGATACCTAGATATGTTTAAAAATGCAATTTAAAGCATTTTTGGATTTGATCATAGTAGGCTATTTTCAAAAAAAATATCGATTTTATATCTATATTAGCATTTTTTTTTATCATTTATAAAACCTAAATATGTTTTAAAATGCAATTTAAAGCATTTTTGGTTTTGATCATAGTAGGCTATTTTCAAAAAAAATATCGATTTTATATCTATATTAGCATTTTTTATCATTTATAATACCTAGATATGTTTTAAAATGCAATTTAAAGCATTTTTGGTTTCGATCATAGTAGGCTATTTTCAAAAAAAATATCGATTTTATATCTTTATTAGCATTTTTTATCATTTATAATACCTAGATATGTTTTAAAATGCAATTTAAAGCATTTTTGGTTTTGATCATAGTAGGCTATTTTCAAAAAAATATCGATTTTATATCTATATTAGCATTATTTATCATTTATGATACCTAGATATGTTTTAAAATGCAATTTAAAGCATTTTTGATTTTGATCATAGCAGGCTATTTTCAAAAAAAATATCGATTTTATATCTATATTAGCATTTTTTTTTATCATTTATAAAACCTAAATATGTTTTAAAATGCAATTTAAAGCATTTTTGGTTTTGATCATAGTAGGCTATTTTCAAAAAAAAATATCGATTTTATATCTATATTAGCATTTTTTATCATTTATAATACCTAGATATGTTTTAAAATGCAATTTAAAGCATTTTTGGTTTCGATCATAGTAGGCTATTTTCAAAAAAAATATCGATTTTATATCTTTATTAGCATTTTTTATCATTTATAATACCTAGATATGTTTTAAAATGCAATTTAAAGCATTTTTGGTTTTGATCATAGTAGGCTATTTTCAAAAAAATATCGATTTTATATCTATATTAGCATTATTTATCATTTATGATACCTAGATATGTTTTAAAATGCAATTTAAAGCATTTTTGATTTTGATCATAGCAGGCTATTTTCAAAAAAAATATCGATTTTATATCTATATTAGCATTTTTTTTATCATTTATAATACCTAGATATGTTTTAAAATGCAATTAAAAGCATTTTTGGTTTTGATCATAGTAGGCTATTTTCAAAAAAAATATCGATTTTATATCTTTATTAGCATTTTTTATCATTTATAATACCTAGATATGTTTTAAAATGCAATTTAAAGCATTTTTGGTTTTGATCATAGTAGGCTATTTTCAAAAAAAAAATATCGATTTTATATCTTTATTAGCATTTTTTATCATTTATAATACCTAGATATGTTTTAAAATGCAATTTAAAGCATTTTTGGTTTTGATCATAGTAGGCTATTTTCAAAAAAAATATCGATTTTATATCTATATTAGCATTTTTTTTATCATTTATAAAACCTAAATATGTTTTAAAATGCAATTTAAAGCATTTTTGGTTTTGATCATAGTAGGCTATTTTCAAAAAAAATATCGATTTTATATCTATATTAGCATTATTTATCATTTATGATACCTAGATATGTTTTAAAATGCAATTTAAAGCATTTTTGGTTTCGATCATAGTAGGCTATTTTCAAAAAAAAAATATCGATTTTATATCTATATTAGCATTTTTTATCATTTATAATACCTAGATATGTTTTAAAATGCAATTTAAAGCATTTTTGGATTTGATCATAGTAGGCTATTTTCAAAAAAAAAATATCGATTTTATATCTATATTAGCATTTTTTATCATTTATAATACCTAGATATGTTTTAAAATGCAATTAAAAGCATTTTTGGTTTTGATCATAGTAGGCTATTTTCAAAAAAAATATCGATTTTATATCTTTATTAGCATTTTTTATCATTTATAATACCTAGATATGTTTTAAAATGCAATTTAAAGCATTTTTGGTTTTGATCATAGTAGGCTATTTTCAAAAAAAAAATATCGATTTTATATCTTTATTAGCATTTTTTATCATTTATAATACCTAGATATGTTTTAAAATGCAATTTAAAGCATTTTTGGTTTTGATCATAGTAGGCTATTTTCAAAAAAAATATCGATTTTATATCTATATTAGCATTATTTATCATTTATGATACCTAGATATGTTTTAAAATGCAATTTAAAGCATTTTTGGTTTCGATCATAGTAGGCTATTTTCAAAAAAAAAATATCGATTTTATATCTATATTAGCATTTTTTATCATTTATAATACCTAGATATGTTTTAAAATGCAATTTAAAGCATTTTTGGATTTGATCATAGTAGGCTATTTTCAAAAAAAAAATATCGATTTTATATCTATATTAGCATTTTTTATCATTTATAATACCTAGATATGTTTTAAAATGCAATTTAAAGCATTTTTGGATTTGATCATAGTAGGCTATTTTCAAAAAAATATCGATTTTATATCTATATTAGCATTATTTATCATTTATGATACCTAGATATGTTTAAAAATGCAATTTAAAGCATTTTTGATTTTGATCATAGTAGGCTATTTTCAAAAAAAATATCGATTTTATATCTATATAAGCATTATTTATCATTTATGATACCTAGATATGTTTAAAAATGCAATTTAAAGCATTTTTGATTTTGATCATAGCAGGCTATTTTCAAAAAAAATATCGATTTTATATCTATATTAGCATTTTTTTTTATCATTTATAAAACCCAAATATGTTTTAAAATGCAATTTAAAGCATTTTTGGTTTTGATCATAGTAGGCTATTTTCAAAAAAAATATCGATTTTATATCTATATTAGCATTTTTTTTTATCATTTATAAAACCTAAATATGTTTTAAAATGCAATTTAAAGCATTTTTGGTTTTGATCATAGTAGGCTATTTTCAAAAAAAAATATCGATTTTATATCTATATTAGCATTATTTATCATTTATGATACCTAGATATGTTTTAAAATGCAATTTAAAGCATTTTTGATTTTGATCATAGCAGGCTATTTTCAAAAAAAATATCGATTTTATATCTATATTAGCATTTTTTTTTATCATTTATAAAACCTAAATATGTTTTAAAATGCAATTTAAAGCATTTTTGGTTTTGATCATAGTAGGCTATTTTCAAAAAAAAATATCGATTTTATATCTATATTAGCATTTTTTATCATTTATAATACCTAGATATGTTTTAAAATGCAATTAAAAGCATTTTTGGTTTTGATCATAGTAGGCTATTTTCAAAAAAAATATCGATTTTATATCTATATTAGCATTTTTTTATCATTTATAATACCTAGATATGTTTTAAAATGCAATTTAAAGCAATTTTGGTTTTGATCATAGTAGGCTATTTTCAAAAAAATATCGATTTTATATCTATATTAGCATTTTTTATCATTTATAATACCTAGATATGTTTTAAAATGCAATTTAAAGCATTTTTGGTTTTGATCATAGTAGGCTATTTTCAAAAAAAATATCGATTTTATATCTATATTAGCATTTTTTTTATCATTTATAATACCTAGATATGTTTTAAAATGCAATTTAAAGCAATTTTGGTTTTGATCATAGTAGGCTATTTTCAAAAAAAATATCGATTCTATATCTATATTAGCATTTTTTATCATTTATAATACCTAGATATGTTTTAAAGTGCAATTTAAAGCATTTTTGGTTTTGATCATAGTAGGCTATTTTCAAAAAAAATATCGATTTTATATCTATATTAGCATTTTTTATCATTTATAATACCTAGATATGTTTTAAAGTGCAATTTAAAGCATTTTTGGTTTTGATCATAGTAGGCTATTTTCAAAAAAAAATATCGATTTTATATCAATATTAGCTTTTTTTATCATTTATAATACCTAGATATGTTTTCAAATGCAATTTAAAGCATTTTTGGTTTTGATCATAGTAGGCTATTTTCAAAAAAAATATCGATTTTATATCTATATTAGCATTTTTTATCATTTATAATACCTAGATATGTTTTAAAATGCAATTTAAAGCAATTTTGGTTTTGATCATAGTAGGCTATTTTCAAAAAAAATATCGATTTTATATCTATATTAGCATTTTTTATCATTTATAATACCTAGA
Organism: Chironomus riparius; assembly: GCA_917627325.4. Taxonomy (NCBI): domain Eukaryota; kingdom Metazoa; phylum Arthropoda; class Insecta; order Diptera; family Chironomidae; genus Chironomus; species Chironomus riparius. Next base: position 59,249,876 of record OU895877.1, read on the forward strand.
TATGTTTTAAAGTGCAATTTAAAGCATTTTTGGTTTTGATCATAGTAGGCTATTTTCAAAAAAAATATCGATTTTATATCTATATTAGCATTTTTTATCATTTATAATACCTAGATATGTTTTAAAGTGCAATTTAAAGCATTTTTGGTTTTGATCATAGTAGGCTATTTTCAAAAAAAATATCGATTTTATATCTATATTAGCATTTTTTATCATTTATAATACCTAGATATGTTTTAAAGTGCAATTTAAAGCATTTTTGGTTTTGATCATAGTAGGCTATTTTCAAAAAAAATATCGATTTTATATCTATATTAGCATTTTTTATCATTTATAATACCTAGATATGTTTTAAAATGCAATTTAAAGCAATTTTGGTTTTGATCATAGTAGGCTATTTTCAAAAAAAATATCGATTTTATATCAATATTAGCTTTTTTTATCATTTATAATACCTAGATATGTTTTCAAATGCAATTTAAAGCATTTTTGGTTTTGATCATAGTAGGCTATTTTCAAAAAAAATATCGATTTTATATCTATATTAGCATTTTTTATCATTTATAATACCTAGACATGTTTTAAAATGCAATTTAAAGCATTTTAACTTCCACGCAAAAGCGTGTAAGTTATTAGTTTCACGAAAAACACACTGTTTTTAATACAGCCTGAATGACTCATTTTCAAAAATCTCAAAGGGTACCAAAATGTGTGTATTAGTAGGCCGGATTTTTCTGTACATAAACTTTTACAATTGGACATCATCCATGCCTTCAAAAAGCCAAAAAACGCCTTTTTGGATTTTGAAAATAAAACTTAAATTATTTGAAGGTTTAATTTTTTTGAAGTTCTCGAGATAATAACATAGCTTTCGCAAATGAAAAAAAAAAATTTAAGGATATTAGAGTTTTAATATTTAATTATATTTTCCTGACTACTTTACTTAAAATTCAGTTTGAGATGTTTGTTACTTTTCAATGTCTGTGAAAGGATACTTTTGATGGGAGTCTTAGATGTAGGAAGGGGAGTGGACGAGCTGTGCTCCACTCCACTCCGACTCCCATCAAAAGTATCCTTTCACAGACTTTTAAAGCATCTGTCAACGACTTAAAGATTTGATATTTTATTAGATTTTTCATCTTAAAAAAAAATTGACGATCATAGTACTTTAAGATAATATTGTTATTTGACAACTTTTTTGTTATCTAATGTAAGTCAAGCTTGGAAGTTCGTGGCTTTCTACGTAAGTCGTGTTTTTATAGTTCATTTTTATTGTTTTATTCTTGATTACTTTTGTATGGGTTGTCGCAGGCCGAAAAGAATTATTAGCACTTTTTTTTCGCAAAGTGTTATTTGAGATGATTAACATGTTATTAAGTTCTCAATTGGCAGTTTTCCATCTTGTATGATTAAATTTGTGATTTTTAAGACAAGTTTGTGATATTTTAAATTTAGATTAATTAATTATATTTGCAGAGTTCTAGTTATTATTAATATAATTATAATTATATTTGAGTTGTTAAACGTATGAAGTTTATTTTTTTTGAAAATTATTGGCGCCATTTTTAAAGCTTTCACTTAAAATTTTCTTTTTCAATTTTCAAAGTCAATATGCATGTAAACTTGATTTAACGAATTGAAATCATCAGAAAAACATGGCAAAAAGTTCTTAATCGGTTTTAATCTCTTGATATTTAAGACTTAACTCATTTATGTCAATTTTTAAAAATTTGTTTACATTTTTTAAATCTAATAATTTTGATAAACCTTGATCAATTGCAAAACATAACGAAATTCTCTGAATCAAGCACTGCTATATATTAGATGCATTCATTCAAATGAAAATTAAATTAAAAAAGTTCATTGTTCCTTGGGAAAAATGTTTTACAAACCTTGGAAAAGCATTTGAAACGATCAACAATTTGTTCCAGTTTTAAGAATTTCAAATATTTCCGTTCATAAATTATAAATTCCTTTTATTTGAGATAAGTTTCCCATGTGATTTTGTTGATGAGAGTCTTCAAGTACGCTTGAAAATGTAAAACATTTACAGGAAATATTAAATCTTATCACGTGTTTTGTCTAACTACTTAAGGTTCTTTTTGTTGTTTAAATTTTCACCTCATCAATCAATTAGAAACCAATAAAGAGTTCTTGTAGGCTACGACTCAAAAAATAATTCAGATAAGACGACCACATATTCTCAAAGCTCATAATTTTGGAGGGAAAATTACAAAGTTCTCTGCATGAATGAGAAGAATATGAAAAGAGACTGACTCGTTGTGCTTATGCGCACTGTTAGAACGCTCTCTCAGAAAATTTTTCATTCGTGATGACAACAACAATTATTTAATATCCCATTGCACTTTGGGAGATTCCGCACTTGTATGCGAAAAAAAAATCGGCACAATCAGTTTTCATTTTCAGTTGATGTTGAGACGCGTTGATGATAAGTCGTTAATTTTCTGTTTCGTGCACAAGTTTACATAGTTGTATATACCTACTTCTTACACTGTTTGTGTATTTTTTATTATTTTTTTTTATCGAGAATGAGAAGTTATTATTTTTTTAAAGTCACAGAGAAGAATCCAGCAAATGTTTGTGAATTGTTTCTATCCAAATGCCTGTCTTTTTTATTGACAAAAGTGATGTGGAAATATTTGTACAAAAGTTTAGAAGAGATTAGTGTTGACATAAATATTTTTTGGACATAATAATCACTGGTCAGCTGCATCTCGTTTAAAATCAAACTGATTACGACAAATATCATATTACAGGATATAAAATTTGTCAACATAAATTTCGTACTCAATGAATATTCTATATCCTGTATGTAGTAGCAGTAAATAGGGGAGAAAATGCACACAATCGATTTTTCTCCCTTTCATTTGCGAGCACGAAAGTGAAAATCGGGAGCAGATTTCCACAAACTTTCTAGGAAGCTAACAAAAGAATTTTATTTTAAAACAGCAGCCACAAAAAACATAAATTTTCGAGCGCGGCATAATAGCTATTCAATGTGAACAAGCCTATAGTTTTGAGTGATTTTTATTTTCGACATTTTCCGGCTTTTTGCCATTTTCTCATTACAAATTGCGATGTTGGCAAAAAAGGACATAAATGAAATGTTTTTTGTTGCTTGCTTCGAAACTGTATGCGGCAATACACAATACAAAATTGTGGGAGGTAAAAACGAGAAAATTCTGCAAACCAAATTAGAAGAAGTGGGATGAATGAGGAGGAAAAGGAGATGAAACGTCAGTTCCTCTCTTCTCATCTCACGTTCTATGTAGGTCGGTCGGTGGCATGAGGGAGGAAATTTTTTACGTTATGAGCATGAATTAGAAATGTGATGAGATAATTTATAAAACTTGATGACTCAGTAATCTTCCTTGGTTCCATTTTGTCATTTTTATGAATGACTGAACTTCTAAGGATTTACTGGATGTTAAATTGAGGGTTGAAAATAAACATAATACGGAATTTGAATTTAATAATTCATGCCGCTAAAGGCTTATGATTAGCTTTTAAAAGATTCATCATTATTTTTTCATGGCCTTCAGTGAAATTGTTATGTTCGATGTCGAGGAAATGATTTTCTTCCTTTCCTTTCTTCTGTGACGTTTTCGTGCAAAAAAATCCTGATAAATATAGAATGTAATTACGTATTCTGGTGTGTGATTTAAGACTGTAATTTATGTAATTATATTGTCTAGACAAGTGGAAATAAATAAGGAAGAGAAAGTGAAATTTTGGATTAACGGTTTTTTCAAATTTAAAAATGCAACGACATTTAAAATTTGAAGTCATTTCAGCCGTTTTTCACGTTTATTGCTGGATTTTGTAGTCACGATCCCAAAAAAATTTTTCATTGCTTCCAAAAAGCTCTAAAAATAATTTTTTAAAGTTCAATAGAAAAACCTGTATCGTCAAAATCCGTTCTTAACGAGAATAAAAATTTTATGTCCTCATAAAAATCAAATGCATAAAATAGCTCATTCCTCAAAATTGACACGAAATTAAATTCTTTTTCCTTTAAAAATAAATTATATAAACGTTTTCACGTCACGTTGCTTGGATAGACACTTAAATACCACCTGACATATTCAATTTTTGTTCATAAAAGCCAATGAGGAATCAAATTTCGATTTAAAACTTATGGAATTATGAGTGAACCCTTTTGTAAAAAAAATTGACCTTCTTTATTCAGTTCTCGCAAATTATTGCTGCTATTCAGTATTGATTAAGCTTTATAAAACTTGAACATGTTTTGAATGACACAAATTGGCGTTGAGTTTTAGCACAATGCATTTCACAGTTTTATAAATAACCTTTCTGAAATATCCGCACATAAAAAGATCATCGACTCTTGCTATCCTGATTCTTATGCTACTATCAATGATCTTCTTTTTATTCTCTCGACTCAATATTACGAAGACGTGTCGCCTTTAAAGTCATTTAATCTGATTTGCTCGACTCATTTTATTTATAAATGTTGCACAAGAAAAATCATTGGATACAATTGGGACATAAAAAAAATTGAGCACGAATGCACAGTTTTGAGGATGATAGAAAGTAATAAAAAAATAAAAATAAAATTATTTTTGTGAAATTTGAGGGTGGTTGTTGGAATTTATGGGCTTTCTAGCAGTGTGGGTTATACTTAAGTGCCTGAATGGAGTCTTGTCTAGGGTCTGAGTCTTTTATGCTTACCTTAGAAGTGTAGCTTGATTTTCATTCAAATTTCAATTTTGAAGGAGAGTTTGAATCTCTGACTATGCAAAGGAAAGGTTTCTAACAACCAACCAATCAGTATGCAACAGAAACCTAACCCTATCTTCCTTGATCCACAAATCTTAAGACTCTTTGTAATTTTTTCAAAACATTTTAACTTTTACGTATTTATATCAAATGATTCATGAGCTAGAAATAAGATTATTATTGGAACTCAAGGAAAATCCACTCAATTATGTTCCTTTATGTGCGGTTTTTTATCATGAAAAGGAAAAACTTTTTTTTTATTGTCAAAACAAGAACGAGAAGAAAACAATGGAAAAATATGAAATATTAAGATTCAGATCGACACGAAAATTTCATTAAGCGAGGCTAAAAATAGTGAAAACTTGCTTCCATCTCGAATTACGTTAAATAAAATTTGATCGTTGACAATAAATAACTGAAAGTTCATATCGAGTAACCTGCCTCTCAGTATGATGTATTAGCTTACTCATGATGATAATTTATATAGCTAGGCGAATTATTTACGCTCCAGTGGACTTCGATTGCATTTTTTTTCTTTCTACAGCTATTTATTATTGCTGTAATTAAGTTTATAACTGCAGCAAAGGAGCGGCCTTGAAATGATTAATTCAAAATTCTCATGCTGATGCATTGAATTTTTGTGTGATTTAAGAATTCAGAGAATTTATATTCATCCAGCTGTAGTCAATGAGATTTTAATTGATGTTAAATTCCCATCAATTCTTGTTCTCTGTATGCTGTGTAGGACTTTTTGACCAAACATTGCAAAATTTTCTTGAATATTTTATGAGAATGCGAAGAAGATTTTTGAGTTATTGCAGCAAAAGGTTCATAATATGCTAAGAGCTGTCGGTACATAACATTAAGAATTAAAATGGGTTGAATCGGGGAAACCTTTGAGAAGTTTGTAGCTCCTTTAAATCTTAAATCTTTTGAGCTTTGATGAAACTTTTTTGAATTTGATTTTTACTTCTCTAAACTTTGTTTCTTGAATGAATATTCTTGTCTATCGGAATTCCTTTCGTGCCAAAAATATTTTGAAGAATTTTTCAACAATTGGCACTGACATCATAAAGGGTCATTCACTTATTATGTCTATTTTTTTGGGGTCGAGCTATGTATCAACAAAATAGTAAGTTTGCAGTCAAGTCAAATTAAAAAAATCACATCATCGTTTTTCAACAGAAACTGCATAATCTGAGTTAATCTAGATATCATTCATACCTTATTAAATTACAATATACAAATTATTTCTCATTAATCATTACGTAATAAGTTCAGATGTTAGAGCTATTAATGATAAAGATCATAAAAGTCTCAAACACAAAAATTCTATTTATTCAATCGAAATGACTCTTTATTGCAATCCATTCATAGCTGTAGAGCAAAAAAAGATAGATGAAAATAACTTTTACAAATGTTTCATTGTAGCCGACATTATTAATTAACATAATCGTGATAAAAAAGTTGAAATACACTTGTATAAATGCTCTTGAATCATCTGTAATAATGAAATTTGCATGAGACACTTTTTGTCTTCGCAAAAGTGTTTTATGGACGTTATTAATATGATGATCTTCTTTTTAGAAACATGCAAACTTGTTGAAATTCTCTTTTTACAAATTGCTTGCTCAAATAACATTTGTTTGTGAAAGGCCAGCACAGAAACAGCATTATTTATTTCTCTGAAAAGCAATTGCACAAACAGAAACTTGAATAATTTTATTTTCGCGCGTTGCTGTAAATCAGATCTCATAGAGTAGTGATCGCTTCTGCTAGGTTTTGACTAAAGCCTTAAATTTTATAAATTCACAAGTGTCGTAAAATTAAATCTCAAAAATAGTTGAAAATTTCGGTAAATTCTATTTTCAAAACACAAGCCACAGTCATCCACATGAGGCATGACTGTATCATCAATTAAATATCTTTAAAAAAAATTGTTAATTCATAAAATCAACATTATTCATGAGTCATCAAGAATGAAATTTATTAAAATTAGCAAAAGAATATTCGAGAATTTATAGCTTATTGTATGCAACACACGGAGAAGAGGAAGATCTGTTTGTAGAAGAACATAAACCAAGCCCATTGTAAATTACAAGTTTCATATTCATAAAAAGTAATAATGAGTATGATGATGATGATAATGACCATTGGTCGGGTCTAAAAATATTATTCGTCACATTCTATTGCTTATTACTAGCACCCATCTACTAATTTATATTCGCAACGCTGTTTGTCTTTTATGGAACTTCTATTATAAAAATCATCATCAATCTACTGGAAGTATATGAGCAACGGAAGTAGTGAAAAAATACCCGGGAGAGTGACGTTAATTATTTGTTGACAGTATAAAGAATTAGTCGCGTGGAATTAAGATATCATAGTCAATTAGTCGTATGATTGATGTTACTACATACATGATAGATATTCATGGATTGATAAAGTATAAATCATATTATGAAATGGGTGTGAGCTTATGCATAGACCAGCATAGACTACAAATCACTTTTGTGCAAATATTTCTATGAATTAATTACTTTTGAAGCTCATGCTTCAGCATAAATAAGCTGAAAACTATGAAGTTACACGTCCATGCTAATTAAGATGTGTTTATTAAAATATGATAGATAAATATCGACAATGGAATTAGCTGCAAATTAAATTATTGACATTAAAAAATTGAATGATGAAAAACCAACGCAACTTACTTCAAACTGTGTCGAGAAACAAATAATAATATTTATAAATGCATTGCCTATATCAATTATTATCTTTGAAAAGTGAAACGATAATCAAGTTGTCAATATAAATATTAATAATAATTAAGTGTAGAAAAAATATTCACAGACACAGCGAAAAAAAAAGATCTGAGTTTGTTACATTAAACTTGACAACGAACAACTGAATGAGCACAAGTGCGATTAATTAACTAATCATAATCATAACAAATAGTTTATTTGCATACAACAATTTCGTCCGTTAATTGATATTACAATTAAATTATAAAATATAAATAACTCATTCAATATGGTCGATGTTTGTTGTCTTCGTATGTCTGCGAGATGCTCGAGGTAAATTATTTTTGTAACTTTCTTTAGCACATCCTTTAAAAATTTAATTTTCAAGATTGTTCTTTCTTTGTATAAGATTTGGTTGCGATACATTTATCCTCATATAGTATAATAAAGTTTCTGTAATCTGTGCATCATGCAATTCTATAGATTTTTTTTTCACAAAGTTCTGCTTATAAGCTTAGTTTTTCTATGAATGGAATTTGAAGAGGAGAGGGGGGGCCAAAAAATTTTTTTGTATGGAAAAATTTAAGGGGGGGGGGGGGGTGTTTTTGTGATTTTTTCATAAAAACCATAACAAAATAAAGAAATTTCTGTTTACGTTGGGGGATTTGCCCCCCAAATCCCCCCCCTCTCCTGGCTACGCGCCTGAATTGTGTTTATTGTCTGACTTCTTTGTATATTTTGATTTAATTGCAGATCTTTTAATGACTGTAATAAAAGTTTTAAGCACTTTATGATTCGCACGATTTTATGGAAGTCTTAATATATTTGTTAACAAATGCAAACCAGTCACACCACTGATAGAGCAGCAAAATTAAATCAATATCTAAATGATCAGCACGTGAGAAAACTTTTGTCTCATTTCTTTACATAAGCTTACTTTTTGGATTTACATTGTAGATCATTAGAACTTCAATTTATCTTCATTGACGATTAGAATTTATTGCTTACATTCAATTACTTGTTATAGACCTAAAAGTCACTTTACACCATAAATTACTTAATTTTCCCTTTTTTTAAATTTTTCCGTTTCCCTAAAAAAGGCAATTGAATCGCGTGTCCAATTGAGTTAATATGCTCGCGACACGATTTTATCTTCGTTAAACTATTTTCTTCTATTTTTGTTTACATCACATGTATCAGGCATTGATCTTGGCTCGAGCGAGCAAGTAAGTGAAGAGCTTAGCTAGTTTCATTAAATTCAATTGAAATAAGCAATAACAAGAATAAAAATAGATCGATGTGACACATAAAAAATTGTGTAATAAATAAAACTATTCTGGTTCTTATTTTGCCTTTATTTGTATGTCTCACATGTGCCCACGGATAATTTGTGATTCAATAAAACTAAGATTAATTTCAATGTTAAGCTACAATTACCACGGACTAATAAATTGCATAAAGTTGATACATTGGGGAATATCGCGATGTACAAAAAGTTGAGTCCATAATTAGCATGAAGAAATTCCATGATTTATGGCATCCTCAACCTTACTTCTTCCGCTATTCACGTGCATATATGAGCAGCATATAAAGTTTTCAGACACTTGCAAAAATAAATTGGAACTGATAATCTCATCATAATTAACATAAAGAAGCGAGAATGTAAATTATGTGAACGAAAGTTCCACCTTCCAAAAATCGATAGAATTTAACATTGAATCTTATTGATTTTTTTTTATTCCGGCTTTCTCTATGTCTTTATTTTGATTCTTTTGTTGTATGTGTTTATATGCTTGATTCTTAAAATAATCGTGAATGCATTCTGAATTCGTAATTGAATTTCACTTATAATTCAGTTCATTGCCGGCTTATGTGTATTCATTGGATTTCATGACAAGAACGAAAACAATGAGAGAAGGAGATAGATAGATGATGAAGAGTAGAATGGGGTTATTTATATGATATATGCTGACATAGTTGGAATTATTCTCGCTTAAAATGTCATTCTTGCTTGCCATTTAACATAATAAAATTTTTATGTTACATGCTTATCCTTGACTTTCAGTTTTTATTACATTCGCTTATGCTGCTCTGGTCTCACAGTGACATATTTCATGAATTTTATGGATGATTTTGTTTTTATTTCCTTAATTTTATGTCCTGTTCCAATGATTAATGTAATTGGTCATAAACTTTGATCTTGAAAATTTGGGCGGGAAACTTTTCGTTGACGAACCTAAACTTGCAGATTATCTAGTTAAAATTGACTGGTTTTGACTTCCACTTCCATAATAAAGGAAAAGTAGCTCATGCTTAATTAAAATGTTGTTTAAATAAAACAGAATTCTATCCTTTCTGCTACGTTTCTGTTTCGGAATCATAAAAGTGGATACACCCTTTATGTATTCACAAAACTCTTGAAATCAAAAACATTTCTATCAAATTAAAATGAACAGAACATAAACAAACAAACAAAGAAAGTCATAAAAGCTCTCAAAAGCCTTTTTTCTTTTTGTCGAATTTCCTTAGTCAAATAGTTTTCCTCGTCGAGAATTTGAGTGTTTATTTTCAGCACGTCATAAATCACAGAACAATTTATTGTATAATCTTCAATTTCTTTTTCTTTCTGTCTATCGTATTTCCCATAACAGGCCTATTCGACCAACAGCAAAGGATGTAACAAAGCTCAGTAATGCAATATCAAATCATGACTGCGGAAATCTCGCTAGAGTTGTTATGGTGCGGAAAACAGATCAGCGTGTCATCAACCATAAAAGCCAAAAGGTAAATTAAGCTTAATTGTAAATTATTAATTTGTTTGGCGCCGAATATTGATTTTAATATTATACACGTGCTTGTTTGTTTGTCTACATAGGATCATCCTGTTGAGACGATTACTATGGAAACAATTCAGACATATAAGGGGCATAAGCCAGATAGAACTGTAGTGACAAAGAAGCGTGATTTATCAGCAAATGCTGTTTTATCATCATCAACATCATGTGAACGTGATCAAGGATATTCGTCACTCAACAATTCCACATTCTCACCATTGAGTCGAAAATTGAATTCGGAAATGAGCAAAGATTTCAGTTCACTAAGCTTATTGACTCCAGATGATGCGACAGCATATAACAGTATAAGTAACAGTCCCAATAATAATCCGAGAAAAACAATCCTAAATGGTGTCGTCAATCGTGACACAAATAATAATCCTTATGGTACACCGACTTTATACTCGAAGCACAACCGCAATTCACTTAATGTCAAAATTCAACAGCAGCAACTTCACCAGCACAATGATGAGCGAGCAGTTAGTCTCAGAAATTCTCCTAGTCTTCGACATTCACCAAGCCTTCGCCACTCAACACCTTCACCAATTAATCGTAGGTCATTATACAGTGACTTTGAGATTGAATGTCTTAAAACACATAATGAATATAGAGCAAGACATGGTGTACCGGCTCTAAAATTAAGTAAGAGATTGTGTAAACATGCTGAAGAATGGGCGAGAATTTTGGCAAGTCGTGGAGTTTTAATTCACAGAAACAATTCGCAATATGGTGAAAATATTTTCTGTTTGTGGAGTTCCAATGCGAATAATAATCATGTAAATGGTCAAGAGGTTGTTGATTCATGGTATTCAGAAATCTCACAGCACGTATTTTATAAGGAACCCACAACATTAAAGACGGGTCACTTCACACAAGTTGTGTGGAAGGAAAGTCGAGAATTGGGTGTTGGAATGTCTCGAAATAGAAGCGGTGAAGTTTTTGTTGTTGCTAATTATGATCCACCCGGTAATTTTATCGGGTCGTTTGAGAAAAATGTACCGCCATTACTAGGTGATGACTTAAAGTCACGACAATCGATGGAGAGATCGAGCGTCGAAAGTACGAAGACATTTGAAGAGGAACTGGAAGAATTTGCTCAAAAAATGCTAAAACATCACAATGAATACAGAAAGGTTGGTAATTAATCACTTGTTATGATAATCTCCTGTACTAATTAACATTATCCCTCATTACAGAAACACTTTGCACCCGAATTAAAGTGAGTATTACAGACATGAGATGTAGATGGCGTGACTAGTAAAAATTTTAAATTTTTTGTTTCCGTTATTTTTTAGACTCACAAAAGAAGTCATGAATGATGCACAACGCTGGGCTGAAAAATTAGCTGAAGCAGATAAATTCACCTACAGACAGAGCTCCCAATATGGAGAAAATTTGTACTGCTTATGGAGCAGTGACAGAGATGCATGGCCAAATCCCAAAGAAGTTTGCAAGTGAGTAGGAACTAGGCTAAGATTTTTTTGGGTACAATAATGATGTTCCTTTAAATCCTCAGATCTTGGTATGATGAAGTCAAGCAATATACATGGAATGTTGAACCGAAAACGTCCTTTAAGGCTGGCCAATTCTCTCAGATGGTGTGGAAGTCATCGAGAGAACTAGGCATTGGTGTTGGTCGCACAAAGAATGGAAAAGTAATCGTTGTAGCTTCCTACTATCCCCGTGGAAATATCATTGGACATTTCTTGAATAATGTGAGGAGAAGTAACTAAACTGAATGAGACTGGAATCCCTTGTCAATAATATACATGCATAAAATACCAAATAGAATTTTTTAAATAAAGAAGCATTGTAAACCTTTATAGATTTCTAACGCAAGCAATAGACATGCTTTCTCATTGCAAGAATCCAGGTTTAATAAGCCTTCACCGACTATTTATGAGAATCCCATTTTTATTCCTTAATATTTTCCTAATAAATGCCATAAAAAGGATTTTGTAAAAAAAGAAATCTTTTTCAACATATTTATGCACAAAGAGCATTTTTAAGATTTTTGCATTAAAACTTATTCATAAAAAAAAACACAAACATATTGTTGGATATGAACACATTTTGACTTAATTAAACTTTAATAATATTAAATTATTGAAAGTATTATCAGCTTAATTTTAGCGAGTAAGCGATCGATGACTAATAATTTTGAATTTACAGGGAAAGTTGAAAAGAATGAAAAAATTTAAATAAAAATTTTGAATTTGTTCAACAAATTTTTTTGATGAAATTTAATAAAGTCCTTAAATTTCCATTTTGATGAACTCTTGAGGTGTTTTGTCACTTTTTGGGCAGCAGCGACCTTGTTTCTATTGAAATTCTGATGAAAAATACGCCATCATCGTTTGAATATTATCAATATTCTTTTATGACTCTTATATGAGCAACAAAAGGAACCTTTATGAGTCGATGTTGTATAGAAATAATTAAAGATCAAGTAAAGAGAAAAGAAAGTAAAAGGCAGCAACAAAAACAAAAACAATGATGAATATTGGAAGCCCTGATTATATTGCCTTTCTTTATATTTTATAGCCATTGCCCGGGTGTGGTTGTAAATCTTTTTTTCTTGTCTTATCAAATTACCTGAAACACACATTAAGTTTTGTATATCAGCAATTTACCTGACGAGCATCATAAAATTTTTGTACATTTCGTAATGGAAAATTAAAGTTTTTATAACTCGACCACATTTTTGCATTCTCAGGGTGAAAACAATACACACATCATGCTCTATGCTCCTTACCTTTATCTACTAGTACTGATTCAAATATTCTAAAAACATTTAATTCCTCTCACAAATAAAAAATCTACAATTTCATTTATTATCATTTAAATTTTCCCCTACGGGTCGTCCACAAATGACCTAACTTATGTTTTCATTGTCATTTGTGAATGGAACCACCAAAAATAAATGCACAAATTAATATAAGATAACTAAAGGAATTAAATTGAGGATTTACTTGGAATTCTTAGATCGATTCAATTTTTGATAGTGATGTGCGCATACCTTCTCAGAAGTCTTTTGTGTTGCTTCTTCTAGCCCTCCGCGGGTTAAAAGATTAAAGTCAATTACCGATACGTACGATTTTGGCGGTACCATAAATGTTTCAGCTTTTGAAGGACAATTTTCAGATATTGTTGATGCTGGTGCATGCTTCTTCTTGTGCTTTGGACTTAACTCAAGATTAGCTAGCTTTAGTGATGGAAATGGATCACTTTGAGTCTGAATGAATCGTAATCGATTATGCTGCAGCATAAAGTGGCTATGGAACGGATATCGAACGGGGGATAAATTCTCCCCAACGGATGTGTCACTGTCATAACAAATTGATAAGTCAGTGTAATTAATTGGAGCATTCTCGCGTGTTGTTTTTGGTCGGAGAGGGTAAATATTCTTGATTTTACGTCGTGGTCGATGAGTTTTCGGTCTTCCCCTTCGTTTCGTGATTATTTCCATAAGTGGTGGAATGGGAAGAATATTTGTGAATCTATAATATTCCAATAACGAACGTGCTAAATTCCTTCCCACTTTCATATCTACAAGAAGAAAATAAAATGTGCAAAATCATTATGGATTCTTGAATTTCAATTTCAATTCGAATTCCTTACAGTCAGCCTCAGTGTATGGTGTTGCAATGTTTGTTCCCTTAATAAAATATCCATTCATCGACACTTGTAATGTATAGACATTAACATTTTCACTCAATCGATTACACAAATAACGACGTGCTGTTCCTTGCTTACGATCATCAGCATTAAAAATCATATTGTCATTTTGAAAGTCAGCACAACGACTGGCAAACAATTTTGGAAATACGAGATGACGTTCGTATCGATAACTTGAAATGAGAAAAGAAGAGAAATGTGATATGAATTAAAAGATTTTAAATTTGCATATATTAAGGCTTACACATCCTCATATGCATTTCCATATACGAAACATCCCATGAATGTAGAGTGCGCATGTATGTCAATTACAAAATCCAACTGATAGCATTCCGATGTATCGAATTCTTTAAGCATGTCCATTGTAGCTGATAAGGTTGGATGGGTATAAAAGGAAATATTATTCCAATTACGATTGAGATCATGTCCTAAGCAATTGACACGATTATTCCCCAAAAAGACTCCGTCAGGATTCATCATTGGAAGAATTTTAAAGACGACATTTTCACGTAATAATTTAGCAATTGGATGATTGGCAATAGCAAGGAATTCAATAAGTCCTTGAACGACATAAGATGTTGGTGATTCACTAGCATGAATTCTTGCTAAAATAACTACAACACGTATTTGATTCTTTCCAGGCTCAAGAGCTTCAGGTTTTTTAACATCATCAAATGTAATCAATTCTAATCTTCGTTGCTGAACACTATAAGCCAATGCATCCCGTTGAAGTGGAAATTTCTGCTCCAAAACAGACAAATAAGATTGAAGTCTCGAATATGAGTATGGATAGGTCAATGAAAACTGATAAACATCATCTTCACGATCAAAAATAAATGCGAAACTCAACACATAGTGCTGTTGATGAATTGTCGATTTATAATAAAAGACGTGCTCCTTTGGCAGTCGTTGCCATTTCGGGCGTGATGTTGATTTTACAAGCGGGGTCATTCGTTGATTGAAGAGATTATTATTCTTATTTAAATTTACAATGTTAAATATGACACGTTGATCTTGCTTACAGTTGTCGACAGTAAAGTTAAACCAGAAGCGGTAGCGTGGATTGCAAGTGTCGGGACGAAGACAAAGGTCATATTCGTATTCATTAATCAATAATACATTCCCTAAATTTCCAGTCTCAAATGCAGCATCAAAGCACAGATGACCTAAATTCATAAAATTTATTAGAAACGCAACTTAAAAACTTTGTTCTGCACTCACCTTTCTTTGCCTTTCCACTATGTCCATGTGGTCGAATAATCAGTCGATTGACATTTCCTAAGCCTCCTTCTTCATCCGAATCTTCGCTATCTGTAATTATTAGAAACTTTAAATTTAATTTTACTTCCACCGAAAAGGCCAATCCAATCCACCTCCATTCCTTTCATACATAGAACGATCCGCTAAAGGATCACAAGCAATCATAGTCATAACTTAACACCACTTAATCTTACACAATACTGAATAATGGATATAGAAACGTGCAAGAAATAGAAGGATTGGAAAGTGTAAGGAAGTGAATAATTGGGTTAAATAACTAGAAGTGAAATTAAATTTTCAATCGGAATATAAATCAATTGTACGAAGGTAATGCCAATATTGCAATATTGTTGCGCGCTTAGAATGAGTGCGAAAGTTCAAATGAGCTATATACAGCATGTTCAAACAATGGACAAGGAAATGCATGATTTGTGCATCATGTATGTAAACTACTGTTGCATTCTATATAAGCTCGTAATTCTATACGTTACATGCACCATGAAAGCTTCACGAAACTTTCCAGTTAAAACTTTTTTGATGTTCAATCAAAACAAATAGGAGTGAACATCATTTTAAACATCAATCTTTGCATTTACTTTAATGCTATAGCTTTATAAAAAAATTGAGTTTGCAATTTGGAATAGATTAGATGTAAGTACATAAACATCAAATAGCTACATTTAATTTGTGTCTACTTAAATTGTATGTATATGAAGCATTTCCTTGCATTCCTATGCTTGCATGTTAAATTCCTGCCGTGCACAAAATCCTTAATTATAAAGTTTTCCCAAAGAGTGTATGTACATGGATTGAATTCCAATTAAACGCCTCTTTTCATAAACAAGAAAGAAATTTGCTTGTGCATTCCTATTGATGGTTTTTTGACTTAGGAATGTGCTTTTTGGATGTACAAATTTTCGTTTGTCTTATGGTCTGGTTGACTTTAAAACTGCCTAAAAGGTTAAGATACACTGAGAAATCTTCTGTGCAGTAGAATTAAAGAAAGATGACTTCTGGATGTTATTGATACGGTAAGGATTTTTTAAATACTTTCATCAAAATTGAATTTTTGTTGTTTAAGGAAAATGCGCTCAATCCACAAATCCACTCAAGTTACATAATCTACCTTCCTTTATCGAGCAAGGAGAGGGTGAAGCAGTGAAAAAGTAAGTAAATAGAAATGATTTTGCTTTTCTTTCTTGCCCATGTAAAGTAAGTAAAGAGCTATTTAGCATGAAATGCAAATTCTTGCTATTTTTAGCCGTGAATTTTTTTCGCAATAGAATTACTCTTTTGTTAAGGCTCAGTTGATTTTGAACAGCCAACGGGATCACATAATAGAGCAAGGATTATACCTCTTTTTGGTCGATAAGCTGATAATATTTACAGACTCGTGGGAGGTGCAGAACAATATAAAATAAATCTCTAATCCAGACAGGTTGACCAAAAATATTTTATAGGTGTCAATTGAAATTTTACAAGCTATTAATTTTGTCTCGTCTAATTTAATCAATTTTAACAGTAACTGTTTATCTAATTTACCTGATCCCATCACTCGATGACTACCCTCTTCCGACCGTTACTTGGGTTGTAAATTTACTATAATTATCTAATTTACAAATTGGATATGAAAATTTTGCTAGCTGTATGTTAGTAAAAAATTTAGAAATATGAATATTTGTTTAATCAATATATGAAAAATAATAAATTTATGTTGCATAGTAACAGCACTGTGTATGGAAAGTCATTTCCCCTTACTTTAAGTTCACTAATATGTAAAATTATTAGATTCAAAAATTTTAATTCAGCATATTAAGGAATTTCTATACAACTTTTTTCAACATTGTTGTTAGCGACAGGAAAATTATACAAGTCGGAATCAATAGAATGGGACAAAAGAAAATTGAAAAGACGACTTTCGGCGGTTCTCTTTTTGTTTCAGTTGAAATGATATTAAAATTTTTCAATAAAGCTATGAAATTTCTAAAGTGATTTGAAACGTGAAAATAGTAAATTGCCATATTTCTTTAAAGCAGTCTTACTTGATTGAAAAATTCAATTTAGCGGCTCGATTGACTAGAAAATTAATTAAATAATTTTGGTATTCAATGTCAAAAAAGCTGTATTGAAGGATCAATCTGGACACTTGTAAAAGACTAAAATGTGTTCGGTATCAGGTAAAAGGCAGGAGGCACCTGATTGATTTAATTACGCGACTATCAGACGACATTGCTGGTACCTGAGTATGATTATAAAAAACATTGGATACTAAGACAATCTTAGAATATTCATTTATAGCAACTATGTCAAGTTTTAAGTGTTATTGAAAATTCTAACCCGGATGAAAATGCCACCAAGAAATATCCAGAAGTTTTATAAATAAAATTATGAATCTGTTCTAGTTTCATTCCTTAGTCCTACATCTTTCACTTCCCGCTTTTTAAATATTAAAGCCACAACTGAAATTAATAACAGTTCCATAAAGTTCAAAAAAACACCTTCAGACATTGACAAATCAATCAAAAATTGAATAAATTTTCAGAATTCAATGGATTTAAATTTGGAAATAAAAAGCTCCTGTTACTGAGAATCAAATAGTCTACGCATTACTTACAATTCTCATTTAATATCCAATTCCAAAAACACAAAAAAATAGTAATAAAGAAAGAAGGAAAGAAGAAAAAAATTAAATCAAAATTAGATCTCGTGGTTCAGACGTTCATCCCTCTTTTTTCAATATGTTAAATTATAAGTAACTAGATTGACTTTGACATGCCCACGTCATGCCTTCATGCCTTATTAGCAATAAAAAGAGTTTTTATATTTTGTGTCGGGTAAATATTTGATTTTCTAGCTTAACAAAAACTTCAATAATAATACCACAATCATAAATAAAGTTATTTTTCTTCATAAATGGATATCCATTGCAATTATATGTACGAAAGTTTGAGTTTGATGTTTACATACTGACTCATGCTGGTCATTTTCTCAATAAATTCCAATTGGATTATCATGATAAAAACTGGCGTGGCAATTGTACATCTGAAAATATTTGCTCATGAGCTTGTTTCTCACAATCTTTTTTTTGTGTTTTATTTCAATTGAATATACACCTCGAATTAAAATTAAATAATAGGTATATACACATACAAAAGGAGAAGAGAGAAACTGAGTTGTATTTTTAAGGTGGGGATAGACGATAAGCGAGTATGATTTTTCCTACGTTGAACTTATGAAGTGAATGTTGAGCGCTTTTTGATGCTGGTTGCAAAAAAAGGATTTATTAACTGATTTCTCAGTGTTTTATATTTGAGACTTTAATTCAATGTTATTATTTATAAGGTTTCAAAGGTTTAAATTTTAACTTTTCTTCGTTTTGTCTTTCAGGAAAGTAGTAAGCTTTGATGAATTTACTTTTCACACGTGTAGCAAATAAAATAAAAATAAAGCACGAAAACATAATTTGAACATTTAAAGTGCTTAATTTAATAACTTACAGTTTACTTTATAGTATTTAATTAAGTAAGCACAGGTTTTTGCTTCCTTTGAAAAACTATAATTAAATTCATGTCTTACAAATGAGTTAAATTATAAAAATGTACTGAAACTTTTACAAATTAAGAATAAAGATCTCAATTGTCAAATTGGTTCTGATATAGAGTTTGAAATTGTCATGATTGTCATTGCTTACCTTATGTCTATCAGAAATGCGACTTTTATAGCAATTTATCATCATACTTGTTGATTTTAAATGACTTTAAAAAGCTTACTAAGTTTGAAATTGTCAGAAAAAAAAAACTTAATCTATAAAAGACAGGAGCAGAAAGCAAAAATTGCAAGTATGCATACTTAAGTAAAATATATCTTGTTTGCTTAATCGTGATTGCTCTGCTTCAACGACCATTAAGATTCATTTTATAGATTTTTCATACCTTAAATTATTAGCAGTTAAGTGGAATAAAATAAAAAATGAAAAATTCGTGATATTTTTTTTGGTTGCATCTTAAACGTGATCAGCTCGTAATGTATTCATCAGAATATTTGTTTAATGACATTAAAAGTAGAAACAAAATAAATTTGTTCCTTAACTCGATGCTAAAATTAGATGAAAAAATCTAAATCAATCATTCCATTACTGAAAGGTTTTAAGTTTTTTAGACTCTAAATGAATGTGATTAATGAGAAAGAGAAAGGCCTTAAAGTGATAAGTTTCACACTGTCTGATATAAAAAGCAGGTACTCCTTTTGTTATATATAAACGATTAAGATTGTAGGAGGAGTTTTGATTCTATAGAAACTTCATCAAAAATAAAAAAAACATGGACAAAGCGCAAGTTCCACTTTTTTTACTCAACATTTACTGTCAATAAATTTTGCTTAAAATTATAATATGTGAAAATAATTTAAACATGAATATAAAATTAAAATAAATAAATGAGAAACAAAAAGAAAACATTATTTGATGCTTGGTTGTATGTGTCATAAACTTGAGGTGGGGGTAATGCTTTTTGTAGACTTGTCTGTGTATTATAAGAATTACGCTCTCGCACCAACACATCCAATCATGTAATGATAAAATGTTTGTCGTGAGTAAAATTTAAAGATTCGGAATTCATTTTAATATCATTCTTTATATCAACTGCTTGCAAGCGAACAAAAAAAAAATTTCTCGCTTCGTTTTTTTTTCCTTTTTTTCTGAAGTAAAAAAAACTTTCGGTCGTTCTCGATAAAAAAAAAAATATTTAACTAAGTTGACAAAAGCGCTGAGCCGAAACAAGAAGGCAAAAAAAAGTTTTTTAAGTCATTTCAATTAATTTTCACGAAGTTTCGTGATAGACAGTTGGAAATTAATTTTTTGCCTGTTGTTTGTTAACGTTGGAAGTGATAACAAAACGAGTTCTCAATTTGACGCGATTTAAATAAATAAACAAAATTCGCTTGTTAATTTAGTGATAAGAGGATAAATAGTGGAACATAATTAATTAAGGAATTTAGTGCTGTTTTGTTTTTGTGAATATTCAAATAGAAGATAAATAATTAATTAACAGAATGGATCGTGAGCATTTTTCAGACGATGATTCACCAATGGTAAGTTATATCTTTTTGTTGTCTTTCAAGCACGTTTCTATTTCATTTTCATTGTTTTTGCTGCATATTTACTTTCTTTCCTTCTTTCTTCGACTATATGCAGGAATTGTATAGAATTTGTTACCTAAAGTGATAATAAAATAATCCCTTAAATCTTCTATTCAAAAGAAGGTCTTCTGTCCCGTTATGTCTTTGATAAATTATTCTTGTGCCGCATATCATAAAACTTTTTCTAATAATTCTTTATTCACTTCCAAAAAAAAAAAATTATTATCCAGTCAAACTCAACACCACATTCAGAAGAGGACGACAAACATAGCGAAGACTTTCCACGATCACCACCAGCAAAATATTTAGACGAATCACCACCGCATGAAGAGCCAGATGCTTTCGCACAACAACAGCGTGAATTACTCGAGAGACTTAAGGAACAGTTTTCATCATTTCCATTTCATCATGCGTCCGCATTTCCCGGACTCGATCTTACCACATCAGATCAAAGAATAAAATCAGAGGCTCAAAATGAATTTCCCTTCTCATTTCCAACACCTCCGCCATCAAAAGACGAAGTTAAAATTTCATCGTCATCGAAAAAGAATGGAAGTAGTCAAAATAATAACAGCTGGAGTTACGAGGATCAATTCAAACAAGTGAGACAAGTAAGTCGAGATTTTTATATGTTAATTGTATGTTCGGCTTGACTGGGTTAGGGGTTCTTTGATGAAGCCGGGAATCAAGGAATTCTCATTTTATGATCACAAATTTATTTGATCAGAATCTTCAATTGCAAGTATCCTTAATACCTGATAATTGTCATTTAACCGGTAAAGACCTCAATGAGCCCCATAAAAATTAAATCTGAGTCTCTAGAACCTCTAGTCATTATCTCAAGCATACTGTCATATGGCGTCATAATAATTATATCTCTATCGCTCCTCATCTTTCAAAACGTACAAGAAAAGATCTTAAAAGCTACAAAATTTTTAATTAATTCCTCAAATATAAGAAGATTGTGTTTCTATGTCTTAAGTATTTTATTTCAAGGATAATGTGAGGGAGAACAAGAACAAGAAAAAGAATAAGAATGTTAAGGATAAGTCGAAGGAAATTTTTATTGATGCATCTTCCATAAAAATTCCATTTGTAAAAAGGACTGATTCCTTTTGTAACTATATGCATGCATCTACATATTTATGCAGACTAAAAACATGTGTTTCGCATTTTTCATGCATCCTTAAAAATGTCTTCATCTGCTTGCATGCATTGCAATCGATTGAATTTCTTTTTGAGGGTTGCTCTTGATGATGATATTTATGTCAGCATTAGGGAGAGTTTTATGGAAATTCAGAGGGCCTTTCATGGTCAGTTCTGTGCACTCAATGAATTCTCGTGATGTTCAATAATTAAAAACAAAGTTCTACTGAAAATATATAAAATTGAGAACGATCTTAATTAGGTTTGTTTCTGTGGATTATTAATGACTTGATTAGGGTGTGAAAATAGTATAGATGAATTGCAATTATGTGTGTACGTATGATGGGTATTTTTTTTCACAATCACAATTCATTTTAAAATTGATTATTAAGTTTCAAAGATGGAGTGCGTGTGAATTAAAACAATTGTTAATTTTTTGTAATTATCTTGCATTAATCTCATTCTATGATTGGAAATTTTTTAGTGTCGATGATTTGTTTCAATGATAAACCCCGTTATTGGAAATTTTCAGCTATGACTATCATGTGATTTTTCACATCAAATGAATCGTCTCTTTTGTTTTATTTTCACTCGAAATGATCGCATTGCACTTAAATTTTTTTCCATATTCACATAACTTTTTCATAGATTATTGCCAATAATAATGAACGACTTTCTTACGTGGACAAAATTACCACAAAACGAAATGTTTTTCATTAACTTCATTTTGAAATTGTCAATTAGAAAATCTCTATCTGTGCTTGTTCACATAGATATAACATCTATTTATGCTGCCTTTTTTTTTGCTAATTACATAAATACGCTTTCTAATTAATTTCACATGCAATCCATTTGCTAATAAACAAGAAATAAAAATAAGATTGTGCGTAAGTGGATCAATTTTCATTGCGATCGATATGCAATAGCAATTTACATCCCGTTTTCATGTATTTTATTTCATTTCCGTCCATTGGCACATATTAAATTAATTAATTTTCCTTCTCTTTCTCTTCTCGAGAGATTTGGAGCACAAGCGGTGTGAACTTAGTTGGATGTAATTTTGGATTTTCATGTGAATCCTCGATTGTTTAGCAAATTGACTCAAAAGTTTGAATTCACATTGAAAGTTCCGATCAATTCCAAATTTCAAACGAAAATTATCTCAAAAATGAATAAAAATCTTATATCAATATAAGATGTGCATTTGTGTTGATGCATATCAAAAGAGAGTGAGAACACACAAAGCAGTTGTCTGGTTGGTGAGCAAATAAGCAAGCAATCAAAAGAAAATGAAAATGAAAATTGTAGATTTTAATTGGTTTCGCTTGTGCTCATGTAATTAATGTATAACAGCAATGGAAGTTTATCTGCAGAGTCTAGTCATGTTTTGACTGGAAAATTGCAGGCTTAACTTAATCCATAAGAGATTAAAGTGTTGAGATAAATAAAGTTAAAATAAATAATAAAATAAAAGTGCTATGGAATTAATTATAATTATAATACATGTGTAATTCACTAATGAAATTAATTGAACATAATATTTAACGTCCGACAAGTTGTAGAATGATATGTATACATAACTAATTACAATTCATCACCTTTGCATCCTGCAGCTCAAAACTCTCGGCATTTGCACTGAACTGTGCACATAATTATTTTAATTTCATTCCAATTTCTCATTTTTTATAATAATTTTAAATAAAAAATTGTTCAATTCATTATAAGAAAAATATATTTAAATAATAATAATCATATATTGCGTGATGTTAATTCTTGATATTTCTTTGGCATTTCACGATATTATTATTGTTAGGCCTGGTGCATATAATAAAATAAGAGAAGAAAAATTGCAACTGAATTACTCATTCAACGGTAGCCGTAGCCGCGTTGAGCATTTCTTGAAGGCAACTTCACATCAAAAACTGATGCTCTCTCTCACTCACACGCTCGTGTATGCTGCTACTGCTTACTCGAACAAGTTCCTATGGTAAATTACGTGATAAGAGCGAATTATAAATTCTCAAGTCACAGGATGCATGGCCGATTAAAATTCTTTTTCGTTGCAAATTCCTTTCAATTTCTTTTTTCCTTCTCTTTTTTCACTTTTATCAGGGGTGTGCTTTCATGACACATTCTTATGTGAACGTATCCTCAATGGCTTTATATGCTCTTATCAACGAAAAGTTTAAAATTTTTCTAGATAAATTAAAAGAGACTATCTTCGATCATCGCATGGAATTCACTCGACAATATAAAAGATTCTACGGTGCTTCATGACAAATTCACGAATGAGTCCTAAATGATGAAGTTCTTCGAACAAAAAGATGGCTATCAGTAAGATACTTCAATAATTTTGTAGTTTGATGCTAATTTTAAGGTTAGAATTATTCATCTTCAACTATAGTCTTACTTCGGATTTATGATATCAGCATGCAACCCTGCAACCAATCAAACATGCAAAAAATCAAACTTTTGTTTTTTATCCGCGGTGATTATCGAAAGGAATCAATATAAATATATTTAAATTTTCCTTTTTAATCTTAAGCTCCATCAAATTGCTTGTTCTTGTTTTATAAAATTTGTTTTTCTTTATTATGAAATAAGTGAGGCTGAGTAGAGAGAGAGAAAAAAAAAACGTGAAATTTGATTAATTGACTTAATTATTTTGACGTAGCTGAGGAGAAAAAAAATAATATTTAAACTTTTTTCATTTCATTTCTTTAATCAATCTTATAAAATACAATTTTTTATATTTCTTCTCATGTTCTTTTACAGCTTTATGAAATTAATGACGATCCAAAGCGCAAAGAATTTTTAGATGATTTATTTACGTTCATGAAAGATCGAGGTAAGTAGAAGAAAAAGTATTAAAGTATTTTATTATTCAACATTCATTTGCGACTCACTTTACTCTATGGCATTGGTACTTAAGGTTTGTTCTGAGGTACATACATGACTGGGTGTTATTAGCGTGCGAATTATCGAGATTTTCAAAATATTTTGTTGAATTAAGCTTGTTTTGCTGCTTAAAGCTGAATTCAGGTGATCTTGAACTAAGCTGATAAAATTTTTGCTGAACTGATTCAAATTTACTCAGCAGTGCCAAGATTTTCGCATATTTCTGAAAAGTTTAAGCACTTCTGCCTCATGTCTCACTGTGGCGATGATCAGAGGGCATTTATCTTCCTATATTGTTTGTAAAATAACGATCATTATAATCAACAACATCAAAATGATGAAGAAAGAAGAGATTCGTTTGACAAATTAATTTAAAATCACGTTTGCTATTAATTATAAAGCAATTAAATGAAGATCTATGGTAATAAAATGTTCTAAGTCCCTAACATAAATTCCATCCAAAGAAATTCATCGTTTTTATAAGCGCATCAATTAATTTTATCATCAATTAAATTCTTTCGAAGATTTTTGAGGCAAAGAAGAAATTTACAGTAGAAAAAATATAGATTTAGACTCAGTCAAATAATGTTGATGGAACCCGCGGTTCACCACAGAATTCATCATCATCATCAATTCTTATTCTATATTCCCATTAAAAATTATGTAGATTGAAAAACACATTTTTGATGATCGTAAAAACATCACATTCTATCGTCTCATATATGAGAGACGAGACTAGTTTTTATGTGTATATTCCTCATCAAAGTGATGATTCTCACACGCGATGTCGATTAGATGTTCACGTTCGTCTGATGTTTGATAATAAATTATGGTAAAATTTCTCTCCATCTTACTCACTCGCTTATTTTTTGGCTGTTGGAGTAAAGAGTTAAGAATTCATTCTTATTAGTTTGTGAATGAGCTATTTTTATGGATTTTTAAGGCAATAATCGAAATCATGAGAAAATTTATGCGATATTATATTTAATTAATACTGAAAATGATCATTATATGTCTTTGGATATGGATTAGATTCGATTTTCTCATGGTCTGGTGCAAAAATATACACTCATTTGAATTTTATTGATCGGATTTAGATATAAAATCATTAATTAGGTAGCTACTGCTAACAATCTAATGAAATGGAAATCAAAATCATAACACATCTGATTTGATAAGAATGCATAAATTATTTCTTATTTTTGAATTCACAACAACAAGTCATAAATCTCCAACTTAATCTTTTTTGACGTTTGAGACGTGTGTTGTGACTTGAAGCTTTCAGATTTGTCTATAACATACAATTGAGATTGAACGGATTTCAGATAGAAAGGAATTTTTTGCGAGCTAAATTGGATCTAGTCTTGCTGTGGGAAAATATTGTGAGAAAAATTGATTTCAATGTCATTTGAACTTAATGGGATGTCCACACATAAAGACTGTCTTCTTATAAATTTAGTCATTTTTTTCTAGATTCATGTCTAAGTTATACCTCAGGATACCTAAAAATTGAACCTCAATAGGACCCTAAATTAAGGACGTCATAACTCTAAGACTCTCAAGTGCTCTTCTGCTTAGTATTGAGTATTTCATTTGCAAATTTTTTTATTACTCATTGATTTTCTCTTTCATTTGTGTACCTTTATTTACGAATTTTTTGATGTCCCCCATGAGTAAAATTTTGCATAATGAGATTACATAATATCCCCAACAGAAGTACGCACATTAAAGAGTTATGATAAGAAAAATTCGACACACAATAAACACTTAATTATTTTAATGAACAATTTTTCACTAAAACCTTCAATCATTCATCATCATGCGAGAGCAAAATAAGAGGATATAATAAAAATAGAATAAACATTAAAGCAATGAAGTCAAAAAAAGTGACGTGTGACACAAAAAAATATAATATTTGATTTGAAAATAAAGAGCAATCAATGTCGCACTATTTTCGACAATTGAACGTTATAGCCACGTTTTCTTCATCGTTTAGAAATATTTTCTACTTTTTTCCTCTTCCACATTTCTTTATGTACAAACAAGAAATATGAAAAAAAATAAGCAAAGCTCACATCTCTTTGTGAACAAGTCATTAAACGTTAATTGATTTCGAATTTGTGTGTGAAAAATGTCTGCAGAGGAAGAACAATTCATTTATTTTGCTGTGAGAGTTTAGATGATGATTTATTGGATATTAGATCACACTTTTTTTTCATAAATTGATCAACGCAAAGTTCGCAGAGTTTAAAGACCGCTCACTTACATTAAAAAAAGAATGAATTTATGAGAATTTAACATTATTTAACGCTCAAGACTTATATGTAAGCCATTAATGAGTCATTATGGGATTAAATCTAACCTACAAATTACAAATTGTATGATTATGTTTTACAATTGTAATCTTTAAGTCATTATTTATTATATGTACATACGAATGAACTCTATAGACTATATAGGAAAATCGGTATCATAGATATACAATATGAATAATTTTCTATTCACAAAACGAACTGACAAATTGCTTTTTTATTCCAATTATTTTATACTCTCTGTCGGTTCGGTCTCTATTCAATTATTTATGTTATATACCGTGCGTGATGTGTATTATGATGATGATATAAATGATCTTTAACGACTAAATCATCTTACGTTTCCATCCAATATGAATTACAATTAATTGTGTCGCTAGCTTATGATAAATTAGTGGTAATGTCATAATTCTCATATGCCTCACTTGTGTATGTATATGATGCTTTTATTTCTCATTTATTTGAAGAAATGAATGTGGATCAGGTTTATGTCAACTTGGGACAGAAGAAAAATCTGGAAATTTTAAAATTTCATCTTAAAAGAGCCATTAAATTGTTAAAAATGAGATCCAATTTATCATTTATGAATGTTGAAAGGAATAAATTTTTTATTTCTTAGATTTTAATTTTCATTCATTTTTCTTTAATAATTAATTCAGGAACACCAATCAACCGACTTCCCATCATGGCAAAATCTGTATTGGATCTATATGAATTATACAAGCTTGTAATTGCACGCGGTGGTCTTGTTAATGTTATCAACAAAAAACTTTGGCAGGAAATTATCAAAGATTTAAATTTACCATCAAGTATAACAAGTGCTGCTTTCACTTTACGCACACAATACACAAAATATTTATATCCATATGAGTGTGAAAAATATAATCTATCATCGGATTCGGAACTGCAAGCTGCTATTGAGAATAATAAGCGTGACGGTAGTCGTCGATCAACATCAAATTACAATCAGTTCAGTCCACAATCGCCACAAACTCCTCATCATCAGCAGCTTCAAATGGTAAGTCACACTTATTTGCTTTTCTAAAGTCTTCGATAGTTCTAAGCTCATAGCTTCTAAATTCAAATTTCAAACAAAATCACTCATTCAACTGATTTATCCTGAAAACAGGCAATGGCATCAACACTAGCGGCAACCGCAAGCGCAAATGGAGGACTTAATTTATCAGGAAATAGTAATAGTAATCAATCGAATGATTTACCTGGCAATCAACAGCTCAACGAAATGCAATTGGCACAGCAGCGATTTATGATGATGATGTTTCTATATAATCAATTCATGCAAGCGCAAGGTCAATCAACATGAACTGCAAGTCGTTTATTTTGAAGAGAAATTTAATATATAAATTATAAAACTTTTGATTTTGATGGCCAAAAATTTTTTTAAAGAAATTTCTAAATACCTTAATACATATTATTATAATTAAGAACTAAGAAGCAGAAGAAGATGAGTAGTAAAAATTATTTCATGACAAAATTGTGCAAAAAAAAGTATGAAGTTTCATGTAAAGAATGATGTTAATATAGATTTAGTGAGGGATGTAATTTTTCTTCTCTTATTTTTTGCTATTTAGAGCTTTTAATGACAAAAAAATTGAAGGAAATTTTAGATGTGTAACGAATGCATTTCTTATTCTCTAGAAAAATTTTCATTTTGTTGATGAAATGATTTGAATTTCTATTATTATAATTTTTTTGATTTTTGTTAACCTCAAAAATTGTAGATAAAAATGTTAATTCAATTTTCTCTCTATTGTTTATTTCATTGAGGACTTTTCTATTGAATTGAGTCAAAGGTTTAGAATAAAGAATTTTGAAAAATTAGAAAAAATTTTGAAGTTTAACAATAAAAGATGCAGAAATTTTAAAAGACGCAAATTTTTTTTTGGATGAAAATGCAAAATAAAATGCAATAAATTTGAGTGATGCAAAATTATAAAAAAAAGATGCAAACTTTTTTGAAGATATGGAAAAAGATGCGAAAATTTCTTCATCATATAACAATTTTGAATTCAAGAAAAAAATTGTGAGAAGTCCAAAAAAATTTAAAAAACCTCTTTAACTTTCTTTTTATTGATTAAAACAGTAGATGCTTAAAAATTTTATGTGATAATAATTTGCAAGGAAAAAAATCAATTTATCGAAGAAAAAAAAATTAGAAGAAATTAAAGTTTTCTTTATAGACAGAGAAACAAAACAGAAAAATATACACAAAAAATAAAGGAAATGAGTATTGAAAAAGATTTTAGAAATTTAAGAAATTTGCCTTTCAATTCTTTTCTTTTTTTTGGAGTCATTTCAAAGCAGTCACAGGCATTTAATATTTATGGTGAAGAGTCGAATTTCAATAGTTATCGATTGTCGTTGAAATGACTGGCTTCCTTCATTGCAACAAAAATGTATAAAAATATGTTAGAAAGTTGCATATGAATTATCGTATCCATTAAATCGTCCAGTCGCCCTACATTATTATTATTACAGTAATTTGTGAAGAAAATAATAAGGAACATGAGAAAAATAAGTCTGAAAAATCTGTTTGCCATATGGATTTATTTCAGGCTTGTAAGTATCATAATTTTGAGAATGGTAAGTAAAAATAAAAAAATTCAAGGCCGAAGATATTTTTATTCCTTTTTTTTTTGTTGTCTGTCTATCTACATGAATGGACATAGAGACAAGCAAAATCATCAAGAAATGTTGTTTTTATTATTTTTTATTTTCTAAAACAGAACTTAAAATGCAATAAATTACAAAAATAATTTTATAGACCTGAAAATGGAAACATAACAAAATAAAGAAAAATTATGTAAATTGAACGCTCAATTCTGTCTCAGCCAATCATAATCGTTGGATATAATCAAGAAATTCCAAAAGTGGGGAAATTGTTTCTCTTCTCAAAAATGTTTGTAGAGTTTTTTTTGCATTATTTCTATAAACAAGTGAGTATCAAGCTTTTTTTTTATCTACGCTCCGTGCATGTGTAGAAGTTTTCATCTTCTCTTTTATGCATTCGTTCTTATTTTATTGTTAAATTGCTACTAAAAATTGTTTTTGTGCGTGATTTTTTTACTTTATAAACTTTTCGGGATCTTAATTTGCATTTAAATAATTTTTGGATAGAAAATACCGAAATGAAACATTCACAAATTTTTTTCGTGCCAAAAACAAGGTCTAATAGCACTTTCCTACAAGAAATATTCAACAACTTAAGATTCAATCTAGCAGTAATATTTGATTAATAATATATTCAACAGAAGTTTTCTAACCTCTGTACGATAGATATGAGGAGATGAACAATAAACAAATAAGTTTGATGAAAGTAAACAACAAAACAGAAATTATGAAAATTTATTTTATCAAAAAATGTGGTAGAGAATAATAAAAGAAACTACTGAATAATTCAAACAAATTCAACACGTTGATTTTGAATGAAATTCAAATTTTTTTCTTCATCTCGAAAGTCAAACAATTGAGCATGCCTTAATGGAAGTATTTTACTTCTTTTTTGACTACAATATAATATTATATTCATTTTTATTGATAGAGAGTCATCATTATCAAGTTTTTGTGAAACACTAGCACGCTTTGGATGTATCTTGGTTCTTGATATTAGAACGAGGGGTTTTCGATGTCGAGATCTAGACCGATAACTTGCTGAATACAGCTGAACTTGTTGAATAAAGCTGAACTTGTGGAATACAGCTGAACTTCCTGTATATAACTGAACTTGCTGAATACAGCTGAACTTGTTGAACAAAGCTGAACTTGTTGAATAAAGCTGAACGTATTAAATACAGCTGAACTTGTTGAATAAAACTGAACTTGCTGATTAAAACTGAATTTACTGAATATAGCTGAACTTGCTGAATACAGCTGAACTTGTTGAATACAGCTGAGTTTGCTGAATACAGCTGAACTTGTTGAATAAAGCTGATAATGTTAAAGTTGCTGAATGTGATAAAATGTGTATATATTTATTTACAAAAAGCGTTCTTCTCTGAATGACTTTAATCTGAGTATCTACAACTTGATGCCTCCTTCATGCAATCGTCGTTGTCATCATCATCATCAGAGGAAAGATTGTTGATTTTTTTGTATGTCGTGTTAATTGTAAATCAAAACATTACTTCACTTTATATCTCATATTTCTTATATAAGTATGTATATCTTTTTATATTATTTTCATATCCAACCTTTTTCCGTCAGAGGATGGAAAGAAGAAGTAGAAAAAAAAATTAATGAACATAAACTTATATTATATTGAATAATAAAAACAGTTATTGTTGTGTGAGGTGGCACTTTATTTTATGTCAATGACATAAGAAAAGAGAGTCTAACTTGCCCAAAAAATATGAAAATTAATTTTATTTTAGCATTGTTAGTTGCCACTTATCCACACTACTGAATCATTAACTATAGTTAATAAATAATAAATTCATAAATTATGAAGGCGCATAAGTTGAATAAATTTCCTTATATTCAAATACAGCAGTATTAAAATGGTGTGTTTGGTAGTGAAGACAATTGAAATTAATTTTGCTTATGTGCGCATAAGCGACTAATATTATTCTCCAGCTTGCTTACAGATATTTTTTATATTAATATTATAAGTTGATGATGGTGTTACCCAGCTTTTTTTTTTTTTTTTATTTACATTTAAATTTAAGTATGTACAAAGTTTCTATACATTTTGTTGCTTTTTGTTTTAAGGTTTCAGGCATTCAATTTGCCTTTTGTCTCTTAATTTTGATTTCATTTACGGATTTTACTTTCTTTTGTATTTCATTTGATTTATTCGGTGTTTTGAGATGCAAGACGACTGTTGAAGTTCGCTTGCAACTTTCCGACGTAGTCTTCGATGGACGGTATTTTCGCTTCTGTATGAAGATCGGTGATCCTTTCATATCTTGTTTTATTGAGAACAATTCTCAAGAATTTGTTTTGCAGTACTTGAAGTTTTTGAAGATGGGTTTTTGCCATGCTTCCAAACGCTGGACAACCATATGTGAATATTGGTCTGATGGCTAGCTTGTAGATGAGAAGTTTGTTTCGTACGTCGAGTTGTGAGTTCCTGCTGATGAGCGGATAAAGCTGTCTTAATGCGGTGTGAGCCCTATTGGTCACATACTCCACATGCGGCTTTAATGTCACTCTCTTGTCGATCACCATTCCCAGATATTTAGCTTCTGTTTCCCATTTGATGTTTTCGTTGAGAAATTTGATGTTATTTCCTGGTAGTTGCCTGGAGTGCCTGTTTGTGATGAATAAGGCTTGAGTCTTCTGTTTGTTGAGGTTGATCTTCCATTTGTTCATGTATTGTTGAACTTTTCTTCCTGTGTGCTGTAGATGTGTCACAATATCGGCCGAGTTCTCTGCAGAATGATACAGTGCTGTATCATCTGCGAAAAGACCGATGTTGTTGGTTGTCTCTCTTACAACATCATACGTGAAGATGTTGTAGAGAGTTGGTGAAAGCACTGCTCCTTGTGGCACTCCGAATTTGATTACCTTGATTTCTGAGAACTGACCTTTAATAAAAACTGCGAAAGATCTTTCACTGAGGAAAGATCTTACAGTTTTTATAAGTGGCAGTGGAAATCTCAGTTTGAGCATTTTGTACAAGAGTCCGTTATGCCAGACTCTGTCAAATGCTTTTTCTACATCCAGGAAGATCATGCCTGTTGACTTTTTGTTGTTTAAGTTTTCTTTTGCTGATTTGATCACTTTGATGAGCTGGTGAGATGTTGATCTTCCAGTCCGGAAGCCGCACTGCTGGTTTGGGATGATGTTGTTATCCTCAAGATGATCGTTGATTCTATTCAGTAATACTCTCTCCAGTATTTTGCTTATTGAGCTGAGTAGACTTATTGGCCTGTAGCTGCTTAGCTCATTTGCTGGTTTTCCAGGTTTTGGAATAGGAATCACTTTTGCATGTTTCCAAACTTTGGGGAAGTGGTTGAGTTTCAGACACGAATTGATGATGAATTTCAAGTATTCGAAACCTTTTTCAGGAAGATTTTTGATGAGTATGTTGTTGACTTCATCTAGTCCCGGAGCTTTTGGATTTTTCAGATTTCTTATGATGCTCACGATTTCGTTTACATCTGTTAGTTCTGGATTCTCATCATTGTCTTGTTCCAATGCTTCTTTGACTGTGTTGTTTACTTCCTGTGTATGTTGTGGATCGTTTTGTTCCAGAGGATTTTCGTGAGCTTCGCGAAAATACTCGCTGAGTACGCTGGCTTTTTCTTTGTTGGTGATGAACGTTTTACCCAGATTTGTCAATGGAGGCATTGTTTTTGAACCTTTTTTGCAAAATTTTGCTATTCTCCAAACTGTTTGGTTTGACGGTTGAATCTCTGAGAGACGCTTATTCCAGTTTTTGTTTTTGAGTTCTTTAATTTTCTCATTGATGACTCTCTGCAGATAATTCAATTCAGATTTGAGTTGATTATCTCTGCTTCTCTGCCATCTTCGACGAAGACTCCTTTTTGTGTTGATTAGATCTTTAATCTCCGGTGTGAGTTTAGTTGATTCGAACTTGATCTTTTTCATTTTTACACTTGAGTTCCTCGCTTCCATGATGAGTTCAGAGAGAATCTTAATGTGATTCTCGATCTCATCTGTTGTATTGCAAGAATTTTCTCCAATGTTGTCTTCAATGCGGCGTGAAATTTGTGCTTTGAACTTTTTCCAGTTTGCGTTTTTGTAGTCATATCTGTAGACTGTATTTTCAGTTCTGTCGATTTTTGATGTTTTGATTTGGAAATACACAGCGCAGTGATCACTCATTGCCTCTGTGCATTGAAGTTCTGTTGTTTCGAGGTTGGAATTCGAGAGCATCAGGTCAATTGTTGACACTGATTTGTTTCGATCTTCTGGGTAGTACGTTGGCGAGTCAGGAAAGTAGATCATGAACTCTCCTGACATTTCCTGAAGAATATTTCCTGATTTATTTGCAACGTTGCAGTTCCATTCTCGATGTTTTGCATTGAAGTCTCCACAGATGTAGTAATTTCCTCTCAGATTTGTTATTTTGTTGATGTCATCTCTCAGATGTAGATCTATTTCCCCTCCTTTGCTTCCTCCTGGGAGATAGACTGAGAGGATGTGACAACTATCCGTGTCATTGATGAAGACTTTGATTCCAATGCATTCCATTAGTTTTGTGTTGTAGCTTGGTTGAAGCTGATGTTTTAGATTTCTTTTGACGATGATTGCAACACCACCCTTTGGTCTATCCACGCGATCCAATCGATGAATTACGTAGTCTGGATGCGAGTCAATTTTTGAGTTTGGTTTTAGGAATGTTTCTGAGATGCAAGCAACATCGACGTTTTGCTTGCTTAGGTAGTCGAGAAATGCTAACATTTTGTCAGTGAGGCCATTAGCATTCCAGTAGAGGACGTTGATACTTTGTTGTCTACAATCCATTATTGTATGCGGTGTTTTTGGCACTTGAGCCGATTGCTTGGAGTATTTCGTCGATGAACTCTGGATTTTTGGCGATTAATTTGAGAAGCTCGCTGATAAGGTACTTGCACTTTGATTCCTCTATTTCTGAGATGTTTTTATCTCTTGTGCTGGTGCTTTGAGCTTGTTGATTAGTTGTTATGTTTCGATTCACTACCTCAACACTGAATGAAGGTTCTGGGAAGACTTCATTCGAGGTCTGACTTGTTGCACTGATGTCTTCTGAGTCCATAAGCTCAACATCTTGCTTTGGTTTTTGATGTTGATTGTTATTAATGCGCTCGTTTTGCTTTTTTCTTTGATTCTTTTTCCAATGTTTTCCTCTTTCTTTATTGTTTTGTTGGTTGTTCAAGTTATTTTTATTTCCCTGATTTGAGGGTTTGTGATTTGGAGGAGGATTTGTGTTCCTTGGTTTGTGGTTGACTGGAACTTGTTTTTGATGAACAGGCTTTTGTGTACCAGATGTTGATGGTTCCATATACTCCTTTCTCCACTGAGGTTTTGGCGCATGTTGGACGTTTCTGGTTGATCTCTCAGGACGATGCGGTGTTGGAGGATTGTTTCTCCGTTGTCCATATGAATAATGGCCTGCTGTTTTGTTTTGATTTTGGTTGTTTCCATTCTGTGATTTTGATTTCCATTTTTCAATTATTTCTTGTCTGGTTTTACAACCTGTGAAAATTGCTGTATGTTTTTCACCGCAGAAGAAACATTTGAGTTTTCCGAGTGGAACCTTGTTGGTCTCTTTCGATATGTACTGGCACGTTTTTGAGTCATGTTGCTCAGAGCATCTGAAGCAAACGGACGGTTTGTTACAACCGTTTTGTCCATGACCAAACTGCAGACATTTCGAACATTGAGATGGTCCAGCTTGTCTATTTTTGTAGTCAGCCCATTTAATTTTGAAACTGCTGACAATTTTGATTTTTCTGAGGAATTCCAGGAAATTTCCACCTTGTTCTACATCTTTTTTGAAGTACACGAGGTAGTTCTGGTCGTCGTCTTGTTCGTGTCTTTTGTGTTTCATTGTCATTTTGACAATTTTTACTGGTGTGATTTTTACGGTTTGAAGTTCCTTCTCCAACTCACTGATTTCCATATCTGGGAGTCCATAGAGTACGTACTTCTTCAGTGGTTCTTGGCTGGAGTATGTGTGGAAGTGATGCTTTTTGTCTTTGAGTAGTTGGATGAATTTCTCGTAGTAATCCCAACTCTCCGTTGTTACCGTTTTTGTTCCTTGTTTGCCCTTTTTGGTCTCAATTAAGAAACTTCCAGGTTGATTGTTTATTTCATTCGTCAATCTCTTGATTTCACCAGCTCCTCCTGTGCTGATGACAATTGGAGGTGGTTTTGATTTTTGTTGAGATTTGTTGTTGTTGCTTTCCGTGTTTACGGAAATTGTCTTTTGTTGCTCTGATGTTTTGCTGTTTTCTCCCCAGTACGAAGAAGTTGTCGATCTTTTTTTCTCCTGTTCTGGTGAACCAAATAGATACGGTACTCCAGAAGACGAAGCTTTCTTCACTGGTGGGAGTACGAACAGTGGTTTGTTCCCATCTTTTGGTTTGCTTTCGTTTGCTACTCTTTTTAAAAGAGCGTTGGGAACTATCACTTCTCGAGGGCGTTTTTCTGCTTTACTTGCTTCATTGAGAAACTTCTTTATTGATATTTGTTTTTTTGGTTTGAGATTTGTCATCTCAATGTCGGCTGCTTGTGAAACATCTTCACTGAAAATTTCCTCAATATTGAGAATTGTCACTGAAGATGAATGTTGTTGTTGAGAACTATTAAGTCCATGCTGATTTTGAGAAAGATTTTCTTCGTTGTTGGTAGTTTTTGGTGATGCTACCATTTTGATGTTTTGAGAATCAAACTGAGATTTTGAAACTTTTTGCAAACAAAAAGCTTCTCAGGTAGTCTCTGTTTTGTTTCTTTTGAGATTTTTGAATAATTTGCGGAGCGATTTGTAAACACGTCTGTTCACGTTGAGATCTAGTTTGCAACTGTGGTGTTACCCAGCATGTGTCGATTCAAACAGTAGGTGACTTGTTTTTCGGTATTGTTATGTTTGTCTACATGTGCCACACACATAATAACTTTTTCATAAAAAAGGAATTAATTTTCTCTTTCATAGCGCATTTTTGGACAATTTCAACTGTAAATTTGACATGAAAGTAAGCAAAATTTTAACGGTTTTTTAAAAATTTCTTATTCATAAACTAAATCAATAACAAAGTCAAACTGCAGAATAAAGTGCATCAGTACATGAAAAGAACTTGAGATGAGTAAGAAGAAGAAAAAGAGTGGAGACATTGATAGCATTCTTTAAATTGCTAATGCACACTTGCTATTACTCGTGAGTAGACATGCTGCCTTCACTTATATTTACTGTTAAAATGCTTTTTCTTCTTCTTCATTTCTCGACAAAAAAAAAAGTATAAACAAAAACAGTTGGTGGATTCATGTACTAAATGTACATAGACCGAGTCAGTAAATAAGACGAGTTCAAGTTCATTGGAGTTAAAAATAGTTTTTAAACACATAAATTTTGTATATAAACATATTATATAACTTTTTTTTAACTGTACATAAAGGAGTAAGACCCGCAATATTAGCTTGCTGTTTTGTGACTCACAGCGGCGTGTAAAAATCATGATTTATGCGCTTTCATTAAGTGATTTTTAAGAAAGAAAAAATAGTGAAGAAGAACCTTTTTATTACTACAGTAGTAAATGTCTAAACTGGCGAACGAGACAGGGTCGGTGAAAAATTGCAAAAAAAAATTTGCTAATTTAAAAAATACAAAGAACTCGACTTTTGAATGAAAAGGAAAAGTATTTTTTTTGTAAAGCTACTCAGCCGGTAAATTGTCATAAAGCATAAAGTATTAACGGTGAGTTAAACATCTGTGAAATCAAGTGATAACTAGGCACTTGTCGTGAGACCTCACGTCTCGTGGAAGCTAAGCTCTATATATTACCGACTTAAGTACATCATATCCTGACCACGTCTTATCACTTCTAGTTTCGTGCATGCTTCGAAAAAATACCAAAAAAATTAAATTAAAGACACCGTTATATTCTAATGAAGATAATAGCACAATATATTCCTAGAAGAACTTAAATTCATTAGCAAAAATTATTTAAGAAAAAAAAAATGCCAGAAATATTTTCGGAGAAGGTATTCACAGTTAAATTGGAGATAAAGTTGACGTTCATTAAATATTTTTTTGGTCAGGGGCAAAGAACGATGAAGAAGTGAACTAAATTAATAGAAATATGAGCATGGCAATAAGCAGCACAGATGATCTCAATAAAATAGAAGAAGTAGCCTCAAGCATTCTTGATGAAATAATCAGCAACTCATTTCAATTAATTGAGGATAAATACTACAAACTCAAATGTGTGGAAATTTTTTATGGACTAATGATGAGAGGATTGTACATGCAGCTTCCTTATGGTGACTTTACAGAGCAGATTAATGACATTTCATCACAAATTTATCATTCATAATCGATGATCAAAAAGTACTCAAAACAAATGTTTGCATTAGATCTTGACGAAAAGCAATGTGACACTTGAAACCGTTATTAAGCATACATCCACAGACTTATTATTTTAATTACTCTTATTGTGATTCATTTTATGTTGGATGTACAAGCTCGTTTTCTTATAAATTATTTAAAATATTTTTTTGGACTTAACCAGAGGGGAGAAGAAAGGTAAAGAAAAATTCAAGAGAAATATCACACATCAAGACGTGATATTGAAAGAAGAAATCAAAACACTTGTAAGAAGATCGGAGCACAGAAAAACAAAAGGGGATATGGTATAAAAAAGAGAGAATTTATTTCAATATTTGCTTATAAAATATGAAATCAAGTCTCGAAAAAAAAATATCCCGAGCG
Source organism: Chironomus riparius (assembly GCA_917627325.4). Classification (NCBI taxonomy): domain Eukaryota; kingdom Metazoa; phylum Arthropoda; class Insecta; order Diptera; family Chironomidae; genus Chironomus; species Chironomus riparius. The sequence continues at coordinate 59,288,037 of OU895877.1, forward strand.
ACATTCAACAGCCTTATTGCAGCCATTCGACGGTCACAAGGCAGTGCCTACTGCCAACTGCCTTGAGTCAAGGCGAATCAATAATCACCATACGACTGCCTTATCGCCTTGATGGCAACTCCTGACCTCCATATTTCCGCGCGCAAGGCTATCTTGAAACTGCCACCGACTTCTGACTGACTTGCCTTGTAATCGCCTAGATGTTGACGAGGTGGTGCTTACAAGGCAGTTATTATGGCAGCAAAAGACTGTTATAATTCTGTTATAATTTTTGATTTTTTTGAAAATTAAATGCTCGTTAGCTCATTTGGTTTTGTACTATAATTAATAAGGAAATGAGATTCAAAAGTTTAAGTCTTATCACGACTTAAGTCTTGATAGGAGCACGAATCAGTGAAAGTGCCATGCCACAAAAGATATTATTTAAAATATCTTAGGAAAAGTATGGAAACATTTCTTCGACTTATATTAGTCATTTCTGATTTTACTTGTGAAGTATGTTGCGACAATGCTGAAATGGGTGGCAGTCATATGACAGCCTTGTAACTGCCTGAGCAAGGCAGAAATTTTAGCAAAAAACATTTGTTTTGGTGGCAGTCGTATGGTAGCCACAAGGCAATGTAGTATAAGGCAGTGCCTTGAAATCGACTTGTTCAAGGCAAGGCAGTTTGGAGGCAATCACACAACTGCCATCGCCACAAATTGTCGCTCGGGTATATATGAAATAAATAATAAATGTAGGCACATATAGGTATTTAATACCAAAGAAATTAATTTTGAATACACGAAAGAAAATATTAAAGATTTTGTTTAAATAAAACAACACATAAAAAATTTACATATTTTAATATTAAATAAAAGAAAAACTGGTATAGAAGGCACATCTATCTGTGATTTAGAAGCACATTTTCTGGGTTCTGGCTTATAACAATGATTTCAATTTATAGCAGCTTTTTAAAATTCAAAAAATTTCTCTACATTCTGATAGAAATTTCAAAATTTTTATAATCGTTAAACATCAAATTTTATATCGTTTTCATGATGCCTGGTCAAAGTGATTCATCTATACTCCAATATCAGATATTTACGCATCAAAAAAAGTGAGAAGGATGGAGCGAGAGAAGCAAAAGAATGAATTCGATAAATAAATAAATATTAAACCTGTGTCTGGACTGAAATTGATTATTAAAACTACAAATAAAACGAAATTAAGATTCGTATATCTATACATTAAAATTTTCTTTCTTTCTCTCCTTTGAGATCTCAACAAGAATTCATCTTGAACGTTATTTATGTTCCTCATAGCTGATGAAGTAATTTAAATGATGAGTAATGAATGTCATCATAAGAAGTAATCATTTTGGCTGATTTAATTAATTAATCAGATTTACATGGAAGGAATATCATGTTCAGGCTTTAGCTTACGTGTGCATTTATTTTGTCGCTAATCAATTGCTTTTGTAAATAATAAAATATTATTGGTTATAAATAATAAAGTCAATATTCTAATAATAAGGTCAATAGCTTTGACGTAAGAAATGGGACATTTCCTGTCTAATCGACATTTTTGGTGTGAAAAACATCATTAAGAACACCTCAAATGTACTAAAGTGATTCAAAATTTATTTGCATCCAAGATCCTTTAAACTGACTTTCGATTTTACAGTGTGTTCCTCTTCCTTTAAAAATGTACTCTGTATAAACCTAATAATAGCATCTTAACTTCAGAACCATCTATGCCTACTTCCAAAGATGATTAAGTTTATTTAATCTCAAAATTATCATCAACATTTAAAAAATTCCTCTTCCATTAAATCTTGTGCTCGTTACATTACGTTATAAAATCGCTAATGAAGTGCTTATAGACAAAGCTATTAAACCTTTTAAGATGATGATTTAATAAGCTGACGAAAATAAGATGTCACCTGAGAGATAAAAATATAATTTAAGAGATATGAAGCATGTGGTCAAACACACAGAAATGTAAACAGCATGATTTTCAAATATATTTAATTATGAGTCATGGAACGAAAATATTGAAATCACATAGAACTAACAAAAAATTTATCTCCCACATCATCAAGTAATTCAAGAATATAAATTCATCATTTTCATTCGAATCACTTGAAGATTTAAATAAAGAAGACAAAATTAATTGCGACCAAAGAAATCAGTAGTCAAAACATCGCACGTCAAAGATTAAATAAACACTTCATTCTCGATTACGTGATCAGCAGTGAATGATATCTTCTCTCTATTTTTTAATGAATTAATTGTGTTTTGATTAACACTGACTAATTGTTTATTTAATTTTTTATCTTCAGGCTCATGTAGTTTCCTCTCCTACCTAATTTATTCACATTCTTATATTATTATTTTTATTAAATGCTTTTCTGCTGTTAAAATAAAATATATCTATGAAATCATGGTGACTGATTGCAGGCAAGATTTTTTTTCTGTTTTTTCCACAAAAAAAGATTTCGTTTTATATTAAAAGCAGTGTCTTAAAATGCTCACTGTATTTTCAGCTGTGGATAAAAATTAAATGAATTAATTTCCCTCAGTCATTTCATCATATTCACACCAAATTGTGCTATCCAGATGTAATCACTATGCAGAGGATGAACAAATTCACATTAACCTTAACCTTTACATTAAACTTCTTAAGACAAGACCGAGAATCTTGAAATTCAATTCAAAATATCAGCGGAATCTGCTGTGTGAATATGATTACACCAGCTTGCTCACTAGTTTTTTGATATATTTTTTCTATAGAAATGAAAATAAACTTTCGTTGATGCGTTAAACAGGAGGATTTTTGATATAGAACTGAATATTCATTTTCCCTTCTTTTTTATTAGCTTGACTCTTTCCTTTCCACTTTGAACGATTAAAACATTAATTAAATACGATTATGTGGGATATTTTAAGAGTTCATAAGTCAGTATATCCTGACTGTTTGTCTTTCTTGTGAGTTTTGCTACTTAGTAGGGTTCTGTTTTGACTTTTTGTTATTATCTTTTGATTATTTAATAATTTTACAAGAATAGTGAGATGATTTGTTGTATTTGGTGAGCTCAACTAAGTTTTGATCTTTCAATCTAAGTCTAATGAATATGTTGTGTCATTCTACCTTAACTTTATGTGCTGAATTCAGCAAAATTAACTGAATATGTTAAATCAACATGATAAAATCAAGTTCAACATTTTTAATCAATTCAGCAATACAAAATTATATTCAGCAGATTCAACTTAGAGCTTCATTTAATCTCATAAATAATGCGCTCAAAATTCCAACCACAACCACAGAAACTTCCCAACTCTAATTTGTTACTAATTTCCCTACAAAAAACACAACGAATCTCGAGAAAATCTTAATTAATGTGACTCAGATGCTCCTGCTTATTGATATCGATATATATTTCTCTCACTTCAATTATCACAACATGATTTTGGTTGTTGATTTTATTATTGAATTAATCATGATTCTCTTGAACTAAAATGTCATGAAATGAATATTTTTGTTTTGCTGAATCAAGAAAGAAGGCAAAACAAGAGAAAAAAAGCAGTAGATAAATGATGACTTGTAGGAGGTTCACAACTGGAAGGAATTTAAAAGAAGATCTTCATCATCAAACATCATCGTCGTTTAATTTTAAATGTCTGTGTATAGATCATTGATTTACATAAAAATACAACATTTTTTGGAGACACGGAGCGCTTTGTCAAATGTTTTCTTTACCAATTAATCAACGCCATTCTTCTTTAAATGTGTCTAATTTTATTTCTTTTCTTATGTCTACAGTTTCTTTTGATTCATGCGGCCGGAATAAAAAGTTATTTTTTTGGGTGTCATTAATAAATTAATTTTTTTCTCACTTAATAAGCTGCTAGCGTTGATATTATAAAATAAAACTAGATTCTATGAACATTTTGAGGATTAAGGTTAATAAATTTAGAATTTAAGAATCTGCAATTAAGTTGACAAATATAACAAAGTTTTTACAAACAATCTCAAAATCTAGCTAAGATTCAGATCACTACACATACTCTAATAAATACTTTTAATATTTCATCACCACCGAATTTGAAAAATGCTTCAAAATGTATTCATTTTCACAACAAATCATAAATAATTAATTTGAGTACGAAACAAAATTCACAATTCAAATGATGAATGAAGAAAAGTCTCCTTACGATCCACATAACTAAGCGTATAATTTGAATTATCTGTTTGTAAATAACAAATTCAATGTGTAACATTCAATAGAAAGTTTGAATGCTATCCAAGAAATATCTAATAGATGTATTGTTATATTATTTTCATATTTAATAATAATAACTCTGAATATTGTATGAATTTTAAAGATCAAAGATCAACGGAACTAAAAAATAAGATAAATGATTATGGATTACGATTTTTGTCGTGTGTTTGACATAATTTTTTGTCGTTGAACGAAACGTGAATTGCTTTTCATCGAGAATACTTAAAAGTGAAAAATCGTACTCTTAAAATTTTTTAAAATAAACAAAAATAAATTAAAGTTTGAGAAATTTGAAGGAAAAATTTTTATTTACGATCCACAAACGATGCTTTAAGGTTTTAAACTTATCCAAATGTAAGTACGACTTCCAAATTTTAATCCCATTAAACAAAATTATCATTACATGGAGATTATTCCAATTTTCTCTGCACACACATAAATAATCTAAATTCATTTTACTGAAGGTGTAAATTACGTCTAATCCAAAATTACAGTTTCGATCGTCAATTAATCAAATTGCTACAATAATAGTAATAATATTATAGATATTTTTCTCTCTTTATGCCCACAATCTTCAATCAACAATCGTTGATCGTAGTTGATTTCTGTGTTGATCACTGATCACCATGACGTCTATGTATAGTTGATGAATACAATTATTAATACAATAGATGAATCACGAAATTTATAAAATGATGGAATTACACGCTTCGATGTATTGCTTTTATATTTGTGCGTTCGGGACTATTATTAATAATTTTTTAATAAAAAAAGTATCAAAAAAAAAAATTCTAAATTTCAGTACTCACTGTTCATTGTTACATTTGATGTGGAGAAGAAAGATCAATTTCAAGTTGAATCAAAGAAACAGAATAGACAGTGAAGTAAGTACACAATCGCCTATTCAGTAAGTTAATTTTATGTATGCTAACATTCATTTTACAATTTCAATTATTAGTTCAATGAATTTTTATACTTTATTGCTATTGTGTTCAATTCTTTATATCCATTTATCTTTAATGGAAGTAGTTATGAGGCGTTTTGTTTCACACGTATTGAGACTATATAAATCGCGTAATATTAAGACGACAATGAGAGTGATGAATTATTAATATTTTATAGGAAAATATTGTCGCACCTCGATTTTTTATGGATTGACATGAAACTTTGTATTTTTAAAGTTTTTAACTAGCTATGCAGTTAGCTAGGATCTAAAAATCAACTCGAAATTTTAAAATTAAATCTTTACCCTCAAATTGTCAAATTAAGTTTCATTTATGATAAAGAAAAATACAATTTCATGCTCGCTTCATTCATTAGACCATGACAAACCCATATCTAATAAAGTAGCAATTGATTACTACTTACAATTTTTCTCCCTTCATATTCTAAAAATATTTTTATGCAATAAACATTTTAATGTGATAATAAAATTCTCATGCACATATTCACTTAATTTTTTATTATTACTCTTTTTTTTTGCACTGTACTGTGTTTTTTTATATTGAAAGTCAGCTCATCATTTTTGCGGTTTTTCATTGTCCATAGATACACAACATGATGGAATTGACTAAAACGAAAAAGTGTATAAAAATTACTTTACATAAAAAAATGAAATTAACTTCAATGTTGTGTACAATGGACTATAAAAATATTGTAATTTTGAAATAAAGTTTGTTGAGCATTTAATTTTACTTTATAGCTTGATTTTTCGAAAGATCTTAAATAAATTTTGCGTTTTTGTAGATGTGATAATTTCTAGAAATTCAGCAAAAGTTCATCAAATTAAGCTGCATTTAATAAATTCGCTTCATGACCAAATCTTATTATCAACAGCTTCACAACTTAAATTCTCTTTTTCATCAACAATGTTGTTTTTTGGTCGTTTCCGATATAAACATGAGCATTATTGAGCTGGCAATTTTGTTCGCGATATTTCTAAGAAATGAGATTTATTTCTCTCCTTTTTTTCTTTGCATTTATGCAACAGTGCACAACAACAAAACATGGTAAAGGCATAAGAGATGAATATAAAAAGTATAGGTCACAATGAACAATTCGATTTGTGTGTGCATGAAATTGAAAGCGAACAACTTAAATCATATTGAAAATGATTCCTCGAAGGCGTATTGCTTCATAAAATTAATGAAATTCTTGTGTTCAGAGTGTTTGGTGGATTCAAATTGCTGGACACAATTAAAATAATTGAAACGATGGCTAAATTTAGTTCGTAAAAGGATGTTAAATGTGCAGCTGCACTGGTAAATTAAGATATTTGAATTTTACTAATTGGGTTGCCAATTTGAAAGTTTTTTTGGTGGTTTTGTTGCTTCTGTGAATGCTGCACTGATGATATTTTGGATTTCATATGAATACATACTAGAAAACTGATTTCAAGTCACATGTGTTTTCCATCAAGTATCAAGAGATTGACATACGCATAAAGTTGCTTCTTTTTCTTATTTTATAAAACTTTTTATTTCCTTAAAATACACTAAATGAAATTTATCGCAAACAGCAAAGCACGACAGAAGTCATCAAAGTGAAAATCTGTTCCTCACTTTCATAATTTAAATCACTTTTTAAGTACAAAATTACTCAAACTGTAAATGCACATTCGTTTTATTCATAAAGCAGTTCACAACATGTCGCACAAACTGAAAATATCTACCGAGATTTTTACATGAATGTTTACATGATACTTTGAATTTTCATTATGTCATACATCAGCATCTTGTCTGTTACGGTTATGCGTACTTGTATGGTTTGTTATTATGAGGATAAATGCCTTGTCTGTGCCTTGTAGTATTGAGAAGCACGTGGATGCAATGAATACTAAGATCTTAATGCGAAAAGAATATTCGATTTTCCCGCTTACTTTTCGAATTTCGCTGAAAGTTTAGATTCAAATATTTTTGGATATACAATAACTTACTGTCTAAATTTCATATCAACGTGTTTGCTCACAAGTTCTCCACAATTTAAGTCATTCAATGTACAATAATCTATAGAATTGAGACCAAATTTGGAGATTGAAAATCGCAAGTGATGAAATTTTTCGCATGTTCGATAATTTCGATGTCGAAAAAACAGCATCAATCCTCATACAATTCAATTAAACGTGCATTTTAATCTCATAACAAGAAATCCAGATGACAAGTAATATCTCGAAGCAAATCTTAAGAGTAAATCGAGGAAGAAAGAGAGAAAAAAGGAAGAGAAAGCAGTGTGAATTAATAATTTATTGGAATCAAATAACGATAACATCCAATAAATATCAATATGATTAAAATTCAATTTAAAATAACATAAAATCAATTTATATCGAGAATTTATTACAAATTGAAATCATATTCACACATAACTCTTCATGTGCAGCATTCAATTGCTGCATTGTAATATTGCGGGCAAATAAATGCAACTTTAGGATTATTGTTGTGGTTAAAGCAAGTAAAACAATTCAACTTATTGGCATTCTTTTAATATTGAGAATATTTTATGGGATGATTATTCATGTCTTTATTGATTATCATAAAAATATCCAATGAGGAAAATTTTTATGGTATTTTAATGTGAAAAAGGAGAGAATCGATTGAGAAGAAGAGGTACTTTATATTTTATGTGACTGAAAACGTGATTTCTTCAGCATGCAGAGGAATTTATTTGCGAAGTGATGATTGAGTCGCTGTGGTTATTATTGGGTCAAGACAAATGCGAATTTTGCATAAATTTTATGACTTTTTGGTGAGAATTACTTCAAACTGTAAAAACTGCTATTTTTTGAGTTCTTAAAAAACAAGTGAACAGAATTTGAATTTTTGAAAACCGTTAAAAATTTAAAATTATTAATTTCTCCATAATTAATTGTCAGTTCCAATTATTTGATTCGTTGTGGTAAGCAATCGATTTGCAGGCATTAATAATATTTCTAATAAAAGCTTATTACGTCTAATATAATAATTATTGAATGAAATTAAATTGATTTAAAATTTTCCATACTAAACGTGAAACGTTCATTAAATTTAGAAGAAATGCTTTAGAAATAGCAATGAAAATGTACAAAGTATTAAAAATATCACGCATTAAGACAATTCGTTTGTGCTTGTTAATTACGGTTAATTAAAAGGCATTAATCTCATTGAAAATGAGTGAATATATTCAAAGCATCTTCATCACGCCCACTTCCTGCTCTATTTTGAATGAAATTTCCTGAGAGTGAAATTAGACAACACAAGAAGAATAAAGAAAAGAAAGAGAATTTTTTTGATTATACATCACGCGCTCATGCTTGTGTCCGCTTAAGAAAAGCGTAATTAATATTGATTTTTTGGTGGTTTTGTGATATAAATAAAATATAGAAAATAAAAGAGACTTTTCAATTTGTGGATTGACATGACACCTTCATAACGTTGATAGAAGACGAAAGAATTTTCTTCATTTTCAAATATCAAGAAATACTGAAAATTATTTATTCCAAGTAAGAAGTGTTAACCTCATTGTTGACTTCATAAGGCGCATTTTTTGGTTTAGATGGCCTTTTAGCTTCTTATTTTGATGTTCACACTTACTGAATGTTTGATGTCATAAACCCATGAGTATTATAGAGCACAGCATCTGGAACCTTCTTCTAATACTAGAACCTAAAACACAACAATTTGTAAATGTAGCCTAAAAGCAAGCTGTGAGCTTAATTTCAATTTCTAATGATTCCAAAATGAATGGATTTGTGTTGCAGAATTTAGTTCACAACATCACAAAATTTCCAATTTGTTTTATTAAAGACTGTTTTTAAGGACTTAGCCACACTTAGCAACAACAATGACAATCTAGTAAAATCATATCCCATAATGACCCTCCAAAACCTTGATGCTTCACATAAATTGGATAACATTTTGAAATAAGAAAATCATATCATCGGTGATAATTATCATCATGTGTCTACGTACACATTACGACAATTTCACCTCCCTCTCATTCCTTTCCCAATTTTTGTCTATCTTTTGCGGTTAAATACATTAAAAAAATTAAATATAATTTCAAATAATCTTTCATGATTCACACTCAAATGTCTTCAAATGAGAAAAAAGGGAAAATAACAAAATAAAAATAGAGAAATCAAATTGACGAATAAAGCCAACATTTTTTTTCCATTGAATGATTGACGCGACTTACATCATCATCATCATCATTCTCAAATTTCACACAGTAAGATAGGAAAAAAATCAAAAACCTTTTTTCTTCTATTTCTGTAAAAATTAATTAATTTTTTTGGTGTTTCTTACTTTTTGAGATGCTTCCACGTGCGCTCATTTTGCTTTTAAAATCATTTGATTCACATTCGATACATCTGAATGGGGTTGACCGTGTAGAAGAAAATTTTTCCGCAATTTCCGAGTTTTATTGTCGATTCCAGCTTATTCAGCTTTGCTGAATTCATAAACTTTCACTTTATTCAGCTAATTTAGCTATTTCAGCGCAGTTCACTAAAGTTCAGCAAAACACAGTTTAAATCTCAATTTAATATTTTATTCAAAATACATCTTTCAAAGTCTTTAGAAAACAGCAAAATAAGTAATTGATTGATGTAATCAGCAAGGAGGAATAAAATTAATATTAAATCTCCTACTGAATAAATTAATAAAGCTACATTTTTTATGGCGCAAGACATTTGCGAATTGATTGAAAAAAAGTTTTTACAATTTCATGATTAATGACAATCAGATTAATTCAACCTGATCATCATATTACGGATGTAAAAACCTACTTTACATTATAATTTCACGCTGTGGACTTTTTAAAATGCGAATTAATTCTATTTTATATAAATTCTATATTATTTTTTGCGATATATAATTTATTCAAATAATCTCATTAATCCGTCTCATATGTGTGTTTAATATTGAATTACACTTAATACAGCAGCAGCAACAAGAGCCTTGAAGCAGTTCTACAATCACGGAAATTCATGTAGCTGAATTTATTGCAAATCCACGTTTACTTTTGTGACGGAATCAATTGCTGTGTTCTTTAATATAAAATTCATTAAACGACAAAAAATATTAAAATCGAAAAAAAATATTAATTTGAAATATTTAATTAGGTACGGATTTATAAGGCACGAAATTCATGAAGAGTTAAAGGACTGTCGTAATTATGAAATTAAATAAATAATTGACAAGTGAAGTTGTTTCATAATTTGATACGTAAAATCAATAATTAAGCCTTATAAAAGTCAATTTTAATTCATTTCATGGCTTCATTCATATAAAGGAACTGCTAGACAAAACATACATGAAAATATTGTTTTATGAATATGACGCGCAATTTTTTTTTATTAAATTATGAATAAGAAACTTGATCCGCAATTCAAACATGTGGAGGGAATTTAATTGAATAAATGAATTAAAAGGAATTGGAGGAGCTTGACTTGGATCACAATTGTTTGTTTTTATTTTGAATAATGTTTTGTTTCGGCTCGAATTATGCTCGAATTAAAAGGTCTTGAAAAATTTACGATACAATTTGAATAAGCAAATTGTGCTGAGTATTATTGAATAAATTGAATTGTGCTGAATACTCTCAATTGTGCTGAATACTCTCAATTATGCTGAATAAGCTGAGTTCAACTGTAAATTCATTCCCAAAAGTTTCACATCACAAAATATGAATTTTTCTTAAAAAATCACATAAAATTTCAAAAAAATATCTTTCTATTGTTCATCATCTTCGTTCATCATTTAAAACTCAAGGAACGGCATCAGAGCAATGAAAATAAAAGTTTTTAATATCACATTATGTTTACATATAATATAAAAGAGAGAAATTCGTTTTTGTTTGACTTCATCTCCTTGAAAATGAAATTTCGTGGTTTGATTAAAGAAGTACATTTATGAGTTATGGACGAGAGAAAATATGAAAAAGGAGACGAGTCGGTAACTTTGATGCAACATAAAGTGACGACAATGATGCATTCTTCAGACTTCTTTTTTCGTAAGTTTTATTTTTTTTCAATCTATTGTTGACCCTTCTGTCGAATCATCATCTTATGGTTTCTGTTTCCACTTTTGTTTGTTATTCTGGTTCCTTTTCATACAAATTTACACCTTGTTAGCTATCTAGCTAGGATGAATTGAATAGAAATGATGATTCTATTAGGGATGATGAAATATACAAAAATATAGAATTTTTCGCCCTACCGCGCGATGTTTACATGCTTGGACACCCTTCAACAATAGTATTAAGGTTAATAATAAGGTAGTTAATATAGCAATTCAAAATCATCACAATAATGATTATTATTATAACAACAATTATTGTGGATTGAGATGAAACTTAAATATTTTTAATATTCTATAAATGATCAGATTGCACGCAGCATACAGCAATTATTATAAATTTATCTATTTATTAGAACGGGGAAGAAAAAAAAAGGGAAAACAGATCTACGTCAATTAGATGTGAAAAATGAAGATGAGCAAGTTTCTTTTCATTCTGTTTAGGTTCTAAAATTTATTTATTTTACAAAATTTTCATTATTTCATTTCATTTCATTGCTTGCATGAACACGATGGATGGAAGGAGTGAGAGCAATTCAAGAATGTTGTCTAATCATTATGTCTTATCAATCAACTGAAAAATATTTCTGCAGAGTGCTTATGTGTATGAGTAAATTTGCTATTTTAAAGGCATTAATTTTATTTTGAGGATGAAAATTATTTATGTTGTGTTCAGTGCTTGGAAATTGAGTTGTTGGTAATGAAATGATTTTGGAAATTTTAACGGTTTTTTGATTTTTTTTTCAACTTTTAACAAAATTTTTGAATATTTCTTCTTCGTTATTTTTTGAAATTCTTTTTGACAGTTGATATTAGAGTTTTGTGTTTCTTGTGATAGGAAAATGTATGAAATATTTCCTTGAAAATTCCTTTTAGATAGCTGAACTTCATTATATCTTACAGAACTTGTCGTTTGCTAGTAAACTGTGTCGTCAAACATGACGAGCCAATTAATTTTACTGCTCATTGCTGAACCATATTTTATAACCGAATAGTTTACTTATACTTAAATGACTTGCTGTTGAACATAAAAAGTATTTTTATAGAGGGAAAAAGCAAACATTTTGCCTAAAAATCGATCAATATAAAATTTTAATGACTTTTTTTTTTAAAAGTGAAAATGAAATAAATTTTCTCCTTTGCCTTGCTTTGGTTCTACATCATTCAAGCAAATATCCATATATATTATACGAAAGAGAAAAATATATATTAAGAGAAAAGCGAGTCAGCAATGAATGTTTATTGGTTTTCCATTTAACATCATTAATTATTCGATCAACTCAATGTTTTGTGTGAAAGAGTAAAATGAAAAGTTTTTCACGCTCTTTTTTCCTCCTTCTCAGGGGTACCATACGTACATAATATACATCCATACATTCATAGTGAGAAGAAGGAAAATAGAATAAAATTAATTTGAAACAAAATAACATTTTCCCATCATTAATTTCATTGACTTGACTACTCACAGCACTTACTCATTCTATTAAAATATATATAATAAGCAGAATTGGGGTTTGATGTAATTAATGGATGATGCGCATACCTAAAATAGTAGATAATTTTGCTAAGTTGCGGCAATTTTGATGATATATTTTTTTGACATTTTCGGCAAGACTATAAATGCAGAAAAAGTGACAATTAAGATTCCTTTACTATAAAATCCAGTGGAAAATAGAATTTCCATCAGCATCATCTTCTAATTCTGCAGTTCTAATGTTAAACGAACTTTTAATAATAACAAAAAAAAAACTGTTTAACAAAATTTACCAATAAATTTAATTAAAGCAATTTTAAATAAATGTTTCAGCTTTTAGCCATCACATGCACTCATTTGTTGTAGTCTAAAAAAAAAGTTATAACATTAATGCTAATAAAATGCATTTTATTTTTCATTCAAGAAATATCAGCAGCTCCAAAAAAAAATTGACGTTGCGTGATTATAATTCTCATTTTATTTCTCTTTTCATATACTTTTCACATCAAAGTCATGAAAGAATCTGATGATAAAAAAGGAGAAGATTTTAAATTCGGTAGCTGAATTCCTTCGAGGTGCATTTAAGAAAAATCATTATTTGGTTATTCAAATTAATGAAAAATAAAACGAAACAGGGAATTTAATGATGTTGCTGCTGTTAAATTGATCAACGGAAGAAGAGACAAAAATGAGGATTTTTTTTCTTCTGTCGTGTTGAAAAAGTGATGCAAATTTTTGTTGCGACTTCATTCTTCGTGATGTCTTATTAAGTTAGTTTAATTCAGGAGAGTATTCTGGATATAAGTATGGATGAGGTTTATGAATTAAAATCAAAGTTTGAAAGACCTTACATTTAAGATACAATTTTCTAGATCTTACTTAGATCGCTGAATTCATCAAATTCGCTGAATTAAGCTAAACTAGCTAAATTAAGCTTAGCTTGTTTAATTCAGCTGATTTTGCTGAATTCATCTTAACTTGATACATTCAACTCAGAGTGCTGAATTAATGAATGTTGCTGAATTTAGCAAACTTACTGAATTTCTTTGAACAAGACATGATGGATCATGTTCAAAAAAATTATTAATCTTGTTCAATAATGCTGAATATTTTGATTCTAGATTTTTTCTGCATAAAACTCAGAATAATGCAAATTACCTTGACAAGTCCCATAAATGCTCATAATTTTATCACATTTTCGATGATTATCTTACCTTCGTAATTCCCCTAATCCTCGTCTCAAATAAGTTTGCTGTTTGTTCTTCATTTTCCCCTATTGCACATGAATATATACAATATCAGCATATCCACGTGAGAGAAAAGATTTCAGGGGAAAATTCATTTTTGTAGACTTTTTCGTTCTTCTTCATTCCACTCGATCATAGGTGCACAGTTGTGTAAGTGTCGGAGAAGTTCTCTCATTCATTTAGTGCCACACATAACAACAATTATCATGAAAATAAAAATCCGATATGTAGATATACAAAACTGTATGTAAAACACTAAAGCAGTCATGTATTTGTGTATTGTAGGAATAAGCAAATGAAGAGATGGAGAGCAATCGAAAAGTTTGAAACTAATAATTTTGCCTTTACACACTTCTTTTCATTCATACATTTCATTCGTTTGTGTATTGTTTATTATTTCTTTTGGTCGTCGTTGAAGTGCAAGCGAAAATATTTTTTTCTTGCCGTTTCGCGAATATCGTTCGTTGTGGAAAAAAGAAATGAGAAGGAAAAAAAAAACAGGAGCAATTAATAGAGAATTATGATACAAATTAATGTTATTATTGCATAATAAAAAAGATATTTAAAAGTGAATGATAATTGTGGAAAAGACAGTCAATATTATTTACAGTACAGATAAATGCACTTGAATTTTAAAGTGGAAGAAAAGTGAATAAACAGCAAGAGTTTCAAAAAAATCTGATTTTTTTTTCGAGTGAATAATAATTTATTCTAGTGACTATAAACAGAAGATAAATATAGAAAGAATTTTCAGTTCATGTTTGAATTGTGAATAAATAGAAATAAAGAATTGTGAAATGCTCATATGCGTGTTAATTATTAATCAAAATATTATCAATCATCATAGCAATCATCGTCATTGAAACATTCTTTTATTGTATTTAAAGATACAGTTATATCAAATAATAGACAGTAATAATTTTGTGTACGAGAAATAAGAAGCTATAGCTCAGCTAATCGACTTAAAAATTTCCTAGGTAAATATTATTCGCAAACAGTCGAATACAATTGATATTTAATTTTTTATACTTATTTTGGGAAACACGAGCAGCTAGCACCTGCATAATTGTCATACAGTTTTTCATTGAGCTGTTGGCGGTTTCGCAATTTAAGAGATATTTAAATAATAATTTTCAATTCTCTTTCAGAAATAATAATTTTTCAATTTTACTAAATTTCATTGAATAATCTCGTGTGTGGTGAATGAACAGAACAGAACAGAGTAACTGGAAAAAGTTCTAAGACACAGTAAGAGGGAATTTGTGTTATGGATACAAGAGACTCAGACCTAGGAGACGATTCAATGGTGAGTTAAAATTACTATTTTTATGTAGAAATGTTTCAAATTTTACACATGCTGATTCGCTGCTGCTTCCACTCCTTCATATTATTTTTTTCTTTCTCGCATTGTATTTTTGCGACGGCTATTATATTTCGCCGATGAATGTATGATTCAACTCATTTGATGTGGAATTTACTTCATTATTTTAATGTCATTTCTTTCGTCTTCAATTTGACATGTCTTTTTTCTCTCTCTTTTTCTTTTAATAATTTTCTTTCTTAATTGCTATTTTGGCACTAGTGACTGAAAAATAAATTTATACTAGGGTTTTTATTTACTTTATTATTTATTTCATTATTAACTCATTGAAAATTCTTTGTTCAATTGAAAAAAACATTTAAATTGCCAAATCTTAATAATTTTTGACTAAATTGAACGTTTGTAACGTCACATTAATGATCTCCCAAATTAAGTCACTTATAGATTAAAGATTGACAGATCTAGTTTTGTTAAAATGAACAAAAGTTTGTAAACCTTTAAAATTAATAATAAATCTAAGTTAAAAATTATTAGAATCTAAAATTCAACATTATTTCCTAGACATATGCCAATATGCCAATCCACATATGCGTAGTATTATATACAAACTTCCTTCCAAATGCACAACAAACACACATTCCTAAAACACATAAAATAATTTAAATATTCATCAATAAAAATCTTTAACAAGTCATTCATTTCAATTTAATACAAAGACATCAACATTTTAAACAAGGAAATTCTCTTTAAAGTTTGTCCCAGTAAAAATCAGTGACGAAAAATTGAGTCATACATGCTTAAATATACATAATAGAAAATTGTTCATAAACAAAAACAGTTGGTAGACTTAAAATCATGTATACAAGACAAGAGAAGAAAATCATCGTCAAATTTTTGGGGGTAAATAAGATTGAATAAGAGAGACGATGAGTTCAAGTTCATCTGCAGTTAAAAATAAGTTCAAATCTGTTATATAATAACTTCTTTTGGTTATACATAAAGGAACTAAAGCCATAACAATATTGGCTCATAAAATGCAAGTCTCAAACGTCGTGATTATGATTTATATACAGACCAAGAGCTGTGTGGTGGTTCTTCTATAGACAACTATCTATACAATCCTCCATATTCTTCAACAGTCAGTAGCTAAATTATAGAGTCAAAATAATTATACAGCATGAGACAATGTAATATGATAATTATTGAATTAAGAAAAGGCACAATCATTTTGACTTTATCTTCCTTATAGCGCGTGCTAAGTGTCAAAATAAAAAAGAAAAAAATCTCGAAACTAGTAATTTCCGTGTTGAGAAATTAATTCGTCTCAATAACAAGGTCATTTCCTTTTCTCTGTCTGTCTATATCCACACACAAAAGTATAACCTTTTGGATATTAAGAGATATAAATGCTCTCTTTCTCGGTCCTTTTTCAACATCATAATTCACATTAGATGGAACCTGAAGAAGTCAGTGCATGTGAACTGACAAATGCCTTACCTACCTGTTTGAGTATTTTTTTTTTTGGTATTCCTACGATATATCACATTCTACATTACAAAATGTTTCTTTTCTTGTGTGTTGTTGTTCCGGTAAACAACAGAGAAAAGCTAAAAAGGAGGCGCACGAGATTTTTGTCTTTTGTATATTTTGATAAAGTTGTTTTCTGGTTGTTCACACAATAAACTTGACATTTATTCAACTGAAACAGAAATCCTCGGAAATTTATTGTTATTTCATCTCTCTTTCCTCACGAATATACGTAATATATATTTGACAATGTTCCTAAGTAAGTTGGTCACTTTAAAATCATTTTTACAAGCACACAACAAAAGCATACAATGAAATGAAAATTAATAACCTTTTGACGGTTCTCTTATTGCTCTAAAATGATTCCTTGGTCATTTTTATTGAAGATTGATTGATGCTTGGCAGTTTGTCCTTCAGGACTTTTATATCTATTATAGGTTCAAAGTCAATTTAAGATCTCAAATTGAATTTTTTTGACTTGAATAATCAAAATTGCAAAAGTGGTTAAAAAATTTCATTATAAAAATCTTTAAATCTTCAAATCCAACAAAAGAAAAAGCGTTTAAGCCAAACATCCTAGCATCATTCTAACCAGTTTTTATAGTTTTTATTTTTATTTTATTTACGAGACTCTTTGAAGGCCTCCCGAGAGATAGAAAGATTCAATCAATTTACACATCATTAAAAACTTCTTCAACTTTATTTTGGATGTTCTTTATTGTTCTTTATTTATCATACACATGTGCTTAAAACATCAAATTAATATCAAAAGATTCCATTAGATAAAAAAAATCCCCAAAAATCTGAAGTGATAATTTAATCAAATTCAATTAAATCGATGGAGAACCTTCAATCCGGGTTTCAATACTTGGACAATATTGTGAAATTCTACCATATCACAGACCTCCTAAGTATTTTTTTTATCTTGAGATGTGAATTAATAGGGCAATTCTCCAGATGAGTTGAGTTTTTGAAAAAAGAGCTTTTATAATCCAAAGTCATTTACTGTTTACTTTCATATTTTTTTTTGTAAATATCTTGTCAATTTCTTTGTTTTGATTGCTTAAAGCAACTTTAAACTGTTTATTACGATTGATTCTTACTGAATCAACAATAACTCAACCATGAAGTGTTAAATTAAGACTAAAATTTAATTTTTATGAAATATTTGCTTAGCATTTTTTTCATGGATTTGCAAAATAAAAGCTTAATTTTTTTACTGTCAGCAAAAAAATCCACCAAAGAATCAAAAATTCTCTTTAAATAGTAATAATTGGAGTGTGATATGATTATGGTTAGATAGATTAGCTCAAAAACTACATTTCTGCATAATCATAATAAAAAATGAGTGTTTACTTTTCTTCAATTTTCGATTCTCCGGATGATTATTCCATTTTTTGCTGACAGTAATTTGCAAAAAAAATTGAAAAAACTTAATTATTGGCTACTTTTAAAGACTTAAATAGATAAAATATAATAGTTTTTGCCATTTTACATCGATTTAAATGTAAAAGTTATGCTTGGTAATGGAAAATTTCCAAGAAAATTTGATTCTCCGGATAATTTTTTGAAAAACTTATCTGGAGAATTGCCCAATAGACGTCCCGCATGTGCGAATATAAATTAATACAAGACTTAATTTCAAATTTAATGGCTAATTGACGAGTCATGAACGACTCTAATTCTATTTTTATGACATTGGTTATTTTCAGAGTTATTAAAACAAATGAAAATTATATTTTTTGTAGTAAATGACTGCGGTGACTTTAAAATTAATTTTGTTCGAAGTGAGAATTAATGAAAATTTTAATTTAATCACAAGATGGACTAGAATTTTGTCAAGCATGAATTCCGTATGATTTTTGATTTTAAATCGTAAAAAAGAATAGAATAGATATGATAAGTATGATAATTATACTTTTAAATTCTATTTTCGGTTCTGGAAGATTTTGACCATTTGTTGAAAAAATATTTTTTATCACAGAAATATGAGAATTGATTGATAAGTCCACTGAACTAAGCAAACACTTTATTTTGATTGAATAAACATAATTACTAAGCGAAAACATCTATTTTTGGAACTTAGACTTACGTTTTTACATCTTTATAATAATATTAACCTAGCAGAAATTTACTAGTAATTTACTGGATAACTTTCCATTTGCTACTTGCTATTTACTAGTAAAAATCCAAGTTCAAATCATCGCCATTTACTAGTCAATTCGCTTATAATTTAACTAGTAATTTACTAGCAAATTTTTAAAAAATTTAAATGAATATAACCGTTGATTTCCACGTGTTTTTTGATTTTTCTTATTTTTGTAAATTATTGTAAAAGTATTAGTATGCACTTAGTAAATTTAATTAAAGCACACTAACACTATGAAAAAAATAAAAGACTTAATTTAATTAAGTCGAACATTGATGAAAGCCGATGACTCGGACGCAAACCTAAGGAAGATAAATAATTAATCGAAAGTCACATACAAATTTGGATCGACGTTATAAAGTTGATTTCTGCGCGCTCTTGTGAAGTATATAGCAAATGCCAAATTTAGAACAAAATTTTTTATGACGCAAAAAATTCTTTTTTTGATGATTTTTTGTAAGATTCGAATTTAAGCAGATTTAATCAAACATTTCCATGGTAATTTGATAGTAATTTGCTAGTAAATAGCAAATGTAATTTATTAACAGTAAGTTGTTTTAATAATAACTAGTAAATTGCAAGTTGTAGAATTGAAAGACTAGCAACTTGCTAGTTAGTCTCGCTAGGGTTAAGTTTGTTTTTGAAATGTGACTCTATTTTTCCGAAAGATACCATTTTCGACCAAACTGAGAAGACAAATTTGACAAAACCAATTTCATTCCTAAGATGACTAAAACTGAAAACAAAAATTTCATTCAAGCAGACAAAATTTTTTTATGATAAAAATTCAAAAACTTTGTCAAATCTTAAATAAATTAATTGCAATTTTGCATACGACTTCCATTTCAAATTAGCTCCTGTCCTTAAAAAGTAATTAATGTACTCTTTATGTCATTACAAGAAATCTGAAAAAGGCGTATTAAATCATTTAAATGTCTAAAAATAAGAAAAGAAACAAAAAAAAAATTATAAAAATATATTTTCAAGGTGATTTATGACATTTCTTTATAGAGTGATAAAACCGAAGACTTATAGCTACCCATACAAGAAAGAAGGGAAGGAATTTTTATACTTTCTTAATCTGGATTATCTCAAAAGGAGCCAACTCATCATATTTACATTTTTTTGCCTATTTTTATCATTCCTATTCTCTTTTACATTTAAATAATCATAAAATTTGGGTAGATATATTGTAAAATTCTAGTCATCAATTTAAATATATTTATATTTGGTGAGAACTTAATTTATGTCTCTATGACCAATTCTTTAATCAGATTGAGGAGATAAAACAGTATGATTAATGCTGCTGGTAGATATTCATACCAATTTCATGAGAAAAAATGATTTAAAGAAGAAAAAAAAAGAACTTTTTAATTGGCTATAAACTGGGCCATGCACTATGAATTATAAATAATATATGTAAGTAGTTTCATCTATGATTGCTCATGTTTTTCGGGTCACCACAAATAAATCTGTATTTAATGCGGGTGATCGATTACAAAGGAGCACAATTCAACAATCAATTTTCAAAACAATAATCCTTTATCGCAAAATTTTGATCTTTTAATTGATTTTTTGAAGGGCATAAAATGAGCAGTTTGAGAAATGTGTGGGCGAAATGAGGATAAGTGGGCATCATAAATTTCATTTAAGCCAGATTTAAGCAAAAATCTAACGGTTCCCAAAAAATATTCATTTCTCATTTCATCTCATCACATAAATAGATATTATCTTTGAGAGTTATTTAAAAATAAGAATTTGAATAGTTGTGGCTGATTCGGCCAGGCTGACTAACCTGTTGATTAAAAAATTGAAGGATGTGTTGATTACACTTTGGATTATGAGCTTTGTGCCTTGCAACCACAAAGCTTTAATGATATTGTAAAAAATCGTTACAAATTTTGTTTGAAAATTTCGAAAAATTATGGAAAATTCAAAATTTTAAATAACCGTTAAAAAATGTTTAAAGACAGTAAACATGTCAAAACACCTCAAAAATGCGCTGAAATCTCTACAGCAATCAAACTTTAGACCATTTATCAAACAATGCCATTCACATAGGCTGTATTCATATTCAAATTCATATTAAAAAGTGTAATTCTCAAATTAGTTGAGTTGAAGGAACAATTAAAAGAAAATTGAAAGCATTTTGTTGAGAAAAAAGAAAGGCATGGAATGAAAGAATAAATATGATACAAAAGGCAAATATCTATCCAATAAATATGAAGAACTAGATAGAGAAATGAAAGAGAGCCAGCGCCCATACGTACAGCAATAACAACAATTGAAGAACTGATACATAAATAATTATTTATGGTAAAATGGAATGGAATAAAGATATGTACATATAACGTGTAATAAATATTAATTTCGTAAAATAAGTAAAGAGAGACAGAGAGCGCAAAAAAGGAATATAAAAGCATATCTTATATAGAATATAGGCGGAGTTTAATTTTCATTTTTATATTAAAACGCGGCTACAATACGAAAATGAAGAAAAAAGGCAACCAAGAGAATATAAAGATGATGATGAAGGAAAAAAAAAATTGTAAATTGAAAAGTTCGACCGCGCGATAAAAAACACTTTTTTTTTGTTTTCTGCAAGCAACACACGAACATTTGTGCCTGGTTATTTTATGATGATCACAGTGATGTGTCTCTCGTTCGTCTGTGCTGATGAAATGAAGCGTATCATTAAAGGCAATATGTATGTTGTATGATAAGTACATACCATGATGTTGGTTGTTGCTTGCCATATCATGAGACCATAAAAAAATTATTATAGAGGGTTTGAATTTTCATTCTTTTATCATCGATCTTGAATGCTTTGAAGTAAAAAGAGCAGAAGAAAATAATTTTTCATTATAGGCATTAACATTCAGCCAATCAAAATGAAACAATAGAATGAGATTCTGTAGGCGAGTCAAATATCGAAAATGCGCATTTCCATTTATATTTTTCTCTTCTCTCTATCTCACTGTTGCCGACTATATAGAATGTATATTAAATTGCTATTTTTCTGTAGATATCGAGAGAAAATCACAATTAAAAAAATTCTCTGTTGTTCGGTCTTCAATCATGCGCATTCAAATGTTTTCCATGATTTTTGTTGTTACGACAACGATACGACTTTTAAATGGATTGAACAGCGAAAGGCTAGAACTCAACTATATTGAAACTGCTAGTCAATTATGTTTATGTCGTTTGTGTATTTAAAAACAAGATTTAATGGCTATAAATAGACATTTAACTGTTCATTTTCACACTCGCTGTCATATAAAGATAGCAAGGTGGTGTTTTTGAGACTAAACTTTGTGAATATAACCTGTATGATTAGTAATTTGTAGGTTTTTGGGAAATGTAATGATTTGCAGTAAGTTTGATGGAAGTTGTAAAAACTTTTCGATTTTAATGCAGAATTGAACCTTTTTGATGATTATTTTATTTAGGATATCCTAAAAGTTGTAAAGTTTATATTTATATGAGATAAAAAATCTATTTTTGGCGGGAAAAAGTTAAAAATTCAGAATTATTACTTTATTGACCTAAAGATTCACTTGAAAGTCATTAAAAGCACGCAAAACCAACGCAATATCTTAATTAATTATAAATTTTGATTTCATACCTTCCGCAATAAGAGAACAAATTATTTTAATTGTTTTTCATTTTCAAATCCTCTTCTTTATGCCTTGCATTTTCTTATTCTTTATTCATAAAGAAAAATTTTGCGCTCATGTGTCGAATGTAATGCAGACTAATTCTCTTATTCTTACTTTTTGCATTGCAGCAAAAAAAATTTCTTTTTCTTTAAATTTTTTTATTTTTATGGATTGAAGATGTCTGAAAAAAAAAGCAAAGACAAGAGTAAGGAATGAAAAAAATATATAAATATGAAATGCATGATAATGTTGATGAAGAAAAGAAGAATGAAAAAAATTATGCTACGGAATTAAGGCAATTATTTTTATGAGTTTCGCTCATGTTTGCAGCAATATTCATGCTGTAGACTTTAAATAAATTATTTATTAAATATATTTAATTTCATTGCATTGATTTTGCCTCTTTCTTGAATGAATGATGCCAACAACATGCTGCTTCATCGATCACTTGCATATTCATTGATAGACAAGACATTCAACATTTTAAGATATGGAGTTGATGATGATGAGAAAATGGCTCCGAAATATGAGATTGGCATCCTATCTCTTCCATATCTAAAATGTTAAATGTGATCATAATTTATGCAACTCACACGATGATTCTTAAATGAAATACATCTGCATTTAGAAATAAACAACATTTTTATATTTTCTTTGAAGAGATTTTTTCATGTTGAAGAAACAAAAATGTCTATAAATAAATTAACATTGAATGCTTGAGTGTCCTTTATGCCTGCCTACATCCTTCTCTTTCTTTTAAAGGCATTTGAAAAATACATAAATTAATGTTAGATAAAATGTTTTATAGATTTTTGAATATACGAAAATTGGGCATTAAAACAGGCTTGAATTTTTTTTGGGTAGTTTGTAGAATGATTAGTAATATTTCGTACAAAGGCGGCATTTGGACTCATTAACGGGTAAAAGTTCAAAGTTGAATTTAATTCTTTCAAAATTTAAATTCAATTTCACAATTTCATACTCGTAAGAATCAACCTACATGAAAAATCCTCAGCAGTCATCAATGATCCTTATGTAAATAACAAAATCAAACAAATTGCTAAATAAAGGATCATGTCTACTTCTTCCAAGAAATTCTTGACATACTTAAAGAAAAATTGTAACATGAAACTTTCCATATGAATATCTAATCTCTAAAAAGTCAAATATTTCAATAAGTTTCATCATATAAAACAAAAAAAAAACAGCCTATGATGTCAAATAAGAGACGTGTGATGTACATTATCTTTTGTTGTCATAACGGACAACTTCTTTAAAAAAAATTTATTTCTTGTTCGATTCTTTTGTTCATTGATTCTATAAATTACGTCTGTTTTCACCAATCTATTAGCACCTCCCAAATCAAAACATGATTTTTGCTCTCGACATTGATTTGCTGTACAAAAAATTCCGAATATTGTTAATGATTGAAATTTTTTTGATTGTTGATAAAAGTTAATTAAATTTGTATTTTTTAATTGAAACATTCGTGTCATTTTATTCTGAACAAGTTATAATAAAACAATGCCGACAGTATTTAATTGCTTTTCGATACTTTCTGGCTTTTATTCTGTTATCAATCGATATACCTTAATGTACCTCGAAGTGAAATAATAATTGAAAATAATAATAATAGTGTGATTAAGGTATTTCTTCGTCTTATACCTTAAATTTACTTTGTTTGAATGCTTGTTTTTGAGGTTGCGTTGGAATAATTGGGAAATTTTCCGTTCAATTCTTCTAACGCTCATAAATTATTTAAAATAATCTCCAAAATTTTGTTAAATTTTACTTCGAATTTTTGAAAATCGTTATAATTTTCATAATTCCAGTTGAGCTCTCTTTTAATCTTTGGTGACTGATTTTGGACACAACTGTTAATTTAAATAGATCTAATCGATAGAATAAACATATAGAGTATTATTCATTGAGAAATAAGAAGAAAAAAACCCACAACCACTGACTATTGTACAATTTCCATCGAATCCAGGTTGTATGCATACAGTTGATAAAGTCGAGTAATTTATCGTAAAATAAATTACATAATTTGTCATAATATATTTCATGTTCAATAATAATTTTTTCAGGGAAATCCGTTTTCGATAATAACATCGACATGTATTTAATAATATAAATAGACTCAGGTATTACTTTTGGAACAACCAATGAAAACAAATCGAAATATCAATAAATGTATTCAATTTCAATACATTACGATGTAAGAAAATGGAATGACGAATTCGATGAATATTTTATCTGTTAAAATAAATTAAAAATGGTCACCGGATGTTAAAACTATATAAGTAAATGTCATTAATATATGTTTTTTTTGTGCCTGAAATCTCCAATAACATTTTGCGTCACCATTAAAAAATTCTTCTTTCCGTGCCTCTTTTTTCCCATTCATTCATATGATAATTGTTTTAGTTTCTACAGCACATCCAGTCCTGAAAACATAGTATATACACAAGGAGTTAGTTTAGCTAATTTCTATTGAAAATTGTTGTATATAAAGTCTTAATAATTCTATATAAGCACATTGAATATCAATGGAGGAAGGAAAATTTTTTTATTATTATTTATTCATAGAGATCAACGAGGGTAGAGTTAGAGATTTAAAAAGATAAAGAGCGGAGAGAAAAAATACGTTCCTAAATTGGGTAAAAATAGAAAATGTTTATGAAATAAAATTGGGTTAGTGTTCAATATTTCCAGTAAATAACAATAATAAGGGTCTGATATTGTCGATGTCGATGAAATCATCAACATGCATACGTTTAGCTGAGAATTATTGAGTTTAACAATGCATAACGAATATTTAATTACACAAGACGAGTTGAACAAGAATTTTTGGCTAGTTAACATTTGATATTTGGAATCGGGGACTATAAATAACTCAGCCAATGAGAATTTGATTTTGTCGTACATTAAATACTGTTTAAATTGGATTTTTACATTAATGATGGCTGATCAGAGGGTTCAAGATTATTAGATTTGAAGTTCACATTAAAATTCAAAGTTTTTACAGCTTGAAACTTATCAAAATCCAGTTAAAAGAGCCGATAAATTTCAATAGTGCCATGCCTAGTGCTCGCTAATTAATATTAAACAGAAGAAATCATTGAAATGAATGGCTGCAAACAACGTAATTTCCTTTAATCTCAAGAAATCTTAACGATTGGCTTGACAATATATTCATAAATAAGTGAATGACTGCATAAAGATTAAATGCGAATTAATAATGTGTTGAATAATGGTAATAATGATTATTAATTCAATAAATAAATACAAAAGATCTCAACGCACGTCTTTCAATGGAAATAACAAGAAAAGAAGATTATTATGAGAATAACAAATAATGAAGCGAATAAAAAAGTAAATTAAACAGAAAAAGAGCTGAGAAATATGAAATCATCAACATATATATATATATAACTGGGAATTAAAAAGGGGAAGAGGAGTGCCCGTAATGTGTGATATTTATATTATTGTTGTCATAATCACAATAATATTGAATGAGAGACAATTTGATTATTAACATGACATAAAGAAATTACCGACTTTGTTCTCATGGAGTTGGAAAATGTGACTTGTCTTCGGATTATGATGAATTTCTTCATTTAGCGCTGTTAAGAGGAGCCAAAAATATGATCTTAAATTGAGATTTTGAAGATTTAAAAAGTCAACTTTAAATTGAAGCTAGTTTCACCCAAATGTTTATTTTTTTTTCGTTGACGTGACAAGGAATAAAAAGAAGTTCGTTGCATGTGCAAAAGAAATGAAATTTCTCAAAGAAGTTATTATTATTTTTTTGCGATTACAGTTCTAATTATAATTAAATATGAGAAATATGATTGATGCAGAAATTTGCATTTAATAAATCACGAAATATCATGGCATTATTTAATTTTCATTTTATGCCTTTTGCACGTTTTCCATTAACAATATATTGTTTATAATATTAATAATGAAAGTATATTTGTGTAAACATTCAATATCCAACTTAAAGTGACGATAAGTTTGTTTCATTCGAATTGAATGAATTGACTTATTAAATGGTCAGTTACTTGTAAGCACAACTTATTTAATTGGATTACGAAATGAATAAATTTCAGTCTGCAATATTTTTTCATGCATTAGATTACATTGTAAGGTGTCGTATAGCTATAAAATTTATAAATGAATATAAAAAATCAATACAATTTCCTCTTTAGTTGATTAAAAGAAATAAAAAGCGAAAAAATTGACACTTTTAAGGCTTCAATGAGTCCTATTGATATCATATTAAATGTCTCAGACACAATGAATGAAGCAAATATCATAATTTAAGCTGTTTATAAACGGCAAACATGCAAGGCGAATATCAAGCAGAAGGAAAGACGTCCCGCAAAGTTTTCATTTAAATAAATTCCACATAAAATGAAATAAGACACTTGAGAATTATACTTATGTCCTCATAATTTTTTCTGCTCCCTGAGAAAGTAAATCGATTTTAATATTCAATTGCAAGTCTTACTGAATAATTCAATCTTAATCTAATTTAACTACGTAATTAATAACGATCAATAATGAAATATTATATTGCGTTTTACTCATAAACTTTGCAGTCACATATCGATGAACAATCAGATAGAGAGGAAGATATGCGTGATTGTGAATCAAGTGATGAAGGTGTCAATGTAAACGGAATGAACGGAGTCATGGATTTTAACAACAGAGGCAGCCCTGAAAGGAATTCAGAAATGACGTAAGTTTTAGCGGTTTTTAAGGAATTTGAATTTATTCTAATGGTTTCTAATAATCAACTAGCGACACGCCATTTCCACCAAATCATCCATTAGGGATGTTAAGCAACTTATCAGCACTAAACATGAGCGTTCCGACTCTCCAATCCTTTCAACAGCACAATGACGTTTTGGAGAAAATAAAAATGCAAGTGCGCGACATGAAGGTCGGATTCATGAACTCAGACTTTTCAGCACTACATCCGTCATTCACAAGCACACTACAGAGCTCTTTAGGCTTTAATACACATCAAGTATCGCAAGCACAAAATAATAATAATAATAATAATCAGAATTCATCTCATGGTAACAATGAGTCATCGAATGGCTTTCCATTTTCATCACCGACAGCAGCAGTTAATAAAGATGGTAAATGGACATTTAAGGAATTTAATTATTTAAGTGATTAATGAATTTATTTCTTCCTCTCGCGTCTCTTTTTTTTTCCTTCTCGTTTTCATTGCAATTTCCGTAACAATTATAGCCTCAAACTCATCAACGTCAAGTGAAACGTCCAATTCGTCACAACAAAACAATGGATGGAGCTTTGAAGAGCAATTTAAGCAAGTGAGACAGGTATGTTGATCAACCATTTATGATTATTTATGAATTATCGATTGTTTTAAGCTGCATTAGACAAATATTTGCGAATATGTTCAGTACAATCACTTGTGGACTTAATTGAGCATCACAAGTTTCATTTTCTGCAACATTCGAGATCTCTCGTCTGTTTTGTAAATATTTAAAAAAAGTATTGACTACGTCAAGCTTCATGGAATTCCCTATTTGAAGAAATACATAAACTCACACTTGTATTTTAACTCTGCAAGTGAGTTGACAAATTCAATTATGATCCCCTGATGTGAACCCTAAATTGCCTCTTTCATATCAAATAACAATTTTTTATTTAATCGAAATTCATTTATTCACAAGACTGAAGGAATGTATAAGGCAAATCGGAATGTATAAGGCAAATCGGAATGTAATAATGTTAATAGAAAGGGTAGGGTCGAAAAAAATTGCATAACTTGCTTTTGATTAACGAGGGATAATACAATTGTAGATTAATTATATTGATTAATTGTTTCGACCATGAGTTGACATGAAATTCAATTATTTATCTGATAGAAATAACCATTTACATACTCAATTATAGTGGCGTAAAAAATTAATTTAATTTAATTTGTTTTCAATCACCTTAGTCTTAATTTTAGCATTGACAAACTTCCTTTTCATATTTTAATCTATTACTGAGAAGTAGTTTATTTTAACAAATAAATGAGCTCAGTTTGATTTACTTAATTAAAGTAGAATTTTGTAAATTTTCAATTTCCGTTATTTTTAAACTGAAACCTTTGAGTAAATTTTTAAATTCACCTTCTTTCAATTCAAAACTTTTTGAATTTAAAAATGCCGGTAAATAAAAAATAAAGTCAATATTAAATATGAGTGCAATTTTCATCATTCATTGCTATTTTAGTAGCGTGATTTAATTAATTTTATAGTAATCAACGCGATACGTTATTGATTTGATAATTTATTCATTATTCATTAGCTTCAAAGTTATGGAACCGTTTATTGTTGTTTTATGCAATAAAATATTAAACATTTCTCAATTAGCCATCGACTTTTCAATGATATTAATTGTCTATTTATTCCCATAATTATAATTATTTTTCATATGCTTATATGCGTATGGTAAAATTGCAGTTAGTTTAGCTTTAAATGTGGCTCTTTCTTGTGTGTGAATTACATGCATTTTTCGCTTCCAATTAATGCATTATGCAATTCTTATGTTGCCATTATAATTGTGGTCGTTTTACCATTTTTTTTTTCTCAAATCATTACCATTAATTATGATTGCATACTATTATAGTGATTAATTTTCGCTAGCTGTTCATGAAATAAATGGAATCAAGATTCAGATAATATTTGAAATTAAATGATAGGTGTTTTGAAATGCTACGTACCCTCATGTCGTCAGTATTTAATAATTACATGCTTGGGAACGACTTTTGTGTGGTTTAAAATTTATTCTTCTTTCTGAATGTTTTCGAACCCTTTGCTAACATTTCATCGTTTAGCGAATGGGTTGACTCTCTTCAGAGGTGCTCTTTTGTTTAAGAATTGTGGACAGTTATCACAAAACTAAGATTTAAACTCATAATTCATACCAAAACTCATCTGATGTCTAACAAAATATTTGAGTGAACATTTCTCTTAAAACATCACATCGGAATCAACTTGACTGACTCAAAAACACGTGTAAGACAACAATACGCGATTTTCATACGAGTAACCACATGCTTCTTTTAATTAATTTAAACTTTTCAGTTTTTTGGTTCTTCTTATTCATCAAAAATGGTTTTTCTATTTCTGATGTCTTTCAGATCATTTTTTGTTGTGCTTCTTTAATTGATTTTACTTGCCATACGTAAAAGTATTATATTATTATTTTTTTTTGTCTGTATCAAGACACTCTGGCTGTAAACGTGGGGTTGAGATCTATAAAAAAAAATAATGAAATTAAATGAGATTTTTTTTTTGTTTTAAATGTCAGATGAAATGAAAATGTCTAGAGTTGAAGAAGTAAAGGAAATTACGTGTCATTGAATATCAATCATACATGTATACATGCGAAGAATTAGATTACAGAAGATTTTCCAACAATTTCCCGTCATTATTAAAAAGAAATAAGAAAAACTTCAACGAAAAAGGCATCTTAGTTGATGAGGAAAAGATGATTATTAATTATGATTATTATTTTTTTCGTTGAAAGTGAGAAATTCCTTTTGGATGTTACAAACTTTAAGATTTTAATTTGACGACTTTTTGAAGAAAATGACTTTTCAAAAGTTATCAATTCACACAACAAAAAAAAAAGTGTTGTACACGAAAACATCGCACGCTTATAATTGAAACATCATCTCAATTAATCAATGTCAACCAATGAGAGACATTGTGTTGTGCTAGATATAAATTCATATGTATCTGTGACTTTTATATTTAAATAATAATGACAAACGGAATGAAAATGATGATGAAAATGACACCCCGGCTAGGATAGATGTGTCATACTCATCTTTTATTCAAAATAGGCATTCAAATGAAAATTAGAGAGAAGAAAAAAAATGTGATCAAAATTTTAAATAGATCTCTAATGTTATTATAATGATAATATGTATGAGTTAAAAACTGTAAAGATCATCATTACAAACCTCTAAAATGTTTGTGGCCTTTTTATTCATACACAGCGCGCATTTTAAATTCGTTTGATTCCTTTTATGTCAATTTCTTAGTGATGAATGAGTTTTGATGGTCACTTTGACTGGATCTTGAATTATTGACGGACGTAACCTGAATTTACTTTTTTCATTCCTTATAAGCTTAATAATGGACATTCAAACCTTACAAATTTATCATTACAAGTTTTATATTTACTTTATGTCCATAGAAATCTCAACTCTATGACTTTAAATGGTTTAAAATGATTTTATAATTTTATTCAGTAAGAAAATATTGAAAGTCAATATCAAGAACTGATAAAATGCGCATCTGCCGTCCACATTTGGATATCTATCGAAACTTTTTCACTTCTAAATGAACAGTTGTCGACTATTTAGTTATTTATTCATACAAATTTTTCTTTATTATAATATATTTCATATATATTAATTTTGTTATTATGATGATATTGAATAGAGAGAAGAAATAAATAGCTGAGGCTGTCTATTCAAAACTTCTTTATATCATCATAATCATCATCAGTATAAAAAAGTACAAAAGAAGATTGTCGACAAATGGTTAAAGAGATAATTGAAATAATACAACGTGTATTTCGATCATAAATAAATAATTAATGTCGTCTTTTTTTGTGAGTGTGACAAAGTCTTGCAATTCATAACTGTGAGTAGATATTTTGTGAATAATTTGAATAGATTGGCTGATGACATGTCTTTCAAAAATAATATTTTTAAAACCAAGCAAAAAATATAAAAATGGACACAGTTAATTTAAACGAATTAAGACGTATTCAAAATAATAACGACTTGTTAATTCAGCTCATTAGGACCATACGTGCAGCCTACAACACTTCATTTGCAAAAATTCCATTTGAATTCGATGATGATACATATTATTCCTCATTTCACAGCGTAAGCAGTGAAGAGAGATCAAAAAGATCAACGGAAATTAGAGTTAAGCATAACTATGTGGTATTTATTATACCCAAGAGAAGTTTTACAACTTTTTGAGTGCCGCAAATAAAAATTCTCTTTTCTGTTGTTTTTCTCTCAACACCGAGTTTGAATCAAAGTGATATTAAATGATGAAAATTCCTGAATTGAATACCACATGCTTATGTTGTGAGCTAGCTATATTAATAAACAGATTAATACTAATTTAATTAGTGTTGTGATCGTAAATTCTTCTGGGTGCATTCCTGCTTATTCTGTGGAGTCTTTCCAGTCATTTGTTTTACCTACCTCGGTTAACATTAAAAAAACTATCGAATAATTTTAGCATGTACTGATATTAAGTACATCAAGACTTAAAGTATAAATTTGAATTTATTTTTTTGTTAACATCTACCTGTTACCATTAATCTCTATCTATATGTCTGTATATAAATACATTCTTATGCTATATTATGTGCACATTCACATTGTTTCGGTTTTATTACATTTTCTTGGAATTTATTTTAATTTTTGCCTTCGTCTAGAACTACTACAACTACGTACATGCTCATAATAATATGAATATATATATAATATATTGATTTTGGGAATCACAATGCACGAACGTAAAACATAAAGCAACATAATTTTGTAATATTCCTTTCAATTCCTCTTTTTATAAAAATATAAATAAAATTTCAGGTAATTTCCTTAGATTTTTTTTTGCTTCTTTCTTTAAGGTAGTCTGTGATTATAAGACAATAATAATCTTTTCTTGCTTGAATTTGTATTAGAATGTCATTAAAATTTTATGCAAAAATACAAATGTATTTTGTGTTAGTTTTTTGATTGATTTGAAATCAGTTTTCGAACATTTTGACAACATCAATTCAAATATTTCACATTTAAAGTTTGAAAATTCTACATTTGAAGTTTTGTAATTTATTTTGCAATCACATTCATCAGTCTGACATTCAAACTTGTTCTATCATGTTCTCTAAAAAATAGTTCTTATCAGAATTTTCTTCTAGAAGGTCCTGAAAGCAAAATTTAAAGATAATGATGAAATTTCGAGACTTGAAAATGACCGGAAAGATTTTTGCTACCCAAATTTCTCATTCGTCTACAAATAGTTCTTATGATGATACTTTAGAAACTCCAGATGCTTCCTTTTCGCGAACATTAGAATTTACAAAAAAATGTTCATCCATAACCATCCTCAACAAACTCATAAAAAAAATTACGACATAACATATGAGACATAATGATCATCATCGTCATCATTTATTTCGAGGCAGATTCAAAGAAATAAAAGTCATGTCATTCGGTAATGATTGACAAAAGCAAATGCTTTGAAATTTTTTTTTGATGATTTTTTTTTCTGTATGCTTATTCACATGTTGTGGATAAATAGATAGTCGGTTATTAATGTATGCATACATAGTCATAAAGAATTATCTTCCTTGAGTAAAAAAGAACATTTTGAATGGTATGAATAAGCCTTAAGTAGGATCGATAGGTTTCATTTGGCATATTTTACAGTAATATTAATGGCAAAGAAGTTATTAATGTATGTGTGATGCCATAAATTATTATGCATGTGCATTCTAAAAATCTGTATTTTTTACTCCTAATTTCTTTCCTTTTTCTCATTATTTTATTTAATAATTCTTCATATTTCAATGTAAATGTTCATTTTAACAGTGGTCTAAGTTAAAAGAGGAAGGCGAAGAGAAATTGTATATGAATGAGTAATTGATAGTTACAGTAGATTCTATCTAAAATGGTAAACTTGGTTTAATTTGAACACAGGTCTTCCTCGCTTCATATAAATTTTAAGGTTTGCTAATTTTTGACCAACTTTAGAATTTTAACTTTAAAAATTCATAAAACACTTCCCCAAACTCGAGAGAACTGACGGTAATGCATTAAGGATATTCTCAGTTTATTCTTTATTCCTTATTTTCGGACACAACAAATAGTAAACGAAGTTTCTACAAACAAACAACTTAAATGTTGTCTCCTGTCTCTCACCAAAAAAACACAAAATAAAGAATACCATTTTTCGGTTTCTTTTGCTTCTTCTTTCTCACAAAATCTCATTTCACAATTTTTTCAATATTTATGTCCAGTAGATTGTGGCTTGTTGCTAAGTTAAGAAGTGCTATAATTGAAAAAAATAGAATAAGTTTCTGTGATAAAATTGATCTAAAATGCTGCCATTAAATGACGGTCCATTGCAGGTGATTGAATCGGACTCAAATCTATAAATGAAAATGAAATTGATTTTGGACTAATAACCTTGTGTGTGGTGTCTGTGTGTATGGGAAAATTAATCTACAAAATAACATAAACATGTCAATATATAAACATTTTAATGATATCAAGAAGAGATGAAAAGATATTAAAAGGAAACGATAGAAAGATAGAAGGAGATTAAATGAAAGGAGGATTATGGATGTTCGTCAATCAATTTGTTTTGCTCAAAAGATGTAAAGAGAAAGAAAAGTTCTTGTTAATGACTCGATAAATGGATATTGCTCGTTCTCATTTTCATTTTGCCCTCTTATATCCATTCATTCAATCAATTCCACGAGACCATGTGAAGAAATCATTAAAAAATAAGGAGATATTAAAGATTTATTTCTTTTATCGTGAAAGGTGCAGAATGTTAAAGTGTTGCAAGTTTTTTCATGATTCCGAACAAATGATATAAGGAAAAGTCTGTGAGAAGCAAAGGGGTGTTGATACTTAATGTATTAGTTCGTAATGTAGTGTTTGTAATATGCTCTATATTAAAATACTAAGCATTATTGCTTAAAATGACTTAAAACTTGAATACTCAAAATAATTTTTCTATTAACGAAGTTATGAAATTTGAATCTCAAAACAATTTTAAAATTTTGATTTTTAACGTATTTTTAAAACATTTTTCTTGAAAAAACTAGTTTTTTGGTCTTGATCAGCGTTCCATGCTCACAAATCAGCAATGTTGTTCGATATCCCTTTTAATTATATTTCATCATAAATTGCTCATGTTCTTTTGTTCACTTCCCATCATCATTAAAAAAATCAACCGCAGAATTCTCTTTCGATGTCTATTTCTGTTTGTTCATCAAAAAGAAATTCAGCTTTTCCTTGCGATGAATCAAAGGCAAATATTATGAAAGTTTATGATGGCAGTATAAATGAATTTAATCTAAAACACACTCTTCATGCATCATCATCATCATCATAATGCATCATATGTTTTTATGACTTTTGGCGAATCGCATTTCGACTTTTATTTTGCATCCACATTGCAGAATGAAAAGAACTCAAGCAAAATCCGCCTATAAAAATCATAAATCATTTGATACGCGGAATTCATAAAAATAAATTCATTTTATGCGAATTAATAATTTTCATTTTATTAAGATCCAGTTCTTTCTCATTCTTTTGATTCCGAGAAATAATGCAGGAACGATGATGGAAATGCAAACTGTTTTAATGGAATTGACACTGCAATAATCAGCATTACATTGCTGGATTTTTGTCATGTTTCTTATTTGCTGTTGTTAAATGAAAGTTCATTGAAGTTCAATAGAAGACTTGCCTTAAGTAAGGAACCTGTATGTTTAGTAAAGCGCATTAAAAACTAAGAATAAGGCTTAAAATCTATGAATCAATTTAACATCCAAAAGCCTATTTTATGATAAATTTTATTGGCACGGATCTTAAATTCCAATCATAACTATCAAGTCACACT
This sequence comes from Chironomus riparius, assembly GCA_917627325.4. Taxonomy (NCBI): domain Eukaryota; kingdom Metazoa; phylum Arthropoda; class Insecta; order Diptera; family Chironomidae; genus Chironomus; species Chironomus riparius. The sequence goes on from OU895877.1 coordinate 59,323,441, forward strand.
CATTTAAATCAACTCTAGCATCTTAAATATTGCCAAAATATAAAACTAAAACCTTTATAAAATTGATAAAAATTTAATTCCTTTATTATAAGGCAATAAAGTTGAAAACTTGATTCGAATAAACAGGAAACAATCAAGTGGCAAACTGCGTAGAAATCGAAGGTTTTAGCAGAGGAATGTGAAGAATTTTCCAGTTCATGTTGAATAAAAAGAAATTTCGAAAATGGTAACAAATAAAATTGCTGGCTCATTGCTTCCCTAAAGAAGAGCAACATCAATATAATATTAAATAACTTAAAGATTTCAATCACATGAATATAGAAAATGAGAAGTCATGCCGCATCTCATTCAGTACAGCCAACCACTCGTGGGTTCAGTGGCTGTAAATTAATTTACATATTCAAACATTCAATTATGATATTTCATCGTCATAAAATGTTTATTGTGCCACTTCTCAGATGCTGCTGCTGTTGTTCACTTATTTATGGAACCGTGAAAGCTAAATCAAGTAGCACTTTTCAATCAAATCTCTTTATTCGAAAATTTTATATTTATTGACGTTCAATATAAATTTCTTGAATCGTAAAAGATGACGACGAGACCAACATGTAGAGGTAGAGGTACGGGAGAAAGAGAGATGGGGAAAACAGTCTCATTGTGTGTACGTTGCTTGATGATTCTTTATATGATTGGTGATATCATCAAATTTTGTTTTTTTTTCTGGTCATCTTCTTCATTTACACATTAAAAAGCTACTTCTTCTTCTGTTTGTTTTTTAATTCTCAAAGATATATCTTTTTTATTGATATCAAATATATTGTTGTAAAAAATTCAGGAGCTGCTGCTCATCAATTTTAAACTTGAGATGATATCACCAATTTAAATGTCTTCAAACCTAGTTGAAAATTTGACTTAAAAACCATTGAATTGATTTGAATTTGAAAACGTTGTTAATTTGCAAAGTTGAAAAATCATTAAAACAAGGCTTGAGTCATCAAATTTGTAGCTTTAATCTCATCACCTTTACGTGATATATCAAAACTTATTCTTATTTGTCATTTAAATGAGTATGAGCAAATCAATTTAGTTTGAAGAGATAAAAAAAAGCTGAATAATTAATGAAGATTTTTTTTTTCTCTAAAAGCGTTATAATTTATGAGATGCCGCACACTTTATTGTCGATTGGTTGAAGTTTATTGTTGGATTGTAATTAAAATGTTTAACATGAGATTTAAAGATTTTTCTTTTTCGAGCGATAAATCATGTGAGCTTGACAACTTATTTTGTCGATTTATATAACGTGAAACTTAATTAATTAGAAAATTAAAGTTGAAATTTTCCATTTTATTTATTGCAAAGTCATATGCTTTGGTTTCAGCCATTCCAAATAAACATTTTGATGCGTCCATCAGGAATCATAAAGAGGCACCTTCATGCATAATTTATCGCATTCGTTTAGGTTCATAAACAACTAATAATAAAATATATGAAAGGATAATTCTTAATTTCATTACGGGCGTGTCAAATTCAAATCAATCAAAAAATTGCAACGCGAGAGAGAAATTTAATGTATTTACCGTGTATGAATGTGTGTAAATTATAAAGGAAAGAAAAATCATAAAACATAAATTTTTATAGCACATTTGTGACTTACCTTCGAAGCTTTATTTTCTAAAAAGAAATATTTCGATTACTTTTAAGTTCCCTATGCCGCCTGTAAAGTTTTATTTCTAGTGATTCCGATATGTATGTTTATGCTGTTTTTATGATGCGAAATCATGATAATATCAAATGTTTTGTTGCCAAGGCTTTTTGAGGTTAAATTATTTGATTGCGTATTCAAAAGGGGTAATTCGTAAGTTTTGAGAGTCAATTTAGCCCTTAAATCATTAATAATCAAGGAATAATCAAAATAACTTGATACTTAACTATTCACATTTGTCGGAACTCACCTTTGAGATGTTGAAAAAGGCTGAGAGCTAAATGTAATTCCATAATAGAACTGTCTGTGTGCAATTGCAAATAGGCAGATAGATTGATGCTAATGAAATCAATAATTACATTTTCGCGCAGAGAGCTGCTGTTAATGATTCCAAGTGCGAACATCAGCTATACATTATCTGTGATTAATATCGTCGATTTATTATTTTAATCAAGAATTATTTTAACGAGCTCAAAAATTATTTGAGATAATCAAGATTTTATTGCGAAAATTTTTAATAATATTTCTTTTTGTATAAGTAACTAAGTACATAGTTTCTAAACAGTTAAAGGTGAAAAAAAATTATTTCAATACGCAATAATTTGTAAAACGTGTGTAGCAATGTTACTTACTCTCATGATCATTAATATTTCTCTCACTCAATTGTATGTTCAAGTAGATTTCTTCACACACGGCAAAAAAAATACGAAATTCTATTCAACGAAAATTCATCATTTAATTTCAAAATAAAGAGTATGGAGAAAATGGAAAACAGTTCGATTGGTTAAATTGATGAATTTATCTGGCGCCTGTATATTCTCATAAAAATGATTATCCTATCTTTTTGTGCTGTGCTTAAGCATAATCATAAAAAATTCAAATGAAGTGAAATGTGGCCAAAAAAATATTATAGAGTCTTAATAACTATTAGAAATTGTAAAGAAATCTAATTTGTATGAATAATCATCAACATACAAATACACACAATTTTAATGGTCAATAAATACAATGGATGATACTGGATAGACATCATAATCCATTTAAATTTTTCACTGTGTCTATACATCGTATCTCAAAGTCATTAATTTATATCATGTATATCAAAATATATTCTTCTATTGAATGCGATTATTACACAACGCCTTTGGCCTGATCGCCTTTTTATAATATTTTTCCATAAGCGAACGAAATGGATTTAATAATAATCGTAATGAGCAATAAAAATTAAAACCATACACAAACATTGAAATATTTGTCATAATTAATCATTTGACTTGGCGATGGATGAACGTCGTTTATGTATATCTGATGTTGATACATAAACAGAAAGAAAAGGAATAAAAAAGACTTCAGAAAAGAAACGATTAATTTCATTTCAAGATTTTTCTTCTTTCTTTCTCTCTCTCTTACAAAATTTACCTTGATTTGATGGTACATAACGAATAATTTCATATACGCTAACTAATGTGTATCAAATAAATCTTATTATTGCTTCTCTACGACTTGATATTAAGTGTCTATGTATCTCCTTTTGTCTCTATAAATTCATAAAAATAATGAGAAGAGTGTTCAACTTTGAGTAGACTGTAATAAAGCGCATTTTATGCTGCTTGATTTTCAACTGTTTTCAAAATTTACACTAATATTTACTATTTTGGAAATATTGAAAATAATTTTGATGAAAACTGCTGTTTTAGAACAGAAATTTTGTTTATTTATGTCACAAATCTCTTTGCTCACACATTTTAAAGCTACTTCCATCCTTTAAACAACAAATAAACATTAATTGAGGCTAAATTTTGACATTAAACTTTTGAAGTGACAAAAATTGTATTTTCTTGCAAAATATTACAAATTTAGATACTTTTCAAGCCAAATAACAAATTCAATAATCAAAACCATTCCTTTAGCTTAAAAACTGCTCAAAAGAAAACATTTTATGCTTCTCAATTCATTTTCATTTTATTTCATGAAAAGAGGTTAATTCTTTTAGTTGTTGATTAAGTTCAAAAGTCATTTTTAAGAAATCTCAAATGAAAACTATCAAAAAAGTTGCGCGAGCATACTTTGTTCCATACTTAAAAGAGAAAGAAAGAAAAAAATTAATTTAACTTTTATTGCTTTTTTGTTTCTTTCGCTTGTTGCTCGATTGACTGACTTCGAAAGAGCATGAAAGCATTTTGAATATGAAAAGGAATTCATCATATGAGTTTATTACTTTTATGTGTGATGTGAACGGTGATATTGGGTGCGATATAGCGAGATGGAATTAATCTCTTTTTTTTTCCTCATCGCTTTTTTTTTGCCTTTTCGTTCAACAATAAAGTTCATCAATCAAAATCTCTTCTGACCCGTACTTCTCACACTGATTGTGGGCATGTGTGTACCACTCATTGCAAGGTCTCATATATGAGTACTATAAGTGATACTCATAATCACAGATAGGTATGAAATCCACCATCAACATTCTTTTTTTGTTTCATTTGCAATTCATAGAAGGACTAATTACAATAACCGCATTAAATTGATTTTTTAATTGTTTTTTTTTTCTTATTTCCATTACTGCTTTTTGAGATTCATGATTTGAGTTATTAGCATGGCTGTCTTCCTTAACTTACAAGAGTAAATGACATGTTTGGTTATTAATTTATTGGCTATTTTTCTTAAGTTGTGGCTTAAGACATTTAGTTAAGTGCATCTTTATGGACAGATTTGGTTTCGGGTGGGAAATCTTAAAATCTTGATCTAAGACATACCAACAGATTAAACACATTGCAAAATTGAATCTTCTTCAAGAATCTCATGCCTACTAGCTCCTTCTTATTCCTTAATAGCTATTTTCTTTAATACAGTTCATGCTTTTTCTTTCCATTGTTACACCATTATACAGAGCGTTAAAAGCACAGCATGCAGACTTTACTATCACTTAAAAGCAATGAAAATTAATTCTTTTACGATATTAAAGCTAAATTAGGAATATGATAGCTTTCGTTTTATCCATAAATATATTATTTTCATACAATAATTTTTTTTCAATTCTCATTTGAAGCACGTGTTTGCATCTAAGATAAGTGGGCAATTGAAAAATCTCTTCTTTCTGTCTTTCTCTTTTGTATCTCATCTACTATATATATACAATGTAAGCTAAAATGATTTTTTTTAGCAAGAAAGGAAACAACACCTTGAGTTCCATTGAAAAAAGTATTAAATGAGAGGATGGCAGAGAGCCTTTTGTGGAACATTGTTACCTACAATGAAGATCTCTTTCATTTTATAAAAATTTTCAAATCAAGTTGCGAACAATGTCGGCAATTTATTACATTCTTATTTTTCATGTTTCTTCCTTGTGATATTGAATTGATTTGCCAGGTATTTTTGTGAATGAATGTGTCTGTTTTGGGATCAGTTACTTCTAGAAAATTGAGATACTTCCGAAATGAGTCAGTTTTAATGGTTTGATTTGGGTTTTTTCGGTATGTTGTGGATACATTTTATTGTGGAAAGATAACAAAGGATTTTTTTATGCTGAACAAAAATCAATTTTGAAGCTGAATTCAGCCTTTTTTAACTTACTCAAACTGAATTCAGCAGTTTTCAAACTTAATATTCCATATGTTGTAAAGATTAATTCAAAAGAAGCAAAAACTATGGCTCATCAATCCACAAAATATTCACTCCAAATTCCACAATCAACAAACACACAAATTTAGACTCATCAGTAATTTTCATGGCAAAAAATGAAATACGTCTATCGTTTCTTTAATTTCTGCTTTAAATAACTATTCAAATTAAAATTGAGCTGTAAAGTGAATGAGTCGTTTTAGTGAAAAAATTAATATCCATTATTTGCATTTCTCACTCTTCAATTCTTCTTGTTAATAACTGTAATTTAGACACCGCAAAAATATTAATATTTTTTTTTTCATTTCTTTGTTCAAAATTTTATATGACCCGCATTGGAATTTTGAAAACAAAAAATTTTCTATTTGTACAAAATAATAATAATGAAAAAAAAAAATTAAATTCGTAAAAATATTTATCACAAATTCATAAATTAAACTTTCTATACATTACATTACGCACATATGAGTATGTAATGATTTTTTGTGGTTTTGATGAATTTATACGATGATAATTTATGTTCTTCATATTTTAACCCTTATAAATGCCGTATAATTAAAATACAAATTATCTTTTGTCTCATTACAGTTATATGAAATCAACGATGATCCAAAGCGTAAATTATTCCTTGATGATCTCTTTTTGTTCATGCAAAAGCGAGGTAAGTTGTTATGAATTGTGAAATTTACATTGACGTGTACATTTAATTTGCAATTAATGTAACATGAGATATAATGAAAACATGAAGGGTAGAAGAAAATAAGGAAACTCGGGGTATGCCAATAAGTCAGCTAGCTAGATCTTGATATTAATTTCTGCAACTTGAACAAAACTTAAATTTTCAAAAAATAACTTTAGTGGTTTTTGAAAATTTTAATAATATAATAAAAAATTCATATTTGCACACCCCTGAAATTAGCAAATAATATTTATGTGTGAGATCTTACTACTGACATGAAATAAGAGAAATTAATTGCACTAAATTAATACAATTTTCATCAAGATGGAACATATATATAAATGCATGATGTACATGTGAAAAATTTAAATATTTAATGCTGACTGATCGCACATCACATCACTCAGACAGTAGTAAGAAAATACTCAACGAATTAATTACAAATTATCTCATGTATTCTAAATAAATGGTGATTTACTTCAATGATATTAATAGACATTTGCTGCACATATGCGATATGTCTCATGTATATTGAATATTTTATAAAAATAATATTAAACACCAGCTAAAATCAATCTAATGATTTTGTTTTAAAGAAATATAAGGAAAAATCGATCAAGATTTTCTAAATGGATTTTCAATATACCTAAACGTAAATACATCCACGATTCTATAAAATAAAATTAAACCGAAATGCATGAGTAACATCAGACATTATTCAGCGAGAAAATGATGATTAAAACTAAAACATATGTTTGACATCAAATGTCGTTCGCTTTAGAAGAAAAACAACGTCGTGAATACATTTAGTGAAAGAATAACTTCATCTTTTATTCGATTAACGATTGACTTCAATCGTCATTTTAATAATAATAATACTCGTTGAGATGTGCCTTAAAATAATAACAGGATTGCGAATGTACATTGAAATATTAATTTACAGAAGTTTAATGAGAGATTTTATACATATTGTATTCGACTAAAGAGTATTTTGATTGAACTGAGGATTGTTGTTTGTTAAAAATATAACGACTAAAATAAATTTGAATTTTCATAACATTTTAAAAATACGTTAAATTTTTAACTTTCATGAGTTGTTAAAAAATTAGCTCCTGAATTGATATAAAAATGATTTTCCCTTCCAAGGTTTGTAAATGTCACTATAAATTCGTGACAGGATGCAATTGAAGAATTTATCATAAAATAAATGAAAGCAAATATTTGAAAACTTCAGATTTCATTGAAAAAAGCATTTAAAAAGCTGAATTTATGATTCATATATAGTGTCTGTCCATGCCCTTCATTAGTAATAATTTTTGAGTTTTTACTGTAGTTTTTTTACCACTTAGTACAGCCATTTTTACTACTATTTATTTCCTGACTTTCATGTCATAAATAAATCTGTCTGCTAGCGGTGCAAAACAAATGAAATGAAATGCTATTAATTTGCTTTTAAATGACATCTTATGCGCTGTGACATGGATACTTTGTAGCTTGAAAATTGCACTCAGAGCATTAATTCAAAAATAATATGAAAATTGTTGTTCAATTTATGGCGACATCGTGAATGAAATGAAATAAAATTAAAAGAAATTTCGTTCGTGAGAAATATTTAAATATTTGTTTGCTAACTTATTGGATTTTACTCTTGAATTGCCTTTGTCGCTGCCTGTTCTCTTATGTACACAGCAATAATAAAAAATTCTTGGAAAATCGCCTTTAAACTTAATTAAATATCCGTCAAATGCATTCAATTTATGAACAAATTCTTTTTTTGGGATCGTGCGTTTTTGATAATTTTTCATATTTCATGCCTTATTCCCTTCTCATTGCTATGTGCTGTGTATTGTGTATTGTGTTTCGAATTATAAATGGTAATTAATTGGAACATTGATTTTCTGTTCGATTTAATTGAATTTTATCGACAAATGAAATATTATAAAAATTTAATTTAAAATTTTCATCGACTCTAGTGCTGTATAGCTTAAAATTTTATTATTTATTTAATTAACGTTCCATATCGGGTGAATTAATTCTTGAGAAAATTATTTCATAAGGCGAATAATTTTCCATAAAATTGACATTGAAATTTTTATTTTTCTATAGAAGTTCTCATTCAACCTTGAAAACTGATTTTCAAATCCTTTAGAGTGTGCTGGGTTTTATTGTTTTTTATGTGATTTTATTCTTACTTCAAGCAATTATTTTAATTATTTTTACATCACGCAAAGGCGTCAGTCATATTATTTAAAGAGACTTGTAAGGAGATTATGTGACACATTTTATTGATCAATAAATTAGTTGCTGGATGTTGGATCAGTCATATTTCCTCAGTTAGAGCTAGGTAACTGAGACATTGTTCTTTCATTAGGCTAAGTCTCTTAATATTAGATTTTATATGTAACTGCTCCTGGATCTGTAACACATAAAATATCTGCAGATGAAATTATAACTCTAAAACATCAATTTTACGCCAAAATTCGGTTTTAAGCTACAATCCTTATCCCCAATGAAGGCTTCTGTTCTTAAAAAAAAAATATTTGCTAATAATTCTTTAAGTTGCACAATAGCTTAACATTCATTCCATTTGACAGAAAGACACTCTCAATTACACGTCTTTTTTTATGAAGCCATCCCAAGGCACAATAAATTGCATCACACGACGAAAGAAATGTAAAACAAGAGAAAGAGAAAATACAATAAATAATAATTTATCGGAATCACACATATAACGATCGCACCTAATAAATATCAATATGATTAAAATTCAATTTAAAGTAACATAAACTCAATTTGCTTTATAAATTTATTACAAATGGAAAATCACGCAATTACAGCGCAACTTGATGCATGTCTGCAATTTTTGTGGCGAAGAAGAGAAGGGAATTTACTTGCGGCTTTATCTTTCGTGAAAAATCTTGATCCGAAGATCGAGTTTGTAAATTTCTCATGTCCATACAAATAGCACTGAATAATTCAATAACAGGATGAAAACTTTAAATGTAACATGACACCGCAATTTAATTCTGCTTAGTTATATGGACATGCGTACACAAGAAAAACATGTGTGCTTCTGCTTCTTAAATATTCATCTCTAATTGCGTTTGAAATGTAATTTGACTTTTATTTTACACATTTCATTTCGGCTACTTAAATTATACCTTAAAAGTTTATGTTTGAAAATTTCTCTGCTGTTTTGTAAATAAATTCAAAGCAATGCTAAGCAGCAGTGTTAAAAGGGGGCAAAGAAAGATTTTTTATAAATAAAAAATGAACAGATAGAAACAAATCATCAAATTTCAATAATTTTTTTTTTGATGAATTCTCAATCTATTGAAGAGATCAATCAACACCGTTTGAATTGAAACACATGAGAGCAATCGTTTGATATTAATTCCTATATGTACACATGTATACATACAATTTTCGGCATGTGTGTAAACGAACATATCATTTCTCGATTTAAAGCAATTATTTTATTGTGTTTACTGATCTTTTATTCATGCTCCCTCTCTCTCACTCAATTCTTTTTCATTTCTGGATGATTTTTAAACATAGTTAAGAAGACTGAGATTCAGTGAAAAGTGTTTGGAGATGATGATGATTACCCAGCGGCGTAGCATACTTTTTTCCATCACTTACATTTATATCGCTAGCCTATCAATCAACTACAACAATGGAATGAACATTTCGATTTATTGCATCATATTTTTAGCATCAAACGCGCGATTAATTTATGACTTCTCTTTTATTCTACAATTTTTAATCTCTTTCTCTGTTGTTTTGAATTAAGAGTCAAGAAGAACTGAGATGAAAATGTGTTTTACAATATGAATGATGTGTCAGTGCCTTTTGGGTATTCTGAGCACATTTAATGTCTTTTTTTTCCATCTCATCAATTCCATTTTCCCTCAATCACTCACTCATTTAGTTACTCACTTCGTTCTTCATATTAAATTTCATACCACATCAAAGGGATAAAGTATGAATTAATTATAGACTGATTGAGGGTTTGGAGCGTATTTGATAGAACTGATTGTCAATTAATTTCACTATATTCACACATTTCTGCAACTATTAAAGTGCATGCTTTAGCTCAAAACTTTAAAAAGCAATCAATCAGCTACCTAATAAAGTCTAGAGAACTATAATTATTACGTCCGAATGTTATGTCAGATCAGTCCAATCAAGTCGATTTCAAATGTAAACCCACATCTCAATCTCACATGAATGAAGAGATAAAGTAGAAGAAATATTAATCGACACGGAGAAATGACTTGATGAAAACTTTATTCCATTTATAAACTAAACATCATCAAATTTTTCGTAAATTATCATAATTAAATTTAACAGTTTATCTCCCAAAAACAATATTTTGTTCAAAAATAAAATTCGTCTGTTTAAAACTTGTTGCTTTTATGACTTTTTAATTTAGTTTAGATCAATTTTTATATCCATGAATTTTTTTTTCATCTATCTCTCACTTCGCTCATTACCTCTTTAAATGTTTTTGCAATGAAAATTGCCGGGAAATAAACAAACTCGAAGATTTTGTAATCAATTTATTGATTTAAACATTTCTTTCCACCTTCTTTTAATTGCTGGGATGATGGAGATGTTATAGGAAGGAATTAAAAATGATTTTCAAACTTTAATTAACTTACCTGCCTGCGAATTAGAAGAAAATTAAATTAATTTATCTGTAATGGATAGGAGTTGGTGGAGTGTTGATATTTTAAATTTGCAAGTTTGATTTTCGCAGATTTTAAATATAATTCATCAGACTATAGGCAAACAAAAGATTGAGATGAATTTATAGATAATATGAATATTAAGATTAGGATTGAATAAATGCTGTGAGCTGAAATTGTATCACTTTACTTATTTGTTAAAAAGTTTAAGGATTTTCTTGAAGATTCCATTCTTGACTCATTTAAAAGCAATAAGCAACCTACAAAAAAAAAGCATGCTGAAAGCAGCACTCACGACTCTATAAAAAAAATTTGTTTTTTGTTGTTTGTTATGAAGAACATTTTCACAACATTGAATGTTTAGACGTAAACTTCAAAAACATCATTTTTGAGTACAGAAAATTATCACAAACATTTAAGAAGAAAACTCAAAAATTTAAATACAAATAGACAATAAATCAAAAGTTTACCAAGAGATAAATTTTTGAAACAAATAAAAAATTATACAAACATTTACTGCAAGTTCTTGCTTTCATTAAATCATACACAAAAAAAAATATACCTGAAATATTTTTATTGCACAAAGAAAGCAATTGAATATCTTTTTTCGGTAAAATAGAAAGAAAGGAAGTGAAATTTCTCTTTTTATAACATATTTATTCTTAGAAGGATAATACAATATTTATGATCGATTGAGAAATTTTTGGGGTAATAAAACAATTATCCTGGATGTAACAATGAGTAATTTAGGAATGAGCAATTTCTGGCAATTTTATTTCGTCTTGGAAAATTTTGAGATTTTTTGTTTCATTTGTCACGTAAAGTTTGCTTGCATATAATTTGTTCAGATTACAGATTTTGAAAAAGTTTCAAATGAGATCAGCACTAAACAATCAATTTAACAGTTAATACACTGAATTCAGCTTCAGACTAGTAAAACTAAGCATCAAACAGTGCTGAATTCAGCGCCTAATCTACTGTCCTCATTCACTTAACCTTTTCATTAATTATTTAAACTCAGCACATGTCTTAAGATTCTTTTATCATCATTAATGCACATCATGAACTTGTTGAAATTAAACAATTCATCAATACTTGAATAATATGTGTAAAAAAATATCATAGCAGCAAGTCTTAATGAAATGCTGTTTAGACACATAAAAAGAAGAAGTTGAGCGTGATGAATTTTTTTCAAGAGACTGTAAATCTCTTTAGAAATACTTGATTTAATGGATTATATCTAAGTAATAATATAAAAGTATGAGAATTAATCAACAACAATCCCTACAATCAATTACTCACTTGATCGATCGAATTGTGTTGATCTGTGATCAGCATGAAGCAAAAAAGATTAATGAATAATGATGCAGAATCCAATTATTACTTTTTGATATACAAATGTACAGCATGATTAAATCTTTTTTTTATTAATTTTATTTCTCTTTTCTTCTCATTCCAGGAACTCCAATAAATCGACTTCCAATCATGGCAAAATCAGTTCTTGATTTATATGAACTTTATAACTTGGTGATAGCTAGAGGTGGTCTTGTTGATGTAATTAATAAGAAATTATGGCAGGAAATAATTAAAGGATTACATTTACCCTCGAGCATCACAAGCGCTGCATTTACTCTAAGAACACAGTAAGTATACATTTTGTGCTTAATTTTTTAATTTACTAGGTTTTTATTTTTATCCGCGACTCATCATAAAGTTAATTGATAAATTGTTTTCAACAATAAAATGCCGCCTGCAAGCGTTGCAATATACTTGAAAAATATATAATTATTAATTTATGGCGAATTGTGCTTGTTCACAATAAATCATAATACTTTTTCCATTACTTTTTACCTAGATATAATAACTAAAATACAATGTTGATACTTAATGAAATAATTAAACGTGACATCGAATATTGAAATTTGTGGCTCATTGTTTGTACTTTTTATTTTATAAAGCTTCTTTTTAAATTGTACATCGTAGGAATGTTGCATTTTATTTTCTTATTAAGCGTTTCCCAGTCAGCTAGGTGCTTTGATTAGTGCATAATGTCATGTAAAAATAGGGATTTGACTGTTTCGTCCAGTGCCTGGGATTTTTGATGAGGCAATTATAGTCCAGACCCTAGTAGTGACTATAAGTTAAGAAACTCTCTGTTAGGTTCTTGATTGAATCTTCTACAAGTTCCCTCCCACAAACATTTTTGGAAAAGAGTGTTTTGAGTCAGAAAACTTTATCAAGTTTAAATCTAAAGGTGACCAAAATCACAAACAAAGGCACCTCCTTACAAAGCAGAAAACTGTAACTTCCTTACTTGACACTTTTAACTTGCCATTGTGCGCCTGCAAAAAAAAAGTAATTTTTTACATTTACTTATTTCAATTCAACATTGTGGTTTGCATCACACAGGCACAGGGAGAAGTAAGAGTGAGAGTGAGAAAAGAGCATTGCGATGTGGAGGATCATTAATTGAAAAACAAGAATTACTGAAACGTGTAGCATCGCTAAAGCAATAAAATTTGTGCTTAAGCTTTTAAAATGATTGAATTGTGTAAATATAAATATAAACTATATAGTGAGGAGATGAATGCGCAAGTGCAATTGATTTTCTTCAAATATAGTCTGCATAAGGGCGGTCAATGTTGTTTCTTTTCCGATTCTTCATCCATAAAATCATTATTGTTATTGTATTGCAAAATATTTTTATTGATCACTGTCTATAATGCCACAATGTTGATGTTCCTTTATGCCATCATCGTTTCACCATTTGTTTCAGACCAGCCCTTTTCCTCCTCTCTCTTTTTTTATACCTATCAATTTAATCACGTAAACATAAAGGAAATTATTTTTAATTACAAATGTTTATATGCATACATCAGCATTCAATCTATTGGGCATTCATTAGACATGAGAGAGAATAACAACAAAATAAAAAAAAAATTGTTAAACATAATAAAATGATGAAGTTCATCATTGATTGCTCTTGAATGAAAATGAATGAATGAAGGTATGCTCAGGTTTTCCGTCTTCTTATGATGCATTTCCATCCAATGAAAAGATATAAAAACATAAAATAATATTATTTTTATGAATGATTTATTGACCAAATACCGCCCATACATCAAAGGCATTTAATTTTGTATTCCTTCATTTCATTTTGACGTTGGGTACATATAGCAATATGCCTTTTTTTTTGCGGACTGATACAGAATTCAGCTCGTTTTTTTATTACTACACCACCGATGCAAGAATGATGAATTTCATGATCATTTTTTTAATGCTTCAAGATTTCATGTTGGCTACAACAAAATGCGCATAAATTTGATTGGAAAATGCAAATCAAAATCACATAAAATTTGTCTGAATATTAAAATTAAAAGACTTGACTCTCTTCTTGTTTTTCCTTTTCTTTCGTCCATCAGCCAGCCGCAGAAGACTAAGGAATTTTTTTAAAATTTTATTACTCACTCATTCGATTGTTATGAACAAAAAATAATGCTGCATAAGGAATGAAGAAGGAACAAAAAAAAATATAAATTCATGCTTATAAATGCGGTGTATCGAATGATAAAAAATTGTTAAAGAGAGTTAATGCTTTCTGTACACAAAATTTAAGCTTCAATGTACCTCCATGATTGGAGTTTTTTTTTTGGATTTGTGGCTGCTTTTAAGGTTACCTCAGTTGAACTGGAAGCTAAATGCAAGTGAGGACTTGGATATCTTCTTGTAATATCGGCAGGGAATCAAACCCATGTTTTTAAAAACGATAAAGTTGCTGATTTCTGCTTAGTTGTCAAGCCTTACTCTCTCTTTTATTGGCGTGACATTGATTTCATACTACTTTATAGCTACAAGAATGGTATTGTCATTCTGAATCGTATATGATTTCCCTTAAATCTCAGAATTCCTATATTTTTCGTTTACCCTTCCTTAAAATTACCATTATCTTCTCAATTGACTTTAATGATGTCGAAATTCCAAATCGACTTGCATTCTTAACTTGTTCCTTCATTCATTCATGGAAGAAATCTCTCTCATTCATTATATAATGTCTGATATTAATATCATGATGATTATCATCATTGTTTATTTATATTTATTTACATAAATTCATGAATAAATCACTCACTCAAGGTGTTCTCATCTTCCCGACACATTTCAATTCAAATTTTTATTCTTCTTTCATGTAATTCCGATTCTTTGTGATGCCAATTTGTCTGGCGAGATGCGAAATGCGAGTTTAAGATCAAAGAATCAGCACCCACGTGCGTGTAGATTATATTAATTTTATTAATAAGTATTTTTTTTTTCATTTATTTCTAGGTACATGAAATATTTGTATCCATATGAATGTGAGAAAAAGAGTTTAAGTACACCGGCTGAACTGCAGGCTGCAATTGATGGCAACAGACGTGAAGGCCGTCGTACAAGCTATGGACAGTTTGAATCACAAATGCAACAGCAGCTACAATTGGTAATTATTTGACTCTATACTTAAAATTGTCTGTCAATATTAATGCTATAATTATGCTCTACAGCCACAACTCCAAAGGTCGCCGATACCAAACAGTCTCCAGCAAATGTCACCTTTATCACTTGTGACACATGCACAACAGAATTCTCACCATAGACTGATGGGAGCACCAGGCGTTGTTGGTCAACTTCCAAGTATAGTTCCACATGATATTGAGCAGCGAATGCTTGAATACATTAAATTATTCCAAGCACCAAAAGATTTGAAACGTAAGTTTGATGAAGCGATTCTTGAACAGCATTTGACTAAGCAGTATTTACAATCACTTGCAGGCCCACAAAGCCCAGATGTTTCAAGGGAAGCATTAAATGCTTTGGAAATGTCGAGAATGGCATTATGGAATATGTATAACAATACAAGTCCACATAATCAGCACAATAACCCTAGTCCACCAGAAGTACAACAAGAAGCACTGAATTTACATCAACGAGAATCTCCATCTCCAATTCCATCAGCTCCATCACCAATATCTATAAAACGCGAACGTGATCTTCATGATTTAAATGACTATCCACCAGCAAAACGAGGCTTAATTCGATCAAATAGTGATCTCAATAGGAAGTCATCAATCACTAATAACAACAATAATAAATATGATCATCACATTGGCAGCAACAACAATAATTCTCAAGTGACACCTATAAAAGACAATAGCAATAAGAAACGATCAGAATCACCTTCATTGACATCACAGCAAATTCAAAACAATGAGAATGGAACTCATCACCTTCAGTCGCCTGTACGACATCACAATAAACAGAATGGTCTTGATTCCATTGGCACGACAATATTAAATGGAATGCAATTCAAAATTGTCAGTAAAGGTATGTAGTCATGATACATCCTTCATTTATGAGAAGTTATTTAATAAAATTTGTTCCTCCTTTTATTCTAGAAAACTCATCGACTGGAGAGCCACAGTTGGTTGTGAAATTGGAAGTAAATGGAATATTGTTTGAGGGTGTCCTCTTTCCAAATCCATCAAACTCATCGCCAGCATCTGCATCAACAACTCCCTCAACGGAACCAATGATATCGCCAGTCAAGCATTCGTCACCGAATCGGAACTCATTAAATGATGACCACAAGTTAACGCAACAAATGGTCTCGTCATCATAAACATAAGCATAAGCATTTGTTTGATTCCAATTAGATCAGATTTATCAACAAAAAATAAATAAGAAAAGATTTAAGCTGAATTTTTCTAGAATTAAGTTTTGCTTTTTATTCTCTTAAAAAAAATTTATTAACAAAAAAAATTATGGACAAAGGATTGATTTTTAAATAGTGATTTAATAAGGCATGGAATAGAATCACATAAAAATTGTTCCAATTAAGTGCAAGATATATTAATTCACATTTTAAGACATATTTGATGCAAGATAAATTTTATAGAGCATAAATGATTAAGATGAACAGATTCACTGAATTTATATGTTAATAGATTGAGACACACACACACACACACATACACATAATTAAATAGCATAAATTTAATGTCATATTGTAGGCAATTAAGGACATAATCTAACATAAATGTGCATAAAATCAGTGTTAAAGCTTCCTCAGAATTTTAAATTGTCACAAATTCCTCTTCATATAATGTGTATAACGCAGTAAATTTTATGCATAAACGTCACATAGAAGATGCTGTAGCAGTATTTTTCATCAACCTTCTCATTAAAATGTTTGCAATGAAAGAAGAAATTTAATGAAAACCTTTTCATTATTGTTATGTTTTTTTTTTTTAAAATAACTTTAATTAATAAGAATTGAATAATTTAACTGATAAGAAAGATATGGAATTAAATCAATAAATTAAATTAGTGAAATTCACATTTTCTTCCCTTCTAATTGTTGACCACGTGTTTGAATGCATTTTTGTAACGTATTTTTTAATTTTAAAATTATTTTCAGAGGTTTCAAAACATCATTCATTCATATTTATTTGGAGTGATAAGAAGTGTGGATTTTTTTTCTGTGATAAAAAATTATTTAAAACGACAAAAGTATAGGTTTAATTAATAATTAGTAGGATTAATTGTGTTTGTGGATCAAAGACAAACTTTATAAGATGTCACAACTACAAAATTCATTGGAAATTGTTCTAAAAAGACTTGAAACTGAAAAAAATGATGTGAAATCTGAAACTAAGGAAAAATTCAAAGCTATTATTGATCATTTAAACTCTAAGAAGGCAAACGAGCTTCTTAGAAACAAGACATACGAACTGCTTGATAAAATCAAGATTCTGAGAGAACAAGTTGAAATTAAGGAATCTGAAAAAATTGAATATGAAGAAGGTGATTTAAAGGCATCAAACGACTATGCTGATCAATTAAGGAGAGATCTTAAAAAGTTGGAACGCCAGATGACTGATAAGCAAACGATTGTAATTGAGACTTATACTCAATCGGAAGCAGTCATCGGTCAATTATTAAAGTATAAGAAGAAACTCGCTGAAATTCCAGCAATTAAAGAAGCAGATCGAATTAAGGCTGAAACATCATTAGAAAATAAAACATTAAATTTGAGTGCTGTGAAGCAAGCTATAAAGGAACATCATGAACAAGAAAAAGTCTCATTGGCTAATATAGCAGACACTGAGGCAAAAATCAACGAAGTATTGGCACAATCTGAACAAATGACAAACTTAATTATTGTTGAGAATACATTGTCTGATAAAATTATGCAATATAAGGAACAGATCATTCCTGAAATTGCTAATGAAATTGAAAAGGTCACGATGAATATCTCAAATGCTAAAAAGACTATTGATGAAAAGAATCAAGTCAAAAACAATGCTATTAAAGCATTTGAAGACCTAAAGGCTAAATTAAAATTTGAGAAGGAAAAGAATATATCTTTACATGACAAACTGCAGAACATTCTTAAATTAAAGAATGACATTATTTGTAAGAAAGTCTCGTCAAAGGATATTGATGAGAATCCTAATCTGAAGAAACTGACACTTAATAAGGAGTACAAGAAACAAAAGGATAAGATACATAAGCTGACAACAGACAAATCTCAAATTTCCAAAGATGTCAATGATGCTACAACCGCTAAAGTTGAATCGGAAAAGGCCCTGGATAAATTGAAGGAAGAGATGAAGAAAATCAAAGAAATATCACAAACGAAAAGAGATGAAATCATGTCACTAGAAAATGATATTCAAGGCAAGGAAGCTGAACTTCGATCATTAAATAACGAAAATTTGGAAATGGAAAAAATCATTGCAACACATGATAAAGAAAAGGAATTGATTGAGTCAAACATTGCTGAACTAACTGCAAAATTAAAGGAACTACAAAAGAAATTGACTTCCGATCAAAACTATCGTCATTCTAATCAAAAAGATCCATTTAAGGAATCTCAGTTAAAAGCAATCGATATGAAGGTATCGATTAATAATAACAAGAATAATGTCCATAAATGGCTGACTGGTCTTCCTCAAAAATTCACTAAAAATAACACAGCATCAGATATTTTATCACAAAACAGCACAGTTCAGCCTGAAGATTCCATGTTGAATATTTCAAACCTCATACAAATCCAATCGAATGACTCAACCCATGAAAATATCATATTTAACGTGGACATTGAGGATCCAGAAGTTATTGATGCAAACGTAAGTTATAAGGCAATAATCCTTAACAATTTTAATGCTTAATTTATATGTTTTAAGATGGATTGCTCATTTTCGGAAATGAATAGCAGTGACATTGCACTAGATGAGTCGTTCTTAAATAAAGATTAATTTCTTTAAAAATCCCTTTCAATCATGTCGAGGATCTAGTCATACATGACATTATTAAATTTAATTTTTGTATCGCAATTCGAAAAGATTTTTGTTAGAAACATTAGAAGGAAGCAATAAAATATATTGATATTATTAGAACACATTTGGGGCTTTTATAACTTAATAGCTATCAAGGATGCACATTTGAATTAAAGTTTTCAACGTATTTTTAAAATTTGAATGACAGGTATAAATTATTCATCATTCACTATGAATTGTTCGACTAAAATCGCTTAATAAGCATTGTCACTCGTGTTTCTTATATGATTTCCAGTCATGACTCAATAAAGTAAATCCTTTAATACTCGGAAACCCTGAAATTTTTTGATATAGTTAAATAATTGTTATTTAAAATTTTGAAAAACACGACTTACGTAGAAAGCCACGAACTTCCACGCTTGACTTACATTAGATAACAAAAAAGTTGTCAAATAACAATATTATCTTAAAGTACTATGTTTCGTCAATTTTTTTTAAGATGAGAAATCTAATAAAATATCAAATCTTTAAGTCGTTGACAGATGCTTTCAATGTCTGTGAAAGGATACTTTTGATAAGAGTCAGAGTGAAGTGGAGCACAGCTCGTCCACTCCCCTTCCTACATCTAAGACTCCCATCAGAAGTATCCTTTCACAAAAATTGAAAAGTAACAAACATCTCAAACTGAATTTTAAGTAAAGGAGCCAGGAAAATATAATTAAATATTAAAACTCTAATATCTTTAGAATATTTTTCATTTGCGAAAGCTATGTTATCATCTCGAGAACTTCAAAAAAATTAAACCTTCAGATAATTTAAGTTTTATTTTCAAAATCCAAAAAGGCGTTTTTTGGCTTTTTGAAGGCATGGATGATGTCCAATTGTAAAAGTTAATGTACAGAAAAATCCGGCCTCCTAAGGGCAATTCTTTGGATGAGTGGAATTTGAAAAAAATGAGCTTTCATAATCCAATGTCAATGAGTTTTGTGTCAATAAAATGTTTTCTTTAATTTCATATTACTATGAAGGAATAATAAGCCAGAACTTTCGTAGATCATTAAGCATAATTAATTCCTTACAAGTGATCTATTGAAATGTTACAACTCACCCAAATTAAGTGAAAAATTGAAAAAATATGTTTGAAAATTTTGTATTTTTTCACGGATTAAGACAAAAAAAAGCTTTTTTATAACTCGATGACACAAGGAAATTTTTCAAAGAATTGAAATATTTCAATAATTAATGATTTACAGCATATGGAAAAGCAACTTAATTAAAGATTTTTGCCTGATCTATAACTCAGTAAAAGTTATTCAATGTGGATATCAATAGTTTTCTCTAATTTTCGATTCTTTGGATGATGAAAATTGAAAATTCCGATTTCTGTCATCGAGTTATTGTCTGAAGAATCCAAATAACTTAATTAATATAGCGATTAGAAGTATATGATATCAAAAGTAGTGTTCATTTTAGATTTTTACATCGATAAGAATCATAAAATCAGTGTCTCTGATGGGAAAAATCAATAAAATTTCGATTTTTTGCTGAAAATTTTCCAAAAGTCATCCAAAGAATTGCCCCTAATACACACATTTTGGTACCCTTTGAGATTTTTGAAAATGAGTCATTCAGGCTATATTAAAAACAGTGTGTTTTTCGTGAAACTAATAACTTACACGCTTTTGCGTGGAAGTTAAAATGCTTAAATTGCATTTTAAAAACATATCTAGGTATTATAAATGATAAAGAATGCTAATATAGATATAAAATCGATATTTTTTTGAAAAAAGCCTACTATGATCGAAACCAAAAATGCTTTAAATTGCATTTGAAAACATATCTAGGAATTATAAATGATAAATAATGCTAATATAGATATAAAATCAATATTTTTTTTGAAAATAGCCTACTATGATCGAAACCAAAAATGCTTTAAATTGCATTTGAAAACATATCTAGGAATTATAAATGATAAATAATGCTAATATAGATATAAAATCAATATTTTTTTTGAAAATAGCCTACTATGATCGAAACCAAAAATGCTTTAAATTGTATTTTAAAACATATCTGGGTATTATAAATGATAAAGAATGCTAATATAGATATAAAATCGATATTTTTTTTTTTTGAAAATAGCCTACTATGATCGAAACCAAAAATGCTTTAAATTGCATTTGAAAACATATCTAGGAATTATAAATGATAAATAATGCTAATATAGATATAAAATCAATATTTTTTTTGAAAATAGCCTACTATGATCGAAACCAAAAATGCTTTAAATTGTATTTTAAAACATATCTGGGTATTATAAATGATAAAGAATGCTAATGTAGATATAAAATCGATATTTTTTTTTTTGAAAATAGCCTACTATGATCGAAACCAAAAATGCTTTAAATTGCATTTGAAAACATATCTAGGTATCATAAATGATAAACAATGCTAATATAGATATAAAATCAATATTTTTTTTTGAAAATAGCCTACTATGATCGAAACCAAAAATGCTTTAAATTGCATTTGAAAACATATCTAGGTATTATAAATGATAAAGAATGCGAATATAGATATAAAATCGATATTTTTTTTGAAAATAGCCTACTATGATCAAAATCAAAAATGCTTTAAATTGCATTTTAAAACATATCTAGGTATTATAAATGATGAATAATGCTAATATAGATATAAAATCGATATTTTTTTGAAAATAGCCTACTATGATCGAAATCAAAAATGCTTTAAATTGCATTTTAAAACATATCTAGGTATTATAAATGATAAAGAATGCGAATATAGATATAAAATCGATATTTTTTTGAAAATAGCCTACTATGATCAAAATCAAAAATGCTTAAAATTGCATTTTAAAACATATCTAGGTATTATAAATGATAAAGAATGCTAATATAGATATAAAATCGATATTTTTTTTGAAAATAGCCTACTATGATCGAAATCAAAAATGCTTTAAATTGCATTTTAAAACATATCTAGGTATTATAAATGATAAAGAATGCGAATATAGATATAAAATCGATATTTTTTTGAAAATAGCCTACTATGATCAAAATCAAAAATGCTTAAAATTGCATTTTAAAACATATCTAGGTATTATAAATGATGAATAATGCTAATATAGATATAAAATCGATATTTTTTTGAAAATAGCCTACTATGATGGAAATCAAAAATGCTTTAAATTGCATTTTAAAACATATCTAGGTATTATAAATGATAAAGAATGCGAATATAGATATAAAATCGATATTTTTTTGAAAATAGCCTACTATGATGGAAATCAAAAATGCTTTAAATTGCATTTTAAAACATATCTAGGTATTATAAATGATAAAGAATGCGAATATAGATATAAAATCGATATTTTTTTTGAAAATAGCCTACTATGATGGAAATCAAAAATGCTTTAAATTGCATTTTAAAACATATCTAGGTATTATAAATGATAAAGAATGCTAATATAGATATAAAATCGATATTTTTTTGAAAATAGCCTACTATGATCAAAATCAAAAATGCTTAAAATTGCATTTTAAAACATATCTAGGTATTATAAATGATGAATAATGCTAATATAGATATAAAATCGATATTTTTTTGAAAATAGCCTACTATGATCGAAACCAAAAATGCTTTAAATTGCATTTTAAAACATATCTGGGTATTATAAATGATTAAGAATGCTAATATAGATATAAAATCGATATTTTTTTTGAAAATAGCCTACTATGATCGAATCCAAAAATGCTTTAAATTGCATTTTAAAACATATCTAGGTATTATAAATGATCAAGAATGCTAATATAGATATAAAATCGATTTTGTCGATTTTCAAGAGGCTATAGCAAGTCATGGTAAAGTCAAAATATTGTCATTTGGGGTATTTTTGTAAAGCTCTCTCAAAATGACCATTTTTCCTAGGTTTTCCAACTTTGACAGCTTCAAAACTACTGAAAAGTTGAGAATTTCGAAAAATGACTTTCGATCCCCCTAATTGCTTATTTTGTGTTATCTTTATGTTAGATGAAATTGAAACCTCTCGAAGTTTGCGTTAATGGTTTAAGTTTTCTTATAAACCCACTATACAACGATTGATCATAAAGTGTTGACACTTTTAACTTTTTTTTTTCTTCTCAGCTCTTTTTCAGTTAAAATGGTTAAAATTCATTTTAATTATGTTAAGCTAGTATTTATGAATACAATTTTAGTATTTTAAATGCTCACTTATTAAGTTAATTAATATTTTTACATTTCAATAATGAAACCACTAAAAACGAGGTTTAAAGTCCAATTTTTTTGAACTTAGTTCAAAATTTGAGCTTAGCTCAAAAATTTGAACTTAGCTCAAAAATTTGAACTTTAAATGCTTTAATTTTTTCTCACTGTTATTGCTATAATTTGTTTTATTTCATTGCTTTTTAAGCTATTTTCAAAGAGCTTCATACTGGTTCAGCTCGCGCTATTTTGATAACTCAGCGATACTCATATTCCTAATATCTAAGACATTGTCAAGCAGTGCCCTAAAAAGCCAAACATAATATTAGGTACAAAAAAAGCAGGGGACTTAATTTTTAATAGTTGAAATTTCATCAAAATAAGCTGAAAAAGGAGATTAATTTTTGTGTAGACCATTCAATTTAAATACATTTATAAACTGTATTTGTTTTGCATAATATCGTTGTCCAATAGATGAATTATCATAACAGTCGAGTTATTAAAGTGTAACACTCCCCTCATAAAAATAAACAAATTTTGCCGACTATTCATAGTAAAATCATTAATTATGGCAGAATGGGATGAACCAATAAGAAAAAAAGGATTTATTCTTAATTTTCAAACAAAAAAGCTTCAGGAAGTTCACGATAAGCACATTGTAAGTCACAATCATCTACAAATATAATTCATTATTGATTTTTCATTTCAAATTTATTTTAAGATTGAAGCACCAAGATCAGTCGATTGCTATGAAAAGCTTAATACTCTTGGACAGGGAACATACGGGATTGTTTATAGAGTACGTGATAAATTGACAAGCAAAGAATATGCATTGAAGAAAGTTAAAGTAGATAAAGATTTATTCAGAGATGGTTTTCCAGTCAGTTGCTTACGTGAAATATCCATTTTAAAGACCTGCTGTCATCCAAATGTTGTCAAACTGAAAGAAGTAGTAGTTGGAAAGGAACTAGAGAAAATTTATCTAGTCATGGAATACTGTGAGCAGGATTTAGCTAGCTTACTCGATAATCTGGAAAAGCCATTTACAGAATCTGAAGTTAAATGCATAATCATTCAGCTCCTTCGTGGTCTTCAATATCTACATGACAATTTCATAATCCATCGTGACATAAAAGTAAGTAATTTATTATTAACAGACGAAGGATGTCTTAAGATTGCTGATTTTGGACTTGCTCGAACGTTTGCTGTTCCTTCAAAATCCATGACTCCTAATTTGGTCACATTATGGTATAGACCTCCAGAATTACTCTTAGGATCAACTCATCACACGACTGCGGTTGATATGTGGGCTGCTGGATGTAAGAAGCTATTCAGCTTTGAATAACTTTTTCTTAATAACTTTTATATACTTTTGCAGGTATATTGGGAGAACTGTTATTGAATAAGCCATTACTTCCAGGAAAAGGAGAAATAGCACAGTTGGAGTTAATAATTGAATTGCTTGGAACTCCATCAGAAAACATTTGGCCAGGATTCTCACAACTTCCAGCAATACAAAACTTCACATTAAGAGCTCAGCCATACAACAATCTGAAGACTAAATTTCCAACTTTGTCACAAGCTGGATTAAGACTCCTTAACTTTTTATTTATGTACGATCCAAAGAAGAGAGCAACTGCTTTGGAAAGTCTCGAGTCAAATTATTTTAAAGAACCACCACTACCTTGTAATCCTACATTTATTCCATCATTTCCTCAGCATAGAAATTTTAAAAATGCTCCATCTTCGTCGTCATCTAAGAATGAGCATAGCAGTCGAAGCTCATCAAAGCATAAAATATCTGAAATGCTTGAAAATTTAAAAAGGAAACGATTCGATTAAATTCTGTAATCTAAGTTTATTACAAACATTCTATTACAAATAAACGTAATTATTTTACAAATAAGGTCTATCCATTATTGT
The DNA here is from genome assembly GCA_917627325.4 of Chironomus riparius. Taxonomy (NCBI): domain Eukaryota; kingdom Metazoa; phylum Arthropoda; class Insecta; order Diptera; family Chironomidae; genus Chironomus; species Chironomus riparius. The sequence goes on from OU895877.1 coordinate 59,348,611, forward strand.
CTTCTTAGCTTTCTTATCTCTTGATCTTGGAAACCATCGGTGCTTAGTAGTAAATGTCATTTTACTCAAATTCTCTCGGACTAAATCTGGATATGAATGTTTATGAGCCTTCATCGCATGATCCAATATCTCATCCTTGACTAAAGAACTGCTTAATTCCATCTCAAAAGTTGGTAGAGCTTTTGTACATTCATATGGAATTTCTTTTTTTGGATGCCAAGCAATAAACGATTGCTGATCCTTTGATTCTGCAATTGATTCGACTAGTGCTCTACATCTTACCGGTGTTTCTGATGGATATACCTTGAAATTTGACAGCTTAGTAGAGAAGCTTCTTTGAACTGCACGGAACATGTTAATATTTTTTTTTTGATTTAAAAGCTAACCTTTTCTTAGCAATTGAGTTTTGTTCTTGTCACATTGTCCAGTATTTTACACGCTTTTATTTAACTCACACTGCAGTGTATATTTGCGTAAAATCTTGTAATCGATTTTTCGATCAATTCTTTTAAAAATTATTTGACTGTTTTAAAATTAACTGTTGTATGGTTTTCAAGCATTTTAAAATGATTTTTGATATTCATAGTCTGTCACGTGCGCGATGTCCATCAACATTAAAAGTAGGCAGTTCTGTACCAGTTTTACGACATCTAGCGACGAAAATGGCAAGTACAATTGTTTACCTTAATTTTTATAAACAATAAGCAATAATTTAACAACAGAAATTTTCACAATTCTAAAACTTAAATTAATGTAGTGAATAAGACGAAAATTGACTGTTAAATAGAATGGGACTAGTTGCTGTACATACAGGAGCTGGGAACTTTGTGAATGAAGATAATTATAAGATCCTATGCAAGAGATCTTCAAAAAAGGCATGCGACTTACTTGATTCCGGGAATGGGACAGTACTTGACGCAGTGGAACTAGCAATAAAGATTATGGAAGATAATCCCAACACAAATGCTGGTTATGGATCGAATCTCACGTGGGATGGACGTATAGAATGTGAAGCTGGAATAATGGACAGCATTACCTCAAACTTTGGAGCCTGTACATGCCTAAATGATGTCAAAAATCCAATTTCTTTAGCCAGAAAGATCTGTGATAAACAATCGTCTCTTTTTCAATTCGGAAGGCTGCCTCCTATGATTGTATCCAGTAATGGAGCTTCTGTTCTCGCCAAAGAATTCGGCCTTGAAATTATCAATGAGAGTGAACTGATCTCAAGAAAAGCTCAAAATACCTACAATTATTACCGACGGAAAATTACAGAGTATGAGCAATCAAATGCTATACAAATCTCTCGATTAGATACTGTTGGAGCTATAGCCGTCGACGACTATGGAAATGTTGCTTGTGGATGTTCATCTGGGGGCATTCTATTAAAATTGCCTGGTCGAGTTGGTCAAACTGCTTCATTTGGTAATATGCTTAATTAATAATTTTATCGTATGATTTGATATTTATGCTGTATTCATTTTCAGGTGCAGGCTGCTGGAGTCAGAAGATTAATAATCAATCATTAGGCTGTGTTACAACAGGAAATGGAGAATATATCATGAAAACGCTTTTAGCTAGAGAAATTTGTGTGAATTTAATCAACAACGAATGTCCAACAACTAAACTGTACCAAGTATTTAACGAAAAGTTTCTCAAATCTCCAATGTTACCAAGAAATCAGGAAAAATATGCAGGATGCCTTGTTGTTGACTATAATTCTGATACGAAACGTGGTGAACTTTTATGGGCACATACAACAAAAATGCTCTGCCTTGGCTATAAAGCATCAAAACAAAAATCTAAATTCATTTCCTCTTCCTTACCAGATCAAACAGGTGCAGGACACAAAGTAATTGTTGGCGGAATATCCTTTTAATTTTGTCATTATTATTATTATTATTTTTTTCATCATGACAACTAAAAACGAACAAGTATTAATTAAATTTACCAATTATTCTAAGAGTGATTCTATGTAGTCAATAAATAATGAACTCGTTTTAAAACTCGCATTTCATAACAATAAATTGATGCCATTTTATTTTATTTTACAAAAGAAAAACTTAATTAAACTTGTATTTTGCATAAAACTAATAATAATAACTTCAAAATTAAATAATCAATTTCTTTTTTACTTCTTTCCTCGTCGCTTCTTCTCTGTTACTGACTTTTCTGCTAATTCTGAATCTAAAATGGGAAATTGTTTATTATTTTGCAACAGACAAAAATTTAAATTTTTTGACATCAAAACACAGTTCATACAAAAATAAACAGCTGTATAAGCCACAGCTGTAATTTCCAAATTTTTTGAAAGTCGATTTTTTAATAGGCACTCGTATTTTACGTATAAATATGTCTTTAATTTACAGCTGTAAATTTTACTATTATACGTCATCTGGAAATTACAGCTGTTTATTGTTGTATTTTTTTAATTGAATATGCGGTTTTTTTGAGCCAGCCAGGAGCCAGCTTTAATTTAGTGCTAAAAAGTATTGAGTCTTACCCCCTTCCTCATGAATCACCGACAATAAATGCTTCTTTAATGGACTTTTGGATTTCCTCGACTGTTTTGATGCAATACTGGACGTTTCAGAATCTTGATTAGTTGCACGTTTTGGTAATTTACGTTTTCGGCTTGTTCTGGATGTCGTGCTGTCACTTTTTACGCTGTCATTATCGGAATCATCTTCCCGTGTTGAATTTAAATCTGATTTTGTAGGACGAAGCCTTGCAGGCGATTGAATTGGTTCATTAGACATTTTCTCAGCCAATAGACGTGATTTTTCAAGAACCCCCAATTGTGATCGTGTCAAACGTCGATTACTTGTATTAAGTTCATCAATTGGACTAGCTGAAGGAATTGGTGAGATTTTACTGGATGATATTGGAGTCTCCTTCTTTTTTGACGATGTTGATCTTGTTGACATAGCTTCACTTTTTGTAGATTTATTATCGTCATGTTCATCATCTGAAGCTCCAGATGCTTTTTTTCTGCCCCTACCTTTTTTTGGCACTTCCTCTGGTGTCTTTTCTTCAACTTGAGACGATGATACAACATTATCACCACCAAAACTATCTCTAGATGCACCACGAGTGAATATTCTACGAGGCGTTGTTGGAGTGGCTGTAGAGCGTCTTCGTGGTGTTTTTTTACCTGATTCTACTTCTTCTGATGGAGCTCTTGATTGTGGTGTTGTCTCACGACTAATTTGTTCATTTAATAATCTTGATTTCGTCCTTGTAAGCATTCCACTGCTTGGACTTTCTTCAATTCTTTCCAACATCTTTTCTTTTAATAATACTTTTGGATTATGTCGATTTTCAGATGATGCACGAGACGATCGTGATATCGGAGAGGAAGTGCCACTACTTGGAACTGAAACTGCACGTTTAATTCTAGTATTCTCTTCTGTAGTTTCTGTAGACTTTAAACGAGTAGAACGTCTTTTTGGTGTTGATAAATCCACTGGAACACTCTGTGACTGTTCTGGGCTTTTGTTTGCAGTCATTATTTCCTCAATTTCTCTATCATTATCATCTTGTTGACTTTTATTGTCACTTGCTTGCTTCTCAACTTGAGCTTCCTTTACTTTATTATCATCATTTTGGGTCTCATTAATTTTAGCAACATCCAAAATGTTTTCAGTGACATTATTTTCGGTTTGCTCAAGATTCTCTTCAGCTGTTACCATTTTCTCGGAAATGTCACTTTCAAATAAAGCAACTTCCAATGGATTTGTTACTTCATGTTCAGTAATTTGTAAAGTTTCATCTTGTGTCATTTCCGGATCATTTTCCATTACAATAGCTTTATCAAGCACATTGCTACTTTCAGTCACTTCCAGGTTGTCATTAGTTCCTTCCAGATCTTTATTTGATACTTCCAGTGTCTGTTCTTCGAATTTTTGTGGATTTTCAATTGTTTCCATGTCTTGTTGTTCCACAATCGCTAAATTATGATTATTCTCTTCGATATTAGACTGACCTTCGTCCATTATTTCCATAGTTTCGTCGACAATTTCCATTTCCTGTTCTTCGACAATTATAAGTTGATGCTCTTCGTCATCTACTAAAGTATCATCAACAGTTGTGATTATTGCTGCATCATTTAATTCATTTTGTGCGCTGGCAAACGAATAATCTTCAGACATTTCAGAAACATCTTGTTTACTCTCTGTTGATAACATAATCTCAATTTTCTCTTGATTATTGGTTTCTAATTCAATCGGGATTATTCTTTCTAAAGGTTTTTCTTCTGTCATGACTTGTTGCTGTTCAGGTTTCTCATTTTTATCAGCAATCGATTCTTTTGAAACTTTTTGTTCAATTTTTGGAATTAAAACATTTTCTGGCTGTGTAAATTGAACTTCCTGAACTAAAAGTTCATCACTTTCTGATTGAATGACTGCATTTGGAGCTATTTCAATCAATTGAATGTCCTCAAAAGGTTCATTTTCTTCATTTTGTGGATTAATTGCTTTCTCTTGAACATCAGCAGTAACTTCAATCTCGTAACTTCCACTTTCAATATTCTCGGACGATTTCTGAGGTGAAATTTGTTCAAATGAAGGAGATTTAATTTCATTAACAGCGTTTTGTTGCTCAATGTCATCATACAGGATGTCAATCATTTGTTCCTGGCTTGCCATTGGTTGTGATTGTTCATTATTATCAGCTGTAGCTAGTTCCAAAATCTCTCTTCGTTCTTCATTCGAGGATTCAATAATATTTTCAACGTTTTTTGGATTTCTAGCATTAAATGATGGAATTTTCGGTGAATTGCTTTCGATTTGGACATCATCGTCATCAGAATCAGGAATTTCAATAATTTCATTTGCGTTTGGCATTATTGAACTTTCATCTGACTCATCAGAATCGTCTAAATCAATATTTCCGTAATCATCACTATCTTGTTCAGAGTCATCATCATAATCGCTATGTTCTGGCAGTTCCACTTCCTCGAAATGTTCATCTTCTGCTATATCCTCGTCATCATCACTTGACTTTAAAATGCTTTTTCTCGGCGGTTCCAATATAGAACTATCTGCACTTGAATCACTATAACTTGGATTATCAGGCAACACAGATTTTCTAACAAACTTATAAATTGAATCTTCTTGTGTCTTATCTTCCTCACTTTCACTGCTGTCTATATCATATGATGATTTTAAGACACTATCTCTCTGGAAAGGATCTATTTCTGTCGACTCATCTAATTGCTGTTCAAATGTAGTTGATTGTGCTGTAATTCCAGCATCCTTAATCATGTCATCTTCATCACTTTCTGGAATATTATCCATTTCCATTTTCTCTTCATATATTGGTTGTATTGTAATTTCAAAATTATCTATAAAATAATAGAAATTTAATTAATGTGCTGTACAGACTATTAAAGACCCAAAGATTTACAAACTTAAAATAATTGAAATATAACGGTCAACAAATATTTGAAATATAACAGATAATTTCTTTTTGAATGCTTATGCTTACTTTCTTGTGATGGCTGATCACTGGGTGTTGTAGATCTAGACTTAATTGGTGGACGTGCTTTCGGGCCACTAGAAATTGTTGATGTTGAGGAAATAGCAATAACATCAGATGATTTTGTGGGTGAAATATTGGATGTTGAAAAAATTGGATTAATTTTTGGCGATTTTTCTGGTGAGAAAAATTCTGCAGACGATTCAAGCTGCTGTTCGCCGAATGACTCATCCAAATATGACGAATCTTGTAAATTTTCTGCAAAAGTAATTGATTTAACCGATTTATTGTCATCAAATTCACTAAATCGACTTGGAGAACTTCGACATGAACGTGTTTTAAGGATAGAAGCAGGTGTAGTAGCTCGTTCAGGAAAACTTTTCTGTGGTGTTCTTTTTTCAATTATTGGAGTTTTTAATAAGTCACCAAAAAGTGCGACACGATCAGGCGTTACTCTAGATGATGTGCTTGGTGTTCTGGATGTAAAATTTAATTTTGGTCGTCGATTTCTAAAGTGTGGCAGCAGACTGATTCTCTTATCAACAAAACTTTTAGGCTTCTTTGCATCAATTACATCCTCAAGTCGTCGACGTTTCTTTCTAGGTCCTTCAAAATCTTCTAATATGAATATTCCACTAGTATTATCCTTGAGCCTTTTTCCATTGTCATTAAATTCCATTGGATATGAAGCTTCTTGCATTTCAACTATTGGCTGTTTATATTCAAATATTCCTAATTTTGGACTTCCAATAAATGGCATTTCTTTGAGCTCTTGAATTGTATCATAAGTTGCTTCCGTTATGGACTGTACGCATTTTTTGTAAATATCGTTTGTTGCATTACATCGTGACTTGATTAAATTGACACTTAATGGTGATGGAATATCCTTAACTTGAACTTGATTATCAGAATAAACCATTGATGTTAATTTCCTAGTTGTTGGTTCCATTGTTGAATAATAAGCATTAAGAACTTGTTTTGGCGGTTCCAAATTAATGGTTGTGCTGATATCAAACGAGTCCATTAATGTTGCAGCATCAATAAATTTAGAGCGTTGTAAAAGATAGACAAAATGTAAATTTACACAATTTGACAAGTCTGTATTTTGAAGATAATCTCTGAGCACTTTTCCTTCATCTTCAGTCAATGCTAGATCCAATAGCTGCTCATAGTTTGATGAATGAAGAATTTTATGAAACAGCTTTTCTAGTAAACTTCTATCGCCACTTGCACGTTGAATCTTTAATGCTTCACTAATTAAATTATTACTCAATAATGTCGACACTTCTAATTCCGATGAAATTGGATTTCCAGGACACCGTAATGCTCTTAATGCTAAACTATTTGCATTTTGTTTCAATAGTGCTCCAATTAATAATTCTCGTTGCCATTTGGGAAGGTATCGATCATGCGATAATGGAGAAATTAATTCTTCAACAGCAGTTTCCAATTGTCCATTATCGAGATTCCAAAATGCTTGTGTCCTCTTGATGACCGATGGATTCATCTTAAAAACTGCTGGAAATTTAATTAAATTCCTTACAATATTGGAATAAGATGTCTCATTCAAGACATTAGTTATGTCCATAAAGAGATATATAAAAATGACATATTTATTCTCAATTGGTATGTCAGGAACGAGCAATGAACGAAGAAGTGATTGAATAGATTTAGGTGGATAAAAGGAACTCCAATCAAGCAAATCATATCCACTACATTCGTTCTCAATAAATGCGTCAATAAACAAATATTTTGCAGGCTTATGTTCCTGATTTTCTGCGTCATTTAATTTTGATCTCTGATTAGCGTAGTGAGAATTAATGGATCGATAAGGATAAGGAACAATAACAAAGTCATTTTCGTCATCAATTTCTTTTTTCTTATTATGATGTCCTTCGGGCAATAATCCAACATTAAGAAGCCATTGAAGTACTTCTTGATAATCTGATGCCATTTTCACTGTATTTGCTTGTGTATTAATTTGTATGAGAATGTCTGCCGGAATATATTTTTGATAATCTTTTGCAATCATTTGAAGTAATTCAGATAAAATTTTCAATTGCTTGCAACACAAAGAAAGTTGCTTCTGTGTTCCACAATCAATTCTTTGTTCACTAAAATCAAAGAGTGGCTGACACAATTGATTACAAACTTCCTTAATAGCTCGTACTCGATTCCAAATCCATTCTGTTAATGTTGATAATCCAATGCCAACATTTTCGTCTTTTCCTAAATAACTGCCATCTGCCCATGCCCAAGCACATTTCTTCAAGAATCCAGTAAAGTTGTATTCTAGTGCTACTGATAAAAGAAATTCTCGTTTCAAGTCCTGTAAATGAAAAAAACGAACTTAATATTTTTGAAATTTCAACGGGATTTGAAAATTCAACATGAACTGAAGAGAGTTGAAATTGGGTTACTGAACGACATCTTTTTCCAAATTATAAATGACAGTTATAAGTGAAAAATATTTAATTAAACATTAAACACTTACCAAAGGAGTTGCGATTCCGAAGTTAACGTCATAAAATTGTGGAGTAATTGCAACTTGAATTAATTCATTAAAATAGTAGCTCGGTTCCAAAATAATTTGTGGACCAATATTGTTAAATTGCTGCAGGACTAAATTCTGAATTCCGTTCCATCGATAATGAGCAAATTTGTTAGTTTCCAGTACGATAATATCAAAATTCAATGAATTTGGATAAAAATGCTCTTCTGGTCGCATTATAGAATTAAATGGTAATAAAGATTTTTCGTTTAGAATCACATCTAATGACATATTGGGCAATTCAAAGACTACAGCATATTTTAATGGATTTCTCCAGTCACCAACATTTGGCATTTCCTCTTTATACCATTGATTCAAGTCAAAAACCATAATATGAGTAAGATTTTTTGTTGGTGATGTCCATGCTAATAGACTTATTGTAAGCACATCCTCTTCATCTTGCGATAAAGTTTTTGAAATTGATCGACAACAAATAGGGAACGTGTCTTTATAAAATACAGGCATAGTAAGTCTCACACTACACGATCTAAAGTTTTCATAGAATCCATTAACTCTATTCTCAAACATTATTGAATGCATTACAGCAATTCCACCATCTTTTGATGAATGAAATGTCCAGACATAGACAGCACTTCTGGGATCATCAGCTGGCTCAATATAGCTCATATGTGTTAGGGGTGATCGATTTGCTGGAGGATGAGCTAAATGGAAGGCTTGCAAATCAATTAGATCGTATAAAATCATTCGTCCATCATCTAATCCAACAGCAAGCATATTCAAATTAGGCATGCAGAGCATCGTAATTATTGCTCCAGTTTCTTCCAGTACTTGCTTTAATTGTATAGAAAAGAAGCATCTTTCTCCAGTTTCTCTATTACTGACAATTTTATTATGATGGTGATTTATTTGCATTTGATCAAGTTCCGCTGACACATTTGTCATTGGGAATATTTCACAATCATAACTTGGCGATAATATTATTTCTGTAAATTTATTAAATTTTATATGGACTGTGCTAATAAGGACATAAATATTATTTACCTTTAATATCTTTGGGTATCATTAAGTCAACAAGGAATAATTTTCCTTGATCTGTTCCGATAGCTAATGTTCCATGAAATTGTCTCAAGACACTTCGTCTGCATGCATCACGTTCTATATATTTACAGCAAGTAATTCTTTCGCACATATCCATCGAGCCTAAAAGTTTGCATCCTTGTACGCAAAATAGACAGACCATTCCAGCTCTGGCTGCATTATTTATGAATTCAATGCTGACTGCTAATATACAAATTCCGGGCAAGTAGTTTATTTCTTCTACATAATTAATTATACATCCTTCGATCCTGTAAGTCATAAATGAGGTTAAATGTTGACATTTTGCAATTTAATTAAACTATATTTACCCGTGATGCTTTGCGAAATTACAATAAGCGATTTCTACGCCTGTATCTGTAGAGACTATTCGAAGAATAGCGTCAAATGCTATCCAGGAGAACTTTCCACTTTGTAAAAAGCCAGCAAGTTTATCTGAAAATTTCACAAAGTCAAAAAATTACACTTTGTTTAAGACTCTTTCAAACTATTAATTATATCTACCTGCTTCTTGATCTTTAAACGACTCATTTAGACTACTTCTAATGTTTATATTCTTAAATAAAGTAAGTTTTTCTGAAATAATATTTGCCGTCATTTTTTTTTTGTTGTTTATATTTTTTGAGCGGACTGATTTCGACTGAAATTGAGTTTAAAAGTTACGATGCTCTCAATGTCTACAGCGCTTCTGTTGTGCAATTCACAAATGTAACGGCTTTTTAAAATTTGAATTTTTAAGTAACATTCAGTATATAACTGCACGCCGAACCAATAACAACGCTCTGATCAAAAAATATCTAATTAAGCTATATTATCGACTATAATATCATCAGTGTACCGTAAAATTGACAATAATGGTTCTATCAACTGCAATTTCATCAATAAAACAAGTTAAAGCTGCTAAAATGGACAACAATTTAAGAAATTATCGAACAAAAGTCATCGAACGTGATTGGAGATATTTTACTTGGAAAGGCATTAAGAAAAATTATGCTGTATTGCCTCTCGTCTTTATTATTTTCGGATCTATAACTGGAATGTGTGCATTTATTGCTTACTCATCAAAAACTCGCGTAGATGTAAGCTTTAATCGATCAAATCCACGGCTATGTGAATCAATGGATGTTATGAATCCTGAAATCAACAAAATGCACGTCATTAATCAAAAGTACAATGCTAATCCAGAATTGAAAGCAGCTTTAGATGCAATCAAGGATTATTGAGGAGGCAATTGTTTAATTTTAATTTATATTTCCTTGATCTCATTTATAAATTTATAGGCAAATCAATGCTCCTTACAAGTTCACATCTCAATTCTCGAAGAAATAAACTAAAGATTTAAAAAAACAATATCCTATTAATTTAATTAAATTTATGTCTAAGCCTTCTTTAAAAGATCCAGTGACATGGTCAGTCAGACATAATAAAGACACGACTCAGTAAAGTGGTTAGCTCTGAAATTCGACACTCGACAACAAAAACATCAAAACATCCGGAATTTCATTAATTTTGTCATTAACATTTTTGAGCATTTCGTTAGTTTAAAAAGGTATCAAGATGGGTAAAGGATTCAATAACTATATGAGCAAGAAGTTCTTTCATCCAGCATCTCGAGATAATCTCAAAAGAGTAAGTAAATTAATAAAACTTTAAACGTACATTATGAAATACTCTATTTAACAATATTCTATAGGTTTGGATGGCAGAACAGCAAGAAGAAGCATATAAAAAGAAGCAAGAAGAGCTCAGAGCTCAGTATGAGAAGGAACAGAATTTACATGAAAATAAACTGATGTTAAGTAAAGAATCAAAGGATAAATTGGCTTTAAACTTTATGTATGAGCCACCGCCAGGAACTAAGAAGGAACGAGAGAAGGAAACTGATGAGCCTGAATATAAATTTGAATGGCAAAGGAAATACAATGCACCAAGAGAGAGTTATTGTAAAGGAAATGAAGAAATCCGAGATCAACCGTTTGGAATTCAGGTCCGTAATGTTAGATGTATCAAGTGCCACAAATATGGACATATTAATACAGACAAGGAATGTGCACTTTTCAGCATGTCAATGAGTGAAGCCAAAAAATATCATTCAGAACAAGAAGCTCAGCAGTTATTAGCAAAAGGTGGCTTTGAAGAGGAATTAAAGGAAGGCATGAAAGAGGATGGATTAGTGCTTAAAAGAAATGCATTAAGTCTAGAACAACAGCAAGTTCCGACCAGTCGACATCAATTGATTCCAGAAGAAGAAGACATTATTCCAGAAGCTGAATTTATTAAAAATCTTAGTAAGAAACAAAAAAAGGAACTACTTAAACGTCTTGAACTTATTGAGATGAAGCATAAGAAAAAATCAGATACTTCTAATGACGAATCAACACATAAAAAGAAAAAGTCGTCAAAAAATAAGAAGAAAAAGCATCGAGATGAAAGTTCCAGTGACGATGATAGAAAGAAACACAAGAAACATAAACGTGACAAGGAAAAAGTTACATATGTGCCAGTGCCTGTACCTGTAGCAGTTCCAGTCAATTTTGATCGCTACTCAGACAATAATAATTATAGAAGTGAAAGACGTCGATCAAGATCCAGAGATCGCAATTATCAGCACAAAGATGATAATAGATCCAGAGATCGAAATTTTAAGAACAAGAATGAACGACGCAGTCGATCAAAGGAAGAAAGACGCAGACGAAGCAAGTCCAAGGAATACAGGAAAAGATATAGCCGATCCAGATCATAAATTTTATTCCACATTTTCAACGGTCTGAAGAAATTTGAAAAATAAAAAAATACGAGATCTCGTGCATGACAGACACGGATTAAAAATAATATTTTGATATAAATTTTTGATTTTAAACATTTTTTTAAGAATTAATCATCAAAAACGAGTGTAAATGTATTATAATTAAGAGATTTTAGCCGTTGAATAGATAAGTGATTAATGTTAGAAAGAAGGGACATCAAATGTGACCTAAAATGAATACAAACGCTGATCAAATCTATTCAAATAATTTAGTGAATCAATATCAAGCACATCTTTCAGAGAATACAGTAAGTATAGTTAATTTTAACATCATTCAGTTGACACAAATGGGGACTTAATTTCAGCAGCTTGTAAATGTAATACCGTCATCGGCAAATCGAATTATTCACCAGACAACAAATAGTATTAATGGAGATGCAAATGATTTGAATGAGAGATCACTTGATTTATCTACGGATTATATGTCCAATGCAAACCTAAGTTCAAATGTAAATATAGTAAATTACTTGCCAAATTTACCCGTCACAATAATAAATACAAGCTCCGATCATATTCATCACCAAAATCATCAATATATTAAAAAGTGTGAAAGCATACTAAGCATACATCAGCCTAAGGAACAATCACACATGATACACATCTATGGAGACAGCAATATTATACAATCAACAGATTTGCCTGTCCTTACTCCACTTAAATATATGGAGTATCAAAATAATCTTAGCAGTATTGTCACGTCTGCTGGAACTGACGAGCAGCAAATCTTAATGAACAATGACGATGTCATGTCCGAAAAGAGTGATTGTGAAAGTATTCATGAACAACCGCTAAAGCAAAGTCTACCACATAAAAAACGAATAGCAAAGAAATTGAATTCTGATGAATTTTCAATCATCCTGACTGATCCAGACGCAAATATTCGTGCACTTCAAGCTGCAAACGTAAGCTGTCTATTATTTAATACCTTTTGACTCATTAATTTTATTTTAATTCTTTAATGTTCTTTTAGCCTCAATTTGAATGTATTGAATGCGGTTTATCGTTTATTGGTCAATTGGAATTTTATATGCATCTAAAAGAACATTATGAAGGTCAGTCATCGTCACTAATGCGACATACCAAACGAAAAAGATTTGCTCAACATGAAGAGTTGGAAATTCATGTGCATGACGAAGAAGATCCAAATTCAGTTGCTGAGAATTTAATTATTGAATCTTTAGAGGATTCACAAGATGATATTAAGTCTGAAGAGATTGAAGGCGACGCTTTTGGGTTTAGTGAACCCGAAGACATGGAAGATTTTCGCAAGGAAGTAGAAAAAGTCGTTGAAACAATTGGCGATACAGAATGTCTACCAGATTCTTCCTGGAATTATCAAGTATCGGACGAGATGGATGAAAGTCATACAAACGTTACAATTATGGAAAGCTATTCCGAGAAAATGGATAGTATCGATCAGTCTAATTATTCAAATCAACAAGAGCTAAAATGTGAATCATATCTGTGTACGCAAGATATTAAGGATGATAACGATGTCGATGAGCATACAATTTTACATTTTACTAATAATAGCAATGAACTAATTGACATTAAGCACGAAAGAATGAATGATCCAGCGATAATTCAACCAAGTGTCTTAGAAACAGATGAAGAGGATGAGAAGCCTCTCGAGGAAGTACGATTATTACTAAAGAAAACAAAGAGATATCAAAAACAAAAAGTTCAAAATGATGCAGAAGTTGAATTTAACGAGTGCCTGAAGAAAATTCAAAATTTTAAGTGTAATGATTGCAATAAATGCTTCAACTCAAGGACTGCACTAGGATATCACTTAAAAACTCACAGTAGTGAGCGAAGATATGTCTGTGATCAGGTAATGCTTTTACTTTAATTTTACCGCATTTTCTTTTCAAGATCTCAAGAATTCTGTGCGGGGAAAATGTGCTTCGGTCGATCACGTGTGATCACCTCTTTACTAGTTATAATTCTATTATCTTATGCATAAATTAATCTTTTTAGTGTGGGAAGAAATTCTTAACAAACGGAGCATTAAAAGTACATTTAAGACTACACACCAATGATCGACCTTATAAATGTAATTTCCCTGATTGTGGAAAGTCGTTTAGACAATGGGGCGATTTGAAATATCATGAGACTAGTTTACATTCAGATAAGAAGGATCACATTTGTGAATTCTGTGCTAAAGCTTTTGCTAGAAAATACTCGTTAGTAATTCATAGGAGAATCCATACTGGTGAAAAGACATACAAGTAAGCTTATCATTTTATATTTCATTTTCATTTAATTTACCTTTTGTTTTTATTCTTGATAGGTGCACAGAATGTGACAAGAGTTTCCGAGCCTCATCTTATCTCCTTAATCACAAGTAATTATTTTTTCACTATAATTAAGTACAACTATTGAAACAGGTTAAAATCTTAATAGATTACTTTGATTTTCAAATTCAACGGAGAACAAAACTTTTTAAAGTTTTGAATTTGATTTAAATCACTTCACTTTCGTTAAGATTAATATTTCATCTCGGTTCAGTTCATTTGAAATTTTTAAAACCGTTAAAATTTGAATCTTCAAAAACCGTTAAAATTCATAAAATATGAAGAATATAGTTATATAATAGAATAATGTTGAACCCTAATAATTATTGATATATTTCTAGACGTATTCATTCTGGCGAACGTCCATTCGCGTGCATGGTCTGTGGGAAAAAGTTTCGAGTTCAAGGGGATCTTAAAAGGCATACAGTGAGTTTATAATTATAATGTTTCTTTAAATTTATAAATTAACGATTAATATCCATTAGAAAATTCACGATCGTGTTAAGAATGGGGTAGTGAAAGAGAAGAAAAAAGTAATTGAGCCTCAAGTTATATCCAACAATCAAGATATTAACAATGTAGCGGTAAGAAAACATTAAAATTGCATTAAGAGAACATTTTTTGATGATATTAATAAAATTTTAGGGGAAAGAATGTGTGGACTTAAGCAAAGAGAAGAAAGCAATGGAAAACACGGATAGCAACTTTATAGAAAACCTTACGAAAAAAGGAATCGGCAATAATGAAGTTACGAAAAAGATTAAGAAAAGTCACAAAAAGAAAAATGTCAAGTAGGAAATATAATATTTGTAAATAATAAAAAAAATCAATTGAAATCAAAGAAGTTATATGACTATATTATATAACGTGATGGAAGCCTTTTATTGCTTCAAATAAAGATTCACCTTACATTAATCATTGATGTTTCAACGAAAATGATTACAAATGAATATTCATGCTCTTCATTTTGGGCATAGACTTTTTAGCATCTTTACGCTTCATCTTCTTTTCCATTCGGAGCTGTTTCTCAACATTATCCTCGTTCATGAGCTTTTCCTTGTCAGCCTTTCTCCTTTCTTCCTTTTTCAATGCTGCTGCTTCCATTCTTGTTTGATGTGTGTTTTTCAAAAATTCTTCTTCGACGCGTTGACGATTTTTATCAGCTTTCAATTTGCCCTACGAGATAATAATAATTATGGAACAAAGATAAGCTAGTCGTACAAACATGATTCTTTTTCTTATAATTAATTTACCTCTCTTGATAGCTTGTATCGCTTTAATTTTTCAATCAAATATATGACTAGTTGCATTATTGGCTTTAATTCTTCCATGTCAGTCTTATCCGTAAATGTATATGTAATAATAAGCATTTTCTTCATTTCGGGTTTAACAGCTTGTTGAGTATCTTGATCCTGAATGGCTAGACCAGAATACTGATCAGAAATATGAATAGATTCAATCGAGTTGCTATATTTTGACAATATGGCAAGTAAACGTGAGTCAATGACTGCAGAAGTAGCTTCTGCAATCTCAGATAGTACGGAAAATCCATTTGGTAAGTTATATTTATCTTCACTCTTCGCAACGCTAACACAGAACTGCTTTAAATCAGTTAACTCTTTAAAGAGACGGCTAGCGCTTTTCTTTGAACAAATAGCCATTACAAAAGTATCCATCGAGTCTTTGCTCAATTCAACTTTGATTTGTACTTGGTCTGCGTTCTGAAAAAATTGTTTAAATAGATATATTAGCTTAAATACTAGTCGCTTACAGTAATTTATGGTAAAGCTACCTTTTTGCCGAATAAGAGATGTCCCATTGTTATCGATAACAAATCCTGACGTTTAATCAGCCTGGAAAAATAATTCAAAAATTCATACTGGAGCCCGTTATAAATATTAATTAAATTAAGCATACTTAAGCTCAACGAGCATTCCTTCGACTAAAGTACGACCTGAGCACCACAAGCTATAAATAGAATCAGATTCCTTGATGAAACCGGGAGTAGATTCATCTTTTTTCGTATCGTCACCAACTAATGCGAAGTTATCTTCAAGGAAGGAACGATGTGACAATAGCCATGCATTTGCAATTTTAATATTCTTATTCTTTCCCATTGTATAATTAATGAAATATACGACAAGACCACAGATGAATAAAAGTTCTATCCAATAGTTGTGCCATAATACACGATTATATGGAATTTTGTTAACTATGTTTAATTTTGGCTCGGCTTGTTTTTTGGAATTGAAATTTTTGTTTTCTTCCATATCAACATCTCCACCAAATCCTTCAAATTCGTCTTGATCGAATTCATCCTCAACAATTCCGTCATCAATGTCATTAAATGATTCAGTATTTTCATCTACCACTACTTTTTCAACCTTTTGTGGCTCATTTTGCCTTTGTTCGACTTTAATCTCTAGCTGATCTTCCTCAAACTCGAAATCTGCAAATTCATTGTCCTCTTCGAAGCAATAACTTACACTTGCGATACATGATATCAGCAGCGTAGCACATAAAATTGATGAAAATCTCATGACCTGAAAAAATTCATTTAAATTAATTAGTAGGGTTATTGGTGATTTTACAATATAATACAGTGATTTAAGGCAATACCTGAATATATTTCTATAGAATGCAATTAAAACTAAAAGATACGTACGTTTTTAATAATTAATTGTTGTTCTTTATAATTTAATTAAACTTTCTTATGATCACGAATTTCTGATGAATCTCCTATTTTTTCACGTCTCACTTATCTTTTATTTTTGATATCGAGCAGTGTTTTTACTTTGTCCACTGACTGACGATTATTTTCAATATTTAATGTCTTCCTCTACTAATTGTTTATTTTCTATTTTTACTTTTAACGGTTTTACCACATTTGAAAATCGTTCAGTAACTTAATAGTTCATTTCAGTTCAATTCATTTGAATAGAAATAATTCGTTATGATCAAAAATTCTCAGCAAAAGATTATTTTAATTAATTTATTCAATGCGCTTCCTAGACAGTGTCAATCATAGACTTTTCATGACATTGAACGAAAAACTTATTTGACGAAGCGGGTATCATCACTAGCTAGTCAATATTTTTTGTAAATAACACAAATATATTAAAATCGATTTTCTATAGCTGCCAACAAGATACTATAATTAAATTACACTATGTTTAAAAGTAAGAGCTCTGAACCGAATGTGGAAATTAGCATTCAAGCCATTCAGGAAGATATGATGACGTTTGCACATCCAAATTTGTGTAATTCAATTGGCAATAAGCAACGACTAGTTGAGGATATAAAGAATAACATGGCAACGAATGAAATTGACACTAATTTATGGTTTAGCTTCTTTAATGTATTTAAGTCACAAAACAATGAATTAGAAAGTACTCTTACAAGTCTGCAGAATCATCAAGAGGAACTAGAATTTAAGAGATCTGAAATAGAATGTGATCAATTGATTCTGAAAAAAGATATCGAAAGCTGTTTAAATAATGTCCGAAAAGCTAAATCTCCTGAATAAAACATTTTTTATTGTTAAAAAATTAAATACTGTTTAACAAATTGCTTATTAGTACGGGAATATATGGTTTTCATTCGAGAAATTTGGAATACAGCCACCACAAAAGGTTGTTGGCTTATACTTGAGGTGGTTTTCGATAAACTGACAAGGACAAATTACTTGAACCATGTGACGTGCAGGATCATTAGCTGTAACTTCTAAATAGCTTCTCATTCTAGCTTTTGCCCATCTTGAAACGTATCTTATGATGATTTGTTCTCCACGATTCTGTAAATTTTCTATATCCAGTAACTACATATTTTCTAAAAGTCATAAGTCAAATGAAAGTGTTCATACTGATCATGTTTATTATGTAGATAATTAACAAAATATAGACTTTTTTATCTTTAAAAACTTTTGACTCAATATTCCTAACAGCACTTAAATCCAACACTTTCCATTCGGTTACCGAGCGAAGCACAGCATGATGCTGAATTTTCACGTTTTGATGATTCTTTAATCAAGAATATTTCTTCAACATATTGACAGGGACAATAAGATTTACTAAGATGTCTTGGAGCAGGATTAATTCTATCATCATCACTTCTCATCCAATCAAGTCGATGTCTTAAGTAATCCTTTCCCCACAATTGTAAATATCTCAAAAGAATTTGTTCAGAAATGACCTAGTTGTTAAAAATTTTTTAATTGATATCTAATCGTAAAGCTTAAATTTATGGTTTACATGTAATGCTTAGATTTTTTTCTTACTTAATAAGTAGTATAGCGTACGACACACTTTCATTTGATATGAATTTTGAAATATTAGATGATTTATAACATGAAATACGAACCTGCTTTCGAGATAGTCGTGTGCTACTATTTCCCTGAATTATGATGTCATTTGACTCTATATCGAGGCGAGATTCCCAACCAGGCTCAACGGTCTGTCCATTTACTTCTCTTCTTTCCAAAAAGTTGTTTATATAGCTAAAAGAATTTAAGAAATTCATAAATATTTGATGGATGAAATCATGAAAATTGAGTGGATGATTCAAATTCCTCATATCAAATGTTTAGACTTAAAATTTGACATGTTAACTTGGTCAATCATCATGCAAACGATCTATAACAAATAAATGTTTGTGAGCAAATACAGTTTGAGGATGGAAAATAATTAAAAGCAAAGCTATGATTAGATTCCAACATTCTAACCTAATTTGAGTTTTAGAATCCAGAATCATCCACTGCACTCTTATAACAACTAGTTTTTCTTAAGATTAACAAGTTATACCTGATACATTGTGCAGCTTCAAAGTAAATGAAACATAAATGGACCTTATGACAGGAGATATTTCCTCTGTCGTCCAATGCAATAATAATTTTGTGCCTTAGCAGTAATTTATTGACTCTTGCCAAGCACTTTTCGAGTCCTCTAGCCAACTGAAGCTTCAACCACATGCACAAAAATATTGCCATTGCATTTAAAAACAGCCATGAAACACCAAGCGAAAATAGAAGGATTCCGGTTATTCCAGAAAACAGAAGCGCAAGCAATACAACAAATGCTATCATAATCCAAAGCATTAGAATTCTTTTATAACAAATATTGTATAGTGTAAACCTGTAATCATTTACTAACATCTCCAAAGCATGCACATATTCCTCAACAGTTAACTATGCAATAAGAAGAAAAAGCAGACATGTGACTTAAATGATCGATTGATTTTTAATATATGTACAATAATATGTAGCACTTAATTTAATTACCGTTAGACCTTGAGCCATTAGTTCTTCTGGAACCAATTCTGGTCTGAATTTTGCAGGTACTACCCACGGAAAGCTTTCATTCACAGGCAGCAAGGTAACGATTATATCGCCATTATCTACAAATGTAAATTTTTAAAGTCATTAATATTTTTGCATAAAATTAAAGTTTTATGAAATGTCCACGTTGTGGATGTTATTGAAGTGCATTTTTTGATAAAATTTAAGAACTTTATCAAGATTTTTAAAAATTAAGTTTTTTTCAAATTCAAAAATTTGAATTTTTCAACGTTTGATTTTTTTTGAATCATCAATTAGCACAAGTTTTGGATGAATCACGAGAAATGTGCCTCAATTAATCACAATTCTCGGAAACTTCAGCTACAAAAACATTTAACGTCCATAAAAATAGAAATGAGAATAAACATTGAGCATTTATCGATGCCTCGTGACATTCAGTCAATCAAATTTGAGTGTGATTTTGCAAAATTGCACTTAATATTACTATATTGTTATGTAAATACATACTGAATCCCTCATTTTGCTGATGCTCCCTCCTTTTTGGTAACTCGACATTACTCAACACATTGTTTATAGGCACCTCAATAATAGCTGGCTGTGAAATTTCACCCGTAGATTTAAAACTTTTAGTCTCATTATATCTAATATCTGAATTCTTAGAAGCACCATTTTCAATACCGTGAGATGACTCATTTGGTAATACTGTAGAAGTTTTTATTATTATATTCTCCTGTAAAATAAATTGTTATTCAGTCATTGTAAATTCCATGAGAGCTTGTGCAAACAGCAAGCAACATTTTTTCTATTTACCTTTTCATTTTGTACATCACTTTTAACTTTTTCTTCATCATCAAATTTAACCCATTCTTTTTTATTATTATCTGGAACACTTGACTTGCTTAATGGGTCATCTGTGACTCTAGTCAATTTCGAGTCTTGTGCACTTTCATCCATTACTTTATTAATGCAATTTTTATCTCAAAGCATTGAGATTTAATTATTGAGACATAAAATATTTAATTTAAACTGGATATAAAGGCAAATAATGTTCGAATACACCAATTTACTATGCCTATATTACGACTAAAATGAGAATATGAAAAAAAGTATGTGTTTACGTGGATGAAGATCAAACAATACTATTTCGAGGTAGTAAGGTAAAGTTAAAAAAAAGATATGAATGGTATGAGTTGAGTTAGTGTGTAGCGTGTAGCGGTCGGTGTGGCAACAAATACAAATAGAACTACGACACCAATTAATGTGCTATGAATGGCATTCCAAAATATTAACTTGATAATCGTTTTCATTAAGCATTCAAAGCTGATTTTAGATCCAATTCGAGAGATCTATGGTAAATAAATAGATGAAATATTGCAACAAGTGGGTGTGTGAGCATGCACACTCATACATGAAATTTTAAATATAAGCTTTTATACTTTATGATTATTATTATTAAAATCTACATGTATACACATTTGTGTATTCTTTACTGCCTCTTTCTAAACACCTATACTTATAATCTTATTCTCTCATGTAGAAAAAAGCTCATACTTGCATGTTAAGTATTTAGCTTTTATTTACAAATTGATATTAATTAACACCCTATGACATTTGATTGTGTATCGACCAGACATGAAAACTAATAACCGTTTTATTAAAAGTTCATCAATGCCGAAAAACCAGATTATTCACTGTGACACTAGTCATCGCGCTTTACATTTTCCTTCGAAGATTCTCCATGGTCAAGAATGTCGCAATTATGCGAGGTGATACATATCATCATGCAGCAACGTGTTATTATCGGCGATCAGTCTGTCAGGCTGACTTACTTAATATTTATCTTATTATTAATTATTACATAAAAAATCTTCATTTCTTCTTTAAATGTCGTGTATATCACATTTACATGTACGTAGTCATTTTTTGATTCTTAAATTCATTTGGGATTCAGCTAATTTGGGACACTTTTATTAAATTTTTGGTTTTTTTGAATTTTTGAAGATATATGTTTGAAGTCGTTCATTTATTACATTCGCTGTTTTGGATGTGAGCAGGGTTGTTAAAACATATTCTATTTTACAGAATATGTACACATATCCAACACATTTTGCATGTTCATGTGTACAATGTGTGGCAGAATTCATATGTTGGCAGATAATATATGTCACACATTGCATATGTGCACATATATTATGTGTGATGTGTGCACATATTTGATGTGTGACACATTATTTTGTGTCACATATGAAAATGTGTGATGTGTGACACATATTTATGTGTGTAGATATCATGTGTAAACATGCAAAATCTGCACATATTTATTAATTTTCGGGACTAAAGTGGTATTTTTTTGTAGAATTTATTTAAAAAATTATTGATATACAACCAAAACAGTCAAATACTGCATAAAAGAGTTAATTTTGTCGAAAATATGTTCATCAAACTGTAGTTTTAAACTAATTTGACTATATTTGTTGGAGAAATTGGGAGAAATGAAAATTAAAACACAAAATAATGTGTCACACATCACACATAATATATGTGCACATATGCAATGTGTGACATATATTATCTGCCAACATATGAATTCTGCCACACATTGTACACGTGAACATATTTTTAAAAAAAGCCAGATTCTATTTTTAACCACCCTGGATGTGAGTGTTTGTGTGTGGGGGGGGGGGGTCAATATTTTAAATTTAAGAATATTAAGCGTAAGGCAATAAGCAAATTGATTGGTTAATTATTTAAAAGAGAAGAATTTCCCACCAAAAAATTAATCATGGCTAATTTTATTCAAAAACTTACAAACAAAAAAAAATAACGATATCCATATTAATTAATTCTTAAGAAAAGAGCAATAAAAGAATCTGCAACACAGACCAAACGAAAGTGAAAAGAGGTAAAAAAAACAAGAATGTATACGAGTCAACAGGATTCTTTAGCCATTCAATAAATATTCATCATAGGTAGGTTACATAGACGCCTTTTTTACTTGTCTTTGACTCGTTCGTTTATTGAAAAAAAAAAATTTTGCTGACATTAAAATTTTTTAAGATGTTCAAATCATTTGTAATCGAGATTTGGTGGAGTGAAGTTGTTAAATAAATAACGAGAGAATGCGGGTACTTGAAGCAGTTGCTGTTTATGTGAAAGTGAAAAAAATTGCATAATAATTTTTATTTCTTACAGTTCCTTCATTTGCTGTTAATTTTAATAATCGGTTATGTTAGTGCAGGTCAAAATGATCGTTACTTAGTATCGCCAAATCCAGAAAAATGCAAGACGCGTAAGGAGTGATTTATTAAGTGTTTGACATTTAGCAACGTCTTCAAATTTATTTATAGGCACTAAGGAATTTCAATATGATGGACGTAATTATTTTTATAGTGGTCATGATAAGGAATTAAAGGACCAAAAAACTGATTGGCTTGACTCTAGAAATACTTGTCGAGAACGTTGCATGGAAACTGTTTCGTTTGAGACTCAAGCTGAATTTGATTTTGTCAAGAAGTTTATCGAAGAAAAGAACATTAAATTTATTTGGACATCAGGAAGATTATGCGGTATTATGTCGATAAATTTCAAATAAATCAATAAATTCCAATGCATTTATATTAAATATTAGACTTTGCCGGCTGTGAAGGTCGTTGGGATTTATTGCCAAAAATTGTTAAGGGATGGCTATGGTCTGCGAATCAAAAACAACTTGATGACACCAATAAAATTCCAAATGGATGGGATTACACTCCTTGGTCTCGAAATGGAACATTAAAAAGAAAGCAACCAGACAATGCTGGTAACTACTCTTAAATGTCAAATTAAATGCCAATTTTATGGCTTTTGTCTATTTTTTCTGTTAGAGTTTTTCATCAATCAAGCTACCGAGAGTTGTCTAGGAGTTTTAAATAACCAATATAATGATTCAGTCACGTGGCATGACATTGGTAAATTTGATGGTGAAATTTAAGTTGAACATACTAATATTTTATTGGATATTTAAATTTTTATTAGCTTGCTATCATAGAACCGGATTTATTTGTGAAGATTCCCTTGAATTATTGAGCGAAGCTCAAGAAATTAAATCACAGAGTGAAAATCGTGAGGAAATTGTTGAAATAGCTCCACAAAAGATTATCACAGAACCTAAACCGACTACAACTTCTGCACCAAGAAGTTCAAGAGTAACAACCAGTGCTGCTAAAATTACAACTGAAAGAAGAACATCCCCTGTACCTACAACTGTAAAATCAACGACAGAAAAGAAGATCCCAATAATTTCGCAAACAACAGCAAATGAAGAAAAGACAACCGAGACACCAACGAACATAATTGAGACTTCAAAAGGTCCAAAATTCGGAGGAAGACGAACAAGGACTAGAACCACACCAAGCTCTACTACAACTCTAGAAGAGACAACCTCACAATCTACAACAACAACAAAGGAAGCAAAAATAGTCGAGGATATTGTACAAAAACCAAGAAAATTGATCTTAGATACAGAAGAACAAATTTTGGACAAAGTTCAGGAAGAATTACCAGACATTGTGGCAAAATTACAAGACCAACCTGAAATAATCGTTAAAGTTGAAGATGAACCAGTTATTATTGTTAAAATAGAAGAAGAGATAAAATTGACTGAAGCACCAATTATTGAGGAGCTCACAACAGTTGAAGCAATCACAACAGAAGAACCAAAAGTCTCAACAAAGAAAACCTTTATAAAGCGCAAGAAGATTTTTGGTAAACTCAAGCCTCGACCAGTTGCTGTTACTGAAGAACCTGATTCTTTCTCTCCAGTACCAGAACAATTACCTCCAGTGTCAGAAGTAAAAAAGAATTTCAGAAAAATCAAACCAAGACCAACAACTACGTCTACAGAACAACCTGATGTAATTGTATCCACAACCGAACAGTTAACTTCAGCACCAATCGCAAGAAAGAGCTTCAGAAAACTAGTCACTCGATCCACAACTTCAGTGCCTGAGACTATTCGTACATCAGAAAGTTTGGAAGATTCATCAAGACCCAAGAAAATATTTGGAAAATTAAAATTCCGTACAACCACAACAAAGGAAGTAGAGTCAACATCGACTACCGTTGAACCAGAATCAATTTCGACTTCCGTTGAACCAGAAGAAATTACCAAAACAGAACAATTGGCACAGGAGATATCAGAAATTTCCACGGAATCGAGTCTGTCAAAAAGTAGCGATGATTTGGTAGAACTTCAAAAAATTGATGAACCTATACTTACAACGACAGAAGAGCCTGAACCAGAAGAACGACGTGCAATTCCAATTAAACGAAAACAAGTCAAATTGTATCGAAAAGGTAGAAGAAATGTTTTGCGCCAATAATTGCTTTTTTGACACCTGTTGCTTCCTTGCTTTTATTTCTTGCGAATATTTTAATGTGATGGGCTGCACATTTTTTGTCTTTATAAACTCTATACTATAAATTCTTCTATGCTTTTCAAGTTTTTGCTTAGTACTATTTTTATACATTCCACAAATGCGTGCCATTTGAGATCATTTTAACACTTTAACCTTTTAACGCAGTTTATAAGACTACAACGGAAGCATCATTTGATGGACCATCACAAAGCATTGATATTAACGACGAAACAACAAAATCATCACCAATTCCCATTCGAAGGAAGGTTTTCAAGCAACGATTTAGAGAGAGATCTTTATCTACAAATAAATAAGTCAGGACCAATCAAGGACCAGGAACAATTTGATATTCTTTTTATTTCATTTTTTGTATGGAATATATACATCAATAAATTTTGATACTGTTATGTTAATAAACTTTAGTCTGGTTTAAATTTAATCGCTATCATATTCGTTGGCCTTTCCATTTAAAGGTCTTCTGGAATCTTCCTCTGAAGCATAGACTACTTCTTCATCGGAATCGTTTATCATTGAGAACGCCGGATTATCTTTCCGAACAGGTTCTAAAGGAAGAATCGGGAATGTTTAAAATGTGAAAAGTCGTGAAAAATTTGTTTCTATGCTGAAATCTTACCACTTGATGTTAAAATCGGACTATAAACGTAAGTTATGGTAATGACATAAAAATTCAGCATGCCATAAAAACACATAAAATGAGCAGAGCTTTTATAATTCGTTGCTAGCTGCCCAACAAAGTTGTCCTCGACGATTCCAAAACCGAATCTCGACATCGTTGAAATAACAGTAATGGATATGACAAATATCATCAATAAAGATAGGAATTTAAGTCTCATATCAAAATAGTGCATTGACCGTAAATCGCTGTATGCACTAAACATCAAAAATATTAAGTACATTGCATAAAGTATTATTGACACATAAAAACTCGTTATAAATCCAGAATAATTTCCATCTGTAAGGTAAGATAATAAAATGTTAATAAGAATGATGTGTACATTAATTAATTTTTTTGGACACATAAATTCGTGTTCATTATGGAAACAAAACTAGTGTATCGGGTAGAAACCCAATGCGGATATATTCACACCGTACCATCAAAAGTCTTATGGATAGACCAAGATTTGCTCAGCATAAGTTTGAAGGGTGGACGTGAAGTACGGCCGAGACCCATATCGACAAAGTTCACAAATTTTAGGATGTTTTATTTGTATTTGTTTTAAGCACTTGAATTTTTATGCAAAGTTTCAATCCATTTGGATAAACCCTCGAAGAAAAAAGTGACAAAATTGATTTTGACTAGGGTCGCCCCTAGTCCAAAATTGAAAATGTATTTCCTTCTTGGTTCCTTGATCAATAAAAATTTTAGGATGTTTTATTTGCATTTGTTTTAAGCACTAGAATATTCATGCAAAGTTTCAATCCATTTGGATAAACCCTCGAAGAAAAAAGTGACAAAATTGATTTTGACTAGGGTCGCCCCTAGTCCAAAATTGAAAACTTATTTACTACTTGGTTCTTTGCTCAAAAAAATTTTCGAATGTTTTATTTGTATTTGTTTTAAGCATTAGAATATTTATGCAAAGTTTCAATCCATTTTGAAAAACCCTCGAAGAAAAAAGTGACAAAATTGATTTTGACTAGGGTCGCCCCTAGTGCAAAATTGAAAATGTATTTCCTACTTGGTTCCAGAGCTGCGAAACAGGCACCTGTGACAGGTGAAAACCCTACAATTCCTTGATAATTTATAAGGTTTTTCAAACAAAACCATACAAATTATCAAGGAATTGAAAGGTTCTGACCTGTCACAGGTGACCTGTTTCGCAACTCTGCTTGGTTCTTTGCTCAATAAAAATTTTAAGAATGTTTTATTTGCATTTGTTTTAAGCACTAGAATATTTATGCAAAGTTTCAATCCATTTGAAAAAACCCTCGAAGAAAAAAGTGACAAAATTGATTTTGACTAGTGTCGCCCCTAGTCCAAAATTGAAAATGTATTTCCTACTTGGTTCTTTGCTCAAAAAAATTTTCAAATGTTTTATTTGTATTTGTTTTAAGCATTAGAATATTTATGCAAAGTTTCAATCCATTTTGAAAAACCCTCGAAGAAAAAAGTGACAAAATTGATTTTGACTAGGGTCGCCCCTAGTGCAAAATTGAAAATGTATTTCCTACTTGGTTCTTTGCTCAAAAAATTTTTTTTCATCCAAAGTTTAATTTAAAAAAAAATCACAGTGAACTTTTAATTTGAAAAATTCGTAAGAAAGGAAAGTTTTTTGCTTTTTCTGAAGCAACGGTTGTTCCTACCTTGCCCAAAAACAATACAGCTCTTCTACAGAGCAGCACGGATCAAATGTAAAAAACTAGAAGTCTTTACAATGTCCCGTTATTGAGATTTCTTGCTGATTAACTTGCTTGCTTGCCTGTTTGCTTGCTTTCAGAAAGCATATTTTGCGATTTTCTCAGCAATGCCGCAACCAATTTGAAATCTGTTTTTTGCAAAAGATGTGAAATTCAAGGCACAAACTTTTCATCTCTGAACATTTTAAGCTATCTTGCTCCATATCCTTCCAAAATTCTAAAAACTTATTTTTCAATCTGAACAAAACCAATAGATTCACACGTGAAAACGGTGTGAATATAAAAAAAGTATTTTAATATTAATTAAGAATCTTGAGGTAAACATGCAGTGATAAGAGATGTTTAAACATTAAATGGAAAGTTTTGCATAAATTAGTTTCATCACGATTCATTGCTTAAGCCTTCAAAATTTATAAAAGACGAGAGATGCATCACAAGATTAATCAATTTGCAATTTATGAGACTGATCTAGTTCAAGGTACCTTGAAATTTATCAAAAAAAAATTTACCATAAAAATGAATCCAAGTCGGATCTCTCAATTCATCAAGTTTCTCCCAAATAGCAAGGACAACAGCACATAACCATATTGGAAAGAGAATTAATAATTTAGGAAAGTAGAATGTCAAGAACTTCCTTTCATTCTGTCTGAGTGCATGATAAATTGAGATCCTATAAATAAATAAATTTGACCATCATTAACTGTATGTGCATGAAAATTTCAGTACTTACCAAAATAATAACAGTGTACAGAGAAATGTCGATTGAAATAATGCATCGAGCATGCCAACAAACCACGAATCAACCAAAAACATTAACGGGAATAATGGATCTGTGGAAGAGATGTTGAATAAATTATTTCTTGTCGTCATAAAAATTTATAACTGCTGCCTTACTATCATATAATATTAATAAAGGTAGGAGATAGTATGTAAATTTCTGTTCAATAGACCAATTCGTTGACGGATGCTTCCTCAACAGTGTATAATACCAAATTGTCACAATGAATGCAAAGAACAAAAATATTAATCTAAAGCTTATTTCCAATGACGTAAATGCTGGATTGAATGTCTTAATCTGTGAATGAATAAATATTTCTTTATCAAGTTTTGCATCGAAAATATTTCAGGTATTAATCTCTGAGTCATGCAGTCTATTCACAAAATCATCTTTATATTGGCGCAAAAAGCTTGTTTGTCACACAACATGAAGATGATCTCCTTGACACAATATGATTGCAAAACAAACTGCACAACTGTTGCTCGAGAGCTAAGGATATGTCACTAAATTCTAATACTCACATAAAACGTTAATTTTGTTATGCTGTATCGATTACTGTTTAATCCATAAAAATTGATTAAAAATTGATAATGCGAATAATCCAGCCATCCCAAATGAACTACAGTAAAATCTTCGCAAATATTTCCTTTGCACTTTAAATGTCGTGTGCGATTTCTAAGCTGATACTTATTAATGTTCTTAAACTTTAAATTATTTAAACCTTTTAGTTGAACGCTCACCAAAAATGATGTGTCAAATATTTCATCTGAAAGGATTATAATAGTTCTTATTAAGTTTAAAGCTTTAAGCTTTCCAGGGAGTTTTGTCAAAAAGTAGTTTTCATTGAAATTACAAAATTTCAGAATGCATAAAACTTCAAATTTTTTGTAAAAATAATCCACAATCAGGCTTGAGTCATATGGAATATCTATGAGATAGTTGCAGGTAAAATCCAAATTTGTTTGATTTAATCAAAACTGAGTTTCCCGCCTTTTTATGCAACATTAAATTGACAAAAAAAATCTTTTATAACTTCGTAGAGTAAAAAACTTACTTTCTGTATTTTCTATTTGGTATTTTGAAAAGAGCCAAAGTTGTCTAGCATAAGTACTAAGATATCCTGATTGAACCTTAAAAGGCCCATGTGTAAGGAAATTATCTTGTGTTATATTCGAATCAGATAACTTCATTGCATCGATTTCTTTGACTAGAGTTATTTCGGGACCAGCTTTAAAAAAAATATCAAATGAACTCGTTAGGAAAGAAAACATAAAAAATCAATAATTTTGAATGTTTACCAATTCCAATGAAAACTGCTAAAAGGAAGCATACAAAGAATGCCATTATCACGAGAAAGAACGATCTCTTATTGAGCGAATATAATCGCATGTGTAAGGATCTTTCAGGCCTACAATACAATTAAGTGGGAAATTACGTTGAATATTAGTTTGAACATAATTTAAGGAACTTCACCTATCATGCTGAACTGCTGGCGATAGAGGACCAAATTCACTAAAAAAGTCACTAATTTGTGTAAGAGAATTCTTAAATCTATTATGCGGAAGATTTAATTTAATATTAGGAAAGTCTGTCATTATATTTTCTATTAAATATGTTCCAACTGTGTCAACTAAATTGAAAAATCGATAATTTTAAGGGGAATGAATAATCATTGAGAATATCCGTTAAGTGTGCACATTCGAATGTTTTGTTGCTGTGCTGTGCTGCATACTATGGACTAGACTTTAGATATACTTTTTTATTATTTTCACTCTCAGTACAGTAAGTCTGATAATACACAATGGAAAAAGATTAGTTAATTTTATTTTTTCGAGGCTTGAAACTATAGCAGATAAAACATTTGGTGTTTCTCAAGATACCTGAATTTAATTTGTCGTCAATTTTCAATAAGTTCTCATTTTACTGTCGTGTAAAAAGGATTCTCAACATAATTATAAATTAGAAAAAATTTTAGGTGAGTTGTGATTTTATATTTTGACAAGGCATGTCTTATTTCCAACAAAAAACTTTCATTTACTAGTTCATAAACGTCCATTTTAAATTGTGTTTCTTATAAAGTATGTGATTTACAATTAATTTAATCTATAGCATTTTAACAGACCTCATAAATACTTTGAGTATTTTACTTTATCATCATCTGTGTTAAATTTTATTTGATTGTTTAAATTGTGTGATAATTTTGAAGTGCTTTAAAAATTATTTCTCGTACATTTGTTGCCAAGTCTACTCGTTTTTTCGACTGCCAAATAATTTATTTGAAGCATCATAACACACAATTATTGTTACATTACAGTCGAAAAAGTAAATTATTTTGCTCATCGTGAATATTTTTTTATTTATTAACAGTGCCTGAAAAATGCAGCGATGGTGGTATACAGAAGATAAATCGAACGTGAAAGACAAGGTTCATAGAGAAAAGCGAATTAATGGCCGAAAAGAAGATTCAGGCTTTAAAGAGTGGACATTTAAGGTGTTCCTCAATTCGGAATTAAATTTGCATGGTATAGCCAAAGTTTTAATTGTGACTGCGTAAATGTAATCTGTACCATATTTTTTTTTGTTTTTTTTTTATGATCAGAAAAAGTTGCTGTAACTGGAAATTGCGACGAATTGGGCAATTGGGATCCAGATAATTGCGTCCTATTGAGCCATGATGGTAAGTAATTGACATAAACACGTTTTAGTCACATTTTTAACACATTCATTCATCTGTAGTAACGATAACATGAATGTTAAATATGTGCTTTGATTATAGCGTATCCAATGAGTATTGCTCTCCTGACTGAATAAAAATTAATATTCAAAAATAACTAGACTTAAATAATAATAAGAAAATTCTTATTCATTTTTAAAGGTTTTTAAAAACATTTTGTGTGCTCCGGTGGAATCTATAGGTCGGAAACCCTATGATAAAATATCTATAGATAATTCAAAGTGTGAGACTTTCCTTATTTACTTTTTCTTTGTTCATTTCTATTCACTTTATGTGTCTATTTATGTATTGTTGCTAACAGAAAGATACGCAAAATTTATTTATTTTACTCTTAAAAATTAGCATCATGTGATTTCTTTTGGGCAAGACACTCGTATAAAATGAAAACAGAAATCAAAATGAAAACAAAAAGTTGTGCACGTTTTGGTGTAAATATACTGGCACGTTGATTCGCAATCGGGTAAAAACGGTTGATTCAATGAACGATAGTAAACAAGCATTTTCTTTGCTGAACAAAAAGAATTTTTTTATCTGTCATACGTAATTTTTCGAATACTTTCCAAAATCTTCATCAAAACGGTTTTTCTGAATTTAAAATTTTGATTAAAAAAATAAATTAAATGAACGTTTTATAGCTTATTGAATAATCTCCTGAGGCTGAGACATTTACAAAATAAATGACGAATGCTTTTGTTGTCTCATAAACACAACTGACAATAAAGTTCATTTTGCTGATTAACACAATTTTCTTTAATTAAATAATTTTCTCGTTTTTACCAAGGGTCAGACACTCCAAAGTATTGTACGGTATTGTACAATACTTACAATACTTTCCATACAAGTATTGTAGTATTGTACAATACCTACAATACTTACAATACTTGCCATATAAGTATTGTAAGTATTGTAAGTATTGTATAATACATACAATACTTTTCATATAAATTTACAATACTTTACAATACTTACAATACTTACAATACTGAAATTTAATTATTCAAGAACCAAATTTTAAAAGAAATTAAATATTTTTTGAGTTTTCAACAATTTTCAAAACCAAATTTAATACTTTTTTTTGACAAATAACAACTTTTTTGATAAATTAACATTATTATTGAAAATTAGCAGGGGTATTTTATGAAAAACTAGCACAAATTTCAGTTTTCCATTAAAAGAGAGTATTTCTGATTATGTAATGGCTATAAAAATGGT
This sequence comes from Chironomus riparius, assembly GCA_917627325.4. Lineage (NCBI taxonomy): Eukaryota > Metazoa > Arthropoda > Insecta > Diptera > Chironomidae > Chironomus > Chironomus riparius. The sequence continues at coordinate 59,380,594 of OU895877.1, forward strand.
AAAAAGTTCAAAATTCTTTTGTAAAGCTAGACTGATGCAAATCAAGAATTGATTTCATACAATTCTCATGCATAAAACCGTACAGGTACGAAGTTTATTATGTAAACTAATATTAAATGTCAATAAGGAATCAAAATTAAATAGATTGGTTTCATTTTCACAAGATTTTTCACTCTTTATAGCAAATTGCATTACGTTTTACACAAATTTTTTGATCAAAGTATAAGGTTTTAAGTGTATTCAAACATTACTTTGACGATTTGAATTTTTTTACCTCTGACAAGAAGGCGATTAAGAAGGAATCAAATTTAACAAACTTATCAAATAGTTTTTATATCATTTTTTTTTTGAAAATACATATTTTCAACAACTGCATCTCTAAGACAATATAAAACTGTATATTTTCTTCTTTCTTTGTCAAAATTATTCTTATATTTTTTAGTTCTTATAGTTGATACTAGACTTTCACGATTTTCTGTTCCCGAAATTTTCGGGACAGAAACTCGATGAATAACAATAGATATCCAAAAAAAATTTTAATGTCAAATTATCTCAATTGAAAAGTTTCATCATTTAAACACAAAAAATCTTCCAAATTTCCAGGAGCATGTTTGAAATTTGAGTTTAAATTTTTGTCCAGTTCCCGATAATTTTTTGGGTCCGGGAAATCGTAAATGCCTAGTTAATACAAAAATATATATCATTTCAGGAAAATTCACTGAAAATTTCTGATGAAAAATGTAAATCGAGGCATAGCAATGTTATGATATGACTTAAAGCGCTATAAAAAAAAACTAAACCTCTGTGTTACCTCTATAAAACTGAAGCAAACGTTAAAGTTCCTCTAATATGAGGAGCCTAATGTTTAATATTCTAATCTTATCTATGTTTTCGTTAATAATGTTTCATATTTTTGGCTGCATCTGGCGTTATATCGACTTTGTTTCGAGCCAGAATACCTTTTTGCTATTGACAATTTTGAAAAATGACTTTATTACCAAAAATTTTGTATACAAATATTTTTACAATATTTGTATATGTTTTAGACTGAATATTTTTGAAGAACTATAAAATTTCAATTAAAACCTTAAAAATATTTAGTTCAAAATTGCTAATTATGTATTTTTTTATCAAATTTTGGTTCAAAAAATGTAAAGAAACACGAGAAGCTACATAAAAACCGTCAATTATAACCAAATTCATATGACAAATGTTTCTCAAACTATCTTGTAAAAACTACAATACATTACAATACTTTTGGAGTGTCTGACCCTTGGTTTTTACAAACTTGTTTGTGAACATCTATCGAATAGTTTTGCAACTAATCATATTAAAAATAATTGGAATGCTCTAGTTTTGACCATGACCATGTATTATATAGCCAGCCAGTCAAAGTATCTGATGTGACTAATATGTTTTTAACAAAAATGCTTTCTAAAATAATCTTACAAGTCAAAGTATCTATTAATATGATTACTATTGAATAAATAATATTCTATAATAAGCAATAATATGTGTATCGATCACTTGACTGAACAATTATTTACGTTTAATTTTGTTGTTGTTTTCTTTACAGGAAGTAACATATGGACCTTGAAACTGAATGTTCCTAGCAAAATTGACATTAATTATCGATACTTCATCGCTTCCATTGACCCCTCTAATAATTCTGACGTGCACGTGAGGAAATGGGAGACTCATTTAAAACCGAGATGCATTCCAGCTGACGAAATGATGACATCAGACAATAATCTTGAAACCTTTGGAGTAGTCGAAGGTGTTGAGAAAGTCGATAAAGGATGGTTGACTAATGAAACAATTCTGCAATTCAAGTTCTACAATAATCCATTCATGCTTAAAGATCGAATCAAAAATCGCATATTGTATGTGAAAATGACTCCAATGAATTTGCGCATTAATGCCGAATCATCTAATTTACATGCAATTATGGACGAATCACTATCCAATGATACGCGCGAAAACAATACTGATACGCCGGCTTATGCATTTACTGAAGTTTCTACAGGAAATGGCGAAGAGTATTTGTATACTAAACAAGAGCAGTTTGGCCGTGCATATAATAATGATGACGTACTAACTTTTCACGTTACTGTAACTGAGCCTGAAAATATTGCATATTTAATTGACTTATACACTTATAGCAGAAAATCCATTATGGATCATGATCCACCGTATCATTTGGGTTATCATTATTTATTACCAAACATGTTGAGAAAATCTGAAGGATGTTTGGAACTACCAATTACTTGTTCATCAAAGCATCGTCCACTGGGTATGATGAAAGTGGGATATGTCAAAATTACACCAATTAATGATCCCAAATTCGATTTATCGATTACTTATGAACGGCACTGGAATGAAAAGCATAAGGGATTAGATGTAGGACATCGTGGTGCAGGAACATCATTCAAAGCTTCAAGTGGAAATACAATTCGTGAAAATACAATAGCATCATTGAAGAAAGCAGCATCTTCTGGTGCAAAGTTTGTTGAATTTGATGTCCAGCTATCTAAGGATTTAACTCCTGTAATTTATCACGATTTCCATGTTTATGTTTCTTTGAAGAAGAAGGGAACATTTGATGCAAGTGACATGCTTGAATTGCCAATGAAAGAATTGACTCTTGAACAATTAAAGAATTTAAAAGTTTATCATACAGTTGAAGCCAGAAGTAAAGAACCAAAGTTTTTCGACGAGGAATTAGCTGAACATCAACCTTTTCCAGAGCTTTCAGAGGCTTTTGATATGATTGATGAGGATGTTGGATTTAACATTGAGATTAAATCTGCACAAGAGCTTGAGGATGGAACCTCAGAGTCTACTTCATCTTCAATTGATAAGAATTTATACGTCGATTGCATTTTGGAAGTTGTGCTTGCAAAAGCCAAAAATAGACGAATTGTTTTTTCAAGTTTTGATCCTGACATTTGTATTATGCTCAGAAATAAGCAAAACGTTTTTCCCACAATGTTCCTTACTCTTGGAAAGACAACACGCTATAAGCAATATCGTTATCCATTGTGTAATACAATTCAAAATGCCGTTAAATTTTCTGTCGCTAATGAGTTGCTAGGCATTGTTGCTCACAGTGAAGATCTTCTCAGGGATATTAGTCAAGTGAACTTAGTGAAGGATCATGGTCTTGCCATATTTTGTTGGGGAGATGACAATAATTGCAAGGATAACATTAAATTTTTAAAAGACAAAGGCTTACATGCTATTATCTACGATAAGGTTGATGTTCTCATTGATAAGGTAAGCTATTTTGAGATATTTTTTTTAAAACACAACATATTTTAAAACATAAAACATTTAGCTTGTCCGAATTGATAAAATTCTATTTCATTCCTTATAAATTACATCTGTAAATATTGATCATATTTGGAATGCACCTAGATTTTTATTGGCACTGCCATTTAACATATTATTTGGATCCTCAAATTAAGTTGACAAATATTTGTTTTCTTACTCATGTCATCGCTATTCTTGGTTGTTTATTTAATTTCTAGTTTAGAGGCTAGACAAAGGATGATAAAAATATCTTTGTTTTTGACGATTTTATCTAAGTTTTCTAGTTTCGAATGATGACTCAGGCGCCTTGTTATGATTTGAATATATTTAAATTATAATTTCGCAAAAATGTGTCAATATGTCAACATCCAACGTGGATCTTTGACTGCATGCATATTCCGGTTTCGCTTTTAGTTTTTTGAACATGTACCTAAATGTTAAAGATTGCCTTATTTTTTTCTTCAAAAATCAATGCAATGTTGAATCCAACAATACAATTATATCTTGTCCAAATAAATTAAAGCTGAAGCTTATTTTCCCTTCAACATTTTCATTCGATACCATACTCTTGAACTTTAATGCTCCACAAGTCACTCACTGATTGTTTTCGATACTAAAAAGCATCAAGTCCTTGAATCATTGCATTTGTTTGTCGCATTGCCAAATCAAATAATTGAACATTTTGATAATGACGAACGATTTTTTTTAAATTCTTTCTTATCAGGTTGGAGATGACGTTGTTGGATTGTAGATTTTTTTTTCGGTTTTTATTTATGTTTTATGTTTTACAAAAGAAAACTTGGTTAACACTTTCATTCCTTTCATATCTTTACTCAATTATTTCATTTTTGTTTTGTCTTATCAACTATTGACAACATTGACAACATTTCTAAAAAAAATAGGAGGTTTATTATGTTGGAACGGAAAGCAAGAGAGAATCAGAAATCTTAGAACAAATAATCATCGAGCATCAATTCTTACCGAGTTCATCAGTTAAGCAAGCAGGTTAAATTGCAAATGATGATATTATAAAAAAAAAAACTTAGCTTTAAATTATATTTACACAACATTATTCACTTTACTATACATACATTGAATATTTGTCATGTTTTTTTTTGTGTTTGTTTTTTTGTTAACTTTAAAATCCCATAATTTTTGAGCTTTTTGCCAAAGTTCTTCCAAGATAATGCAAAAGATTTTAATGAATAATATGAAGCAAAATACATTATTCTCTATGATTCAAGCTTGTAGGCTACACAGTAAATAAAATTTTAAACAAAAAAACATTATTTGTGTGTCATTTACTCTTCCTTACAGCTTTATACTCAACTAAGTAAAGTTATAGTAAGAGTGTGCCAACAGCTTATTTTTCCAAACCTTAGTAAGTTGACTTTATGTCAAAATCTCAACGAAACTAAACAATTAAGAATCATAAAAGCAAACTACAACCAATTTAAGTTGCTTAATCAATTCAAAATATAAAGCTTGTGTTGACATATTCTTAACAGGTCATAAAAAATGACTTTCGGCGCACTATGAGCTAAAGCAAGTGAGTAAATTGGGAATTATCTTTATTATAAAATTGGATCATATTCTCTCCAATAGACTATGCTTTTTTCATTTGTATAAACTCTCCTTTGAAGATGAACTTACTTTTGTTTTATACGTCGATATTATTTCTCTTTCTTATTCATGGAAGCACAGCCAAATTGCGTAAGTAACTTAGAATTTCTGACTTTAAACTTATTAAACATTCAAAGATTCTTTCAGCAAGGATTATCAAACCGTGTTCAAGAAATTTGCAGAATATTAATAGTTGCATTATAGATTCAATTAATATGCTCCGACCGAATCTCATATCTGGGAATTTGGGTGAAGGCTTTGAAATTCCCAAACTAGATCCGTTAATAATCGATGAAATTAAAATATCGAATGGAAATGACTTACAAGCAAACTTTAAGAATCTATCAGTGTTCGGACCGAGCAACTTCAAAGTATTAAACCTTGAGTACGATCACTTTGATTTTCATAAATAATATAATTTAACACTTAATTTGTTTGTGTTTCTGCTTCTATAGAACGAACATCAAGCAAATGAGCTTCAGTTTCGATTTGGAACTACCTAATTTGGAATTTATTGGAGATTATTCTATAGCGTTAAGAATTCTCATAAAATTATCTGGAAATGGAAAGTTACAAGGAATGTTTAGTAAGTTCTTTACGTCATTAAAGTGGCTAGCCTCGATTAAAAAAGTTGAAGAAGTGACAAATTTCTAAGTGTCCACAAAAGCTATACACAAACATTTCTATAAATAACAATCATAAACATTTTATCGAGGCTCAAGGACTTCCGAGAATATAGAATTAATTTATCTCAAATATTTTTCAGAGAACTGTTTTACGCATGTTTCAGCTTCAGGGAAACTTACTGATGAATTTGACCACGTGGAATTTCAATTGGTAATTTAAAAAGAAATGATATTTACTGTCATTATTAATTAAATTTAAATTGCTAGAAAGTGAGAATGAAAGTCTCGTATGCGCAGTTTAAACTCGAGAATCTTTTTGACAACGATTCGTTCCTCAATAAAATTGGAAATAGAGTGATAAATGACAATTATGAAGTATTTCTCAACGAGTTAGTACCGGGTCTTGAAGATTCTTTAGGAACTATATTTTCAAGTACGTACTAGAGACTTTATAATCAAATGTTTCACATAATTTAAAGAAATTATTTACAGGAATTGTAAACAACATATTAAAGAATTCAACGTACAACGAAATGTTTCCTGAAAATTAGTAATTATTTGCTTATTATGTTCATATTTCATACCTTATTTTACCACGAGTAATTCAGTGCCAAATAAAATTTGTTAATTTATCCATCGTGCATGTCTGACATCTTTCTTCTTTTGTTTCATCTACTTCCGATTCACAAGTAACGAATAACCGCTGAGCAATTACCACACAGGCACACAGAGAGAAATGACAATCAACCAGTGCTCAGAGATCTAAGTAGCAATAGTTTAAGTTGCAATATCAAGTTTCAATAACCTTACTAGAAGCAACTTTTCATTAGCAAAGAGGAAGTAATCATATATCTCTCAGTGCGATGTTTCTCTCGGCATCGTCGTGAGCGATGAATCATATCATCGTTAATAGACATATATTGGCCGAAAAAAAAAATAAATAGTCTTATGAGCGCCAAAACTGACTTGATAACTTGTTGCCATTATACCCGCTAATTATTACAGATTTTCTTATATGTATTGACAATTAACATACACACTACTTCTTCTAAGAACAAAAAGCTTGAGTAAAGATTGATGTGTAGTTTTTGTTTATACTGCTCAGTGAGAATTTCAAATTAAGCCTTTTCATATTCAATCTTTTTGTGGTGTTGGTGTTGAATATAAAACAGAATTCGTCGTTTTAAAGCGTTAGTTATTATTTTGGAATCAATTCGTCAGTTGATCAGTCGGAGTGCGAAACAAACTAGGATTATTATTCTATTCTTAATACTTTAGTCATATAATTATTGAATTTGTGTTTTTTAAGAATAAGACCTCGTTTTACAGTTATTATAATAATAATCAATTAATTAGCACCAAAAAACAAATCACAATGAAGAATTTCGGAATAATACTCGGATTGATTACAATTGGATTAATAAAAAATAATGAGGCGAAACTTCGTAAGTTAATTTAAAGGGCATGTTCAGTGGTTCAGTTGATAGTGCAAATTTTATGTTTTAATAAATTCTTAGTGCTTCACTTATGTGGAAATAATAAATAATTAAAATGGTTTTTTATACAAGTTTATTCGTTACACCTGGATAGTGCTTGTGAATGTGATTTTAAATTTCAATTTTGAGATTAAAATGTTAAGTCATATGAGATTTCTAAAATGTCAATAAAATAAGGAAGATGGCAAAAAATTAGACTGAATTAAGTGCATCAACTGTGAAAATTCAAAATGTGTTAACAATTTCAATGTCACTCGTCACTAAGAATTGCTTTTGATAGACAACTTAAAATTGATAGTCCAGATTGAAGTTTAAAAATTGAATAAAAATAAAAAAATCATTCAAAATAATAAGACTCGTGCCACGATAAAAGAACATGCCGAGTCACCGCTGACATATAAATCAGACACATAACATATACGGAAATTCTTTTAATATCCTCAATATACTATTTTGTTTTCAGCCAAAAATATTCAAATTTGCTCAAGACATGAGCCTAAGCTTAGTGAATGTATTTTAAATTCAGTAAAACAATTACAACCGAGATTAGCATCAGGAAGGCTTGACGATGAGTTTGTTGTGCCAGTAAGATAAAAGCTCTCTATTATCTTTGTTCTTTTGTCGTATTGAAATAAATAACATATTCATATTTTTATTTTATTTTCTTCATAATGTAGGCGCTTGAGCCACTCGCACTTGACAAGTAAGTTTAATAGATGAACATTGTTCATTTATTTTTTTTTTTTATTTTATTGAAATTCCGCAAATCAATGTAGAAAAATTACATATGTGAAGCTTCAATGTCATTCTTCTTTTTTGAAGAAGATATTTTGTCAATAAACATTGTTCGCTGAAAAATTCCAAGAATTTAACATAAAAACGGGGCCGTTTGTTATTGACGTCTATCCAAAAAACGCAAAATGTAGTCTCCTTTACCCTTTTGTCACAAAATTTTATGATGCATATCATATCATTAAGTCTACTTATCACACGTGATTTGCGAACGTTCCCATAATATTGATTTGACTCGTTAAAGATGACAATAAAAAATTCTTAGAACCAATTGTAAACATTGCTGATGTATTAGGCAAATAAACACTTCAATGTTTACAAACTGAATGACTGTTCTAAAGCAACCAAGTACCAATATTTATTCTTCTTTTCTTTAGCATCAAGATGGAAAGTGGACAAGAGTTTAAGGCACACTTTACAAATTTACTAGTTCGAGGTCCTAGCAAATTCAATGTTGAAAAGCTAAGGTAAGGTAATGAGCATGCAACAATGCAGCAAAATGTGTGAATAGAATAAAATTAACGTAAATACTTACTTACCCATATTGATTTTGAATTGGGAAAGGTTATTTATATTCTGACTGTCATATTAATGTTATATTCTTTCTACTTTTTTTATTGCATTTTTATGGCGTAAAGAGTTAATTTGGATAACGCGACTTTCGAATTTATTATCTCGATTCCACGATTGGACTTTGTTGGAAAATACGGAATGAGATTGAAGATTTTACGTAAGTTCTTCTATTTTAAGCATTATAATTTGTAGAACAGCTGGACTAGATTCTCGATTTGTCACTTTTCACCTTTAAAACATTAGCAGATCAATGAATTAATTATCATAATTATTATTCAACGACCCCCAAATTTAAATTCTCAGGTGACTTCAGTATGATCATATGATGAAATGATAACTGAAAATGACATCTCGTGTCGTCAAAGCTATAATTAAAAATTTTAATCAATATCTATGTGCATATAATGCGTAATTGTTATAAATTAATTTGTTATTTTTTGTTTACAGTTCTCGAAATTTCCGGTAAAGGTGACATGTTAGGCCATATGGATAATTCAAGAGCACGTGTAAAATTACAAGCACATAAATATCAAAAGAATGGTCAAACATACATGAAGTTTGAGAAGTTGCAAATTAAAATTCAAATTGGAAAGAACTATATTGAACTTAAGAACTTGTTTAATGGTAAACTAGTCTTTGAATTTACATACTTAAGCAAATACTAATCTTCCCGTTATATATTTTTTGCTAATGCAGGTGATCCAAACTTAGGAAAAATTGGAAATCAGTTCATCAATGATAACAGCGATTTATTCTTACAACAAATCATTCCTGGTCTAGAAAAAAATCTTGCGGAAATTTTCACAAACACTGCAAATGATATCGTCGAGAATGCCAGTTTTGATGAAATGTTTCCTGATAAACCTGTATAAAAATATCAACAGTTGTGCATTGTGACTATTAACCTTTTTTTGTGATATTCAATATTTGAATTTGGCATCTACTTAATTCGGTTCTGCCTGATCGTTTAAATTTTGTATTCAATTATGACAAGTACTGTTCAATTTTGGTTGTCTTATCTTGTAATTTAGTTTCAATGTAATTTTATGTGGATGGAGGCAGTTTTAAGGAAATTACTTAAGTTGTAAATTTTATACAGAAAAAAATAAAAACAAATCAATAAAAAATAAATTTGTTCTTTTTTAATTTAAATTTATTTTGGCACAGATTTATTTGCAAAGACCATACAATGTGATTATAGATTGTATAAATTATCATGCTGATTATATTCACTAAACATTTTTAATCTCAAGCAGTGGCATTGAAGGATGTTATTCAACCGCAAAATTTATTTTAAATAATCATTTGGTCCATTCCAATTTTAAATTCTGCAGAATAGATATTGAATTAATGATTCAAAAACATATTTTTGAATTTTTAATATTTAAGATTAATTTAAGTTTTTAAGATTAATTTCAAAATAATATGAATTCACCATGACAAACGCAAGAACTTTTAAAATTCAATCTCAAATAGTATAAAGTAAAATGACAGAATAATGCGGAATCGATTTGGAATAATTAATATAATTTAAGATCATAAACATTGTATTATTAATTTTTATAATTATTACCCCCTCGTTTAAGATATTTTAATTGCTTAAACGCATCAAGTTTTGAATAATCCCTAACAGACAAAGAGCATGCTCACAATGAGTATGCTCACTTAAATGTACTGACTGAGTTAACTCGTGAGCATACTCAGCTAATATATTTTAGTGAGCATACTCATTGAGAGCATGCTCTTTGTCTGTTAGGGGTTAAAGCCTTGATTAGGTTTTAAAATGCATAGTAAAATAATTGACAGCACACTTTAAAGGTATTGATTAATTTTAAATAAATTGCAAAAAAATGTGCAAAGAGCTTTTTGGAGTCAGGTCATGCTTTCTATAAATAAGATATAATGTTTGTTTATACCGGCAAATACATGTACAGCTTGAACAGTGTAAAAGTATTCTTTCTTTTACTCAATTTTCTATCATTTAGGTTTGAGAATTCGAGAGATAAAGAGTTCAAAACAGAGTCGAAAAAAAATAAATTTTATAATATTCGGAACTATATCTTTGTTATCAAAAGCTTAATACAGTGCAATGTCTATAGTCTATGGAAAAGATAAACATCCATACATAGATTTAGGTCAAAACTATAGAATAAGTTTGAACTATACAGATATTTTGGATGAAAAAGACTTAGCTTTAGCCAAAGAAGATTTGCGAGAAACGCCAGAAATAAGAGAGCAAGCATTAAAAGAATTGAGAGAATTAATTGAAGGTCAGTAAAACGAATGATGCCGAAAAGAATTAAAATACATGAAGATTGAAATCTTTACTTCCTCTTGATATCAGGTGAAAAAAATTTTGTGCATGCAACAGAAGATTTCTTCCTTTTACCTTATCTACGACCATGCAAATTTTATGCAAAAAGTGCATTCGAAAGGATGCAATCAATCTTCAAATTTAAGCTGAAGTACAAGAAATATAACGATAATTTAACTGTCGAATCTGTTCGCAATATCATTGAGGATGGGATTTTCAAGTACACACCATTATGTGACAAAGATGGAAGGAGACTCGTGTTAATTCAATGTGGAAGTGAGTTATTAAATTGTTTCGTGGCATTTAACTCAATTATAATTTTGACATAAATCATTAGAGAATTGGAAGCTAGATCGTGGCAATAAGTATGAATTATTCCGATGCATACAAATAATATTTCAAGCTGCTGCATTAGAACCTTTGACTCAGGTGATAACAAGTCCCTACATTATATCTCAAAAACTAATTCCATATATTTTTAAATTTTAACTTTAGATCTATGGTGTTAGGTAAGACTACATTCGCAGTAATAGTCACAAACAAAATTCTACAATTTAAATTCCAGTTTGATTCTTGATTTTGGAGGCCTGACAATGGATCAGGTTTTCCATTTTACTCCATCATTTGCAACAATGTGTCTAAAATGGGCACATGACTGCTTGCCTCTCAGACTCAAACAGGTATACATTGTGAACAATTCTAAAATTTTCAATGTGTTTTGGGCACTTTTCGGACCATTCCTATCAGCGAAACTAAAAGAGAGGGTTTGTAGTTGGAATTTTATTTTTTTCAAATATTAATAAAATTTTTTTCATAGGTTCATTTCATGAACCAACAGTATGATGATTTAGCAGTGCATTTGGGGAAAGAATGCTTAGGGAAAGAGTATAATGGATCCTTGCCAGTTGAACATGTTGACGGAAAAGTTCTATTGGACTATTTGAAACTGCATGAACGTCAATTTGAATGTAAAGTATAGAAAATTTCATTTTGAAGTCATTCACATATTTTGACTTTCAGTGGTGAATATTTCTGGATATATCGATGACAATGACAATGTTGATGAAAGAAGGAATAAGGTCAATGTCTGCGCAAAAGAGATATTAAACTCAATCAAATGTCAGTGATCTTTTAATAATCCTTGTATTTTATAAATAAATATCAGCTTAAATTTTATCAGATAACAAAAGTTTATTTATAAAATGCATTTTTAAGTTAAATTTTTCTTCAACAGATGTAGCAAGCAGCTCTCTGTTTACTTTCTTGTGTCTGTTACTTAAAAATAAAATGTTTTTTTTTTCAATTTCAGTCTAGTGACAGAACAACTTCATGCATTAAAACTAAATACCATTAAAGTTAAATTTTTTAAATCCATTTGGATTTTCAGTTTAAAGGTTTTGTCAGTTCCTATATCTTGTAAACACGTTTACATTTTGATGATAAAAATAACATTTGTGCAGAAAATATCGATTCTATTTTCAGTTTGATTTGAGCAATTGCAATAAAGACTTGACATAAAGAAAAGCTCCATTTATTGTAAAATATTAGCAATGTCTATAGCGTATAGTGACAATAAACTTCCTTATATAAACTTGGGTCAAAATTATAAAATTTCCTTTGACTATGGAAATATTGTTGATCAAAAGCATTTAAATAAAGCACAAAAAGATCTACGAGAAACGCCGGAAATAAGAGAGCAAGCTCTAAAGGAAATGAGAGAATTGATAAAAAGTTTGTATTAATTCAGTGAAAATGTTCAGTTTTTAAAAATGTAAATCTCTTTATCCTTCTTAGGTGAAAAGAACTTGGTTTATCCATTAGAAGATTTCTTTTTATATCCATATCTTCGACCATGCAAATTTTATGCAAAAAGTGCATTTGAGAAATTGCAGAAGGATTTAAAGTTTAAATCAAAAAACAAAGAAATTTTTGCGAACATTACAGTGGAATCAGTTCGTAATCCATTTGAAGATGGTGCTTTTAAATACACTCCATTGTGTGATAAAGATGGACATAGGATTCTTTCGATCCAGTGTGGAAGTAAGTGCACATTTTTAAATGTGAGTAATTATTAAAATAATATCAAAATTTAGAAAACTGGGACTTGGATCGAAGCCTTAAATATGATATGTTTAGAGCTGTGGAAATATACTTCCAAGCTGTGGCAGCAGAACCGATGACACAGGTGATTTTCTTTAACCAAAAGTTATAAAGTCATATAATTATTATCATTATTCATTAATTATAGATTTATGGAGTAAGGTAAGACTTTGAAAATTTGTTAAAATATGTAAAATATTAAAAATATAATTTTAATACCGGACTTTTGGTATAGCATTTTATTGGATATGGAAGGACTAACAATGAACCATGTCATGCAAATGTCGCCATCATATGCAGCCATAATTTTAAAATGGTTACAAGATTGTCTTCCACTTCGATTAAAGAAAATTTATATTGTGAACAATTCAAAAATTTTCAACATTTTTTTTGCTATTTTTATGCCAATTCTTGCTGGAAAATTGAAGGAAAGGGTTCATTTCATTAATCAAGATTATGAAGCTTTGGTAAAATTTATGGGAAAGGATTGTTTGACTAAAGAATATGGTGGGGATTTGCCTGTTGACTATCCTAGTGGAACAGTATTGGTTGATTTCATGAAATTACATGAGAAGCTATTTGAAAGTTAGTTCTTAAATTATTCGGATTGATATTATTGAATTAATTTTTGTTTTTGTAGTTAAAAATATTTCAGGTTATTGTAATGAGAAGGACAATATTGAAGATAAAAGGAAGGAAGTGAATGCTTGCGCTGAGGAAATATTAAAATTTATTCAAACATCCAGCAAATAATCATACATTAATAAAGAAAAACTCTTAAGCACAAAATATATTCTTTTTTATTCCCAGGTAGTCAGTTTAGATCTACAAACTTAAATCTTTGTAAGTTTAAGAAAGCTTAAGTTTTCAAAAGCCCCAAAACTTTTGTACAGTTTTAAATTGAAAGCTTTCATGCTTTTCACATAAATTTAAACGAGCACATTGCAACTGTTGCTTCCAAAAAATATATATTTTGCAAGAGTTTAACACTTCCAGTGTTCATCAACCGTAAATACCATAATTTTCAAGTACACATTACAAACTTAACATTTTCAAGCCGGCAAATACATTCAAGCTTTTAATTGTATAGTAATATTCAAGCTTTTACTATTCTCATTGTCAGTTTGGTTTCAACCGTCGTGTACACTAGACATAAAATAAAACAAATGAAATAATTCATATAAAAGTTCTGTGTTATCGAAATAATTAAGGATTAATAATATTAAGTCGGTGCAATGTCTGTTGTTTACGGTGATGATAAGATACCATACATAGATTTAGGAAGTGATTATAAAATTCGTCTGGAATATGAGGACATTGTTGATGAAAAATACTTGACGAAGGCCAAAGAGGAATTAAGAGAAACACCGGAGAATAAGGCACAAGGAATAAAGGAATTAAGGGAATTAGTGCAAAGTTAGTAAATAAATTTGTTAAAAAATAATTATTGACTGCTGCATGATTAATCAAACCAAGGCTTATCCTTAGTTGTTTCCCAATATAACGGTTCGAATGTAAATATATAATATGAAGCAAGTAAAATCTTGCAATTCCGACTTAAACAACAAGAACATTTAGATTACGTTACATTTTCAAGGTCCAATTGAACTAGTGTCTCAACCTTAATGTTTGTTTTAAACATTATTTCGCTTATGTGTGCTGAGGAAAGAATCTGGATTAATATATAGGCTTATCACAAATGAAAGTGAATGTGCATAGCTGCAGTGAATCTTTATTGTGTTCACATTTGAATGAAAATAAACTTGACCTATTGTTGTAAGCGAAGAAATTGGAATTACACTAGACGTAATTGCAAACCAGTTTTCTTGAAAAAAATATTACCACATTTATTCATATGAGTAAGTGTACATATGTTCGAGAAATGGCATTGAAAACGAGAAATTTAATTTTATTTATTTTTCCTACACTTCAGCTATTTTCCGATTGGACAATTTTGTGACTTAACCTTTTTCAACTTTTATTTGTGAAAGAAATTAAACCACCTTACTTAATTAATTAGAAACAAAATCCTCATTTCGAAAAATAGGCACTAATTTGAAAAATTCATGACTTAACTGAGGTCACACATATTTAACAGTGTTGAAAATTAATTTATTTTAATTAACAACTCTTTTTGTTTCTTTTTTTTTGTGAATTAGATGAGAAAAACTTTGTACATCCAATGGAAGATTCATTCCTTGAAACATATTTAAGACCATGCAAATACTATGCAGCAAGTGCTCATCAAAAAATGCAAAAATTCTTCAAGTTTAAGGAGAAGCACAAGAAGATCTGTGAAAATATAACAGTTGACTCAATTCGGAATGTTCTTGAAGATGATTTGCTGAAATATTTGCCTTTGCGTGACAAGGAAGGAAGAAGAATCCTTTACATTCATTCCGGAAGTAAGTTCATTAAACTTAATTTTTGAAACTTTTAACTAAAAGCTTATTAATTATTAGAAAATTGGAATCCACAACGAGCTAGCACACATGACTTGTTTCGTGCAATGCAATTAAGTCTTCAAGCGGCAATGGCTGAACCAATGACTCAGGTGAAGTATCTCTTTCATTTAAATCTTGTGTATTCTTTGAATCATCAGTTTTAAAAATAAGTTTGACAAATTTAAATTTTAAAGGATTAGAGACTAAACTTTTTTTTGTATATCCAATGGTATGGTTAAATCATGTTTGTCAAAAGTAAATTTAGTCTTTGAGATAATTTTAAAAGACAAATATTGCAAGAATGAGTATGCACATTAACGTCATCGGACTGTATTTAGATGACTTTTCAAGTTTGAAATCCCAACGTTATCTTATCAATTAACACTTACAGCTTTAACGGATTTAAAGATGATTCAATGATTTTTGTACCCAAAATTTGATTTTTTTTTTCTTTTTTTTTCGTCTGTTTCAACATAAATGATTCTTTTTTGCTGCTACCAGGTCAACGGCGTTTGGTAAGAAAACTCAATTATCGATTTTGTAATTCCCAACTTTTTGTTCTTTTTTATTCGAGTAAATAATGCATGAAACATTTAATCTGATTTTTTTGGTAATGACTTGATATTTTCAATTAATTTGAATTTCAAAATGAATGATGAAAACTTATTGGCACAACAAAATTAAATTTAAATTAAGTTCTAGTCAGGAATAATTATCAAAAAGTTGTTTCCGGTGACATCAATTTAATTTCATGTCAGCCTTTACTAATGAATCTAATCTGCTGTTAATCTTAAGTTGGAAATCACTATGCAACTACAAGTTAATATTCTTAATTATTTATAGTGCAATCGTAGATGTTGAGGGATTATCAATTGGTCAAATCATGCACTTTACACCATCGTATGCAGCCATGATTTTAGAATGGACCCAAGAATGTATACCTATTAGACTGAAGCAAATTTATATTGTGAACAATTCGTATATTTTCAACATGCTTTTCGCAATTTTCAAGCCATTCATTTCGGCAAAGTTGAGAAAGAGGGTAAGCATCTTGAAAATGACAACAATTGCGAATTATTTTAATTAATTATATGCTTTATTACTTTATTGCGTCATGTCTTGGTAGATTCACTTCATTAACAAGAAATATGATGTTTTAACTGACCAACTTGGCAAATTCTGCTTAAGTGAGCATCTTGGAGGAGATTTACCTGTTGATTATGTTGATGGAAAGGTTTTAGCTGATTTATTGAAGCTATTTGACACGCAATTTGAATGTAATTGGGACATTTTATTGATTGATTTTTTATGCATTAATATTTTGGCATGTTTTTCAGTGATTGGCATTTCTGGTTACGTGAGTGATGAGGAATATGAAGAAAGGAAACAAAAAGTAGAAGAAGGGGCCAAAGAAGTACTAAACTACATCTCACCCAAATGAAAATCTGACTTTTTGAAGCATTTCGAAACTTATTTCAATTGGATGAGAACTTGAATTAATTAATAAATTTTTTTATATGAAACGCAATTAATATCGTTTAATAAATATGTGCAATTTATTATAATAATCTTGTTTTTAAGTTTTTATTTTACATACTATATTCTGGAATACATCAGCTGTAACAATTAGACAAATAATTGCAGCTTGAAGTTACTTGACTTATTTTAAAAGCCATTTAACTCTTAAAATTAATGCTATAATAAATAAGCATCAAATTAAACTCAATTCTTAAGACACTTAACATCCATGACCTATCTCAATTAATTCTTAGTTGCACTTTATAGAAATTCTATGTGGAATTGGACAGATGTTGGATTAAATACAAATTTGCATGATTCAGCAAAAATAATCATTCATATTGGAATTTTGAATCAGAAGACGGATTTAATAGCCACACTTACGTCATTAGATCTCTATTGGATATTGATGTTTACATTTTCCTT
Source organism: Chironomus riparius (assembly GCA_917627325.4). NCBI lineage: Eukaryota > Metazoa > Arthropoda > Insecta > Diptera > Chironomidae > Chironomus > Chironomus riparius. The sequence goes on from OU895877.1 coordinate 59,397,818, forward strand.
TATTAATTAACACGAATTACTAAATGAGCTTCAAAAGCACTTGTAGGATTTCATCAATTCATACGAAAATTGTCGATTTCTGTTCAAAAAACAAAGTTCGAATGTAAAATGTTCATTAATGAATAATTTTTTTGTGGGTATTTGGTTTGTGCTTATTACTTAATTATTTAATTGATTTTTTTGCTGTCGATGTGATTTCAGCTAAAATTATTGATTTTTTTGCGTATCACAAAAATTAAAAACTGATAATTTAGCTATCGGCTATGACTTTGGATAAAATCATCATCAAGGATGAAACACTTTAATAATTTCTTAATTTTGAGGCTCAACAAAACATTTATTTGTGTTTGCTCACATTTTTAACAATCTAATTCAATTATCTTTTATATGAAAACGTATAGCAATGAGATCGACGACTATATGCATGCACAAATTAAAATTTCATAAATACAAGTGTCACTTAATTTGAATAAATATTTGATATAATGTGCACTGCCAATTCTCGGATCATTCTAGAACTGTAGCATAGCGCATAAAATTGTTTATAAATTTATTTTTATTAATGATTATTGTGATAACAAGTTTCATTCGGGAAGTTTGTGATTTCCAGCTATTTACTATTTAATTTGAGAGGTTTGAATAGTCATCGATGCTTAAAAAGCTTTCAAAAGCTCATTTTAAATTTTTAAAACCCGTTAATTTTATTTTGAATTTTTCATTCCATCGACTTAATGATTTTTGAAATATTTCTAGAGAACCATTTCATGCCTGAGTTCCCAAATGTACAATTAACAAATCAATTTTGATATTTAAGATAGCATCAACCGACCCAATGATTTTTAAGAAATCCAAGAAATAAATTACCAATACACCCACATGAGAGATCATTTAAAAGGAACTAAATGTGAAAAAGGATATCGTAATGTCAGAAAAGTGAAACAATAGAAGCACTTTTGGAAACAGCAAGAGATTTATGACCCTCATATACTCAAGAAATACAACAATTTCTTTTATTTTTATTTGACTCAGGTTGAAAAAAAAATCATTTACAGGACAAACAAAGTTCTGATTCAATGCTGTCGATTTTCCAGATACAATATTGTCTATCTTTATGAAGTATAACTTGGCACTTCATCAACAACAAAAACGAACGAATAGAATTAAGGTGAAAAATTCTTTTTGTGAATAAACAGGATGTTCCATTGTGTATACTTGTCTTAGTAATTTCTTTTGCCATACTCTTCTATCCATTCTTCTATTCTACTCTTCTCTTTATACCTTCTCAATTTTTCAAAAATTGTTCTTTTGATTTTGATTTTATTTTTTTTTATTTCGATATGAAAAACTTCTTTTTTTGATACTTTTTTTTTATTCTTCATGTTAACAAGATTCGATGCCCTTCTTTATGTATGTCCGCATAATAGATTAGAATCATTTTGCCATCACTTGAGGTTATTTGAGGTTTTTGGCTTCGAAATTGAAGAGCTGCTACTTAGTATTAAGTAATCGTCGTGTAAATCTTCGGTACATAATCAAGCACAGAAATGATATCGATAAAATCTACCGTTACAATGTTCTAACGTCGCTTTTAAAAGGCATCATAATTAAATATTAATTATCTTCTTTTATTAACCTATCGCATTGAAAACAAAAGAAGTGATTAAGCAAAGATGGAAGGTACGAACAATAAAGCTTAGTAAGGTAGGCACTGTTCTTTTGGAAAGTTGAAGCTAGTAAGCATTTCTACTGGATACAAATTGAGTAATGCGGATTTATTGATAAATTTTGTAATTTCAATTATCAAAATCCAGCGATCAATTTTCTGCGAAATTCAAAGACAATAACAGCAAATTCCATTAGCCTGCCAGCCAATTAAGCATCAGTAATCACAACTTTTACCAAAATAACAATTCCAAAGAAGAATTTCAATGAACAACGGATGATTTTTAAGATTTGGATGAAATTTACGTTTCTTCTTGTTCCACATTACTTTTTAATGTGTCATAAATGACGAGTTATATTATACTTAAATGCGAAATCTATGTACGGTGTGTGCTAACAAGTTTAAAGGAACTGTCATGATTTACGTTTATTTCTTTAAAATAATAATTTAATATGCTGTGATTTAATGGCTATTATTATTATTATGCACTCAGTTGTACCTTGGACAGGATTTCGAATGAAAATTGATACGTGAAAGTATTTCAACTTTACGTTTAGAATTTTTAAAATGTTCCTTTAAGAAATTAAATAACAAATAAATATAAATATACACACATAGTCTCTGCATACGAAAACATAGTTGGTATCATCAAATATGTAAATTTTTATATTTTTATATTTTACTTTATAAAAAGGAAGAGACGAGAATGGAAATTTGAAAAGCTGAAAGAGTCATTTTAATTATCGTATTCATGTGTTTGAACGCTTCTTAGAATTTCTCGATCATTTTAGGAGCCTCTTTCTTATCTCATCTCAAAATTATTTTTTATATAAAGTAAAATTCAAGAAATGAGGCAACGACAAGTTGAGTGTGTTGGTTAAATTATTTTAATAAGATTCGCGGTGCAAGAAATTTATGTAATAACTCGTGACTGTTTCTGAATTATTTCATTTATTTTACTTCTTCCTGTAGAAATATGAAATGTTTCTTATTTCTTGAATATTATTATGTGAATGCATTATATGTGATACTTTTTAAAAAGCTGAATCATGCCTTGGTACTTACGTATTACTAGTTAGCATAAAAGAATCTATTATTCAATTTTTACAGATTAAAGGAATGAGTTGGAATCATTTTAATGGTAATACACTTAGTTGACTAATTTCTGATGAACAGGGTTGAATACTAGCTCAGAATCTACTAAACTGTGATTAAACTGAAAAAGATTTTGCCTAATTACAGTCATATCACAAATTCTAACCCTGTTCATGGATGCTATCGTCAATTGCTGGATTAAGGAAGTGGTTTTAAATCACGTATACTGAATGTACTGGAAATATAGCACAATCCATACGCAAGCCCTAAAAAGCCACAAAAGATAGATAACAAGAATTTAATTCGTTGACAATTACAGGATTCATCGGAATTTCCAATTTCATTGGAATGTCGGTGACAACATGTGGACTTACATTATAACGGGTCGAGTAATATGGAAGTTCAAGCAAGTTCAACAAAGGAATCCAAAAAAGAGGCATGAAATCGTCACAACAATAATTCCTAATTGATGATCCTTTTACAATGTAGAATATATTTTGTCGAGCGGCATTCCTGAGAAATGCTTTAGAAGAGCTTGTAAGGAAATGGTAAAAGAAAAATGTATGATTCGATTCGTCATTCTTCTCAGATACTAACTTTAACACTCAAGAGAGATACGTATATAATAGGAAGTATAAATCCATAAACAGTAATGCAAACACAAAAGTTCTATCAACAATAGTAAGATGAAGAAGTACGAGAAAAATGTCAATAAGTTTTTTATTTGCTGTTCAACGATGAATCTCGACATAGTCACCTACAAAAACTGCACTGTAAATGTCTCATGCCTTAAAATAAAATGTCACAATTATAAAATATAATTGTTACATGACTAAACATTATAAAAGCGCGACTGATTTTCGGGGTCATTCATAAATCATGTCCAATGTTTTAGGCTTCCTTCCTAGGTATGCCTTTGTGACATTCTAAAGTGGAGGGATTTTTAAACCTGACAAAGGAAGCAGGGGAATATAAATTCAAACGAACGTCATCTACGAACGATCCCCCGACTATCACACAGCTATTTTACATTTCAGACAATAAAACTTAAGACGATTGAGTTCGTGTGATAAAAAAAGTCTCATTTTAAAAAAAAACAGAAGTGTGATGATAACGGAAGCGTCATTAGTAAGCGACCCGACAGATATTTTTTTTCGTGTTATTTCTCCGAAGATGATTTCATCGTATTTTTAAATAAAGTAAAATAAAAATCTGCACAAAAATTTATTGTACACACAAATGGCAGCAATGAAGGGTTACACATACATATAACGGAAGTAGAAATAATTTGACGATGATGAAAATCTACGCATATGTTCAGAGATTACTTGCTCATGTTGTTCTTTAGCGCAAACAGTAAATGAAAGACATGCATTAATTACAAATTTGCTTTACAGCAGCAAGCAAGCAACTGAAAAGAAATAAAATCATTTTCGTTACGATTGAGGAATTAAATGAAGGAAATGATAATTTAAATATTATTATTTTTTAGTTCGGTTACACTTGAAGAAGAGTTTTTCAGCGTGACCATCATGTGAAATTATTTTCTGAATTTTCTTACATGTCCATCAGTTTCCGACATTTCATAAAAAAAGAAAAAGAAGAAGAGAAAATTAGTCTGTATGTTAGATCGAGTATAGAACCGCATCACATCATAAAAATATCTCATATTATTATTAGAGGAGATGAAAATGTGAAACATTTACTTGCTTAGTATTACATCAACAAGGAAATAACAAGAACTATCGTTTATTATAAATCTTCATGTAGAGGTTTCGTTAGATGCGGTGCATGTAATAGTTATAAAACATTTCGCTCAAACTGTTTCATAATAGCATTGCCGTTTTTTTTTCTAACATATATATCTCTTAAGCGCAATGAAAGAAGAAAAAAAAATGTTTGATCAATCACACTAACCTACTTTTTTAAAAGTGGAAGAAAAAGCCACTCTCCTCTCTTTTTTTTTTTCTTTTTCGCGCTCGTCATGAAAAGGTAAGATGTTATGCAATTTGAAGTGTTGTGTGAAATAGTAACAGTAATAACGAAATGCAGAAAGACTCACTGTCACAATTAAATTTCATGAAATAATACACTATAGACTCTTTCAGACGGTGTGGTGTGTTGAAATCGGTTCCATAATTTGAAGAAGTTGCAGCAGCAAGCGCAAACTTAATAAAAATGTAATATTTCGTCAAAAGCGCGCGAGATAGAAAGAAAAAAGAAAGAGAGAGAATGGAAATGCACAGAAATCTAAAAAGCACACGGCGTTACACAGAAAATGTGCTACAAAATCGTAAGAAAAAAATTACTCAATGCGGAAGGGAGCATTCAGACAGCTTAGTCACAATCGTACCTGTATTAATATTGTGAATTTTTTTTAGAGACTCAATCGTCTCGCGTATTTTTATTTTAAGAAGACCGGAAAGGCAGATTGAGGAACTCTTCCAAAATGATGATGATGATTTATGAGTGGCGATTGAATAAGATTTCGAATGACTGATAAATTTTTATCGTTTTGTAGCTGCGGAGTGTTGATTAAAAGCTGATCATGCATGCGGGTTTGTGGTATATTGAGTAGAACTTTGAGTCGAACTCAGCATGGTCACCAGATTGAACTAGGCTAGACCATAAAGAAATGTTAACTAGCACCAGAAATGTTCGACCATTTTTCCTATCATGCAAACCTCTTTAAAATAATTTTTCTGTTACTATCCTTAATCTTTATCCTACTATACCGAAACCTTTCAAATGAATACTCTATTCAGCAGTCTCTGTACAATGAAATATCATTTCATAAAAAGTCCCAAGTTACGTGAAAGGTGAAAGTTATTTTTTTTTTTTCGCTGACTTAGTAAGAAACTGTGCCACAATTCAACAAATACATAATATTTTTCATGTTCAGAGACTCCGAGCATTGACATATATACATTTATAAACTTATGCAATTTTGTTTTTTCGTATGTCTGTACTACTGATATAAATAACAAATGATGACGTCATCATCTTTCATTCGTTGCAGCCAGCACTTATATTATTATTATTAGACTGAATTGGTTGCTTAATTGAAAAGACAACGACCGTATGTGTAATAAATTTGTGATTTAATTGATTCCGCTGGAATTTCTTTTATTTCCCTTGATTAGTTGAATTGATGTCATTTGACCTAATGTGATCTTGACAAATTATTTTTGTCGCAACTTCATGCATTTGAATCTGAAGCGATAAATTGTTCCTCCACACACATTTGTAATAATGAATCTTTTTAGATTTCAGTTTTTTTTCCTTTCTTTCCTTCATTCTTCTCGATCGTTTTTATGAAATAATGAAATGTTTTTTAAATGAAGCATATGTTCTTCCTTTAAAATAGGATTCATAGAAAAACGATCGTTACCTAAAAAGGATCAAACGTTCCCACGCTTTCTCAAAAGAACTCAAGAAAGGAAAAATAAAAATCGTTTTGAACAACAACAAAAAGAGAAGCATCACAACATTACATAAAAAAATATTGTAGTCGAGATATGTGGATAGATTTTTTTAAATGACTTAGGGGAAAATACAAAAAAATAAAGATTTTGGATCCTTAAGATCAGAGTTGATGTAAAAGCATCCGAGGAAATGGACAGATCTTTTGTTTGTGATTTGATTTGTATTGGTTGGAAGTCTTTTAAGATAGATCCTATAGATCTTTTAAGATACATAAACATTTTGGTGTCTTTTCTTTGAATTGACTGATTCTTGATAAGGCATCGTTTAATTGACCAAGGTCCTTCACTTGTTACAACCTATAAAACTTGCTAAAGGAAGAGAAGTCTATTTTTTTTTTAAAAAAACCAAAGCTTGCAACTAAGGGGCCGTTCACTTATTACGTTACGCAAAAAACCGACTTTTTTCAACACCACCCTCCCCCCTTGTTACAACATGTTACAACTCGCAACCCCCCCCCCCTCTTACCCCCTGAACGTTCATAATTCAAATTTTTTTCGTAAACTTTATTTTATAAGACAGACGACAGTTAGAACGTTACATTCTTCTTGACACCCCCCCCCCTCTTTACATTTTGTTACAATTTTTCAAACCCCCTCTCCCCCCTAAAATGCGAACGTAATAAGTGAACGGCCCCTAAAGAGAACAGAATTCAGTGACATGATTTAAGACTCTCAAAATTTAGGAACTTATCAAAGTCTAGGAACATAAATGCTGTTGCTAAACCATAGCTTAACTCTACAGAGGTATAAAATTCTTAGCGAAAATGTATAGGATGCAAGACTATAAATTAAATGGATGCCAAAACGTTAAAGATCAGCTGAATTCCAAATTTTTGCTCATATGCCAAATTGCTCACATCGACATTAATACTTCAAACTGGAATTTATAGAGGTAGAGTTTCTTGTGAAAAATATGAACATGAATAAAAAGGAATTCCTTAAATTTTGAGCATATTGCGCAAAAACCCTCACATCTGGCAATCGAAAAATCATTTGAATATAAAAAATTTGTAATGCGAGTATTATCCTTTCCTCTTCTGCAATCGTTAACGAAAAATGTCAACAATATGGAGTGCATTAACTTCTTTTTTTTTGTATCTGCTGATTATTTGTTAAGCAAACAATGGCTTTTGATTTTTTGGAATTAAAATTTAAATCGTGTTTATAGGAACAAGGCTTCTTTCCCCTTCATTACGATCGCAATATAAGCTAACAGGTGATGTGCAATAAGCTTAACATTTAAACGAGGTATAACACCGCAGAAAATATCCAAAACGGAAACGATAATAATCTCATGATAGGCTGATGAGGATATTATCATTATCATCAACAGAAGAACTTGTTCATCAACTCTGTGTCTTCTTTTTATTAGTCTTCCTCTCTAGATGAGGACCAATCATGAACACTTCTCCAATGCTATGAAGCATAAAAGAAAAATGAGCATCACATATTTGTTCTCGTTCTCCTTTTTTAAAGGAAGTGGATTCATTAGTGTGTGTCTTAAAAAAAAATCATAAAAAAATAATCATTTCTCGATTCACAGACCGTTTTTAATGAAGTCTTAAAGATTAAAACTGTTTTGATGATATAAATTAAAAATGAATTAAGAGAGAGATGAGATATAGGCTGTAAACAGTTTGAAGATGATACGATCGTGTTTTATGAAATGAAAAAAAAAAAATATGCACTAGTTTACAGGACGACGTAAAAACGCATTTTTTGGTTTCGTTTGTGTGAAGTGCACAGATATATATTATTTCAGGTAAAGATTTTTTAACATGTATATGGTCGTTAATACCCTCTGAACGCCTCAATAATTTTGTTCTTTATAGATGAAAAGCATTATTAATGAATAAGACCCTGAAACCGAAACTCTTAAAGAAATTTGAGACAATTTCTGAAGTTCATATATTTTAAAGAGCGATCAAGTAGAATGAAATTTCCCAAAAAAATGTTTTTTTTTTTTTTATCTTGTCCTATGGCATTGCATTTGGATGCTTTTAAAGGAGCTCCACGGTGGTCTGTATGCGATATATATATTTACAAGTATTAGCATTACGGTTTTTTTATTCTGACCGGATGTACAGCAAACTGCAATTTTAATGCTATATTAAATCTTTAATATCACGTAATCTATCCCTATTGAGGTTTTCCCTCATATATCTTCACATATTTCTCGTTTTTTTCACCGTAATGTGGAAAGTAAAAATTACAGCATATTTTTAAGCAATTCATCTGAATTAAATCAATTGTTTTCGGCTGCTCAAGTGGGTTTATGTGCACACTGCAAATGTATACATGACTCTTTCTATATATTCAACTTTTTTTTCGCAATTGGGAAATAACAATTATTCAATTTTATCTTTCTCCCTTCATTTTAATAAAAAAATAAGCAGTAGCTGTATAAAGTGGAATACACGAGAGACAACACATGGCAAACTTAATGTTCTAAACTATTTTATTTTCTTCCGATGATAAATAAAATCATGGTGAGGGGTAAAGGATATATAAATTGTAATCATGTAGCAAAAAATGTTTTTAATGCCGAGGGTTCTATTATTTTGAGCGGCTCAACACTTTCAATTGAACAAGTGTGCAAGTTTAAATTTTTCTATGTGCTGCATTTCCGTTGTGTTGATGCGCTTATCAGTTCACTTTGTATTTGTGAATGTCAAATTTTAATTCTCATTGAAGCTCAACAAGCATCATTATTGAGCTAAATTTGGAGTTATCAGAAAAGCCATCGACCTTGCTAGGTTTTTATCAAAAATCGTTCTAAATTTATAGAAGATTCAAAAAAATTTGAAATTTAAATCAAAACCTGTAAAATTTTAAAAACTTTTCAAATTTAAATCAACCGTTAAAACTTTTGTTGACAAAGAGTTTGGTTCCTTTTAAATTTAAAAAACTTCTGCATCTAATCTCATGCGAAACCGATGCGCTTACAAATTATTCACCCAAATGTTGATCCTCTTGCTAATTTCCCTCTTTCAATTATCTATGCTTCATATACGTTTCTTAAAACCCGAAACTGCAAGTGCAATCTGTACAGACTAGGGTTGACATGTTCTTGATGAATGATGAAGTGGTCCCTTATGTAATTTAATTTTATTATTTATATTATTCTTCCTAAATATGTTGATTTTTCGGTCTACGCTTAATTTTTTCTCTGTCAGGATGGGTTCGGTCAAAATGGAAGTTAAGTTCCTTTTTGCGTCTCGAATCAAAAATGTTTTTAAAAAAAGTCAGAAGAAGAATTAAAAAACATAAAATTAATAAAAAGAAATGATGTGGAAGAGAGAAGATTAAGAAAGTACTGAAAAGAATAACTAATGAAGCTTTCAACTTTTTTTTAATTTGAAGACGAGGAAGAAAGGAGAGAGAAGAAGAATATCAAAAAATAAAGAGTTAATATGAAGATCATTTTAGTCAAAGTCATTTTCTTCAAACATTGTACTTAATAAAATATGTATACATGTGAGAATGTGTATGTGTACGGTTGGTTAATATCTATCTAGCATACTAATGAAATGAGATTCAAAAGATTTGTTGTTATGCTTAGAGAGAAGAAAAGGTTGTTGAACTAAAAAAACTGAGGAAAGAAAAAAAAAAGACTAAGAATCGTTTCGCATTAAAATTCCACTCAAATGTGATGGAGATTTGGAAAGGTACAAATCACATAAGAAGCCTTTTGTAACTCAAACTAATCATTATCTTTCGGTAGTTGTTCAGTTCAGCTATTTAATGATGATGACGAAGTAGAAAAAGTTCTAAATAAACCTTCAAAAGATTTTCAGCTTTAAACTTTTGCATTTCACCAGCACATTTCACAAAAAAATAAGGAAATGAAAATTGTTCTATTTTTGTTGATCTTTTTTTTCATAACGAGACATTTATGCGAAAATATACACGGAAAATAGAGAGTTGCATGAAACGTGCTTTATTTTTAAAATGCACATTCTTCATAAATGTTTTCATTCTTTCTGTGCATTTTCTTTAATTTCTTTTCTCATTTTATAAAAATTAATTTTAATTTGAGTTGAGCTTACAAATGTCTATGCTTGTTCTTACTTCCTAATTGTTACGATCGCTTCCTATTGCATATTTTATTTCACGGAATCGATAATATATTCAAATTGACAAATGAATGTATTGAATTAAATAAACCGTGCTATATTCATATTGAAATTAAGTAAGTATGTGAAAAATTGTTTTATAGCTAGGCTATAAAATATATATGTTCAAAAAAGGCACAAAGAACATTTTTTTATAAGTAATAAAAAAGAAGAAGGAATATTTAAGCAATAATAATTTTTATAAGAATTCTTGATCCAGGAACAGTGTTGCAAATGTAGATGTCTATACTAGATGAAGAATGTAGATTCTTCAATAGTTTTTGTCTAGCTAAGAAACTTTCTTCATAAAGATCGATTCTTCATGTAGAAAGAAAAAAACCATCTACATGTAGATTGTGTCTACATGTAGAATCTGTCTACATGTAGATTCGATGTAGATGTCTATAATTCTACATTTTTTCCAGGTCTAAATCAGAGAAGAATGTAGAATCGTAGACATCTACATTAAATCTACATGTAGACAGATTCTACATGTAGACACAATCTACATGTAGATGGTTTTTTTCTTTCTACATGTAGGATCGATTTTATGAAGAAATTTCTGTCTCAGAATTTATCTGATCAGGACAAATGGCCAGAATGCAACACTGTCCAGGAAGTAAAAATACACAACTCGACAGAAGCAATGATTGAAATTCAAAATCACATCTTAATTAGCATTATTTTGTATTATTAAACATATTTTAGTGTGATTTTAAGTCAGACTCTAGTTTTAAGAATTATGTTCGATTTTCTTGATGCATTCTAGTCGAGAATCTAATGAGCCTACCTTAAGTCCTTTCCAGTTTAATCCTACTCTAATTTTAAAAAAATAGAAATTTGACCATAGCCAGGACTCACTCAGTTCCCGCAGTTATATTGAAAAGCTTCCAAAAATTCAACAATCACACGAAATAACCGCAAAGATCCAACTTTAAATATTCAAATTTGAATCTCAGACTTTTAGTTTACACTTATGTTAACCAAAAAATAAGAATAAGAATTCTGAAAGTTTGCGCATACCAGAACGAATGGAAATTTATGTAAATCACATTTAAATAACGCAAAAAAAACGTGTGATGTACACGAGTATTGCAAATAAGGTAACAATAGTCAAACAGACAAGAGTACAGTAAATATCCCAAAAATCACGAGACAGATTCAATTATGATGATAAAAAATTATCTAAAAAGGATCAAGTTATGTCTCAGTTTTTCAACACTTGAGAATTATGAGAGAGTGAAGCCTGTTATAGCTCCTGAGAGGAAGCAAATGGTAAGCATATATGGTAATGCACTTAGTGATGATGAAAATGATCCATCAAAAAAAAAAAGAAAAGATTCTTATTCCTTATGTGAAGCCTTTAATGTGTGTCGACCATAAGCAAGGAGAATATTCTATAACGAAGAATAAGAAGTGGAAAACAGAAGATTAAGGAATGTGAAAAATATTAAATGATGGTATTTTTTTATAAATTCATTTTCATCTTAGTATAAACATTATGCCAGATGACAAAAAGTGTATGTAGAGGAGAAAAAAAAAACTTGCAGAGATTCTTATTTAGTTTTCGCTTTTCAACGGCCAAAGCAAAGCGGAATTCATAAAAATGAGGATGTTTTTCTTCAATAGAATGGTTTCTGTCATATGATATTTTTGGTAAGAATCTTTACAGATTTTTTCTGAAAGGAATTCATTATGTATACGCATCAGACTGTGATATCTCATTTCAAAAAAAAAAATGAGAAGCATAACAAAAATTCTGGAGTTTATGAAAAGAAAAGTGCTTGAATAATTTTTTTACGAGTTAATAATTTATTATCTTAATAGACTGTGATTTAATAATCAGAAGCTATTATGTCTCATCATGATGGAATTTTACAGCTACGAAGCACTTATTATTTGCTTTATTGATTTGACAAATATCTCTGAGAAAAAGATCTCAGAACAAAAAGTCAACATTTACAAACATTTTCATTAATTTCCAGAAATTCTTAAAACTCAAATAAGACAAAAACAAAAAAAAATTGAAATTATTTTAACGCGATCTTCTCTTCCTTTTCAGAACCGGTTTCGGAAATATTTATAACATCAAGTGTAGCAGTGAAGTTTTCTTTTCTTTTTAACTTTTTTTTCTTCTTGTTGTTTTCTTTAAAGTTCTTCATAGACTTTGATTTTTCTCTCTTTCTTTTCTTTTTTTCAAATTTGAAAACAAATCTGTTACTTATATACGTGTCCGAATTCTTCACAGCTACTGCTTCGCCTTTTTTTCTTTCTTTTACTCTGTTCATTTTGAAAGGTAGTAATAAAAAATAAAATTTGAAAAGACTCGTGTTAGAAACGATCGTCTTAATTTCTTTTCAAATCACTGCCTTATTCAGCTTTTTTTTTTGTCTTATGACTTATGCCATGACTTATGTATAAAATTCCAAATAAAAGTGTTATCACAACATGAAATTATAATGAATTTTTAATTATCGCATGCTGAATATAGTCTAAGAATTCGACGAGTCTTCAAAATGAGAAATGTCAAGTTTCCTGTTTTAATGATTCTTAAAGCCATATTCCAATTTCTAGATACTATCCAATCACTAAGCTAGCTTCAAATCTTATCAAATGAGTCTTAACTTTAAAAATGTGAGTAGTTTTGACTCAACAAAATTGTAACAAGATCCAGAGGCTTCAAGAACTTCCGTCCATAAATAAATCAGTACGTAAATAGCCATTTTGGCACCACATACTTAAAGATAAGGCGCAATTATTTTGGTATCAAGAAAAATCTGATAAGCATTTTCAATTCTTTTCAAATTTCAAGTACTGTTTTGCCACCTTATACAGAATTGCTGTTTATAATACTAATACCATTATTTTGGTGAAGTCATTGCTTCAAATTGACTTTGCAATTTGGAAACAACCAATTTTCTTAAATTCTAGATCACTGATCGCAGTATAATACAAAACAGCAACAACTTTGTCACAGCGCGCGACTAATACGATGAATCCTAATTCCTGTTTAAAACCACAAAAAAAAAGATACGCAATGAAGTAGGTTTTTGACTCATGGATAAGTTTTTGATAACACGAGAAAAAAATTTAATTTATTTTTGTTTCTTTTTACTTCATTTTTTTATAAACTTTTTTGATAACAGCCTAATCAGAAATAAATAAGTATGGAATTTCCAAATGCACGGACGATTAAAGCTATAAATTGAGAGAACATTTCAATTATTAAACACTTACGATTTTTGCCTTACTTTACATATTAGGAAATATATATAGAAAGTATACCAGGCAAAAGGAAGTTACAATCTTAGATCTTATATTGAATTTCCGCGTGAATAATGTTGTGTGAGTAACAAAAAAGATACGAGAATATGTAAGACTAAGAAATTCTTGTTTACTTCAGTACAATATTTATTTTTATACATATGTATACAATCTTTTTTTTTCCTTCTTCTACTTCTTCTCGCTCTCTGTTACTTGTCATATAGAACGGGTGACTAGTTCCGATTCTTGATTTTAATTTATTCGATCTTTAATTATTACATACGTAACATATATGTGATGAAACGACGAGAGTTATAGTTACCTAATATAAATTTTAGGCATGAACGTGTACACGATTATGTTTGTGTGTGTGTTTGTGTATATGGAACTGCATGCAACACCGTTCATTCATTGTATGTGTTGGAATATGAGTACGATCTCGTGTATTACACATGCTGAATGCTTTCATTGTTGAGAGCTCGGAAGTAAAAGAACTAATGATGATAATCGTCAATTGCTCTGTCTCACTAATACAGTCACGTGTAAAGTTTGTGGCTCACAAATATTAATCGTAAGCTACGGTTGAGAATTTTGTACTGCTTTAGATTTTTAATGCTCATTTTGTGTTGAAAATGCTGAAAGAAAAGTCGTAGTTTGATGAAGTTCGCTATTTTTTTCGGTTTTTTTATTTAAACATTATTTTCCTTAATTGAGATTTAACATAAAATCTTATTTTGTGTTATTTTTTTGTGCATAACATTTATGATCCAGTAATCAGTAAATCCAATGCAATATCGGAGTAAAGGAACTACAATTTAAATTGCAGGGATTTCGGAAAAGTGAAAAAAAAATACACAAAAAAAATAAATTTAAAGGAAACAACAAGTGGATATACAAAAAAATTATTTTTAAGGAAAATAAGAAGAAAATAAATACACAAAAAATTAAATTAAATTAATTATACAATCAAGTGACAATTTGTGAATTCATGATATAAAAAAGAGAATAATTCATAAAAAAAAATTATACATAATATAAAAAAAAAAATAAGAAGCACTGCTAGTAAGTGATTCTTTCCTGTGATCGATAAGAACAACAACACTGAGAACAAAACAAAAGAAAATAATAAGTTATCAATTAAGTGAAGCAATTTTATAATTCTGAGAGAAATAAGAACAATTAGAAAATAAGATTAACACGCTATAAATTCTAAGAACAACAGCACTAATTGCCTACGAAAAGGTAAGTTATAAAAGATTTCATATTAATGAATTTATTACTCGTTATCTCGATAAATATCATCTCTATTACGTATTGACTACCTAATCGTGTGAAAAAAATTGATAAATAATATTTCAAAAACTTTCACGATAAATGCACACATGAGAATCTTATGAGTACATATGTACATAAGGCAAGAACACTACTCGAGAGTGAGAGAATATAAAAGAATAAATTTATTTATTCCGTAAAGAATTTGAATTTCCAAGCAAATAAAAATCATTTAAATTCATTATAAATTCTAATAAAAAACTTAAACTCCCACTTCCGCGTTAGCTACAAGACGACGTCGAGCAAAGCAATCTACAAGCCAATTCCCGTTGAATACATACATACTATAATTGCTAAGTTTTACCGAGCAAACAAAAAAATCTTACGAGGAAATGTTATTAAAAACTTTGTGAACGCATGATGAATCTAATAAACAGATTTTTTTCTTCCTTAATATATTTCATCAATTAACGATTTAGATTAAACTACTACATGTTCCTACTACTACAATTATAAATGAATTTGTATCGTAAGAACATTTTTTTCGTTCCTTCTTCTTCTTCTTCTTTTTATTATTCATATACGATATATATTTAATAATATTAGATGAAAAAGGAAGAGAATTAGTAATATAAAATATTTACATGCAGGTAGACTTGCTGTAATTTAATTTAAAGCACACTTTTTTCGTTATAGGAAGTGAAATTTATTCACTTTGTCTTCGTTTCTTTATTAAAGGAACTAGCCGACTTAAATAATGTAAATTTATAAACACACAATTCTCTCGGCAACAAATCGTTTGTCGATTACTTCCTTGTTAGAACTCGAAGATGAAGTCTGTCATATTAAACTTTATTTTTTGCTTTAATTTGCAATCGGATGATGAATCTGATAAGACATGTCTATTGCTAATTTTTACTTCAACATTCAGGTTCATTTATTGATGCAACAGTGCATAAATATGAATTAAATTTATTTTCGGGGCGTTGAACAAAATTAAATTTATTTTAATAAATTCAGGTACTAAAGATTTTATGACATTTTTTGAGCTGGTTCTTACTTGTTCTTACCTGCGAGCAACAGGAAATCGACCGTTAATTTTCTAGGTCTATTTAAACTTTTCTGAACGTACTCTCTAATATCATCTTATGATTAATAGTTCATGGCCATTCGTAGCTGAAAACATTAGTCATCAATAAAGAATTGGACTTTAAACCTATACAATCAAATGCCTCTTTAAATTAAAAACCAAATGACTCATCGAATGCTTTGAATTCATCAACCCCAACCAAAAATGCGTTCCGATCACTTGTTGAATGGAGAAATTTACATAAATCTGAAGTGTGCACTTTCGATACTTGAAGAGAATATTACTTTTATATGCCTCAAAAAAATATTATTGCCTACTCAAAAAACAATATTTTACAATCTCTCTAATAATCCATAAAACTAATCGTTAAAACTGTTCAAATATTCTCCCTTTTTCACAGTAAAAATGGTTAAAAATAACATAATCTTGAGCTCTTGTAATAACAATAAATTCACTTGAAAATCTTTTGGTTAAATTATTCTTCAAAAAGTACTTAGGACAACAATACAGGTGTTAATTTTTATAGATGTAGAGAATGTTGAGAATTTAGAATTATAGGGGAAGAGGTCAGATTTATTTCTTTTGTTTCTCTTTTCTCTGATTTTTAATGTCGCCTGCTTCTCGATGCTTTTTTTGCACCTGAAAATTCTACTGTTAATGCTCTTTGTATGTGATAAGTGCTTATGTAAATTAAGTGCTATATAAAGTATAGCAAAAGGAAGCATCTTCACCTTCCTCTTGAATGTGAGAATGAGATGGAAGTAAATGGAAAGGAGATAACGATGTCTATATAGGAATTACAACAGCTTCGAGATTTATTCATTACTTTTTTTCCTTTTCTGAATTCAACCGACAATCGCTCCATGTATTTTAAATAATAATTTTTACAGTAAATATTGTTATATAACAATCAATACGATACTTTACAACAAGCAAAGCTATTACATATTAAATAATATCTCACTTTACTACTACTAAATAGCCATATTCATATTTCATTTACAAAATTATTAAATCAATTTTTAAATCGATCGTAAAAATAGAATTTCTTTCGCTCACTCATCTCTCTCACTCTCAACTTGACTAACCTTATGTATGGATGACTATTGTAAACAAAACATGGAAATGTGTTTACAAGAAGAGATTGAAACAAAAATATTATGGGAAATGAAATGGAAACAAAATATAAAATTAGATTAATCTCACATCTGATATTTTACAAGCTGTACAAATTCTTTCATTCTTTTTTTGGGGGGAAAGACATAATTATCAAAGGGTCATAATTAGAAATTAAATCATTATAATCACATATAAATGAAGATAATAACTAATAAACACTCGAGATGTTATGAATATTTATATGACTTATTGAACACAGAAATAAATATAAAATTATTCAATATTTGCCGCAAATACAGCAAAGTAAGAGACAAGTGATTACATAAACATTTGAAACTGTGTCAATATTATAAAATCGTATTATGCTTGCTCGCAATTTACTTTTTCTTTACGCATTATACGTTGAACGTTAAACAACTTTTTTCAATACTATAATTTTGCAAAACAAATGTGATGTTATTAAGTTCATTTTGGTCGAATGGGTGAATGTTACGTTTTTGTCGTCATAACTTGGAGGCTTGAGTGGTTTTTTTTGTATTCAGTTCCTCTATTGTAGTAACTCTTATTTAATAAGAGATGTCTAATAATTAAATTAAAGCAAATATTGCAGAATTGTGATGATTTTGTTGGTAAACAAAGTTCACTCAGTTAACCAACTTCAATGTCGTTAAGTTTAAGTTTATTTGAAATTTAAAAATTCGTTGAAATTTTAAAAAATAAGAGATTAATTTTAAACTCAAGTAAAAGTGCGTCTCTATCATCCAAACACGTACGTAACATTCGTTTACAATCTTTCACTTCTGCTAAGCCTTTCATATTTTTTTGTTTCTGTCCAATCTAAATTTAAATGTAAATCAAAGAATTGTAATTTATTTTTAAATTGCTCAGCACTTTTTTTTTCTCTATTGTGTATTGAAAACCAAATGTACAACATTAAACAGAAAAGAAAAAAGAAACGAAAAGTAAGAAGAAATTCTAATGAGAAAAGCATATCATAAAAATCAGTCAGTTTGAATTCAATCTTTTTTACTCTCCCAGTATGAACTTGTTATGTGTGTTGAGAAGACATAGAAGACTTCCGTTTCACATTTACAGCACATCAAGAATTGAAAAGAAATTACAACAAGTTTCTTTTTGGTATATAACAAAAAAGATTTTGGAAGACATTTTGTATTTCTTTTTTCATTTCTTTTACTTCTTTTTCTTAGATTAAAGTAATAGGTCGTCAAAGCGTCTTCTTCTCGTTCCCAAATTCTAAGAACAATTATTAAAATCTACATCTTACAAAACAGGTATATCTAAACTATAAAGCATACATATAGATATATAGATAGATAGAATTTACGTGTATGAAGAAAGAAATGAAAGAAGGAAGAAATGATAATAATGAAGAGAGAAAGAATAGAAATGATTCTTTATTTCTTCTTCTTTTCGAGCCATTCCAATAGCCATTTTATGTTGGGATCATCAAATTGAATGATTTCTATCGAGATTTCATTATTATTAATTTTTGGTAGATGGATGATGATGATGGTGTTAAATATTAAAGTAAATCGAATGTGTCAAGAGAGGATGAAGAATTCTCAAAATGTATTGGCACTTACCAAATTTGAGGCATCACTTGTTACATATTTATATTTGTGTAAATAAATAAATTAACAATCGAGAAAAAAATATAAATAAATGAATGATATCATTCAATTAGTGAGAGGGAGACTAGTCATTCGTTGGTTGACTTTGCAAATCGCTTTATCTAATAATTTTTTGATGTAGGTTTTTTGCTGTTATCTCTTTGACGTCATACGAAATGTCGTTCTGCCTTTACTTCTCATTTTTTCTCTATTGAATAGAATTCCTAAATCATTTTTCCCTTTTATATCCGAAATATTTCTATTTCTGTATTTGTTTCAACACCGAACGCGAATTTTATTGACATTTTTCTGACACATATAAATTATTAAGCAATAAACAGAGTTGATGCTCAGTGAACTTGTGGAAGCTTTTTAAATTTATAACGACTTTTTAAAATTCAAAATTTTTTTGCTTAAAAATTTGTTCACGAATAAATTTAAATAAATCCAGAATGAGGTGAAAAAAATAGCGTAAAAAAGCTATAAGTGGATAAATTGTTAATAATGTCTCGCTAATGATGACTATAGTAAAGCATATGATGGATTATACAAAAGGTTATACTTGTTTAATACAATAGACTCAATCGTTGACATTCTTTCACATTATATCGTGTCGCATCGTAAAAATCAACATAACATTTAATCCCTCGACTTATATGAGTGTTAAAAGCGTACGATTAGAATTAAGCGCCACGCAAAGTGCTAACATTCTTTCGCTGGAATCACTTCATAATTTGCTATAAACATGAAGAAGCTTAATAATGATCACAATCATGATATACATAAAGAGCAGTCAGGTAATACAAAAAGGCAAAGACGAGAGATTGAGAGAAGCGAATATTTGGTATTTAACGGTTTTCTTAATTTCTCACACCTCACTCACGCGTTCAGTAAAAATGTTTAATTTTTTTTCTCTCTTCCTTCATTTGTGTAATGACGCAAATGCAATCAATTCAAACATTCAATTTAATATTAAAATAAGATACTATAAACAGCCTGCCTTAATTGTGAGCTTTCCGAAATATTCGCTTCTCCATTATCAATGTGAATTCATTGTGAGTGTGCAAAATAATGAAAAAAAATTCGTAGATCATAAAATGCTTTAAAAAATGTTCGATGTAACTAGATAGATAATACAGTTTAACAGCAATAACTATATCAATAAATTACTTATTTTCATCATCATTTAACGGCAGCAAAACCAGTTCCATAACGATATAAAAGAGATCGTTTGTTGATCAGCGTGATAACTTCTATTCTGATTTAAATACTTTCTTTAGCCTTGCTGTGTCATTAACCTCAAAGAAATACATCTCATTAGATATAAATGATATATACCTACTTTATACACATCAAATATTTCTATCGAAGCATTTTTATATGTTTTTAATTTCTTCGAAAACGACTTTAAGCTGAATATTATATTTATACGACGTAACACTATCCTCAAAAATTCTTGCATTAAACTTGATGATGTCACATGAAATTTGTGCAAAATAGCTTTATAGCATAATTTCGCGAAATTTATATTTTTCAAAAGAAATACGAAAGAATGTGCTTAAAATTGATAATTAGGCTTGTAAAATTTATGCAACATTAAAATTGTTAGCGCTTGCTTATTCTAAACGCGGAAAGAACGTACAAAAAGAAGTGATTTTGCTCTCAGTAAGAGGCATTATTATTATTCATAAATTCTTCACTAAAAGCTAATGAAACACTATTCTTTTCGTCGTTACTTTCGTGTTTATGGACGATTTTACTTCAAACTGAGAATGACAGAATAAGAGAGGGAGAGAGAGAGACTCCATGTGACATATTGTCGAGTGATGTTAAAACATAAAAAATTAAAAAAAAAATAGTTTTGTGCAACATACGAAAATAATAAAATAATCTGATAAACCGTAACACTCATCCTGACTCCAAGAAATATTCTCTCCTCTTTTTTTTTGCATTATAAAAATAACTCGACGAGACACGATGTATGTGTGGCGCGAAACGAAGCAAAAAAGAAATACAAAAAGCGGAAATAAGTTATTTCGCAATTGACCTCGCTATAAGTTTTTTTTTGTAAAGCGAAAAAGAACATTTTCTTATTCGTACTTTTGGCATAGAGTGAATAAATGAATGTGGAAAAGTGTGTTTGATTTTATTAATATACATACATATAACAAACACATACTTCCATTTACTTTTTTTTAAGAAACTTATGTATACGCTCTGCTCTTTATTACATTTTATTATTATTTTTTTTCTTTCTTGCCTTCTTGAAAAGAATACACATGCGGATCTTATATAAATATATTAGACAGATCGGTTGTGGTAGAATAAGTTTGTTTTTTGTCATTTAGAAGAGAGCAAAATGCGGAAATTCCAGAATTAATTCAATACTTCCGTTTCACGAATTATAAGGTATTATTAATACTTTATCGCATCCAATAAAAACACTTGAGATATAGACGTGTTGAATTCGATTAGTTGTGAAGAGCATAACCGAGACTAAATTCTCATTTTATGAATCCTTTACCTTTAAAAGATCTGTATCAGAGATATAAGAAATTAATAATGATTCTTCTGATGATGCATGATGTTATTTTTTCTGTTTCCGTTTGAACCGGTTTTTACTTTACATTCCTTTTTGAGATGAGACTTAATGATCAACATTAACCTATCAAGAATAACAATAACAATAAAGGTTGTAGTTTGAAGAAGACATGAAAAAATTATTCATGTGAAAAAAATAATTACGTAAGACTTTACCTTTTTTCTGGCTACAATGACGTTACTGTAAATTATTATTATTTTTGAATCTAATTTGAATTCTTACGTATATTTTTATGTGATTTTTTACGGATACTTAAAATACATAAACCGGAAATAAAAAGGTATTAAGCTTCATCGTAATAAACTTACGTTGGCGCACATTTCTTTCGTACAAAGCTATTTTAAAAAGATTTATTGCTAACTTACTTTTTTTGCGTCTATGCGGTAATGTATATTTTGTAAGAGAATCGCAACTGGAAGGAATTACGTTGATCTATAGACATTATCTTATTTTTTTTTTTATTTTGTGAATTGTTTCTAAGGAAAAGGTTGTAAATCTATTGATTGCTATAGCTTCTGGGAATTCCGCAGTATTTAATCTATCTTATCTTGCCTTTAAATTATCTGGACGTTTATTCTCGCACAAGACTTTACTAGGAAAAACTCAAGTTCTTAAAAAACCCAGTCCGTGTAAAAATAAATTAAGATCGAGGAATTAAATTAATATTGTCCATACACAAAAAAAGACTTCATTAAGAACAAGCATTTATACGGTTCCTGGTTTGAAAACAAATGGTTCATGTACAGAAAAAAAATCACATTAAGTCCATTTTCTACGGCACAAAGCGTAAATGAGCTCAAAATGAAAAATTTTCCACGTTTCTTAACTTTTATAAAAAAATAAAAAATTATGCACGACAACGACGATGACGACAAAGCATCTTTAATGTAAGAAATTAATAATGTGAATCAAGATTTTTTTTCCCTACTGAGTCGAGGGAACATACATAAACTGAAGCTAATAACACGGAGTTGTAGCATGTAGTTGAATAATTTAAAAAAAGAGACTTGTGAGAAAAAACTGACTTACATAAAAATCAATTTCCGTTCTATTCGTACGTGAGCGGATGTGGTAAAGTACTCTAGAGTTGATCGAAGTTGATTTCTTTAATCGCTTGCAATGATGATTATTTATATACACACATATACTAAGCGTACATTTAATGTAGTACAAATACCTGTTCGAAGAATAAATTATCTACTTACCGTAATTTCATTAACTAATTCGATTCTTTTTCCTGTTGTCTTCTTTCGTAAATATAGAAGAAGCTGAACGAACACGACAAGCAAGCAACAAGATGAAATTATTGCCGATACCTTTGTCACCTTTAGGTGGCCCACCATTAGGAATGTGGAATTCTGATTTATTATGGAGATATCCGACAACACCGACAAGTCCACTAGCGGATTTAAAGACACAATTACCACCACAATTATCATCAGATCCAAGAATCTGGGGACGTGAAGAGGTCGTTGTATTCCTTCGATGGACTGAACGTGAATTTGATTTGCCAAAATTTGAACTTGATTTATTTCAAATGAACGGAAAGGCACTTTGCTTACTCACGAAAAATGATCTTGCTGAACGTTGTCCAGGCGCTGGTGACATTATTCATAATGTCTTACAACTCTTGATTCGTGATACACAAATGCTACACAGACATTTACCAAGTAGCCCAATCACACCTACAAATCGATATCCACTATCGCCTCACAGCCACCCACCGACACCAAACTGGAGCTCACTTGCACCACCACTTGATAATCCCTTTTATGCAAATCATTTGCAACATTTTATGCAATCAAATTCAGTGACGTTAAGTCCAGCACCATCAATTGATTCGCAAGGTGGAAGTCCACCAAATCAGGAAGCATCATCGACTGTATACTCAACAAATTTATCAAACGAGAATGGTCAATCAAGTGGTGCAAGCGACTCTACTGACATGAGATCAAATAGTGCAAGTGGTAGCGACTCAGCAAGACACTCGGGACAAAATGGTACAAGTTCCGGAAGTAGCAGTCACCATAGTGATTCAGAAGAGGAAAGCTTCAAACATAAAATTCCAAAATTACTTCCTCCACCAATGCATCACAAATCATCATCACTGTCACTTCAAAAGCAAAGTCCACCAGTTACACCTATTAATAAAGAACCTCCAACATCAACATCAAATTTACTTCATCAGCATCAATTCGGTATTGATTTTAAGCCACACAGTATATTCTTTAATGGACAAATGGATGCTTTAAATGGTAACAATGGAAGTGGATCAAGTAGCACAAGTCCATCAACACCCAATACACCCGGATATATGAAAAGGGAATTCTTTCCTGATACACCCACTGAGCCTAATACAAGTAAGTATAAGATTTTTTTTATAGGAAGTAATTTATTCTAAAAGCTAATTGATTGAGATATTTATGATGACATTTAGCAACTTTGTTATTTGTAATTTAATAATTAAATGACTAACGTGCTTGTTTTATAATTTTAAGATGGACGACTGCTTTGGGATTTCTTACAACAGTTACTTAATGATCACCAACAACGCTATAGCAATTATATCGCATGGAAGTGCCGAGATACTGGTGTCTTTAAAATTGTCGATCCAGCTGGATTAGCCAAGGTATGAATTATTGCCAAACTTGACTTGAATGTTCTCATACAATTTTATTTTTTTTTGCAAGTTTGCACTTAATTCAGTACAGTCCAATGTACTTTAGTATGACAACATCAATACTTGTCATTGATAACATTTTTAATTTCCGATTGTATACTAACTTGTCCATATTGTTATTATTTTTAGCTTTGGGGTATCCAAAAGAACCACTTATCAATGAACTACGACAAAATGTCACGTGCCTTAAGATATTACTATAGAGTGAACATTTTAAGAAAAGTGCAAGGAGAGCGTCATTGTTACCAGTAAGTTTTACAAGCTTTGTGCATCCCAGGCATGTCTTTACTAACTGTCAATTCCTTTCTACAGATTTCTCAGAAACCCAACAGAGTTGAAGAGTATAAAGAACATATCATTGTTGAGACAATCGATGGCAAATCAGCAACAACAACAAACTTCATCATCATCTAATACATCTACAACAGCATCTTCATCACAAGTGACACAAGCTGCCCTGCAAGCATCTGCATTGGCAAGTTTATTACCACAAAGTACAACAAATTTTCATCATTTAACTGCAGCATTAGTACAAAGTAAGATGGAATTTAATAGTCAAAATAATGTTGAAGAGGAACCTCATGATCTAAGTACGTCGTCAAGTTCAAATGAGAGGAAGTTTATGGGGAAGGATTGCTATCCGTAAGTTATAAATAAATTACTATTTAATGTCTATTAAGACACTAATAGATCTCCTTCTTAAGCAGATTAATTCATGGAGCAAATGGTCTTACAACAATTCAGTTACTAAGACAGCACCAAGAAAGTTTGTCGCAAGGCTTATTAAATTCTCACACATCTCCCTCATCCTCACCAACATCATTATCACCACCAATTCACCATTTATCATTACATAAAGAGCATCGTGAGCACAGTGACGAGGATATGCCTACAGACTTAAGAAAGAACTACGATTGAATTTAAGAGAATTTTGTACGTTGGATGGAAAGCATGTTATGTAAAATCAAGATGTATAAAATATGTGATAAATATTTTTTTTTCTTTTTGTCTTTAATGCTATAATACATTTTTATACATACTTTATAAATATATGCCTATTGATTATAAAAGTTTAAATATATATATATTTTGGAACTAGAGTAAAAATTATGGAAAACTAAATTCTAAATTAGTAATTATGTGCCAATTATCTCTAAACAGTTTTTAAAAACGGATAAAGTTTAGTTAAGAACCAAGAGCAATGAAGGAAATTTGTGCAGGTTTTTCAGCTTTAACATCTTGAACGACACAAAATGTATGAAATTGATCAACATTTCGTCTCTTTCTGGATGTTAAGATCTAAATTATTATTCTAGTAGTCAAATCTGCGTTACTATTAGCTTTAAGCTTCTTA
Organism: Chironomus riparius; assembly: GCA_917627325.4. Lineage (NCBI taxonomy): Eukaryota > Metazoa > Arthropoda > Insecta > Diptera > Chironomidae > Chironomus > Chironomus riparius. Next base: position 59,423,188 of record OU895877.1, read on the forward strand.
GGATAAGCTTTAATATAGAATGTAATGAAATTTGACTCCTTGAAGTACTAATTTGATACTGACATTGACTTGATACTTCAGAAACAACTTCTGAATCTATGTAAATTTAACCCTCAAGTCTGTGCCAAGCTGAAAAATCTCCATTCAAATTTCAAAAATAAGTTTAATAAGTTTTTCTAAAGAGAACATAGTAAGATTTTTTATAATGTAGTTATTATAATAATGATTAGGCTTTAAACTATAGTGATCACAAAAGAAAGAAGAAGTTTTTAAGTAAAAGAAAAAAAATATAAAATTAGCGACTGCTTCAACTCAGATTCTTCCCTTATTTCTCTTTAAAAAAGTATAATATTAATAAATTTTAACTGTGTTATTGTGTTCAGAATCTGAGCATAAGGTATCGTGCCAATATAAGATGTTTTTGATATCTAATAAAATCTTTTATATGAATAGAAATTTTTGTTCTTCCTGTTGTCTTCCAAAAAAACACAAGAGAAAAATGTAGTAAACACGATCAAGATCTTAGGGTATTTTCACATTCCCCCATTTTATAATTTGCCAAAATTCTTTAATTATAACTTGATGCACAATTCTAAGCAAAATTGAAATTCTAAGAGTAATTTTGTTTAAAAACAGTTTGAAGTGATATTTTCTAATTTAATAAATTTCCTGGTTTTATAATCTGGTATTCTAAATTCAAATAAAATGTCTAAATACTTAGAGATATGATAAGATTAATGTAGGAAAGAAAACTATATTCATATTTTTCTTTTTTGAAATAAAAACAAAATATTCTAATTTGAAAGTAAACAATCTGCATTTTATTCTTTTCCTTTCTAGACAGTTCTTCTTTTTATTCAAATATTCAATCATTCAATTAAAGTATTTTAAGGAGGCAGAATTGAGCGAAAACTAGTGTATCGGGTAGAAACCCAATGCGGATATATTCACACCGTACCATCAAAAGTCTTATGGATAGACCAAGATTTGCTCAGCATAAGTTTGAAGGGTGGGCGTGAAGTACGTCCGAGACCCATATCGACACAGTTCAAAAGATATTCCTAATTTATGTCATAATTATGTCAGCTACAAAAACACTTAGTTTGAATTTTGTCACCCTCGAGAACACTATGAACCAGTATAGCTGATTTTGGTCCAAATCTCGGCCATACTTCACACTTATTTGAACCACATTTTTTCGTAAATGTTAAAATATTATTAAAAAGTAATTAATCATGAATTATGTCGCTATTTTGTCAAGTGTTTTAAGATAAAGAATTTGTTTTTTGGTTTCCACAGTAAAGAGTAATAACAAAATTCAGATGGGGTATTCGAAATTTTAGATTTCGATTTTTTTTAAGCTATGCATTACAAAAAGTAATATTGGTATGTGATTTATGTCAGAATTATGTCAATTCAAATTAAACATCCAAAAAATTTTTTTGAGCAAAGAACCAAGTAGAAATACATTTTCAATTATGAACTTGGGACAGGTCCAGTCAAAATCTAGTTTTTCACTTTTTTCTTCACTTTACTTTCTTGTTTTAAGCACTAGAATATTTATGCAAAGTTTCAATCCATTTGGATAAACCCTCGAAGAAAAAAGTGACAAAACTGATTTTGACTAGGGTCACCCCTAGTCCAAAATTGAAAATGTGTTTCCTTCTTGGTTCTTTGCTCAAAAAAATTTTAGGATATTTTATTTGTATTTGTTTTAAGCACTAGAATATTTATGCAAAGTTTCAATCCATTTGGATAAACCCTCGAAGAAAAAAGTGAGAAAATTGATTTTGACTAGGGTCACCCCTAGTCCAAAATTGAAAATGTGTTTCCTTCTTGGTTCTTTGCTCAAAAAAATTTTTTTCATCCAAAGTTTAATTTTAAAAAAAATCACAGTGAACTTTTAATTTGAAAAATTCGTAAGAAAGGAAAGTTTTTTGCTTTTTCTGAAGCAACGGCTGTTCCTACCTTGCCCAAAAACAATACAGCTCTTCTATAGAGCAGCACGGATCAAATGTAAAAAACTAGAAGTCTCTACGATGTCTCGTTATTGAGATTTCTTGCTGATTAACTTGCTTGCTTGCTTGTTTGCTTACAGAAAGCGTATTTTGCGATTTTCTCAGCAATGCCACAACCAATTTGAAATCTGTTTTTTGAAAATGATGTAAAATTTCAGGCACAAACTTTTTTTCTGTGACCTTTTATAACCAATTTTGCTTTGTTTTCTCACAAAATGCGAAAAACTGATTTTTCAATCTGAACAAAACCAATAGATTCACACGTGAAAACGGTGTGAATATAATAACTTTTCTTATCTGTTGATTTTACTTTTCGATGACTGCAAACTGATCAGTTGTATAATGAAGATCATATTTTTCTTCAAATTTTCCGAACTTGTTTCATTCAATTCTTCTATTCTTAAAATAGAGGTGGACATGATTAACGGTGGATTCTAGTATCAAGTTAAAAAAAACGGAAATATCATTGAATATTGTGCTATAAAAGTTTAAATGACCAGAAGCGGAAGCTGAAAAATTCGATGTTCATTCCTTCCATTTAAAGCTTCCGAGTCTGTAAATACGACAATTCAATATTAATTTCGCTGTACACAAACTGCTTTGTAATTTTTTCTACTCAGTAAATGTTATATTTCCTCGATAATCTAATGCTAAGTATATCCACATTAAAGAATATTTTACCTGCCAAAAACTCGATAAATTTTTGCTTTTGTCATATGAATCAGCAAGAAATCGAACCAATCTATGAAAAACGACATTCTTAAGAACTGAATGAGAATGATTGAACGTGATACGCCTTCGAATAACATTTTAAAGCTATTTCCTGAATAAATCACATTTTCATCTGTAATTATTCGTTGGCACATTTATAATGTTTTGTGTACGATGTCTTACTTTTTTTTCATATTGATGAAATTCATATTGAGGATGAAGACGAAAATTTATTGAATTTAAAAAATATAAACGGTTGTAAAAATTTGAACTCTGAACTAATGAACAGATTTAGATTAATGATCTAAAATTAAGTTACAAGATCAAAATGAAAAGCATACTGCATGCTTTATCACACTAAATTAACTTACCCCCAACGACTCAAGTAAAGAATATCACACGATATAATAAAAATTTCTATGGTGAACCCTGCAGTTGGTCTATAACATTGAAGATAGCTGTGGGATATTAACGATTCCGTAATTGTTGAATTGGAAAGGAGAAAACTCATTCAAATTGATAACAAAACCAAAAACCAATTGCTTTTAAGAATAATCAAGCATGAATAGCATCGATTATGTCATTAGCATGTATAACAGGCTTTGAATAATATTGACAGTCTTTTTTTTTCACAAGTCATTGCCGTTTTGATTCCATCAAAACATATCCTTTTTAAGTCAACAGAAGAGTGTCAATCGATTTTTGATTATCATGAACTTTTTTGATACAATAATGTAATTATTTCCTTTAGAAAGCTTTTATATGAATTAAATACACAATTCTTTAACTTTTCATTTGTATAACTTTTCTTTTTTATTAAATATGTTGTTTCTGTTTGTTATATTTTCGGCCTTATTTATAAATATATGTTCTTTGAAATGTAGTTAAAATATTAATTTTATTAGCTTTTATAAGCTACGAAAAACATAACTAATGCACTATTACATCACGAGCTCAAATATCAAGGAATGAATTTCAATTTGATGAAATATGAAAAAGATTAATTAATTAAGAAAAAAAGCCTAGAAAACTCTAACATCATTGAAATATAATAAATATATATATAAACTTTGTAAATAATATTGTTATAAAGTTTATAAAAATTGAACACTAAATATCTTTGTTAATGTCAGATCATTGCTTTTATATCTGAGATTCTTGATGGTGATGTTGCCAGGGAATTTCAAATTCATTTGGAAAGCTTCGCGCTGAATTTCTTTCAAAATATTTGAAAAGTCCAATCCACCATTCTTTACTTGAGTTAAGATTGTTATTATATAATAAATTTAGATTCTGATGATAAGTCCAAAAGAGACGTGTCGTAATGTAATATGCTAAAATGAGACATAAAAAAAGTATTTGTAGTTCAATTATTTCCACAATATTTAATATTGCTCTACTTACCTAAAACAACGTCGATTGTATAATGTGAATGAGAAATGAGTAGGAAAAGCATGCCCAATATAGCATTTAACAATGAAAGCCTCTTAAGCCACCTGAATTTCTTCGGTAAATCTATTGATGAAACAAAATTGAGAGAAAATGTTAGCTAATTAGCAATAAGTTGCTAGCATGATGGATTTATGTCTGCTTCATTGATTTTGTTCAGAATTATATTATTAAAAAGTTCAAATAAAAATTCAGTAGCTCTGAATCAAGATTGCATTTTGCAATACTGAGAAAATTTAATTCTTAAAATTTTGGCACTGACAATATTGCTCAAGTCAATCACCCATAAAAAAATTAATGTGTATCGCACTTGTTGTCCATAAATGCGCCGAACAAAATTAAAAATGCATGGCATTATTTCAATCGACAGTGGCAGCACCAGAGGAATTGTGAATGACATTGAAAGACAAAAAAAAACTTACATTCGTCTAACACAAGATATGCAAACATTAAAATTGTACTATGTCCGCTGAATATTGAATCGCCGCAATATTGCTGTTGTCCATTAATTGTTAATCCCATTCCCGTGAATACCCAAAATGATCGTTGTAATACTTCTAAAAACGAGGATGATTTCTTAGGCGAGCAGTAATAAGTGGATGAGGATATTGGCAAAACTGTTATCGACATAGTGATTGCTCTATAAATGTATAATAACGATAGTAGAAGGAAACATCTTTTGGCAACAATCATTCTATAAAGACAGAGAAAGAGAGAGAGAGAGAATTTATGGAGTTAAGTTTAGCCTTCGAATAACTATGATTTATGTCCACTTACCGCTTTTTATGAAAGAAAATTATTATAATGCACAAATTTACTACGATGATAATTTGAATTTCTGTTACATAAAGCAAATAATCAACAGACTTAACGTTATCAAGGAAGATGTCAGGAAGTGGTTCTTTCTCTGCTGGTAATCTAGAAAAACAGATAAAAAGTATTTTGAATAAATTAAGTCATAAAGTCTAACGTTTCATTTTTTCTTTAAAGTCTACAGTACCTGTCATGTGTGAATATTAATGATATCGTCGAGATAAAAAAGCTGAACACCAGAATGATGAATGCTAAATTTGAAAAAGCAATATTTATATTATAACAAGACATAATAAAATCATTTGAGTTATTTTCTTTCATTTAAGTAACTTTTGCATTCTCCTACAGTCAACAGATATTTGATTTTTTCATTTAATTGAAATTGATTCAAATAATTTCTTTAATTATTTATATCGAGGAGAAAAAAAAAGGAAAACCTTCCCAAGTGTTTACTTTACCGGATACAACGATGAGTGAGAATTTATACAGTTAATAATTAATAAGCGAATTCAGAAATGAACTGGATTACTCAACAGCAAAATTCTTCAATGGTAAGTATTAAACAATTTAAAGATAAAATGTCTCATTATGATAAGAATGTATTATAAACTTGAGAACCTATTATTCATAAGTAAAATCACGTCCAACCTACAACCGAAGTGATAATAACAGCAGAATTTACATCGTGCTTAAATCACTCAAATTAAAATCGAACGAAAGTGTTTCACATAGCGTGTACAGTGTCTAAGATTAAACAATGCAAAACAAAACCTACATGAATGTTCTCTGTATAACAGAAGTAGAGAGAATAACATGAATAAAGCAAAACAGGTATGCATTCTGAACGAGTGTTGGATATACGTGAATTAATAAAAAAGACACACTTACCGAGTAAAACTTTGAATCGTTCTTGTGTATAAAAGCTTTGCGATACAAGCATGTTCGAGGAGCTACCTCGTCTAAGCTCATTCTCTAACTGATTATTTTCAATTTCATTTTGTTCATCTATGTCGACGATTTCATTATCACATAGCCCCGTTTTGTTGTTATTAAGCATATTCACATTGGAGTTTAAATTTTCTACAAAGTTGCCAGACACCGCCTGAAAATGAATTGTATATATGTACATATATAAACAGTACTTATTCATCATGAAATGCTTGACTCATAGTAATTATTTTTTCTATGAATAGAGTTATGTGCATTCTTTGCCGTTACATAGCTAAGGGAGTGGGGGGGGGGGGTCACCTTCATTCTCGATAAATTTCAAATTTAAACCGAAAATTAAAAAAGATTTAAAATTGCTTGCTTTGATTTTATAATGTAAACTTTTCTTATAAACACCTCTACAAAAGTTCTGGCTACATCACTGATTCTAGAAAAAAATCGATTTTACTTCATTTACTTTAAGTATCTTTGTACTGAATTTTTTCTTTCAATGATATTCCTTTAAATAAATATTAATAGAAGCGAACTCATCTGCACGAATATAGTAAATGTATGAATTATTTAGTATTAATTATCAAGTATTCTATCGATATGTTCTTTAACATGTTGCATTTCATTCCAAATGAAATAGTACGTCGTGATAACAAAACAACTGTTCATTAACAAAATATTTATGAATATTAAAAGATTCTTCACACTTTTTCACTACACTTTAATTAAAACTTGTTGCTACTTACCTCATATTGCATTTTTCGAAATAGATTCTTGCCATAATCCATAGTTAAACTTTATTTTCTTAAAATTAAAAAAAAATTAAGAGATAAAAAAAAGTTTGAAAAAAATCTCATCGTAGAGTAATAAGTCTACAAAATAAGTTGAAAAGTGAGCTAATGTACATATCTGTAGCGAATCCATTTGTTTACAAATATTATAATAGGTTTATAAAGTTTTTAATTTTTTTTTTCAATCTTTCTTGTGATATTAGTTATGACAGGTTGTATTAATGATTTAATCATATTGTTGTGCTGCTTCATTTAAAAAGACATCTCCATTCAAAATGAACCTTTAGCCAGACAAAGTGAAGCACATTGTGTAGTACATGAATGACAGTTTATGTTTCGGATCGAGCCCCCAAAAAACACCTTGAAACGTAAATAAGGAAATTTGGTGTTTTTTTGTTTTTAAATGACAATATGAATCTTGCATTCTTTACGCGAAGTTTCATTCAATGCTGATCATTTTGATGTTTTTTCTTCGTATGATTAGTCAATTTAATTGTTAATTCGAACGACTTTATTTGATTGTTTTATTTTAATCAAGCAGAAATAATTTTTTGTCTGATAAAAAACGTTAAAAATCTTTGACACGTGAGTTTCTAATAATTATTATTCGCATTCAGCATGACTAATTTTTCTTATCTGTAATTTGTCAAATAACATAAACAAAAAAGTATCCTTGAAATTAAAATTTCAAAACAAAAGATCATTTGTTATTGCAAAAACAATCAGCAGAACATGATAATATTAGTTTCAGGCACAATTATTTTTGAATTATGAAACATGTTGCTTAAAACAAGTTATTATGAATTTGTCATAACCATTGGAATTTGCATGAAATCTAATAAGATTTTTGGTTGTTTTGTGAGGTTTTGTGTCATAACAAAACTGTGCAAGATCTCGTCATTAAGTCTGAAATGAATAAAGTTGATCGTTAATCAGAGGGCAAAATAATAATAAGAAAGTTGAAACGTATTTACTGATAATATTTTTTATTATTATCAGCTAGCGCTTCGTACTCGAATGTTTTAATAAGAAATCATGTCTAACGGAATGTTTTGCAGTTGTTGGACTAGACATAAATGTTCACAAGGTACAGTTTTTTTTCAAACTCGTATAATCTTTTCTTTCATCTAGACGAAAATAGTTTAATGGAAAAATTTAATTTAAGTTTTATTAATTGATTTAAGGATAAAATAAGAGTAAAATATCACGAAAAGTTACATTAATATGAGTGTAATATCGATATTGTGAAGTACGAGATTTTTATCAATGAACAATTCCTGAAAAAGTGTGAAAAAATATCAGATTGGAAAAGTTTTGTAAAATTGACTCTTTAAGTTAATATGGTAAACAAATTTTTTGTTCCTTTATTTTAAAATATAAGTTGAAAAAAATTCAAACAATATTGATGAAATCACAGTAAAATTGATGATGAAGCTAATAATATAGTGTAGTAATATGATAGTAATTAGTTCAAATCACTAGAGATATTAGTGTGATTACACGGGATTGTATATTATAAATTTAAAATCGATTGTCAATAGTAAAACAAGAAACAAGTTCGTTCGTACGTTCGGGAAGACAAACATTCAGTTCCAATCAATAAGCAATTTTAAATCAAAGTGTGTCTCTCTTCTGGAAAAAAAGTATAAAAGAAAAGTTGAAAAGAATTTATCATTAGTGATTTTTCTATTTGAAATAATGGCAGTGATTAAGATAATTTTTTTCAATCCTTACCATTTACACAAATTGCTGTGCTTCTCAAATCTCTTCATGGACGAGCATTTCGACAATCACTGTTAGACAAAAGTTTGTTGAGTGCAATATTTTGAGAGTGTGTGTTGAGTCAAGTGCACAATTAAGGATCCAAAAGGACTTGTCAAGTTCACAGCTGCGTCACTTTTACACTCACAGTCAAGCTATCCTCGAGACTCGAAGCATGATTGTGTCTTGGATATTATTATAGCAAGCTTTTATTATGTTGCGGCATAAGCTTAGACACAATTTTCTCAGACACATAGCACATAACACTACACTTTTCACAGACACAACTGTATCCACAACCCTCTTTGCTTCTCAAACATTACTTTATCACGAAAATTTTCGTCTTGTAAGGACGAACTTACCCGAATGTGTAACATTCCTTGAATACTATCGTAGCACATGAAAAAATGTTTGATATTCATTGAGAATTTGCTTTGTCTTTTTGTGTGGAAATATGATACATATAAAAATATATATTACAAAATTACTATAGAAATTTTTGACTTACATGTACAAGCTCATGCAAACTAGTCGCAAAACCCTTAATTGATATATTTTGAGTTAATTACTTAATACGTTCAGAAATTGTGAGATAAGAACTTAATTAGCATAATTGTACACAATAAAAATTTATTAAGGGCTTAGGAACTTAGTTCCATCATACATTCAGACTTTCTATTTATAAATATATATATATATCTTGGGATAATAATAAACCTTAAAGGAATACTTCTCTCTCATTCTGTATAATCTTTTATATATTCAATTGCCAATTCAGTTAATTATTATTATTTGTATATCTTTTGTTTGCATGACTGAAATGAGAGTAGGAAATTCTAACATATTTCTCGAGTGTCCTAACGACTTCATTCCTGAAGTATGTTAAGAAAATATTTGAATAAGAAATCTTGGTATTTCTTGAAGAATTTAAGAGACAGATTAAGGAGCATGTCACTTAATATAGAGAGACTTTTACTATGATTACCAAATTTATAGATTTTCTGGATATCCTTTAATGGTATGTTATGTTAGTCAAAATAGATTAGAATGTGGAGAGTGTCAACAATTTTTTGTATGGTAATAAATTATCGGGTTTTGATCGATTGGAATTAGAAATTTCAACAATGAGTTTTTCTGTTGACATACCTAATAATTATTGATGTTCTATTTGATTTAATGGGGATATTTGAGCTATTATTCTCAGATTTTGACGCTTCTTTTGTTTGTTGACTCATTGTTTTCGAATTCCGTGTCAATGTACTTTAATTTTAAGGACACGATTGGTTGGGGTTCAGACTCGAGATCTGTGAAGGTTTTTAAAGCTTCGTCATCACAAAATATTTAAATTTGAAAATATTAGACCCAATAAAATTGTGGTTTTCGCTCTTTTAAACAGAAAAACTGACATTAAGCAACAATTTATTGACAAAATTGCAATTTTATTCATGAATAACTAAAGAAGCTACCATTCCTAAGAACCGACTAAATATTTAATGAAGCATTTAAATTCAAGTTCGGTAGGAATCTTTAAAAACATACTTCAAACATTCTTTTAGCAGTCATAAGAATTATGAACTGTAGAAATCTTCAAGTACATGACTAGAATTACAAACGAGAATAATTTAATATCTAGAAATTGGATAGTTTATCACTTTTTAATAGTCAGTTCTACTTCCACAAGTTGTTGACACAAAAAAATTGTCAATAGAGACAAATTGGAGAAAAATTAATATTGTGGCAAAATTCACAAGGTAAAGAAGCCTTTTAAGTGTACAAACCGACCGTCTTTGAGGTGTAGATGCCTTATAACTATCATATTCATAAACTTGGCTCACCTTTTTGACACTGTAATTTTTGCGTCGGCTAGTATCTAAGCATTTATGTTTCTATGGTCATTTAGAAGTTGAAGAACTTTTCAAGTAAATAGAAAGTGCAAAAAGGCAGGCACTTGTTATGAAAGTCCTATAAGAATCCAATTATATTCCCATTAAGTTGATAGCATCAACTAGTTTCAATGTGAATATTCATCAAATTTCATGTTATTTTCCAGCTAGTATTCTAAATATCAAAATTATTCAAAAATTGGCTCTCGTTTTACATGAGACGAAAATTAATATAATTATTCACATTATTGTGTATGCTTTAATGAAAATATGTTTTGATTATTTTCCTATTATTGAAAATAATTAACTTTTGGAAGCGATGAAAAAATAAAGTCATACAAAATTTATTAAACAGGCTTTTGTAAAAAAAATTTCTATATTCAATATGAGTTATTATCTCGCACTATATTGTATGCACATTGTCGAATATTGTACATGAATGAATTATAATGTTGAACTTTTGACACGACATACACACACTGAATTGCTTTTTATTATTGCTTCATTTCCAGAGTGTCGACTTTTTATTCAAAATTCATAAACCATTCATACACGAAAAAAAAATCTAGATAAAATAAATGAATAATCGAAGCTTCATTTATGTTGTACAAATAGACAACTATTTCCATAAAATTCAATCAATTTTCACATAAAATTTTTACATTGAAAATATTTCTCATATTTTCGGAGTTAAGCTCTTTCTATATTTATGAATTAGCATAATTGCCCTCAAGCATGCTTTCCAAAAGAGACCATCTCCAATACATATTTTAAAATTGTGAAATATTCGAAAGATTTATCCTCTTTATAGTGTCAGGGGTGGAACTAAGGGCTGTATACATTTTTGGTGGTTCAAGTCATCTAATCGTGAGCACAAGTGATGCTAGGATATATTTTATAAGTGCAAACTTTATTTTATGGTTTCATTGAGCTGTCAAGGCAATCCTTTAACACAGACGCTGTCCCTGCTCTTCAAAAATTCCAAGCTACATCCCTGACTCTTTTATAAATGGATTCTTTCCAAAAAATAGAACGAAAGTGTAAAAGTCCAATTTCACTAAGCTCTCATTTATAAATTGCACTTGATAGGCATTTTCATATTCTTGAAAGGCTCATCTTTTTCAATTGACTTTTTTTCCTCTCTCTCTTTTCTATCATCTTCTGCCTCATCTTCCTTTTTTTTAGTCTTAAAAGTAATGAAAAATTTATTCACAAGAGCTTATTTTACAGAGCATGAAGCAGCAATTTTGAGCAGAATATTCCACAGCTTTGTATTCACTTAATTTGGCTATATTCAGTAAATTGTAACTATGTTGCTCAAGCAAGTTATTAGGAAATTCTTTATAGACTAGTTCTGAATGGATGCTGATTTCGAAGAATTTTTTTGGTTCTCTGTGCAAGTTTTACCATGAAAAAAGCTTTAGTTTGAATATTTTTTTTTTCAAACAAGATTTAAAAAATGTTTGCCAGATTTTTTTTATGATTTCAAGTCTGTGCTGAGAAGCACGTGGTTTTATCTTCGTATTGCAAATTTTTTTCATGAAACATACCTAAGCTAAACTAACAAAAGAGATACACTGATATTGAACCATATCATGACAGAGTCTGTAGAATTGAATTTTAAAGGAACATTCAACATTTCTCGAATTCTTTGGAATAAAAAAAAAGTTTAGCGGGGAAATTTTTTTCTTTATGGAACTGAGCAGATAATTCTTATTTATTTTATATGAAAAATTTCCATTTTTTATTGGGATTAGTATAATGCACAATTGTCTGTGCAAACTTTGATAAATTTTTTTCAAGTTTTAAGGCAAAAAAGAAAACTTTTGGGACAATTTCTCATCAAAGTTTTTTCATAGTTTAACTTTCAATAATGTGTCAAAATGTATTTATTTTGTTTCGAAGTGGATTTTTTTTTTCTTCTAGATTTAAACCTTTTATTATTAGATTATTAAGAAGTTTTTTTTTTGACAAAAGTTGTTGATTTATTGAAAGAAGCACGCATTGATACCAGACGGGTACAAAAAAGTGCTTAATAAACTATCATCTAGTTTTGGAGCCCTAGCTTGATTCTTTTTTAAATTAAAACAATTCTTTTAAATTTTAAAAATTTCAATTCAACTTTTTGAACAGAATTTTAAAAATATTTATCAAGAAAATGTTGACATTTTTGTTAAAAATTCTCATGAGCCAAATAAGATTGAAGAATTGACAATTTCTGACAAATTGAGCTATTAAGAATATTTTTAGACAATTTATTTATGATAAAACGTGTTCAGTTTAGAGCTTTAGGGGTAAGAATTTTGATTCCAAGATCAAAGTCAAGTCTTAAGAGCAATTTTGTTGATATAAAGAATAAATTAAGTGGATTTTCTTAGAAAACTTGAAAACTTCTATTCCTCAAAAATTGAATAATTTACGAATTAATTTATCCAGAACATTAATTTTAGGTCCGTAAAATTTTGAATTCATCTTTTCTTAGTAGAAAGGAAATTAATAGGCGTGAAATTTTTCTGCCAGGTACTTTTTTTTCGTTTCTGTGATTTGGTCTTAAATATAGCTTTTGAATTATTTTGAATAAATCGATATGCATAAACTTTTGTATTCCACGAAGGACTGCTCAGCGTCTTGTGAAATTTCATTGAGAAAATTGGCGCAATTTTATTTCCATCTCAAACAGATTTTTTGGAGCAAATGCGTTTAATAATTCATTGTATGATCAATAAAAATGATTCTTTTAAACTCGTCCTGTTCATAATACACAGCACTCTACTATCAAAAGGAGTAAGAGACGAACGAACGAACGAATGAACGGAGGGAAAATAATGAAATATGGACTTTAACGTTTTGCGCTTATCAGGCTTCAAATTTATTCTTGTTTATCTAAAATATACATTGTGACAAATTTTTAGCTTTGTCAAATTACTCTATTATTCTTCTGTATAATACGTTCCTATTCTATCTCAATTTTAAAACATTTCCAAGTGTCAAATCTTATAATTGTTTCCTCTTCATTCTTCTCCTTCTCTTTCGCAGAAAACTAAATCAATGGAAATCAGTATAGACGATTAAGGTAAGGATTCTCTTCTGTGATCATTTAAAAAAAAATTAAATTACTATCATTTTTTGTAGCACTTTCTCCTCTTATGTTTTAATTTGCCCAAAAAAAAAAGTTTTTCCTTGGCAATAAAAGGAAAACTTATGTGCAATTAAAAACAATAAATTTCATGCAAATTTTTCTTCGTGAATCTTTTAAAAAGTTTTAAACTTCGTTCGGAAAAGTTTGTGTGAAGAGGAAAATTGGCAAATTGTATCGTGAAAATCCATAGAAATTTTTTTTCTTCCTTGTCAAAAATTTTAACTTTCGTAGATAAATTTTCCACGAGTTTTTAATCCTTAATGGAGAAATTCATTCACAGTTTTTGTTTCAACAAAAATATTTTCATTAAAGTTTTCAAACTTTATCTTTTTCACTTCGACAAACGACTCCGATGTTACGTACGAAACGAGTGGAATAATTTTTCCAGGTAAAATGAACAACTTCCACCTTATCACTCAAATATTCTTGTTTAACTGATCAGAAAAATGTTTTGGCAATTGTTTATAAGACAGACAAACTGTTAGTTGGAGAATTTGATGAGAAATTGGGGAAAATTGGAGGAGAAATGTGAAAATTTGAGAATTTATGGTGGTGAAATTGTAAAAAATGAGAAAATTTCTCCAGCAAACTCTCAAAAATTGCATGGGGAAGTCGTTGTGCGCAGATCCTTGAGTTAAATTTTTCCCCTACGTACTCGAGACTGTCAATCCATAACAGCAGTGCTCTCTCAACTCTCGGTCAATTCACACGTAAAATTTATCGCATCTCGCATAAAAAAAAAGTTTTTAATTCTAAAAGACTTTTACAAAGAGAAAATTATTAAGTTTAAACGACAATTTTCCCTCCTTCCTTTTCCCCCAATATACATACAAACATACAAACACATACTTTTTCTTTCAGTATAACACATAAATAATCAATTTTAAAAGTCATAAAATGCAATGTGATGAATTTAATGTTAAATTTTTGAAATGTTTTGAAAGTTTCAAATGTGTTCAACAAGCAAATATTTGGATACAATCTCTGAATTGAGATGAGAATACTGAAGGAATTTAAAATTTATAAAATCTTTAAGAAGAAAGAGCAAACAAACGATTTCTTCAATGAACTTTCTTCACAAATGAGTGAATCAAAAAAGTAAATAAAAAAAAATTTGTTATAAAAAAATGTGAAATTGAAAAAAAAGGCAAAGAAAAAACAAATTTTTATTGAGAGTAATAAATTAAGTCATATTAAAATGAATTATAAAGTATTAATAATTAATTATGAAAATTCGTACATTATAAAATCAGAATCAAGTTAATAAATCATATCAAATGAAAGGAGATAAAAATGAATTTATCTAAAAGGTGAAAAATAATTAGCATAAAAATGAATGAGTGTTAAAAAAAAGTTTTTTCGGCATTGTTGTTAGGATTAGGATAACAGATTTTTCATAAAGTTCTCGTCGGCTTTAACTCTGATAGCGCATTTATCAGAGAAATTCCTTCATAATCAAAAGCTATCAACATTCTTCATCTAATAAATGACATTTCATTTAGTCTCTAAATGACCAGGCATTTACTGGCCATTTGTGGACTCAATGTTGTTTTAGGATGTTAGATATATTGAATAGTTTTTGGAAATGTGGGATCTAGATCATTGTTGATTTTGGTCACTAATGGTCATTATTATCATAACTGACTAATTTCATCCCTACGGCATATTTCTTTTAGAATGTCAATTAACTGACTAAGTGATTTGTAAGCTATAGATATCATCTACTATTGAAAAAAATTGTATTTTTCCTCAATTTTATAGATTTTGGATCTAAATGTTAACTAATGAACATTTTAGAAATTACTAAATCTACTTAATGACTTCATTATCTTGAAAATTCAATTTCCAAGCTAGATTGTCAAAAGGCTATGAATTTTGTCGAGGAACTTTTGGCGGGAGAAATGATAAATTTCCCAACATCTATTTGGATCTTATTTTATGTCCTAAAATTACATCCAAAATCTTCCTGAAAATCTCACTCAGAATATAAATGAAGTTCAACGAAAAAAAAAAAAACACATCCTTAAGACTAGCTCCAAATTGACAGTAAAGCTTGCAGCTACTTAGCAGATCTCATGTGGCAAAAAATGACTGGAAGATATTTATGCCTTGTTAAACAATAAATAAATATTCATGTCAACTGGCCAATAATTCAGTAGCTGTCAGGCATGACAGATAAATCATATGACCAGACACTTGGTCATCACTAATGATGAAGCGCTTGACTTTTATGCCGTTATGAATTAACGTTCCTATTTATAAAAATTTGACAAGTTATGATCTGGTCATGCAAGTACAGTCATGTCAGGCTTTACTGATAATAGAGCATCTATAATTAAATTTATAAAAGAACCCATTCCAGCAGAATGACAATATTGAATTAAGTCCGAAATTGCTTAAATGCTTTCAATTTGATCACTTTTTAAAAAAACTCATAAATTCCATTATCCGATGCTAAAATATCAATTTAATATGAGCTGTATTTACAGTATCTGTCTTAACTTAATAAATCTTTTTTTATTGACCGAAAATTGCTGTCGAACGAGCACAAAAAAAAATATTTTGTGAAAAAATATCAAACAAATATCCTGTTTACGTAATTAATCTTCAATGATGAATGAAATTTATAAAAAAAAAGTTCACATCATCTTATTCCGCTCTAGTCATGATGGCTTCAATGTTAACAAAAACACTGAAACGATACCTTGAATCAATATCTATTAAATTTATTATTAATAGCATTCTAAAAGTTTAAACTTTTTGCTGAAGTAAGAATTTTTTTATGTTCTGTGCTGGTGAAACTGACCAAACCAATATGACGATTACTGTCCAAAAATTGTTCATCATATAGAAACTTTTCTCTTGTGAATGCTTTTATATGATTGATGGACTGAATTTTAGGATCTGAATATAGTTCCATATGTTTGCATGATTAGCTCCGACAATTCAATGAATTTCATTTGTGAAATTGTAGTTTTCAAAAAAAAAATAATATTTCATCAGGATGCATCAAAGCCAGACATAATAACGTAAAATTATGAGAAATAACTTTGTTCCTTTTGGGGATCAAATCTCATGACAGACGAACGGATTAAATGCGGATAATAGCACCTCCCTTTATGAGAAAATATGCTTAAAAATTGTTAAGTCTCTAATTTGAATTAGAAAAAAAGTTTTAAATTATTCTAGTGCAATAGGTGGATAGGAATGAGTTTCGAGTGCGAACGAAAAAAAACTCAAAAAGGAATACAGCATGAAAAAAAAAAATTCTAAAGCGTCTCGTTCTGTATATTAAATATAATTAAAGTGTTGAAAAGTTCCCTTAACCCTTATACCTTATTTTCATTCCTTTCGCTTCCTATATATTTTCATACACGTTCATTTTTTCCCCTTTATTTAAAAAAAAAAACTGAAAATTCACTTGCTTGCCTTGCTCTCTTGTAAAACATTGAAAAAAAAAAGAATTCATATGGATATTTCACGATACCAAAACCATAATAATTTCATATTAAAAAATCTTAATTACCTTATTTCTTTACTTCTTTTATTTTTAATTCAGTACTATAGTCTTCGTTTCATATCTTCAACAAAATTTCGTTGTTACATTATTGAGAAAATACAAGTTTCAAATTGCTAATTTTAAAAGCTATGGGGCTGCATCGAGCAGCAACAAATATCTACTTATTTATAACAGTGATTGCCCTTTTATGGATAGCTGAAACAATTAATGCGTCTCGTGAGTATAAAGAACCATTTTATATATATACATCCATACATACCATTTACTCGACATTGTTTATATTTGAGTTTAAAGAAAAAAAAGCACGACATAAAAGACAAACCCTCAAGTAAAAGAAAAATTTACAAGTTAAATCAATTTCCCATAGAATGACATTATTCTATTGGATGGAGTAAGTAAGGACTATGCTTTGTTTGTAGAAAGGAAAGACGATGAATAAGAAAAGGAAGAAAAATTATCAATTCGAGTCGTGAATGAGAAAGTTTTTATTATGACTCAATTCTTAAGAATATGGTTTACTGAAAAATATGTGACGAAATGTTATGTGAAAATTGATATTGTTTTTTATCGATCAGGCCCAGAAATTTGTCTTATGGTAATTTTCATTTAAGGGATATTTTCGTTCGGATGAAGGGAAAAAAAGAGAAAGGAAGAGAAAAATAAACGGAACCAACTATTCTGGAGTAACTTTTACAGTAATTAAATTTACTCGCTTGTCAGACTAAGTTACAAATAGTTTTAAAACAACCGAAAAGATTGAATTTAATTTGTTAAAGATTTTGCGCCAAAAGTTTTGTTTCTGAAAATTTCTTCAATTTTGATTTGAGAATGAATCACATTGAAGATTAAGAATTAATGATTGTGCATTGTAGAAATTTGACAAAATCAAGTCCATATAAATGCAATAAACATGAAACCTTTTGGGAAATTAGAAGATTAAACCATACAGAATCATTGATCAATTAAAGTAAAATTGTATTCGACTTCTCTTTCTGAATTGTGAACTCAGTAGGATTCAAGGACCGAATTCAACATTATTACATATAATTATATAAGAGAATCATTGTATTTATTTTAAAAAAACTTCCAATTCAATTTCTATCATACACCTACATCAATTATTTGTCTTTTAACAATTTGAAGAATGGCTTTTATTATGAAAGTCTGAAAACATAAAAGGCGTTGGATTTAGCTCCGGATAGAAATGCATCAATTTAATTTAATTTCCCCTATTACCAAACTTAAAATGACTCAATTTAAAAAAGAATAAACGAAAAATTTTATCCAGAAAATCTGTCGTAGAATATACAAAAAAAAAAGAATAAGAGTATTTAAAGTCAATGTGTGCATAAAAATAAGATTTCTCTTTCCTCTGGAAATTTAAAAAGTAAACTTACCCACATAAAGTGTATAGAAAAAGAATCTCCTTTCTTCTTTCCTTTATTTCATTAAGATATTAAAATGAATGCTCTTATACTCTATATACACTCATTTTGATGAAGCCGTCTGCAATTGCCTGAGATAAGGAAAATTAATTTTTTTTTCCTTCTAATTCAGCTTGGGAAAATTAAAGTAAACAAGTCGTGAGACGAAATGTTGAGACTTTTTAAGTCATCATAAACATTTTTTTAATTGCAATATTTCAAGATCCTTCAAACAACAAAAAAAAAAAATATAAAATAAAAAATGTGACGAGCGTATAAATTATCATTCATGCAAAAGAGACGAAGACCAAGTTGTAGACATGACAGATAAGGGTGACAATCGAGCTTTTTTTGTTTTTTCTTTCTTTCTTTGGATTAATACATCAAATGACAAGTGAGACGATGAATATGAAGAATTAAAAATTGAGATAGCAGAAGAATCTAGACAATATGGAGTCTAAATTGAAATATGTCAATCTGAGTTTAAAAGTTTTGGAACATGTGTCTATTATATTTTATGTTTTAAAAATATTACCCAGAAATTTATAAAGATAGTAGTCAAGGGTATGATATCATAATTCATATAAAAAAAAATCTCATGAAATTTGAATAGAGCTGACCTTCTTGGGCTGGGGTATCAGATTCTAAATCTGTCAACAACACTTTTTGAATTCTAAAATCGATAGAATTACTTTGACATTTATCAAACTGATAAATTTATGATAAGCTATTTATTTTGTACTTTACCAAAAAAAACGAGTGGGACAAAAGTAAATATTTTCATAAAAACAATTTCATTTCAATCAATAAAATTTTAGTTAAATTATTCATGAAGATAATATCAATAGAACTAGCTAATAAATATATTATAAATAATTCAACAGTCCAATAAATGCTGTCATTTGTTCTAAAAACGCAATCACGTAACAAAACATGATAAACCACTTCACTTGTTTGAATTGTTATGGTGATAATGAGCTAAAATCGACTTAATATTAAGAGTGCTTAATGCCATAAAGTGTGTAATCAATAGAAACATTCTTTGTGTCATCAGGACATTCTCGAAATTCAATAATAATTAATTCCATGACATTTTCGATACGAGAAAATCTCTTGTAAAGACAATGAAAATGTTAGAGGATGTTAATTAAAGAATATGAGAATTAATATGTTATTAGTGGTAATTACTTACCAAATTTATCCTTTTTGATAGGGCTTTCCTCAACATCCGTTCCATAGAAATAATACGACTGTTGGTAATTATAATTAGAGATATTAAATGGTTTCCTGACTGCATGGAAATTCGATAAAAATCTCAGACAAAATGCGAACAAAAGCACATTTTTTTATGTGCTCACAAAACGAACGATAGGAATGATACTCATAGAATTAATTTTCGCCCTCATGACAATACTACTTGAGATGCTTATGTATTTGCGTCAATAAACCAGAATAAGTTGATAATTTATTTCATTCTTCCTTTCTACATTTTTTATTTTCTCGCTTTAAAAAAAAGTTTAATAATAAAAAAATAAAAAAAAAAGTTGGACGATTATTTTCCTCTGAATGAGGAATTGCGAGCTGACAAAAATTCATTATCATGTTCTCTTTATTAAACATCCAAAAGAGATAATATAATGCTGACTAATGAGTCTCGCAAACAATCAAATCGTTATCAAAAATGATTTGTTGTTATTATTGTCGATGCTATGTAATTAAATAAATCATAAATTATTATTGTATTTGACCTCTCACTCCATAAACAACATCCATCCTTCCCCCTATTAAATCCATACCAAAACTATCCACTATAAAATTTAAATTATCCACAAATGAATAATAAAGTTTAAAAAAAATGTTTGAATCGGTTATTTGGATTATATAGATGGAAATTTCTCAGAATTTCCATATATACATTATCTAACACGTAAGTCATACACAGTCGTCGAAATGGCTGTGTCAATAAATTATATCGTCATTCATGTTTAACTTTTATATCCTTCATCAATTAATTGTCGATGTAAATCATTATACATTTAGATCCGCCTGAAATAATAAAGAAGCCAGTGAGTCAGGGAGTTAAAGTTGGGGGAGTGGCAACATTTTTCTGTTCAGCACGAGGGGATCCACAACCATCCATCAATTGGAGAAAAAACGGAAAGAAGGTTTCAAGTAAGTTGCGCAAATGGATATAAATTAGAGTGAAAAGTGCACTTAAAGTCTAATGGTCATTTTTTGTTGCTCTCTATCTCTCTCGGAAATATATTAACGTCATGGATTTACTAGAGATTTGCTTGTATCTTATATATATTTTTTTCCTACAAAAACTTGAAGTATTCAGTAATTTAATATTTGCTGGAAGAATTTCTTTAAAAGAACCTCTTATTCAGCTTCTTTTCATAACAACATTTTTTTAAGTAGAGAAATTTTTCCCGCGTCCCTTTAAATTGGTATTTTACATCTTGCATAAAATATTTAATATTCAGCATAATTTTAATACTCAATTATATTTCATCCTTAAAAAAGTTCCAGCGGCTTTCGAACATCCACAACAGAATTCGATTCGAAAAAAAGAACTTCAATTAACTAAAGGCCTATGAAAAAAAAATATTAAATTATTTGTGAAAAATTAAATTAAAGAAGATAAAGATTTTTTTTTCCTTTTCATAAAGCATTAATGACATTACGACTGATGCTTCCCCCTGCAAAAAATTTTTATTACGCAACTTCATTAATGTTAATTAACTTTTATATCAACTTAACAAATTTTCATGTATGATTTCCCTGATTCTTAATTACAATTTACATTTAATATTCAACAAAAATCAATGAATTGAAAAAGGGAATGTTTCTGGATAGGTTCTACCCTGATTATTTTTTTAAATAGACAGAAGTATTCTTTTAATATTATGAAAATGAAATGCGTGTGTGGTTTGTGGGCATCATTACATAGTAAAATCCCTATTAATACTGGACAAAAAAATAATAGCATTAAAATTAAGCACAGAGAAGAATATGCTTGTCCAAAAATATGCTTGGAAATTTTTTTTCCGATTTTTCATTAAAAAAATTCGAAAGAGAAAAATAAATAAAATAAAATTATTTATTTCTGTTTTGGCATGTTATGTAATAACTTTTCCGATACATAAATACATAGATTTTTTTGTTCTCCCATTCTTTTTCTTCCTCGATTTTATTTATGTTTTTTAATCAATATTAAAAAAACTTTCATAAAAATCTAGGCACCCAAAGTCGATATACAGTTCTGGAATCAAATGGAATATCCATATTACGTATTGAGCCTGTGAGAGCAGGAAGAGACGATGCTCCTTACGAATGTATCGCTGAAAATGGTGTGGGTGATGCTGTTAGTGCAGAAGCAACTTTAACTGTATATGAAGGTATGTAATAATTTTTAATAATATGGAATGAAAAAGTGAATGAAAAGTTATGGCATTGTAAACTTGTAAGACTGTGGCGCATTTTTCATTGAGTGTGACTTTTTTATCTCATAATTTATGACACACTTTCTTTGCTGAGAATATTAAAAATTCATGAAAAAGAAACAAGATTCAAGGTTAGATTGTTCAAGCTGCCAATAAAAAAAATCTATTTGCAGCCATTTGAGGGAAAATATTTTGTTAAATCGTATGAAAAATGGTCAGGTATAATCTGGAAATATGTCAAGTGGAATTTCTGTTTGACAGCCACATGAAACTGTCTTAATCGTAATCTCATAATACGCAAAGGAAAGACAGAGAGAAAAGTGGAAAGAGAAACCAAAAAAGCCATAGAATACATATTGACAGTCTATGAAGACAAAGCATTAGTATATCGGTGTGAGAATCAATGAAAAATGTTCCGAAAAAAAATACAAGAAAGAACTTTGAAAATTTAGCATTCTCAGTGGTATCGTTCATAATTTTCATTTTCAGTTGATAAAGCACCATCAGGATTTCCAACAATTGAGGTACGAGCATATATTATTCGAAATTTTTAATAGTTTCTGCATCTAGACATTTTATAATAAATTTTTAAAAATCCCCAACACAATTGCACTTTTCCCTCATTCATATGTGTTCCTTTTTTTCAATATTCAGACTGGAACGAACAGTCGAGTCATTGAAATCGGTCATACGGCTGTTCTACAATGCAAAGCACATGGAAATCCACCACCTAAAGTTTATTGGCTAAAGGACATGAAAAAAGTCGATATGTCATCACGTTACACCATTTTAGACGGTAAAAAAATCAAAAAGCTACCTTTCTCTTTGCCCTACCATTGTATAACAATTTTTTATATTTTTATTGTGTGGTTTTTCTACCCTTAAAGGTTCATTGCAAATATCACAAAGTGAAGAAGCTGATCAGGTACTTACAATTAAGAAGTTTATGCCTTTTTTTTATTGTACTTATATAATATACTTATCGTTAGGGAAAATATGAATGCGTAGCGGAAAATGCTGTCGGAACGGAGCATTCGAAAGTCATAAATCTATATGTGAAAATACGACGAGTTCCACCCCAGTTCTCGCGACCTCCAGACCCCATATCTGAGGTAATGCTTGGGGGCAGCTTGAATTTAACTTGCGTTGCTGTCGGATCTCCAATGCCATTTGTAAAATGGCGATTACAAGATGAGGATTTAACTCCCGAAAATGACTTACCTGTTGGAAAGAGCATTCTAGCATTGAATGACATTCGAACTAGTGCCAATTATACTTGTGTTGCATCATCAAGTTTAGGGGTGATTGAGGCAAATGCTGTTGTGAAAGTTCAATGTAAGTTTTTTGGCCTGAAAAATTTATATTATGAAAAAAATTTTTACTGTATAAAGCTATATGAAGTTCAGTCCATTCACTCATCCAAACAAAATGAACATCCATATATTATACCACAAAATTGCTTTCATCGTATTTATCATAATTTTTGGTTCGTTGCGTACCTATTATTTAGCATAACCATATTGTATTACATTACATATGTAGTCAAACGGATATTTTATGGATACAATTTTCTATAATTTTCTCATACAGCACTTCCTATTGCACCGACGGATTTAAGGATATCAGAAGTAACTGCAACAACAGTCAGATTGGAATGGAGTTATAAAGGAACAGAAGATTTGCAGTACTATGTACTTCAACATAAACCAAAGAATGCTAATCAAGTAAGTAAATATGAGAGCTTATTCATATAAAGCAAACGAATGTAGCTACTTACGAATACTTATAATGAATGGGTAAATTCTCAAATAAAAATAAATATATTTTCTTGCTTCCTCACCGAAAGGCTTATAGCGAAACTAGTGGCATAATAACAATGTTTTATGTTGTACGAGGTCTCAGTCCTTATACCGAATATGAGTTCCATGTTATCGGTGTGAATAATATTGGAAGGTAAATAAAAGTTAATTGAAATTGTGAAAAAATAAGAAAGAAAAAAAAAATAATTTGGAGTGGGATGGGATGGAAAAATGTTCACGTTATTATTTAATTTTTAAATTAAAAACAAATTTCAGGGGCCCACCATCAGCCGCTGTTTCAGCAACAACAGGCGAAACAGGTACGCAATAATTAATGTTTGAAATTGAGAAGAAAAATAACAAAATAAATTTTAATGTCTTTATGCCTTATTCTCTATCTATCTATCTATCAATCCATAATAATCATTATAATAAATATTGCAATCATTTTTCACAATGGATATTTAATAGGCTCTAGTAAGTAAACATGCTTGAAATTTCTGAAAATTAATTGCCCAATAAAATTAATTTAAAAATTGAAAGAAAATAAATATGGAAATTGAAACAATATTATATCGATTTATATTCTACATCTATTCATTACAGAAATGGAAAGTGCCCCCAGAAACATTGAAGTTAGACCATTAAGCTCATCAACAATGGTAAGGGATATAATTTCACAATTTACTTATTTACATTATTGCACAGTAAGATTATTGTGGATTTAATTTTATTTTATTGGTCACTTTTGTGGGATTCATCTTACTTAATAACTTCTTCTTTTATTTTATAGGTTATAACTTGGCAAAGTCCAGATCAACCTAATGGGTTAATCAACGTGAGTAACAACAACTTTAAAAAAGAAATAATTTAAAGATTCAAAACTGTTCTTAATGTTGACAAACTAAAACTTTATTTATATTCAAATGTTATCTGTAAGAAGCAGAAAATTAAAATTGATGTGTCAATATAAAGTTTTGTATCTTAAGATTATTTTGTTAATTAATGAAACTTCCTAATTGCTATTTTTATTTTGCATAATGTTTCTAATTCAATTAATTTTTTTCTTCCATTCCATCTCTATTTTGTTCCTACAATGTGCATTTAATAGGGATATAAAGTCTATTATACCACAAATCCTACTCAGCCTGAGGCATCATGGAACTCACAAATGGTCGATAATAGTGAATTAACAACTATTTCTGACTTAACGCCACTCGCTATTTATACAATAAGAGTACAAGCATTTACTTCTATGGGCGCAGGTCCCATGTCGAATCCTGTACAAGTTAAAACACAACAAGGTAGGAGGAGAATCAATTACTGCTCTTTATGAGTTTGAGTTTAGAGCTTTGAAAATTGAAATTAAATAAGAGAAATTGAGAAAATTTTAAGCTTTTCCGGTTGACTTATTCGAATTGATCAGATTATCAAATTAAACAAGGTTTTACTGGTTCCTAAATAGCATAGAATGTGAATAAAATATAATTAAATATTTGCACAATTTTCCAAAATCAAAAATGTGTACTCGATTTTTCAATTACACGTTTATCTCATTCACTTGTTTATTTATTTATCATGTATCCATCTATCCATGTATTCATCCTGTCATTTTTTGCCTCTTCCATATCCTTCTGGTTTACATTTAGGTGTGCCATCACAACCAAGCAATTTTCGTGCAATTGATATAGGAGAGACAGCAGTCACATTGCAATGGAATAGACCATCACATAGTGGTGACACAATTGTTCATTTTGAACTATACTATAATGATACATATGCAAATGAACAACATCATCAGTACGATAAAAAATATAATTTATAAATAATGGTTACAATTTGTACTAAAACAAAACAAAAAAACATTAAATTTTTCATTTACAGACGAATTCCAAATGTTGAAACTTATACATTAAGTGGATTGTATCCAGATACATTGTATTATATTTGGTTAGCTGCTAGATCACAACGTGGAGAAGGTGGGATAGTTTTACAGTCAATTAAAGTCAACAGAAAGTTTTATTATTATTTTTTTCTTCTTCTTTTCCTTCCTTTCTCTTCCTTTGTGCTCTATTTAGGTGCAACTACTCCTCCCATACCTGTTAGAACTAAACAATATGGTAAGATACAGTGTGTAAACATTTCCTTACATGTCTAATGACGACTTCAAATGGATTTATTTGAGCGAAAGATTATTTGAATTCGTCATTCAGATAGAGAAGCTTAAGGGAAGCAATGAGGTAAAAAATAAGCAAAGGAAAATCGACACAAAAGAACTTCGACTATGTGTTCATTTTATCATATAAAATGAATAAGATTAAGGCCAACAATATCAAATCAATATCTGATATGAAAAAAAGAGAGAGAATCTTGATTACATTTATGTGTAAATAGAGAAGTTTATATCATTTTCATTTCCTTTTTTTATTTAATAAGAAAGGATGAGATAATAATTTAAGTTTAAGTACGAAATACGAGAATGAGAAAGAGAGAAAAAGTCATCATCATTTTTATTTCTGTCTGTTTTTAAAGCAAGTTGTTTATTCAAATGATTTGAGGTTGTGTTTGTAAGAAATTGAAGCACGTCAATCACTCACATATATTTGACATTTTCACGCTAATGCCACCGAATTTTAAATCCTTAACAGAATACATTCATTCGTCTTGTTTCTCCTCTTGTTCGTAACTTGAGGGGTGAAAGAGAAAACCCGTAAAGCTAACATTTGTGGCTTTAAATGTTACAAATACATTCATATTTTATTCATTATTGTAAGTTATGACACAAATTGTAACCGATACTTCCATTATTTCATTTAATACAAAACAAACAGGAAACCTTCTTCTCCTTCGTAACAATGAGTTGTTCAATAATCTCCAACTAATGCTATGTTCCAACCGTCACTGTAACTGAGAATTAATTTTTTTTATCGGGAAACTTTCAACTTTATTCAATAAATTTAAAACCATTTCTCATTATCGTGGTAAAACATTCAACTCAGCACAAACTTAAAATAGCATGACTGATGGCATCAAGTCATCAACTTTCGTGCACCTGAGGCTATTAGCGTAGAAAAAACAGAATACGAATAAAAATTTATAAACCCATGGTTTAGTATTTCAGATAGGTAATTCTATGACCCATATAAAATGAGTCCAGATTCGTATGGCGATTAGATTTTTAGCATAGCTAAGGAGGAGAAGGCGCAAAAAACAAAATTGTTAGAAGCGAAAAAGCAATCTGAGACAAAAAAGCAGTAACGTAAATCAAACAATTTTTTTTGCTTATGGTAAATATTATTAATGCGAAAAAATTAAACAAGAAAAAAAGGGGGAAAAAGACTTTTTTTGGCCTACACAAATATGTTCTCGGAAAAAAACTGACCCTTAGTAATTGTGAATTTAAATGAATTTTTTTTTCTTCTCATGTGTATTTAAATCGCAGAGGTTTTTTTAAGCACTACAAAGTGAATAATTGACAGTGCTTTATACCAGAATGAACACGTCCTCATTTCAATTTCAATATTTGATTTTTATTTTTTATTTGAAGTTTGTGAACAAAAAAAAATATATCAAACATAAAAAATTAAATATTAATTTAATTTAATTGGATTTTGTAAGTTTTTCTGAACTTCTTCAGGAGTGTATTGATTGAATGAGTGTTTTTAATCAATTTTAAATCGACTTTTTGTCACATGGTTGAAATGCATGAAACTTTTTTGGAACTTTTTTTTCACAAAATATTGAATGTTTGCACTTATTTTCATATTTCTATTATAAAAAAAAACAGCATTGCACATTTTCGCACCAGAAAATATGTTTCACAATTGTTTATTCTTTTTTTTATCAAAAATTAATTTATGAGAAAAATTTTAGTGATCAAAATTTGTTTTTTTTTATTTCTGTTTTTTTATATTTCAATTTGAAAAAAAAAGATTTTAATTCTCTTTACTATTATTAGTGTATAATATTTTTAAAGTTAATGTCGTTGTCGTTGCATCCAGTAGTAAAGATGAATTGCATTTTAAGTAATCACTAAATGTATCATCACTGTAATATCTTTCTTCTTTTATACTTTCTTTTTCCAAGTAGAACTTTTTTTTGAAAGAGTTGCTCTAAAGTAAAAAAAAAAATGACGTATAATTTCATATATTATTGATTCTTTACTGCTGAATCAAAACAACTGACATTATGCTTATACATTATTTATTATATTCTTTTATGTTAGACTATATATTTTTTTTATTTTATGATATATTTATGTTCTTACTTTAAAGTTATGATAGGGTTCTTCCAGCGAAAAAATATTTTTCATTCTTTTCTTTTCCTTTCGACAGAACTTCAACTCTCATGAAAAATCGTTCCACGTGTCATTTATGGTTGAACATTTTGAGAAATATATGGATTTTCAAGATTTTTTTGTTTGAATTGAGATATATTCGTAAAACATCAACAGTTGGTTTATTCATGAGCTTCTGACTTGCTCTGCTTTTGAGGGAATTAGTGACTTCAGAATTTTAGTTTTTGAGAAATGAATTTTTAATGCTATTTTAGAGCTAAAAGACATTTTGATCGTTTGCATAATCAAACTTTTTGATTTACTTCCAGCAAGTCATGAGAGTTTAAAGTTTTGTTGGGAAAATGAAAATTACTCAGAATTAATTGAAAATTGTTGGTTCTTTTGCTACAGTTAATGACGGAGCACTTGTTCGCATTAATTTAAAGTTAATTGATGTTATTTAACTCTCAATCGATAAAAATTAATGAGTCTCTCCAGGAGTTGTGTATAAATGACGACCCCCCAAAAAAATCCAATGCAAATCTCAAAGAGTGTGAAAATATGAAAAATTCATCAACTTAATTTAAATTTGAAAATTTCCGTTAAATTATTCATGCATAAAATTGAAATTGAACTTTAAATAAAAGGATTTAATAGAAGATTTCCCAATAAATGTGACCACAATATCTTCTGCTTAATATTTTATGCATCCTCATGTGGGAGAATTTCCCAAACAATTTAGAAAATTGTTCTTATATTTTTAAAGGACATCCGTAAATATTTTCATATCGATTGTTTTTGTTCAAACATTTATATATTTAAACCTACAATGTTTAAAAAATATATATGATAATGTTGAAAAAAAAATACCAAAACATTTCCATGTAATTCTATTCTTTTATTTTTTTTTGGTAATATATTCAAAACTTAATTAGATTTCATTATTTTTATGCATGTACAATGGACTAACATAATAACCGAAAAATTTCTGGGATCAAAACTATTTTTTATGAAAATAATAAAAAAAGAACTTTAATGTTCATTATTATATCATAAACTCGATTATGAATACCAACAAGTAATCCTGCTAAAAAGTTTTTAAAAATATATAAATTTCAATTTGCGGAATTGATATTACCCCTTAAAACTTTATCAAGAGCCCTATTATATCTAACATATAGTTTATTTTTTTATTATGATTTAAGTATAATTTCATTTTCATTATCATTTTTCCTCATTTTGTGTTCTTTTTTCTTTTCAAAAAAAAAAAAATCTATCTATCGATTCTGATTTAATTGCAATAAAAATGTAATGAATTACACACACTAGTGCCAGGAGCGCCACCACAAAACATTACCGCAACTGCCACAAGCTCATCAAAGATCAAAGTATCATGGCAACCTCCGCCTCAAGATCGAGCTAATGGTCGTATAATGTATTACAAGTTATTTTTTGTCGAGGAAGGAAGATTAGACACTGACGCTGATTCTATAAAGTTATGGAACGTAACAGAATTTGAATTGGATGAAATGAAGAAATGGACAGAATATAAGATTTGGATATTAGCTGGCACTTCCGTTGGTGATGGACCACGATCGATACCGATTAAATGCAGAACTCACGAGGATGGTATGTATGATTTGATGAGATTTATTGAATATCCTAACAAAATATAAAAAAAAACAAAAAAAAAATTGAAAATCAAGAGAAATTCTCTTAACTAATAATTTTGCCTTAAATCTTATTCCCTTCTATTCCTCTAACAATCAATCAACAGGATTTTTTTGAAAGAAAAAAAAAACTTTTTCCCCTTTTTTTATAAACTTTTTACAAGAGCAACTTTTTTTACAATGTTTTTTACGGAAGACAATGGACTTTTTGATGTCTTCTAACATTTTTTTTTTTCTTTTTAAATCTTGACTTTTTTTTATTGCAGCAGGATGCATTCAAACTTGTTTTTGTTTTTGATAAAAAAAATTTTTTGAAGGTTTTTTTGAATTTTTTAACCAAAATTTTTCTTCATGTACTATTTTTTATATGGCAGCACTCGCATAGTTTCAATGTTGAAACCTATATATATATTTTTTGGAAAAATGCACACATTTTGTTTAGATTTTTTCGCACACCAAAAAAAAAATTAAGATGTGACAATTTTTTTGAAATTTGCTCCGAAATTTGTTGTTTGGCAATTTGTTTTTGAGCCATTTGTTTTAGATATTTTTTGATTACAAAAAAAGAACAAAAAATGCATGAATTTTTGATTTTTGAAAGCATTTTCTGAAGAAGAATTACCTTGTATATGCCTGTTCCTTCCTTTTATACCTTTTACACTGTTTAAATTCGTTATGCACACAAGTTTTTTTTTTTGTGTATCAATTTCGTTTACATCAGGAAATAAATCATTCAATGAGTTTTCATTTTGGGCTTCCAAAAAAAAGGACGATTCCTTTGAAGATTTTCCCTGTAATGACATAAAAGAAGTAAAAGCTGAGAGAAAGACAAATTCTTCGTAACTTAACTTAATAAGTTGAATTTATTGCAAGGAGGAAAACTCATTGAGTTATATCCATTTTTCTTTGAAAAAGTAATTTTCTTCTTTTTCACTCTATTGATGTTGCTAGCGAACGAAAAAAAAGGGATAACATAAAAAATTTGTGTGCATATTGAAAAGAAAACTTACTGCACATTTTCTTTAGTTCATTTCTTTCCTTTTATTTCACTTTTTTTCGTTATTTATTAGCAGGGTTGAAAAATTAAGTTTCCCGCAGCTGGAACTCGTTTAGATTTGTCAAATGATTTTCATTTGTGACTGACATAAGATTTATGTCGAAAGTTTGTAAAGCGATTAAAACCAGGATTGGAAAATGGTTATAAACTTCATCGTAAATTGTGAGCTCTCGTGCGATTTGAAATTGCATATGGAGCTCTTTTTTTATAATCCTCTTGCAATGTCAGCTCTTCTGACTGATAAAAAAGAAGCTGAATTTATTAATGACAGTCAATGTGGAGGATTTCTCATTGCAGGAAATGATTAAAAAGTTGAAGAAATTTACTTCAGAATTCTGGTTTTAGAAGAAACTAGTTTCTAGAATGCAGGATCAATAATTTAAATATTCCAACCCTGCTATTATTGAAATTAGTAAAATCTGAAATTTGCACAAAAATTTTTATTATTTCTTTATTTATATTATTCATATAAAAAGTTTGATTTACACCAAATGTCGCACATTCCACATGAAAAAAAAAAGAATAATATATATAAGCACTCTTATTAGATTAGTAACGATTATTGCACAAAAAAATTTATTTTCTATGATGTTTTAACACGCACAAACTCACAATGATTTATATTTATTATTATTTCTGTTTTATTTAGTGAAATGATGAACGAATGCAATGACATGTATTAAGAATTTTGTGTATTTGTGTCAATCATAATATTAAAAAAAGCTTTTTTAAAAAAAACATGTGAACGAAAAATCGAAATAATCCAAAAATTAATTTAAAACTTGTGATGGAAAATGTTGAATGAGGAAATTTTTTATGAATGACTGAGTTTGAATATGGATGAATGTGGATTAAAAATTTGAGAATGTTTTGTTATTAACACTTACACAGTCACTCTCTATATTAACACTATTTCTCAGTAACACGAACAGTATACATAATTTAATTTTAAAACCGAACAAAAGAAACAGGAAATTGGTTTTAGGAAGAATTAAGAAGAGTAAAAAAACATGAATAAATTTAAACTTGACAAATATGAAAATGCGATGGTGTAAACAATTCTAATTCAATTGCCAAATACTTATTTGCCTTATACAGAAAGAAGATAAAAAGTTGAGGAAAAATTAAACATTTGAATACCAAGAAATCGTAATCATTGAGAATTAAATGTTTGAAGCATTTGCGAGTGAAATTTGCCGTTTGTAATCTTAAAGCATCGTAAGTGGCGGTAAATTGAAAATTTTGAAACCTTTTAACATTCAAATTTTCAATTTTCTGCCTTAAATTGGTGAACAACCTCTTAGATAACAACAACTAGTGCTCTTTAATATTAAAGTCCCGAAAATAATTGATTGACCACTTTAACTTATCATTTTATGTTCCGAGTATGTTTTCTATAAATATTAAAAACTGTTATTCAACTCTTGAAGCACTTATCGGGCTTTATTTTATTTCAATTAAATAAATTTATAGTGCATTTTTGTAAAGCAATACATTTATTCATATTAATTTCATTTGACTGACTAACAAGGTATAGTTATTCAGTCATTCAGAGAATATGGGTCACACATAGAATTGCCTTTGATTTTTCCCTTTTTGCTCATAAATTAAATTTTAATTTCACATTTGTGTGGGTTTTTATGTTCCAAGAGAGAAACATTTATGAAATATTTAAAATTTATTATTTTTTATTCTCCAATATTTGATATCGGACATACAATATTTACAGATGCGATTCTCATTTCAATCACTATATTTTATTTGAAAATTTCACTCAAATTCATTAAAAAAATGTTTTGCACGAAATTGTGCACCGAAATGTTTTATTGTGGTTAAAGTTTGTATCTAGGATGACATCCTCTTACTCCTAAAGTGTTATTTTACATTTTTGATGCTGAATTTTGAGTGATTGTTGAGAATTCCTAGATTTTCTTGAAAATTGTTGAGTGAATTCCTTGCTCTTAATTACTTGTTTCCGAAGAATTTCAAGCTTGTGAAATAAATCGTGCTGTAAAGCTTTAATTTTTAAAGTAATAAAAAAAAACAGATATAAATTGATGTGCATCATTTAACCAAAGCTTTCATGCAATTTTATAATGAAAGACCCAAAAAATCCCAATTTATTCCCATGCATCAACTATGTTCATTTTTGGAGAGAGATTTTTTCAAAGAGATTTCTCAATAGAATCATTAGTCCAGACAAAAGTGGTTAAAATGCATTATGAGAATACCTCAAATAATCTATCTGTGTTCTCTCATTTATAAAAAATTTGAATTTGCTTGTTAACAAACATGTTGACCGACTTTTCTGCAAAAATGCACTAAAATTGTTTTTTGAAAAAGTTTTTTTTTATTTTTATTTTAAATTAAATTTTGAGTTGAATTATAATTTGAATTTTTTTTAAGAGATTGCAAGGAATGTTTCTGCTGCTGTTGTTAAAAATATTTGAATTTATGATTTAACAAGAACTGATACTTCTAAGAATGTCAATTACTAATTGTATGATTAATAATATTATAAAAATGTTAAAATTTATTTAAATCAATTTTTTAAAAACATTAATTACTTATTTAAATGTTTTTTGATATGATTCTAACAAGTGTATTTTTAACATTTTGTACTTTTTTGCACTTTCTTAATCTTTTTTGGATGCTTGAAAACAAATCTCGATTTTTCATCACTATATTTAACACACCTTTCTTGGGGAATGCGATAAAAAAATAAAAAAATATCTTGAATGCATATTTCGTTGTTGAAAATTCAATTATAATGTTGTGCAACGCTTTGTCTATCCCACGATCAAAACACTATAAAAAATATATTTGATTTCATTTGCTCCTCTTCAATGGATATTTTTTTCAAAATAAAAAAAATTAGTCAAGAGTGAGTACATAAAATGTTAGAAAGTTTTGTACATTTCATTTTTTACTGAAAGAAAATTTAATTTTGCGTGCATTTTCCCGAAGGATTTAGATGCTGTTGTTCGCATAATGTCTATCTGCTCTTTGCTTTTTTGTCCCTTTTGAATTTATTATGGAATTATACAGAGTTTTGAATGGTTTTGGATTTTATTGTCTTATTGACTTTTATTGTTTTATTGACACACAATCAAGGGAAACTTAATTTACTAGGTTTTACTCAAATTTCTATTAATTTTTAAAATTAAAGTCAACATTAAGGATATCAAACTTTTTTGAGCTGACTTTAAAACATTTTCAAAGAAACATTAAATTACACATAACTTAATTAAGTTGCCTACAATTGTAGAAGATTTTAATAAATTAAGATAAGGACATACCAAGGAAATTGGTGAGCCTAAATTGATTTCCTAAGAAAGACTGTCCGTGCGAGATCAAAGAAAGAAATCGAAGAAAATAAATTTTTACTATTGACACAGACGAAGACTTTCTGAGGAAATCCTTGGCTCAATCTTTAAGATGAAATTTAGAAATATTACGATGTATTTAGTGCTTTAATTAGCATTTTAATGGCATAATTATTTTAATACCATTAAGCAATTATAAGCACATACAGATTAACATGAGAAATTTGCAATTCAATCTTTTTGTCTGAATTCTTAAAATTTTGTTGAAAATTCTTAAGAGCTCTTTACTAAAATTCAAAACCAAGCTAGGAAAAAAAATAAGTCTTGAATCGGGAAAAAATGCGCCAAAGTCATCCAGAGAAAAGATGGAGACTTTCACATTATTTTTAATTTACATGAAAAAATATGAGAATAAATGGATAATTTTTTTGTACATATGCATATTTTTTTCCAAAAAGAATTTGACTATAATGGATAGATGCTCTTATTGTTTTATCTCTCATTCTTATGCTTACATCTATTCTATAAATGTATAAAATGATATAAATATAATAATATTTCACAATGAATATATTTCTCATGTTTTAATTTAATTTCACATATTTAAATTAATTATATTATAGACGTAAAAAGCATGATAAATTAATTTTTTTCTTGCATGATTAAGTAGAAATTATTTAATTATCATTTTTTAATTACATGTTTCATGAATAAGAGAGAGACACTTTAAAAAATCAATTGAATTTTATTACGATCAATGATTAATTAATTTATGGAAAATGAAAGAGAGAGAGAAAGAGAGAACGAGAGAAAATTCGAACTCAAAAAATAATGAATTATTTGGTATTCAAATGTCATCTCAGGACGAACTTCATAATACGTTTCAAATTTTTGCGAATTTAATAATATTGAGAGGGCTTTTTAAAAATATGATAATAAAAATAATTTCGAGGGTTTGATATTGATTCAATGGCTATTGAATATAATCAGCTATAATGTAAATCATCTTCATTAATTTTGTATATTTTTTATAAATTTTTTATGCTTTAATTAGCCATTTTTAAAAACTTATGAAGAAATGAAATCATTCTGTAATAAAATAAAAGGAATTTCATTACAAAATGGTTAACAATTCATCATTATTATACATAATTTTTCTTTTCATTATCATTTTTATTATTATTACAAACTACTACTATTATTTGGTTTTGAAATTGATTTATAACTACAATTACAGTGCCTGGTGAGCCGACTTCTGTGGTAGTAAGAGCTATCAATTCTACAACAATTCATGTTTCATGGAGACCTCCGGCAGAGAAGGATAGGTACATAACACGAATTCTTATTTATGTTTAAATGAGTTTAATTTACAATATAATATAACATCGTCATATATAAACTAAAATCATTTCTCTTTGCCCTTACTTCTTTCTTTTTGTGTCGCTCCTACCCTTTACATAGGAATGGTATCATTCGAGGTTATCATATACATGTACATGAAACGAAGGAAGAAGGCAAAAGCTATTTCAATGAACCGATGAAATTTGAAATTCTTGATGGTGTTATGGAATACAATATTACAAGCTTACAACCCGATACAAAATATTCTGTACAAGTTGCTGCTTTGACAAGAAAGGGTGATGGTGATAGAACGCAAGCTGTCATTGTCACGACACCCGGCGGAGTTCCAATTCGACCCGTTGTCAAATTAAAAGTCTTGGAGCGCGATCCAACAGTGTCAATTGAACTTGAATGGGATAGACCAGCACAAACTTATGGTGAATTGCGTGGTTTTCGCGTGCGGTGGGGTGTTAAAGATCATCATAAATTGCATGAAAGTATGTTAGGTCCTGATACACTTACAAAAAGCATTAAAGATTTAGAGCGTGGAATTGAATACGGTGAGTTTTTTATACTGTACAGTAAATTATATTTTTGACTCTCATAAATTTCTATTTTTATTATATTTCTTAACATAGAATTCCGAATTGCCGGAACAAATCATATTGGCATTGGTCAGGAAGCTGTAAAATATTATACAACACCTGAGGGGCTCCCAACAGGTACACCAACTAATATTACACATAGATTTCAAACGCCAGATGTACTCTGTATTTCTTGGGACCCACCGTTGAGAGAACATCGTAATGGTCAAATATTACGATACGACATCCAATTTCATAAGAAAATCGATCACGGTCTAGGTACGGAGAGAAATACAACAATACGTAAAGCTGTATTTGCAAATCTTGATGAAAGTGCAGAATATGTTGTGCGCATTAGAGCATACACAAAACAAGGTGCTGGTCCATTCAGTGAAAAGATAATTATTGAAACAGAACGTGATATGGGAAGAGCACCAATGATGGTGCAAGCAATAGCAACGTCAGAACAAACCGTTGAAGTTTGGTGGGAGCCTGTACCGTCGAGAGGAAAGTTAATAGGATATAAGATTTTTTATACTATGACAGCTGTTGAGGATTTAGATGAATGGCAAACAAAAACTGTTGGATTAACTGAATCAGCAGATTTAGTTAATTTAGAGAAATTTGCTCAGTATGCTATCGCAATAGCGGCACGTTTTAAAACTGGTCTTGGAAGGCTGAGTGAGAAAGTAACTGTTAAAATAAAGCCTGAAGATGTTCCACTTAATTTAAGAGCTCAAGATGTTAGTACACACTCGATGACACTCACATGGTCATCGCCCATTAGATTAAATCCAATTCATTATAAAATCAGTTTTGATGCAATAAAAGTTTTTGTCGATGCACAAGGCATTACACAGCAGCAAACGATTCCACGACGAGAAGTTCAAATACCACAACACAAAACGTCTCATACAATTAATGAACTGTCTCCATTTACCACATATTATGTGAATGTGTCTGCTGTCCCTGCAGATTATTCTTATCGACCGCCAACAAAAATTAGTGTGACGACACAAATGGCTGCACCGCAGCCCATGGTTAAGCCCGATTTTTATGGTGTTGTAAATCATGAGGAGATTCAAGTGATATTACCGCAGGCATCAGAAGAATATGGTCCCATTTCTCACTACTATCTAGTCGTAATACCTGAGGATAAATCAAATTTACATAAGCAGCCGGATCAATTTCTTACAGAAGAATTAAATCCTACGAGATCAAATAGACATGACATGTCAAATGCACCATATATTGCTGCAATGTTCTTGCAAAGAAATATACCGTATACATTTCATTTAGGCTCTGGTGATACATATCATAATTATACTAATAAAAAATTGGAGAGAGGAAAACGATATCGTATATTTGTAAGAGCAGTTGTGGATACGCCTCAAAAGCATTTATATACATCGAGTCCGTTTTCTGAATTTCTTGCACTCGATATGCGAGAAGCTCCGATGGGAGAACCACCACAAAGACCAGACCCAAATACACATGTACATGATTCAGATGTTCATGTTAATGTCAGTACAGCTGATCAAGGTCTCATATGGGTTATAGTTCCGATTATTGCGGCTTTTCTCCTCTGCTTCTTCCTGATTGTTGTATACATTGTAAAACGTCGCAATCAGCCGTGTAAAAATCCCGATACAGCTGTTACACGACCTCTGATGGCAGCAGATTTAGGTGGACCGGCTCCGACTGATCCTGTTGACATGCGTCGTTTAAATTTCCAGACACCAGGAATGATACATCATCCTCCCATTCCAATATCTGAACTTGCCAATCACATTGAAAGGTTAAAGACTAATGGAAATTTAAAATTTTCACAAGAGTACGAGTCGATAGAGCCAGGTCAACAATTTTCATGGGACAATTCAAACATGGAAATCAATAAGCCTAAAAATAGATATGCCAATGTTTGTGCATATGATCATAGTCGAGTTATACTTCAACAACTAGAAGGGCAGCCAGGAAGTGATTACATTAATGCTAATTATTGTGATGGATATCGGAAACATAATGCTTACATAGCTACTCAAGGGCCCTTACAAAATACTTGCGCTGATTTTTGGCGAATGATATGGTATTGTTATTTTTTATTACTCTTAATAATGTTATAATAATTGTGCTGTTTTCCTTCATTACCCCTCAAACAAAAAAAAATAATAATAATAAAAAAATAGGGAAGTTGAGTCATCAACCATTGTTATGATGACAAGATTAGAGGAGAGAATGAGGAAGAAATGCGACCAATATTGGCCAACGCGCGGAACAGAAACATATGGTTTAATGACAGTTACAATTACGGCAACGCAGGAATTAGCTACGTATAGTATTCGTACATTCCAACTGACGCGTGCTGGTTCTAATGAATCTAGAGAAATTAAACAAGTGCAATATACCTCTTGGCCAGATCATGGTGTAAGTGTCGCAAGTGTTTTTGACTCAGTATTTTAGAAAATAATACATAAATCAATTTACAGGTTCCTGACAATCCCGCTCCATTTTTACAATTTCTTCGACGCACAAAATCCCTCACTCCTAGTGAGGCAGGACCTATTGTTGTACATTGTTCTGCAGGTATATTAAACATTCATTAATAAATGTCATCATTTTTTAATAATCTATAAATTATTAACCCATGACTTTATACAGAACTCACTCAATTATTGAGAATATTTTTTTTTATTAATATTAAATTCAAATTTAAAAGGAAACTCGAGTAAATATTATTTTAATCATATTGAGGTAGAGTAAATAAGGAAATATTTACGAAATATGCAATAGTCGTGTTCCTTGAATTAATTCCCATTTTTTAAAATCATTTCAAATGATTTTATTTTCATTCTCAGAACTGTTTTTCATACAATTTCGTGACCACGAATCACGCAGGAGTAAGAAAAATATTTCAATTAAAATGTTTGAGAATAGTTTACTTTACCCATGCGTCTTTTGCAATCTTGTTATTTCGTGCGGTAGAAAATGTCGCTGCTTACAACTCAAATTCATTCTTGTAATGAGAGATGATTGAAGTATCTTGAAATGAGTGAACTCGTTGAAAGTTTGTAGTATGAGTTTAAAAACTTTTAATAAGAATTTTCCATGCTTCACAAAAAATTACGTCTAGCAATAAATCTCAATATTATTATTATTTTTTTTATATTCTCGTTTGAACGAACAGGTGTAGGACGCACAGGTTGTTATATTGTAATCGATTCGATGCTTGAGAGAATAGAGAAAGAGAAAATGGTTGATATTTATGGTCATGTTACATGCTTAAGAGCACAAAGAAACTATATGGTATGGATAGGACATTAAAATTTATGAAATATTAAAAAAAAAATTTAAAATTATGTTCTTATCTTCTCGGCATCCATCCAGGTTCAAACAGAGGAACAATATATTTTTATTCATGATGCATTGCTTGAAGCGGCGATTTGTGGCAATACTGAAGTTGCTGCAACTGAATTGCATACACACATACAAAAATTGATGCAAGTAGATCCATCTGAGAATATAACATGCATGGAGATGGAATTTAAAAAATTATCCAATATTAAAATTGATTCATCGAAATTTGTTACGGCAAATAATCCTGTCAACAAGGATAAGAATCGACTAGTCCATATATTGCCATTTGAATCGACGAGAGTATGTTTATCTGTCGATCGAGGAATTGAAGGCTCTGATTATATTAATGCAAGCTTTATCGATGGATATCGCTATAGAATGGCTTATATTGGTAAGCAAAGCAATTAATGCACTGGAATTTAAATGAAAAATATTTTACTTTTCTTTCCTTCTTTCTGTTTCTCCCCCATTATTATTTTTTTAATACATGCTATATAGCTACGCAAGCACCGCTTCCAAATACATCGGAAGATTTTTGGCGAATGCTTTGGGGTAATTATTCTTTTGTTAACAAAAAAACATTCTTTGTTTTAAAGTCAGCAAATATTTATAATAAAATATTTCATTTTTCTCTTTTAACTTTTTCATCACTCATTCTCAGAACACAATTCAACGATTATTGTTATGCTTACTAAACTTAAGGAGATGGGAAAGGAGAAGTGTACGCAATATTGGCCCGATACACGTTCCGTTCGTTATCAGTATTATGTAGTTGATCCTGTGGCTGAATATAATATGCCACAATATAAATTAAGAGAATTCAAAGTTACGGATGCCCGTGATGGCTCGAGTAGAACTGTTCGTCAATTTCAATTTTTGGATTGGCCTGAGCAAGGTGATTAATCGCTCTTCCTATCAAATCCTCTTAAACTAATTGAAAAATCATTGATTAATGGCATATCTTGTTTGTTTGTTCATTACAGGCGTACCAAAATCTGGAGAAGGCTTTATAGATTTTATAGGACAAGTACATAAGACAAAAGAACAATTTGGTCTTGAAAATTCACCAATTACAATTCATTGTTCAGCAGGTATGTTCAAAAAGCAGGAGTAAAGTCTATTGTTTTTGGCACTAATTGTTCTAATTAATGCAGGTGTTGGAAGAACCGGCGTATTTATAACATTAAGTATTGTTCTCGAACGAATGCAATATGAAGGAGTACTTGACGTCTTTCAAACTGTTCGAATTTTACGTTCTCAGCGAATTCATATGGTTCAAACAGAGGTAAATAGATATGCTTTTAAATTAACATCGATAGCATTTATCATGATTTATTCATTCATTTATTTCTCCATTTTAATTTTATATTTATCTTATCTTTTTTTTCCCTCTCTCTCTCTCTCTCTCGCCCACAAACCATCAACAGGATCAATATCAATTTTGTTATCGAGCTGCTCTGGAATACTTGGGTTCATTTGATCATTATACAAATTAAAGAGATGGAAAATAATACAATATTAAAAAGTAGAAAATGTGATTATAAGCATTTCATTTAGTAGGATAATTTTTCTTAATCAAAGTATTATGTAGCGTATATCTTCTTATTTTAAGGTACATCACTCTTTTAAGAACGATACAAAAGTTTTAAAGATGGTTTCATGTTAGCTCTATGATGATGATTTAATTATGGTTATTATCAGGATCAAACTATATTGAGGTCGTCTGATATAATTTTCCTTTTTACAACATTAAGTTCTTTTTTAACTTTCCTAGAAGATGCTACAATAATTAAATTAACGCAAACTCAGATGCTTTATGTGAATAGAAAGGGGTTGGGAATGGGGATGTCTAGAAGTAATAAATCGCACAAAGTAGTTCCTCCTGATGCCAAAATAACCTAGACCAAGGAACTATAGAGCTAACAAGATACCTCATTTTAAAATTCTGTATCACTCGGGTCTGCATTTTATATTTTAACAAAAAAAAAACTGGCTTCGTTTGTGATTTATGCTATACATA
The DNA here is from genome assembly GCA_917627325.4 of Chironomus riparius. Taxonomy (NCBI): domain Eukaryota; kingdom Metazoa; phylum Arthropoda; class Insecta; order Diptera; family Chironomidae; genus Chironomus; species Chironomus riparius. The sequence continues at coordinate 59,464,509 of OU895877.1, forward strand.
TACTTATTAAATTCCTCGTGTTTTTAGTCTGCAACAAAAAGGCATTTTTAATCGCGAATGATAAAGAAATTACTTACACACCACAATTAAAATAATTATAATAATGATGATAACGAATTTCATGAGTGAATGAATCAATTTTATTACGAGAAAAAAAAATATTAAAATTTTTATGATTTTTTGATGTCGGTAAATGATATGATATGAAAAAAATATTTTTCTGTGATTTCGTTCAATTAAAAAACCAAAAAAAAAGTGAAAAAAAAATATTTGGGAATTAAATCGATAAAAAAAAAATTTGGCACCGCATTTTTGTTTGGATTTTCTTTTTGTTCACTCATTAAATTCTAACTTAAATGGATATACATTTATTATACAAGGTTGTAATCAAGGTATTTGTATGTTTACATTTTTATACTATAAACTTTGTCTGGGAAATTCATTTTTTTTTTTGATGATATCCCCAACTCATTGTGTTAATCCGACCGAAAAATAAATTTGGGACTTTTGTCGTTTTTAGAAATGACAATAATTTCTGTTGGTTCAGAGTTTTTTATTATAAAAGTCATTGGTGTAAACACAAATAATTCCCATGGGCAGTGTTTTTAACAAGTACAACTTTTCTCACCTCAAAAGTTGGCTTTTCGGATGCTGTGATGAAATTTCAATTCTTTGCCAGATAGTTTGAATAGGAATCATAATTGCAATGGTACAAAAATTAAGAAGAATTATTATTGTGTGGGTTGTGGTAAAAGTTAACCATAATCGTTTGATATTTTACATGAAAAAGACTTTTAGAAGTATATAACTAGTGTAACATGTGTTGCTTGCCATTTTAGACATGTTGTTCGGATGAAAAACATAGAACAACTCTATAAATATATTCATATAATTCTCAATTCAACTCAGACGATTCCGAAAATGTGTTCCGAGGATCTCAAATATGCAACTTAAAGTTTGGTTTATTCAAGCTAAAGCAAAAAAGTATTTCTTGATAGATTTGGGTCATTAAAATGAATTTCCTTATCAGTATGAAATTGTAAACATAGACAGCTTGACCACATCTTGGCAACTTTACATTAATTATTATGTAAAAAAAATAAGAAGTAATTAAATAAGACTGAAATGTATCATCACGTATTTTTTAAAAATTCCTTCTTTTCAAGCTCTTCAGTTCAGTTCTTAAGTTTTAAAAAAAAAGTGGTAAATAATTTGATTTTATAAAAAATATTTTTTTAATACAGCCAGTAAACAAGTCATTGAAATTGGAAATTCTCATATCGAATTATCATATAAGGAATAGTCATGAAAGAAAAGATAAAAAAATTATTATATTATCTTCCATTACCAATATTAGACGAAGGAATTAGATTTTTTGGATATTATAAAAATTATCTCATGAATATTCAGGCTTAAACGCATAAAAGAATTGTAGTGTCTAAAAAAAAATATAAAAAATTGAAGTTGAAAAAAAAACTTTTACATTTCTAGCTATTTTTATTTTTATTCTATGTTGTTCTCATTAGTTTTATTGTGTGAGAAATGAAATTTAATTTCAATTAAAACAAAACATATAAACCAAGATCGAATTTCTTTAAAATTATTTTTATTTTTCATTTGTATATCGATTCTGTTCAATTTCCCAGAGATTAAAGCAGAGCGCATTTTAAAATAACATAGCAATATTATTTTATATGTTTTTCAAGACAAACTTAATAAATGACAAAAAAAAGTTTTTTATTGATTTTTTAAAAAAGATTTTTTTTATAAACAAAAAAAACATCAACTACTGTAAAAGTTACTGTAAAAATACCTATAGATAAATAAAAATTCTTACTATAATTATAATTATCTAAAAAATAAACAAAAATTGTTTTTCCTTCCGTTCATTCATGAGATGTTTATCTCTTCGATTTTCACAAATCTGCTATTTTTCAACATGTCTGTCAAAACAAAACACACACGACAATGAAAACATTTGATGTTCACTGGCGTTAATAGCCTCAAAATATTGGAGTAAAAAAAATTAAAATTGAATTTAACCAATCGTTTTCTTTTCAGTGGATAGAGGTTCACAAATATCGATGATATTGGATTTTTTTTTGTTTATTTGTTTTATATTTCAACGGTCGCATCTTTGTATTTACAGTTGCATCTTTAAACTCACCCTTAAGTCTTTAAACTCACCTATGCATCTTTAAATCCGTATTTGCATCTTTAAACACATCTTTGCATCTTTAAACTTACCTTTGCATCATTGAATTCGTCTTTGTATCTTTAAACTCGTCCTTTGCATCTTTAAACCCGTCTTTGCATCTTTAAACTCGACCTTTCCATCTTTGAACTCGTCTTTGCATCTTTAAACTAGTCTTTGCATCTTTAAACTAGTCTTTGCATCTTTAAACTAGTTTTTGCATCTTTAAACTAGTCTTTGCATCTTTAAACTCGTCCTTTGCATCTTTTAAACTCACCTTTACATCTTTGAATTAGTTTTTGCATCTTTAAAATCACCTATGCATCTTTAAATCCGTATTTGCATCTTTAAACCCATCTTTGCATCTTTAAACTTACCTTTGCATCTTTAAACTCGTCCTTTGCATCTTTGAACCTGTTTTTGCATCTTTAAACTAGTTTTTGCATCTTTAAACTAGTCTTTGCATCTTTAAATTTACTTTTGCATCTTTAAACTCACCTTTACATCTTTGAATTAGTTTTTGCATCTTTAAACTCACCTATGCATCTCTAAATCCGTATTTGCATCTTTAAACCCATCTTTGCATCTTTAAACTTACCTTTGCATCTTTGAACTCGTCCTTTGCATCTTTGAACCTGTCTTTGCATCTTTAAACTCGTCCTTTGCATCTTTAAACTCACCTTTACATCTTTGAATTAGTTTTTGCATCTTTAAAATCACCTATGCATCTTTAAATCCGTATTTGCATCTTTAAACCCATCTTTGCATCTTTAAACTTACCTTTGCATCTTTAAACTCGTCCTTTGCATCTTTGAACCTGTTTTTGCATCTTTACACTCACATTTGCGTCTTTTTATCCAACTTTCTTTATCACTATTTAACCTCTATCATCGCAGCTCATGAGATATGTATATCTACGCCAATGTCAGTCGACAAATAACAATAAAATGAATCAAGATAAATTAATGTCAGGAAAGATCAACTTAATATTTTCTTTTAATTCCCCGAAAAAGAAGAAAATGTATCAGTATATTCATCATTCCTAGCTAGCATCCAAATTACTAAGAAACTTTTCTAATTTCTATTTTAAAAAATTTATTTCAAAAATTAACGCATTTAAAATGTGAAAATTGTTCATGCAAAATTATCGGATAATTCAAAACAGAAGGTGATTCATTTTAATTAAATAGGCTGTAAACGATTGACTGACCTCCAAAATGGACTATAAATCATAAGAGATTGAAAGTACATTTCAGCAAATTTCAACTAACTGAAGATTTACGACAGCAAATGCAGAAAAAAATTGTATAATGCAAGATTTTATAAATTATGACTTGTGTCGTTCACATCTTCTTTAAGTAAGGCGGCAAGAGACAAGTAGCACTCGTGACAATCATCAAAACTTACGATGCACAACTCAAGTAACACAAAATAGAGAAATTTGCTGCTCATTTTGGAGAAAAAAAGAAGGCATCGGAAAATACAGCAAGATATCCCTAATTTCACACAGAGTTAATCTCCTTGACAATGATTGTTACTATATACAAGAAATAGAAAAAAGAAAAATCAATTACGATCATATTCTGATCATAGAAATAAAAGAAACAAAAAAAAAAGAAGAGAAAAAAGAAGGCGAACTAAGAAGAGAGATTGAATCGAATGACGTCAATGACATATACAGTGAAGCGAAGTAAAAGATTTTCATCTTTTTTATATTTTAAGTGGCGTACTTAAATCTCCTCAAGCCTTAACTCATGTGTAAATAAAGATAAATTGACTGCCACTGATCAGTTATTTTTTTTTTTTTTTGAATATTATTATTGATAGTAAGGAAAGATTGAACACATATAGCCATCATTACCACTACAACGAACAAAACATGGAAAATATGAAAGTATAAATTTTTTTCGCTTTTCTCGCATCGCATCCACTATAGACTTATTTTCACCGTTGAATAGTAAACAATATATACAATATTTTGCTTGATCGAAGGAACGGACGGGAAGATACGATACGAAAAAATATATTGAATTAGCTGTCAACTCAGATTTATTTGATTACAACGTTTAGCAGCAAAGAAAGAATTATTAATTATTATTAGATTTTATTATGATTGCTGATTGATATGACGTGCTAGTGAATATAGAGCAAGTGATATGTGAAAAAGTAAAAGTGATAAAATAGCTTACGCAAATTTTTTTTATGAAATGATTTATAGCGAAGTCAATAGTCGAAGTTAATATGTGAAAAATAAAAATAGTGAAATTTTCCACAATATAAAAGAGGATATTCATAGATTTATGAGTCTAAAAATAAAAGGAAAATAACTGATCTGTAGGTAATAATATGCAAAAAATTTGTACTAATTTATAATAACTATAATAGCAATATCGATATATTGCCAAAAATCATTTGTCTCTACATGTGCCATTATAAAATTATACAGTCAGTGAATAAATAAATATGAGTCTACGATTTCATCGATATTTTTATACGTCAGTGTAACAGTATCTGGTTCTTCTTTGTGGTTCAACATTGATGATTGAGCTTTACCACCTAGAGATATACAAGGCGCATTTCCATTGTTAAGATAAAGTCAAAATTCAATTTTTCAACATAAAAAATTAACGAGAATTTTAAATTCAAAATTTTACAAAAATTCAAATTTCTGAATAAAAAATTATTTAGTTGACGTCCGAAAATAACGGTAATATTTCAAAAACGAACAATGGATTTCCAGGAATTTTTATTGTTTTTTTCTGTCTGACCCCCCCCCTGGATTGTAACAAAATGTAACATGGGGGTGAGGGGGGTGTCAAGAAGTATGGAATGTTCTAATTTCACACCAAAAACATTTTTTTAAATTTTCCACCTTTTTATTGATTTATGAAAAATTATCAAAATAAAGTAAATTATGAACTTTCAGGGGGGGGGGGGTTGTGAATTTTAACATATTGTAACAAGGGGGGGAGGGGGTAAAAAAGTCGTTTTTCGGCGTAACGTAATAAGTGAACGGCCCCTAATGTGAATTTAATTTTTGAGCAGGACTGAGTATCATGAAAAAGTAATTTGTCTGCATCTGCAAATTGAAAAATAAAGTTGAAACTTTTTGTGACAGTTTCAAATGTTTCATTTCCAAGTAAATCCAATTTTAGCAATGCATTCAAATAAAGCTGCATTTATCTACAAAAACCAGGCTAAAACAGAGTTTTTCTTTAGGATTAAAGCTTGAAATATAAACATCAACGTGTATCACTTCATATATTTATTTACATTCACGTACATGAGAGTATAAACAAGTAATTAAAGTCTCCGCAGTGCGGATGCAAAGTACTCAAACGCACTTTTCAAGCTGAGTAAATTGCTCTAATTTTCTTCATCATCTTCAATCGAATAAATAGGAAAAGGATCTTTTAAATAAACAACCACTAAAAGTGGGCTATAAAATTTTGATGAGGAAATGAAATCAAAAAACCAACGGTAAATGAATTTATTACCAAATAAATTAAATGATTCCAAAAAATTCTAAGAGAGAAAATCTTGTTTTATTGCTTCTTGTCACTTAATACCCAAGAGATATAAATAAATAATAGAAACAATAAAAATACTGATTAATGAATGAATTCTGCGGTCGCGTGTCAGATTGGATAATTTTAGAATAATTTCGAGATTTAAATTAGGTTGAATTAAAAATAATTTGATGTCATTTGTTTACCTGCGAATTGATGATGTCAGGAAGTGGAAAGAAAATGTGATTTTCTTATCATGTGACAGTAATTCGGTGATTCTCATGTGGCTTATTAACATCTCCTACATATTCAATATCAGACAAACTTTAAAACTGACACAGATGTGATTTCTAAGATTATATTAGCACTTTATGCTTCAGAGATTAAGAAAGTTAGGAAATATGTGAACCGAAAATTCATTTTATTAAAAAACATGAAAGGAAATTCAGTCTGGTAATGTCAAATCTACAGTCTTAAATTTTGAATGAATTTCATCTCTTCCATTCAGCTTTTCTCATGCTGAAAATCACCTAAAGACATTTAAGACAGAATTGTCTGTTTTAAGCTATGACTCAGAACTTCAAGAGAATGTTTATATATTTTTTTTCAACAAAAGCAAGCATTAATGAAAGAATGCTTCAAGATATGGAATGAAATGCAATATTGCTTCAAGAATGCTTTAATATGTTTTTTTCTATGGAAATTTTGGTAAGATTTATTATAAAATATTTTTTGTAATACTTACAGCTAGTGCTTACCGCTACTTTCAATCTAGATGCAATCTTTTTTAAAAATTGTAAAGCTTACTTTGATCAAAATTTATTATTTTTCAAAAATTCAATTATTTTTCATGCAGAAATTTTGAATAGTTCATTATGAATGATACCCAAATAACCAAAATGTTCCATATAATCTTCCTTCGACGTCGATGGAAGATCAAATGTATCATTATTTATTATATGTAAAATGTTTGTTTTACAAATATGTCCTTTTGTTCTTTTTCGTAGTGTTAGTGTACTTTAATCAAGTACACACTAATACTTTTACAACAATTTACACAAATAAAAGAAAAATACAAAAGAACACGTGGAATTTAGCACGTGTTTTTATCCAAAAAAAATTAATCCATTTGTAATCATTTGATGTATTACATTGATGTCTTATTGCATTGTACATTTATCTTTCAATTTCATAGGACATCATCTTCCGATGGATAATACATAGATATTACATATGTATCATCCATAGAAGATTATCATGGAATACATTGATCTACCTTTTGGTTACTTGGGTAGCAGTAAACATTTAAATGATTTTTTTAAGCACAACAGCAACCCTCTTGGATGTTCTTTAAAAACGAATTTTTCTACCAAATTTTCCACTGAGTCTATTCCCCTCATAACAACATTTAATGGGTTTTTAGCTTCGTAAATTTTCATCTTCATACAATATGTTCCCTTGTTTTTGTAGCTTACTTATTATTGGGGTTACAGCAACACTCATAAATATTCTTACATAGAAGAATATCAAAACAATACATTATGAATAAATTGACCAGCTGTAGCCAAATCCAGTCAATTTGTCACAATGTCTCTCTATTTTTTTGCGTCTTAAACAAACAAAACAATCATTTTTCGTATATATTCAATTTATGATGAGGACCATTTTTATAAATCAGCTTGAACATCTCGTTTAAAGGATGATGAACCATCAAAAAAAAAAAAATGAAATTTTCATAGTCCATTTAGTGTCATATCTTCCCTTGATTTAAACTTTATTAAGCCTAATAAATAATAACTCGATTGCTATTTTCATTATGAGTCACATTCAAAAATTTTACTAATAATTTGCAAGTCACGAGAAAGAAAACAATTCAAGGACGTTTCATCATATATGTCTGCAGCTATAGCTTTGAAGAAACAAAAAAAGAAAAGAATCAAAAAGAAAAACTTTTATGAAAACTAATAAAATCAATAGATGACAAAGAGCGAATATCGTTAATAGCCCAGAAACGTTTCAAATCAACTAATTGAAATATTTGCTCGTTCCTTTATTGAGGCTGCGTTTTTTTGAGCTTCATTAAATTGACGATTTGTAATATTTTATTAAAATTAATGTCGGTTAACTGAATATTTGTTTAAGAACGCAAATTGATATTTTATAGCTTCATATACACAGTGTTATAGAATGTTTTGAACTGACTGTAATATAAAACATACTGTTTTTACAGCAAATAATGTTCTCCCCTTCTGTTTATTGATACCAAAATAGTTTTACTCTACCAGAGTTGGTTTCAACGATAATTTACTGTAATTACTTACTAGCTGTGCTGAGTCGCTCATTGATTCATTGATTTGAATAGTTTTGCACTTTGAAACCTTAAATAACAATGCTGTGATTGAGAAAAATCAGACTCAGAATCATTAGTCTTGAAAATTCAACAAAAATTGGCGCTAGAACTATTTTGAAAGGCGACAATAAAAACTATCATAATTGAAATATTATAAATACAACAGTAAGTGACTCTGCATAGCTTGTACCTCTAGATTCCACAGTTCTCCATTCAATTACAACTCTGGTCTTACCTCAATATTTCATGAAAATTATTGCAAAAATCAATCAGACGGGAAAATTGAAAAAGCAAAGGACAATGGCATTGCCGAAAATGCAGTAAAATTTTTGATTGAAAATAAGTTTTACTAGCAAGAATAAAGAACTTCCATTAAAATAATGACCGAAAATGTTTTTAGGGGCCGTTCACTTATTACGTTCGCATTTTAGGAGGGAGGGGGAGTTGAAAAATTGTAACAAAATGTAACATAGGGGGGGGGGGGGTGTCAAGAAGTATGTAACGTTCTAACTGTCGTCTGTCTTTTAAAAAAAAAGTTCACGAAAAAAATTTGTTTACAAATTCACACCAAAAACATTTTTTTAAATTTTTCACCTTTTTAATGAAAATTTAAATGTTCTTAATAACTCCCTATAAAAAATTATCAAAATAAAATAAATTTTGAACGTTCGGGGGGGGGGGGGGGGGGTTGTGAGTTGTAACATATTGCGACAAAGGGAGGAGGGGGGTCGTTTTATGCGTAACGTAATAAGTGAATAGCCCCTTATAGCATTTGAAGTTTGCAAGAACACCTGATTGAAAAATCCCAGATATTATTGTACATTGTCAGAGCTATTATAAATTTCCGGTTTAAAAATATTCATTTATTTTTATTAAATTATAAGATCAACAAAGCATCGTGAGAGTTGTGGAAATTTATGGATGAGTTTTAGGAAAGAATTTTATATTCTTAGGAATTAAGAATATTTATGGCTGCATTTAAGGAGTAAATAAATCTTTAAGAAACCCAAGCACATTGACTGAAGCTTGATGAAAATTCCTTAACAATGTTGATTGACCTTCCAAAATGAGCAAAGGTTGTGTATGCAAAAGTTTCCCAATATATCTAGTTCTAGCATCAAAAGATGCATGATAAAATAATAATTTACAGAACATATCTTGTTATCTTGAGTTACTGCATCAGAACTTGAACTTTACCCATGACTTGTTATTTCAAAAATACAAATATATCTCCCATAATTGGAGTCAAAAGTACAAGACTGCCAGTCACTCTATCATCCTTCTTCCTCGAAATTTTCTCTCCTTATTTCGTTCTTTTAATTTTCTTGATTGATATGTACAATAACATTTGACATTTTACCATCATTTCAATGAACTTTACATCCTTTTTTTCTAAGAGCCCTGTCAGCAAAATATCCGTTTGAAAAGAGCATCTTGATTAAATATGAACAGCATAACGAAAATGAATTTCTTGTTTCCATGATACCAATCTTGTTATATATCTATGAAACCCAAATTCTATAGAACCACCTGTAGGAAAGTAAAATATGAAAATTCTAAAAGATGAAATGCTTGAATGCAATACTTATGAATGAAATATGTGTGAATACAAAGATATTAAGCATGCGGTGCGAAGTTGAATTTGAATGGAAAATTCTTTTCGTTTCGCTACTTTTTGTTTCATACAATATAATTTAAAGCTTCTGTCACACACTCGATGAAATGGAATGATTATTTAAGTTTTTTATGACATTCAGGGCAAGAAAGTTAAATGGAAGTGATAATGTGGAATTAATTGAAATTTTATTTCTTTTTTGCGGATTATTCTAGTGAATGTGAAGAAGGAATTGAAACTTGGATGGGGGATTTGACACAGTTGATTACTATTGAGCGGTTAAGCTAGCTTTTAATATTTAAATTATGATATGATGATATTCGCTTTTGACTGTAAAACCAGACATGTCTAGTATTCTGAATCTGCAACCAGATATTGTCAGGAAGATTCCAAAAGGTCTTTCGAATGCCTTTGTTCAAAAATTCAAATAAAATTTATGTTTTCTGAGATTTTCAGTCTTAAACAGAACTTAGTTCCAACTGTCAAAAATGGCAGAAATATTCAATATTACCAACGGAAGTAAGTTCCAAAACTTTATAAAACACGTATAAAAATGAATTGTACTTCATCACTTATCTCAATCATCATAAAACCCGCAAATACAACACAACAATTTCATGTTTCCAGAAGCTCAATAATCCTTTGATGATCTCTTAACACGATACTAAAATATTCGAAATTACATCAATAATCGTTTAAAAGCGACAAGTGATAAAATGTTCCAAATTCATATACCAAACATAATCATAATAATATTAATGAGTAATATTCTCTACAGCTGCTACGAATTAGTCTGCCACAGAGTAAAAAATTACAAGTCAATTAATTCATTTTTTTTTGTGTGCTGTGCTCATAAAAAACTTTCCTTTTTCACGACTCTATACTCGAAAATATTTTAATTTAAATGAAATTCAATTTCTTCGAGATCATTTGCAAAAAAATCTACAACAAACCACAAAAAAAAACTATTTGAACTAATTGAAATCATTTTCATTTATAAGTGGCAAATAAAGAGAGAAAGAAGGAAAATTGAAAATTTTACAATCATAAAAAGCAGCAAAACACATATTTTGCACTTAAAGAAAGTCGTCACGTTGTGAGACAAATTGAAATGCATGAGCACAATATGTGTACATATATACATTTTGCTCTTTGGGAAAAAAGAAGCAGCAAGTCAGATATAAAATAAATATATATGAATATGAATATAGAAAATGTTTATATTTATTCCTACGCATTGTGAGTGTATAAAAGTATATTAAGCTATATTTAGTGAGCATCTCTTAAATTTTCTTCTCAAAATAGAATATATATCCTATATTTAGGTTGACTTTGCTACTCGCATATGTAGATTTTATTGACTACAAAGTGCTACACTGATAATATAGCGGCACACATAAATTCTGGTTCCACATCATCTCCTCCCCGTATCAGTCGTCCACAATAACGACGAAAAATTAAATTGGAAAGCACTTCAAACCAATCAATATGTCCTTGAATGTACCCGTAGTGATGAGCCGTGTATATGAAAGAAATACGACCTGTATCGCTTTCAATCAATTATCAATCTATGAAATACTGTGAATTAGAAAGGTTCATTTAAGCGTATACACACTCAATTTGTCATCATCATGACTCTTGAAGTGGCTTTTCATTGTTACATTAAATTTTCCTTTCAACTTTTGTGAGCTCTTTTTTTTAAAATAAAAAAAATAACAAATGAAGGAAGCTGCTTGTCGAAAAATTACAGCTAATTGAGATTTTTTACCCAATAAATTTGTAGAAAAATGGTTAATGAAGAAAGTTGTTTATGGAATGAGTTGAAAAGGCTGGAAAAAGAATTTGTTTTTACGAGAGTATATAAATAAATCATTTTAAGCATTGTTTGCTCTATTAGAGAGAAACTTTTTTTGAGATAAGTGCTTCAGAAACTTCATTTTGAAGAATAATTCATCAATTTTTTAAGAGGAAATATTTCAGCGTTTTAAAAAGGTTTAGTTTGTATATAATTCATGAATCATGAGGAAAAATAAATTCATAGAAGCACAATTTTCAACACATTTCCAAAACATTTTAAGTACAGTGGGGAAAAAAATCGATACTGTGACCATAACACAGACTGTGAAAACATCTATGAGATGAGAGGCAAATTTTCAATTTGAACATAGAATCCGCAACATTTAAAAAAAGTGTTATTAATACAATAAATCAGTGAAAATACAAGAAAAATCAGAAACATTTTGTGGATGTCCGTTGAAATTAATAAACGCATAAATTAAGAAAGTCAACTTTGTCTCATGAGATTCTTTTATCGAGACGCAATTTTCCTCGCTTTTTTATTGCTTTTTTCGAAATCAGCACAAACGATTTAACCTGAAAGGTTCCGTACCTAAATATTTATTTTAATCAAATGATCTTATCATGCATAGAGTTTTATGGATACACACTTTTGATATTCCCGCTGCGATCTTTAAGTAGCCTGTGGCTATTTATTTATATAATTGATTTTTTTTTCGTCTGTAACTGCCTTTAAGTATGAATGAAAATTGTACTCTTCTGTTGATAACACTTCATTTTTAAAGGTAATTTGTTTTAATAGATTCACTGGAAATTTGTGCTGTAAGGCTGATGAAACATCCGGCATTGTAAAACAAATCAATAAATGCTAATTGAATCAATTGCTTAGGTCAGTTTTAGACATGAGAATTGGCACAGATTCTTCAAAATTAAAAGAATTCTAGGTCATTGACTAAACATCGAGTTTAAATCTCAAAAATTGTGCGCAATTCAATATGCATCCATTTCGTTATCGTTAATGTTCAAGCGTGGTTGCTTTTACGTAATTTGATCATTAACTCATAATTTGTATTCATTAAATTTCTTCTAGTTCCTCCTTGAAATTTACCAAAATGTTTATATTTCTCAAATTCATTGTTTTCACTTGCTAAAATAAGACTTTTGACTTTGAAAAGATCCTGGAATTTTTATTGAGCATTTAAAATTGTTAAAATAAATAAAATTGGCTCTGCAGCTGTAATTAAGGCATCTTCTTCGGTCTGTGATCGATAATAAATAAAATTAATTGATATTTTTTCAGCGAAATTTCATTTTAAACAGGGTGTGAAGCTTGTCATATTTTTAAGGCAGTGCTAAGCTAGTCTACCAAATTGCTACTTGATCTATTTTCAGACAAACTTCCGAAATTTTCCAAAATGTTGCAAAGTCGTGAAAAAGAATAAAGGAAAGAAACATTTTCGCACAATTAAGTGAAAACGACCGCAAAAAAGCAATATTAATTCGTAGACTTATCGACGAATAAAGTATAAATTATAGCACATGTTCGGTTTTTTGGAAAATGCTCAAAAAAGATATCACACAAAAATGAGTCAGTATTTATTTGACGATTAAGATCTTCTTTTTTCCTCTTTATTTTTAAAGCGTAGAATATTGGAGAGCTTAAAGCAATCTTGTTCGAATGCTCGTTCGGTAAACGTTGCTTCTTAAAAATTAATTGTGAACCTTAAAAGTGAGCAATTTATAGTGTGCGATTAGGATGATGTTCTCGAATAATATTTTAAAGTTTCAATTTATGGACAAGGTTATTTTTAATTCTACAAAATAATTAATTATTAGAAAAACATTTACAGACTTTAATTGATTTTAATTCGCAATTAATTAATAGTTATTTTTTTTGTTTCGTGCAGATGTATATCGTGCATAACTTACAAATGTGTTGATTTTTTCATGACTTATCATAAATAAACTCTCTCGCTGGCATGGAATTAAGGAGGCAGTTTTGTTTTTCAAAATTTATGAAAAGTCTCTTAAACTGTGCCTTACTCTATGAAAAATGGAAAAAGAAACTCTTTTCAATATGGAAATTAATCTTATTTTAAATTCGACTCTTCTTGACTCATCATAACTGTCTTCCTTGATTAATTTAAAGTCATTAAGAAACATTTATTATCGTAATAAGTTATCGTGTTGTTCTCATTTGTGCTGTGTTATATAATTAATATTACTTGTTTTATTTTTGCACATTTTCCCTTGGGTTGTCTGCTATTTTTCTTGCTTAGACTGTCTGTACTCATAATTTTCTCTTAGATCTTTTTATAATGTCGCGAAAAAAAAGTTGATTTTTTTCATTTTGGACATTTTAAATTTAGAATTGGATATTAAGTAAGTGGAAAATCACTTTGCAGCTCTAAATTATTAATTTACATAAAATATATCAATAAAATCTGATGAAGATCAAACAACAAAGTTTAAAGTCATGCTGAATAAATTGAAGCATTGAAGAAAGTTTCTCATTCTCAAGGAGCATCAGCATTCATCTTTGTTGTTCTCAAGGTTTTTCGCACAATTTCAAGGATTAAAATTTTACTAAGAAGATTATAAAATATTTCAATTGATGCTGAAACCTAAGTTTATAGCTTCTTGCTGCAAATTATTGAAAACAATAAACTAAGAAGAATCAAAGCGTGAGAAAACTTTGATAAGAGAAAATGGGAAATTAATTATTAAAATTATATTGATGAAAGATTCATGCTTGCAAGAGTTTTTTCTTGTAGATTATAGCAGCAAAGTGCAATTTCATACTTGATGGAATAAATGCTATTGACTTTTATTGTTTTAAGAGTAAACCATGAGAACTGTTCACTTATTAAGGAACAATTGTATGAAAAAAATTATTGAAAGTTTTAATTGTAAATTTTTGATTTTTGATATTTGGAGGATTTCGTCTCCATTATCCGACTTGTGCTACTCAGAATGGTTCATTAAATAACGACATCCATGCAATCATAATAAAATGAGTTCCATCTCAGACTTTAATCTAGTTTCAAACCGTCCACAACTTCAACCAGACGTGATTATATCTAAAAATCCATAAAAAATCTTCTTCAAACGATTGGAAAATCTTACTGGCACCTCTATTATTTTAAAAATAAGATCAATAAAATGTTCACGGTGTGTAAAATTAGCAACAAAAGGCCGCCCACAGAATCAAAAAATGAACATTGCATATTAAACATTTGAGGTGCTGAATGATTTCTTAATGGATCAAAAACTCATCAAATCACGGGATAGAAGCTGTTGTTTTTTAAAATTTCAACTGCAAAACTTAAAGTAATCGATTCCATATGTCATTACCTTTACATTTTTGTACATAGGAAGTTTACCTATATAAAATTTCTGCGAATAAACCTCTGCTTAATGGAAGGAAGTAATAACATATTTAGCTTTTCCGATTTTATTGTTACTATACAGAGAAAATTCAAGCGGAAAATCGAGGAAATCGTTCAAATTGTTTCAAATGATTGTTTTTATTGCTTAGCAAATTATCACTCAATAATGAGATTTCACACTTATATCCGAATCCAATTATTTACTTTAGATCGCAAACATTTATGATCAGTCAATTCAATTCAATTCACGTGAAATGTTTGTGGAAATTTTATTTTTTATAAAAGCTTATCACTAAGAGGGAAATGCGCCAAATAATATAAATCTTTATGACTTTTGAATACATTTTACGATCATTTTTATTTATATGCCTTAATCAATGTTTTTTCCTTGAAAACTTTTTCTCTGTCTCATTGCAGATAAAAGAAGAAAAGCTACGCTATTATACGAAAGGAGAAATGATAAAAATATCAGAATCAAAATCTGACACATCAATAATCAGTCATTTATATAGGACAATAACAAAAAACCGTAGGCGATTATCTACAAGTGGCAATGTTTTACATAGGTGAATAAAAAAATAGAATTTATATTCTTTATATCTATCTACATTCATGTACTATGTCAAGCAGAAGGTCTCCTCTTTCTTTTCACAAATCAGACATTTGGGGGAAGACAACAAAGAATGAAATAAAGAAGAGTATTTATGTGTACATTACCATAGTATCCGTCCAGTGAGTGCCAACGGATATTGACTTATGGGAAAAGGAAGAAGATTGTTGTTTAATAAGGAAGAGGCATTAAATATCTGTGGGAGCTAAGGGAAATTTTGATGAATTTTTAATGAATTAAAGTTGAAGAGGAAGTAGAATTTTTCGGGACTATGGAAGGGGTAAAGGATTGTAAGATATTTGATTAAACAAAGTAAAATACAGGATTTTATTGTTGCTAAAGATTCTCAATTCAAATTTCATATTTCCAAAAATCAGTTAAATTTTTAAAATTTCAAATATCCATACCGTTGCCCTACTGTCTGAACATCAATGCTATTTAGTGCGCAAATGAAGATTATATTTCAGAATCTTATATATAAAACAGCAAAAAAAAATATAAGCCATACTGAATGAAAAATATTTTTAGGATACCCACAGAATATGAACTTCAATTCATGAACTTCTCTGATGAATATGATATTGAAAAGACTGTTGCTGAAGGACATTTTGCTAAAATTTTTCTCACAAAGCACAAAATTACACAAACAAATGTTATCTTAAAGGCACTTCACAAAGAGCTTACAAGTATAAAGGAATTTATCAAAGAATTTCATTACAATTATCAGCTTAGTCATCATCCTTGTATACTAAGCTGCTATCAGGTAAAGCTTTACTTATCCTATTACCATAAAGTATCAATCTGTGTATTTGTTTATTTTGTTGGAATCACTTGAAAAAGTTTCAATTTTCTAAGAGGGGGGGAACTACTTGATGGGCAAAAATTTTAATGAATAATTAAACATTTTTGCTAGCGCTCATATCAAAAATTAGAACATTTTCAAATTTTATTCCCCATCAAGTAGTATCCCCCCTGAATTTCCCACAATTAAGACTAATAAAAAATCAATTTTCCCCAGGTTAAGTTTCAAACAAATGACTATTACGTATTTGCGATGGAATATGCACCATATGGCGATCTCAGTCATCATGTGGGTGCAAGTGGAATTCCTGAATCTTGCTGTAAAAAGATTGCTGATCAATTAAGTTCTGCTTTAGGATTCATGCATCAAAAATCACTCGTTCATCGAGATTTGAAATTAGAAAATATTTTAATTTTTGCACTTGATTTCTCACGAATAAAGTTATGTGATTTTGGCGGAACGACACGAGAGGGGCTCTTAGTTTATCGTAATAATAATACATGGGTAGGTATCATGCAAACATAAAATGTTTTTTTACATCTCTATATTATGTTATGTTCGTTATATACATATACACACCCTATTAGATATCATTCCTTCCACCTGAAGTCTTGGAAGTTGTTCGTAACGAGCGATATGCTGTTCGTAGTACAAGTGATACATGGCAATTTGGTAAGACTATAAAAATCCTCTTCGATTCGCCCTATAAAATGTCTATTAAATTTATCATCAATTTTTATTAGGAATTTTACTTTATATTTGTCTAACTGGAAGCTCACCATGGAAGGAAGCAAATTGGGTATCAGATAGTAAATATTGTGCATTTATGAAGTATCAGGTAATTGTTATTCACGTTTAATGCTATCCATAACTTTTGCTTATCCACTCTATGTACCACAATATTTGTAGAAAAGAGAGACGACGAAAATCCCCGAGAATTTCAAGAAATTTACGCCAAGACTTTTAAGAGCTTTTAGACGATTCTTCGACCATAACGAGGAGGACAGAGCTAAAGCTTCAGATATTACGAAATATTTGAAAGATAAATGGCTGAATACAAAAGTGTCTACGCTTTCAACTGGCAGTCTTCATCATTCATCATCATTTCGTGTATCGCATGCGAATTCAGATCAAGATTCTATAAAGTACATTAATCATAAGGACGCAAAACACACAAATGACGAGAAGGCTAGAATCAAAAGGCTGATGAGTACATTTGGAATTCATCAGGATAAGCATCCGATAACAGATCAGACAACAATTGCTGAAATACGAGTGACTCAGTGGCTAAATGACAACGAGAGGAACTTTAGACAATATGATGCCTTAGAAGAAGACTTAGACCTGAGTTATTGGCAAAAGGATGAGTCATTTTATGACTATAATCAGAACGATGGTCAAGATTTCTTTAAATAATTTGTAAATAAATTATTAATTTAATAATTAATTGTTATGTTCTTTAAAAAATATTCTTAAATTAAAATATATATTTTTAAGGTTTAAGGATGTATACATGTACAGACTTAATTTATTACAAAGCTTTTACAGAGTTTCTTCTACTTCTTATTTTATTTTAAAAAAAAAAGATTTGAAGTCCATGAATATCCCTCATAAATTGTTTCCATTGAGTTCATACCTATATGCAGGTTAATCTACTTGTATCTATAAATCTAAATGCTATGGCAAGAATTTCATTCGTCTTATACTGATTGTTGTATGTGCTTAAACATTAACTTGTTGCGATTTAATGAGAGCTGGACTCGTGTGGGACTTTACAAGCTCTAAGAATTGAAAAGGAACGTTCAATACAACACCTGGAATGGACATAAATTATGTTAGCCTTAAATGACAATCTTGTTTACAACTTCTACCCCTAGTTGATAGAGCAATTATCAAGGTATACAAACTTTAATAGATTTTCCATAAGAAGGAATCTAATCAGATTGTAAAAGTTAATACTCTTACCATTGCTTTCGACAAGTAAATGCCCACGTCTCTGAGATGCGCCTTTAACCGTAACAACTTCTCCCTTCTTCAATTGTTCACCATTACTTGCTTGCATATTTTCAGGAAAATTCATTTTCATGATTCGTAATTGAGGATATTTTAATTTTGAATTTCCAGAGACTGTGTATGGACGAGGTGGGGGAACCATCGGTGGTGACTGTGAAAAATTGATATGATTAATATTTTTAAGTGCTAATTTTCAAAATATATCGCAAACGCTACTTAATTATTATTAGTTTATGGTACCCTAACAGACAAAGAGCATGGTCTTGATCAAGAGTACGGTTGAGAATACGCTTTTTTAACATCTTCTCAAGATCACAGTATAGAGCATGTTCAATAGCATACTCAATCATACTCTAGTTTTGAAAACTTGCATGCAAGTTAATTTGCTTCATGATCTTTTATATACTCTCAAGAGCGTGATCGGAAGAATACATGAAAAACATGCTTAATAGCATACTCATAAAGTCATGTTCTATGAAACCTGGTTCTGAGCATGTACTTTTATATACTCTGTTGATCACACTCTTGTCCATAATCTACTAAGCATGGTTTCCAACCAACTCACTCGATGATAGTCTTAAGATGATGCTTCTGAGCATGTACATTTATATACTCTATTAAACCTGCTCTTGTCCATAATCTACTAAGCATGGTTTCCAACCAATTAATTCGATGCTTCTCTTAAGATGATGCTTCTGAGCATGTGCATTTATATACTCTATTAAACCTAAGCTTTAAAAACAAATGTCAAATCATTATTATCTCCTTATTTAAGAGACTTGACGTTCAAAATGAATGTCAAGTCATGATTTTCTTCTTATTTAAGAGACTTGACGTTCAAAATGAATGTCAAGTCATGATTTTCTCCTTATTTAAGAGACTTGACGTTCAAAATGAATGTTGCTTCATGATTTTCTCCTTATTTAAGAGACTTGACGTTCAAAATGAATGTCAAGTCATGATTTTCTCCTTATTTAAGAGACTTGACGTTCAAAATGAATGTTGCTTCATGATTTTCTCCTTATTTAAGAGACTTGACGTTCAAAATGAATGTCATGTCATGATTTTCTTCTTATTTAAGAGACTTGACGTTCAAAATGAATGTCAAGTCATGATTTTCTTCTTATTTAAGAGACTTGACGTTCAAAATGAATGTCAAGTCATGATTTTCTCTTATTTAAGAGACTTGACGTTCAAAATGAATGTCAAGTCATGATTTTCTTCTTATTTAAGAGACTTGACGTTCAAAATGAATGTCAAGTCATGATTTTCTTCTTATTTAAGAGACTTGACGTTCAAAATGAATGTCAAGTCATGATTTTCTTCTTATTTAAGAGACTTGACGTTCAAAATGAATGTCAAGTCATGATTTTCTTCTTATTTAAGAGACTTGACGTTCAAAATGAATGTCAAGTCATGATTTTCTTCTTATTTAAGAGACTTGACGTTCAAAATGAATGTCAAGTCATGATTTTCTTCTTATTTAAGAGACTTGACGTTCAAAATGAATGTCAAGTCATGATTTTCTTCTTATTTAAGAGACTTGACGTTCAAAATGAATGTCAAGTCATGATTTTCTTCTTGTTTAAGAGACTTGACGTTCAAAATGAATGTCAAGTCATGATTTTCTCCTTATTTAAGAGACTTGACGTTCAAAATGAATGTTGCTTCATGATTTTCTTCTTATTTAAGAGACTTGACATTCGATTTTGTATGTCAACTGTTAAAATTTCATCATTTTATGAGACTTGACATTCGATTTTGTATGTCAACTGTTAAAATTTTATCATTTTTTGAGACTTGACATTCGATTTTGTATGTCAACTGTTAAAATTTCATCATTTTATGAGACTTGACATTCGATTTTGTATGTCAACTGTTAAAATTTTATCATTTTTTGAGACTTGACATTCGATTTTGTATGTCAACTGTTAAAATTTCATCATTTTATGAGACTTGACATTCGATTTTGTATGTCAACTGTTAAAATTTTATCATTTTTTGAGACTTGACATTCGATTTTGTATGTCAACTGTTAAAATTTCATCATTTTATGAGACTTGACATTCGATTTTGTATGTCAACTGTTAAAATTTTATCATTTTTTGAGACTTGACATTCGATTTTGTATGTCAACTGTTAAAATTTTATCATTTTATGAGACTTGACATTCGATTTTGTATGTCAAGCATAAAATTTCATCATTTTATGAGACTTGACATTCGATTTTGTATGTCAACTGTTAAAATTTTATCATTTTTTGAGACTTGACATTCGATTTTGTATGTCAACTGTTAAAATTTTATCATTTTTTGAGACTTGACATTCGATTTTGTATGTCAAGCATAAAATTTTATCATTTTTTGAGACTTGACATTCGATTTTGTATGTCAACTGTTAAAATTTCATCATTTTATGAGACTTGACATTCGATTTTGTATGTCAACTGTTAAAATTTCATCATTTTATGAGACTTGACATTCGATTTTGTATGTCAACTGTTAAAATTTCATCATTTTATGAGACTTGACATTCGATTTTGTATGTCAACTGTTAAAATTTTATCATTTTATGAGACTTGACATTCGATTTTGTATGCCAAGCATAAAATTTCATCATTTAACAAGACTTGACATTCGATTTTGTATGTCAAGAATAAAATTTTATTTCGGTCGAATATTTTTTAGTATAAAAGAAAAGTTTCACTTAATTTTTCTTCATTCGCATTTCATACCTCAAAGAGTAAACATCTAAAATAATGGCTGGAAAAAATTCTAAAAAGAAAAGTGATCAAGTCGTGCAGAATAGGCCATTCTTGTGCGCAAGCTTTGATGATGGCTTGATGATGGTTGTTCACACAACATGGATAAAAGAACAGTTCAATGAGTCGCGCTATGAGGTGTACTATCCAAAAAAAATGCTTCATCCCTTGTATCAAAGAACATTCCGAAGGAAAATATCATTCTTTGGGACTCCAAGCCAGTGATTATAGAATGTTCTCATGGTATGTTTTTAAAATTTTGTTATTTTTAATAACATTTAATAATTTTTTATGAATTTATCCTCAATTTAGAAACTATGATTCAGGCTCGATGTCACCAGAAGGAACTTTCTGCTTCTGATGATGAAAGTAAGAAGCGTATCAAAGTACGCAAGGACCCACTGCTTCAAGATTTAGAGAATGTAATTAAGATCTACAACTTTTTCATTTGTTAATCATACTACTAAATTCAAATTTTCTTTTAGACTGTTCGAGATCAAACCGATGGAGATGCATCAAAGCAAGTACAAAATGCAATGTCTGTGATTGAGGAAACTGTGGCTGAGGAAACTGTGGCTGAGGAAACTGTGGCTGAGGAAACTGTGGTTGAGGAAAATTCAAGTGAGCGAATCGATCAGCTTATTGAAGGTGCGGTGACTGTTGACGATTTGAAGATAATTTTGAAATCAATGAATGGCCAATTGAAACGTAAGAATGAAGACTCTCCAACAAATGATGGTAATAAAAAGAGCAGAACCAATCCCATTGAAAAGAAAATTGCATCGATCGAGGACTTCAATATGTTCTTAATAAAAGCCACCGAATCACAGGAATATAAGGAAAATCTCGTAAGTTTCTAGTTATATACAAATATTCATTAAGTAATGTATTAATTTATTCTTTACTTTAAACAGGTTCGTTATTGGAAAAAAATGCCGGGAACTGAAGGCATGACAAAGTTTGGCAATGGAAAGCTTCATGCCATTTTATTATCAATCTTTGATTTACAGTTTTTGAACGATTCGGTTTTATGGGGAAAATTATGTGTAAAGGAGGATGCTGCAGGAGACAAAAAGCTGTATCTGAAAGTCCATGGAATATTTTTGGAAATGTTAAAAGATGTCCTTAATCTCGATGATGGAAATCCCACAAAAACTTTGGGAGACTTTATTAAAAACATCCTTAATAACAAGATTAAGCGTGACATGAAAGCTATCCTTAAGAATTCGAAAAAGAATTAAATGTAGAAAACTGTTAAAAGTAGTTTTATTGAAAGAATAAATCAGAGAAAATAATAAAGAACATTTTAAATTTATGAAATATTAATATTTTTTTCATTTTTTGTCATTTATTTCAGGATTTGAATTTGAATCATTTGATATGAATTAATATATCTTTAAAATACGCTCAGAAGCATAATCGCTTAAGTATGTTTTTGTAAACGTGAACTTTAGATCACGCTTAGTAATATATTCATTAGAGTATGCTTTAGAGTGTACTCCTATTACTATGATCTTTAAAATACGCTCAGAAGCATAATCGCTTAAGTATGTTTTGTAAACATGATCTTTAGATCATGCTTAGTAATATATTCATTAGAGTATGTTTTAGAGTGTACTCCAATTACTATGATCTTTAAAATATGCTCAGAAGCATAATCGCTTAAGTATGTTTTTGTAAACATGATCTTTAAAACATGATCAGCAGAACATGCTCTTGATCATGCTCTCAAGTTCAACTTGCATGAAAACTTGCAAGTAAAAAAAGCGTACTCTTGAGAGCGTGATTTTTATGGTACCGTACTGCGATCTCCATTTATATGGGAGAGTACGCTAATTTAGCGTCATCAAATTAAATAATTGATTTTTAAAAAGCATGTTCAGAGCGTGCTCTTTGTCTGTTAGGGGTATTTTACGTATTTTAATTCTGTTAATTGATAGTCTCATTAGTCTCATGTTTAATTGTAGCTGTGGAGCTATTACAGTCAATTAATAAATAGTATTTTTTAATGTGGATGTTGTTATAATCAAAGCATGTGTGATTCCCATTTTGGAATCCTATTATAAAGCTACCATTAGAGCTATACTGTTAATTAAATAATTAAAAGTCCTACCAACAACCGCCTACAATTCCAAAATTTACTATCATTACAAAAAAAAAAAAAATTATATATATCAACTATGTACACTTTACCTCCAGGTCGAGACCGAATAATGTTTGATGGATTGTTTTTATGTCGTACTTATCCGGCGTCCTTCCCTTTGTCAAATCAGACTTTTATTTATTTGCAATAATGAATGAATGAGAAGAAAAACATGAATAAATTATTCATCATCGGAGCTTATTTTTTGGGAAAACAAAAATCGAACAGGAAAAATTATTTGTGCGTTGTCATGAGGAGGGTAATTAAATATTAATGTCTTAATTTATATTTATCAATTATATACATAGGGTAAACCATGTTGAAATTTGTGTGTTTTTGCACATGGAGATTTGATTTGCAAATAACTTGCTAATGACTGAAGATGAAAATTTGCTTATGGGCTCAAAAGATCAATAATTGTGGGAATTTTCAGTTAATATTGTTTTTTGAAGGATATGCTGCTTATGGGAAGAGATTTTTGACATTTTCGATCAAATTTGTGCAAAAAAATGTTGAAATTTGTGCGTTTTTTAATAGCAATCTTTGACATAATTGCAATTCTTAAAAGTAAACAAACATTTTATTTACATATTTTTGGAGCAGAAATTGATATTTTGCTGAAGGAATTTGGAATATTTGAATAAACTTTAAATGAAATTAAGAACATAAAGCTGATTTGTTTCAAACCTTTTCCTCAAGAAATAATGCAAGATTCAAGATTTAACTCAGTTTGAGCTGGGTGAGTTTACAACCTCCATTTTTTTTGTAAATTTTATGCATTTGTTGTTGACAAAAATTCCCATCGCTTTCTACGACAAAAAGCGCACAAATTACAAAATTTGTAAAATTAATTTCGCACAAATTTTAACATTTACAATCAAGAAATTATAAAATCAATTTTTAAAGCACTTCCAATGATTTTTTATAACTTGAATTTCTTTTGAAACCGTATAGCAATTATCAAATTTTATATTAAAACTGTGATTTGATTACAAGCAGCACTGGTTATGTCCAAATATTTAAAAACATGAAAATCACAATTTTGTATGGGATTTTAAATTTTTCAAATTTAAAGCTGCTCCAAGCTTCGAGACTGTTCAAAATGATGTAGAAATGTTTGTACAACCGTTTTACACAGAGCTGCAAACAAAATTTTGGTTTAAATGGCTTATTTGGGCTGATTTCTTTTTTATGTGAGCGCACACATTTCAACATGGTTTACCCTACAGGTTAATTATTTTTTCCATATTGTTTTTTTTTGTGTTCGAAATATGTTTTGAGAGAAAAATTAATTTACAAAAATTGAGAATTTTTAATCATCTAATTGGAATCAAGTGGATGGGAAGCATTTGCGATACTTGTGTATTGTGTGCATTGCTTGTGCATAGATCGAAATTTACCTCTAAATCAGGAGTACCAGTAATTGGTTGTGGACGTGGTCGAATAGATGGATTAATTTGTGCTCGAGCTGTAATTGTAGTGAGGAAGGAAGAGAGTGAGAGAGAGAGAGTAAAGGAATGAATAATGAATGTGTATCTATTATTTATCAGGTTGATATCTTACATATGGTAGAGTTTGACATCATTGTATTTGATGACATTAGTAAATCCTTTTTCATTCGTTTCATTGTATTCAATCTACGAAGTTGCCATCCACGCCAAACAGATTGTATTAAAATAGCACTTCTGTTCCTGATGTGATTGCGTAGATTCTCTAAATGTTGTCTCATTCCTTCACTAAGGAAGATGTGACGTTTCCCGGGAGCCCATGAGAGTACGACCGATACATCTAATTCAAATGGATGCTCCATGGCACAATTTAAAAGCAATTTGCAATCCTCAATTGCCTTATCCTCACAACGTCTCAACATTCGAGATGAAACTAACATTTTATAGCGACTTATGAATTGCTTAAATCTCATACGATGTGGGAATCCACTTGCCATTAAATTAACAGTTTCCAAAATCTGTAAGGCACGGATTTGTCGTACGGCTGTATTACGTTCAAAGAAATTTGGAAGCTCATTCGAATTACTTCGTATACAACGTACAAAATGCGGTCGACTCATGACAAGAGTCCTTAAAAGATTATCTAGGCGTGTATGAAAGTCTTGAGTTAATGTCGAAACTGGTTCATCCCCATTTAATAAATCAGTATGGGATGTCGGAGCGATTCTAAACCATGTCCCGCGAGGCACATTTTCGTGTGAATATAATGCACGCAATTCAGCCCCAAATAAATGCGTAGCAAATCCAAATTGACAATTGTGCTTATAAAATACAGAAACTAAGTCGTCACTTATTATATCTCTATTAGTATCAAGGAAGTCACTGGCATCATAAATTACTTGGCCATAGAAATGGCGAATGATAAACATTCGTGAATCTAAATCTATATGTCGTTGTTCAAGTCTAGGTGAATTGCGGTGTTGAACTTTAATTTTAGCAACATAACTCTCAGCAGTTCCACGAATGGAGCATTCGGAATCCAGAAGACTTAACAAACCAGTACGTAGTGATGATATTAAATCAATGCAAGGTACGTTATCAACATAGTCAATTTCACTGTCACATATAATACCTTCGTCCCTGCATGATTCTACTGAACTTTTGAATATATGAGTATTGTAAAAATGCTGCATTGTTTCTGCACATAAATTTATACACAAGTGTTCGAGTTGTGCAAGCTTTGGCTCTTCGAATCCAAACATATCGAGGATACCAATAAAACCGTCTGTTGCATGACGAACAACGTTATTTAATACTGCCATTTGATTCATTGATTTCGCTGAATGTCCACCAACCGTTGACGCATGTTGACTATTTACCTCTGCCTGATTGTGTACGGACTCGTTTGAATCGGAACTTAAAGTCCCCGAGCCCAATCTATAGAGAGAATGCATATATTATTTAATGTGTGAAATATGCAAATTGTTTTAGAATAAAACATAAAGTTTTTGAATTTAATGGAAATAAATTTTTAAAATTTTTGCAATAAAAATTTTTTTTATGTCAAAAGTTTCATGCTCACCTTTTCAAACTGTTTGCCCGCCTTACAATTGTAGCAACAGTTCGACAATAAAGAGCTTTCGCTAATGAATCTCTTGCTATGTTTGACATGTTTGCATCGCAAACAGATTTGATTAATTGTCCTCGTGTGTTGTGTGTACGTGTTGTTAATCCTCTGTGAATATATTAAATGTATAATTTTTGTCTATATTTCTATTTAATTTAAGACAGTGGCGTAGCTTGGGTGATGATTCAACAACACACCTCCTCCCCTTCTCAAAAATTTTTTATTAAATAAAGAAAAATTATTTAAAATTGATAATTTTTTAAAGGATGGACCCCCTCTCTACAAAGTTTAAGCTACGCGACTGTTCTAAGATGCAACAACAAAACAGATATCAAATTACCTAAATAATGATTGCGACGAAACACCGAGCAGATTAGCTACCGAATTTAATTCTGATTCATTATTTGTTTCAACCTCAGAGCGCTGCGGAAGTAGGAAAAATGCCTTTATGAGCAAAAAATAAGCATTAATTAAGACTAAAAGTCTCACCTGGTTATCAACGAATTTCACATTTCCTAATAATAAAACTGCCGATAATACACGAACAACATCTAAAAATGGAATACCTAAAATCCCCAGACAAGCTTTCCATGCTTGAAACCTTGCTGCATCTTCCTGTTCATCCTGTATGTGTGGATTATCATAATCGCTTAGCAAAAAATCGTTATCATAAATATTAGTTCCTTAATGTACCTGTCTTGTATCTCCTATTTGTAAATAATTTAAATCTTTTGCCTGATAATCTGTGAGACATAATCTAGTACGTTCCTCGTCACTTAAGCCAGAGAGCATTTGATAAAAAATGTGATAATTCTTTTCGTTTGGCAAGGGTCGTATGACACGTGTTTGATCCAAAAAATAGCAATGGATTTTTGTTCGATATAAAGCACCGTCCGTTACTTGAACTTCAATGAATTGTCCCTGATTTTGTGAGAGAAAAATTTATATTAATCTTGTCATATTAATGTCAAATGTTAATGCTACTTACAATTCTACTCGATTCAGAGTTTGTTGCTGTCGCCGCAGAACCAAGCGATCGTAATACAGTAAAAGCAGCAGCCAAGTGTTTAAAAGCATCAGTCTCAGGACCTCCACCAGCAACAGCAAATAACTGTCGGAGCAACAACATTGAACAATGTGTTTTTCCGGAACCAGATGTGCCAGACAAGATGATAGCCTGCGGATATCCTGTTTCTGTTTGCTGTCGTACAGCTTCTTGTACGATTCTAACGAGTTGCGGTGCCATGGGAATTGAACGTGTTGATGATAATGTCAATGGATTTCCGACATCATGATATGGGTTGATTGAGAGCAATATTGGCCCGATATTTGTCTAGTGATGTGATAGAATTTTAGGAACAAGTGATGATTTATAATTAATGGATGAGTTTCAAGATAGAGGATATTGATTTTCAGCTCAATTTAAATATAAATTCCTAAGACACTTTATGCTATCAAAAAAAATGTGATTTCCCGCGAAAAATTCGCATCAACGCCCGTCCGTCAGCGAAAAAGAATTTCAAACAATCACAAAAAAGTGTCAACGCATGAAGAAAATGCAAGCACAAAACATCAGAAAAATGCGCCAAAACTGAATGAAACAATAACAAAAAGGAACTTACAAAAAATTTCTTCTCGTTAAATCGAGCCTGTAAACTTTTCATTACAGCATCTTCCGTCAATGGACCAGTCAAGTAAATCAAATCTTCCATCTCACTTATCTTCATATTGGGATTGCCACTCTTAAACGTGTTCGACATACAATTGCTATTCCGAATTTCTTCTTCATGATCAGAAAAAGTTAATGACGAGAGTAATTAAGCAATTAATTAAAACATTATTGATGAAAATTCTTGAAATTTCTTACCTTTCACGGGCGATTGTGGAGTATTAATCAATTGTGTTTGTTCCTCATGATTCTTGGGAAGTGGTAAAGGTATGGAAATATTCCTCGTTGTAACAACGTGATCGGCGTTGTTGTTATTATATTGCTGATTATTATTTAAACGTCGCGAATGAATGTTGTTGTTTAATGGTATTGAACCTTTCATACTGTTGTTGGTAGTGCTATTGTTATTATTTGTTGTATTATTATTATTATTGGTTGTTGCCGTTGTTGTTGTTGTATTATTATTATTAGTATTATTGTTAGTTGTGCTGCTATTATTATTATTATTGTTGTTGCTGTTTGTGCATATTGCATTGCTATTATTCATATTTGAAATGTTTATGTTGTGTTGTAATGTAGCTGCTGTCGTTGTCGTTGTTGTTCCCTGCTATAAAAATATATATATATTTTTTAAGGCATTACAGTTTTGTGTCAAAATGAGAATTGATAAAAATCAATTTACCATATTCTTTCCAGTCAGTAGATTCAAATTAGGATGTGGGAAATTTGTGCAATTTATAATTGGATTATTAGCATTTCCATTAGCCGTTGTTGATCCAGTAACATGTAATCGATTGCGAAGAGTAACTAATTCTGTGCTTAAACTTTTCAAACGTTGTTGGAGATGAACAGCTTCGTTCGATGAAGAAGCATCTAAAAATATTTTATTAGTCGAATGGAATAGAAAAATAAAAGAGAGAAATTAATATGAAATTTTTTTGGAATATGTGTTTCTAATTCAGGCAGTGCTGTGGGACCTCTTTGTCTTGATTGTAGACAGTTGATTAGGTATACCCAACAAGTTAAAAAAATTATTTTGTATAAATTGTCACGAAAATTAAAAGACTTTATTAAATGTGCCATATCACACAAGTTGAGCACGTGTGACCACAGATGTTGATATTAAGCAGAAGATTTGTTTATATGATATGTAAGTAGGTGAGGATTTGGGAGAAAAATAATTAAACGACTTATCAAGACTTCCAAAAAATAATCAGAAATGCGAGAAGATATTTTGAATTTTTATTTTAATTAACCTTTGACAATAAAATTTCTATATTTTAAACCAAATTTTATAATTATTATATATTCTATGACACTCGATTTTGGTGGGTTGAACAACAATTTTTGTTTTGGGTCTCGAAAATTGGCAATGGTCATAAATAGATCAGCAGATAAAGTTCAATATTCTCGAATGACATTAAAAAAGAATGTGAATGAAATTGAAGAAAATGTTGTAAATTCTTCGAATAATTAAATTAATGGACAACAATTTCATTACGTACGATATGACACGAGAGATATTAAGACTTTTAATATAAATAATGTAAAAAATTTTAATGTCAATAAAGAAAGAGAATATGATCATGAAAATCAGGCATTTATTGTTTTATGGGATGTAAGTTGTCTTTGATGAACAATGGAATATGAAATAAAATGTTGGAATTCTTGGAGGAATCTGGATGTACAGTAGTATTAAGATTTTATAAAAAGCTTTCTGATATTATTGAATTACATATTTAAGTTGTAAAAGATAATAAAGTCTGACATGTGCTTAATGAGTGTTAATTAAGAAATAACATTTTTTGTAGATTTGAATTTTTCAAGGGTTCGGAACTGATGAAATGATCAAAAATGATAAAAATGTAATTTATCAGTTCCGCACACTTAGAATTTTTCTAAAATATGTTGACTTATTTACAAATTTTTGAAATCATAATTTACTTGAAAACTGCAATTGGTGGAGTTTTAAGGATGATAAGTTAAGTTAAATGCTTTGCTCACTCTCAATTAAGAGTTTTCAATAATTTAGATGTTTGATTATTGCGTTAACAAGCCAAAATTTAAAGAAAAACTTTTGATGTGGAAATTTTTTTTGATGTGTTTTAAAAATTTCCATTTATCGCAAATTTCAATCAAAACCCCTGAAAATCATCAATTCCAGCAAAACAAAGTAGAAATTATGAATTTCTATGAAACTATTTAAACCCAAAATATTTTTACAACCGCAAAGATTAGAGCATTGGACGAATAATTTCACTCAATATGAATAAATTAATAATGATTATGAAGAATAAAACAAAAATTCACACACATCCAAAAAAAATGTGAGTTCATTAACAATTCTTTAACGATTGAATTAGATTTGAAGATCCAGATAAATTCACAAATCAGATAATGTCCAAGAAGCAGGAACAGCAATGCAATAAAAATGTAAATTTCATAACCTCCGCAATGGTTAGTGTTGATTATTACAGACAAAAAAAATGATCGAATTAAGAGTGAATTTTAATTAAAATGCACAATAGCAAATCAATGACTTAATGATTCAATTTGAAGCAGACTTAAAAGCGCAGAAGCCATTAATGAAAAAAAAATAATTTAAAGACATAAATAACAACAATAAAGTAATGTTATTTAAGGGATTTTCTCATATTATTTAAAACTCAATTGGCAACTTACTATGGTCAAAAGTGATTCATTGTTCAATAAAGAAAAGAGTAAGCCTACAATGAGACAAAATGAGGACGATGATTGCCTTTTCACAAAAATATGCGAAATATTTCCTTAATGTTGCTCGCGAAAATAAAAAATGAGAATAAAATTCTTGAGATGCCCGAGAATAATAATGACGAAGAGAATTAAATTTTATTATTGCTCGCAAATGAATGAAATATCAAGTCAATCAGTCAAGACTTTAACTGATAATAATAAGCACAGGGCAGGAAAGGAATACGAACAATTTTATGCATCTTCCGAAGTACAAATTTAAATTCATTTCTCCACGTTTTATGATATTCAAAAAAAAGAAAGAAAAAAAATAACTTATAAGGTGAAATTTAAATAAAGAGAAAAAAAATTCAAAACCAAATACGAGTTCGTCGCTTATATTTTTCTTGAAACAAGTCTTGAGTTTTTTTTTATGTTTTAACTAACACAAGTAAACAATAACTTTGCGTTGTTGCTTTCAAGTCAGATTCTCTCTCTGTGCTGTGTGCTAGCTGGATGGGCTTAATTGTCAATCTTATCAATATTTTTGAATTGAAAGTCATTAAAATCTACATAAATTTTACTATTTCTAATTCTATGGCTCGCAATTTATGAAATTATCTCATATTTGGTGTCGAGTCTTCTTATTATTCCCCATTCATATACCTTACAGGCATAGAAGGAGAAGAGAAGAAAAAAAAAATTAATAATATTAATCCACATACCTTGTAACATTTTTTCAGTTTGCCAAAACTTTTGTAGTTCTTTAAAATATTTATCCAGAATAAAGACTTTTGATAATCCAATATTCGAGGCCATTTTCAAGCCTCAACTTCGACTTCCTTAATCCAAAATAGTTTATAAATTTATCCACTTTTATTTTCATTTATGAATTCCATTAAACCTTAAAGATTGAACCTTCTGACACGTTTGAGAAAAATTTATTTTTTTCAATATTCAACAATCTTTTCTAATTGCTAAGCTAGTGCACTTGTCACATATCAAATATTTTTCATTTGCATTTTCACATCCAAACAAAAAAATTGGAAATCTTTTTTTTTATTATTATTATAAAAACCACAAAAAATATAAAAAAATCATTTTAGAGCAAAAAAAAAGAAATTTTCGATTCGTTCGCATTAAGCTTTCAAAAAATACTGAGAGGCAGGCACAGAAACTCTCAACATAAACCTGTTGAATTTGAATTGAGTAACAAGCAGAGAAAAAAAATATAAACAAGATTAATGTTCTGGGGTATTTTAATGTTATTGCAGGCTTATGTCACAAAATTTGTTCCTTTTTATGAATTAGAAATTTTATTATTTTTCATCATGTCCATTCTTTGTTCCTTTAATTGCTCTCTTGATTCAGAAATGTTCGGAATTTTTGACTTTTTTCGAGTCTAATTTTTATTTTCTCAAATATTCACAGTCAATGATGGAACTTCCTCAATTTTATTATCTTTTATGAATCATTGGAATTTAAATTTTTATTTATTGCACATTTTGAGGATCAAAATCTTTGAGATAATTTTAATTTTTTGTAAGATTTGACACTTGTTCCTTTTTCTACGTGATTACTGTTGAGATTATTTACAGGGGGTATGAAAAGTTTGAAACTTGTTGCTGTTAAATTCTTCAACATCTTCATACTTCATATTCTAGATTTTTTTTTATTCTTTCAAGTTTAGGTGAGATTGATGGCAAGGCTGTTCAATCCTCACATCATTGAATTGTTTAGATTATTCAGGATACATCTTATTAAGAATCTCTAAAGTGATCAATTTGAATAAAAGTTGAAATCATATTCTACATTCAGTTTGGTGACCCATAGGCTGCAATGGAAAAATGTCCGACTTTCTCCGTCTTCATTACGTCATTGATCAGCATTGATCATATTCTTAATAAAATTAAATTAAGTTTTGATTTTTTCTGATACGAACAATTCATGTTCGACAGACTTATCGAAAGTCTAGGGGAGTTATAATATGCACGTTCGAAAAGTTTAAATTTGAAAGAAACCGTTACAATTTTAGTGATTTTATTAGAGTTCTTGATCGTTTTAAAAAAGATTCAGCTATATTATGCTTATCATTCAATGACTACATAATATTTTCATCTAAATTTCATACACAACTTGTTTAATTTAAGTTTTTATTTTTTGTAATTTTCGAAAATTTCAAACTGCAGGGCAGACTACCGCCATTTCGTTTCGGACTTCTTCGAAATTAATTTCGATTTCTTCGACATTAGAGCCGAAAATTCAAATTTCAAAAAACAGTTGCATTATGTAAACAATAAATTATTTTAATTAATACCAATTCTGCACAAATCCCAAAGTTCTTCATAAATTATTAATTTTATATTTTTTTTATCCATTCTCAACTTTATTAAGAATAAAATTTGAGCAAAATGAGTAAGTGCATGATTAAATCGGGTTTAACCGTCAAAAATTTTTGAATATTATAACGCCCATAAAAAATTTGAATTTTTTTGAATATAAATTTAACGGATGTTATATGAAATGACGGTAGTCTGCTGCAGGGTATGAAACTTCAAATTTTGTATGGCAGACAGAAAAATAAGACATTTTCACAAGTTTTCTTGGAAACTGTAACGGTCGAAACTCTTGAATTGTTCGTATCAGGATTTTTTAATATGATTCAAGAACTGATTTAATTGCAAATTTAAGTTTATGTTAAGTTTGATTGAGAATGTGAAAAGTTTCGTCCAGGATAATTAATCAATAGATTTTTGAGTTTCGAACTCGCTGTAAAAGCATAAACACACAAAGATTTGAACTATTGACGAAATATCTTACACTAACCTAGTAACAAGATCGTCTTAAGTAGTTAAAAGATCAATGCTTTAAAAATTGTACAATTTTTAACACCCCCCCCCCCCCCCCCTCATCCAACCAATGTTGATATACTTCAATACTTTAATATTTATTTGGAGCCTTATTTTGAGTCAATATTTTATTACAAATTCTACAGCAATTTGTTTTTACAAAATAACATTACAAAACTTAAAATTTAGCATCACATTTTATACAATTTAGAATATTAAATTGAAATTAAAATCAATTTTTGACTAGATTTTAAATATTTTTTGATAATTTGTAAAAAACATAATTTTAAAAAACGGTCAAAAATTCATAGAAAATTTAATTCTAATTTATAGCGCCATCTATTTATAGTCATTGAATTTTATAACATAGAACATAGTTAAATATGCTTTAATTAACCATAAATTCTATAAAATTATTATGGAAAATTAAAAAAATCATAAAATTTTCATCCCTCAAATACTTTAACTATCCTGATTATAACTTAAACATAGCCTTCATGCTGTATCATTTTTTTGCCATTAATTCATAGATAAGCAATCAGATGGCGCGAGGTTTGCATTGGAATGTGTGAGGTTCTATTTGTGAGTTTAAATTTCGAGATGTCGTTAAGTTCAAAAAAAGAAGAATATGCAGCATAAAAAATTATGTTCATATGCATGCGTTAGACTCAACTTGTGTAATGGAAATAAAAGATGATAAAAAGCAAATTTTATATTCTCCATAGTAACGAAGAACAGCCGTTTGCAGCGCTACCTTTCATTACTAATTCATAAGAAATTTAAAATGTCCTTCGACATAAGGACTGAGTCAACCGGTGTTGACGATGAATTTTTAATGATATTGAAACGGAAAAGGGAATTAAGACATTGAAGGATATTTTTTTTAAGAATTTTCAATTAGGACATATTTTTTTTATTATTTAACTATAAAAGAGCAACATTTTAGAATAATTGAGAAATTAGAAAATTTTTTGGAATAGGATTATTAATAATAATAATAATCATAATAATAATTTTCATCTTTTTTGCCTTTAAATTTGTTTTTACTACTTTCATTTGACTTTCGTTCATCAAACTTATTTGATTTTCATCTTGTTTTTGAGCCTGAAGTTTTTTTTTTATTTTTCATTATTATTATCATCATCATTCAAGGTGTATTAGGTTTGGGAAATTTGATAGATTTTATCATGAAAGTACATTTGTATTTTGATGTTTGAAGTATGACCTTGATATTTACAATCACAGAATATTATACTGCAATTAGCTAAAATTAACGGCTTTTTAAATTTTGAAGAAAAAAAATTATGAGATTTCAAATAATTTTTGAACGTTACAAATTTAAATAAAATTTTACCGTTATAATGTTGCTGAACCCATCGAGTCCCCAAAATCCTTCCAAATTTCCCAAAATCACTACACCTTGACATAATCATTGTTATTAATTACTTTATTATCATTTTTTTCATCATTTCTGCACAAAATTAAATTTATGGAATTTCATTTTATTGGTATTTACGTTATTGTTGTATTTTTTAATTTTTCGATTTCTAACTATATGCTATATATTTTATCGCAATGCGAATCAATTTACAAAAAAATTTTGAATTTTTTCATATTTATTTTTATTTTATTTTATTTTTATCTTTTTCATCTTCTTTCTTATCATTTTCACGTGAGTTGTGGTTTACTAATAATCGAGAAAACTTAAAAGAACTTAATATTGAACATAATGCATTTCTATTTTGATCCATATAAAATATTCCTTATGAAGTCTGTATACGTAGAGCTTTGTGTGTGTTATGGAAGGGAAGTGATTTCATCATTCTATATATTTTCTTGTATATCGAACAGTTTGTAGGAGGAAGTAGTATTTGTTTTGTTTCATTATCAAGGCTGAGAGTTTTCAACCAATTGATTAGATCTGTGTGTAGCCAATTTTACTTCCATTACAATTCTATATGTTGAATCAGGCTTATTCTTTCATTTTGTTTTAATTTCATGATAATAAAAAAAGAAACAAAAAAAGTTTTTAAATTATTGACTTTTGTCTCATAAATAACGAATAATAATTAGGCAGTTAACGTATTTCCTTATTTTCACATTTATTTAGTATTTACAAAAGAACTTTTTTTCCTCATCTTTCCATTTTCTCTTTCTTGCGTTAAACAATTTTTATTTAAACATAAGATTTCAATTTTTTAAATTCGAAAAGAAGGAATAATTAATTAACTTCTCAGAAAAGATAAAAAAAAATTAAAATCAAAAAATGATGGAAATTATAAATCAAATAATTTTTACAGTTATATACATTTTTTATCCTCTCTGGTTTTTTTCTGGTAGAAACTGAAATCGCCTTAAAATTGCTTATCAGGAAATGCTTTTTTGGCATATACAAGATCAAGGTTAACGGCTAAGTAGCATTGATTCAATGATGACCTTGAAAGTTTCTTGGATTGGAATCTTCAGAACCATACAAATTATTTGTAATACTAAACTTTTGTATGGCTCTAGCTATCATAAAACTGTTGTATTGTTTCAAAATAATTTCCACAATGTTTCAAAACCTTACAACAGTTGTTCAAATTTTGAAACTTTTGTGTGGTTTTGAAAGCTTTACAAATGTTTTCAGAAATATTCGAGATTTTGAGCTCTAAATTCATATTTTTAATCTAGATTTTAGATTACTTTATGTCAGAAAATAGTGTCTCCTAATTCTAATTAAAAAAGTGAAAAATTGTCAATTTTTTGTCAAAATATTTGAAAGACGTCTGAACAATACTAAGCACTAAGAACACCGATAAAGTCAATTCTAAAGCAATTCCAGTCCCAATTTTTGTTTTTACAATTTCATTCAACTCGATTTTTTCCATTTTTATAAATTAAATAACTTAGCAATACATCACTTGCAAGACAGTATTTTTCAATCATCTTTCTATTATTATTATTTTTATAATTTTTATGTTTTTTTCGTTCCAATCTTCAGTATTTATAACATGTAATTTTCTTGTTTAATGAAAGCTGAAATTTCTAAACAGCTACAGTTTTTTTTTATTTCATCAGTATCATTTCATTGATTAGTTTTATAGTTTTTTTTTGTATGCTCATAATATGCTAGCGTATAAGAGAAAGAACGATAATTTTGGATGATTTTTACTTTTTTTCACTTATTTATGATAATTTTACAAAAGACAGATTTTTTTTTAATTATGCGTTGCTCAACACTCTAATTCACGTCACATTCTTGTTACCTATTGTATTTCCATTGTTTTTTTTTTTTTGATATTCATTCAATATAATAAAGTCACAGCATATGTTCTTATATATCTTTTTTTTTAAAAAATGTGATAAATATTGTTATCCCTCATTCATTCATTCAAGTTTACTATGCAAACATAAAAATTTATTAAGATGAACTAGATTGATTCATGTTTCCAAACATTCCAGTTGAAAATGAAGTTTGTCCTGCTCCACTACTTCCCTGATTTCCACCCGAACATGTTGGTGTACTTAGTTGCGTCGATGATTGTTGTTGCTGCATATTTGATGAACGACCATGCTTTGAAACTGGAGGCTGTAAATATTCATGTTTCGCAAGCGCAAATACATCCATTCTATCTTCTTTTCGATATGCTAAGCATCCCCTTATGAAGCTCTAAAATTCACATATTCACAATTATTACTATTATTGGTTGACGAACTCAACGAATTAAAACTTACCTTTGCTTCATTTGAAACTGTAGGTTTATTAGGAAATTGAACTTCAGTCGCCTTAAGTATTGTATTTTCTTCTAATATAGTTGCTTGTGATTGATTATGACCAAAAGGTTTCTTTCCATAAAGACATTGATAAAAAATTACACCCACCGACCAAACATCTACTTTTGACGATATTTTGGGAGGATTTTTACCAACTACAAAACACTCGGGAGGAAGATACCTGTTAGGATGAGACAATAAAGCATAAATTGAATTATTTATGTTCTCTAGAATTCAGGTAAGAGTTGAATCCATCTTTTGTTTACAAAAATCACACAAACAAACACAGACAAGACTTGCTGCTTGCTTGATTGTGTTTGTGTAGCACTAAAAAACATCTGGATTATGACGAAACATAGACATAGATACTCACCAATAAGTTCCCGCTCCTTGCGATGTTAAATCCATACCGTGATCTGGATTATAATTCTCCTCGTCCATCACTTTCGATAGACCAAAATCAGTGATTTTAATCTCTCCACAAACATTACCCTCAGTCAATAAAATGTTGCCTGGCTTCAAATCATAATGAATTATAGGCGGTTTAATTTCATTTAAATATTTTAAAGCAGACACAACCTTGAAAAAAGTACAGAATTATTAATAAGGTGACAATTCAGTTTGAAAAATAAAAAAACAATTAAATAAATAGCACGAGAAGTAATATTGATACTTACTTGCATTATAATTGCTCTTGCTTCTTTCTCAGGAATTGTTTTATGTTGTTTAAGGTAAAAATCTAAATCATGCCCATCACAATACTCTAGCACCGTACAAAATGAATTTGCATCAATCTCGAACACATCATAAAGTTTTACTACACGAGGATGATCAAGTGCTTTATGAATGTTATATTCTCTAAGAGCATGTCTGGAAGAGTCAAGGAAATGTTTTATTATTAGAGTATTGTTATCAGCCATTAAAATCGACGACAGTACGCATTTTTGCTTTAACCGATTATGGAAGTGAATGAAAATAAAAAACAATTTCATAATCATTTGTTGATTACATTTTACAATATTTATGAGATTTTTGTTTTTCATTCTACTCGCGATTTTTTTTACTAGGTTCACTAACGTATTTTAAGTAAACAAACGTTTACTCTCGCGTGATCGATTCACAGTTATTAATTTCACTTTTTTCAACGGTTATTAATTTGAATTTTTGAACTTTGACAAAATTTGAACTTTGATTGACTTCATTTAAATTTCAAAAGTTCGTTAATTTTTAATTTTTTAAAACCGTTCAATCACATTTTGATTGTTTTTTGGTCTTAAGAATTTCACTGCCCAATCCGTCGAATTGCACTATTTTCATTATTCACACGGAATAGCTTTGCGATTTTTTTTTCACAACAAAAATGCAAAATCTTCTTTCTAATTCACTGTTTAATGTGTATGTTGTATCCAAGTTGGAAAAAAATTTAATGATGAAATACTTTCACAAGTACTATATAGCACAAAAATCAAATGAACTTCCTCTAAAACAACTGTACATATTTATGGTGAAAAAAGAAAACAAAATGATTCTCTGACTCGGATCGGTCAACTAGCTACACAGTCAAAAAAAATCGTAGACATTTGTTTTTTTTTCTGGCAAAAATGCGGCTGTTGAGCTTGCAAAAATATGAAAAATTATCTTACTTTATATAATTGGCTTTTTTATCTTCTTTCCAGTCTTTGTTTAGTTGATGCACTTTACAAGCTACGTATCTTTGTTCTTTGAGGTCAAACGCTTTATGTACTTCCGAAAATCCACCTTTACCCAAAAGCATTAGCAATAAATATCGTTCATTTAAAACTGGATGATTACTAAAACGGGACTGCAAGACAAGAATATTGGACATTAGACATGAATGCGTTATTTAAAAATAAAAAAATAGTAATGTCTTACTTGGTCTTCATTATGGATTCTCTTAAGTTCGCGAATGTGCAAATTCCGCTCGCGTTCTAATTTCTCCATTTCCAATTGTAAATCAGCATCTTCTTTCTTCAGTGCATTGTGCCTTAATTTTAAAATTTCATCACATTCATAATACTCTTGCAATGTAAATGTTGAACTATTTCCAACAGGTTCGGGCTTTAGGAACGTCGCATCACCGCCATTATGGAGATTTGATGACGATGCTACCGCTGGAGCGGGAGATGATGTCGTTGATGTGTTCCTCTTACGTCCACCTTCATTTGTTGGACGCTTTTTAACAAGTGACTTTTTCTGACGATCAATCTCCTCTCGTTCGGATGTGATTTCTTCTTGTCGTCGAGCAAGTTCTTGAAAAGCATATCCATCAGTCCAATTCTCTTGAAATGTTGCACCAACTCGCTGTGTCACAAATTGACCTAATCGCAGCCTATTTTGCATACACTTCTGGCGAGCTTCCTTCTTCTCAATATTACTTTTTTGTTTTAACAAATTTTTAACAACTTCAATACATTTATTTATGTGACTTTTCTGTTGTTCAATAATCTTTTGATGAGCATTAATTTGAGTCTTTTGCTCATCCGATGCTCTCGTCATATCGTCCATTTTGGTTTTATTTGTCTCCACATCCGTTTCTCGATCTGTCATATCGGTTAGAGTTAAATCAGTCTGGACTGATTTTGATACCATCGTTGGACACAAAAGAGCACCGTGCGCAAGCGATTGCTGATTATTTTGATTATGATGAAGCATATTTATGTGATTTGATTGTTGTTGTTGCTGTTGCTGCTGCTGCTGTTGTTGTTGTTGTGATGCTGATACGGATGATGTTTGTTGTTGTGTATTGACAACAATACTACCTGACGTTGACATTATTGGCTGTACGACCTGCACGGATGTACTTGTTAAAGGAATTAAACTATTTACAGCCACAACCTGATGATTTGTCACGACAACAGGAGATGATGGTGGCGGAAGTTGTTGGGTATTTTGCTGTGTTTGTTGTTGAATTTGTGGTGAAACCATTGGATTTGATGATGATCGAGATTTAAAATAGTCTTGATTATTGAGTGATGGATGGACAAGTGGCGGTTGTGGACTAGGTGGAAACATTGGATATGTTCCATGTTGAGGCGATGGACTTTTTGCTCCTGTAAGTCTATTACTTGCCGTGTGCTTTGAGTGAAAA
The DNA here is from genome assembly GCA_917627325.4 of Chironomus riparius. Taxonomy (NCBI): domain Eukaryota; kingdom Metazoa; phylum Arthropoda; class Insecta; order Diptera; family Chironomidae; genus Chironomus; species Chironomus riparius. The sequence goes on from OU895877.1 coordinate 59,504,859, forward strand.
TATTCATTTATTTTCTTGTCATTCACATTTGGAATCGTAATACGTGGACCTTTTGAACTATGGATACCATCACGCATATTTACATCATTCACACTTGTTATACCCGCTCCTATTACTGTATTTCTAACATTTCCAACATTACCCGGACCATTCCCATTATCCTCAGTCGGTTTTCTCTTTCTTTTCCTCTCCGATTGTTGTCGTGGTAATTTCTCTGGCGTATTATTAATTATTGCTTGATTTATTATTACATCTCTTTCTAATTCTTTATCGCTATGTGATGAACCAGTACTCATATTCGAATCCTGATTATTTTGGGCACTAGATGCTGTTGTTCCTGTTCCTCCTATTATCGAATGACTTGGATTTTGATTAACTTGTACTAATGTCGATTGAGGTGCCATTTGCAGCTGAGTTGTTGCAGACATCTAAAATGAAGTGAAACAAAAAAAAAAGACGAGAAAAAAATTATTATCGAATATATTCGTGTGGAGAATGATTTTTTTTTTCTCATATATGAGAGATGATGATAAGAAAACTAAGAAATGAAATAAAATTGAAATTTAATAAAAATGGATAAAAGTGAATAAAATTTAAATATTATGGTCAGCAGCCATATTATACAGCACGAAATGATAAGCATTTAATATAAATTAATTTACACGATAAAAATCACAACGATTCTCAATAAAATTTTTTTTCTTTTTCGCTAAAAACAATATGGACGACATTAAATGTACATGAAAAATTTTTGTATCATACTTTTTTTTCATTCCTTTTTACATTTTTAGCGAATGAAGGAAGTAAATTATGTCCAAAGTTTCTTTCATTTCAATTCAAGATGGCGAATAGAAGATGAATTGATATTTTTTGACTAACTTCTTTTTATTATAAATATTTTCTTGCTCTTTCAACGAGTTATCATATAATAATTGATCGGCTTAAAAATATGTGAACTCTCACTCATAATTTTTTTTCCACTTTAATTTTTTTTTTACTTTTTTTTTCTTTCAACAAACACACTGGGGTCTCGTATGGTAGCAATATTCACTGTTCATGATTGTATTTCAACTTTTTTTTTGATTTTGATATCCAATTCTAATTATTTCAAATTCTAGACTTTTGTGCAACAAAAAGTGAGACCTTATTTAATTTTAAATATTTTTTGGATGGAAAAAAAATAAGTAATTTAAAAGGAAAGCAACTAACTCAGATGTAAATGTGTCAGAAAATCACCAAATTCATTCATTCAAAAATTGTACACTCGTCTCTAATATTATTCTCATCTACAACTACATACAACATCTTTCAGACGGTTGTAAAAAAACATCTTATGTGTGTCGATATATGGATAGATTTCAAATACATTTAAAGTTTATGTTTATATGTTTGCGGCACAACTCTCCGTTACTCTCATTTTTTTTTTATTTTCTGATTCCTTTTTCTTTATAATTATTTTTGCTATTGTTATTCCTCTCTTTCTCTCTTTTGTTTCTCTCAATTCTTCTTCTTCTTTTTCGTACATATTTAACTGAACCGAAAAGAATTCTTTTTGTCAAAGATAAATGTTCTATCGGGGAAAAAGGAAAGGAACTACTACTATAATCGAGTTTTGTGTATCCACTAAAAATAACTTATTCTTTCTTTTGTTGCGATATGTTCAGTTACCAAAAAAAAGAAAAATATATATCAGTCGTCTCTTGAGATTGCACACATACTATAGTGAAACCACGTGGGTTATTCGTTATTCGTTTATGACCGCGCAATCATTTCAATTTTTTTTCCTTTCTTTCTTTTCTTTCTTTTTTTTTGCTCTACGTACATATTATTATTATATCTTCTAGTTTTTTTTTCATTTCTACATTATGACGTCACGGTATTTTTAATATGGCTGACTGCAATATATTTCCAATACCCATAGAGATTACTAAAGCATTTTAAATCATCATCATCAATGATCTTATGCATGTATGTTGTTTTATTTTATTTTATACATTTTAAAAATATTGGATTAGCATCCACAATTAAAGATCTACGCTATAATCATCGCATCAACATTTTCTTTTCTACTTTTCTTCTCTCTCTTTCTCCTTCTCTGATTCACAGACTAAAGGGCCCGAAAAAAATGTACAATTCTTTTTTTTTGCTTCGTCTCTTTCCTATTGCTGCTTATCACATTATTGTATTAATTCTTGCAAGTTGAAAGAAGAAAGAAAAAATATGTCACATTCAATAATAAAAGCAGTGAGAAAGCCGAGAGCTACATTCAATAAAATTGCTTAGGTAGTATAGGTTGTTGATTTGTTGTTTGTATTGAGTAAAAATTTTTTTTTTGAGCTGATAACAGAAACAATATTAATGCAAAAAAAAATGTCCAAAAAACTTTTTTTTTCTCTTCTCTTCCTATGAATTTTTATCAATTTGCTTTAACTCAATAGAAATTGCTATGAGTAATGGAATATTTTCGGGGAAATGACCTTAGCGCACTTTTTGCACTCCATTTTTTTTTTCTTCGGTCTTGCATGCTTATAATTCATATTTCATTGCTGAGTTTTTATTAAATAGGTAACGGATTTTGAGGATTTAAAATATTAACGATATTATAAATTTTGAAATTCTTTCGTTAAGATTTTTTTGTTGAATGAACTGAACAAAAATGAATGCACGATTCCTTAACGACTAAACTGAACGAAAATGAACTGGATTAATGAATAAACTCAAAAATGAACTGGAATGAAATGAACAAACCGTTAATTACTCAATTATATGTAATATATCAGCTCAATCCTGACTTAATCACTCAAATTAGCTTGCTGACTATAAAATATTCCTTGAATTCACTCAATTAAGCTTTTGACCTTGTAAGTTATTCCTAATTCTTATTTTTTTCATCGACATTTAAAGCTTATGATTTTCAAAAACGATTGAAATTGCGTCAACACATGATCACTAAAGATGTATTATTTTAATAAAATGACAATACTACAAAATAATAATGGTATTAAAATATGTATCAAGTAAATTACCCAGTCAAGATTATTTGACAAACAATCACAAAAATGCAATATCATTGCATCAAAAATGCACTAGAAAACTTCTCGAGAATGAAAAAAAAAATGGAAAAATTCACTCCAGAACGATCCAAATTTATGCAAAATTAAAATCGATTAAATTTTCTTTCATCCGAAATCCACAGGAAGAGGAGACTTTTAAAGAAAATTCTAATAAATTTTCTATTGACCTAGTGCTCCCCCCTACATCACATCACAGTACAATATTATATCCTCAAATATTTTTCACTTTAATCACATCATTTCATATTTCATTAATTTCATTCAATGAATTAAAAATCACTGACTGAACGACGAGAAAAAATAATAACGAAGTTTTACAATTTGTTTGTAAAAACACACTACTGCTGTATAGAAAGTATCAGATTAATTCTTTCAGCCGCATAAAAAAAATGAAGAGGAAAAAAATTCATTTGCGTGAAAATATTTTGTCTATACAGTATGTACCCTTGCCTAACACAAGCAAAAATATGAGAATCTTTCGTAAAAACGAGAGCAATGAAATTACAAGAAGACGTGAGCTGCTCTGTATGTGCGAAAAAAAAAAGTTTCTTCCTCTTCGCATATCAACTGAGGTAAGCACCGCGTTATAGCACCGCGTTATAGCACCGCGTTATAGCACCGCGTTTTTCAGAAGCGAAGCTCTTAGTACTCGAAAAAAGGACAATACATTTTTTTAATATAAAAGTTATTCTATGTGGAGAAAATACCACACCCACGAGATGTAAAAAAAATCAAAACGAATATGTGAAATATCAAGAAAGAAAAGAAAATATAATCAGAATTTTCTCCCTTGCATTTTTTTTTTCATGTTATGCTTGCTGCTCTATACATATAAACATGTATATTTAAATAGTATTCACTTTTAAGGAGAGCGAAAGGAATAATAGAATTTAATAAAATAACTTACCCTAGCTCCAAGAAATCTCGCCTCTAATAACTCTTGCTTTCTAGGATCAACTGCAGGCTGAAATGAATGATCCATTTTAACAGCGCCTAATCGAATAATAGAATTGAATTAGATATGGTCGAGTAGCTCAAATATTAAATAATAATAATAATATTGCATACGTTAATATATTATTAACTAACCTCCAGATAGATAACGTTTATCAGTCATATCAATCCATTAGTTTCTAAATATATATTGAGGAAAATCAAAAAAATCTTAATAAATTGCTTTGTTTCTCACGTATTTACTGCGTTTATGATTTCTATTTATTATTTCTTTTTTTCATATCCACATCCATTTCTATTTCTATGTCTCTATTTCTTTATTTTATGTAATTATCAAATTCTTTCCATAAATAAAATAAACTACTCTCAAAACTAATGCAGCATAAGACACTTGAAAATTAGCTATGGATATGTATGTATCGTTTTGCTACAGAATGAAGGAAAAAAAAGTAAGTAATGTAAATAGGCAGGCAGCCGTTCGAGAGAGTATTTTGAGAACGAAAAGAAAAAGATCTTTTGTCAATGATTTTTTTTAAATACATAGAAATTAAATTGCACATCAAAAAGTAAAAAGTGGAAGTAAAAAATGACGACAAATATGCGAGATCCAAATGAATTTACGCACTTTAAATAAATACAATTTTTAATACGTGTATTGCTGTATACCTTATTATTCAATATGTCTCCCGATTAATTTGAAGGAAAAAAACACTTTTTTAAATACAATATTCTTTGTCGATTTAAACTTGACTATGCACGACTATTTGTTCCTCTCGCATTTACTTTAAAAACCTTTATATTTTAACCACTATTAATATTCATCCATGTTATTTTGCTCATAGACAAAAATAATTTTTCTTATCGATTTTTATTCCAATTTCTTTTAGTGATTTTGTCTTTTCAAAAAATCCACCATGATCTTTGATGACTATATGTAAGCACTTATGTTGTAATCATCTAAACAGCACTAAAATTGATACTTTAATCAGTTTGAATTGTTAATTAGGTTGAAATGTTTTTTAAAACGTGAACATTCACAATTTATGTCCACTTTTCCTATTAATTAATGCTTTTTTCAGCCACAAATCGTTTTACAGTTGGAACTGCTTATGTACTCTCAACGTTACTTAATTAATTTCACTAGAATTCTTGCTTTTTGCCGTTCTCGTCTTAAAATTTTTTATTTTTTAAAAGAATTCAAAAAGACTGAATTCACGACACTAAAACCCCGACAATACGCTATGCTGCATGAACTATCCAACGTACCTGAATGTTGAAATTACCTTTATTCCCTTTTTTCTCAACTTAGACAACTAGTGTATGATTCTCTTTTCTTTATTTTTGTTCAATTAAGGTTTATGGACATGATTGGACATGACTCTTGGACATAAATGAATGAACTTTCGAATAATGAAAGTGAAAAGAAATTTTTCAACGGATTCTCTGGATTTTAAAAATCATATTCACACGTTAACAAATTATCACAAAAATAATGCTAATAATTGGCTTTAATTAACAGTTTGATAGTGCAGTAAGTGCGAATAGGAGGTTTCCACGTTGACGATTGCTGGATAAGTGGAAGAACAAGGCATGTGAGTCGATAATTTTATTATATTCACACCGTTTTCACGTGTGAATCTATTGCTTTTGTTCAGATTGAAAAATCAGTTTTTCGCATTTTGCGAGGAAATGGAGCAAGATAGCCTAACGTAATCACAAATGAAAAATTTGTGCTTGAAATTTCACATCTTCTGCAAAAAACAGATTTCAAATTGGTTGAGGCATTGCTGAGAAAATACGCTTTCTGTAAGTAAATTAATCAGCAAGAAATCCCAATAACGAGACATCGTAGAAACTTCTAGTTTTTTACATTTGATCCGTGCTGCTCTATAGAAGCCGTTGCTTCAAAAAAAGCAAAAAAACTTTCCTTTCTTACAAATTTTTCAAAAACTAGTGTATCGGGTAGAAACCCAATGCGGAAATGTTCACACCGTACCATCAAAAGTCTTATGGATAAACCAAGATTTACTAAGCATAAGTTTGAAGGTGTAAAGCTTGATAAGTCAGCTGAGCTTCGCTCAGCATAAGTTTGAAGATATAAAGCTAGCGAGTCAGATGAGATTCGCTCAGCATATGTTTGAAGATATAAAGCTAGCTAGTAACCAAAATGTTCCATATAATCTTCCTTCGACGTCGATGGAAGATCAAATGTATCATTATTTATTATATGGAAAATATTTGATTTACAAATATGTAACAGAAGTGTTCCATCGAAGTATAACCCGAGCCCGCTTAAGTTCAAAACCTACGAAAAATCATCAAAAAAATATTTTTTTGCAGGAAAATAATATTTGTTCTAAATTTGGCATTTGCCATTTACTTCACAAGTGCTCGCAGAAATCACTATTATAAGTTCTTTCTAATTTTGTATGGGGCTTTTAATTAATTATTAATCGACCTCAGGTTTGTGTGCGAGTCATGGGTGTTCATCAGTATGCGACTTAATGAAATTAAGTCCTTTTGTTCTTTTTCGTAGTGTTAGTGTACTTTAATTAAGTACACATTAATAGTTTTACAAAAATTTACACAAATGAATGAAAAATGCAAAAGAACACGTGGAATTTATGACATTTGATGTCTTATTGCATTGTCCATTTATCTTCCAATTTCATAGGACATCATCTTCCGATGGATAATACATGGATAATATATATGTATCATCCATCATGGAAGATTCTCGTGGAATACATTGATCTACCTTTTGGTTACTAGGGCTAGCGAGTCAGCTGAGCTAAAGGCTTAAAACTTAACGAACATTCTTTAAAAGTATTTTAAAAAAAAATCACAGTCAACTTTTTTTTTGAAAAATTTGTAAGAAAGGAAAGTTTTTTGCTTTTTTTGAAGCAACGGCTGTTCTTACCTTGCCCAAAAACAATACAGCTCTTCTATAGAGCAGCACGGATCAAATGCAAAAAACTAGAAGTTTCTACGATGTCTCGTTATTGGGATTTCTTGCTGATTAACTTGCTTACAGAAAGCTTTTTTTCTCAGCAATGCCTCAACCAATTTGAAATCTACTTTTTGCAGAAGATGTGAAATTTCAGGCACAAACTTTTCATTTGTGAACACGTTAGGCTCTCTTGCTCCATTTCCTCGCAAAATGCGAAAAACTGATTTTTCAATCTGAGCAAAAGCAATAGATTCACACGTGAAAACGGTATGAATATAAAAAAGTTGACTGTGATTTTTTTTAAAATTAAACTTTGGATGAAAAATTTTTTTAAAATACTTTTAAAGAATGTTCGTTAAGCTTTAAACCTTCAGCTCAGCTGAATCGCTAGCTTTATACCTTCAAACTTATGCTGAGCTAAGCTCAGCTGACTCGCTAGCTTTATATCTTCAAACTTATGCTGACCAAATCTTGGTTTATCCATAAGTCTTTTGATGGTACGGTGTGAACATTTCCGCATTGGGTTTCTACCCGATACACTAGTTTATTTCCTTTATTTTGTTAAAAAATTATAAGGCACGGATTTTAACGTCATTATTTACATTTTGAGCAACTTTTAAAAGTCAAAAAATTGTAATGCATAATTAACAGTAAAATCTGTTGATTAATGAACATCCAGGAGCATAAATAAACTAGAATTAAATAAAACAATGTTAATATGCTTCCCGCAATATTCAAACTTAACGAAACATTCAGCCATCGACATACTTTTCGATGATTTTCTCAACGAATCATCCAGACTTTTAGACAGTACAAAAAGAGTTTATTACAGGGGAAAACTCCTTTTAGGAAAATCTCAATTATCACTAGAAAATAATTTTCCTACAAATTAACAACCTGCATAAAGTAAAAAATCTTTTTGAAGTTTAAAATTATTTATGGCATGTGCGACGACAAGTAAAATTAAAAAGCATATGATGAGATCCGTTGGATGTTCGTGATAATGTTTCAATGGAACTAACCGCCCCCTACGTAAAATTAAAAAAGTAATCTACAAATATCAAAAACAAAGCGAGAAATACTAAAAGTTAAAAAAATAACTAATACTAGACTTGTAAAATGTATTCATATATTAAAAAGTATTTCTAGACTGTTTTGAATATTTTCATGTAAGTTATTTGGATTTTTGGGACGATAGAATCTTAAAATTGATTTGATCCAAATATGTATTAAGCTTGGCTTTTTTTAATAAGACAAAAAAATGTGATTAAAAGTACTTTAAGCGTCTGAAAGATTTATTTTATGGTCGACAAAAAGTTAAATTTTGTTTTTATGAATGAAATTCAACTTCATGTCTTTAGGTTTAGACATAAATTGAACAAAAGTTTACATGTAATTTTTCTTCGCATTTTTTTAGACTTTTTTTCATGCCGAAATGGTGATTGGAAAGCAAATTAAGAGTCGTTCGAGATCCTCAATTTTCAACAAAATGCAATCGTCAGGTACAGGAATGACACCAAAAGAGCTGTCTGAAAACGATGATTTAGCAACATCGCTGATACTGGACTCGATTCTTGGTTTCCAAGTGCGTATTTCTTTTCTTTTCCATATATCTACACTTTTTTTATGCAGTTCAGTCAGTCAAGAGAAGAGAAAGAGAAGCATAGACAGAGACAGAGAGAGAGAGAGAATAAAAAAATTTACTTCTGCATAATATTGTTGCATTTTCTTTTCTTTTATTGTTATAATGAATTTTTTAGACACACAAAATGAACATACGGTACAAGCCACAGAGAATCAATCGAGACGAACTGAAAAAGATCACTGAAGAATTTATCGAGACTCAAGATTATGATACAGCTATGAGTAAAATAATGTCTGGCGATTGGATACCAAGAGCTTTCCATAATAAAAGTAAAATAATTCAAAAAAGACTGTATGCACACGTAAGTTTTTATTTTATACCTATTTTATTAAAATTGCAAAATAGGCTGGCTGTGTGGAAGGAGAAGCATGCAAGAAAAGAAAAATTAAAAATTTTAATAAATGCAATTTGCTTTTCAGATCTATCGCTATTTGCGTGTTTTCGATAGAAACTCTGGATTCGTTATTGATTCGTGCTTTCGATATTCACTGGAAGGACAAAAAGGAGCTAAAATATCCTCAACGAAGAAATGGTACAAAAATGAAAAGATTGAATGTCTGGTTGGGTGTATTGCTGAAATGAGTGAAGCTGAAGAGACATCCCTTTTACAACAAGGAAAGAATGATTTTTCTGTCATGTATAGTTGCCGAAAAAACTGTGCACAACTTTGGCTCGGACCTGGTAATTAATAATTTTTGCTATAACTTGATTTTTTTTTATCGCCCATACTTAACCCAATATTTAAATTTTAATTATTATTTTCTCAAATTGTAATACACAAAAACACATAGCTGCTTTTATTAATCACGACTGCAGAGCAAACTGTAAATTTGTCCCAACCGGACGAGATACAGCTTGTGTAAAAGTTTTGCGTGATATCGAAATCGGCGAAGAGATAACATGCTTTTATGGTGAAGATTTTTTCGGCGATAGTAATCGCTACTGTGAATGTGAAACGTGCGAACGTCGTTGTAGTGGTGCATTCACAAAATGGAAAGAAACGAGCGATGATAAGCTATCGGGAGGATATCGTTTGCGAGAAACGGATAATAGAATAAATAGGAAAAAAACTTCATCTCAACCAGATGCGGATAAATCAGACGTAAATTCAGATACTCAAATGAGTTTAAAAGAATTAAGGAAACGATGTACAAAGTATGATGCTGAAATGATTATAGCCCAAAGATCGCCAAAGTACATTGACGAATCAGAAGTAGCATTGAAACCACCTATTCATGCGACTAGAAACAGCTTATTAACTGCCACTAGTAATATAGTAACACGTTCTACAAAACGACTCAATAGTAAAGAAGATTCACCGAAAACTAATAGTATAGGATTAAGGAGAAGTAGAAATTCAAACGGCATGATCAATTCATTATCCAATGATTGTGATAAAAATAGCTATGGTAAAATGAAGTTTCTTTATCTCTTACAAAAATTAATTAATCATTTTATTATTTGTCATTTTTTCATCATATGCTAATTGTATGATAAAAGGGAATCGAAAAATTAAGAGGAAAAGTAATATGTTCTGACTTATTTCAAGTCAAAAAGCTGTTGTGTGGTTTTACTTCTTGGTTGCTATATTTCATCGAAACACACGCTCTTAAGACTTTAATGAAATCATCGAACAGACATCACATAAAAATTGTTTCATTTCAAAATGGCTGCAAATATTTACATACATAATTTCTAAATGGTCTCAAGTTTTATTGTACAACTATTTTGTTCCTCTAATTTTGTAGTTTTTAAAAGCAAGTTCTTGGTCCTAAATATTTCACAATAAAGATCTTCAATTGCTCATACTTATGTATCATTCCCAATCATCTCAATGTCCCTCAAAAGCATATTATTACAATTTCATGATCCAGGAGCAGTTCATGAGCTCAAAAATTATGATCAGTTTATACAAACAAGAGGAAATATAAATATAGAATTGTGTTCAAAAAATGTCTACAAAAATAAGAAATCCACAAGCATGTATTAGCATACTTAACTGTATATTTAGAAAAAGAAAATTCGATCTAATTTTTCCTTCTTATTCTTTCTTATTTTTCTCTTAATACATATTAACTTTTTACGCTCCAAAGTTACAGTTAATAATTTTCTCTTTTATATTTACTTTTTCTTTGAAAACACGACGAATCGAATGACGATGAAAAATATAAACACACAATTTCAGGTGAAGCAGATGCGGAAAGTGATACAAACTCTTCATCAAAGGATACATTCAACAATTTTACACAGAATACAAAAAGTGTCGCCAAGAAACGAAAATTAAAATCAACTCGATTAAGTGAAAGCGAGAGTTCATCATCATGGGAGAATAAGCAGTTTACAAATAGTAATGTTGATGTAATGTCTAATTTTGGTAACAGTATTTTGTTAAAAACGCCAGAAAGGCGCTTGAAGATGTTAATAAGAGTTAAAAGAAGCCCAACGTCCAGTAACACGTGTTCGAGTTTTGATCAAAACTATAGTTTAGGAGATAAACTAAGTATGAATGATGACAATGAGCCTGAATATGAAATCCTACGAACTGAAGGTATTGATAGTAACGGGATTAGTGAAACGGAATCAACAACTTCACTCATATTCTCGGGCGTTAAGCGATCGAAAAGGAAAAAGCGCCATAAGCACAAACGGAAGCGCAATAAGAATAAGTATATCGATTCTAATGAATATAATTTTGATCAAGACAGTAATTTAGAAGAATCATCGAGTTTTAACGAAGATGGAAATGAACATTGCAAAATACAGAATAATTTTACAACAGCTAAACGAGTAAAATTAATGTTTGGTAATGAAATGAAAATTCTGAACATTCCCGACAAAATTGAAACATCTAACGAAGCAGATTCATTGCTGAACTCTAATTTATTACCGGCTAAAAGTATTTTAGTGACAAATGTTTTTAACTAGAATCATTTTCATTTATAATTTTTATTTTAAGTGGTTGATGTTTATTGAAGATTAATTAAGAAAATTTGTATCTAAAAAAAAATGGGAAATTACACCTAGATAGTAAATTAAATTAGTGGCCCTCATGTAGAGACGTTATAAAATCTCAATCTGAGATATGAATCGTCCCTAAGAATTTGAAACTTAGTACTAGAATTCGTCATTATTTTTGTACTGAAACATAAGTATAGAAAATTTTCTTCTCAATTCTGGATGTTTTGATGGATTGAAACTTTCACAACATCAAGTTTTATGCTTTGTAGCAAGAAAGAATGGATATTATCGGATAAATAGATGAAAAATAAATATTGGAAGAATAGAATAATGTAAAATCATAAATGTTTGTAAACAAGATATGTCAAATTTCTGTCAGGATGCAATTTTCACTTACAAGTTTCTAAATGAAACGCAATATGCGTTCAACATGTCAATGATCACAGACCCGTTATCTGCAGTGCTTATAACAATATCTCTGTATTCGGAGTGTCCTCATTTATTCTGCAAAATGAATCGTCACGATGCTTTCTATCTGTGCACTTGAGTGATCAATTTCATTAAATTTCAACCACACGTTTTAGTTATTGAATGTTTTTTTTGAATGATTAAAGAATTTTTTTCCAAAGTAGATCTAAAGAAAATGAAAATGAAAGCTTTGCCGGAATCAATTTTACTCACTTGTTCGTTATTTTAATAAAAAATTATATCTTCAATGGAGATGATATGAGCTTCGGAAAAAATTGGAAAAAGCGAATAAAAAAGTAAAAAAATATAAACTTAATGTCCTTACCCAAACATCATCTTTAACTTATACTTAAAAAATCATTTTGATCATCTTTGTTCGGTATATTTTTTAGAAAAAATACAGACTGCGAAAGCAAATAATTAATTTTATTATTATAATTTTTCTGCTAATAATAAAATAATTAAAAGTTTAAAAACAAATTTTGTCCTGATTGTTTCATTTTATTTATTCAGTCACTACTTTACAGCCTTTTGATTCCAGCCACCACATTAATCTAATAATTTACCATTCTGCAACAATTAAAGCGGTTGTGATAATTTTAATGCGTAAATATTTCATAGAATTTTATATCACTTTGATAAATGAATCGTGTTTTGTGGACAAATATTTTCTGGAATATTTAAGTCAAATTAGTTCTGCTTGATTTTAATTACATTTACCTGTTTCATAATTTTTGATTCATTTTAATTATAATTTAATTTTTTTGTCTCTTTCAATGGAAAAAATTAAAACAAATTTATTTATAAATGTTATCAGGAAGCACGTGCTGTTATTTATATAAAATTTAATCTTTATTATGACTTCTTTTACATTTTTTGGGAGTACTTGAAATTTTTTGAAAAATAAATAAACAACTCCGAACCCTATCCACTTCGAGCTCTGGTTTTATGATGTTACACCGTTCAAGCTAGTCAATATCGAACAGACAGGTGTTAATCCAATAAGAACCTAACAAGATGATCACACCAGGCTATAGCTCTGCTCATTATAAATGCCGTAGTCAACCCGTTACTCAGCTAAGAAACCTTTAGAAATATTGACTTTTCAGTATGTCAAACCTTTAATAATTATTAATGACTTAAAATCTCGTACGTCATTTTATAGGAAGAACCAATTATTTATTCTTGTTCAAAGCAATTTTTATCGGATTGCTTCAAAATAGTTGTTGGCATAAAATATTAAAGTGGCTGATAAGCACAAAAATATTTCAAGTGCCATTTGCTGTAAATTAAAAGCACTTGTTGATTGGATTTAAGAATCAAAATGTCATAAATAAAATGAATTAAAATGTAAGAATTCAAAGCAGAAAATTAAATCCTAAATAAATGTGTTTCTAATTGATTGTTAATTGATTTTTAATATCTGAACAATCAAGATAGCAACAATTCAATTCAATCAATCGACTATGACATTTTTAAGTACATTTAAAGATGCTTCAATACTATAAATACGTTGTATATATATAATAATTTTGTTTTAATAAGTTTCAACTTTATAATCAAATTTTCTTTTCAATTTTCGCCATACATTGCAGGAGCAAACATGATGAATATTTTTCCTGTAACGAAATTAAATTTTCTATTATTGCATTATAGTCGACTCTCATTCTGTGTGTATGAAATTTTTTTGATAAAATATATGTGCATAAAGTTGGTCATTTTTCAGTTGTGTGGTGTATTTATTGATGGTTTTCCATGAAATTTATCATTATTTTTCGAAAAATAGTTTAAAGAATCGGAGAACGGTAATTAGTACTTCCTCTTTTAAATAACTTTTTAGCATTATTTTTCACAGACAAACTCTTTGTTGACTGTAAAGTGTCTCTGTTGACTCATTTAAATATTTTTTCTTGTTTCCAGTTTATTCATCGTCTGTGATTTTGTTCATCCACGATACCTGTTTATTTCCACCTCCTTTTTTTCATCCGTGCAGTATAAAATGTGCTGCAACACTTGTATAATCTTCAATCGAGCCCCAGAGAAATGAATTTCTGTCCTACTTTTGAAAACTTTCTAGTTCCATGCTCGCTTTTTCCTCGAAATTTCATCAGGTATTAATCAATGATCATTTTCAATCGAGACTGTAATAATGTGCTTTAAAAGCAACATTTTGATAAGTACTTATAAGTTCTTTGTGTATTCTAAGAATTACTGGCTATCGATTTTTTTCTTGTGTGCTGTATCTAAGATTGTCTGTGAATAAAACAAAATTGAACAATTTGGTAATAATGCAGGAATTCTCATTTTTGAATCAACCTATAAAAATTGAATTTACCTATGAATGAGTCTTGGTTACGTGGGAGCACCCAATACTTCCATTCAGATTCATTTCATTCATTTTTGTCACATTATGTACTTTATTGATGTTAATTCCGTTCTGATAATCTAAATAATTATTTTTTTGTTGAATACATAGCATTTAAATCAATATTTATTGTGTGTAGGAGAATCAAGGACATAATCTTATTGCATGGAGTATTTTCGAGCATTAGAATCGCGATTTTCATATTCAACAAGTGTTAACGCTTGCTTTCTAATAGCGGATGATAGCTTAAATGAATATTATCAGTTCCTTTGTTTAAGACTGTTTAGAACTGCTATAAACTAGGAGAAGGCGATTGAACTCTTGATCACTCACTTGACACATAAAAAGTTTTGAAAAACCAACACAATCAGGACACTATGAAGTCTAAATATAAAATTTCTATTAATGACAAGACTATATCCGGCCTAGTTACTCCAACTCAATGAGTAACTCGACGCATAATTGAATATTCTTCTCCATTACTAAAGTCAATTAAAAATGCGCTTTTGCTTTACTTCCTCTAATTACAATTACTTTACCTGCTTCTGCACATTGCCACTGCCTCTACCTCTGTGTACATAAAACGATTTTTAATTATTATGAAATTATAACGTTAATTAAACTATATCAACAGATGAATATACAAAACGTTGTATGCAGGTTTCGTCGACAACGAATTATTTTTTAATAAAGTTTTAAAACCCGCTTATCGCGAAACCCGATTCAAACGTTGTAAAACTCCTTTTTGATGTGATTTTTTTTACACTGTTCTTGCGTAAATCTTAAGTCGCTTCCTTTTCTCTTTTATATATATATTTATTTTCTTATGTAAAATCCTTCCCCTCAACATCTTCAATGAGGAAAAAAAGAATGATTCTTTAAGGATACGGCAAGTATACGTCATTCAATGGATGAGGAAGAAAAAAAATACACCTTCTAATATTGAATAAGCATATAATGCTAATAATCCAATGATCAATAGAAAATTTGAATGACTTTTTACCACATTTCTCATACATATGTTCACGTGTGTATGTTAATATAGATTCAGCTCCAAAGGCAGTATTAGATTAGAGTACGATGAGATTAAAAAATTCTCAGAATATGAATTTATATGATAGGATAGTACATAAATTGGCATAAAATATGAATATGTTCAAAAGAAGCATAAATGTGTTGAATTTTGATGAGTGAGAATGTGATTTAAATTTTATTTTTTCTTCTTTTCCTTCGTCACTTATCCAGTAAGCAGTATACACTGACATAAGTGGTAGAATAATAATAATAATCTTATGAAGTTATGAAGAGATTTAAAGAAATTATTCCTCTCATTCTACATTAATGTAGGATAACATTTACTAGGGGGTGCTTGCCTGGATGACAGATTTGGGTGGCTGAGCAGTTTAGCATTTGAAATGGCTTTTAATAGGACGGAAATTGCGAGTTTTTGAATTAGTGTCAGAGATTCTTTCTCGAATAAAAATCCAGGCACAGACTTTATTATTTGATTGTTTCAAAGACATCGCTTTTAAAAGTGTCAAGCTTTATGGGGTATGGAATTAAGACAACTTTACTTTGGCTATTAAAAATTAAGGACTAAATCTTTTGTGATTTATAGATTCTAAGTTTAATATTGTATGAACTCAAAAATAGATTCCAGGAGAGGATTTCAAATTTCTACAGAAATAAAACAAATCTTCTTCGTGGTACGAAAATAATCAACTTCAAGAAAAGTTTCAAACCAAAAACCACTCAAATCTCATTAACATTTTTTTTTTTGGTAAGAAGGAAAGAAAAAATCCTTCCGTAACTTTACAACCCAAATATTTACTCAAAATATGCGTTCTGATCACCCTTTTAACAAAATTCTTCGTTTCCATTTAAAATCTACAAATTAATTTGCATAATGATTGTTGGAAAAAAAGTTGTGAATCAATTAAAAAAATCTGCATTTAAAATTAATAAAATAAAACTCGTGACTGATGCTTCAATGACAGATTGTCAATCTTAAATATTTTGTCATACATGTGCCTGGCTATAAATCTATATAGATATGAATCGGGAATGTTAAATAACATTTCTTCCCATATCCTTTTTACAACCCGAGACTACATCGAGAGTGAGTGAGCCCATACATACGTATATTCAATTTAAATTATTGTATATTTGAATTTTTTATTAGTTTTTATGTTTTGCTCAAGAATGAGAGTAAATTTAAATTGAAAAAAAAAATCAATTTCTACTGATTTCCTTGAAAGAATTGCAAATTGAATATTGATAATAAAAGGGAGGCACTTACTGCATACAGTCTCACTCTCTCTCTTTATATATCTCGCTTCATTCAAATACATAAAGGATAAAAAAAATAAGGAATTTTAAACTATCAATAAAGTCATGACTTTCTTACCAGAAATAAGTGAGTGAATGAATGGCAAACAGAGGCTGGCAGGCACACGGGTATGGTGATGAGAGGCAATTTGAAATGATGATGACGACGATGATGATGATATCACACAAAACCATGCTTTAAATGTTTCAGACAGAAAATATGCAATAATTTTAAATGTATGTAAAATAAGTTAATCCAATTCATTTGATTTTATCATCCCCTCGAAGAATTTTCCTCCCTATAAATTGCACATCACAATTTACAATTTACTTTCTCGCTTTCTTTACTCGTGTTCCTTTTAAAAAAAATATTATATTATAACATAATATAATATGAGGAGATGTAAAGATTGAATTTTATTTTATTATTATTTTGGATATGACAGTAACAAGTCTGCACTGTATCACTTCAACAACTAAACTGACAACGTTTATATCCAGCAGCAATAATTTTTAGTATCACACATTTTTGGTGGATGCACAGCACAACACACTATATATGAGTTTTCACGAGAACGTTCAGAGAGAGAATGTGAACGAACCTCGATACACATTCACATTATAATAATAATATTTCGGAACAAGGAAATGAAAATATGAGGAAGGAAAAAAAAAGCAGCAGAGTCCCCCTCATAAGTAATAGTATGCAATCTACTCGTCTCGATCAAAAGGAAGATGCTGCTCGTGCCTACAAATACAATTATCTTTCGCCAATTCACCCGACACTCGATTCTCGTATGTCTCTTGGGCATGCGTCCTTTCCCGATATAAACACATCAGCTACAAACACATTTTTTTTTTCTCCTCGATGTCATTGCTTTTCCATCCTGCCCGCTTTTCACCCAAAACCCATGGCTGAGAGAAATAGAGATATTGCAATTGACGTGAGAATTTTATAGGTTCAATAATGAAAAATAAATACATTCTAAGTACCCATTCATCTCATTTAATAAAATGATTCTTCCTTAAGTGTAAAGAAGGATGAATGTAAGGAACTGTGTCTTAATCCGGTAAAGGAAAGACAATAGCGGATATCATATTCATAGGGTTTACATTGCAAAGATCCCCAAAAATAAGCAGTAACTGTTATATACAATCATACGATGATGACAAATTAGTATATAGCAGCTATTGTATGTACAAATTTAGAATCTGGAATCCTAGATATACTCACATTTTTAAATACATTGAAAAAATATAAAATTTACATTTTATGAAAAGATTTCTGAATGTGCTGTATGTACAGCTACGATGCCTCATCTACTTTTTATTACTTTTTTTTTTGATTTTTTAAATAGCATTTTAATCAAGAACTCACGAAAAAAAGCACACATTTTGACTTGCTTTGTTCAGGTGTAGTTGAAAAATAAATTTATTTATTACAGATCAATGGACAGCAATCGCTTGAAATCACAATGATGTGATTTAAAAACAGTAAAGCGCTCTGCCTATGCCCCCGAAAAAATATTCAATTCTTTATTTTCTGTTTAACTGTTTGTATGCACGATTGGAAGGCATAAATTTATTGGACAGAACAAAAGGCTAGAGAATTTTTCCAGAGAACTAATATTGGTCAATCGGTACAGTACAATGATGGCATTCTCAATCAATCCGAATGAATTTTTTTTTCAGCATTACTATTTTGAATTTATTGACGTTATTAATCGGAAACAAGAGCTGTTGTTACTCTTGATTAAAAGTCTTTGTTTTACAATTTTTCGATTAAGTTGAACTGAATTTTTCGCCGTGATGCATTTATGAATCAAAAATTGGGAATTTGTGAAGGATATATTAATAAAATTCCAGCTTGCATTCCTTAATTAAGTAGCCATAAGTGAGAGATGAACCTATGCTTGTCATTACTAGTACTGGGCAGTACTGTAAAAATAGGAAGTCCACAAAGGACTAGTAATTGAAAAAAATTGAAACATTAAGTCTGAGCTTATTCCAAATATTAAAATATTAAGGTTCACTTATTTAAATAAACATTTCTGTTTGAGTAAATGTGTCTCATTTGGGATGAAAAATTTTTAATTGAAAGGAAGGACAAAAGATTATTTTGTCAGATTTGTCGTATAGAACACATGCAAATTACTTAATATTCATATTTGCTTTTTCAATTTATTTCTAAAACCCATTTTGCGTTACAGAAAACACATTTCTATGAGGTAATTCTGCTTTGGAAAGCCTGCAAGTAAATATAATCACAGTTAACGTATTACGGATGTGATGTGAGGAAGCTCTTAGGGATAATTTGGACAAAATCTAAATTGTTTATTTTACAATGCTACTTTTTAGATTTTTTTTTCAACTTTAAGATATTAATGACAAAATTGGGGTCCCAATTTCTGAATATTAACATAAGAGCCTTTCAAAAATCCACAAAATCTGACAAGATCAACCCAAGGTTTAAGAAAAATAATTTTCTTCCGTTTTACACACAATTTTCTTATCTGTGGATTTACGTTTATAAATCCTTATACGTCAAAATTTGTTACATCTTCTGCGAACCTTCGTTTGAACTGCTTTTAACTTTTCAATCGTGAACATAATTGAAGTACTTTAGACCACTCTATCAATATCAGAACCAATAAAAAAATATTTATTTTCACTATAAAAATCACAAGCAACATATCTTTGTAGAATAAAAAATGTAACTGAACTCCACTCAAAATGCTACAGTATATGTGATGTTACAGTTCAGTGAAAAGCTTATTTTAATTTTTTTTACAAAACAAATTTTTTTATTGGTTTTTGTAAATTTATTTAAAAGTGCTGATTGTGTACACATTTTCATTTAGAACCCAACCCATTATTGTTTCTTTTCTCTAGCATTTAAGAGCAGATTCTATTTTTTTTTGCTCAAGTTTTAACGAGGGAGACAAGAATTGAGAATGTTTAGCATATTTATCATTATTTATATAAAATTCGTTCACTTTAATTAATTTTAATCTCAATTATCGCAGACAATGAAAGAAATTAATAGAACGACAACAGAGTAGAATGTATATGAACACAGTGAAGCAATCAATTTCCTACATACACACGAAAGTTGATGGAGAAATATCGGAAACTCATTGTAACGGTCGACGTGATTTTGAAATTTATTTTACATTTTATTTTGTAAACATTCAAAACTCTTAAAGTTTTTTTTATCGATTTTCAATATGTTTAGGCAGTATTAATGATATGTCGTGATAAAAACCTTTCTGCTCACTTTTTTTCTACAGGTTTTTTTCTTATTTAACTCACTATTGAGTTCTGGTTTGATAATATTTTGGCAACAAAATTTCGATGTGAGAAAAAAAAATTTTGAACAAATAATTAAAATAAGAGAACAAAGCATAACAAAACCCTTTCGTCAGTGCTGAAATACAAAATTTTAAATACATGCAGACACAAAATTTACATCGATCTTCATGATGACGAACAATTAAGTGAAACGAGAAAATAATTAAACTTATCTAACGATAACAAACACTGTGTATTATAATATTGACTGCGAGCATAACATTATGAACAATAAATAATATTATATGTGCATTTATGTTGCTGCTTTCAATTAAATCTTCTGATGCTCTTTCAGAATAGAATGTTAAATACATTAATAATAGAAATAATTGATTTTAGAGAGTTTCTCAACAATTTAATCAGCTTGCTGGCTTGAAACATATCTTTTACTCACTCATTCTGAATATTTTGTCACGATGTTGTTGCATTCAATGATGTACCTTAGCAATAATAGCATGAAGACACGCCAAATGCTTAATGTCACAGTTCTGTGATTTTTTTATATTTTTGTAGTTCTTTTTTTTTCATTATGTATGAGTAAATGCGATTTCCTCTTTGACTATTCTATAAATTGTGTCATCACTGCAATACACAGGCACAACAGCAAACAAAGCATTCACCTTTTCCGGCAAGTTTAATACTATTATATTGTTCAAAGTTCAATGATGAATTTGCACCGTTTGATGTCCATAATTGAATTGAAGAGAGGGTAAATTGAGGAAATTGATAGCAAAACAACAAGGGTACGTAATTATTAAAGTCACTTGTAGTTATTTAGTTATCGATGTGAACGATGATGAAAAATGTTTTGCCTCTTTATTTAAATTGCTTTACTTACTGCACAATATTTTGATGTGTTTGTTTGTCTCTTTATTACATTTCGTTTTTTAATTAATTGAACAAAAGAATTTTTAATTGAATTTTTCCCTAGATAAGTGTTAAGTCAGACATTGATATTTCCCACATATATTGGCTATTTTGAATTTAAGCCCATTTTAAATAATATTATGTCAAATAATCGTTGATTTGTCGCTATTTTTTTTGCCATGCAAAATATTCCATTAAACTGATACGTGAGTTTTTTTCAGCATTTAGATACAAAAACTTTATTCGTATTGTTTGCAACTATTAGTTCTCAAATGTCGCTACAACAATCTGTTAAATTGACATTTTGAGGTTTTTATAGGCGCATTTTTGCTGTATACTGAAATTCAGATATTGAGGAGGTTAATTGAGTGTTTTGTAAAGTACAAAAACAGCTTAATAATTGAATTTAGGGATTATTAAGTTCAGTATAAAGCAGCTAATGTTTAAACTCAATTTTAAAATATTTCAAATTATTTTTTTAAAACATATTCTTGTTTTTATTAAATAAATCTTAAAACCTATTAACATTTTATTGTTTGCTTTAAAATTAGCTATTTTAACAATTTTTCATTATTTAAAGTTTAAAAATGTCCAAAATATAGTTACCAGAACAGTTCAATAGATTAAAGAAAGTATTCCAAATCATATATTGCATACATTTTGAAACAGTAATGAAACTTTAAAGTCTATCAATTTACTTGCATCCTAGCAGCAATTTACTATTTTCCGATATTTAATCTAATTATCTTATGGGAAGCCATAATTTATAATGAAGCAGTGAGCAATATAAATGTTGAGCATTAATGCTTTGCATGTTCATAATTTTCATAGGCATAAAATCATTTAATCTTTTTTTATGGATGAAAATGCGCTGTTCCAATAATGTTGGTATGACAATTTTTTATCTTCCTGATGCTCTCACCTCTCACGTGTATCACAATAGACTCGTTCAATCAATCACAAACATTTATGCAGTCATATATTTATGAAATATAAAAAAAGTTTCAATCATTGCCGTGTTCTATATATGTGTTTGTTGACAGAATCGAGTGACGAGGAAGAAGGTAAAAATTTGTTATTCATTGATGCCAAAGTCTATGTTTTATGATTGATTGATTCAAATTTACCCTTTAAATGAATCTTGTGCAATAATAAGTTGTATTTTGATACGTAAAATAAAGTGAAATAAAATTAAAATCTAGAACCTACAATTTAATATTGTCATAAAAACATGAAAAAGGAGTTGCTTGTTTTAAGTGACGTCCTATGTTTTTTTCACAAACATTTTAAAGCCTGTTTTATATAACAATATAAAATCCTTTTGATATCGAGCATGCAACATTTTAAATTAAGTTTTTTTTTCAATGTGCAAATTCACCAGGCTCATAGCTATGTCTCCAAATATCCACTAGACATACTGATGCATGGAATCGATAGAACATGATGAGCGGCAAGGATAAGTGATTCAATATACTCCAAATTTCGTCTGAGTAGAATTTATATCTTTCATCTTGTATATCACCGGTTTTAACAGAGAATGTGTAATAAATCCATAGTGCAACATTGGCTATCGTTAAAAAGGTGACCAATTCTCGTCCAGGCTTTTCTCTTTTCAATTCCTCTGAGTTTGAACATCGACGAAGTGCATCTATTATCCATGGAGTTTGTAGAAGAATTTGTATAAGCTGTTCCAAAGCAATTAATTAAAAGCTTGAGAATGTTTTTTGAGTTTATTTATGCAAAATAGTCTTAACATACCTGTGCCATTATTATTGCAACATTCAAGTATGAGCCATAAACAATTGCTGGAACCATTGAAAATATTGTTTCTGAGAAGAAAGCTGGTATTGCAATGAATAGAAGAACATCATCTAATTTACTGTGGACAAAGTAATTGAGTTATTCAATATAAAAGTTAATGGTAATGCATTTATGTACCTGATAGGATGTGGATTGATATCTAATTTTGCTGTTTGTACATAAGCGCACACTACACAAATAATCATAACAAATAGAATAAGTAGTTCAAAAGAACGATCAATAATGACTCCAGTATCAGCATAATCTCTGTATTAAAAATATATTTAATAATTAGCGATAATTAGCAATTTATAAAAAATATCTTACGGATTGTGAACAGCAACGTGTAACAAGATGATGAAAACAATCTTTAATATCATTAAAATCATTCCAGCTGTAAATAGAGCAGACAGTAATAATTCATTGCTAGGCTAAATTGATCAAATATTCAACATACCAAAAAGACCTCGACTTGCTGAATGACAATCAGCATAAATGACTA
The DNA here is from genome assembly GCA_917627325.4 of Chironomus riparius. NCBI lineage: Eukaryota > Metazoa > Arthropoda > Insecta > Diptera > Chironomidae > Chironomus > Chironomus riparius. The sequence goes on from OU895877.1 coordinate 59,528,121, forward strand.
AAGAACTTTTATAATCGGTACTTTCATGATAAATCAATGGATTGTGATGATCAGATACAGAACTTCCTGGTCGATTAGGCATGACAAGTCCATTTGGTGAATGATCTTCTTCATGAATTGGATGTAAATTGAATGAATTGTTATGAACCAATTTAGTTGTGCTATTGTGTAAGTCATTGTGGCTGCCATGTGCAGAACCTCCATGTCCATGTCCGTGCTCGTGTGCATGAGCTGCTGCTGCTGCTTTTTTCTTCGGACATTGATTAATATTTGCCCACATCATGTAAAATATTCCAACAACCAAAATGCAGAATTCAATTACAAAAGGATAAAGGTATGGTGAAAACATTCGTCTGTATAGAAAGATTTAAGGCTTTTAATCTTACTTAATTAAGTTATTTAAAAATTCTAATCCTTACCTTATTGAATTTAAGTCAGTTGATCCTGGACATTCTTCACTTGCTTGATATGCATAAATTGAAGAATTAGATCTAAGTGTGTGACCGAAACCGTCCACAATGGTATCCATATAATCTTTTTAGAAATATTAAAATTGTGATTAGAGAAAGTTACAATATGTTAATACACGACTTACTGTATTTGTATTGCCTCTTCAATTCTATTGCGTTTTCAGTTTCTCGTACAATTGTAAAAATCCAAAATGCCAATGATGTTCCAATTGCATGCATGAAGAAAATGCGAGCAGCACCACGATATCCATTAATTATAACATTGCAGTATTTAAAGATCAAAAATAATATTACGATTGAATAAATGGGAAACAAGATATCGACAGTTAATTGCAAAGCATCAAAGCATTCGGAATCTAGCGAAAGGTACACCGACTCGTAGAAGATAGATAGAGTTGAGTGAATAAGAAGTCCAAAGCAAAACCACGCTGCACCGAGTTTTAGATAAAAAAATTCTCCGTGTCTGCCAGTTGCGAAGCAATAACGATGAGAAATTGGCTTAACTGGATTCATCATAATATCAGGTATTGGAATTTGGACAACATTTCCATTTGCTGTTTGTCTCATTTCTAGTGACGATTGAAAATGTTCCTATGTTTAACATAAAGAGAGAAATTGTGATGTTTGCTAGCTATGATACATTCAAGCTAAGTTTATTTACTTCTATATGATGTATTTGGTCTTCATATCGTCTCATCTGATCATCGCGTTCATTAACGGCTTTCCTAGCTTTTCCAATGTGCATTCGTATGTCGATGTATAAGAATAAAAAGTAAATTAATCCAACAACTAGCATGAAGATACAGAATATCTGGAAATCAAGTTTTTAATCATTTTAAATTTTGAGAAATTCAAAGAAATTTTACTTGGGGAAGCGGATGTAGATCTACAAGAGCATCAGCAATAAACACAATCAGTCCAAACATCAATAGGAATATTGCATAGCACATCGATATGATGGTTGCAAAGAACCGTCTGTTTGAACAAAGATTATTATATTAAGCTACACGACTTACACCAATAAATAGCTTACCTTGTCATTTTTGACTTCTCTTCTTCTGATGAAGGAGGTGGATGGTGTGCAGCTGGCTCAGGACGTTGTGATCTGAGAGATGGCTGATGTGAGAGTCCACGATTATAATTTACTAATCTAGTATTAACAAATCCAGGTGATTTTGAGTCATGAAAACTGCCATTTCTTGAAACAGGTCTAGAGCGGCGATGGGCGCCTTGTAAAGCTATAAATGTTGACGAGTTATTAACATTCATTTGATAACAGCTTGATTTATGACCTTATCTTTCAATTAAAGCTTTATTTCCTCTATTTATGCGTCATAAATTGAAGCTATACTGTTGTGGTCATATTTAAAGCAAAGACTTACTATCAAACCCATGTGGATCCTCATGAATTCGTTGACCTGATCCATACTGATGTGGCATAACAAACTGCAGCGTCATATTATTAGGAGCTTGCTATAAGCACAAAAAAATAAGGAAGTTTTACTCTTTCGCATCTTGAAAATCAACATCAAAGAGACAAGTTAAAAAATATGATAATGAACTGAATGAATCCTTTTCATCATCAAATTTTAGTTTGGAAACTAAATCTACTGGAAACTATGTAATGATAATCATCAAAAGATATGTGCAGATAATTTTTAACAAGCATCGGATGGATATATGAATACACATATATCGATGTTCATATGCGACATTAATGTATCGTTAATTTCAAAATTATTTTTCACTCCATATGAGCGATCACTAATTTTTCGTTCTTTTGAAATTTTCACACTTGAATGACTCATTGGATATATGTGTACATAAAAGAGTTTATAACCATTGATGCTCGTATGTAAAAATATGTATTTAATTATGTGTGTATTATTAAGATCCAGCTATTCTTTTTTTAATTAATTGATTACGCTTCCTATGACAGCCTATGACTTTAAAAAAATTTTGTTCCACGAGCGGCATTGAATCCCTTTGATTTCATGGTATAAAATCTGCTTTAAAACTCTTTCTCATATGCTTCAGCTTAGGCATCTCATTTGTGTATATTTTTTAAAATATTTTAAAACGTGTCCATCGTTTGCATACGAGTGATGTAAATTTAGTCAAAAGGGGAAAATTCATTAAATATTCATATGTGACAATTGAAATGTAAGAAATTTGAAAGGATATGCATGGGAGAGGATATAATTACGCCTCATATTTTCAAAATAATTGTGGACAGAATGTTTTTACCAGATTTTGTTTTTTTATTTCATTGCTGTCGGATAGAGTTTTAAGTGCAGGGATGGACTGTGATCTTATTCATTGTAATCTATAAGTAGTCATCGTTAGAAAATAACAAACTTGTATTCTAGTTCCTTTTTTGAATAAATTTAGCTACAAGGGGGAACTAAAAAGACCAATTCCGAAATTCAAATAAAACATTCTCATTAAAGTACATAAATTAAATTTTCACACTGACTACTGCAGACAAAATATGAACTTGCCGTTGGCTATTCTGTAATTTTACATACTGAATTCGTATAGAACATCCATTTACTACTTTTCACACATACTCAAAAGTGCATTTAAACAGGAAGTGAATTATTTCCGTGTGTTCATCAATATTTTGAATTTTGTGTATTGGATGTTAAGAATTTAAATTAATTAAGGTTTACATTTGAATTTTGGCATTTCTGTCTTGATGTTCTTAAATTTCAATTAAATTGACGCAATCTTTAAACCTTGATTGGTAACTTATGATATGAGTTAAGTCTACCTTAATCCTTCGTTTTGCGACTTTATTAATAGACTTTTAATATTTTCTGATGATTTATTGCTTTATTGAAGAGGTTTTCAACTAAGATTCAATGCCTTAATGCTCAAAATGAGTCATTTATACCTCCCGAAAACCTTACATGAATCTAAGAAAGATTTTCAATATTTTAATTCATAATCACATGTTCTTAATCCAATCATGCTACATTCCTTACTCAAATTATCTATTAAATCCACATTTGTTTTGTTTCCATTGAAAACTCCAAAAAATTTCAGACTCATTTGTTCGAATTCTCATGACGTCATAGAACGGAGAAGTCACACTGATAGAAAAATCAACTTTTAGATATAAATAAATTAATTAAGACGCACATACGTAATATAGATTCATTAATCGCGATTTCGTAAAAGATTTATCAGTTTAGCTCCTTAAATCACATGATAAACATGATAAATTTTCCCCTTAGAGATTTAGCACAAAAAAATTCATTTTATTGAGAGCTGTTTGAAGGCACACAAGTGATTTTTATTATGTTTGAACTAGTCTTTACACTTTCCCATTACTCACATCTAATTCAATTTCAAGTGAATGTAGAGAGATGCTTGAAGATTTTCTGGTTAACATGTTTAATTACTGTCTAATAAAACACTTGAATCACAAAAAGGTACGAACGACTTCTATCCATTTACAAAGAACACTAAAGTAAATTTTAAGTTTGAATCATCAGCTTTTTGTTTTTACTGTTCTTATCAATCGCTACCACCTTATTTTTTTAAATCAATTTATCAAACATTTATTCAATTTATCGTCTTTAATTGTTCAAAATGTCAAGACGGGATTCCAAATTTTGCTAATTTCATATTGATAAGAGTGTCATGAAATTGTTTATTTGTCATTGACGATGCCATTTCCTAGTCACTTCTTATGTTGATTACTTAGTGGCTCTTATGATTCATAGAAAATTCAATTCAATTTTTGAAAGGAAATTTCCTCAAAAGTGTGGCGCATGTAGAACAAGTTTAAAATGTAAAATCATTGAATCTTTGTGAATAAAGCGCACTTTTGAACCTTAAAAATTTCTAGCTTAAATTATTTGGCACTTATAAATTTCAATTCTTCTCAATCTCCAGGTACTCATGGATATTTAATGTCGATCACATGCTTCCATAAATTGACAATTAAAATTCTTACCCCAAAAGACTGCCCACTTGCATTGCTATCTTGACGTTGAAGCTTCAGCGGCTCTTGTTTATCAGATCCTATCAAACCATCATCAGCACTTTTCACCTGATAAAATAATTAAAGACACTTGAGTTGAATTTGCACGATTTTATGGTTATTTAATAATTTTTACAAATTCGTCTGTTCTCTTTGAAGTTTCCGCTTCTTCCATTTTTACTAGCTACTTACTCTACCTATGGTTCAAATTAAATTGATACTCAAATATAATTTTCAGCAACATTTCAAGCAGATTTAATCTCTTAATGATTTTTTAAACTTTTTTTTCTTTTGCTGATAATGTTATCAGTGCAACAGTCAATGTCTTTATCTAAAATCATTGGTTAAGTTTTGAGTGAATGCAAATCATGGAATAAATATTTTTAGGATATTTATCAATTATCAGCGTGGTCAATGATATAATTGAAACATTAAGATTAGATATCTTTTGTAATTAACAATTATTCAACCATATTTAAGATACCTGAATGTGACGTATGCCATCAATCTTATCTTTTATCAATTATAATTTTTATTCTTATCCAAATCTACTTGCTTTGTTTTTAAGATTATCATGATATTATCTATAGACGACGCATGGAATTATAAAAATCAGCAGAATGTGATTTTCGATAAAAACTTAATTCCTTTCGAGCAAAAAAAAATTGTTCAATGAAAAATTTATTAGGAATTTTCACAGCGTTTGTTTATTTATTTACGACATTCTTTGGGAGAATGTACTTCTTTTTCTATTTTAAGGAACTATTCTACATTAGTCAACAACAAAGAATCTAATATTTCCAATTTTAAGTCTATCAAATTCGTGAAATTTTTGAAAAAAAGTAGTCTCAAAAGTATCAAAATGTTTGAGACACTTTACGAACATTATACATCAACACCTACAAAATTCATGAATGAAAACAAACACGATTAAATTTTTACAATCAATTTCATGATTGATTGTGCAAAGAACTCTCAGAAGTGTGTGTTTAATTGAAAATTGGAGCTAATAAAATTTTCAAAGAAGTAATTTAAAACCATTTAAAGGATTAAACAGCTCATTCGTCAATAATTGTCAGTACTATGGCGCCATCTGTTTGAGAGAAGCAAGAATATAAATGTAGAGCCATCTGTTGTTTGAAGATTGACTTAAAATCTATGTTTTGTGTGACAAAGATGCCAAAGATGTATGCGATACACGGAGTAAGGATACATCAGATTATACATTGGGGTAGGGTACACATGTTTATACTTAATTTTTAAATTAGCCTTGAAAAAACTATAAATATTTGAGATTATTAAAATTGAACGGAACTTTTTTTTAAAATTTTATATTTTTATTATTTCTTATTAAAACTCTTCACAAATAAGGGAAAATCAGACATAAAGTTTTTGCTTATACTCAAGGAAAATTACTTAAAAATTCGTTGGATTTTGATGAAGATACATCCTTACTAATCAGTTCTTCTGCATTGCATTATACTTGTCATAAGCTAACTTCAGTAAATCAGCAGCTCTCTTAACACGATCAGCAGTAAATTCCTCTCCAATTTTATCAACCAAATCTTTTGTTTCCTTCTTAATTAGAGCCAGTGGTCGTCCCAAAAATGTGATTGTGCAAAGTGGAGTGAATGCACACACGAATGAAGTGACTGCACCACCAAAGAAAACAACACCAATTGCTGATGCTAATAATGCAACGATTTTAGCCAAAATTGCGAAAATGATTTTAGGTCCAGGCAGGAACGACTTTAGAATTGCAACAAATGTTGGAGTTGTGTCATGAGTGTAATCATTTCTCTCAAATGTTGGAATGAGAAATCCTTCTAATGCCTGACCTGCATAACCACCATATTGACTGACATACTGCTGTACAGCATCTTGTGGAACGAATGTTTGGTAGAGTGTTGGATCGTAAGCTTGATTATTTAAAATCTAAATTGTTACACGAGACAGATATAAAATAATATAATTTAATTTTAAATCAATATAAGCTTCATTATTCTATTATACAAACCGCTGCTTCACTATTGCTACTTTGGTAGTTCGTTGCAGATGGTACATATGAAGTTTGTGGAACTGGATCTTTTTTCGGTGGAGGATTTGTTGTAGTCGATGTTGTTTCAGCTGCACTGATAACACCAATAAAACCAATAAAAACAAAACTGCACAAAAATTTATTCATCCTTTTTATTTGTCGATAAAATATATTTTTTTGAATTGAGAAATTTTGTGCTACACTTGGTTATGCTTGCTATCTTTTCACTTTAAATTTTTTTGCACAAATGTTTTTGTGAGCAATATGCTTGGAACTTTATATACGATTCTCATTTACTCCCTCTACCTTTTTGCCTTATTTTTGTGTCTCTCATTCTAATTTTACCCCTAAAATTCTCAAGTGCTCTTATCAGCATCGATTTTGAGAAATTGGGATTCATAAGGACATTAATGTCTGACTGTTTTCACTTATCCAATGAAATTAGTGTAAATAGAAAAATGGTTAATAGCTTTGAGTGTTTGCCATTGACGTATGGGTTCGAATCTTAAATGATTTCTGTCCTTGAATGTATCCATACATTTTTTTTACAGACTTTTGCTTTTCATTTATGAATAATTTCTATTCAAAGTCGCTTTTTGCATCCATAAACCCCTTGAAAATCCTTACTTATTTTCCTCACGTTTCAAGGCAGTCACATTTCCAAAAATGTTTACTTTAATTTCATTTAAATTCCTTATATTTGCAAAATATCTCATTAAAGGAATCAGCAAGAACTTTTACGGTTAAAAAATATTTTAGATAAGGACGAAAAGTTTGTCTCAATTTACAATAAAGTGCATCCTAGTTCACTAATCTATCGGGATACATCTTTCATTGGAAATGTTTTTAAAAATTTTTGTACATTTATCTCTTCTTCTTTCTATTTCACTTCATTAGTTCTCAGTATTCTCTCGGAAGGGCAAAAAAATGTTAAAATTTGAATAATTGCATTTTTATGGTGCAGGTAATCGTTTCCTCTCTCTCTATCTTATTCATTCCATATACCTGTCTGAAGGGTTCCAAATGACAAGTTGATGACGACAAGAACATTTCTAATTAGAAAGTATAAACATTTTGGAATTTATTTTGCATAGAGACATCAGGTAGGTCAGGGTATGTTAATTGCATTTCAATTGCATAATTAATTTTCTGGCTTAATGTTTATAAAATAAGTTGGGCTTAGGTGGAATTTACAGCTTTACATAATTAAAAAAAATTTTTAATCCTATGAATAATTTTTGTGGTGTGCCAATAGACTTTTTGGGGTAGAGGGATTACAAGACTTGTTTTGAAAAATATCGCATCCACTAAAGTTCATTAATAGATACTGTGCCCACAGTTAACCACGTGCATTAAAGCTACACATCAAACCTTGTGGACTTGTGCACACCTCTCAGAAATTTTATTTATTCTCTAATTCCTATTCAGCCACAAAGCAATTAAAAGAATACAAAATATTCCATCACATACGTAGTATAAAAAGAGTTCAACACCATCCAGTATGATTATTCGGAATGATTTATTATTGAAATAATTTCAGCACTCAACGAGCCTCATGAAAGAAAGGAGTTATTCATTGTTTAACTTATGAAAGCAAGAAATGAAAGGAAATTTATTGCAAAGAAACGTCAAAAAAATGACTGCAAAAATTTTTCAACCTACAACACATTTTCCCCATTTGCTAGCTTTTTGGCAGCAAAACACTATAGAATGAAAACTTTTTATTGACTCGCTGACAAAGTGGAAACTTTTTTTTTTGAAATTCATTGCCACCATGTGATTAAATATGATGAAAAAATTATAAATGGCTTAAAAAGAGTCAGAGTGCATAAGCGGAGAGTGAAGGTTTTGAGTTTAATTGTATTTTAGAGGTGCATATACGATATAACCCAATGATGATGTTATGGAAAAGGTTTATAGCTTTATTTATGAGCAGATTTAGTTGAGAATATTGCACGATATACACGATAGTACTGGAAATTATTCATGATGAATGTGGTGAAAATTTTTTGTTTTTGTGTCATATCCGAAAATTTTTCATTCTATTCTATCATGAATTTATAGTGATCACTTAATTTTAAATTAGAGTCAACAAGTTAATGAAGTGCTTTTGAAGCATGATATACATCATTTTGCATTGATAAGTGATTGTTTATCAACAATATTGTTCTATAGACAGCATAGCAAATTGAGTATTCCCTTACGTATTTATTTTTGCTATTTTATATTCATTCGATTTTTGGAAGCACTAAAACAATTGTACATGGAAGGGTTATTCGTAAATGATGTCCATGGTAATAATTTGAGGGGGTGGTTCCCTAGGTTCTTGAATAAAGTTGTCGACGTGATCTAAATCCAATTAGGGGCCATTAACTTATTACGTTCTCATTTTAGGGGAAGGTGGGTTTGAAAAATTGTACAAGTTCACACCAAAAACATTTTTTTAAAATTTATGAAAAATTATCAAAATAAAATAAATTATGAACGTTCAGTGGGGGGGGGGGGGGGGGGGGTTGCGAAAAAAGTCATTTTTTTAACTTAAGAACTATTAGTCAATATTATTGTCAAACGTTACATCTGATCAATTCTTAACCATCTCCCTGAAATAATATCCTGAAATTTAATTAAAATTAAAAAACTATTTTGCATTCACAGAATATGCTTCGAGTTAGTAGCTAATCCTTTCTACAAAATTTTCGCATAATCCATGAGATTTCAAAATTTAATTTCACATATCTCATAATATATCAGCCCATAGATGAGCATAAAAACCTACATATTAAATGTTCCTTAACAAAAAAAAATCACAGAATATACTTTAAGAATAATCCTTCATTTATAAATATAGAAAATAGGAAACAATGAAGAAAACATTTTTATTTCATCTAATCTGGAATTTTTGAAGACAACTAATACTTTGCAGACGTTTTTCCTTCGGACGTGACACGAGAAGTTGTGTCAAAATATTTTATTTGTTAAATGAGAAAAATGTATATGTTTGCTGTAGCATATGTGAGCATATTTTGAGGAATAAATGGTTAAAAACTATTTCTATGTCTTTATCTGCTTAGTTGAATTTTATTTTCTTTAAAATTTGTTTTCTCAATTCTTTTTCATTGTTTAATGAGTAAGTAAGCATGAAGAGTGAAATTTTTGGAATTAGATAAGAATGGATTTGGGAATAAAATGTTGATGTGCCGCACATTTCATACATAATTTTATAAGAATAGTTTCTAATTGGGTTAAGAGCTTTTCATCCGTGATAATTGATTTTTAAGGAGATTTTTTTAAGGAACCACTAAAGACTTTGAAATCAGGACGAGTAAAAACACTTCCTTTGTGCCAACTGCCCTGAAATATTTCTGAAAAATGAAGCAATTTCTTCCACAATTTATGGCAATTCTGCAGTATTTTAAACAAAACAAAAAGAGTTTATCCAAAAAATTGCACCGCATGAACCATAACAAGACATTCCATAAACTCATTACACCAACATAATTCATAAACAGCATAAAATTTTGTGCTTATCAAAAAGAAAATATTTTTCGATAAAATTCATGCAAAGAATTTCTTCCAAGTCACGAAGGCCTATTGATGTTAATTTATAGCTCTCCTCACCCTGATTTATGATGAAATCCTCAATATTCGACACCTCGATTCATCATCACATACAATATTTCGTAACGGAAATGAAGATATGTGACTTGCAAATCGGAAATCAACAAATATCCGTTTTTATACAGCACAAAAAAAAATGTTTTCATGCTTTTTTATTATGGAAAGTTTGAAGCGAAAAATAAATTGATCATAAAAATTGCACACTTCATATTATGAACCCAAAGGAATCATTTGGTAAAATTTAAATTTATTACTGTATGCTGATTTATGACCATTTTCAGATTTTAAATCTCTTTTTCGTTTTTTTTAAACATTTCTGATGATTGTAAATTGATAGGGTGAAATATGTGTACGAATGTATATTAATATATGTGACATAAGTACATGAAAATGGCAAATGACTTTATACTCTGTATGACAAACTTTTGCAGCACGAGAAAATAACAATTTTAAACTGAAATAAAATTTTTATCTACGAGTTTTCATCTTCTTATAATTTATAAGAGTATCTTAATGAACTTGTAATGCTTTTCATTATATTACAACATAATTTATTGTCATCTCACTTATTCTGTATCATGAAAAACATTTGACAATTATTAAGTTGCGTAAATTATGAATCATCAAAATTAATCCGCTTAAATACAACGTTGTTGCTACAGATGATGCTTTTGAGGCTGTTGTTGATGATGATATTACATTATTATCTATGTCATTTTCCTCATCAGGACGCTTTTTCTGCTTTTTGGATGCTATAAAAAAATAATTTTCTCGTATTAGAATAATTTTGTAAGTAAGTGGTAGAATGAGTAGGAGATGTAATTGTGGCAATTTATATGCACAAGAAAATCTGATGTTCTTAAAGGAATCTCAATTTGATTCAGCTGAAATTTTGAATTTTCTGAATTCAGCTTATTCAATCAGAGTTCAGCTGAATTAAGTTGTATTTAACTTATGAGCTGGAAAACTTACTTTTCGGTCTTCTTGTTGAAGTTCTTCCATCAATATCATTCGATTCATCAAACACATCATACTTTGTGAACGAATCATGTGCCGTTGGACTCACAAATATCTCATCTGTGCCTATCTTGAGTCTATCATAAGGACATGTTTCTAAATTCAAAAAATAATAAAAACAACAATGATGAATTAAATCTCATTAAAATCATCCCTCTCAAAAATATCCCATCATTCTCACCTGTTCGATTCATTTCCATACCGAAAGAGAATGGATCTAATGACTTGTAACAATTTCCTTCCTCTCCTGCTTCTCGAATGAAAATGTTTTTGCCGTCATCTGAATTTGTCATTAATCCAACAAAACATTCATAAGTATTAACCACGTCAACGCGTTGTGTTAATGTGTATACATTTGTGCTCTTTTTGTCTATCCAATGACCCAAGCAACGGTATACCCGAGTCTCATAAATGTCATGCGAATCACATGGGCCGATTTGATAAAACATTATATCAGGGTTTTTGCAATCTGATGATATCACTGAACATAATTTCATGTCATCAGGGAGCTTTCCGAAATATTTTCCATAAATGGGGCACTTTTCCTTTGTCACATTTTCTCCAATTTCTAGAGGGATATAAAAATTTCCACACATGAAAATGGATGTTCATATCAATTTCAATTTTTCGCTTGACTTACTTGCTTGTGTTACCCATTCCTTCATGTTAAAATATTTATTGTTGCAAACATCATAATTTGTAAATGAACTGAGTGTTTTTGAGCTGATTTGAGTCTCAATAACATTGTCATGTAATTGAGTTATAATTATACATTTATAGTTCTCCTCGCCACATTGAGAACGACTTCGGACGATATACTTATCACTTTCTAATATTGTCACCAAGGACATGTAGAATGTCTTTAATGAGCTTTCATCCCTGTAGGTTAATAAGTTCTTTGATATTGTCATGTATTGCCAATCACCCTGAAGGTTATCAGGAAATGCAATTTCAAGTTCATTAAAGCTATTTGATTCGAGAAAATTTAATGATTTCTTAATCTTAAAAACTTGTTGATTTGTAACTGAATTTCTTTTTGGTAATGTGCTGCAGTCATTGTTAATTCTCAATGTTAGTTGAGTTTGATCATGATTATCATATTCATATGTCTAAAAATGATAAAAGGAATTAATAAAATGACCAATTTAAGGAATATAATAAGCATTCACATACACCACATTTATATTTTTGTTCAGTCTCATTTGACGATGACTCAATCACAGCAAGAAAATTTTGATTTTGCATTTTCCAATTTCCCAAGCAATCAAATGTTATCGGTTGAAGATCTGTGTTACAGTCACGAAAATGAATATTCATTGACGAGCTGGATGGACAATTTGAAATTGTTGATTTAAATCCACTACAGATCTTTTGATTGTTTAAGTAATAGTCAAATTTAATTTCTCCATCAAATGGACAAAATTCATGATGACGAGACTCGATTCCTAAAAGACATAAAAACGAGAGACAATGAAGAGACTTTTCGAGTGACAACAAAATTTATTTTTTGTTTGAAATCTCTTGTGGATGATTTTGTCAGGTTTTCTGGTGACAAAATTAGAATTTAGACTTATTCAGCTTGATTCAGCAATATTCAGTACTTTTTCATCTTAATTTTAGATCATGCCGTCTATAAGACTCATTCAGCCGAATTTAAAATCCATTAAACATGTCAAAACATTTACTAAATCTGACAAAATCTTCCACGAGCGGATATAGAAGATTCTATTTAATACTAACTGTAGAGAATAATTGAATAAAAGTCATTTGTAAACTTTTTCTCATCATTTAAGCTTATTTCGGGTGGACATTTTACGGTTTCCGCTGATGACGAGCATTTGGAATTAATGTCACTTTCAGTGTGAATTAAGAGAAGTATATTTTTTGAAATCATCTGAAGATTGAAGCACCGATAGCAAGCTATTCTATCATCATCACTACTGTGTATAGAAAAAAGAGAATAATGTAAAATTTAAAATAATTTTCAATTAATACTAAATGAAATTTTGTTGGTATAGGAACGGTAATCAATTTTACCTTAAGTTTACAATAAAATTACTTCCATTACGAGAGTAACATAATCCATATGGTGATATGTCTTCTTCTGTTATGTTGATTATACTATATTGAAGTCTATTATTTCCATTTAGAGCAGCATTTTGTATTCTATATTCTCCTTGTAGCTCCATTGGAAAGATGCAAAATTGGTCTGAGGCAACTGAAAAGTATAAACAGAATAAATTGATGTTAATAATTATTAATATCCGACAAAAAGAATTTTTCTTATTATTAAATCAAGTAATAATAATTCTTGAACGAAATATGACAAGGCTATTTACTGCCAACCACAAACATTGGTGTGTAATTGGAGAATCAAAAACATGAAAGGCAAAAGCTTTATAAGATGAATCAGGTAAGTCACGTAATAATAAAGAAATGAAAGACAAGTCGTTCAAACTAGCAAAACATACAATCATGAGAATAAGATACAAGACCGGCTTATATTGTCTAAATAAGAAAAATAATACATGAAAACTAATATAGGTAAGGTGATAGTTAAACTGGACAGGAAAAATATGAGGCGGCAGAATCATGAAAAAAGAAGAGATGATTAATTTTTCAAGCCAATTTTATGGAACCTTTTTATAATGAGCAAATAATTATGATTCTCTAAATCCATAATTGTTTTAATAAGAAATAAGGAACTTTGAGCGTCAAGTCAACAACTCAACAAGCGTAAACAAAAATGTGAGACGCTTGATTATTTTTTTTCGACTTTTCTTTTTGCAAAATTGTCTGTTTTGCGTTTGTAGAACACTTTTTTGTACATGAAGATAATAACGTTTGTTTCGCATGAACTGATGTTTATTTTGAATATTCTTATCGCTCTTTTTAATGGACTGTACATTTTAGTTACGAAATTAAGAACATCTCTCGCATGTGCTTCAAAATTTTGATTCTTTTTATAGAAACGTTAGTTGCTGCTTGGGTCTATAAAGATCCCTAGCTGAATTATGGCTTAGAGAAAAGGACCTTGAGGATCATAGCTACTCCTTTTAAAACTAGAGGACAGTAAGTTCAAGCATGTCGAGAATTTGACATTCCAAGATCATTAAGGTTGCCTTTAACATTCTTAATAAGGCATGATGTCTAATAACTATAACACAAATTTTCCTTCCAAAAATCCAAACCGACAGTCTTTTCAGGTATATCAATTGGAATAATTTTCATACCTCATCTACATGCCATAGATTTGTGAATACAAATTGACTTCCATATTTGCCTTTATGAATATTTTAAGAACCTCTCTGTATGCATATGTAAATATTCATTACTAAAGAACAGTAAGGAATTTTTCACCAACATCATTGTTCTCAATTTTGCACACAAAATTAAGATTTTTGGCATTGACGATTTAATAAATTTGATTTTGATTCACAGTAAAGGCGCCACCTAAGGAGTTGTACAAACTATATTTTTTTTATAAAACTTATTGCGCTATTTTTATGAGCATCATGTGGTGCCTTTCTTATTTTTTTTTTTTTTTTGGTTTTATTGATTCACTATTATCCATCATTATATACCATATCCATAGTAATTTAAGTTTCTTCATTTCTATGTTTATTCATCTATGAATTCGTTTCAGATGGACCGATTTTAATTTCAAGAGAAAAAGAGATCTAACAACAATAATAGTCATTATCAGGACTACCATAACGTTCAACTTGGATCTTCTTCATTAAGCGTGTTATTAATTTTTTCTCTCGTTCAAATTAGAATAATGAAGAAGAAGAAAAAAAATTGTGTAAAGTGTCTAGAAAAGAATTAGAATGAAGAAACAAACAGTCGAAATGGGAATAAGAAGTATAAATAATATATACATTGGAAAAAAGAATGAACTTAAATTTTTTTACGGAAACGATAGTAATGTAAATATTTCCACATCATTTCAAAATATTTTAAACAATAATGATTCCGACAAACCGCACATACCTTTAACGATTCATCTATCTGTCTTACCCGACCAACGATTGTGCGATTGAGGTGGTCTAATGATTATCATATGAATGAATGGAGGGAAATAAATTAAAGTGAAGACGCATTTAAGCATGAATTTATGACGGTCTAGACTTAGGACTATTGAGTGATAAATAAGGATTTAAGGGAGTTTTAAAGACATGATGAATTGATGATATTTTAGATGAACAATCATTATGAAGGTGAAAAAAGGATCAGAGTATACGGAAAACCAGAAAATTTTAATATGTCCTTGAATCAGATAGAATATGACTGTCTAGCTATATCAATTAACTTAAATCATTGGAATACTCTTTGGTAAGGATAAAGTATTAAAATTAAATTTGGTTTAAATCAGTGAAATCTTAATTAGAAACTTTATGGGTTCGAATCCTAATAATGAATTGTAAAAATTCTAAAACCTACATACAAGACTCAACTCTTTCTGTTTGACTACATTCTTTTAAGTAATCTGATTGACTTTTGTATCGTAAGACATAGTAAAGAATTCACTGAATTAACACGACTCTGAATCAGAATTATTATAGTAAACACTTGATGACTTTATAAAGATCAGTTTGCATAAAGGAAACTATATCGCTCGGGAATGCATTCAATCTATCTCATGTATTTCTTTCATTTCTTCATGAATGAGTAATTTCTTGTGAATCAAACCTCAAATCTCTGGAGTGTTTCATTGATAATTTATATTCCGTGAGTACGTAAAAAAATATTATAAAAATAAATTCAATAGAGTGTGAGAGAAGCGGCGCAAATATTCCACAAAATAATATATATTTTAATTCTTCTTACCTATATGTAAATTTTTTCGCGTGAATAACACAATAATAAATATTGAAATGATATTTGCCAGATTTCTATACATGCTGTATGTTTGAAATGTCTTGTCGATGTGAAAACGAAAACTGATCTCGATTTGAGCGTTAAATGGAAACTAAAAGTGCATAATCTAAATTGAATAGCAAAGAAGCCGAAGCCTCGGTATGATGATATACAGTAAATTCTTCAACACTGATGGTGATTCACGAAATTCGCAATAAAAAACGTAAATACATGTTCGGGGCAAGCAGCAAAATGCAAGAAGAAGACACAAATTTTTGTGTGGTTTATGTGTGTGTTTTTGTTTTTGTTATGTGTGTGGCATGCACAAAAAAAGGGATAACTTTGAGGGCTTCACTGTTTAGCTAGCTGTACAGCAATATAATCTTTGCAACCTGTTCAATTGTGTGTGTTGCCGGCTTCTTGAGTAAATTAAATAATATTATTTTTTTAGAAATCGATCTTTTTTTTCTTCTTCTGTTCCTCATAAAAAATTTTCACTTCTATGTTATTATTGTTGTTTTATGCTTCTTTTCTTATTTTTTTTAATTTAACAGGTAATTTTTCTCGATAAATACAGTTTTATGTAGCATTGCATGAACTAATACATAACTGAAAACTTTTTTAATAACAATTCTCAAAAGTTCTTTTTTTTGCTCTGATTCAAATGTGCAACATAAGAATATGTATGTTTAACAATGTGCGCGATAAAAGAATCACTTCTCGAAACTGCAGAGAGACACAAAACAATCTTAAAACAAGAGAAATATTAAAAAAACGTCTGCTTTTTTGTGCAAATCAACTAAAACTAAAAACTGTTGAATGAATAACAAGAAAATTTCCTACGTGAAATCATTTACGAATAAGAATGTGAAGCAGAACGGGAAAAATGTAATTTACTATGGTCTCGTAACATCAACAAAATAAAAATTTCTTGATTGTGTTAAATTCTCTTTTTTTATGAATGAATTTTTAGTTGAAAAACATCTTAAGATACTTTTAACCGCATTTTCGCGTCAATAAATTCACTTTGGATGAATCACTAGCTTATGATTCCGGCTATTTTATTTATCCCAGAATCAAGTTTTGTCAGAATAAATTTTTTTTGCATTCTTAGTATTTGCACATTGCATTTCAGTTACTTTATAAATGAATCATGTGATTATAATAAGATTACTGGCTATTTCTGTGATTTATTCAACTGTCAATAACAGGCTGACAAGATCTTTCTAGAATAGTCAGCTAATATGTTAATTTCATTCGTAATATTTTAAGCACGTCTTTGATCCAATTTCAGCAAACAAAAATTATCGTACCTCGAGAAAAATGCGCTTCATCCAACTCTGCACTCATTAATCTCACAAAATTTTTTTTGTAAGTCTCTTTTTCGAGTATTGAGGTGATACGAATATAATACGAAGTTGAACATGAAATTGCTTTAGTTTCAAGCGCTCTTCAGCGATGACTTTTAATTTTTATTTTATTATTTCCATCGTTGTTGTTTCTAGATCGCTCCCAACGAATTAAAAAATATTTTCTTAATTCAATTTCCTTGTAGCTGATTATATTAAAACAAACTTTAAAAAAATCATATTTTAATTAAATGTGAGATTATTTCGAAAAATGTAAAAATAATAAAATAAAGATTTTTTTTTGTTTCGGGACGTGATGAAACAATTAAATTCAAAACATTTAAACACACGATCGTGATTCTGAATTTATTTCAGAGATAAAATCCTTTTAGGCTTTAGTAGCTAGCAACCAAAATATTGTTGTGTTGAAAATGTTTTAAATTTAACATTTTCTGTTCTCATTCTTTCAATTTCTCAATTCTTGTTCATGTCTGGTTAATCAAGACATTAACTTTACAAATCATGTCTTTGAAATCCTAGAATACAAAAGAAAATTGGAGATTAAAAAAGAGAATGAAAGAAATGCTCTCAATATGATTCCAGTCATTCAGCTTCCAATGGAAGTAAAACTTTCGATTTTAAAAAAGAATTTCATTCAAAAATCAGTCATTGTCGATGTGCTGAATGGAGCAGATTAAATTTCTCATATTCTTCTTTATTTTCTCCGGTTGTTCCATACGCGTATGAATGATATAGCAACAAATAACAATTAACACAGAAAAGATGATTTTTTTTAATGTTTATTGAGCAGTTCAGACTAATGTTCATGTCAACAATAATGCAAAGAAATTTCTTTTTGAGACTTTCACCTCCTCCTAATTTTCTAAATTCAAACAATCAAGTGGAATATAATTTCATTTGACACGGCATATAATGTTTTTACTGTTGGGGGTTGAATCGTCATTTGACGATGCTGCTATTTACCTTCTGCCTTTATGAGAAGTCTATTGTCATTTTTTTTGCTTAAATTAAGGGAAAAAACCAGATGTTGTGCGAACAGACACGAGAAAACGAAAAGTGAAGTACAAAAGAAGACAAAAATTAAATTTTTATTATGAAGGAAAATTTAAGGTAGAGAATAAAAAGTTTTAAGCTTCTCTGGATTTAAAATTTTCTCGGTGTAATGCTCTTTTCACCTTTCAACAATCTCTTGAATGGTTTTACAGATTTCCCCATTGTTTGTTTAAAATTATCATGGATAAGCTATCCTTAATTGTATTAAATTATGCATCCCAAGTGATTTATTTACCACAAATACAAATAATAATTTGTTTATCCTCCAAATCATTATTTAATTATTATGAAAATATCCTTGAACATCCTCAGAACGTTCATACAGACCTAAGCAGCATTTAAATCAATCGCTTTTCATTTATTCAATGCCTTTCTATATTTAACTGAGACATAATAAAAAAATGTTGATGTCATGGTTTAATGATGTGGTTGCATCTTTGAATGAACGTTGGATTCTAATTTGCACTGTAATTATTTTTTTATAAAAAAAAACTTTGTTTGTTTATATAAACAACTCGAGGTGCTGAACAATGTGAAATGGAGAGAACAGCAAGTTCGGATGTTTATATGAGGAATTTATGGAAGTGCATTTCTGAATTCTGTGTCAGGAGTTTGAATTAAAATAACTTAAAGCTATAATGATGACACACAAGAATTGATCAAATATGCATCTCATGCTGTCTTTTGATTTACTTGATTCACCTTTAATAGTTCCAATCTGTGGTAAACTAGTTTAATAATTTAACCTTATCATGGAACTTAATCTCAAAACTTAACTCCATAAACTACCAAAGTGTCATAAGTAGGAATCTGCTCCCGACAATAATAGGCATTATAATGTACAAAACTTTTTTATTCTTATTCAGAAAAACCGCATTGTATACATTGAAATAATTTTCCTTCATGCTCATTTTTCCTCTCCTCTTTCTTTACATATACATTTTTATTTCTCCTTTTTTGTTGTACCTCGCATGCATATTATTAAAATTTGTGCTCTTTGTGCAATGTCCCCCCTTTGAACTGATTCCTTTTTTTTTCTTCATTGAAAATTTTCTTTTGATATTTTTATAAGCACTGCATCGCAGACAAATTCTATTCGGGAAAAAAAAAGTTCAAAACAATTCTATTCTCTTTTTCATACCAATATATATCAATGGTAAAAATATTCAAATGTGTTGAGAAGTTTGCATATTTAAATATCGATTGCTTCCTTTTATAAAAATTTCTCTCCTCTTTCCCGAACATACAATGAGTATACTCAGAGCACATTATTTGTGAGCTTGCAAACTTTTGTGAGAATGTGCTCATTTCATACATTAAAGTGATGCGATCACGGTACCTTTTTGAGTATGCTCAGTGAGCACATTCCTTTGTGACATGCATTAAGCTCAATGAGTAAACTCATGAGCATACTCAAATGAGAAGGCAACATGCCACACGCAACATTTTTTTAATGCAACATTTTTTATTGAATATACTTATGAACATTCTCAAAGAGCATATACTCATAAACATACTCAAAGAGCTTATACTCATAAACGTACTCAAAGAATATATACTCAGTGAGTATATTTATGAGTATATGCTCATCTGAGCACACTCATGAGTGCACTCAGTTAAAGTCGCAAAATTCAAAAAAATTAATTAAGTTAAATTTGAGTTTTATAAGGATAATTCTGTGAATAATTTTGGAAGAGTTAGAAATTATTATTAACATTTTATCTCAAATACTTAAGAAGGAAGTTTTAAAAACCGGTCACCCATCCTTGTTGAAAAACCTATTGCGTTGCTTAACTTCTGTCACCTCACACTTTTCATTGGAGCAATTTTCTGTAAATATATAATAATTTTTATATGGCACAACACATACTTAAATTATTATATTATTACAGGCAAACTAAGTTCTTTGAAGTTTGAAACGCTGCTTAATTGAACTATATTTTTATGAAATATTTGAGTTTATCAAAGCACGATCGTGAGAACATATTATGAAAAATGTCGACCAACTTAAAATTAAACTTAGAATACATTTTTAAGTAAGTCGACATTTTCAAAAATGTCGACCAACTTAAAATCAAACTTAGAATACATTTCTATGATAGTCGACATTCTTTAAAAATCGATCAACTTAAAATTAAACTTAGAATACGTTTTTATGATAGTCGACATTTTCAAAAATGTCGACCAGCTTAAAATCGAACATCGAATACATTTTTATATTAGTCGACATTTCTAAAAAATGTCGACCAACTTAAAATTAAACTATGAATACATTTTTATGTAAGTCGACATTTTCAAAAATGTCGACCAGCTTAAAATCGAACATCGAATACATTTTTATATTAGTCGACATTTCTAAAAAATGTCAACAAACTTAAAATCAAACTTAGAATACATTTTTATGTAAGTCGACATTTTCAAAAACGTCGACCAACTTAAAATCGAACAAAGAATACATTTTTATGCAAGTCGACATTTTTCAAAAAATGACCAACTTAAAGTTAAACTTAGAATACGTTTTTATGCAGGTCGATATTTTATGAATTTAAATATTCGTTCCATGAAAGCCAAAAGATTTTGATCGTGCTTAATTCTTATAGTTTTTTAAAAGCGAAGTAATTTTTAATTTAATTCCTTGAGAAACTCTTGACATTTATTTCAGAAAACTTAAAATTGTAAAAAGTTTCGTACATTTTTGTATTACATATCTAAAATATTCAACATTTGCTTTTAAGTTGGTTGACAATTTTTTAAAAATAACATTTTAAAAAATGTCAACTATCATTAAAATATATTCTAAGTTTGATTTTAAGTTTGTTGACATTTTTTAGAAATGTCGACTAATATAAAAATGTATTCGATGTTCGATTTTAAGCTGGTCGACATTTTTGAAAATGTCGACTTACATAAAAATGTATTCTAAGTTTGATTTTATGTTGGTTGACATTTTTTTAAAATGTCGACTAATATAAAAATGTATTCTAAGTTCGATTTTAAGTTGGTCATTTTTTGAAAAATGTCGACTTGCATAAAAATGTATTCTTTGTTCGATTTTAAGTTGGTCGACGTTTTTGAAAATGTCGACTTACATAAAAATGTATTCTAAGTTTGATTTTAAGTTTGTTGACATTTTTTAGAAATGTCGACTAATATAAAAATGTATTCGATGTTCGATTTTAAGCTGGTCGACATTTTTGAAAATGTCGACTTACATAAAAATGTATTCTAAGTTCGATTTTAAGTTGGTCATTTTTTGAAAAATGTCGACTTGCATAAAAATGTATTCTTTGTTCGATTTTAAGTTGGTCGACGTTTTTAAAAATGTCGACTTACATAAAAATGTATTCTAAGTTTGATTTTAAGTTTGTTGACATTTTTTAAAAATGTCGACTAATATAAAAATGTATTCGATGTTCGATTTTAAGCTGGTCGACATTTTTGAAAATGTCGACTTACATAAAAATGTATTCTAAGTTCGATTTTAAGTTGGTCGACATTTTTAAAATTCACATAAGTATGTTATTAATATTCTCATGAGTATGTTCAGTAAGTGCACTCATATGAGAACGTAAAAAAATTATGTCACATAGAAGTGAGTATGTTATTAATATTCTCATGAGTATGTTCAGTAAGTGCACTCATATGAGAACGTAAAAAAATTATGTCACATAGAAGTGAGTATGTTCTTAATATTCTCATGAGAATGTTCAGTAAGTGCACTCATACGAGTATATTCACATAAGTATGTTATTAATATTCTCATGAGTATGTTCAGTAAGTGCACTCATATGAGAACGTAAAAAAATTATGTCACACAGAAGTGAGTATGTTCTTAATATTCTCATGAGAATGTTCAGTAAGTGCACTCATACGAGTATATTCACATAAGTATGTTATTAATATTCTCATGAGTATGTTCAGTAAGTGCACTCATATGAGAACGTAAAAAAATTATGTCACACAGAAGTGAGTATGTTCTTAATATTCTCATGAGAATGTTCAGTAAGTGCACTCATACGAGTATATTCACATAAGTATGTTCTTAATATTCTCATGAGAATGTTCAGTAAGTGCACTCATACGAGTGTATTCACATAAGTATGTTCTTAATATTCTCATGAGTATGTTCAGTAAGTGCACTCATATGAGAACGTAAAAAAATTATGTCACACAGAAGTGAGTATGTTCTTAATATTCTCATGAGAATGTTCAGTAAGTGCACTCATACGAGTGTATTCACATAAGTATGATCTTAATATTCTCATGAATACACTCGTTGAATGGACTCACGTGAGCTTATAAATTTTTTGCAAAAAAATAAAGTGAGTACATTCGTAATGAACTCCTGAGCATGCTCAGTTGAATGAGCTTGCATGAGTATAATTTTTGAGTAGACTCACTTATATGCTCACTTTTCTGAGCATGCTCTTTGTATGTTCGGGTTTTCTTCCTTGATTTCTTTTTTATTTGCATCTATTGTACAATGTGCCAGTCTTCTTTCTTTATAGCCTTTGTGGTGGTATTCTAATAGTGGAAATGATTCGCTACATAAATTCTTTATAGAATAGTTTAAAAATATGTAAGAGTGGGACGACGATGTAGCGGTAAAGAAATATCAGCTATTGTAATGGCTTTTATAATGCCATTTAACATGAGTGCATCGGTAATTCATTCTAAATGATTTTTCTATTTCCTTTCAGCTTAATTAATCATATATTTTAAGCATGTTGAAGCTGAATGAAACTGGGATTAAGCAGATCTGGGAGAATCTGGTCTTTTTCCATAGACATAGACTTTGTCTAGTCTAAAGCAATTGCTTCCCACTTCACTAAATCGGACACCCGCAATACACATCTGAATCATCAGTTTACATATTCAAAAGCTTTTAAAACTGTCGATCTAATAAACAGCTCAATTTATCACGATATTTCTCACCAATCAATCTACCCTCAATGGTTTGTATTTAAAATTCATGTTAACCTCAAAATACATGCAATAATTCAAGTCATTGGATGTATGATTTTTGTCATTAATTATTCATTTTTAAATTCAACACTTTTAAATCAAATATTAACATTCAATCAATTTTCCGTATCTCATTTCATTGATTTTATGTCTCGTACCGTCATTTGTTATCTTCTTGCAATCCTTCCGCGTCAATTTTTCATTCATTTTTTTTGTGCTTTTCCCAAATAAAAACTCACATATCATCGGTTAAAATAAAAAAAAAATCAATGTGATATATGCCCACCTAGTATGTTTGCTCTAGCTCTATTTGCATGTATGTATCATACAATCGGACACCCTTGATAAATTGTATTTTAGCATTTTTTTTCGGTATCCATTCTTTAAAATTTGTTGATTCATTTTTTAGTGCAATTGAATTTTTGTCGCTATAAACATTTTATGCAAATTTTTTTAATTCCGATTTTTAATTCCCTTTGTGATAATTTTTTTGCTATCGTGAATATTTTTGGAACTGATTTTGAGAATAGCAACGCATTTAGCTACTTTTTGAGAAGTCAGACCAAAGGACGACTTGTAAATTGCATTGCTAAAGCTGAGGCCTAAAACATGAATCAATCTACATGCTGAATTTATGTCAAATAAAAGAATATAAAAACTGGCCTCTTCAACTCGTACAACACGAGTTTGATGTGACACAATAGTAGAATTTCATTAGTTAAATGGAACCAAATAGCGAAAAAAGTAATTTGGAAGGACATAAATACAATAAGACCGAAAATGATAATCTTTTTCTCCTTTTACTTATTCTTAACATAAGAAATGAGATTATATTTATCACAAAAAGATTATGTGGTATTTATTGATGTTGATATTCCCTTTCTCATAATATTATGTGCACAATACACCTTATTATTTGCCTTAAGAGAGAAATTATATATATCACATCAAAATCCTTAAAAAGGATGGAGTAAGAAATTTCATTTCAATCTAATGAAGACAGAAATCTTTTTCAAAAGTGTCTTCTCGTTTCTCTGTTTATTTTCAGTGAAAAAAAAAAGCATTAGGAAATTGAGGATACGATATGATAGCTGACGGTAGACTACACCGACATTATCATCATTTGTACGCCAAGATTGTCAATTATGTAATTGATTTTTTGGTCGGAAAATACAATAAACTTTCCTATACAGCAGTTCTCTTTATCGTATTAGATGGAGGAAGAAAACACAACATAATGGAGAAGGTTAACAAAACCCTTCATTAATAAAAATCATTATATTAAACGCAACATTAAAGTTTCCTTCCTATTTGGACCTGAACATTATACTTGTTTTTGCATGTAACAAGGCTTTTATGACTTAGTTTAGGATTATCGACGTTTTCTTACAAGTTTATTTTTAATTAATAATGTAATGCTTTTTTTGATCAGTTTTAAAATTGTATGACTTAATTTAATGATCAAATATGCATTACTTCTATTAACTTCACCAAAACTACACCGATAAACTTTCTAGTTAACATTTGACACAACTTTTATTTGGATCATATCTAGTTTTCCTAAGCATAATAAAGTTCAGAACAGTTTTTACGACATGAATAGATGCATTTGCAATGCACATCAAAGTTTTGCATGTGAATAACATATTTTTTCACATACTAAATTAACAAAATAAAGTTATTGTACATGTATAGTATAAAAACTAAGCATAACATTAATGCATATAAATTTAAGCCTTTTTGGTTTCTTTTATGACTGCAGAAAAAAAGAACTTTATAGAAGGGGGAAGTAAAAATAATGACTAGGAAATTGAAAGGAAATTAAAAATACTTAAATGTAATTGAATTAAAAAGGGTGTAGTTTCTCATAATTCACTTGATAACCATTTGGCTTTAATCGTCTTTATTCGTAAATTTAAATAGTTTTTTCTTCTGTCTAAAAGAAATTCAATGGATGTGTATAGTTATCAGTAAGGAAAATCATAAAAATTGGAAGAACGAGAAAACGTAGATATTTGCAGACACTTTCCTCATTAATAACGAAAAAAAAGGAGAGAAGAAACTTTTCTATGTGCATACTTAATAAAGTCTGTTGCTGCAATTGTTTGAAGGGAAAAAGTTTACAGAGAATTTTCTTTTGCAAAATATGCCCTAGCATAAGAAAAACTATCACATGTCTTTTAAAAACTTTAAAGTTTTTCATCTTGTGTTTTGGCAAATTTGTGTATTATGGAGTAACTTACACACAATTTTAATGTGCCACACAAGGTAGCAGGAAAGGATTTTAATGAGAGAATCTACTGACTTCACTATTACTTTATGTCATGAATGAGCAGCACGATAAGAAATGCTGGCGAAATACGAGAAAAATGAAAATTTTACGTGAAGAAATTTCCTTTAAAAAGAAGATTTATGGCACATCAACAACAATTCACAGAATAATGTGCTTCTCAAATAATTTTGTCCAAAATGAGAACAACTTCAACTTCACATTTGTATCATGTTGCGAGATGAACAAGCAAGTAAATAAATTTCACGTAACGAATTGGAATTTCTTTTATTTTTGAAAGCTTTATGATGTCTAAAATATTTTCTAATTCAACTTAAACATATGAAATTTTATTACATCTCCCATCTTCTACTCCTCTACTCCTTTATTCGAACAATAGCATACTGATAAGAAAAGGTTATGAAACATATTCAACGTAGAAGACGCATAAATTCAATAAATTGCTTTTCATATCTTTTTTGTGTGTATGCGATGGAGTGTACTGAATGAAACTTGTTTTAATTTCTCAGACAAAGTTTTTCTCGCCTTAGCTTACAGAAGAAATAAATCATGTGTCTATTGTGAGTTGAAAAAACGATTCTACTCATATATGCTATATCCTGTAAAACCCGAACAATTAATTAACTGGATTTCGAAACTTTCAATGAAGGAAATGAAGTAAAAATTATCATTTTCAGCAAAAATGTTAGACAATATGACTTTGAAACTGTCTTAAGCATTAAAATTCAAATTTTGTACTTCTACGTCAATAAGGGGTCGTTCACTTAAGATGTCCATCAAAAAACCTGATTTTTAGAACCCCCTCCCCCCCTCTATCACAAAAATTCTATAGAAAAAATTTTCCGTTGTTTGAACTGTAACAAAATCCTAGACCCCCCCCCCCCCCCTAAATGTCGGACGTCATAAGTGAACGGCCCCTAAAGGTTATAGCTTCAACCTTGTTTCTTAATTTCGCCAACTTATCACCTGTATTGAACTCCTACTATTTGACTAAGCTGTTTTTAAATGATCCACAACTGACCAAGCTTTAACTCCTGGACAAGCAATAAATGTAGGTTCACATAATCTTCTTACTTACTTAACCTGTACGATCAATAATTTCAATAATATTTTTAATGCATCACTTAGTAACGCTGAAAACTCCATAAATTACAAGCATAATCACATGATTTGTAGCTCGAATGTGTGCATGCAATATAGACGATGCTAATTAAAAATTTTAAAGTGTAGAAACAAATAGTTCAAAGAATGTATATAAAATATTTTAATTGTTTCCATTATTGGCAACCTTTTCCGTGTTATGAGAAGAAATTGAAAGAAGAAATTCCAAACGATTGAATGAAATTAATTTTAAGGAAAAATGAATAGGAGTGAAGGTAAGAAGAGAGAACTAATAACAAGAAAATTTTCCTTTCTTGATTCTTCTTGCATGAAAGCAAAAAATGAAAGAATAAGGAAGGAATGGGTGGTTTGAAAGATAAACAGAGATTGGGAAATTGAGGAAAGTCGATATGAGCAAGCGGGAGCAAGCGATGCTCATTTTGAATGAATAACTTTAAAAATTTAAATTTTGAAATTTTTGGTAAGCAATAAAACAGAGCTCGAGTATATAGGGTTCGAGTTGACTCGAGTCAACTTGAGTCGACTTCGAGCTCTGCAATAAAATTTTAACTTCAATTAAATGAAGATCGTTAAATTTTTCAAAAAGTCATATTTTGAAAGTTATAACCTTTTTCAAAAGATGCTGCCACGTGCCACCCCTAGTATTTTCCCTCAATAGCTATATGAAAGCAATAAAAATTAAAGGTAGAAGGAAGGATCGAGAAATCAAAGTATTAAAATTTCATTCGCATCTTCAATAGACTTATTCCTTCCTCTTTCATAATTAGAGTATATACATTTCGACTGATTCTGATACGATATAACGTATATCCGTATTGAAAGCAAAAAAGGCAATGAAGAAATGTGGAAGGAAAAAAATGTTCCTTTATTGCTCAATTTTGTGTGAATACTACTGACTGAATAGAAAATAAATGCTGCCAATAATTGAATATTTATTGAACAATGAGTACCAAATCCTGTGGGAAAATGACGTGAATATTGTTGTAATATACTGGGGGTCCTCGATTTGAGTAGTTGTTTTGTTCCAAAAAATTTCTACTCAAATCGAATCTATTCAAATCGAGGCAAAGAATCCATACAAAATTACATGTTTTGTTCCAGAGTCCAAAAAATGAATCAAAACAATGAAAATTTTGATCATTTTTGGCACATTTTACCTCGTTTCTTAACTTTTCCTTTGTGTTTTAGATAACTTAATTTATTTCAACGCATATTCATATTGTTTTTAAACGGAAATTAACAAAAAAAATGTTTTTGAAACAAAACAAAAATATGAGAACCTTGCAAATGTTATTTCACTGAACAATTTGTAAGGTTTTTGAATTTGAACTTTTTAAAATCGTTGATTTTATATAGATTTTTTAAATTTTTACTTTAATTTTGTAACTTTAGTATTGTTTTTTCTATCAATATGATAAGTTCACGCTTATCGCAGTAAAATTTATGTTTTAAAATTATTTTCTGAAATGTTTTTATCAAAAATATTTGTTTTGTAAACAATTCAAATCGAAGAAAACAGGAAGAAATCTACTCAAATCGAATATTTTGGTGGGTAATAAATTTTCTGTTCAAATCGAATCTACTCAAATAGAATCTACTCAAATCGAGGACCCCCAGTATTTGTACGTCGGCAAAATTTAACCATGTTTTCATAAAGTAACAAAGATTTGTTGGATTTCCTCTTATACAGGGATGTATGTCAGGTTAGAGCTCCCTCCTATATATGAAAGAAAATAACATAAAGGAAACATTCAATTCAATCTTGTCTTACACACATAAATCCATCAAAATTCAGTACATTACAGGCTTGTGTTATTTTCCTTTGTACACGTGAGAGTAGAACATAAATACATTATTCAGGAAAATAATCATTTTATTTTCATCCTTGCTCTTGTCTCAAATCATTGTAAGCTTTGTCGATCGTCTATATATGGATGTGATTCACAATTGAACACATCCACAGGTATGTGAAATTCACGAAGGAATAAATATGTTGGATTTCAAATTGATTATTGTGTGATTTCATAACATTTCTCACTCCTCCTGAGTTATGTTCAATCTCTCAATCAAATGTGCTTGGATAGATTTTAGCTTTTTGATGAACGAAAATAATTTCTTGTTTACATTTTCACATCGAGATTTTATAATCGAAATTTTGACAATTTACCTGCTTAATTAACATCCAGGAGATTTTAAATGATTTATAAATTGTGAGCAAAGAAGATTTTGTCATTATTTTGTTATTAAACTTATCTTAAAAGTCGAATTTTTTTAAAACAACAATACTATTATGGCGGGAAAATAATCAAAGTTGCGTTAGTTTTTCAATCCGTTCTATCTTCCTTCATATAATTTTTTCCTTTACGATGTTTCTTTCCTCATCTCACTATAGTGCTGGTGAAAAAAATGCTATACAAGTCAGTAGATCTCTAACATCACAACTCAATAATAATATTTGATTTTCAAGGATGCAATGCATTCATGTCACGTTATTTATTGATGACTTTTTAGTTGCCGGAGATATCTTGAAGCCATTTATGTGATGTGGAGTTCATTAAAGACACAAATAGAATAAGAGAACTTTCCATTTTTCCATCGCTCTTTTCCGATTGTGTTATTTAAATTTTTCCGTCTATCAATTTTCACCTTTAATTGATTCACACGTAGCTAAATCATTCATCTTCTTTTCCACTTGTTATCAATTCCATTTTTTTTTCATTCTCCCTATCGTTTAAACGCAACATTACTGCCTGTAACACATAAAACATTCTTAAATAAAGCATAATAAAGTACTTTAATTAATCATGTTATTTTATATGAAAAGATTTTTTTTTCGCTCTCCTGTATGTATCCTATCATTTTATATGTAGTGACTTCACTCAAGAAAATGTTGCATTCTGGAAGAAAAAAAAAGCGAAAGAACAACTTAAACTGAATGTCTCAAACATCTTCTGCAAAATAGTGATAAGAAGATTATTATTAGGAAAATTGTGTATATGAACTATGAGTTGAACATCTTTTTGTGTACGACTCTATTTTTTTTTCTCACAGAGAATTGCGGTGAAATAAAAAAGTTGTACGAATGGTCGAAAAGTTATGGGAATTATTTGTCAACCAGGGACAGAAACTGCAAAGCAATTGATAAAATTTTAAACAAATTTCTCTTTATTGGAATTGAAAAATTAAAATTCTCTGACACTTTGAAGAAGTTCGATTTTTTCGAGGATCTTAAATAATCCAAAGAAATCTCAAGAAAAATATCTTCAATTCCAACCAAAAAACATCTATTTATTTGCAATTGAGCAGGCATCAAAAATCCATAACAATACACAATAAAAATTATTGCAAGTCAAAATGTTATAATATTTTCATCAATCAAACATAATAACCCAATATACATGTCGTGTTATTCAAGTGCTATTTAACACGTGCTTTTCCACACACCAAAACATACTACAAAAAAAAGAAAGGAAAAATCGTGTGGAATGGAAAGCTGGAAAATGAGAGAGAAAATCATTTTCCAACATGCTTCTGGAAATTGAACAGCAGAAGAAGACAAGAAGAATGCTTGCTGAACGAATGTAACTAGTCACAAGTTGAAAGTGTGCAATCAAAATATTTTAGTATAGTCTATGCGTTCTATGAGTTTGGAACAAAAAATCAAAACTTGAAAAATAAAAAAAAATTAAAACTTTTCTTTATAAAATTGTTTTTTTTTTGTTGATTGTACAACAAGCCTAAAAATAAATGTAGTATATCCTTACCCGTATTAAGGAAGTAAAAATACTCAAAAATGCTCATTTTGTTTCCGTGCATAATGTAATTAATACAAATTAAAAGACTAGTGTTTATTACCACCAGACTGAACAAAGTTGTTGTTATTGTTAAGATCAAAAAATGCCGATATGATTTTAGGTGTTTTTTAATCTTTTTATAGAGCATTAGTGTTGTTTATAAATCAAGCAGAAAAAATTTATTTGAACTATGTGTGTAAACAGTGATTATTACAATGAATAGTAAAGGAAATAGTTGAATAGAGTGAGGAGAAAAAGAATTGATTAATTTACTACAAATGTTCATTCTCTCACATAGATTCATATATAAATTATTATAATAATTTGTAGGCGTTGAAATAAGTCAAATGAAAAATAATTGAAGCTCATTTGTTGAGAAGTAATTTACAATTTAGAATTCTTTTCGCATTTTTAAAAGTATTCTACACAGAGTTGGTGTTGACAGTTGCTTGATTTTTATAATTAAGGTATTATTCATGTGAATGAGTTTATATCAGAGGTCGAAGCCGACATGAGTTTGCTCCGGTTCGCTAAAAAACCGATTCGATAACCGGTAAATTTGTATAGAATGTTATACTTCACAAGTGGCAGCAAAAAAAAATCTATTCAATTTTGAATCGGTTTTTTAGCGAACCGGAGCGAACTCATGTCGGCTTCGACCTCTGGTTTATATGTTTATGAGTCAGTTGGGTTTATTGTTTCATTATGTGTGAATTCAATTAGTGGATTTTTTTATTTCTCCATGATCTTTAAAAGTTTATTGAAAGTCTAATAAAAAAAATCGATCGAGGGTCACATGGATCGTTGCTTAAAGTCTTAAATGTTTGATTAAAAACTGTGTCTACAGATTTTTTAAATATCTTCAAATTCGAATTGCAGAATTTTAAATAGTTTTAATAAATTGATAGTGAAATTTGAAATTCATCTTAAAAACCGTCAAAGTCTTAATAAAATTATTTCAAAACTAATCATCAACTCTGACTTAAAGTAAAACAAAACAGGCCGATTGTATGTAGAACATTAAAAGACACGATAGAGTGAAAGAAATAAAAGCTTTTTGAATTAATTTGAATTTTTTTCATTTTTTTCTCTCGTCAAAAACACAAAAAGCACAGCATAAATATTTAAACCATTAATTAAAGATTTAATATAAATACAAGATTCTTAAAAAATAATGATGATGATGATGATGTTTTTATGATGAATAATTTATGAACAAATTTGTTTAAACAGTAAAATGTCTTTTGAGAAGAAGAAAAAATCTTAAATGAACAAGACTTAATTCCACAAAGTGAATAATTTGTTGTTTTTAAGAGGGGAAGTTTGTCTTTCCATTCTTGAAAAAAAAAATCATCTCTAAGAAGTCATACATCCCAACAAGTCTGATGTATGGACAAGAACAGTGGTTAATGGAAACTAATGAAATAAGTAACAACGAAATCAGATTATGAGAAGGTCATCTCTACATAATTTAAATCTATACATATGACTATGATGCTATAAAACTTAATACATAAAGTACAAACGGAATATTTGATTCGATATTTTCTTTCATTCATCGAAAGTTATTTTGTGCAAAAAATCATCATAATTATTAATTCATATGCATTATAAAGGCAAGAAGTAAACCGAGATCGTCATCAAAGATCAACCAACAACAGGTAATGCGATTAAAAATACTACACAACAAAATAATACATATATCAAGCATAGAATTCTCACTAAATTATGCAGATCACGTTTCAAGAAGAAAAGAAAAGAAAAAACATTTTTTTTAAATTCAGAAAGAAAATTGAGTAATTTTAAAAATAGGAGCACTTAATGACGTCACAAAAAGAACATTTTTATAATTAAAACACTCTCAGTTGAACACACAAAAAAAACATTTTTTTATGTGAAAATTTTTGAGAAGAAAAAATTGAGATTTTTTTTTATGAAAATGAATTTTTTGAGAGGAGAAAGAAAAAAAATTTCTTAGTGTCTTGCTGAATGATCATCAGGTTGAACAATTTTGAAAAGTCTTATCGGTAGAAAATTTATTCGATTATTAAAATTTTAAGTGGATATTTAGTGATAAAGAAAATAATTTAATTATTGTGCAAAACTTTTTAATAAGACTAAGCATTTGCATGGTCATTAGTTCAATTAATTATAGTGTAAATATTTCTATTTTTAAAAACTTTGCCTTGAGTGGAAAATCGTAATTTTTTTCTCGCACGAAATTTTCTCGTAAAAAATTGCTTCTCAGGTGATCAAAATATTCTCAATATTTGAGTTCAAACATCGTAATTAGAACAATTCCCTTGCTGTTATTTTGTCAGACATTGTGGATTAAATTCTTTTGAGGTGATAGTTTGAACTTAATGAACTAAACTTGGGTAAGTGAGTTGAACTTTAATATTCCGATCGACAAAAGTGTTATCGTAGTGTCTAGAGCTGTATTTTGGATGACTCAGAATCCCAAACTGTGTTCAACTCACTCCGAAATAAAATTAAGTCCCATCCAAAACCACTTTCTCTTAAGGAAATTATTTACAAGCCATTAAATTTATTAGCTGTGATTTCAGCAGTAATTTCCATTACTCGTCTCATAAATATTTATAAATTAGGATGAAATTATTTGTTTATTTATAAAAGTGTCTAATCACAATAGATAGAAACATAACTAAGCTAAAAAGGGTGTGTGAACTTCAAGTAAGTGGATTTGTTGAAGTTTTTATGGCAAGCTGATAAAATATGTACAGTCTGGCACTAGTGTAAAGGGGTTAAAAACTTTCTCAATCTTAGAGCTTTCTCATTTTCAAATATAATGACATTTATAATACGCATTAGGGAATTAAAGAATTGGGACACACACAGGTACATGACAATGACTACCTTCATCAAAATTCTACATAGTTATAATAATCATCTTTTAGATAAAATTATGAGAATTCTCAATTTCCAAATGGATTAAATATTTACAAATATTTTATGTAATCTAGTTTGATTTTTAGAAGTTTAGAAAAAGGGCAAAACTACTATTATTATTATATGCATGTACATTCCATATCTGTGGATGTTTACATTAAAAAGTCCTGAATATATTTTTATGAAATGTATACAACGACAACAAAATATTGCACACGAGGGAATCCAAAAAGATCATTATGTTACTGCTCTTTTTCGGATGATTTACAAAAATATTTCTGTATGCAAAATAGTGGTTCTAGTGCGGTTTGGATTTTTGCGGTTTTGGTGTGATTAAAAATGTTTATTCATGATAAATTTCTCAAAATAATAAATTAAATGTGTCCTGTTATATTGTCATTGATAGTCCTGTGTTTAACTGTCCCTATAGAAAATATGAAGCTCTTCAATATCCGAATTTTATAAAATTTTGACCAACCACGTTCCTGAGCTTCATCTGTATCTAGATATCTCCTAAAGACCCACAAAAAAATTAAAACTTTCCCAAAATTCCGTGATCTTAGAACCTCCAGGCTTAAACTACATGGATTTTTCTCGTATTTCATCGCCTTTATTTCTACAAGGTGTTGTCCTTGCTACCACAAAAAAAAAATATTTAAAACACATTTTAGTACTTTTGGCAAACAACAACAAAAACATTTTTTGTATGTACACGAAAAAAATGTTGAGGAAGAAGTACAATTGCTTAATGGCATCATGCGGGATGTTAAAAATGTAACATTAATAAGTCCATTTGTGTTATGAATTTGCATTACCTTATGTACACATATTTTACATTAACCAAGCTTTTTTGTGCTCAATTTCGTCTTGTATCTCAAAAAAACAATTTTTTCATGTCTTCACCTGGAATTTAAAAATGAGAGCACGAATCCGTTATTGTCATAAAGGAGGAGAGAAAGTGATTGTCAAAAAGTTTTTCATTTATATCCATTTGAAGTGGAAAACCTGTATTTAATAGACATTCTCAGTTATGAAAAGTATCAGATGTACGAAAGAAATTCATCATCATCGTCTTTCCTCTGTGTTTTACAGGAAGCATAAACTCTCATGTAATAAAAACGGAAATAAATGATGGGAAAGCGAGCAGTAACTGTGGAGCAGAATAATAATCAGACTTATACAAGTTCTAATCAAAACAATCAACAAATACAAGAGAATCAACGAGGGATGGTGGGAAGTAATGGTGGAAATAACAAGAATGCAATCTATGGATGGAGAAAGCAATGCCTTTATTTCATTATATTTCTACTTATGGTATTAATATCAATCAATTTAGCCCTTACATTATGGGTGCTTAAGGTTCTGGAAGTATCAAAGGTATTAAATAATTTTCTACAAACAAATGAAGAGCTTTAAAATGGTTTTTCAATAGAACTGGAAAAATGCAACTTTTTTTCTATTAATTCATAACAGAATGAGAGCAAAAAAATGTTGTAATATTCAGGAAAGACATAACATCCTTACCATAGGCAAATTTCACATTTCAAAAGGAGAATTATAAAGAGTTAATGAAACGTGACATTTTTATGAGAGACATAAAAATCTCATATTCTATATTTTAATTCCCAAAAGTTTTCATTCATTCCGTCCTCAATATTATTTTTTTAAAGCTTTAGTTTTTTTTTTGTTTTAAAACATGACACGTATTTAATAGAATGCGAAATATCCAGATGATATTGTTTGAGGACTATTTGAGAGTATATGTGTGGGGGACTTTGGAGCTAATTATATAATAATGTATGCTATTGCCCTCATCAACCATCATCATCTTTTTGTACACTAAAAACATTTTAATGCTCTTCATTTGTTATTACTTCATATTAACGTACGAGTGAATCATATCACACATGAACACACATATTATTTTAAGGATGGAATGGGTCAAATGAGAATAGTTGAGGGAGGTATACAGTTGGAAGGACAAGCGATTATTCTAGATGAATTGAAGACCTCACATATTAAGTCAAGACATGGGCAACCGTTGACATTTGGTTAGTAGCCTTTTTCTCTAAGGTTTATGTACTTTTTGTCATAAATTGTCCTTAAAATCTCACAGAGTCTTCAAGAAACTTAACATTCAACACAAGAGACTCAGATGGGGAGGTAGAAAATCAATTATTCCTTGGTAAGCTTTACAACTCAACTAAATTATTAAGACCTTAAAATTGAACTATTAAAAATTCACAGGACACGACAAGTTCGAGATACATGCCAAAAAATTCAAAGTTACAGATCCTTATGGAAGGACGTTGTTTTATGTTGATCGAGATTTAGTTGAAATCGCTGCTGATAAGCTCAGGATCGAGGGGGATGGTGGATTAATTTTCGAGTAAGTTATTAGATATGCCTGTTACTCTAGTCCTAGAAATAAAGTCCAACTCTCGAGACAAAAGAATAAAACTATTAAACCATCACACTATTTTCAGAAACTCAATCCAAACACCAATAGTAAAGGCAGAGCCAGGACAGGATTTAAAGTAATAAATAATCAAAATGCATATTTAAAAGTTAAACTTAATTGTAATTTTATTATATTAATTTATTTAGACTCGAGTCCCCAACACGTTCAATAG
Organism: Chironomus riparius; assembly: GCA_917627325.4. Lineage (NCBI taxonomy): Eukaryota > Metazoa > Arthropoda > Insecta > Diptera > Chironomidae > Chironomus > Chironomus riparius. The sequence continues at coordinate 59,564,252 of OU895877.1, forward strand.
AAATGCAGGCATCACAAGAGCTTTTCATTCAGTCGCGTGCTGGTAGCATAGAGGCTTCAAGCTTAGAGGATATTACGTTGCGCGCAAAAAATGTAAGTTTTAAAGGATTTTTAATTAAACAATTCGATATAAAATAATTTATGCAAAACACCATAATCATTAGATTCGCTTTGATGCTGAAGGTATCATAGTATCAAATATGAAAACAACTCGACCGCCTTCTTATTATGAGAAATCAAAGCCAGACCGCTCGACAGACTATAAATTTTATCAAGTATGCATTTGCGAGAACGGCCGATTGTTTCTCGCTCCATCACATGGAAATACATCATGTGCGGCTGATGATGCAAATGTATGCAGATAATATTAAGATATAGAGTATTGGGAATATACAAGTAATATAATTACATTAAAATACGCATAGAGAATCTTAATCATATCATTGAAAAAAGAATCAAATGTTATTAACGAATTATTGAACTTACAACCTCACAAGAATGAAAAAAACATGAAAGAATTTGAATAAAGCACAAATTAAATAAATTTTCAATTCTATTCTTTTTTCAATCCTACAATTGACATTTAATGTCAAGAGAAGCAAGCAAATTAGTGTAACGACTTTAATTATCCTCATCCCGCGTCAAAAAAAAAAGTTTTTTAATCTCCCTTTAATTCCTAGCCTTTAAACAAATTTGTAATGATATCAACAGAGGAATTTAATTAATTCCATTGTAGTCGAAATATTTTCACGCACAATATTCTAGATATGCTAGATGCTGAATTTATTTCACGTACAAATCTCAAGTAATCATTTTCAAATCGTTTGTTAACAGCACATAATTTCTCTCACTCCCATTTGCGTTCCTTCCTTTGTCTATTTTCATCCTTATCCGAAAAAAATACCTGATAATCTTATATATATGTGTGTGGATGTCTCCTGTCGTATTTTCTGTTCTTGTAAAATATTTTTAATAGCGTCATTAATATCTCCTTTTGTAAAAGAATAAAAGTGAAAGATATATGATGTCATTAGGAACATTTGCAGCCGTAGATAATCGTTGTTATTGCTCTACATATAGATTTTCATAATTTGAGATTCAACGACATCCTATTGTACCAATGATGATGCTCTGACGGTTTCGTCTCATGAAAAATTTCTTTCCGTTCAGTTTTCCGTTTTTATTGAAATTCATATTTGATGAGTTTTTTCTGCATGAGTTATGGATGACGCTTTATACGTCTTTTGTATTGCTTACTGCTTACAGCATTTTAAAGTTGTCTCTTTTTATATTTTTATTACAAATATTTTTAAAGCATGACGATGACCAAGTGTGCTAAAATGACTCAACACTGTTGCATTTTTTATTAGGCTTGTGAATTGAGTCAGGGCAGTTGTAAATTTATATTCACTCTTGCTAGATTGATGACAAATTTATGATTTTGTACATCTGTCTGATGAAAATTGCTTCTTGTTCTATGGAATTCTGCTGATTTTTCCTGAGGATTATTTGAGTTATTGGACATTGAATGTGTAGGTAGATGTGATTCAAATTCCAAACAATACCTACTATACCAACCCTTGATATTTCGATAATTGATGCAAACATAGCTGATAAATACAAAAACTGTTGATCAGCCTTCTCTAAATACCTTCACATTCCATAAACATCAAAAATCATACATTCATTCATTCACACATACTGCAAATCAATATCCATTAAACTGTAGTTCAAAAAAACACATCAAATGAAAATAATATTAATTCTTTTGTATCAATAATCATCATAATTCATAGTTGTGCACTGTGGGATTTTTTTTTTTAACTTTTAGCACTTTCACTATCATGAATTGTTCTCATTTATCACTTTGGTCTTGTTAATGTTGTTTGGTTTCTAGTCTTATTAATTATTCAGTTCACAAATCAAACAAGCAGGTCTGTTTATGTAAATAGTTCAAAATATTCAATATAGAATGGGAAGTTCATTGATTGAAGCTATTTCTATTTCTGTAAATCTGAGTTCATTTAATAATAAAATTTTATGCCAGCTTAATTGAATTTTCAGAGTATTTTTCTACAAGATAATCAATTTATGCATAGCAGAGATTTTCTGGAAGAAATCAAAGAATTGAAGTAATTTCAAGCAGAATAATATAAATTTTACGACTTAATAGACCAACTAAGGCAAATTAAATCTTTTCAATCGGTGAATGGGGCATTTAGTTCTGAGTTTTGTGGATTTTTCTATTTCGCAATTTGAGAGTGTTCTTACTAGATATCCAGTTGCAGTTTTGTAGACTGAAACTCATATTTGCTGATGGCATTGCCATATTCACATCTTTCTACTTGGATCTTTAACTTTCAAGCTATGCCATCAATAAAATTTACATTCAAAAGGCGCTTTAGACATGAACTGAAATACGCGGCAATTATTCCCAACTGGCTTTATTGAACTCACACCCTGCATACGGGAAAAAAGATGAATTTTGTTGCTCCACGACCATATTTATATGAATATTTACTGCATCCAAAATATTTTTGTTTAAAATTAATTGAGCTATGAGATGCACTGAAAACCGCATAGTCAATTTCAAAATAGATTTTGTGTTTTTATGGGTACAACATTAAATTTAAATATATTTTAGAAATGTGCATATATCTCATAGGCAGCTAGCTAGCAGTAGGCGAAGTAAAAACAGACAGAAAAATTCATGTTATTCAAATTCTAAATGATCTAATGAGTGATTTAATTCAAATTCATTCAGTAACATGTCATTCATTGACATGAATGTGGAAGGAAAAGGGGATATAAAAAAAATATTTTCGGATATTCGGAAGTTTTCTTCATTTCACTGTTCAAAGTTTAGAAATTTTACTAAGTGCGAGAAGCGATAGATATTAAAATTGAATTAATGATGGAATAAATATTTGCAAATGAGCGTTTCTATCTTCATTCCACATGGACTCAATACATACATATATATGTGTGCATGCATATTTACCATTTAAATTCACATCTATTTTCATGGAAAATTAAATTTCTATACAAATAAAATAGTTTACGTACGTTGATTTTATGGTTTTCGAAAGTGCAATATTGAGTGTCATTTGTGAGATAACATTTTTCACTCACTTGCTAGCACTCTGCAATGTTTTGTATAAATCAAAATCACATTGCAAACTGTTTTTTTTTCATCCCCTATGAACCTCCATGCTATTCACGCACGTTTACATGAATATTTAATATCAAATTATGTTCTTTATTGATAACATTCAACTTCAGTATTTTTAGTGTTTATTTTATAATCACTGGTAATGAGAATTGTCGCACTTAATAGCGCACTTTTCGCTGATATCAATTCAATTAATGACAAATATTGAATGATTTGAATTCAGTATTGGTTTCAATAACAATGATGAGCAATTAGAGCATTTTGGTAATGGTTCTATAATATTAATTTTTACTTATCTGATGACTGCTTTACAAGAGCTATAAATCCATTCAATATGAATAGTATATGCAGCCTGACAGACATATAAAACAGACAATCAAATGAAAATAAATAACATTTCCGTATTGAAAAGTGTCGTCGAAATTAATAAGTTTATTTAAGCACAACCATAAAGTAAAAATAATTTTCGGCCATAATTGGTTCATGTGCTTGTAATGAATCACTTGTCATTTGAGTTAATTGTAATTGGAAACGTTTACAGGTATAATTACAGAAACAAAATCATGAATTATTTTCACAAAAGTGAAAAGCTATGAAGCAAGCACAAGAAAGTGATACCAGCAAGAAAGAAAAATTTTTTAAAGTAAAAAGAATGTTCAATATACATGAAAACATCCCCAACCCTCCTAATAAATGCTCCGCATTGAAACTCTAATTAAATATAATGAAACTGAAATGTTATTTAAAGTAACAAGAAGGATGAGGACGAAAAGGCAGAGTGTGAAACATTTCATTAAGTTGAATTTTGAAATAATTTATTATGCAATTCCAAGCAATAAACGTCATAGTATATTTATGATTATTATAAGCGATTTTGAACGTCTATAAAAGAAGGGCTTCTTGCTTTATTCTTACCAAATAGACACAAGCTTAATTCTTTCTTTTCATTCATAGCCATATCTACTACTACGAGCAACAACACTTAGTCTTCTTAAATCGGAAGAAAAAACTTCCTGTTTTCAAAAATTCTTCATGTTTATTTAATTTCCTTTTTATTTCCTTATTTAAAGCATGGCTTATAACCGATGTGCTAGAATGAAGGGAAAGTGATATTATCACATACATAAAGGAAGCAACCTAGTTATAACTTTGAATGAAAATAATGAGAAAAATGTTAATTATGAAAGTTACTTACCTCACATAAAAATACAGACAACGCGGATAGAGATAGATCTAGATGTATAAACGTATTACTTTCCACATAAGTTCGCGGATAAAATGATTTAATGCTTATTACCGAGTGTTGAAATGAAGAAAATTTTCACTCGTTCATTTCACAAAAATTACATACGTGTCTACCCAGTCAGAATAATGAAATTTGATGATTGAATAAGAAGTTTTAGCGGGAAAAAAAATTTTCACATGGAAACTTTTTGCTTAGTTTTTCGCCTAAATGTTCACTTCTCTTTAGATAAAAAGATTACAAAAGATTTATTTTTACTGAGCAAAGCGTTTTATAATCATAAGAAATCTTAACTTTGCTTAAAAAAGGAATTTTTAAGGATTTAAAAAATTTTAAATTTTCTTGTAAACAAAGAAAGAAGAATAACTTTGAAAAAAAAAATATAAATTCAAGATATTATTTGGTCCAATTCGTACTGGGTCGCACGAATCATTTGGAATGGAAATTTTCTCTAATGTTCTATGCAGAAGTGTGAAATTTTAATTTCTTACGCAAAATAACATTTCTACGTGCTTCAACATAATTTGATGGGATTTTTGTATTTGTTCAACAATATTATTATAACAATAAATAAAATTCTTCTTTCCCTAACACTAATAGCCCCTAACAAAACATATTAAACAAATTGAGTTTTCTTTCTATGAAAATAAGCGGAAAATTTTTATTCTATTATATTATTTCGGTTGGGTTTTTAGTCAGTGAGGAATACATAATAGCGGTTATTTGTTAAACTCAATAAGCACTTCCTTTTATTATGTATCAATAGGAGTCTTTCTTTTGCTTTTTTGTCAAAGTCATAACATTTAACAGCTTATACTTCAAATTTAACAAGCGTTAATATTTCTTTTTGCTTTCCCATTTTCCGCACTTCTTGTGCTTAAATGCAAAATGAATTGAAGTTAAAAGAGCAAGTTGTAAATTCTTTGGGTTGTGAATCTGCATGGCAGAGGCGATATTGCTTGACTAGTTGGATTTTATTATTTTTGCTGAATTCAGTTGAGTTTGCTGAATTAAGATAATTTTTATATAATTCAGCTATGATTTATGAATTTAGCAGATTAAGCCAATTCAGCGGGTTTTTAACTTAATTCATTTGTTTAAGTTTATTGAACAAGACTATGACAATTTAGCTAGTTCAGATTAATAATCATCTCAAACAATAATATTCTTCAAACATAAACAATCTGTCTACAATTTGCGTATCAAATTGCGCTTAAATTTTTTCCTATTCCTTGCAAGCATATTTTTATAACCTCAACATCCAACCACCCTCTTGAATGTGTGAATATCTCATTGTAACATTAAAAAATATAATTTTTCTAACATTCTATGCAGAAAAGAAATGTAATAGAGGGGGATGTAAAAATGAAATTATTTGGGGCTTTACTCTAAAGCAAATAAATATGTGTCTCTAATTCCATTCTCTCTTATTTTTTGATAACAATTTTAAAATGAATTTATTTTTATAGTAGTAACAGAAGGAATGAAAACAATTTAAATGGATTTTTTTTTTTGTTTCTTTTATGCTGCCTTTTTGGAAATTTAAAATTTGTTTCGACACTCTCCGTCTTGTGTATGTGTCTCGCGAAAATCAATGAATTTTTCAGATTATACATCTCTGTCTCTTGACTCAAATCATATCATTACAACTCGTGCACAATTTTCTCTCATTCAATGCTGATAAAAAAAATAGATTGAAATTTTAAGCGAATATGACTTCCCGAATGTAGGAAAAGCAAATGTGAAGACGGAAATGAGCCATATGTTTATTTCAATTTTCTAGTATGGCATGAGAGAGAGTAAGGGAGCAAGTGCTGAAATGTGAATATGTAGAAGAATAAGTTCACGCAGTTTGTTGATTTTTGCAATTTACGATGTAATTTTACGATCTTCTCATCCCTTTTTTGTATATCATTTTTCCTTGTGTTTTAATTGAATATAAAAAGAAATGTTTTGCTTCTTCCTCTTTTTGTGGATGAGCGAGTGTGTGTTTCATATTTTCAAGAGTATGCGAAATGTCTTGATTTTCATTAATGTCGTGTATTATATTTTAATTTTTTTAACGACAAAAGATCCTGAGACTTGAATTTAATGTGTTTAAAATCAGAACGAGTCTTAGAATGAAATCGAATAGCTTTTCATATTCATATTTTTGGGGGGAAAGTAGCTTGGTGAAAAATTTGGATTCAATGGTATTGGGTAAGCTGATCCTACCTGAACCTCTTTAACGATTTTCAAAAGCTTCCTCCCCGCTCTCATCCTCTCCCAGTTCCAATATTAAGGAAGTCCAGAAGAACAAAGTTCGTCGACAGAAAACACAAATTTATAGTCAAACTTCCAACAAAGCTGTCATCCCCCTTCCAAAAATCTCAATTCATAGTTTTAATTCACTTTTATAACTTTAAGTAAGTAAAGAGGAAAGTAATTATCTATTGAAAGCATGATGCGTATACTGCATTGGACGTTTTTTTGGGAATTACTTTCAATTTTCTGTCTCATCCGAAATAGAGACTGTAATTTTATTAAAAGTCATATTCTGGAAGGAAAATGCCACATTTTCATTGTTGAATGTTGGTTGAGGGACTCATTCTGAAATAACCAGTATTTATGTATATTTTTTTTTCTCACCCTGACTTTCACTCATACTTTTTTTTACTTCTCCTTGTTATCCGCAACAAACAAACAAGTGTGTTATGTACTAATGGAAAAGTTCTGTTTGTATTTCTTAAAATTTATAAACATATATATTTATTTATATGAAGACAGACAAATTTCCTTGCATTACTTTTCATAGGTCTAGATAAATTTATTTAACCACTGAGCCACTGAGAGACAGCAACATCATATCTCCTTCTATATACATTTTGGATACAGACTGCATGCATGCTTAATGTACCATGTGTATGTTATGTATATTAAAAAGGAACGCAACCAAAGTCAAAATCAATTGACAAAAGGAGAAAAGCTATTACGTTATGAATCAGAAATCATTTTGTCTTATTCATGTACCTTATCATTTATTATTCACTTGATTTCTTTTGATAATAATCTGATTAACTGCCAATCATAAATTTTTATATTTTTGTTTCTGTCTTTCCAATAAGAGACAAACGAAAAGACAACATCAGATATGTGGACGACGAATAGGGGTTACTGTGCTGTGGTTCGATTGCTGTTGCATTATATTCGAAATTTTGGGATTCTGAAATCGCTAATGATCTCACTTCTTTGAGTAAATTTTTTTAACCAAAAAAGGATTTTATACGGTAAACGGAAACATAGTATATAACCTATTTGATTGGGATTCGAACCCACGATGTCTGATTTGTATGTTTATACATACATTCAGGAAATTACAATTCCTCCACAAATTCATCATAACTCTTAAGAAGAAAGTGACTGAAAGCACATTAAATGCTTCTTTTTTGTCAAATTTTTCTCTTTAGAACCCCTATCAGCATGAGAAACAGCAAAAACGTATCCCAATATTGTGTTTTTGTGTATATTTGACATTCGATGTATATATACAGTAGAAAATATTAATAACAATGATAATAATAATTGTGTTTTCACTTTCAGTTGTCAGTTACTATAATTGCGATGAAATGATAAATGCAATATTTAATATAGCTAATTATTGTGTGAAAATGAGATAAAAATATCATATTTTAAGCAAGTTACATTCATTAAATAAATAAAATAAATGCGAAAACAATGGATGAAGACTCCACCGCAAAATGTAATTCCGGAGAATGTCAGTAGCAAATATCATAAAATTATTAGACAATATTTTTATTTTCCTGTATCAGTTTTTGGTTTTTCGTTGAATAGACACGAGTTAAATGAGGGTTGAGGTGGAAAGAAAATACGTTAGTGGGAAAATATTTGAAATCTGATTTTGAGACTTTTTTTTTGAAAATTTTTTGACAATTGTAAAAAAAAAGTTTAAAATTTCCATTTCTAGCTTGAAATTAAAATAAACTTGTGATTATAAAGCTTTGCTCACGAATAACCTTTTGTTTGAAGAACTTTTATCACAGTTTAGAAGCTAATGCAGCTTAAATTTGAGAAGATAAGTTTCCATGTGACAAAATTTTCCCGCCCAAATTGAAAAAGTTTCAAAAACAGTTTACATAACCTCAACAAACACATTTAAAACAATTACAAGCATGCCTTTTTCCATTACAGCATTCCATAATTAATTTTCAAATAGTTATTTGATCAAATATTGATAAAACTTAAATTTACATCATAAAAGGATCAAAATGTAACCAAAAAAGGGGATTTTCAATTTTCTTCAATTGTTAAGATTAAAATAAAACCATAAACATAAAAGTGAATTGAATTTTGAAGCGGCAACAATGATGATGGGGAAAAAATCGTCAACACTGAATTACAGAGATATTATGATAACCATTGAGGATATACAATACGATATGTGTTCTATACGAAGGAAATACTAATATTTGAACTTTTCTTTGCAAGCCTTTACAAACATTTTTAACCTTTTCAGCTCTCAAGTGTTTTCTCTCTTGACATTTTCATATGTTTCACAATCACATTTCTCCTCAAAAAAAAAAAGTTTCATTATTAAAATTTCAATCTGTTTGATCAGAATTCTTCTTTCTTGCACAACAAAGAGATGAAAATAACCCCAAATGTTATCTGCTGCTCGCTACTGTTGTTGTACAAAGAAAATTGCGGAGGAAAAGCAGTCACATTGTAAGTATATATGACCAAGAATGGCATGATGAGTTTTGTAAGATTATGCTTGTATGTGAAATTTCCTATTATAAAAATTGCTTTTTATGTGATCGATTTATGTTGTGCTTATAAGAGTTATACTTATAGTTCTCATAAGTACTTGAGGGTGGAAATTTATTGGGCTTGAAGTAGTAAAATTATGAGTATTAAATGATAGTTTTGCTGGATGAATTGTATTATTACTATATTAAACTGGAAGCTTTTGTAAAGCAGCTGCTTACTTAGTATCCAACTCAGATATTTTCTGATTGGGATTATGTATGTAAAGGGTCTTCTTTTATGACGTAGATCATCGAGTAGGGTACTGAGTTTTAAAAAAAATGTAAAAACTATAAATGGTGTATCCAAAAGGTAAAACAATTATTAATATGTAAGGATTTGAACCTTCGAAAAACAGTTTCATATTTTATCATATTTCTATTTCATTCCATTTCCATTAACAAATTACTGCAAAGTCAAATGGCTAAAACTCAATAAAGGATTTATGATTTTTTTATCATTTATAGCTTTTAAAGGAAGTCTAGAAAATAATTAAAACTCGGCAAAAACCGCAAAAACTATAAATGTAAAATTTGTAATTAAATTTTATGACCTTTTAATTCACAACTTCAGCCAAAAATCTAGAACCACTAATTTTCAACAATTTTGTCAATCCAAAATAAATATCCATAAAATATTCCGTGATTTCAGACAATATCCTTTCAGAAACTCGAAAAATCACAAAAATTACGAAATTTACTGAAGAAAAAGAACCACAAACTGTTTCTTCGTCAGCGCCTACCTGCAGAATGAAGAAGTATTTTCCAATAACATATCATTTATAAAAATATTCGCTCTCTCAATTTCCAATGAGGAATTCCAAAGGAAATCAATGTACGCATGCTTCAATACATAAAATGTTAACACCTCCTTTTATCAACTTCATATCAAATTTCTTATCACACGTGATTTCTTATAGCTTCTACCTTATACCGCCTTAGATGATGAAGAAGTTCTTTTTTTCTCCTTTATTGAGAGAAATTTTATCAAGACATTTAATATCAATTAGGACAATAAGTCAAAAATGATGATGCTTAATATTTTATTGAATGAGAGTTGGAATCATCATCATGATCAATTTTCATTTCATTGACTCAATAACCACAACATGAAAAAAAAGTTGGCAATAAATCTGTTCACACAAATTTTCCCATCATATTAAAATCCCAGCAAGATGTGAATCCAGAAGGAAAATAAGGGACGAAAATAAAAAAAAATCTTTATAGGCTTATGTTTGTAAAAGGGTATTGGATATGTTTGCCATAACAGTCACAAGACAATAAAAAGAAGATGAAAAAGTTCAAAAGTTTACATCCTCACGTCATCAGCACTCAAATCCCCATAACTTTTCAATTGGAAAATATCCTTTAAAAAAGAAAACTCTATCAATTGTAAGCACGTATCCCAATAGAAAAGAATCTATGTCTATCTCCCCTTTTTTTTATTTTTCCTTTTCAGCTATTTTTCATGAACTTTTTTTTTCTTTCTTTTCTTAACTCAACTTAACCAAAAAAGATTATCACGATTCATTAACTTCTGATTTGTTTAGTAACTGTTGGTATTTCCTACTTAACGTCTGCGAGATTGTACACACTGAAAATGATATAAAACTTTTTCTTTAAAGGTGATGTTTCGCATGGGAATTGAAGTATATGTTCATTCATTTCTTAACTTTCAGACAGTAATTTGCTTGCTGATTTATTTGAATTAAAATGTTGAGGCAATGAAACATGTTCACAGGTAATTGCATGATGATTAATTGTGCGCATTTTTTTCAGACGATTATGATGCAGTTGATGATTTTAAATATATTAAGCAAACCTTATTGAACCTTACTTCTCTTTTTGACAAACCTAGTTGCTTTATTTACAAAAATTGCTGAACTCCAGGGCTTAAAAATGGCAATAGCACATAGAATTGCCTGAATCTGATCTAATCGAGTTGGTACTATGAGTTGAATGATTTTAGAGGCATAGCGGAACACTACTTTAAGAAACACTGCAATTGAAAGACATCCACGATTAATTAATGCAGTTAAGTGCCTTGCTGGTCGAATAGGTAAGGCGCTTGGCTCAAATTTAGTATGGCAACTCGAAGGTCGTCGGTTCGAATCCAGCCATTTCCAAATTTGTTCTTTTTCAGAAGTTTAGATACTTCGACTGCTTAATGTACGAGATCAAGCCATAATTGGGCATTTTGGGCAACGTTGGATTAAGGAACGGATCAGGAACTTGAAGTGTAGCGGGAGAAATAGGAACGAGAGCTACAAGATTACCTTATAATGGAATATTGTCAGAACGGACCTGAAATGTATCACGTCATGCCCACAGAAGATTGAAACGAGATCCTGAATTTAATCGAAACCTAGATTTGAAGATTAAAAGCTTGATTCTAGGTCACCCATAGTGATATGAAATGTGTCACTAATCAATGTAAAAAGTAAAACATGTATAAATACTAATTCTTCCGGACGGTAACGTCGACAAATAATTAATAATAATAATAAGTCATAAAGGAAATCTCATCACTAAAACGTTGTCTTTAATTTCTTGCATACTTCAGCCAAAAGACCACAGCAAATTATCCTGTCAAAATAAAATACTTTAAAAAAAAATTTTTTTTAAAAAAGCACGCTTTTATTTCCGATTACAGAGCACTAAAAAGGAGAAAATAATTTTTTTTGCTAAGCTCTCAAATTTGATACAAAATTTTATGACTCAAAATAAAAGCGTGGGGCGTTAAATTTAAACTTGCTCTTGATTTTCCAAAATTTATTTTAATTCAGTTTAATTATCCAATTCTTAATTCAACTTTTGTATTAAAACGAAAGACCTTTTAAAGTTTTGATCTCAAATTATTTTTTGACACAAAGGAACTAGTTAGATTTAGCAGGAGAGTAAGACTTGATATCTAGTGCAGCACAGAAAACTCTACATTAGTCTCATGGAGATCAAGTCTACCGTCTCAGATTTACCATAATTTGTAAGGGCTCATCATTCTCCTTAGACAAACCTATAAACATTTAAGACCTACCGCTTATGTAAACATACAAATTCAAGATTTAGTGATATTTATAAGAACGCCCCACGCTTTTATTTTGAGTCATAAAATTTTGTATCAAATTTGAGAGCTTAGCAAAAAAAATTATTTTCTCCTTTTTAGTGCTCTGTAATCGGAAATAAAAGCGTGCTTTTTTAAAAAAATTTTTTTTTTAAAGTATTTTATTTTCTACTTTTTAGTCTTATGAAATTTCCAAATCGATTCAACTTCCAAAATTCTAAACTTCACTTCGTTTCACTCCGTTTCGTTCAACTTTTTATTGAATACCAGTTTTTAATGGGTAATTAGTAAAGACTTTCAAAATTTTTCATTCGTTTTATATAATTTAATTCATACTTGGAAACACATTAAACTCTTAAAAGTGTCCTGAACATCAATTAGTAAAGTACATTAAAAATCAATCTTAAAGATTTTGTGTTTATTCGTACCATTCCTACTACATAACATGTAGATTCTTAACATAAAGATGCAATTCACATCTATATGTAACGTATTTATAACGGATTTTTCAAATTTAATTTCAATGAATATCATTTATATGTTATGCAAAAATACGTCAAGCCGTTAATAAAAAGAAAAGTCAATTTAATTAAGTTGGTGAAGTGTTATAAATAATGCAATACATTTAAAACAGCATAAATTTATGCTCAAACTATGTGTGCTAAATGCACATCGCATATTAATAGTTATTTTGCATTAATTCGTAACGGACTTGTGCTTAACAATTTTTTTGAAAATTCAAATTTTCACTTACGAATATTCATGAAAAAATTACTTGTCAATATTTTCATCCTCCCAGAATATCTTTAGCTGCTCAAATTTATAGTATAATTAATAATTAGTAATATTAATTAAACTATAATGAATCATATAAATGACTTTTGAGTATTTCAAGTATAATATTTTAAACAAATCAAAATTTGATATCAGTGACATTGGATTTTTTCCCATATAAAAAAGTTTTACTTAAATTGTACTATAATTAAGCATTTTTGTGTTTCCAAAGTATTAAAATATTGTATTGTCACCGGGAATACGTGTGAATAAAAAATTTGAGCTCGATTGGAGCAGTAGAAGTGATCAAAATAACGATTACAAAATTTGACGCATGAAACATACAAACAGTGTGAGTTAAATAAAAGCGTGTAAAAAGCGTGTAAAAAATGATTTAAAATTACGCATATAGTCGCGCAAAACATGAGCTAATGAAGTGGAAGATAAATAAGACGTCTGAAAAAATAAATGATTGTTAATTAAATTTTCGTTATCCGAATAAGTTTTTGAATTAACGAATATAATCTTACGTCACAATCTGAACGGATATGTATGAGTCATTTATTTAACTCATTAAATAATTGCATGTTAACAAACGTGTATAGTCTGACTTAAAGCAATAATAAAACTGTTAATTGTTTTATAATTATTAACAGCTTTGAAGCCGACATTGTTTGAAAAAGGTGATGTGAATGTGTTGTTTTATGACAAATTTAAAGAAACATGACTTTTTAGCCGGCTTTTTTTTTTTGAGGAGATTAAAAAACTTTTCTTCATTTGTCAATGAGTAAGTGAAAAGTTTTGAAGATTGTTCCTAGTTCATGATGAATAATTAAACAAATAAAAAGAAACTGTAATAATAAAAATAGATGTAGCAGATGCTCAACTCGTGTCATTATTTATTAATATTGGAGGTTGAAACTTTGTTGTTTAAAAAATCATTTGGAACTAATGAAAAATTTTATGGTTTTTCTGTGCAGTTTGCACGAAAAAAGCCGGTTTGGTGAACTTTAAAGCCGGTTTTGTGTTTTTTGAATTGTTCGTATAATCAATGACTAAGCTGTGGAATTTATTGACGTGATAAATTTCTACATTAATTGTGTTTAGGGCATTCGCTCGTGACGTTTCTTAAACATTAGTACCCGAAATTTAAAAAATTAAGTGCCATTTTTGAATTTGGCATTTGTATGGTGAGTTTTCTCCCAACCTCCGAACAACGAGGTTGTGGAATTGTCAATTTTCCACAATTTAATTATTTACGCGTAGGAACCAGACAGCAAATATAGTTTAAAGTGCAAACAAATAACTAAGGAACAGATTAACAAAGGAGAAAACTCAAAAAAGTCGCGATTTAGTTAAATTTGGAGAAACTTTTGAATTGAACAAAAAAGGTGCAAATTTTTGCACATAACCAATACAAAAAATATAAAACGGAATTGATCATCATCGGAATACCAAAGAACATTTAATTACATTGACAAATCAGGATCGGCGGCAGTTGTGAGGAGAATCAATTGTTTCACGTGGGTTTTTTGTGTGTTTACCAACAATCGTGGACAAGAAGGTTCTATCATAACCATAACCTAGACATTGAATTTTGTTGGAAACGGATTATCGTCAATTGTGAGGAGAATTTGTCTCGCGATGGGTTTTGTGTGTTTCCCCATATATCGCGGGCAAGTTCTATCAATCAATTGGTGCTGACTGGATTTCAACAAATCAACATTGACAAACAAGAATCGATCATCTCGGAATACAGCAGAACATATTAATTACATTGACAGATCACAATCGAGACATAACAAAAATTTGAATCTATTTGGAATATCACAAGTTGAATTAAGGACTGTCAAAGGATCTGGATCATCGACAACTGAAGATGGAATTTTTTGCCTAGCGATGGTTTTTTGTTGTTTTGACTTATCGCGGGCATGTTTTCTGTCAACCATTTGGAGTTGACTGGATTTTATTGATTGTTCTTTGTGTATATTTGTAAATTAAACTACCTGGAATTGTGAACGGTCTTTAAATAGCAATAAGCTGATGGACCATAATAAAGTTAATTAAGAAGAAGAAGAAGAAGCATTTGTATGGTTTTCAAATATTTTGAACCGGATTTTGAATCTGTTGCATGGTTTTATTTCAGATGTTATAAAAATAACTGTTGTAGGGTTTTCCGCACTGTAAACAAATCTGCAAAGGGACCATTCACTTATTACGTAACGCTTTTAGGGGGAGGGGGGGTCTAAGATTTTGTTACGGTTCAAACAAGGAAATTTTTTTTTCATACAAATTTTGTTACGAGGGGGGGGGGGGGGTCTAAGAAATCATTTTTTCGCGTTACGTAATAAGTGAACAGCCCCAAAGCAATAATTAAGTATGTAATTAATAAAGCATAGAATCCATTTTTCAATATATATTTATTGAAATTAAACTGTAATTAGTGATTTTTACATTGTAAATTTAAATGGAAAAAAGTAGAAAATAAGAAAATATGAAGAAACGAAAGTAACCACATCCATATTAAAGAAAAATTAAAATTCCCGATGAAAAAGTTAACTTAATTGCTCTAACAAATGCTTATGAATAATTTGAAATTTATTCCACTGGATAAGCATTTTAAAAAAATCTTTTACTTTTGGTAAAAAGGCACATTTGAAAAAAAAATAATTTTAGAATTTCTTGTTTTTTATTTTGCATAACTTTCTATTCGCAAAGTTTTTTTTTTCTTTTCTTTATTCTTATATTACTATAACGTTCCATCCTTCATTATTATATTTTGGAATAAAAAAATAACTTTCCAAAATTAAGCTGTTTCATTGTAATTGTAATAAAAATGGTAATACTCATTTTTTGTGTCTATTTTATAAAGATTTCATACTTTTTAAATAAAAGTTTAAATTGTATTTTTACTCAATGATCATTGTATTTTTTATATTAAGCATTTAATGAATTATTGATATTATTAAGCAGTACATTCATTTCTGTCTAAAGTAATTCAAAAATTCTTAGTTATCTGTGATGTCAATTGGAATTGAAGTTGTAAATGTTGGAGTTTCCAATTCTTCATGCTTCTTCATTTTTAGCATCTGAAAGAAATAGTAAGAAAAGTTGTGGGATATCATCAATAACTTCATTCTTATTGGATATTCATATAAAATCAAAAGAAATTATAACTGATGTTTCAAGGGTTTTAAAATGATGGCAAGAAATAAGCAACTACAAATTGTTCCAAATTCGATTCTTCTGGTTTGTGCTGCATTTAGGAGGGGTCCCCTTAATTAGGATCACCTTAATGGAAACGTCACTACAAACCATTTAAAAAAACCAATAAAGCTTTGCTCATAGCAAGTTCAAAGGCATAAAACAATAAACCTTGTAAACGGATAAAAACATTAAAATTATATCGATAAATATCAACAATAATAGTTTTTAGTAGTAATAAAAATGCTAATGAAATCAACTGTTAAAATAATCACAATATGGAAAATGATTGCTGATCAATAAATTAAGAAGCACATCAATTGATTCGTTGACGTACCTTGTGATCACCCTTAGCCTACATATATGAACATTTTTCAATATCAATGAGCAATTTGAGAAACAAAAGAAGGTAATTTTTATAGCTATTGTTTATATGCGATTAATGCATGTAAAGCTGAATGAATTAACTCACCTGCTGAAGTTTATAGTGATTTATAATGTCTTGATCTGCAGGACATGATTGGGTAAATGCATCTAGTTGATACATATGATACATGTACTTCCATAATGCAGCTAAATTTGTCTACAACAAAAGTTTACAAGTTGTTAACATACAAATGTCATAAGATCATTGTAGACAGGCATAAAAAATGTTGTATTACACTTACTGGAATTTCAAAATCGCTGAAGTACTTTCCAGCAACACGAATATGCTGCAATCGAGGCCTGAAAAAATGAAAGCAAGCAAATAATGTTGTATTTGCATAATAATTACAAGATATTCTGATTTCAATTTCCTCCTGACACTCACATAAGTTCACAATCAAAGCAGCACATTGTATCACCGGTGAGAAAGCGGCTGTTTCGTTGTGTTAAATGATCATTTATCTTCTTCAAGTGTGACAATAATGCATTATTCTTTTGCTCATCCTTCTTCACAAGCACCAATTTCAATTTCGAATATAAGTTTTCAATTAATGTTGCAACTTCCTTATCTTGTACAAAAAGATTATGACCTCCTGGGATATTCTTCATAATATGGCGTTCAATCTTATCATTCTCGAGAATTGCAAGTCCATTATCAATCAAAATTGGTGGATGTGTTGCCTCGAAATTTGTACGAAAGTCCGGTGGTGGTTTTTGCATGTCAACAGTAGTGACCTACACGTATAATCAGCGAATAAAAACATACATGACAAAATGTTGTAGATTCTCATGTTGACAACTTTTAATTCAATTACTGAAGGTGTATGATGAAATAAAATTTAATGATTCAAAGGTTTTATGAGTGAGTCACTAAGACGCTGTCTAGCGGACATAATTCATGATCTCATAAGAATTTACATGCTTAAATAAATTTAATGAAAATTAATGGGATTTTTGGATTTGAAAACTAACGGTTTCAAAATATTTGAAACTTTTGTACCGAATTGACATGAAAATGATTTACTGAACGATTTTTAACGAAATTCAAAAATTCAATTTAACGGTAAATAACAAAAATAATTCCCAAAGTAGCATAAAACAATGACTTTCTAAGTCTAAAACTGAACACAAAGGAATGTCATTTAACAACTCAATACTAGTCAAACGAGTGGAACCATAGTGACCACAATAACTAGTTATCGTTGCGAAAAAAGAAGTATGTAAATGAAATTGATGAGTAAGGAGTAACAACTTACCTTTAGACTAATTGTTTTCAGCTCTGCCAATAAGTACAAGTCCATGAAATATTCTTGACAAAACAAGCAAGCACCTTTTCGCCGGCCATCAATAGTTGAAGCCTAGTTGAGAAAAAAATAAAACAGTACGATAATTTCCATAAGTACACACATAGTTTGTGAATGTATGACTCTTATTTCTCTTAAAAAGGTGAACAAAAAAAAAAAAATTGTGTAAGCATTTCAATGAACCACACCTATCTGCTTTAAAACATCATTAGAGCTCGTAATTGCAATGGGTACAATCATAAATGAATTACAAATCACCCATTTATGTCGCTCTCTATGCCTTTATTTATTTATCACACATAAGTACACATTGTAATTAATAGAGGAGCATAACACTATAGTGTGATTTCACAGTTCAAGTTCAGTCATTTAGCGCCCAATATAAGAATTCCTTTACATTTTTTTTTATCACAATTTAAAGAGTCTAATTAATTGATAAATAATTTAAACAGCAATTCCATTCTCTCTTTATAGTACAGTCATTTTTATCACAATGCGAATAGATAAGCGATGTACAAACTTTATTGTACAGGCAATACACACGAAAAACAATGTGTTGTGATCATGGACATCATCTTTTACGATGATATAATTCACAGAGACTGCTAAAAATAAATGAATTGTCTAATAACTTTCTGATGTCTGTTCTCATCATGCATATGTGTAAACATCTTTATTTTTTTTTTCAATATGCCGAATCTTGAGCCTCAAGTAGCCAAGATCAATATTATTTAACTGTAAGTCAGCTTTACAGCACTGCTGAATTATTTTCTCATAAAATATCATGTGACTTAAAGTAAACTTATGATGAATAAGCTAATAAAACTGTGAGACTAAGAGTAAGAAGAAAACACAGTTTAAGCGCAAGCAAGTAATTTTATAATAACAATTTACAATTATGATTTTCTTTCTCGTCCAAAAAGCTACTAAGTTATGTATGGATGTACATTTAACATTTTCAATTTGAACAGCGAATCATAATTCCATCCAAATGGGTCAAATTGGATCAAATAAACAAAATAAGCAGTGCTTGAATCGACTTTAAAGCTATTGGATAGCTGTGTACCACATATATCTATCGCCACTTATAAATTTTCCTTTTTAAACATCAAAAAATTTGTGCAATCTAACGCTATACTTACTTTAATGATTAATTCAATTTCCGGAACTTCTCCATTGGAAGTTCCATTTTCTTGTTGATCCTCAGACATCACTTATCGTGTTTTCAACGGGTTTTGATCACAAAACTATGGGAAATAATATTAAACAAAATAATAAACTTGTGATGAACTAAACTTGATTTAATGATTTAAACCGTACAAATTGCACTGCTTTGTCAAGCAAAGTTGAAAGCTTATGACGCCTATTTTTATACTGCTCACAGCGCATTCATACACCTTATTTCTCAAGATTATTTTGCAAATTTTCTAATTGATCTTTTAAGCTTTATATCCTTATTTAAGTCCACTTTAAAGATCTGACTAGCCTCAGATTTAAGACTTAAATCCGTTAGCAGACAGGCAAACAAGAAGCATCAAAACAACAATTTTCTCAAAAACATTGCTAAATCGAGCAAAATTGGGCAACTGGGATTAATATTGTTAAATATCTTCTTATCTATGAACCTTATCTCTTGTCTGATAAGATTTATTTACTACCCATTGAATTAACTTTTATAATCCAGAAAATTAGGTCATATCATCTTAATTACAGTACAAAAACAATACCGACAATAACGGTTGTGAAATTTTTAAAGTAAATTGAAATAGAAAAAAATAATGAAAATAAGAAATTGTAAAATTTAAATAGATTTAGTGACTGGATTAATAAAGAGATCTGTAAATAGGAAATTATGCTGTATAAGGAACCGTACAAAGTTGAAGGATATAAAGTTTCATTCACGTTTAATTAAATAAGAGACGTGGCAAAAATTTCTGATTTTATTGTTGATATTTTTAATAGAAACAGAAAGAAAGGAAATAGACATGAAAGTTTATGCGAGAAAAGGAAGATTAATTAGAATAGTTTTAATACTCTGTATCATTCCATTGCTGTATTTATTAATTAATTACTCTGAATCCAGAAAGAATTTACATAAAATTTATAACGGAAGATTAGCATCAAAATTAATTAAAGAAGAAGATGTTCATCTGTTGTCTGAAGGTATATTGACCTAGTTCCAATGCCAAAATATCGCACAATCATGTGAAACAACTTATAAACTAATGTTTGATTTATCAATTCACAGGACTAGGAAATTATGAGCCGAAAAACGATGAACATTTTAATGGACCTGGTGAGGGAGGTTTAGCATTTAATACAGAAGCAGTAAACAGTGATGATTCTGAAATAGAATATGGAATGAATATGTTTGCATCTGATCAGATATCTCTAAATCGTACAATAAAGGATACACGCCCGAAAGAATGTAAAAGATGGATGTATCCACAAAATTTACCGACAGTTTCTGTGATAATTGTGTTTCATAATGAAGGTAATTTACGTTCCTATTGTTTAAATTCAGATCTGCCTAATTATTTATGAATTTTTGTTTCCAATCAACAGGCTTTTCGGTATTAATGCGCACAGTTCACAGCGTCCTCAATAGAAGTCCACCACAATTTTTAAAAGAAATTCTACTTGTTGACGATTACAGCGATAAGACAGATCTCAAAGAGAAATTAGACAAATATGTTGAACGATTTGATGGAAGAGTCCGGGTAATAAGGAACGAAGAACGAGAAGGATTGATTAGAACACGTTCTAGAGGAGCACAAGAAGCAACAGCTGAAGTAATAGTTTTTCTTGATGCACATTGTGAAGTAAATAAGAATTGGCTGGTTCCACTTTTGACACCAATTGCATTTGACGAGAAAACAATGACAGTTCCAATAATTGATGGAATTGATCATAAAACATTCGAGTACAGACCAGTTTATGGAGAAGGTCATAATTTCCGGGGAATTTTTGAATGGGTGTGTGAATTATGTCAATAAATTAATTTATAGCGGTGCTGATTAATCAATTTATTTGCAGGGCTTGTTGTACAAAGAAAATGAATTACCTAAACGTGAAGAGAAACGTCGTGCACACAGTAGTGAGCCTTATTATTCACCAACTCATGCTGGTGGATTATTTGCTATCAACAGGAAGTACTTTTTGGAATTAGGCGCTTACGATGCAGGGTAATGACTCCTATCATTGATTCTTACTTGTTTTTTCTTATCCAATTTTAATCAAATCATTCTAGACTTTTGGTTTGGGGTGGTGAAAACTTTGAGCTAAGTTTTAAGGTAAATACTTTGTGTCATATTCTAATTGACATAAAATTCTAACTGTAAATTCTTATTAGATCTGGCAGTGCGGTGGAAAAATAATGTGGGTTCCTTGTTCTCGTGTTGGGCATGTTTATAGAGGCTTTATGCCGTACAATTTTGGCAAATTGGCTGAAAAGAAGAAAGGCCCTCTAATTACAATAAATTACAAGAGAGTCGTTGAAGTATGGATGGATGATCAGCACAAAGAATACTTTTATACTCGTGAACCAAGTGCGAGATACTTAGAAATGGGAGATATTAGTGATCAACTTGCATTGAAAGAGAGATTGGGATGTAAAAGCTTCTCTTGGTTTATGGAAAATGTAGCTTATGATGTTTATGATAAATATCCACAATTGCCAGAAAATATTTTCTGGGGTGAGCTTATCAATTCTGCAAATATGAAATGTTTTGATGCTATGGGACGTCAACCACCCAGTCTTGTTGGATTACAGCACTGTCATGGCTATGGAAATAATCAATTAGTCAGACTTAATGCTGCTGGTCAATTAGGAATTGGTGAAAGATGTGTAGATGCTGACTCAACTGGCATTAAACTCGTTTATTGTCGATTAGGAACTGTAGACGGTCCATGGGTCTATAAAACAGAATCGAAATCAATATTTCATCGAACACAAAATAAATGCATAGCTGTTCATCCAGTCTCATCCTCTCTATCCTTAATGCCTTGTGATCCCAACAATAGTTTTCAGCAATGGATGTTCAAAATCGTTAAACCTCGCTAAAAATCTTTAATATGCTGCATCGTACACAACACATCCATACAAAAAAGAAGTCTGAAATTATTTTACTGATTAATAGAACAACAAAAAATATTTTGCAATAAAGTATTAATAAAACTTTAATTAAAAGGAATAAATAAAACAAAAGGTTTGAGGCGATTTTTTTAACGAGCGGATATACAAAGGAAATGCACAGTTATTGTCGTCGAAGACTGATTAAATGGTAATATGTGCCAAAAATTTCTGCACTATTACTTATTCTGCTGTTTCAAGATACATAATTAAGCTATTTGGCGCCAAAACTTTCATAAAGCTGTCGAATGCGCTCCGAACAATAACGATCTTAAAGCATATCACCTGTTGTTAAAGAAGAATTCTAGTTAATTTTTTAATTCTCCATACAGTCTCAAGCCATTTGATATGTGACATATCAACACTAATAAAAACTTCGTACACAATCAGAAATCAGTGTATTTAAATAGTATAAAAACAAGGGGAAATGATCTTTTAAATACTGATGATACACCGATTCTTGAGGAGCATCCACTACAGTTTTAACTTTCATCCGAGCAAGAGCAGTTATCAGTAAAAATACATTTTTGTTTCCCGTACTGAAAACAATTTCTGTAGCTGTTTAGTTTTAATTTTTCGTGATTTATGATTCCTCAATAATATTTATTGACAATATGTTGAAATCTTTACGATATCAAATGTGAATTTAAATATATTTAAACCCTATTTAAACCAAAATATCAAGTTCAGGAGTGAAGAAAAAAAACAAGTTTTAAAAAAATCCACAGAAAGTTAAAATTAAACTTGAAGTCATATTTTTGTCAAAAAGAAATTATCAAGTGTGTTAGTAGAGGATTTAATGTTATTCTCATAAATCACAGAATCTCTTTGGGAAATTTCCATATTTTTTTGACTACGTCTATCAATTCTAGTCTGCTAATCTGCCTAATCAGACATACAAAAAATGACAACGTTTTTAAGTCTTATTTTTGTAATTTTTTTTAACGTAGTCTTAATTAATTCCCATGAAGGTAAGATGAGTCATCCGGAAGACAATAAAGCAAATAAAACCGAACTTGTTTACTATTTTATTCTAGAGGGAAGTCAATGTCCGAATTTTGATGGATCTACTGGAATATGTAGGGTACAGACGTAAGTCGAGAATTGACTGTCAAAAAAATAGCATGAAAAGTTATGAATATCTATTTATAGTAAATGCAAGTGGGCTTTAGACGGCTTAAAGAATAAGCAATTTACAGTGCGACAGTTAGTGCAATGTGGGTTTCAAAATAGGAATGTTATAATATGCTGCAAAGAAGATATTCCTCCACGACCTGATGAAATAAATTTTCAAACTACAACAAGGAAGCATGAAGCAGGGGATATTGTGTACACTGAGTAGTTTCATAGAATACAACAAGTGAAATGTGATACTTAACTATTAACTTTATTTACAGTGATGATGATTTACAGTCAATACCAAAAGTGCCAAGAAAAGCACTGCAAGCATGTGACAAAATCAAGAAAATTAATTTACTAGGCATCGATTTTCACATCCTAAATGGTAATCGAACAGAAGTTGGTGAATTTCCACATCAAGTTGTTTTGGGATATTTGGATGAAGTTGACTCTACTAAAGGTCCTTCATGGGATTGTGGTGGTAGCTTGATCAGCAGAGTGAGTAATAAAGATGCTTTAATTTTTTACCTCCAATGATAAAAAAAACTTGATTTTTTTAGAATTTCGTATTGACAGCGGGTAACATGTATACATTATTATTATCACGGGTTTTTCCAATAACTATTTATCTCCTCTGATTATTTATTAAGCTCATTGTGCCAATAGTAAGCAGCGACAACCGAAAGTTGTAAGATCTATTGGATATTGAAATTTGGTCAATTCCTTAAATTAATTAAGTGTTTTAGATTCTTCTCGGAAAAACCTCACTTGACAATGCAGATGATCTTGACCCAACTGTAATTCCTGTTAAGGTAGGATTTATTTTTGGATATTATGCGAATATACTCGGAATCAATTACTTTAGGACGTCATCTTACATCCAAGTTACACATCACGACAAAAATACAATGATATAGCTTTAATTGAGATGAATACACCCCCTTCATTTGAGTATACTAGAACTCTTAGACCAGGTATCAACCCTTAATATTCAATATTACTAGAAATTTTAATGCTTTTAACGAATTTCTAGCATGTTTATACACAAAATCAACATTATTAAATGAACAGGCAATAATAACGTAAGCTAGTCATTGTCATACAATTTAATACAAAAGCTAATCTATTTTGTTTATTTTGATAGAGGCTTTGGAATCGTAGAAGTACAAACAAGACAAAAGTGAGTAATCCCCTTATAATCATTCTTTTTGTCATGTGCACTATAAATAATTTTTCACTAGATCAACCTGGATGATGAAAGCATTTTTGAGGGAACTTCCGCTCGAAGAATGCCGTGCAAAATATTTGCCAACAGGATTATCAAAAATACCCGATAATCTCAGACAAACACAAATGTGTGCAACAGGCGCAACGCCTGACGGAAGCACGATCGATGCATGTCAAGGCAAGTCTAATATAAATTATTTTTTCATTATCATGTGCTAATTAAGCTAATCAATTGATTTCAGGTGATTCAGGTTTGTAGACCCTTTAAATGAGTACCAATTATCATCAATTAATTTTGAGCTATCAATTACAAAAGGTGGACCTTTACAAATTAAAGAAATGGTTCTTGCTGATCCATTCTACACCGTCGTAGGTAATTATTCGTGTTATTAGGAACTTTATTATTATTTTAATAATAATTTTTAACAACAGGTGTGACTTCATTCGGTGCTAGCTGTGGATCGTCAATTCCAGGTCAGTAAAAAAGCTTTTCTTTAATTACAAATTATAATTATCAAGTCAGTTTATTGCTATTTCCATGTTTCTGACATAAATACTCTGTTGAGTGAGCCTCAGAAGATTTATGCAGTTTATAAGATAACTACAGAACTATACTTTACGAGGTGATTCAACTTTATGCACATGGCAAGAAAATAGTAATTGCACTTAAACTAGCTATAGACAGTTTTGTAAAACTGTCACTATCAGCTGATTCAATTGTGCGCAAACTTTGTTGCTTCAGACTTATTTAATTGAAAAATGACTATTAATGCTGTCATAATTATTAAGCATTATAGCGACTTGATCACTAGTTATTGAATCGATACTAATTATTCATTAATTTTTAAGGTGTTTATACGAGAGTATCAGAATATCTCGATTGGATTGAACAAGTTGTATGGCCGAAAGCTAAGGTTGAAATTTAAAGAACAAATTACTCTGTGTTAAAAAATAAATAATTAAACAACACGTGATCTATTTTTTTCTCAACAAATAAAAGCTTTATTTCAGAAACTCAATTATCAAGTTCTTTCAATCGATTACATTTCACTTTCTACTGATGGATGTGATTGTAGAGTTTAGTGATATAAGACTGGACCGGCAGCTCTGTTAAGAAAAGATATTGATTAATAATTTGATATTGATCGAGATTAAGCTTTTAATTACTTGTAGGCTAATGGAGCTGCGTATGGGGCAGCATAAGGACCGGCA
This sequence comes from Chironomus riparius, assembly GCA_917627325.4. Lineage (NCBI taxonomy): Eukaryota > Metazoa > Arthropoda > Insecta > Diptera > Chironomidae > Chironomus > Chironomus riparius. The sequence continues at coordinate 59,589,927 of OU895877.1, forward strand.
GCATATGGGTATGGAGCGTGGGCAACAGCGGCAACTGGGGCTATATTGTAAATAGGTTCAAAATTATTAACAAATTTTTATCATGAGATTTTAAATCAAACTTACCAGCAACTACTGAGGCAAGTGGGTGAGCGATGATGCCTGGGTTGTTTGTGTAATCGCTTCTTGATACGAATGATTGTGAGTGAGCAGTGTTGACAGCCTTGCTGTATGATGAGATTGTGTTCAATGCTCCCTGTTAAAAAATTCAAATTGGTTAATTTTTGGGAAACTTTAAAATTATAAGCTCAAATTTATCATACTCTGATGGTTTGATCAGTTTGGACTCCGACTGAACCGTAATCTCCAGAGATTGTAGCGAGTGAAACAGCGAAGATTGCTGACAAAACAACGAACAATTTGAATGCCATTTTAGGTTTTTTGATAATTTGTAATTTTTTCTAAGGATAATTAAGTTGCTTTATCAACGTTGATATTAAGACTGAATGATTTACTACAAACTGCATCGAACTTATATACCAAATATGAGTGCATAAGAATTTGCGAATTTGTGCCACGGCTACGTTTTGAACTACACACTATAGACATTCACTAAATGTAAATTGAACTGAATCAATGCGTAAGAGCAAAGTACCTACAAAATCTATATGTGTCTCTACATATGTAGCACGATATTAATTTTTAACTTTATATTTTATTAAACTTTCAAATGCGTGTTTTATTTTATGTCTGTAAGTGGAAATAAAGTGTAACAACAAATTATAAAAGGTAAAACAGAACATGTATAGTAGACAGACAGTATTACATATTAGAAAAAGAAATAGCTAATACGTCATCGATACTATGTTGCTTGAATAATATTTACATTATTTTAATTAACATGCACTTAGGAGTTGACAATAATTTTTCCATTATGGTGATTTATATCAATTTCATGCGAGAATCATGGCCTGTAATTTTATTCATGGCATCGTGACATGTTAATCATGATTAATTTAATTGAATTGCACTCCATCATGTCTAAGAGATCTCAATTGATGCTATTGATGTATTTTTATTGTGATCTATGATAATTGAGAATGGCTTCATCAGTTGAACTTAGATTTTTGCACCACTTCTCATAAATTAACTTCTGACTGGAACATTAGAATTCCCATTAGGGGCCATTCACTTATTACGTAACGCTTTTAGGGGGAGGGGGGGGGGTCTAAGATTTTGTTACGGTTCAAACAAGGAAATTTTTTTTTCATACAAATTTTGTTACGAGGGGGGGGGGGGTCTAGGAAGTCATTTTTTCGCGTTACGTAATAAGTGAACAGCCCCTTACTGTTTGTTAATTGCAGACATGTCATTTTCATTTTATGATATCTGGTTCCAATCAAAATATTCGCTTATACATCCAAAAAATCCTTCCGAAAAACAAACATTTGACCTGACTTAAAAATAGATTTTTCCGCATATTCAAACTCCATCCATACAATTTTGCTAATATAAATCGATGACATATGCGTAATTTTATTAAATTTAATGCGATCGTTAGATATGCGTATCATATATCATCCAGCGAAAAGCGTTACTAGCTGGAATCAAGCATTTTGTATCATAAACTTAGTATACATTTCCATTTAATTTTTTCAATTGAATTGTGAATTTCAGAGATTATTAAGCTTCATAAAGATGATTTTCAAGATCACGGGAAAGCAGTTTGTAGCATCGTGTCTTGTTTTCTCGAGACATATGAAGGTGTTTTTATAGATTTTTAATTTTAATAATGTTTTGACATTTTTATGAAAAGTTTATTTTCCGTAGACCATGATGCTTATCATTTGTTTATAATTTTTAAAAGATCGACTTAATAGCCATTTAAAGCTTCATTTCTAACGACTAAGCCACACTTATTAGCAAAAATGTACTTCAGTCTTACAATTTCGAGATTTTTATCAATTTGTTTCAGAGTGGAACGCAAAAGAGATAAGATTAAGTGCATTTTGTCAAGTAATATAATAGATTTGTAGAAAAATATAAACAATTGATATGCGGTTAACATGACGCATGAGTCTTCTATTCATTTTCATATATAGTTTTGATTTGAGTAGTCAAATGAATATGGCAATAAGCATTAGCAGGTCTATGTTAAGGTTTTTCAATCAACATTTGATTTAATTGAATTTATTGACATGCGTAAGCATTCCAGTTATTTAAATGGATAGAATTACTTTCAATTTGAATGCCTGGATTGTAGGATTTATGCTGAATGAGACTTGAAACCAGTTTGCGCAAGTTATTCTTGTCAACATTTTAACGGTGATGAAAAATTTAAAAATCCACATTTGTGAGAAATTTTCATTTAAAAGCCCTTCCTGTCTGCTCAACATTGATAAATTAATAAAACTGTAAGTTTTAGAATAAGCTAGCATGTTTAGTAAAGTATTTAGCATATAGATCAATCAAGTGTCATAGTTATTTCATTCAATTAAGTGTAGAAACTTGATGAAAAACATGAAAATAATTTTCATACAAAGAATTTTCTTCTTAATCTCAAGTTTACTTATTTATTTAGACGTTTGCTATGGATCTGCCTTCACCGGACAATAAATATTACAGAAAAGCATATCAACGGTAAGTAATCCATTCATCATAATTAATAAATTTTAATTAAAAAGGTACAAAAAGATCCCAAAAGTGCCGAACAAAAAGAATAATTTTCAATTTAATTCTCTCCGTACCAAGTCTCACTGAGAAAATGCTGAGCATAAGCCTTAATATTGAGCGAAATCAAACATAAATAAGAGATATTTTCTCAGTATTTTCTGAGTTTCACAAAAATCGAATTGCAGTCATCAGTAGTGAACATTTAGTTTGTACATGCAGTAGACCTTAACTTAAGCTGTTAAAAAATATATTTTATACTATTTACTCGCTTCCAACAATGTCTCAAGTAGTGGAATTAACAAAAAGCAAAAAAACTATTAAAAATGAATTCGTGAGTTCTCAGTCACTTTCCCAAAATGATAGTGAAATAAGCATTACATGTGACAGTTTTTATGAAATGCCTTTCCTCGAAATGCCAGCCAAACGTGAAATTAACAAGAGGTATTAATCGAGTTTATATTTTTTTAATTAATTGCATATTATGAAATAAATCAAGTTTTGTAGTTATTATTTTATAACAAAACGTCATCATGTGCATCATAATATTTTTAAGGAAATCTCTGTCAAGTGATCAAAACAGCCTGATAATCATAAGGATTTTGTTTTCTTATTTTATTTTTTATGCGAACTTGAAATTCTTATATATATATATTTTTTATTGTTGTTCCTTTGTCTCTTTTAAGGCAAGTCGCTGTAAATGTTTTTTTTTCTTCTTTTTATTTGCTTTCGTATCAAATGCAATGCACTCAAATATTTTTTTGTACACAGCTGATTTGCTGTGTTTGTTTCTTTTTTCTTCTACATGACATGATGTGTAAACATAGATTTAGCATCTAAACAAAATATAATCAGATGTAGACAATTTTTGTATCAAAACAACGAGGGACATCCAATTTCACACCCTAAAATTCTATCCAAAATTACATTATTTTTTTTTTGCGACGTTAAGTAAACAAGTCTTCTTTTCTCGGACATAGACTAAATTTTTGTAGCTTTTTTTTCACGTGAAAATGTAAATCAGGGAAATATTAATTAGAATTCTTGAATTTCATCCATTTGATGCAATTTTTATGCGATACTGTTTCACTAAAGTGGATTCGGTTGAACAATTTCATGGGATTCTTATTAGATTTTTAGATGGAACTAGATTTACACAGACTTCACAGTCTATCAGATGTTCTAGATTGTTCTTGTTGTAGGAATGCGCATAGAAAAATCTTTGAATTTGACTATTTGGGATATTTGAGACTAGCCGAAGAGGGGGGGGATGGATGATTTATCTGACAGATAATACCAGCCAGGATCATTTTATTATCCAGGATTAATCCATAAGCACAAATTTGTTATTACATACCGTTATAAATTGCTGTCTAATTTGACATTTTTTAAGTCAGCTCCCTCATAATTTATTCACAAATTAATCCACTTTTATGTACAGTGTGCCAAAAAATAATAAAAAGGTTACAAATAGATAAGGAAATATACTCAACGAGAACTGTAATTCCTCAAATATTCTATTCGAAAATTTACAACAAACAAAAATAATAAAAATGAAATAAAACGTGTGAATTGAATCAGCACATTCGTATCATACCATAGTAAAAAAAATGAATACAGCAAATAATAAACACTCACTCGTCATGTTTGATGATACGAGAAAGTCTGAACTTTTGAACTTGAAAGGAGTTTCAATAGATTAGTGGACCTGATTAAAAAAAAAGTCAACTATAAATAGAATTAATCAAAACTCGAGCTTTTTATAGTGTCAGTCAGTAGATTCCCAAATGACACTTCTTATTACTTTATAGCATCGTAAATCCGAACATTACACATTCATGTCAATATTTCTCATTCCTTTTATTTCTCATATAGAATTTTTGTCAATCGATCGTTGCATTTAGAGAAGATAAAATGGATTGGGCTCGACATGGATTATACATTGGCAGACTACAAATCTCCTCAATATGAGCAGTTAGGATTTAATTTAATTAAGCAACGATTGGTTGACGTTGGATATCCTGAAGAAATACTTGAATTTGACTATGATAATAGTTTCCCTATACGTGGCCTGTGGTTTGGTAATTTCTCACTCGCATGCATGAATATTATTGAATTATGATTGACTTTATATCCCCTTATTTTTATATATATAGATACGCATTTTGGAAATTTGTTGAAGGTTGATGCCTATGGCAACATACTCGTTTGTGTACATGGATTTGAGTTTCTTAAGCCTCATTCAATTTATGACCTATATCCAAACAAGTTTCTTCAGCTGGATGAGTCTCGCGTTTATGTGCTCAATACATTATTTAATCTTCCAGAAACTTATCTGCTTGCATGCCTTGTTGATTTCTTTACAAATTCACCAAAATATCAACGCGAGAAGACAGGTGTCAAAATTGGCGAATTATTCATGTCTTTCAGATCAATTTTCCAAGACGTTCGTAGTGCTGTTGATTGGGTAATTAATAATGTCGGCTAATTGCCTAATAAACAGCTTTAATTGCCAATTTTCATCTTTTTTATTGCTATTCATTGCACAGGTGCATTTGCATGGAGATTTAAAATCAAAGACTGTAGAGAATCTTGATCATTACGTTAAAAAAGATCCACGCTTGCCGTTATTATTGCATCGAATTCGTGAAGCAGGAATCAAAGTATTTCTGTTGACAAATAGTGACTATAACTTTACAAATAAAATTATGACATTTTTATTTGACTTGGAGCAACAACCCGTTGGTCTAGGCGAGTCAAAGAAGGACTGGAAAAATTGGAGAACTTATTTTGATATTATTGTTGTTGATGCTAGAAAGCCTTTGTTCTTCGGTGAAGGAACGATCTTTAGACAAGTCGATATGAATACTGAAAAGTTAAAAATGGGTACATATCTGGGAAGGTAAGAATCAATTCAAGCTTTGGAACAAGCTACAAAATTTCACAAAATGTGCATTTAATCTTAGCTTATAGGATCAAGTCCAGTAATGAGATTTTTACCCCCCAAAAAAGCTAAATTGCCATACTCGACTCGACAAAAGTCCGATTTTGATAATTCACATTGTTTATCATCTTATTCAATTTATATTCATTAGGTTTCAAGAAGGTCATATTTATTCAGGCGGTTCTTGTGATGTTTTTACGTCGATTATTGGAGCTAAAGGAAAGGATATTTTATACATTGGGGATCATATTTTTGGTGATGTTCTGAAGAGTAAGAAGAAGCGTGGATGGAGAACGTTCTTAGTTGTGCCTGAATTACATGACGAGTTACATGTATGGACAGATAAATGCCAATTATTTTACGAGTTGCAACAATTAGATGTTAAATTAGGAGAAATTTATAAGTGAGTCCAATTATTCAATTCTGATCAAATTCAGTCATTAAATGCAATAAATTGCTGTTTTTTTTAAAGACACTTGGATTCAAGCACAAAGGAAAAACCTGATATATCAACACTTAGAAATAAGATTCGTGAAGTTACACATGAAATGGATATGAGCTATGGAATGTTTGGCTCGTTATTTCGATCTGGATCTAGACAAACGTTTTTCGCTTCTCAATTAATTCGATATGCTGATATTTATGCTGCAACCTTCTTGAATTTAGAGTTTTATCCATTCAGTTACATGTTTAGAGCTCCAGCAATGCTACTTCCACATGAAAGTACTGTTGAACACCAACAAAGATTTAAGGTTGACGATACATCAGGAGTTTTGACTAGAGGACGTGTTTTTGGACATAAAAAGGGTGCTGATCTTAAAGTAAGTAGTCACAGAATGATCTAGAATTGGATTGGTAATTTTAAACAATTTTTTCTTTAAATAGCCGTTTTCGGACAATCTTGTGCATGTAAGACCATTGACACCACAAAGTGTAACTCATGATCACGATGAAGATGGCTGCGATGATGAAGATTCTGATGATAAGAAATCAGATAGACGATCTGACGAGGAACCAAACATTTGAGATTTAAAGTTTCCACCATTATTTCCTCTTCCAAAGCAATATTAGTCAATATATAAAGCAAAACATTTTTGGTGAGGCTCATACCATAGATACTAGATGACCAAAAAATATATATATGAAGCACTTGTTGCAAATTTACTGTTGTTACTAAAAAATCTATAAAATAATATTGTGACTTTAAAACTTTTATTTTTCTGTCTTTGTCAGTTCTTTTAAAACTACTCATACCACTTCTGTTTTTGTATGTTTACGGATAATTCCTAAGTAATGTTATTTTAATAATAAGATTTCACCATTCTTTTTTATTTTCGTGTAACACACGTTTTATGGCTTTATACTTCCTTATAAACTTGAGCTCAAAATTATTCTCATTTAATTCTTTGTCTGTCACTAAAAACTAGTTCTTTTCTTTTCTCAAAAAAAGAAAGCAACGGAAATGCATTTGAAATTTATTAATCTTAGATTAAAAAATTTTCAAGTATTATTAAAGATTGTCTCAAAAGATTTTAGATGAAAATTGCAATTTATATGCTTAAATTATTTTGCACAAAAATACGTATGAATCATGTACTAATTAATTTTTATCCGGAATAAAATGATAATTCTTGATAGCAGAAAAACTGGATTTTATTGCTTATTTTAACGACCTTTTACATTTTCAAAATTATAATTTATATTTGAACTTTTCGTTAAGTTTTTGAACTTTTCTTAAACTTTCAGATTACAGAGAGTTTTCCTCAGTCTTTATTGCTACAAATTGTTAATTTCTGTTGTTAATCAAAAACTGATCACTGCATCAAAAATGCTTGTAAATTATTTATCATAGCATATCTATCTATCAAATTCAACAATAGTTTTCGTGATCCATATTTCGCGAATTGAGCTATCAAAACACTGCTCAGCATTTATCTTAAGTACACAATTTATCTTCTTTACCTTCCGTCTAGAAAACATTTTCAGTTCACAAACGGCTTTTTAAAATTCAATTTCAAAAATTGAACTTTATTTGAACCAATTTGAACTAGTTTTGTTTATTTACAATTTTAAAAAAAAATACTTTATTAAAGATGAGCAAAATAGATCAAAAAGAGTATTTAAAACGTTATTTATGCTCAGATGATAAGCTCGAGAAGAAGAAGAAGAAGAAATCAAAGGATAAAACTCATAAAATTGCTAAGAAAACGTAAGTTTAATATTTATTAATGATTTTAAACGTTTAATCATGCTGATGTTTATTAGTGTAAAAATTATAGATGACGATGCTACGGCATTTATGAAAAATGATGAAGTTGACGAAGGAGATTTATATGCAACAAATGAGGAAGCTCCACAAATTGTAGGTTTCATTGATGAAAGATCAGCATCAGTTATAATGAAACAAGAGTATGAGGAAAGTGGCATGTGGAAATCATTGAATAATCATAAAAATGAAATCCCAATAAGGTCCAAAAAGGATTCATCTCCCAGTAGAATCAAAACTATTGATGAATCACCACCAAGAAAGAATAGAAGACATTCAGATGAATCACCACCAAGAAAGAATAGGAGACATTCAGACGAGTCACCTCCTAGAAAGAATAGGAAACATTCAGATGAATCACCACCAAGAAATAATAAAAGATATTCAGACGAGTCACCTCCAAGAAGAAAGAGTAGATTCGATAGCTACAAAGGAAATGTTTCTCCAAAAGAATTACCAGTCAAAATAAAGAAGGAAAGATTGAGCTCATCACCTTCCAATTACTATATTCGATCCTCAAAATCTCCAGAAGATATAAAGAGAAACATAAAAAGAGAAAAAGACAGCTCTTCGCCTCAACATCCACAAAAAATGTCCAAAACTCTTGATGGAAAAGCTTCAGGATTACAGAATTCGAGGCGTTTAAAGGAAGAAAATGAACAATTAAGGCAGAGACAAGACAAATTATTTAAAGAAATGAAGCCAGAATTTTCTGGTAAAAATGCCGATGTTACAATTCGTGATCGTAAAGGCAGAAATAAGGATTATGAATATGATTTAGAAAATGAGAGGAAAAAAATGAAAGAAGAAGAGATCCGTAAAAAGGAATACGATAGATGGGGTAAAGGATTAAAGCAACTGGAACAGATTGAAAAAAGGAGACAAGAATATGAGCATGAAGCAAGCAAACCGTTAGCTCGTGATCAAGATGATAAAGATTTACAAGATTATTTAAAGAATAAGGAACTTGCTGATGATCCAATGCTTCAATATATAAGACGAAAACGAAAAGAGGAAAACACTAAAAAAGGAATTATTGAGAAACCTGCATATCGTGGAGATTTTCCTGATAATCGATTCAATATTAGACCAGGTTTTCGTTGGGACGGTGTCGATAGATCTAATGGATATGAAAAGAAATACTTTTCAATGATCAATTCAAAGAAAAGCCTTGAAGAAGAAGCATACCGTTACTCAACAGAAGACATGTAAACTTATGACACGATATAAATCTTAGTTTAATTTTTAAAATATTTCAATGAAAAATATGGTCGATTTTGTACTGCCAAAAATAATGGTCAAGTTGTGTCATGTGCTGTATTTTGGTCAAAAATTAAAATATGATAAGTTTAATAAATCTTTAATATCTTAAGTATTATTTATTTAAATACAATAAATGATTAACAAGAAATTACAAGTTTTCTTCTGTATCGGTTGCACCTTGACTCTTGTTACCATAAAATGAATCGAGATGTCCTAAAAGGCTACTTAGAGAAATATTGTCAAAATCCTCCGATCCTCTCTCATTCTCGTGGTCCCAAAATCTCAAATCTGCTTGATAGATAACAACAAAGTAATGTTAAGATTCGCGACAGAAAATAATTATCACAGAATAAATACTTACCATAATCATAATTTGTTCTGTTTGAACTTCCTGATAAAGTCTCTAATAAACTTTTTATACTAGATCGAGAACTCTCCGAGAAATTTTGTACTTGCGATTGATTAGTTGACATAAATTGTATTTTGTCTTCTAGAATTTTAGTGACTTCATCCACAGGACTACTTCTCAATTCCTCATCGGTCCTTGACGTTTGCGAACTATTTAATTGCGTTGTAGGCGTTTGATATAAATTTCTTACGACATGATTTTGATTATTATTGTTATTATTATTTTTAAAGTAATTTCCATTTACATTGTCTAATGGTCGATATCGATAATGTTGATTTCGCCACCATTTCGATTGATGTGGTTTTAATCGTGGATTCATATTTGGTCGCATAAATGTATCAAAAGACGGAGTTTTAAATGTATTACTACTTTCACCAAATTCTTTAGTGTCGACTAAATTCTTCTCTAAATTAAGATTATTGAGCATTGCAACTCCATTTGGTTTTTCAATCAAACTCGCAACCATCATTAAGTGCTTTAATTTACTACCAATGTGATTGGGCTCAAGTTTAATTTGTTCAGATGAGGAAATGCCGTTAGTTGTGTTTGAGAAATTTTCTGGATCATGCCACTTATATTCAATAAATAATTTTGAGTCTGAGCCGTACATTAAATAAAGATCACCGATCGTGAGATCACTTGCATTGTCAACATTCCAGCCTTGACGAATTTTCTTAAGTGTATCCTCGTTAATTAATGGCTTAAATGAGTATTCTTTAGGATTCTTTGAAGAGCACAGCATTGATTTTTTGTTGGGTTTTGTAGACACTACATTGCAATTTTCATTTTTAGTTGATAAGGCCTTATTTGTTTCAATATCAGGTGAATCCTTCTTATCTTCAATAACTGGCTCATGCTTTTCAATCTCATTTGATATATCACTTACTTTAATAACATTGCTTCCTTCCCTTTTTTTAATCTCGTTCAAATCATTTGAATCGTTACTTTTATGCTCATAAATTATACCCAAATCATCAACATTTTGTTCATCTGGTTTCATCTTCCTAGCATCCGACACGGCATTAATCTTTTCCGAGAAACTATCATTACGTATTCGTTTCGCTGAATTTTTCGATATGTCTTTAAGGTGAGAATTTTTTTCCATGCAAATCTCCTCGCCACGTTTTCGTGCACCGATCCTCACCTCATATGAATTTAAGCATAGACTATAGCTGCTTAAAAATTCATTTAATTGAATCATTGGACGAAATATTTTACAATTTTCAGGTGGATAAAAATAAAGTCGAGGTTCTTTAGCCTTTAAGAATTTTGCATCGTCTTCGGACTGTGCAATAATCTCGTCACTTAATTTTTGACGACTATTCTGTTGAATAATTTTTACTACGTACTTCTCATGTAATCTTACATCTTGTGGTCGCCATTTCTGCTCTAATGTCTGTAGTAGACATGATATTCTCTTTTGAAGTGGAAGTGCAACTTTAATTCTTGGATTTTGTGCTAATCGTTGTACATACGCCCATGATTCTTGATTTGAAGGACGAACAATGACATCAATACGTTGTGGCAACTGGATATCCTCAATATTATTACCCTCCAATTGATTAAGCTTCTTTAAGGCTCGACATGATGGTGTTTTAATTTTAATATTCTTTCCCTTAACACGAACAGTCACACTTCCTCTATAAACGAGATCTCTAAGTTTCAGAAAACTCTTATCAGATGACATTATAAGCTTTTTTTTCATTTCCCCATAATTAATTAATACATAAAGTTCCTGTGCCAATTTCTTGACATCATCTGAAAATTTCAAATATTTTGATGCTTTTTGAAAAAGTTGATAGTAATGTTGTCTAACATGTTCCTTAGTTTTATAATCCGATTCCGTTGGATTTTTTCGTTTCATCTTAAGGTTAATAAATCGAGAAATTTGTTCAAAATCACGTCCGTGCTCATTAAGTGCATCAAAGAAACATTTCTTCTCTTTCATTGTCCACTGGATTCGAATGTGTTTCGATTGACTTGGTGTCTTCGGTTGATTTACTGTATTTATTTCATTTGGCTTTTCTTCCTTCTTTTCAGTTTGCGTAGTTATCACAGGATCCATTCGCATAATCTTGGATTGAATAACACGAGCACTTGTTCGAACACTATCCTGTGTAACACTTCCCAGCAATTCATTGGAGTTTATTTTCTAAAAAGAATAAATTATGAATCATAAAAATTTATGGATTAAAAAAGAAAAAAAAAAGATAAAAATAAAATGTTTATTTTCGTGAATATTTCTTACCGTTTCCATTGCTCCAGTAAATATTTGAAGACTGTTTTGTGCGAGTTATTTTTATAAATTAATACAGAAGAACTAATATTATAAGATTTTATATTTTGAAAATCAAAATATTTTCATTTTTATTTAAAATTGTCGTCAGCCATTTTTGCGATTCTACATTTAAATCGTTATTTTTGACAATTTCTCCACTTTCTTCTGCTTAATTTCACTTTTTTCTTATGAGTTTTTAATTAAATTAACAGCTTAAAGCGACGAGTTAATTATTTATCATCCACAAAGTGCATAGAAATTTAAATTTTATTTCCTTATAAAAATTCTGACGATCTAAATTCCCTCTTTTCTCTTTTGTTTATATCAGGGGTGTTGAGTGAAACTTGCTTATAAGCAAAAATGTGAAAAAATTTCTAGATGTTATTAACGATTATTTTCAAATTGTTTCTAAACTTTTGACAAACTTTTAAAATGGAAGGGGTTTGTTCACAAATAATTTCTGTATTGAAAAGTTGAATGTAAGCCATCTATTACCCCCCCCCCCCCCCCCCCCCCCCCATTCCCGTAAAAATGTTTTTATTGTTTCTTCAATGTTTCAGAACCTCCTCTTTCTATGTTAAACATCAGATATCTTAAACATCCCAGCAAATGATAATTTGTGCAGTCTAGAAGTGTTAATATGCAAGCAACTAGTTTACTTTTCAAACTGCAGATTATATCATCATAACGAATTAAAAGAGTCCTTATTTTCGATATTGAATTTTTTTGTACCTTATTTTCGAGCATGAGTTCAAATTTTTTTTTCACGTTAAATTATTAATGTCTAATCTCTTTAATTAATGGTTTACATATTTGTTTTTCATCATCAAAATGCTAAAAGAATCCACTCAACTGTAATGAATCATTACTGATTTACTAAACAATTAATGCAAGTGAATTAATGACATTTTAATTTTCAATGTAAACAACAATAAAAATTTTTTGAATATTTTTGAAAAAAATCATATTAAACTAATGTTTGTTGCATTTATCATCGATTAAACGAATAAATGAGTGTTAAAAGACATAGTAGAAGGGTTTAATTTCTAAATAACAAGGAAATTAAGTCAAAAATTGCGAAAAATTAAAATTTTCATAAAAATATTGTTATATTTTTGTGATACGTTTCTTAACTCCTTTTTCATATATCATGTTTACTATGATTTTCTTATTATACAACATACATCTATATCTTTTCGTTGGTTGTGGTATTCTCGATTATCTTCGTAGTTGTGGTTGATTTATGATAGCTGGGCCAACGATGTTTTGTTGAGCAGTTGCATGTGGGACTTGAGGTGGTTGCAATGAGTCGAAAAAACTTTCAATGAATGAATCATCATCGCCTATACTATTCTTTTCCTCAAGATTAATCATATTGCTGCTTTTATTTAACCTGAGAAACTTTGACTTTCTCCGAAAAATGGAACCATTACTAAGCAAGATCTAGCTTTTAAGTTCTTATGCTTCAACTTTTCTTCCACATTGTTTTTTAAGCGTGGTTCTAGTGATTCGGTTTTTGTGACTACTTTTGTTCTCATACGACGATTCTGTGCCAGTTGTGATAGAGACAAGTCTAAATCTCCCAAAGGTGTGTTATTGTAATTCATTAGAGCTACACACAACTGGTCACTATTTTTCGTCTTTTTCATCATGTTTTTAACAATTCCTACAGCCTTTTCTGCTAAACCATTTGACTGTTGGATAATGCGGACTTGATGATATGACTACAAATTTGGTGATCAGGGTCAGAGCCGAAGCATAAGGGTCTCGGAAAATAATTCTTTTGCCATTTGATCACACAACATAAGCAATTAGGGGGATCGAAGTCATTTTTCGAAATTCTCAAATTTTCAGTAGTTTTGAAGCTGTCAAATTTGGAAAACCTAGGAAAAATTGTAATTTTCTTAAAATTCTTGCGGCACCAGGCCTTTTTCCAAACTGGATATTAAATTGAATTCTATCTTCTAGTTTTTAGCAAGAGCTTTACAAAAATGCATCATATGACTATATTTTGATTATACCATGACTTGCTATAGCCTCTTGAAAATCAAAAAAATTGATTTTATATCTATATTAGCATTCTTTATCATTTATAATATCTAGATATGTTTAAAAATGCAATTTAAAGCATTTTTGGTTTCGATCATAGGAGGCTATTTAAAAAAAAATCTCGATTTTATATAATTATATAAGCATTCTTTATCATTTATAATATCTAGATATGTTTTAAAATGCAATTTAAAGCATTTTTGGTTTCGATCATAGTAGGCTATTTAAAAAAAATCTCGATTTTATATCTTTATTAGCATTCTTTATCATTTATAATACCTAGATATGTTTTAAAATGCAATTTTAAGCATTTTTTGTTTCGATCATAGTAGGCTATTTAAAAAAAAATCTCGATTTTATATCTATATTAGCATTCTTGATCATTTATAATATCTAGATATGTTTAAAAATGCAATTTAAAGCATTTTTGGTTTCGATCATAGGAGGCTATTTAAAAAAAAATCTCGATTTTATATCTTTATTAGCATTCTTTATCATTTATAATACCTAGATATGTTTTAAAATGCAATTTTAAGCATTTTTTGTTTCGATCATAGTAGGCTATTTAAAAAAAAATCTCGATTTTATATCTTTATTAGCATTCTTTATCATTTATAATACCTAGATATGTTTTAAAATGCAATTTAAAGCATTTTTGGTTTCGATCATAGTAGGCTATTTAAAAAAAAATCTCGATTTTATATCTTTATTAGCATTCTTTATCATTTATAATACCTAGATATGTTTAAAAATGCAATTTAAAGCATTTTTGGTTTCGATCATAGTAGGCTATTTAAAAAAAAATCTCGATTTTATATCTTTATTAGCATTCTTTATCATTTATAATACCTAGATATGTTTTAAAATGCAATTTTAAGCATTTTTTGTTTCGATCATAGGAGGCTATTTAAAAAAAAAATATCGATTTTATATCTATATTAGCATTCTTTATCATTTATAATACCTAGATATGTTTTAAAATGCAATTTAAAGCATTTTTGGTTTCGATCATAGTAGGCTATTTAAAAAAAAATCTCGATTTTATATCTTTATTAGCATTCTTTATCATTTATAATACCTAGATATGTTTTAAAATGCAATTTTAAGCATTTTTTGTTTCGATCATAGGAGGCTATTTAAAAAAAAATATCGATTTTATATCTATATTAGCATTCTTTATCATTTATAATATCTAGATATGATTTAAAATGCAATTTAAAGCATTTTTTGTTTCGATCATAGTAGGCTATTTTCAGAAAAAAAATCGATTTTATATCTATATTAGCATTCTTTATCATTTATAATACCTAGATATGTTTTAAAATGCAATTTAAAGCATTTTTGGTTTCGATCATAGTAGGCTATTTTCAGAAAAAGTATCGATTTTATATCTTTATTAGCATTCTTTATCATTTATAATATCTAGATATGTTTAAAAATGCAATTTGAAGCATTTTTGGTTTCGATCATAGGAGGCTATTTAAAAAAAATCTCGATTTTATATCTATATTAGCAATCTTTATCATTTATAATATCTAGATATGTTTTAAAATGCAATTTAAAGCATTTTTTTGTTTCGATCATAGTAGGCTATTTAAAAAAAAATCTCGATTTTATATCTTTATTAGCATTCTTTATCATTTATAATACCTAGATATGTTTAAAAATGCAATTTAAAGCATTTTTGGTTTGGATCATAGTAGGCTTTTTTCAAAAAAATATCGGTTTTTTATCTATATTAGCATTCTTTTTTACTTATAATATCTAGATATGATTTAAAATGCAATTTAAAGCATTTTTTGTTTCGATCATAGGAGGCTATTTAAAAAAAAATCTCGATTTTATATCTTTATTAGCATTCTTTATCATTTATAATATCTAGATATGATTTAAAATGCAATTTAAAGCATTTTTTGTTTCGATCATAGTAGGCTATTTTCAGAAAAAAAATCGATTTTATATCTATATTAGCATTCTTTATCATTTATAATACCTAGATATGTTTTAAAATGCAATTTTAAGCATTTTTTGTTTCGATCATAGGAGGCTATTTTCAAAAAAAAAAAATCCATTTTATATCTATATTAGCATTCTTTATCATTTATAATACCTAGATATGTTTTAAAATGCAATTTAAAGCATTTTTTGTTTCGATCATAGTAGGCTATTTAAAAAAAAATCTCGATTTTATATCTTTATTAGCATTCTTTATCATTTATAATACCTAGATATGTTTAAAAATGCAATTTAAAGCATTTTTGGTTTAGATCATAGTAGGCTTTTTTCAAAAAAATCTCGATTTTATATCTATATTAGCAATCTTTATCATTTATAATATCTAGATATGTTTTAAAATGCAATTTAAAGCATTTTTTTGTTTCGATCATAGTAGGCTATTTAAAAAAAAATCTCGATTTTATATCTTTATTAGCATTCTTTATCATTTATAATACCTAGATATGTTTAAAAATGCAATTTAAAGCATTTTTGGTTTAGATCATAGTAGGCTTTTTTCAAAAAAATATCGGTTTTTTATCTATATTAGCATTCTTTTTTACTTATAATATCTAGATATGTTTTAAAATGCAATTTTAAGCATTTTTTGTTTCGATCATAGGAGGCTATTTAAAAAAAAATATCGATTTTATATCTATATTAGCATTCTTTATCATTTATAATATCTAGATATGATTTAAAATGCAATTTAAAGCATTTTTTGTTTCGATCATAGTAGGCTATTTTCAGAAAAAAAATCGATTTTATATCTATATTAGCATTCTTTATCATTTATAATACCTAGATATGTTTTAAAATGCAATTTTAAGCATTTTTTGTTTCGATCATAGTAGGCTATTTTCAAAAAAAAAAAATCCATTTTATATCTATATTAGCATTCTTTATCATTTATAATACCTAGATATGTTTTAAAATGCAATTTAAAGCATTTTTTGTTTCGATCATAGTAGGCTATTTAAAAAAAAATCTCGATTTTATATCTTTATTAGCATTCTTTATCATTTATAATACCTAGATATGTTTAAAAATGCAATTTAAAGCATTTTTGGTTTGGATCATAGTAGGCTTTTTTCAAAAAAATATCGGTTTTTTATCTATATTAGCATTCTTTTTTACTTATAATATCTAGATATGATTTAAAATGCAATTTAAAGCATTTTTGGTTTCGATCATAGTAGGCTATTTAAAAAAAAATCTCGATTTTATATCTTTATTAGCATTCTTTATCATTTATAATACCTAGATATGTTTTAAAATGCAATTTAAAGCATTTTTGGTTTCGATCATAGTAGGCTATTTAAAAAAAAATCTCGATTTTATATCTATATTAGCATTCTTTATCATTTATAATATCTAGATATGTTTTAAAATGCAATTTAAAGCATTTTTTGTTTTGATCATAGTAGGCTATTTAAAAAAAAAATCTCGATTTTATACAATTATATAAGCATTCTTTATCATTTATAATATCTAGATATGTTTAAAAATGCAATTTAAAGCATTTTTGGTTTTGATCATAGTAGGCTATTAAAAAAAAAATCTCGATTTTATATAATTATATAAGCATTCTTGATCATTTATAATATCTAGATATGTTTAAAAATGCAATTTAAAGCATTTTTGGTTTGGATCATAGTAGGCTATTTAAAAAAAAAATCTCGATTTTATATAATTATATAAGCATTCTTTATCATTTATAATATCTAGATATGTTTAAAAATGCAATTTAAAGCATTTTTGGTTTCGATCATAGTAGGCTATTTAAAAAAAAAATCTCGATTTTATATCTTTATTAGCATTCTTTATCATTTATAATACCTAGATATGTTTTAAAATGCAATTTTAAGCATTTTTTGTTTCGATCATAGTAGGCTATTTAAAAAAAAATCTCGATTTTATATCTTTATTAGCATTCTTTATCATTTATAATACCTAGATATGTTTTAAAATGCAATTTAAAGCATTTTTGGTTTTGATCATAGTAGGCTATTTAAAAAAAAAATCTCGATTTTATATCTATATAAGCATTCTTTATCATTTATAATACCTAGATATGTTCTAAAATGCAATTTAAAGCATTTTTGGTTTCGATCATAGTAGGCTATTTAAAAAAAAAATCTCGATTTTATATCTATATTAGCAATCTTTATCATTTATAATACCTAGATATGTTTTAAAATGCAATTTTAAGCATTTTTTGTTTCGATCATAGGAGGCTATTTAAAAAAAAATCTCGATTTTATATCTATATTAGCAATCTTTATCATTTATAATATCTAGATATGTTTTAAAATGCAATTTAATAAATGAGAAATAATTATGCTAAGTTTTAGATGAGGGACTAGGGCTGATTTTCGATAATTTTGAATAGCTACGGACGATGAATATCCAAAAAAATTTGTTTGTTAAATCTTTACATTTTTCTTAGCAAAATGTGTAAACAAATATTATGATTGGATTTATAAATCGAATTTTGTTAAGGGCAAAAATTTCACTTCCCGGAAGGATAATAATTCCACGTGTATTTCTAAGTGGGAATATTATCCCGCAGGGAACATTTAAAATTTTGTGAATTTCGGGGTTATTATTCCGCAGGATCGTGGAATTAATATCTTTCGGGAATTTTACCCCCCATCAAAAGAATTGAGCATCCTTTAAATCCTGCTTCAATTCATCAAGTGATGGAATTGGATAACGAAAATTCTTAAGGGCATTATTCAAGTGTTTGGGATCCATACAAATTCTTACTTTATCAACTTTCTCAACAATTACAATATTATTAATTCATTCACGCGGTTCATTCACTTTCTCAATCACACCTAGATTTTCCATCTCATTCAATTTATTTTGGACTTTATCCTTTAATTTTAATGGAATTTTACGAGATGCCGCGGCAAATGGAAAAACTTTTTCGTGTAAATATTATTTGAAAGGCTTCTTAGATTTACCTAAACCTTCAAAAACATCCTTATAATGCTGTTTAAACTTAACCATTTCTGTATCATTATGTAGATGTTTTTCATTATTAATGGCGTCAATGCGCGAAATCAAATTCATATTTACACAGGATTTTAATCCTAGCAATGGCTCGAAATCTCCTTTCAAAACTTCAAATTCTTTATAGAATGTATTCTTATCACTAACTATTGGCAATATAACTTTGCCGATAGGCTTGATCATCCCACCTGAGTAAGCTTGAAGCTTAACTTTACTTGAAATGATTTCAAAATTTTGCTTAAAACTCTTCACAATTCCTTCAGTAACTATATTAATTTGTGCTCCTGAATCTAATTTAAATTTAACCAACTTGTCACTAATTTTCAAATTCTTATACCAAATCAGACTACTAACCTTTCCTCCTTCTTTACATACTGCTTCGCTACATTCAAGCTGACAGTCATTGATATACTTGCTAGCTGCAGGCTTAAAGACTTTCGAAGACTCTTTGGTACAATTGTAGTTGTTTGAAGGCTTTTTATTGCTGATCTTCAGATTCTTTTCTTCCTTCAAGTTTGCCGGTTCATCGATCTGCCATGAGATCATGAGATCATGGAAACGCACTTTTTCAATTAAAGCATGTAATGAAAATTCTCCTTCAACAATTAATTTTTCTTGCATTTTTGAAGTCACACTTTGTAGCCAACTTTCGAACTCTTGACACGAACTGAACAAAAGTCTCTGCATCGTCTTGGAACGCTTGATAGAACTTCATCCGATTCACGTAAATGCTTGTTTTCAGACTAAAGCAATTTTCGTAACCATCGATGACTTTTTCAAAACAGTTCTTATCCTCTTCAGACAATCCTAGATGATCAAACAAGTCAGCTCTGCATCATTTCCAATGAGTAACGCCAGATATGAAATTTTGATTTTGTCGTTTTTGCTGATAATTTCGTTGATTTCAAACAAACAGTTTATTTGACTCTTAAATCTCTTCCATTCTTCACTCAAAGAGTTTGTGTTTAGGTCGATTGGAGTCACCAAATCACTAATTTTCAACTGCGCTATGTTATTTCTTTGTGATATGTTTCTTAAATCCTTTTTCATATATCATGTTTACTATGATTTTCTTATTATACACACTCATAAAAATATTTTTAATAATTTGTTACTAAAATCTTATTAAAAAGTTTTTAATGAGAATTATTAAAATTTTAGTAAACCTTATCAAACTTTTAATAAAACTTATCAAATTTTAATAAAAGTTTTTAAAATTCTACAGCGTAGTAAAACTGTTGTAGGTTTCCAAAATTGTAAGGTTTTCATACATTTTATATACTTCACAAACGCTCCAAGAAATGACTTATACAAAAGAATGTCTTAGTTCTCATACAAAGTCATATAAAATTATAAATTTCTTATGAGGCACATTAAGTGCCAAAAATCATGCAAAGTCTTAAGCTTTGAGAAAGCATTTTAGTTAAAACTTGAAAAAGCTCCATACTATAAATTAATTATACTATAAAGCTGTTTTTGTAAAAAAAATAATCCAAGAAATTTTAATGATTTTTTACTAAAATCCATGAACAAATTTAATAAAAATTATAAAAATACATCTTAATAACTTTTTACTAAAGTTTAGTAAGAAAATTATTAAAATTTTAACAGTTTTGTAAAATTTGAATGCAATTTTGTAAAACCAAAACTTTTAATAACCCTTATCAAATTTTAGTAAAAGTTATCAAGATGTATTTTTATAAACTTTTATTAAACTTTTTCATACATTTTTAATAAAATTTATCAATTTTTTTTTATGAGTGCAACAAATATGTTTTTCGAAATGGCAAAATTTTGTTCAAAAAATATTCGAAACAAGTTTAAACTTTATTTCGAATCAATTTTGACATCGTCTCTTGGCATATCATAGATACCCAAGGATGGTTAAACAAAAGTCCTTCTTTCTATTTTCATTTTTTTGACAAATGTCATGACAATCAATTTGATAAAATTCCTGGAAGATTCAAAAACGATAATCAGCAATGATGCAAACGACATACTTTTCTGCAACAAAAGAATTAAACAAAAAATAAGCCAAGTAAAAGAAATACTTTTTTTTTGGGTTAATTCATTTTATTGTTATTACTTATTTAAAAATTCCTTTATTCATGAAAATATTATAAAAGTATGAAATATATTTTGATGACTAGAAATGTCATGCCAAAATCTTTAATGCATCATTTAAAAAAAAACCCTTTAAATCTGTGATGTATATAAGTTCATATCACACGACTTAATACGCGATACCATTATTATATGTCAAGCAAGTAAAAAAGTCTGAGCATTGAAATTTTAAATTAGATCAGTAAGAGAAAGCAAGATACAGCCAAAAAATTTAAGTCTTTCGTCAATATTAAAATTATTAATACAAAATTTGTGAATGTCAAGATTTTTAAGTTTTTTTTTGAAATTGAAATTGAAATTCACACCAAACATTCATTTCAGTTCATTTAAATTTCATTTCATACGTTAAATTATATTACTTTTTTTTTGATATAAAGATGAAAGATGAACTTTCCTTGATTGATAGCTAATAGCTAGAAAGTATTGAGAGAGAGTTTGTAGATAGAGAAGTTGAAGTTTGATTAAAGTTATTGTAAGTAGATTATTACACTATCATTAGGTTCATATCAAAATGTTGTAAACTATTCTGTCTTATATGTTTTTTATACATAAATAAGAATGATGAAAAGCTGAAGGAATACTAATAAACACATAGGAAAAGCAATTCTTGAATCGATTGTATTCTTATTCGTCCCACTCTTCAGGATCAACTCCTTCCATTCTGTCTTGTTCCAATGCATAGTTTACTGATACTCGTGCACTAACTGACTTCTTTAAATCATCCGTTTTAGATTTCAATTCCTCTTCTGTCCAATTCTGTCCATTGTTGCTATTGCTATTTTTCATGTATGATGTTTCATCGACTGGCTTCATATCAATGATTTTCGACTCATTTGGTCTAGAGAGCGATGATAGCGGTTCCATATCTTTCGGTTTTAAGCTCACCTTGACTGCAGGTTTATCATTCTGTTCAAACCATTCTGTTGATGTCATTGTTGGATTCCAAACCATGCGAGTTGGTGGAAATAGATCATCTTGGAAGTAGTCAATCTGTGAACGAAAAAAATTTATTGTAGCTTTATCAAACCTTATCAGAAATAACTAAGGCTACCTTAATCCTTGGGACTGTAAAGCTTAAAGGTTCAATAGAGTTGTTTGTCAAGCGATAACACTTGGCAAACTCTACGCTGGCAACATCGCATTGATTCTTTGGTAAAAAGCTTAATCCTTGATGAATGCTTGGGCTACGATGGTGTGAAAGTGGGCACAAATAGGGAGCCTCCTCTGTTACTTCATAAGTATAGATTGTTGTGTCACCCTTGCCTGTCAAGAATATTGTCGAACTGTCCTCATCATAATAAGGAATCAAAAGTGCTGGTGAGACATCCAATGAGACCATTCCGAGAGCATCATTCAGATTTGATGTTTTGAACACATATACTTGACGCTCGCTTACTCTGTGGAAGATTTAATAGCCAATTTTTTGCGTTATTTAAATAATTTATATCAATTTTGCTTACTTATCAAATCCTGTCACAACCAAATATTCACCATTCAGCGCATATTGGATACGACTGCCTCTGGTACCGATTGGAGCTCCAATACCCTCACGAACGGGGTTGCTTGATTTTCGTGGATTATAGATTCTGATCTTTCCATCACGGCAAACGGTTGCACCGTATTTTCCACATGGACTCCAACAGAAACAGTAAATTTGGTCTGTATGTCCCTTCAAGGTAATCTTCTCGGATAAGTCATTCAAATCCCAAATCTTCAAAGTCAAATCATAACTAGCTGTAAGCAATACATTCTTTGCCAATGGATGAAACTTGATGAATGAAATCTTTTCAGCATGAGCTCCAAATTCTTGTGTTGGGCTATTTGTGGACTCAGTTAGACCATCCTCTGGAATATTCCAAATCTTAACTCGACCATCATCACATCCTACAGCAAGGATTCGGCTATCAAATGGATCCCACTGGTAATCCATGGTGCTATTTCCATTGACTAAACATGGAATAACACCATCTGGTAAGCGACCAGTTTTACTCAATTCAAAAACTGCAATTTTTCCACCTTGTCCGGAAATTGGGACAGCGACTCGTTCATCATTTGCTGTGATCAGAATATTAATTTAAAATATAATGATTCCAAATTGAATATTAAGTATAATCATTTACCATAAAAAACATCACATTCTGGAGGAATTTGTCTGCTAATATTTTTCAAATTCTCAATGTGGAATGATTTATGTGCAGCTGTTCCCTTCAGATGTCTAAATTTGGAGACTTTTCCAAATACAGTTGATGTTCGCTTCATTCCAATCTCATTTTTCGATTCTTTCTTTTCTGTTTTTGCAGAATCTTGGCGTTTCATTAAAATTGGAGACGGCTTCTTTTCCTCAACTTGACTCTGTGAACGATTTTCATATATTCTGCGACGATCAGCAATACTCTTACGTTGTTCATCATCACGTGCGAAATTGTCACGTTCACTGACTGGAGGCGAATCTTCTTGTTTCTGATCTTCAACATCACTTTCCTAAATCGGAAGTAATTTATGTTAATTAATTAAAATACAGAAAAAAAAGTTTAATTGTGTCAATTACTTTTGCAATTTCAACATCATCGGACGCTTCCGGTTGAATCTTTTCTTTCATCAATTCCTTTTCATGCTCTTTCGCTTCTTTCACAATGGGTACATGTGGGACAGCAAAAACTTTATCAAAAGTATTGTCTGTTGAGTCAAGTGAAAATGGTTTCGGACCAAGGCGTGGCTGTAAACAATACACAACAATTGAATGTTATTTAAGCTTTAAATATTGACATGCGATTAAAAACTAAAACAAAAATGTCAAACAAAATCAACGAAAATCATTAGTCATAAGTGTGTACAACTTAAACGATAAAAAAGAGTCAATGAAAATTAAAAATGCAGCTGCTATGTAAATGAAAAGTGTTGTATGAGTCACATAATGATTTAAAAATCATAAAAAATATGTACGTAAAAAAACGAAAAAAAAGAAAAATCGTGAAAACATAGTAATGGAGTGACTGTAAACCTTATAATTGGTACAATTGCCGATTTGCCTTGGTTTAGGCTTCGGTACACCACTGGAGTTTTCTTCAAAACTACTTTGTTCCGAAATTGATTTTCGCGGTAATGGAACTGGTGGAACAACGTCCTTTTTATTTATATCGTCGTCATCATCATCTACTTTATGATCATCATGATCGCCATTCTTTACCTTTGATCCATTTTCAACAGTCTTGTTATCGAGATTCTTTTGCATTCTGACTGCCTTGAATTTTTCGAGAAATTCTGACGTTTCATTATTCGAGCTTTTTGTCTCAACATTAAAGTTTTGAGTCTTTTCTTTTTTCGGTATTATAACATGTTGCTTTGCTTGCTGACCATTTGTTTGGTGCTTTTCGATTTCATTTAAATTTTTTCTTATTTCTTCCAAATTTCCTACACACATCTAGAAATATAGTTTTTAAGCATATTTGTGTCGTGATAAAATTTTGATCTTTTTTAAAATTTTGTCTATCGTCATGCATTACGCGAAATTTATGTCTAATCAACAGTATAGAGAGAATATGCTCAACAGTCAACAATGTTATACTCACTTCTTTCACCATATCGGCAATATCTGTTTTGGCGGGATCCAATGAAATTTTTGGCAAGACATAGTTCTTTCCACTCATCCAATCTTGCGGCTTCAATTCACTTCTGAATCCATTTGTATCGGGGAAAATATCACTGTGAAAATCACGATAAGACTTACGCGGAACTTGATACATTATTGGAATGACTGAGTTTGATGTTAACTGGAAGCAAAAAAAAAATTAGCTTCTGTATCCATTTTGATGACTTAGAGGAGCTTACCTGCATCACACGATTAACTTCGCCCTCCATTACTCTCAACGATCTCTTAGGAATGAAACAGGCACCCTTGGTCTGTTCACCTGTATGACGAATGCCTTCTATTAAATATGGATCTCTGTCAGTAACTTCCAAAAAGTTTATTGTTATGTCTCCCTTTCCAGCAAGGAAGAGCATATTGGTGTCTGGATCATATAATGGAATCAAAATTCTGATGAAAAATAGAAATCAATCAGCGTTGTTAATTAAAGCATCAATTATAAATTCCTACCCAGTTGATTGCTCTAATTCGAGTGTTTTCTCAGGTGTGGAGAAACTGCGAAGATCACGAATCATGACTTGGCGTAATCGATTAGAATCAAAACCAGTTGTAAGAATTTTTTGTTGGTCACCCAACCATACAACACGTGAATCCTTGATATTTTGATGGCTGTTTGCGCCTATAGATATTGGAGAGTTGCTTCTTGGATCCACAATACGAACCATTTTATCTTTACTGTTTGTGGCAAACACTGTTCCGTCACCTTTCCAGCTTAAGCTTTGAATAATTTCAGGATGATCACCGTTAGTGAAGATTTCCTTCTCTTCTGTCAAGTCCCACAATGAAACGTTTGAGGCAGCTGTTGAGTACAGAAGACAATCAGCAGTCGGATGGAATCCAACATTTTCAACCTTTTTCTGTTTATGTGAAAATGTGCATTCAGGATTTGTCAATGATTCTTTCAGTCCTTCTTCGGGAATGTGCCAAATTTTAACTAATGAGTCTTGAGATCCAGTCGCGAGTAAATTATCATGAAATGGTGAGAATGCGAGATCATTTACAGTGTCTGTGTGTCCATGAAGAGCCGGCATATTTTTTGGCTTTCTACCAGAATCGTCAATTGGCAACACAGCCAATGTTGAACCGGAATGTTCAATGGGAAATGCCATAAATTTAGCGGAAGCTGTTATGTTATTGCCATAGTTTTGATAAGAGCCGACCACGATATCTCGAACACATTCCTGTTATTGGACATGCAATTAATTTTAATTCATAAATTATTTATGCTTTATATACCTCTATTTTTGGTACAATTGGCACAGAGTTCTTATATTTGGAAGCCTTAAATCTCCAAGCCATTTTTAATTATCCCTACAAAAAGAAGATGTATCATAAAGGGAATTTTCTTGATAGTCGGCACCGCCCTATATTATCTGATAATATTCTGAGCGACTCAATATTAACATTAAATTGTGTTATAAATGTCACAGTGAGTCATAAAAGTATCGAAATTCACAGAATGCGTGTCTATATGTCCTCACATTAAATAAAGAAAAAATTAAAAAAAAAAACTTTTGGAAGAAAGAAAAAAAAGTCGTGAACAATGTTTTTATGAATAATCACCTTTTAATCACTTAATATGATTATAAAAATATCCGAATCATAAACTTATCCGTATGAATATAATTTTAAAGCTAATCTAATGACTTTAATGTTATGAATTTAATGTAAAAAAATTATTTTTCAATTTTTGTAGAAAATCAATTTTATGCTGCTAAAAAAATCTACCAAACTCTATGAAAAACATCGGATATTTCCTCTCAATGCCTCTCATTTATTAGTGCGAATGTGAGAGAATCATTTTCTATGTTGGGACTACTAATGAGTGCGTTCATGAATCTAATGTGCTAAAAAAATCATTTCAATTTACTCTGAACTTTTTTAAATTCAATTTTTTCTAATATTAAAAGATATTCAAATATTTTTTAAATAATGTTTTACAATAAAGTGTGAACAATGAATGAACGAGGTGATGAAGCATAGCTTTAAAGTTTTATCATTCGATGATTATTTGCGAAATATGATTTTTTTTTTCTTGCTTATCTCTCTTGCTCGCTCTGGATGAGTATTGATGTTGTCATATTAAATGAGAAATTTTTTTTGTGTCATATTTTTACAGAATTAAGGATTAATAATTCCTTTAATGAAGTTCAGTTATCATCATCTCTTCACAACGATGATATTAATTCCTCCCGTTTATCATTTGAGTCTAAAAATGCAACGAAACACACAAAATTAGCGAGAATCCGTTCTTTTAAAGACGATTTTTTAGAGAAAATTTCCCAAATGAGAACACCTATGAATACCAGTACACTTAATAGGTTTGTATTAAAAAATTATTTTCATTTTTTTTTTTTATTTTATTGACTACTTCTGATTCTTATCAATCTTTATTTTATTGACTATTTCTGATTCTTATCAATCTTACCAATTTGTTTTTTGTGTTTCGTCTCTAGACCTAATTCTCCAAAACACAAGAAGGCACAACAACAGCTTTTTTATGATGACACAAAACTTTCACATGATCTTGAGTATCACGTACGACAGGCTAAAACTGCATTAACACATTTTAACGATGTCATTAATAAAAATAAATTGGAAATGTTGCCGGGAAATGGGACAATATTGATCGAAACTATTGCAAACATCAATTCATCATTAAAGAGTAACAAGTTTTATGCTAAAAGTAGTGTAATACTTTCATTGATTCAGCAACTACAATCGTCTTTGGGGAAAATCATAAAAATTTGTGATGATGCTCTCATTAGTGAAACAGAAAATGATTTTATTGCACAAAATAAGGAAAATATAAATGAATTGGTTGTGCAACTTCATGAAGGTGTCAATGTAAGTTTATTGCAGTTATTGCGCGTTATTTCCACCCTCTTATTCTCTCTGTCTCTTTTTGTTTCATACATAAAGAATCTCGTTGATATAGTAAAAGAAAAGAAATCATTAGACTTAGTTAAAAATTATCAACAGTCAAGTTTTGATAATGTTGACATTGCTGGACAAAGTCAAAGAAACTCATTACCAGATATAACGCCAAAGGAAGAAAAGCAACAATTTTATTCATCATTAAACCGTTCGCATCTTGTTAAAAAGTCACAAAGCAATGAAAATATTTTAGAATCTCCACCTCCTAAACCAAGTCGACAGTTGAGTTCTGCACCACCATTGCCGCCAAAGAGAAGCATACTAACAACATTAACAACTGTAACAACAAAAGATTCAGTCGATAATTCATTTTTGAACCCTGATAATGATAATTTCTTGAAGCCCAACGATAAATCGCCTGATAAGAATTCAAGTACAAGTAGCTTATGTTCCATGCTACTTGAGAGTTGTGCTCTCGAGACCAAATACAATGAAGAATCAACAATCAAGTCATCATATCGGACGTCAAGTGACTCTGGTTCTATGTCAATTAATTCACAAAGTAATATGATAAAGCAGCATCAACGTCAAATAATTATTAATTCAACTGAGCATTTAGATAATGATTTAAACAGTGAGCATAGTTTTCGGGAAGAACGTGAATCAT
This sequence comes from Chironomus riparius, assembly GCA_917627325.4. Taxonomy (NCBI): domain Eukaryota; kingdom Metazoa; phylum Arthropoda; class Insecta; order Diptera; family Chironomidae; genus Chironomus; species Chironomus riparius. Next base: position 59,618,112 of record OU895877.1, read on the forward strand.
ACTCGTCGAGTAACTCACTTATGAGTACAACTAAATTTAATATTAGTAGTGAACTTCCACCTCCTTTACCGGTAAGTTTAATTTATTTGCTACGGTGTCGTTCACTTATGACGTCCGAAATTAACCGTCATTTTTCAGAAAAGAACAATGGATTTCCAAGAATTTCTAATTTTCTTTTCTTGCTGACCCCCCCCCCCCCCCCCCCCCCCCTCCTCCTCTGGAAGTCATAAGTGAACGACCATAAGTCAAATTTTTTTCTGAATAAACATGATTTTTTGTAGATGAAAACCAGACGCTCGGATCATCATAAATCAGTATATGATAATGTAGATTGTACAGAAAGTAATCAATCAATAGTCACAACCACAGTATCTTCATCAAATTCATCTTTAGCATCATCTTCTTTAAATTCAAGTGCTTTGAATGTAACGTCGTCTAATGAAAATAATAACTTTGACTTTGAGCAATTATATCCATTTAATAACAAAATTAAGTATATTAGCTGTATTGAACCAAGAAACTTATTAATGGGTAATAATTCTGATGAAAAACCACCTTTGCCGCCAAAGAAAAATAAACATAGTAAGTATAAAGCTGTTCATATCCATTTTATTTCCTGTAAATTTGTAAATTATTCACTTAGAAAATTTTTATTGAGAAAAATGTATTCAATTTTGAAAATTTCTTAATTTAAAACTATCCGCTAACGCTAGTGTTTCAAAGTGTTGCATATTCAGGTGAGATGAATTAAGAAATATTTGCGATGGTGTTAGCTTTACATAGAGACAAAAATTTATTTTATAATACGAAAGATAGTTTTACTAAAATTTCTTTTTAGTGCCTTTTTTTGAACATTAATTCTGAGTTTTGTGAGAATTTGGTTTTTAAAACTAATTATACAATTAGGATCTAGCTGAAAAAAGACACAAACAGGACACATGTTGCACATTTGCATTTTATTTTTGCCATTTATGATTTTATGCTGAACATTAGTATAGCCATCGAGGCTTAAGAAATTAAAATCAATTTAAACCAATCAATTAATCAATTTACAGTCATGGCATATATGGAAATTTTTGGCAACGCATCTCATAGTAGTCACACGTCAAGCCAAAATCTTTTGATTACGAGGCATTCAATGCACACTTTCGCTCAGTCATCTAACTTTAATAGTCAAGAAAGAGTATTCTTTGAAGAATCTAATTCTTTGTAAGTATATCTTGCACAGGAACGCTTCAATCATAAGTTAATAATGTAAATTGACAGATTACCTCCTGTATCAAGTGAATCAGAAGAATTAAAACCAGCACTCCCACCAAAGAAAGTACGGTTAAACTCAAGAACTCCCTCAACTCCCCCTTTAAGTCCTAAAATTGAAGAATTCGTGCCAGAAATTGAAACGACGAATTCGGAAGAAGTAGAATTAAACAACGAATTGCAAAAGCCTTGCATCAACAATATTAGCAATGAACTTAAACACCAAGAAAAAGAAGAAGTCGTTTTACGAAGGAAATCAAAGGTAAAGTTTTGTACTGCATGCTTATCATATTAGTCATAAAACGGGAATTCCATTAAGTTTTACAACATTGCTTATGCTGACCATTTTTTTATGACTTTTTAGACAACCCCTGATTTGATAGAAGAAGTAGAAGTAGGCGATCATCTTATCTTCAAAAAAGAGGAAGAAGATGGTCCAGATATAAAAGGTGGGCATGCAGATGCTCTCATTGTCCATGCAACAAAAGTCCAAAAAGTATCGGAAGGTATGTCATAAATTATTTATTGCCATAAACTGACATACCCTAATTTTAATATTTTTACAGCATTTGGTGAAGCATTTTTGTGCACATTTCGTACCTTTATTGAACCGTATCATCTAGTCGAAAAATTAACTCATCGCTATTCATTTTTTATTTGCCATAACCATGATCAAAAGCAGAAAGCAGCAAAGGAATCGTTCTCTCTATTAGTTCGTGTAGTCAATGACTTGACGTAAGATAATACAATTATTTTAATCGAATAATAAATGTAATATATCCATATCATCCTACAGCATACCTGACCTAACTGTAATACTAATGCAAAAACTTATAACTTTTGTCCATGATCTTATTATATCTGGTGAAATTCTCATGGCGAAATTGTTAAGAGCTAAAATAATCGAGAAAGCCACGATGCTTAAACAAAAGCGTTCTACTACACAAAGTTATTTATCGTCTCTACCAATAATTAGCAATCAACCTACGCTCCTTCACTTGAAATCAACTGAGCTTGGTAATATTATTATTGACTATTCATTAAAAAAAAGTTCATGTAATTTTAACAATTCTCATTTGTAGCTGAACAAATGACGATACTCGATGCAGAGTTGTTTCAGAAAATAGAAATTCCCGAGGTACTTTTATGGTCACAACAACAATGCGAAGAAAAATCGCCAAATTTAACTCTATTTACTGCACATTTTAATAAATTGTCTTTTTGGTAAGCAATATTGTACACATTGAATGTTAATTGAATGGCTTTGATGAAAATGAATGGACTTTTAGGGCAAGAACTCAGATATTGAAGCAACAGGATGCAAAGGAACGGGAGAAATATGTCATGAAATTCATTAAAATTATGAAGCATTTAAGAAAAATTAATAATTATAATTCATATTTAGCTATACTGTCAGCATTAGGTAGTGTCAATTACCATTTCCAATTTGACTTCGATTTTAATTGCTTAATTTAATTTGCAGACTCAGCCCCAATAAGAAGATTAGAGTGGCAGAAGAACATTACAGAAGGATTGAAAGAATATTGTGCTCTCATTGATTCAAGTTCGAGTTTTCGAGCATACCGACAGGCATTGAGTGAAACGACGTCCCCATGCATACCTTATATTGGATTGGTGCTGCAAGATTTGACATTTGTTCATATCGGAAATCCAGATTGCTTACAGGACGGTTCGATAAATTTCTCCAAACGTTGGCAACAATATAACATCGTTATGAATATGAAACGATTCCGCAATAGGTAAGTTGAATGGATATAAAAAATTCTTTGAAGGATTATGTAAATTAAGTTCGATTTCTCGTTTCTCTTTTTTTTGCATTCTCTTTTCATCCAACAGTTCTTATGCATTCAAAAGGAATGAACGAATTATAGGATTCTTTGATAACTTTGAAGAATGCTTCGACGAGGATGTAATGTGGCAAATATCAGAGAAAATAAAACCAAGGATTAGCCGAAAGGTCGAATAAATTATTAAAAATAATTATTAATGGAAAGAAAGTATTTGGTATCCTTAAAAAAAAATGAAAACTACACAAAAATATAAAATTTAAATGAATAAAACACACAATTTTAAATCATGACGACATGTCTTCTTCTTACCCATTCATCTTTTTATTCAATCAAATATAATTTTTATTCCTTTCATATATCGCATATACAAATGTTTGTGTATGTATACAGCGATCAACAGTTATGGTAAATAAAAGTATGATGAAAAGAATGCACGTTGTGGTGAATATCAGTTTTTAGTACATGTTGAGTTTAGAACATGTTGGTGATTTCTTTGTCAGTTAGGAATTGAACGTTGAAGAGTTAACCACGCTACATGTTTTATAAATTAATTAAATTTATTAAAATAAAATAAACAATTAGTTTTAAAATTAAAGATCATATCTTAAGCACATTATTATTCATCGGAAGTAAAAAGAGTGATAAAAATGCAGTGAAAACAGGATTGGATCTTATTCCTTCTAAAACATCACAAAATTAAAAATGTCCGACATGGATAAAAGAAAAAAAGAAGAAGTGAAAAGTAAACTATATAAAGTGGTTTTATATTGTTCGGTGCCATTTTTATTTTAACTTGATTATGTTATAAATAAGAAATAAATAATCACATAAATTGCATAAAAGAATAGAAAAGAAACAAAAGTGTAAATTAAGACACATGCATTTGATGTAGTTGATATAGTGTTGATGAACGTTTCTTAAGTTTAAAATTGATCATTGCAATTTTTTTATCGTATAAAAATTTTGCAATTAAATGTCTTAAAATGTGGTCGAAGCATAGATTCTCAATGGAATTTAATTGGATATCATATTCATTAGCAATATTTATTATATTTGGATTAATAAATTCAAGTTTTGGTAAGTCCATTAATACGGATCAGCGACTCAAACTTATATTATTATTGCCTTTTATTCCTTCTCTCTGCTCTCTTATTCGCTTGTCGTTCCCTCAAGACATATCTTTGGCCTTACCTTTAAGATTTTTTTTTCTCCGCACTGCTTTATTATTATACCTCGAAAATGTCTTAAATATAAATTCATGATTTATGGATTAAATGTCTTTTTATTTACGTTATACTTTGAAAATGTTTTCGATAAACGGTCAAATTTATTAATTTAATTACTTCATACATGTCGTTGATTAATGAAACTCTCTATATTGCGAACAAAACAGGACAAAAAAATGTAAATTTTGCTTAACGATTTGTACTCATTGTTCTAAAACTAGACATATGGTGAAAATTTTCTAACGGATTTTCCCCGAAACAAAGAACTTTAATGCAGGTGGCTGAAGGAAAATGTGAAGCGACGAACCTCAATTTCTCTTCTTTATTTTTCGCTCACTCGCTGAATATTGATAAGGAAATTTTCTTTTGTTTCGATCTCGCGATGAATATATTTGCATCTTATATGCAAGAAATGGTGCGCAGAGAATGAAGAAAGAATGGAATCACTAATACAACGGCATGATTCTCGAGAGTTCAGGCAATTTTTTATAGAATTAAGAGGATTTCTTTCTGATATTTTTTAAGTAGTTTAGATAATTTAATGGCATATTTTTGTCTCGGATGCTGGCTGTTTCTGCATAATTCAGCTTATTTCTGCTTAATTCAGTCCATGAATTCTTATTGTATTTTATTGAGGATTATTTTGCGGACTTTTGGTTTATTGAACTAAGAACAAAATTTTTTGTGCATTTAAATGTCTTTGCCGCTTATTTCATATTTAAAATATATTAGCTCAAAAAGTGCAATTCAGCATATTCAGACCAAATAGACCGCATTGCCATGTTTGGGACAATTCAATACAAAACTCAAACATTGTAACTGAATCCAGCACGATTAGAATACTTTGTATAATTTCAATCATCTTTGCCATATCCAGCTCATTACATCCTATTAAATTTCATTTCCCAAATTCAGCAAATCAAAGTTCATTTAACCAAGTCGCAATTAAATGAGCAGTTTCATCCAATTTCAATTAAAAAGTTCATTGCATTTGCCTCGAAGACAATTTAAATTGCAAGCCGCAATGCTCGCGACTTCTAAGAATTTCCGTAATTGTATCAAATATGGGTGTATCAAATGAAGAAAGTTCATAGAAATGTATATACATATACTGAAATTCCCATAACCAGGCATTAACAAGATACATTGCTTTTCCATTTGTTTATTATTTCAATCACTCGACTCGTCTTCTAAATATTTAGTAGACGGAGTCCATTCAAATATTTATTGTTTATAGGAAATTGTAGAAACTTATTTATTCATTATATTTATGAACTAGCTGAGAAAGTAATAATTTTTCTTTATTTTTTCATTTTAAAGTGCAAGTTCTTTAATTTCAAATTTAGTTTATATTATACAATGAGGTACAGGCACACATACAACGATAAATTTCTAAAAATCTAACAGATGTCTTTTTTCACGATATATGAGCATATATCCTCACTTACAAGTTTAAAATCTTTTTTCTTTTCCTCCTTTACACTCTGAAACTGAAATTTTTTTTAAACGGATACGCATGTGTATATGTGTGTGATCGTACCTACATGATCCATACATGCCTGCATATGTCATTGTGTTTGTTTCTGTAAAGATTTTTCAAAGATAGAATTCCTCATCGTTTTCTTTCTTCTATGGAAAGACGAAGAGTACGAAGAAAAAAGAGAGAGAGATAGAGCGAAAAGAAGGAAAGGAATGGAAAAAATTGTTTCATTTTAAAAACTCAAAAGTGAATTTGCTCAAAAGAGAACTTGAAAAAATATTTTTTAATCTATTCTTTATGTTTGCTTATATCTATCGTTCTCCTTTATTATTATGGATGTGTATGGTATTAGTAAACATGAGGGTGAATTTTTATACTTTATGCAGTATGTTATGTTCACATATATTTTATGCTACAAGATACATATTTTTTAATACACATTATAAAAGAAAAGTTCAATTTCCGTTAAAATATTGAAGTCCATACATTTATTTTTTTTTGAATGTGAAACATGTGTACTTGTTATTTTAGATAGGATGGAAACTATTTGGATATTGTTATAAACACTTATGTACATATGACTGATTATTTGTCATTAATGCTAGTTTGATGCGGTGCAGTCGGTATTTTTAGATCATATTCTTTTCTCAGAACCATGGATTAATAAGTTTTTCTGGCACTTTAATTCTAAAAGAAAGAGTTGAAGCTGCTGTCATATGCCGTTTTATTTTAATGCAGCTATAATCTTTCTCAAGATGGCATCTTTTGAATATAAATTTTTAAAAAAATATTTATTTGACAATTTTTTAATGGCTCACTAAAAACGTCCAATTAAAGTGCAAATTTTGATGATTTGTGAAATTTTTGTATGAATTTTATCTGATTTCTTTCTCCCGTTCATTAAAGTAAGAAAAAAAATCATGCTGTGAAACATTAAAGTTTTCAGAGATCAAATTTCATATATTTTCGTTAGATTATTCCTTGCCTTGCCTTGCTTTCTTTTATTAAATTTATAGAAACCTGCATGAATTTTAAGACTTAAAATTTAAATTCAAAAGTTAACGCATTTTTTCCTCAATTTTCAAGAATTTCTATGGCGTTGTTCATGTTTGCTTCTGTATTTGTTTTCTGTCTGCTTCTCTTGTTGAGTTCTTTCGAGATTTCTTTTTTTCTTATGCTTCATGTTTGTATTTCCATAGCAAAGGATTTTTTAAGGTTTCAAATTTCTCATTCAACAAATAGCGCTCTATTAGTGCTCATTTCCAATATCCCATTCAAAAATTATCACTGCCGACTATGAAGATATTTGACACATTTCTTTAACCACTTACTCCCATACTTTAATGCTTTAAATGAGCATTTTTTTTGGGTGAATAAGCAGGAATTCAAACAAATGTAGTTGTGTTAATGTGTCAAGACTGTTGATTTACTTACTGGATCTCACTGGATGATAGCAAATTAAAATTCTTGATTTTTTCAACAAGAACTAAAACTCAAAAAGATCCTGCAATTTCAGATGACAAACTCTTGCATTAAACTTTTGTTGGAAATAAGTCGGATAATCCCTATGCAAATTAAAACTTCTACCTTTAAGGGCTTTCATATTCAACATAACCACAATCGTTCATATTTACCATACATTAATTCCTTACGACTGCATGTGTCGCTAAAATTTGCATCTGGAAATCATAGGTATGAGTTGAATCTTGGTTCAAGTAAAGTTATTTCCATCATAATCTTCAAGAGTATTCATAATATTAGCGCACCTTACCGAGTAAATCTGACTTTATATTTCAAAACGAAACGAAAAGAGTTTCAAAACGCAAAGAAAGAATCATAAAAACCACTTCAAGCATTTTGATGCTTCATTTCACAGTTTTGCTTCATTTGTATTCATATTCGTCTTTTGTAGACAAGACGATTATTATCGCCAACAATTTCTAGGTAATAATTCTAAGCACATTTTTTCTTATTCCATGGCATCAAAAAAGAAACATAGTCATGCTGAAAAAATTTATTATGATGATGAAGTCCTTTTGATTTTAGGTCATCTACATAGAGAAATTTATTATATTCAAAAAAAAAAAAATAATGAAGAATAGCTGAAAAATTTCATATGGAACAGAAATTGAACTTGCAAAAGAAAGAACTTAATGATACATTTTGTTATGATGAAAAAGTATCAAATTCTATTCTTTTCTTCATTTTCCTTCTCTTGCTTCATGATTCATGGAATTTGATGATGAAAAGAAGTTTATCGCTCCTATTGTAATAAATATTAGTATAACGTACAGCATGATTTGTTTCATACATCAAGTTCTTCAATAATAAATCAAGCATAAAGAAGTAGTCGCCTGTGGCCGACGACAGCGCATTCCTTTATTCGAGAAGTGTAGACATAAGACTTTTGAATAGTAACAATCCATCTGAAATCCTTTTTGATGAAAAATCCTTTATTTTTTATATTTACCCCTTTACAAGTATGACATCTTGATGGACCCTCGGACACACAAACAATAGGTTCCTTTTCCTTTACTATTTCAGCTATAACTAAAGAAAGAAACAAAATGAAACCATTTATTTATGAAAGACAATTAGATAATAATAGCTAGGTGGAGATGCTTCATTTATGGGATAGAATATGATTTTTATGGCTCTCAATCTCGAATATCATATGGATGATGCTTTATATCATTAAAATTAAAGAATATGGCTCTAAATAGCCGTCCGTACTAATTAGATGTTCATACAATAATTCTATGGATTTAGACAATAAAATCCAATTTCTAAGTCTGTTCCATCTCGAATGTGAATTGATTTTAAACTACTCGAAACTGATTCATGTATTTTAAATTAACTATACTTATTGGCCATCATATTAATGTACTTTCTATGCCCCGAGATTTAAAGTAAACATGTTCAAACATGTGGCTGTAAAATGTACATGCACAATCTTTCAACCAATTTTGCGGTCTGAATGTCAATAGTAAAGAAGAATTTTTTTTTCCTTATCCGTTCTGATAAGAAGCAACAGCTGTACATGAGAATTTCCCCTGAGAATTTCACAAAAAACAGTAATTCATCAGGATGAGTCATCATGTTTGGGGAATATTAAGCAGTAAAAGTCAATTTCAATGGGATTGATTATATCTTTATGGTATCAGCTGTCAGCATTGTTCAAGGATCACGAAGACTTGAAGTGCAACTGGCATTATAAAAAGTGTTGTGCAAATTTATTGTTCATCCAAGAAAAAAATCATTTATATAAATTTGTAACTTAATTCCACCAACTTCCTTTCATAATCTTTTGGGTTGGTTTCAAGTTTTTCCGTTATTCAAACTAGATCTGTGACATTTTACTTCTTTAATTAATGACACGTAGAGTGAAATGACCTTATATCCAGCATATATGACCATTAATTTGATACTTTAAAAACGTAATGCTGAGCATTTATAGGAAGTTCTTTGTGCACTTAAATATTGAAAATATTCGACCAGATGCTGTGGTTGGCTCAGATCTTATCGCTTAGAAATTTTTGTTTTGAGGAATTTTGTTGATTATTTGGTTCTCATGGGATATTATGCATATATGACTGATCTTATCTGTAATAGGAAGTCAAGGGTAAATGTCGCCTAATGAATTGGTTTGTAATTTGTTCATTGAGGTATCAATTGAATGGACATTAAACTATTATGTTACGTGGCTGCATTAGGCTGCGTATTAATATTCAAATTTTATTGATTGTGCTGCTTAAAAATCGATAAGAATTGAATATTGTTTGAGATTCTTGTGTGTCTTATTCAACAATTTACATACCAAAAGTATAATTTACTTCTAATGAGTTCCAAAAAATCTCATCATCTCCTCCAATCAAACATTTGTTCCACCCATCTGATTCTCAAAAAAATGTTCATGCTATTTTCACTTTCCGTGAGATTTCTTGCAGCATGTTATGCGAAGCCATAGAGATTTATACGCGCAGCATAAAAAATATCCAAGGAAGCATTTAAATTAAAGCATCGTAAAGAACTAGAAATTAGAAACTAATTTCCACACGAATGCGGTAAATTTGAACTTCCAGTGAGATTAGAAAAATATACTTTTATAATTACCATAGCGTGAAAACAAAATCATTTTCCTTCCTTACTTCTTCTTCTTCCTACATGCGATAAGTTCTTAAAACAAATATGAGCCGAACGGCGACTGAAACATTAATTTTCACTTCATTATTATCAATTCACACTAAATTATCGGAAATTATATTTTTAAAAAAATTCAGGCACTTTAGCTTGTTGGTTTATGTTAATTTACAAATCTTATGAATGGTGTCAACTATTAACAATATTTATTTTAAAAATATAATGATATTATTTTATGGATCTATAATTAATGGAAATTAATGTAAAGTATTAATTAAATAAATAAAAAACTTCATATTTGTGCGATTTAATGAGTTTTCAATATTTTGGTGATCATTTTTGACTAATTTTGAATGTCTTATAAAATGTCTTGCGCGATAAATTTTTAGACATGCGATAGTTAAGTGGTTGTATTTATGATTTCTGATTGCGTAGTAATTTTTTCAAAGGAATAAGAATTTTTCTATCCAGATGTGTGAACATTCGCGGGATATTTCCGGTAATTTTTTTTTTGTAGGTTTGTGGGAGATGCTTAGTTCCTTTAGAAAATTATGTGAATTTTAAATTCAAGAATTTGAACTTTGATTTTATCTGTTCAAAATTAATTCAACTTTCAAAATTACCTCACATAAAACTAAGTGTATCCACATGTGCAACTCCCTAACGATCAATAAAAATTTGCCCAATTAATTCGAAAAAATTTATATAAATCGATCCCAAAATCAAGTCAATCATTAGTCGATAATTTTAAATGACACAGCTAAAAAAGCTATTGATCGCTCTCGTCTGTACCCAATTTCGAATGTCCAATAGACTGTCTCATTTCAATAATTCCATTCCAAGAGCGAACATAAAAGAAATCAATCAAACATCAGAAAAGATCACTCAACAACAACACAAGAAATTAAGCAAAAAAAAAGTCGAGAAAATAATAAAATTTTTATTAGAGGAAGTTCACATAAAAATGTGATCAATATGAAGATAAGAAAATGTTTTTACTCCAATTGTAAGCGATACTAAAAGTTTATCGTCGAACCACAACAGACGAGATGAGAGAAAAATTTAATCGCAATTAGTAAAATATTTGTGAGTGAACATGATGGGAAAATACAATCAAAATATTTGCGACATAAAAGAAGATAATTGTGAGGCAAAAAGAAAAGACTTTTTTTTGGGACATCTAATTAATTAGATTATTTTTCATTTCTCTTTATATCTCAATTTGACAAATAGTAAAAAAAAACCGTAAAAGCAACGCAAACATTCAAAAAAAAAATCATGTTCAATAGTCATGCTACATACATATAGTGTGAGCTTCACAACTTTTTTTTCTTCCTTCATTTCATTTCAATTTGGCTGCTGCTGACAAAATCTGAAAAGAAAAGAAACTGTGAGAACCGCCAATTTATTATTATTATTATTTGAATCTTTCTATGTATTTCACACATACATGAATGAAATTTCTTTCAGTTCTTATCTTTCTTATTTTCATTCGTTTAATAATATTTTGTTTTGTAGTGAGTACTTTCCTCAATAAAAGGAGGCCTTTTACATGTATTTTGTCCATTTGCCTTGTCTATAATAGACTTTATAGCTCATTTTCATGTTGCTGTATTCATCGTGAATATATTCGGCAAACTAGGGATTCCATTTTTTGTTACTTTCACTTGATTTTTTGAGTGTTATGTTTGTGAGGTACATTTTAAGGTAGCAAATGAATTGTCCAGTCTAATTAGACAGTCCAAATCTCACAATCTCAGTTGCAAACTCCTCTCAATTTTCAAAAGTCAGTTTATCTGAGATTTTAAAAAGCAAATCTTTATAAATAACTTAATCAGGCGCGCGTCAGACTTAATTAATGAAACTGAATGAAACAATCGAGGGATAAGCTGAAAAAAATGTTTATAAAGTACTGACTTTCAGAAAAACAAAACAATTTCTAATAAAGTCTTGCTAAAAACATTGCATAAAATATTTTCGTATAAATCTTTTTAAATCTGTCATGAATAAGAGACAAAGATTTATCTAATCTCTAAAACAGTCAAATGAATCCTTAATGATTCATTGTTTTCTTCAACAACACAGAAAAAATGCGCTCAAGTCAGATTTTGTTTACGGAAACTTTTACAATTCTTTTATTTCTCTTTCACTTCTCTTCTTACTTTACAATCATCGTCGTCGTCGACGACGTTTATGTTTGTAAGAGGAGCTTTAAAATCCATAGGAACAATATCATATACCAATACTACAAATCCGTATATCTATATTCAATGTGCCCCAAAGTATTGGTTTTCATTATAAAGATTTTTATGGCCTTTATGCTGTGTATCAAAGAATGATTTTTTTTTTGGTTTGGTTTTATTTTATTTTTTCATCATGTTTGATTTTTTTTTCATAAATAAAAGAAAGAACTGAAGAAAAGAGAGGCAAAAATATGTATAGAGATGTAAATGTATAAATATATGATATACATATACGATTATTATTAAGAGGAGAGCTATGTTTGCATTAATTACTGAGATAGGCGTGTGGATCTAACTATACGTGGAATTGTTAACAATCATTAGCTAATTTCGGAATGAAAAGAAGAAAATGAAAATAAAAAGACTTGATTTAAGACATCACAAATCATAGAGACGAAAAATATGAATTTTTTATTATATTTTATTTTGGGCATTAATAATTCCACACAGAATTTTGTGTTCTGTCGAGCTGGTGTTCTCTTTAAACGAGTTATACATCGAAAAAATATTCCGGTTTTTAGCGCCTTGTATCAATTTTTATTAATAATTAATTTATCTCCTAAGCTTTCCTGTCGCGAATGGCTTTTAGGGTTGTTGCTCCCCCGCTGCTTTTTTATTTCCAAAAATTTTGTTTCTCTTCGATCGTCCGCTGTGTATCGACATTGTTTGTATAAATTTCCTCACTTGTCTGTCACATCTCATTTGAATACATGACAAGATTGTTGCTGATCGTTGATCAGCATTTATGTCACTTTCTATTTAACTCAGGATAGACGGAGATTCATTCTAGTACGAGATATACTTGTAAATCTTTAATATATTCGATTTTTATTTTTCTGCAATTTAACTTTTGAGTCCCAATAAAATATCTTCGAAGGCTTAAAATTTAACATTTTTATTAAATGACTGCTCATTTCTTCCAAATGTCCAATAGATTATTTCATATTTTTCTCGCAAAATAAAATCTATAAAATTATGAATTCTTGTGGCTTGTTGGCTTGCTTGCTTGCTTGTGGCAACAAGCTATATGAAAGTTGCTATTCATGATTCATTAGAATTGTTTATTTATTTCTATATTTTTTTTATATGAAATATTGAGAAGAACAATGGAGGAATCAAAGAGAAGCAATTCAAAGAAAAACAAATTAATGGTTCATATTGAAACCTAATTTGTTTTCGACAGCGTTCTTAGAGTTCATTAAAATCTTTTCAATGATGTCTTTCGCCCGAGGTTTCTTCTTACGTTTAAGAATCTTAAGATGTGTGCCTGTGTGTGCTTAACAGAAATCTTTCATAATTTTATGGCAAAATATATTCGATTGTCGATTCAAGATAGAAAGCTTAATATATTGAATATTTAATCTTTTTATGAAAGTTTATGACATTCTAACTGGTTTTGATCGTTAAAATTTTGGGTGTATAGCTCGATAAAGCTCACAGCTGGAAGTGCTTCGTTGGAAGAATTTCTTGAGTTCTCGAATCTTTGCTGAGATCTTCTTTATGAGATTTGACAAAATTACAAATGTCTGCAAAGACAATTTTGATATAATAATTGTAATTTTATAATTTTCGAGCTTGCAAGGATGTAGTCAAAGACAAAAAACTCTCAAAATTAAGTTATCAAAATTCTAGTACTAAAGCTGTGCTAAGCCACTCAAAATTCATTAAAATCTTAACAAAAACCTGATGATTCATCAAATCAAACAGAAAATCAAAGTCTGAAATGAATTTTAATTAAGAAAGATCCATAAATCAACGCATTATAACGACTACCTTTCGAGATTCTTTCATCTACCTTTCATAAACATGATAAAAATCGATCAAATGAAGTAAATTTTTAATAATTTTTTTCTCTTCTCTTTTCTTTTCACAGCATTTCTTAGTTGTAATCCATCGCCATGTAAAAATAACGGAGTGTGTATAGCAAAATCAAAAAATGAGTCTTATTGCAAGTAAGTATATTATTACACACATGCAAAGTGTTTCGTTTAAATAAAAAAATAAAAATAAGGAAGTCGAGTAATTGAATGAAATCTTATCACTTCCTTTCCCATAGTTGTACATCTCGATATGTTGGTGATTTTTGTCAATATACAAATCCTTGTTTGACTGCTCCACGATGTCAGAACGGTGGAACTTGTGTATTTCAAGTGAAAGACGAGCAAGCAACGTTCGAGTGTAAATGTCCAATGGGATTTTCAGCAAGCTTATGTGAAATTAGCGAAGATACTGCATGCAGTTCATCGCCATGTAAAAATGGTGGTGATTGCGTTTTGAGATCGATAGACGAATACGATTGTAGATGTCAAGAGGGATTCTCAGGTTTGTTTATTGCTTAATATAATTTGTTTGAGTTCTTACAATAATTATTGATAAATTTAATATAGGTCGAAATTGTGAAAAATCTAATCTATGTGCATCATCACCTTGCAAGAATGGAGGAAGATGTTCGATGACGCTTAATAATAAATATAAATGCACATGTCCTCCAGGCTTTAAAGGGCCAAATTGTACAGAAGATGTTAAAGAATGCCTTAATAATCCATGCAAGAACAGTGGAACTTGTATAGAAAGCTTTGGCTCGTACAAGTGAGTATCATAATATGATGTATTTAAACTTCAATTAATCAACTTGCTTTATAATACTGCTCGCTAAAATGTACCCAAGTGGTACATGAGTGAAGCTCATGACAACATAAATAATGAAAATTATTATTGCGATCAATTTGTCAATGAAGCTCGCCAAAAAGTTCCATATCTCATTATTCGAAGTGGCTTTCACTACTTCTTCTTCTTCCTCGACGAGTGCCATTCCATCACCATGTTCATTTGATTTATTTTGCATGATGAGACTTATCAATTGATTTCTTTTTAAATGATTAATCATATTCTTCATTTTGTCTGCTGGTTGGACCTCACATGCGTGCAGTGAATAAACAATTAATGTTTCAATCACTAAGACCGTTGTTATGACTAAAGAATTTCTGAAAAATATCACTTTAAGGAAACGAAACAGACAAATAGTCATTAATTTAATATTTATCTTGTCTGCAAATGTGCTAAAATCAATCGGGACTTACAAACTTTCGGTGTTTGTTCGCCATTATGTGGAGTCATCCACGACATTCGATGTATCATTTGGAAATGCAGAAGCATGTTAATTATCAGCAATGACAGCCTTTCATTCAGTCGATTCTTTATGAACAATGTAGTCATATTCAATAAAATGAATGTTATTGCAGAGACTGTTATGTGTTGTAAATAATTAAATTAATTAAAATGGCTATTTAAGTATCCATAAAACAAGTAACAAGTAGTCCGTACCTTTTAAAATTTTAAAAATCATTCCCGAATGCCTTTCAATAACGAACGAGTACGAAAGATTTGGAAATTTGGCCGAATATTTCTTATCTTTCGAACTCAATGCAACAACTCTCTTTACTACTTTTGCTGATATCAATTTCCATTGTGTGTGCTCTTGTGCTCCCACTTTTGAAATCACTGCGTCATCTTCAATAAAGTCAACTTCATTTTGACTATTCATCCAAGGTCCAAAGATCATGGAACAGTTTTGTCTATCGAAAGGCCATTGAGTGTAATCTGATCTGCAGTGTCCGACAAATGAACATGGCTCAATACACGATACATTACCATCATTCTCTATTAGACAACTTGTTTCATGGCATGATCCAATTCCATAGGAAATGTCGCTTTTGAAAGGAAAATTTTATGATTTTTATTAGCGTATAAAATTGGGTGTTGGTATGATTGCATTGGTGTGAACTGTGGCACTTTGCTGTGCAAATCAATTCATGCAAACTAGTTTTTTTTTGTATTTCGAACTTATCTTTTAAAAGAACAAAACTTGCAATTAAAATATTTATCGTTTAAAAGCAAAATTTTAATTCAATTCATAAAAAAAATTTAAATTGAAAAACTCGTTTGAATTTTAAATTTATTTTTCTCTGAATTAAAATTTACCATTGAATGATCAGATTGTTTGCAAGAAGACAGAAGCATTGCGAATAACTTTTACAGACAATTCATGCCATTTTTGGATGGAAGATAAAGAAGAACTTACGCATTATAAAGGGAAAAATCTGGTTTCCAGATCATGCTTGAGCTTATGTCGAATGATTTAATTTTTCCATAGTCCCTCGGATCCCATTTTAGAAATTCGTCCTTCCATCTCTACATATATAGTTATGAAAGAGGCAGTAAAAAATATCTTATGCTTAAAATAGAATCTTTTAACATAAAAATTTTTATGGAAAAAAAAACCTACATTAACCATCCATGTGTTGATTGTTAAAGTTGAATGATGATCGCTCTGTAGAATTAATTGTAAAATGTGAAACATTCTTAATAATTCATAAAGTAAAGAGTTGAAGTCAATTCACTTACATAATCATAACTTTTTATCATCATTTTAACTTTGACAGATGTAGTTGTTTTATGGTCTTGAACAGGTCTTATAGTGCTATCGTAGCCATTGCAGAAAAGCTTGTGTTTAATTTTTCTTTCCATATTTGATTCCTCGTTCACATTACAGTCGATTGAGACTATTTTTTTTACAAGTCATACATTTATTTTATATTTTTATGTATGAAATTTCAATTTAAAGTATGATATGGAAATGGAAAAAAATTCAATTAAATGAGCTTACCTGAGAACTTTATGAATGAAATTATGAAAATTGTTATGAATAATAATTTCTTCATATTTTATTTTATTAACTCTTCTGATCTACTGAATGAACGACTTAACTGACACTAACAAACTGCAATAAACAACGAAACAAATGAGAAAATTATGGAAATATAGGAAACACTCCCCCTTGAAATATGATCGCAAATTTATCATAAAAATATAAATTCTGATATTGAATATTTTTTTTAAATTTATTTGATTAGTGACCACGGATTTTTTATATTCCCTAAGCACAAGCATTTATTCAATTCTGTTTTATTCCATTTCAGATGCATATGTGAGCCAAAATATACTGGAAGAAATTGTGAATCTCCATATATCCCTTGTTTTCCATCACCTTGTCAAAACGGAGGTACATGCAGACCATTCGGAACATATTATGAATGCAAATGTCCACCGGGTAAGTGTTGAGCATTAAAAAAAGTTTCTCTACTCTTATTCTTTTTAACACGTGTTTTTTAATAAAGAGATGTAAACATTTATACACTTTGTCGAGCTTTTAACGCTTCGAGAATAATCGGGCTGTTCATAACTGAATTTTGCTATCGTGAAGATCGTTTATAACCACATGATATAAAGAAAAAGAAAGATTAAGCAGGAAAAAATTAATAAAAACTTTTTGAAGTGAGAAAAAATTTTATCAAATTTTTCATTAATTTTCAAATCTGAAAAATCCGTTAACAATTTAAAAGTCAAAAATCATCAAACTTGATCAAAAGTAAATCAATTAAACAATGATTTAGTAACTGTCAATTAAAAAATCGTTTAAAGAACATAATTGATCGCATAAGCAATGCCTTTCGTACGAGTTTCATAAGTTATCGTCGACTATTTGTTCCCTTTTGGTACATATACTCTAACGGAAAAAATATAAGTTTATGTGTACATTGTGAAATATAAAATTAACTTAAACTACTCTTGTGTCGTGCACATAAGGCTTGATTAAGCGACTTACAAATCAATGAGCCAATTTGTACTATCGAAATGTGGAAAGAAATCATGAAATCAACTAGACACGCTATAAAATATTCATAATTAAAATTAAATTTAAATAGTGTGTTGATAATAATAAATTATTAGGTATTTTTCTGATATAGCTAACAACCTATAGCGTACAAGTGGAAAAAGGAGGAAAAATATAAAAATTTTTTTTTATCAAGACAAATTTTGAATTATTAGTCATGATCTGAACGCATATTAACATTGCTGCTGTAAAAAATAATAAAAACTCATAACACTTGAAATTTCCTTTTAGAGAAGTCTAGCTATGTAATATACACAGTGAAGCATTCACAATTGTAGAACCGTGGGAACGATTGAGAAAAGAAAGTTTTACAGTGTAGTTGTAATAACATTTACATTCGTTTTTCTTATGCTTTATACGCATACATATAAATGTTTGCATGTAAATATAATGCTGCGTTTCATGCGCATGTATGTGTGAACAATTATGGTGACTAGATAAATCATCATCAACTGCATTTATGTGTAACGATCTTCATAAATTTTCATCAACTCTTAATTTTTGCGAAATGAAAAATTTTAAACGACTTTTTTAATTTAAATTTTTTTACGTCCTTCGTTACTTAAGGATTCACTGGAAAAGACTGCGAAGAGAATGTTGACGATTGTCCCGGTCATTTATGCCAAAACGGAGGAACTTGCATTGATGGTGTAAACACCTACAGATGCCGATGTCCACCCAATTTCACGGGAAGCTATTGTGAAATTGATGTTGACGAATGCACAAGGTAAAAATTGCAATTATTGTGTTTGTAGAAAAGAATTCTTTTCATAATAGTTTTTATTTCTTTTCTTTTATTCTCCTTTTCGTCATTCTTCTTACTTACTTCTTTTTTATTTTGCTTCTCTTCTTTCCTTCCTTCGTACTTGCTTTTTTTTACATCTTCACAGGCCCGTTTGTCAAAATGGTGCAACGTGTACTAATTCTCATGGTAGTTATGCATGTATTTGTGTTAATGGTTGGACGGGAGATGATTGCAGTGAAAATATTGACGATTGTGTTGATGCTGCTTGCTTTAATGGTGCAACATGCATTGACGGAGTTGGAAATTTTGCGTGCCGATGCACACCAGGAAAGACTGGATTATTATGTCATTTGGATGATGCTTGCACATCAAATCCTTGTCATAAGGATGCCATATGTGAAACGAGTCCGATCGATGGTTCCTTTACATGTTCATGCGCTCAAGGATTCACAGGTGTTAACTGTTCAGAGGATATTAATGAATGTGATATTGGATCGCCGTGCGAACATAATGGAATTTGCGTTAATACACCAGGATCATTTCGTTGTAACTGCACACAAGGATTTACTGGTCCGCGATGCGAAACAAACATCAATGAATGTGAGTCACATCCATGTCAGAATGAAGGTAGCTGTTTGGACGATCCTGGGACATTTAGATGCGTTTGTATGCCAGGTAAGATAAAATATTCTTTCTTATGATCTTATGATTCCTTAAAATAATTAATTTTAATTAATATTAGGATTCACTGGAACTCAATGCGAAATTGATATTGATGAATGCGCTAGCATGCCATGCCTTAACGGTGGAACTTGCCATGATTATATAAATTCGTTTAAATGTTCGTGTGCTATTGGATTTTCGGGATCGCGATGTCAAACGAATATCGATGACTGTGAATCATCACCTTGTAGAAATGGTGGAACTTGTCATGATGCCATTGCAGGTTATTCTTGTGAATGTTCGCCTGGTTATATGGGTATGTTGAATAAACACAAAATTTAAAGATTTCATAATTTAATTAAATAATTTCTCTTTTAATGTAGGTCCGTCGTGTGAGATCAATATTAATGACTGCCTGTCAAATCCATGTCATCGTGGTATCTGTATTGACGGTGATAATTCCTTTACATGCCAATGCAATCCGGGCTATACTGGTGCACTTTGTCAAACTCAAATTAATGAATGCGAATCAGATCCTTGTCAACATGGTGGAAAATGTGATGATCTCATTGGTGGATACAGATGTAGTTGTTTGCCAGGCACATCAGGTCCAAACTGTGAAATTAACGTAAATGAATGCCATAGTAATCCATGTCGAAATGGTGCAACATGTATTGATGGAATTAACAAATACACTTGTCAATGCGTTCCTGGATATACTGGCATACACTGTGAAGTTAATATAAATGAATGTGCGTCAGATCCATGCGCTAATGGCGGTGTTTGTATTGATCTTATTAATGGATTCAAGTGCGAGTGCCCGAGAGGTTATTATGACGCACGATGCTTAAGTGATGTTGATGAATGTGCTGTAAATCCGTGCGTCAATGGTGGTCGATGTGAAGATGGTGTCAATCAATTTATATGCCATTGTCTGCCTGGTTATGGTGGTAAGCGTTGCGAAACAAATATCGACGAGTGCAGTTCTAACCCATGCCAACATGGTGGATTATGTACCGACTTATTAAATGCTTACTCATGCACTTGTATGCCTGGATATACTGGAAAGAATTGTGAAACAAATATTGATGATTGTATCAATAATCCATGTAAAAACGGTGGATCATGCATAGATCATGTCAATAGCTACAATTGTGTCTGCAGAATTCCATATACTGGTAGAAATTGTGAAACACAAATGGATCCATGTGCTCCAAATCGATGTAAAAATGGCGCAAAATGTACACCAAGTACAAATTATCAAGATTTTTACTGTACATGCCCAATTGGATATACTGGACGTTTGTGTGATGAAGATATCAATGAATGTGAACAATCAGTCTCACCATGCAGAAATGGAGCAACTTGTAGAAACATTAACGGGTCATATCAATGTCTTTGTGCTAAAGGCTATGAAGGAAAGGATTGTACAATAAATACAGACGATTGTGCATCTTATCCTTGTCAAAATGGTGGAACTTGTCTCGATGGTATTGGAGATTATACATGCATGTGCATTGATGGCTTCGAAGGAAAGCACTGCGAAGAAGATGTCGATGAATGCTTGTCTCAGCCATGTCAAAATGGAGCAACATGCAAGCAGTACGTCAATTCTTACACTTGTACATGTCCTTTGGGCTTTTCGGGTATGGCATGTCAGACAAATGATGAAGATTGTTCAACGACGTCATGCTTAAACGGTGGTACTTGTGTTGATGGAATAAACAGCTATAACTGCTCATGTAAGCCAGGATTTACTGGATCAAACTGTCAATACAAAATCAATAAATGCGACTCGAGTCCATGCAAGAATGGAGCAACATGCTTTGAACAGAACAACGATTATGAATGTCATTGTGCTTATGGATATCAAGGAAAGCAATGCCAAAACTTTATCGATTGGTGCTCACAAAATCCATGTGAGAATGGCGCAACTTGTGTACAACAAAAGAACGTTTTTCATTGTGACTGCTCGCCTGGATGGACTGGAAAAATGTGTGATGTAGAAATGGTGTCATGCAAGGATGCATCATTAAGAAAAAGTGTTCAGTTTAATAAATTGTGTAATAATGGAACATGTGAGGATATTGGAAATTCACATAGATGCCACTGTCATCAAGGATATTCTGGTTCATATTGTCAAACTGATATCGATGAATGCGCCTCACTTCCATGTCAAAATGGAGGCATCTGCCGAGATCTGGTTGGTGGCTATAAATGTATTTGCCGTAAAGGCTTTCAAGGTCAAAATTGTGAACTTAATATTGATGATTGTAAACCAAATCCATGTCAAAACGGTGGTACATGTCATGATGGATTAGGGACATTCAGCTGTTCGTGTCCTCCGGGTACGGTTGGATTAATTTGTGAAGTAAATCAAGATGATTGTGAACCTGGAGCTTGCCATAACAATGGATCATGTATTGATAAAGTCGGAGGCTTTGAATGTCGCTGTCCACCTGGATTTGTAGGAAGCAGATGTGAAGGAGATATCAATGAATGCCTTTCAAATCCTTGCTCCAATGCTGGAACTCTTGATTGTGTTCAAATGGTTAATGATTTCCATTGTAATTGTAAGCCTGGATTTATGGGAAGACACTGTGAAACTAAAGTCAACTTCTGCCTAAACTCACCATGTTTAAACGGTGGTTTTTGTACTCCATTATCAACAGGACATCATTGTTCTTGTGCTGAAGGATTTTATGGCAAAAATTGTGAATTTAGTGGACATGATTGTGATTCAAATCCTTGTAATGCTGGAGAATGCTTGATATTGGATAATGGTGGATATCGATGTGAATGTCCATATGGAACCGATGGAAAACATTGTGAAGTTGATACAATTGACGAATGCTTATCAAGTCCATGCAAACAAAATGCTCGATGTGTCAACAAGATGGGAGACTTTGAGTGTATATGCCCAAATAGATATCGTGGCAAAACATGTGAAATTTTCGATAGAAATTTCAACAAAATCTCTTATACGAATGATGTAAGTTATCCACAAGATGAATGTGTAAAGCGTGGCTGTCCATCAAAACAAGGAAATGGAAAATGCGATGAAGAATGTAATACACTAGCTTGTGACTTTGATGGAAATGACTGTTCATTAGGTGAGAGTCCATGGAAAAATTGTACAGCACCGATTGACTGTTGGAAAGTTTTCGCTGATGGTGTTTGTAATGAAGAATGTAATACACAAGAGTGTCTTTTTGATGGCCGCGATTGTGAAAGAAAATTACAGCCTTGCAATCCCGCATTTGATTCCTATTGTAGAAAACATTACGCTAATGGTTTTTGTGATTATGGTTGTAACAACGCTGAATGTGACTGGGATGGTCTCGATTGTGAAGAAAAAGAACCTCCAAAATTGGCAGATGGAGTTATTTCCATCATACTTTTAATGGAAATACAAGAATTTAAGCGAAATGTCATTCCATTCTTGAGAGATATGGGACATCAATTGAGAACAACTGTACGAATTAAGAAAGATGGATATGGAAATGACATGATATTCCCATGGAAAGGAAAGAGCAGTGTACCAGGCTTAGAAGATTCAGACTTTACTCGTAAACATCGAATTCATATTACTGAAAGAGTATCAAGAAATGGAGTTCAAGTATACTTAGAAATTGATAATCGTAAATGCGCTGGAGTGGCTGGTTCTGAATGTTTCTCGACTGCATCTGATGCAGCACAATATCTAGCAGCTACAGCAGTCAAACATAATCTTCCATTGAACTATCCTATTTATGCAGTTAAAGGTCTAGCTACGCCTGATCCAAATCCAACTGATCCGACAAATACCACATTAGTTCTGTCAGGATTCTTATTCGTTGTTTTCTTTGGGACATTCCTCGGAGTTCTTGTGACTACACAAAGGAAGCGTTCACACGGAGTGACTTGGTTCCCAGAAGGATTCTTCACAAATAATAATAATAATAGCAACAACAACAATACTCGTCGACAAACATCAAGACGAAGAGGACCTGATGGACAAGAAATGAGAAACTTGAACAAAAACTCATTTGGAGATATCAATCGTCAAATTGGACATTCTCAGCAGTGGTCTGATGATGAATCAGAATTACCACAACCGAAAAGATTGCGTCCATTGGATCTCGAGTATTCAAGTGATCATACAATCATTACAGACTATGAAGAAGCTGATGCAAGAGTTTGGTCTCAGCAGCATTTAGAAGCAGCTGATATTCGAGTTCCACAAGCGATGATGACACCACCAAATCATCATGATGGTAATAATGAAATTGATGTTCGAGGACCTTGTGGTATGACACCATTAATGGTAGCTTCAATTCGAGGCGGAGGCATTGATAATGGAGAAGACATAGATGCAACGGATGACACGACTGCACAAATTATTTCAGAACTAGTTGCACAAGGTGCTGAACTTAATGCAACGATGGATAAGACTGGTGAAACTTCATTACACTTAGCTGCTCGATATGCACGAGCAGATGCTGCCAAGAGATTATTAGATGCCGGAGCTGATGCAAATAGTCAAGACAATACTGGCCGTACACCATTGCATGCAGCTGTGGCTGCAGATGCAATGGGAGTTTTCCAAATATTACTTAGAAATAGAGCAACAAATTTGAATGCAAGAATGCATGACGGTACTACACCATTGATATTGGCTGCCCGATTAGCTATTGAAGGAATGGTCGAAGATCTTATAAATGCTGATTCAGACATTAATTCAGCCGATAATTCTGGAAAGACAGCATTACACTGGGCTGCTGCTGTAAATAACGTTGAAGCTGTAAATATTCTATTACTACATGGAGCTAATCGTGATGCACAAGATGATAAGGATGAGACACCATTATTCTTGGCGGCACGTGAAGGATCTTTCGAAGCTTGTAAAGCACTCTTAGATAATTTTGCAAATCGTGAGATAACAGATCACATGGACCGATTACCAAGAGATGTAGCAGCTGAGCGATTACATCATGACATTATTCGATTGCTAGACGATCATGTTCCAAGAAGTCCACAACAATTAGTGACTGTCATTCCGAATGCTATAATTAATTCGCCATCATCACATCAATTGATCTCTCAACCCACAGTAATTCCTACTTGTAAACAAACTAAACAGACGAAAAAGCGTCAGAAAATTGAAGCAAATCCAACGAGTCCCGAGTCCGTTGGAGGTGAGCATTTTGTGAAACAGCGGAAGCCTAGCGTAAAGAAGCAAAGCAAGAAGCAAAATATTGAAGCAACGAATAATGTGATTGAGCGAACGATAATGACTGAACGTTCGAGCAGTACAAACACAAATAATAAAAATAATAATAATATTGAGCAAACTGCTGTTCTGCAAGAGAATCAGCTCCAAGAAATTGAGGATCTTCTGAGCTCAGTTGAATCTCCCGTTGGTAATATTCCTAGCAATAGTCCTTATGATACTACAAGTATCTACTCAAATGCCATGGCAGCCTTCGATATGGACTTCCTTAATACAAATAATAATAACAATAACAACAATAATAATAATAATAATATAAATAAGAAGAAACAGCCACCTAGCTATGAGGAAGTTATAAAAGTAAGTCTCTCAATAATCTGATAACCAAGTCAGTATAATTAATTTACTCTCATATAATTTTAGAACTCACAGCAAGCACAAAATGTTTATGGGATGAATCATCCCTTTCCTGACAGATTCCTCCAGCAAAATGGAGGACCCAAAAGCGTAGCAAGTTCAAGTGAGCAGGGTTCACTCTCACCACCATACTCGAATCAATCTCCGCCATATTCCGTTCAAAGTAGTATGGTGCTGTCACCTCAAGGATATTTAAGTAAGTTTTTTGGTGACTCTCTGACAAGGGTCAGACACTCCAAAGTATTGTACGGTATTGTACAATACTTACAATACTTACAATACTTTCCATACAAGTATTGTAGTATTGTACAATACCTACAATACTTACAATACTTGCCATATAAGTATTGTAAGTATTGTAAGAATTGTACAATACTTACAATACTTCTCATATAAATTTACAATACTTTACAATTCTTACAATACTGAAATTTAATTATTCAGGAAGCAAAGTTTTAAAGAAATTAAGTATTTTTTTGTGTTTTGAGCATTTTTTGTATGCAAAAAACATGGTTTTTGATAAATATTGAAAGTAATATATATTTTATTTATAAATTTACACTATTTATTGGAAATTAGCATTAAAAGTTTAGAATTTTCTGGTGAAATTGGTGTAGATCTTAATTTTTTTGCCTCATTTTTTAAAATTGGCTAATAAAGTTCACGTCTTTCATGGAGTACACAAATGAAATGTTTAAATGGAAACATTAATTAATTAATGAAGATTTAAATTCTTGTTAAAGGTAAACATTGAATTTGTTTTTTAAATTGACTTAATTGCAACTAATTCTATGTTCAAAATATGGTTAGAAGCTTGATCAAGCTAAAATCATTATGATTTAGTGGTTTGGAGGCAGTTTAGGTAATCACGAAACTTAATTTTCATCGGGTACGAAAAGAAATGGTCAGTTCCGTAAAATTTTTTCGACTTCAAGATGAATGTTGCTTGATAAAAAAAGCAACAAAAAAAATTTTTGTGGATGTAAAGGAACTATGCAGTTCAAGTGCCTATTCTTGCTTATGACTCATTAAACTAACGTAGATTACTTCGGTACTGTAATAAAAGACATTTAAGTTTTTAAAAGCATTGAAAGCAGGTAGTTCCACATATGCAGTAAGATCCAGACATGCTTGATGAAGCCCAGATATTTATATGCAAGCAGCAAGGCACAGAAGATTAAAAATCATGAATTAGATTTCGTTTAAGTCAAACAGCATGGAACCATTGGTTGCTGTAACCTTTATTAAAGAAATGTTTGGATCTAAAAGATCCAGTTGCAAGATTCTGGCCCAAACAGGATCAAATGCATTCTTACTTATGAGGAACTGCAACTGAAAACTGTTGATTTGAAAAATAATTTGAGAAATTTCATACAAAAATTTTATATGGAGGGATTTTAAAATCCCAAAAAAAATCCCTGTGAAAAAATGATTTATATCAAAATCGAGAAAAAAATCACTTGGGTAAAATGATTTAAACCAAAATCCCTTTTTAAAATCATTTTTCATTGAGATTTAAATCAAATTATAGCATCTTGATTTTTGTCCTGGCAATAACAATAAGAGTCTTAATCATCAAGATTTCATGTTAAAATGTTTTAAAATAAGATTTTTATTTAACGTTTCCTTCTATTTTCCCTTTTCCGTTTTCAAAGTTCATTTAAAAATTAAAAAATGTTTTTAAAATAATTCAGGGTTGTTAAAATATATTACCAACATATTTCACATGTGCACATACGAAAATGTGTGGATATGTGTGGATATGCACATATTCACACATTTCCGCACATATCTCATGTGTGCACATATTTTCAAAACACACCAGATTCTATTTTTATCCACCCAGGTTGATTTTCCTAAATATTGATTTTTTTTTGTAGACTATAAACAATTCTAAGTAAAACTTGAAAATATTTAATAAAACAATTAATAATTTTGTATTTTAAACAGTCAAAAAATGGAAAAAAACAAGAAAAACTTAAAAATCTCTAGATAAAGTCAAATTTATATTCTTTTTGAAATCTCAAAGTGTCCTGTAAAAATTACAATACTTACAATACTTGCCATACAAGTATTGTAAGTATTGTACAATACTTACAATACTTACAATACTTTCGATACAAGTATTGTAAGTATTGTAGGTATTGTACAATACTTACAATACTTTCATATGTATTGTAAAGTATTGTACAATACTGTACAATACTTTTGGAGTGTCTGACCCTTGCTCTCTGATTAATTTTGGACTATATTAATGACAATAATTTACATCTAGGTTCTCCATCGCGACACAATCTTCCTAATTCACCTCAAACAAACTCATCAGCAATGAGACATACTCCTCAAAGTACTTTAATTGATGGAAACTCAAATGGGAGTGTGCATCCGCATCATCAAATGAATTTCGACTACAACAATCACCCAAATGGACTAGAATTGGCTGGGTTTTGTAGTCCGGCAGGTAAGCTTTCGTTCTAGAAATAATCATTAAGGTTCTGTTAAGGATAACTGTGATAATAAAAAAAATTAATTCTCTTAGGTGCCGCATCTACATTGACATCACCGTCACAAGGCAGTATTCATTCTCCCCAACATGTACAATCTCCAATACATAATCAAACACAATCCTTCTATCACATTCAACAAAATCAATTAACAGCTGGATCGTCAAAGCCATCATTTTATCAATATCTCACGCCACCCAGTCACAATGACAGTGGGAATCAGACACCGCAGCATATGGTTCAATCATTAGATAGCTATCCTACACCATCACCTGAATCGCCAGGCCATTGGTCAAGTTCACAATCGCCTCATTCAATATCGGACTGGTCTGACACACATTCACCGGCGAATCAGAATCATTATGTATCTACTAACAGTCATCAAGGAAATAAAGGGTCTGAAGCCATTTATATTTAAAGAAAAGTAATTTCATTCATAGAAAATGACATGATTAGATTATGAAGAATTTTAGTGTAATTATTTCGACAATTTTTAAAATTTTAAGAAGACGAATGAAAAAAAAATTAATTTTAAGTTATTTTAAAAGTTAAAATTTTAAGACTTTAGAAAGTAAAACAAATGAATAAGCACAAGTTAAATTTGTTGGATAAATTATCGTAGGCTTTCCACACGACAATAAAGAATCTTTACTATTTTTGCCTTTGGGGTCATTCAAAAATGACGTCAATTTCTCCTCCTGTAAGAATTTTATTTTAAAGTATCATAAAGCTCTAATCCAATTTTCCCTCCTGAAACTAGAACATCATTTATGAATGACCCCGTTGTAAGCATTTGAACTACTTATTTTTATATATAAATTAATTTTATTAATTTTCTTTGTTAAGTGACATAAATGTTATGCTCGAAAATTTTTGAAAAGAGAAAATGAATCATTATTCAAGACAAACATTTTTTTTTGGAAATCCTTGAAAAACGAAACTCTCATGTAATATAAAATCTGTGATTAAGATTTTGTAAGTAAGTAGAAATGATTAGATATTAAGACGAATCATTAAAATAAATTTTCATACATAAAATAAAACATAAAAAAGAAATAAATAAATTTCAAACGAGGTTTACATTTTATAAATTTAAATAATATTCTTGCTTTTTAATTTTTGTGACTACTTAAATATTTTCAGCATGATTGAAATTCAAGACATTATTCTGTAGATTTTAACACACGTGATTTTCGACATATGTACTTATGGTATTTGATCCCCTCTAGAAATTGATGAAAAAAGGTAAACAATACCAAAACCTTATTTAGCATAAACTGGCTGGAGATGAAACATTTTATGAGTCTTAGGGTTAGAATTTTCATGTCTTAAAGAGGGTTTAGAATCTGTCAAGAATTTTTAAATTATTCAATTTTCATCATTTTAATCGTAAATAATAAATTTTGAAAAGGTACAAGCAAATCGCAAAATCTGTAAGCCTTAAAGGAATGACATCAGGTTTTGCTTTTGCAGAGCTGAATCTCAAAATCTGAAGGAATAATTTTTTTGACAGATATCAGGATTGAAAATCGAACAATAGAATCTATAGCTTTCAATTTGATTTGCTTAAAATTTAATTGAAGATCACTAGATCAATCAAAGTTGGAGTTAAGCATAATTATAGTTTTAAGTCACAACAAACTTTTTCCTCAAAATATTTACATTCTTTGAAGTTTCCTGATTGAAACGCGTAATTAAATGTAAGCTTTGACTGGAAAATTACAACTTTTACAAATTTACATGATGGCAACTTTGTATGAAGACAGCTCAAAATGCTACTTTGAATTCATTCCGTGTTGATGAACAGACAAGTATGTGATTAAAAATAGTCAAAACATTAGTTTCTTTATTCGTCAAAGACATGCATTGGAAGGAAAGAAAAACAATTGGAAATTGAAATAGTCTACAACATGCAATATTGTTGTTGTATCTATAATAATACATCCTAATTCCTACATCCAGCTGTATAAATACTCAATTTTTCAAAGAAGTTGATTTTTTTGGAAGAATCCGAAGAATCATAAATTAAAACCACAGCAGACGAAAAACATCTCAATGTCTACATACAAAGTACACATTTGACCCTTTCAAAGTTCCCCTACCTTCAACTAACCCCATACATCAATCACCGGAGTATCACAAAAGATAGCATGACCAATCACTTTTATTGATTGAATCCTTACAAAATTACATTTATGCCTAAACCTGAACGATTGCTTTTCATTTATAAGCGCAACAATGTGATACAAAGTCATTAAATGAAATCAGAATAAAAGGCAATGAGACTGAAAGTTTCAAGCTGTTTTGCATGCAGCAATTCAAGTATTATTGTATGAAATCATTTAAATTTTATCATATGTACAAGAATTGTAGATTGACATCGTCGTGTCTGGATTAAAACATTTCTGTATTACTGCCCACGATTTTATAAATAAATATGAGAGAAAAAAAGCATCTCATTAACATGAAGTTAATGGCAATAGTGTATACTTATCACATTAGCTGTTGCATGAAACTTTTTTCAATCCCTAAACAAAATTCAAATTTTTATTTCTTGTGTCTCTTTATTCTTCTTTTTTCCAGAGACACATTGACAGTGAGACTTATTCTGCATAAAGAATATTTTGTGTTTGATGTACGATAATGATAAAGAGTCCGTGGCAAATATACAAACAAGTGTGGCCAAAATGGCAAGCATTATTTCTTTTTCAAGCAAGATTGAAGCAAGAATATTGAAGAATAATGCAGGGTTGGTGTTGAATTATTATGTTACATTGATATTGATCGTAGGAATCTGATTATTATTGAAAAGTTATTATTGAGAAAAAGGATTATTTCAAATTAAATTACATTTTGTTATTTGGAAGGATTAAAATAAAGTATACCATTTCTATATCTAAGAGGTTATGGGCCTTAACGCAATGAAGCTGTTAGAAAAGTAATTTGTCATATACGAGCTGTTGAACTGTGGAAATTATAGTGTTTGGGCGTTTCGAATGAAGATGATTTTGATCAGGGAAGATCTATGGGATGTCGACGAACCAGGAAGCTCAAAACCAGAGGATGCAGTAAGAAGCTTGAAAGCATTGGCGCACATTGTATTGATGATTGATAATGATCAACTGGTACATGTTTCGGAAGCAAAAGATGGCAAAGAAGCATGGGATTCATTGAAGAGTTTTCACCATCCATAATGACTCAGTTGGACATAAGGTGAGGCTTTACAAGCAATGGCGGTGACATGCAGAAACATTTGCAAAAATTGTTAGAAATCGTTCAAAAGATCAAGGATTGTGGTGATGAGCTTGAAGACAAAATGGTTGTGAATGCAATTCTGTCAAGTCTACATGCTGAATATGATAATTTAGTGACTGGATTAGAATCATGGAAAGAGAAGGAGATAACTGTGCATAATGTTAAGCTGAAACTTATCGATGAATGGGAAAGGCGAAGTGAAAATGCAAGCAAAAGATTTGATGTTTATTGTATCAAAAGTACTGAAATTGATATGAAAAAAACACATCATGTGCTTTAAATGCAAGCAAGAAGGACATATCAAGCGAAATTGTCCAATGTTGAATATTGAAGAAAAGGAAGAAAGCAAGAATGAGACTGTCAAAATGGCAAGATTTAGAGGAGGACACAGAAGTTCTTATGATCCGAGAAACTCTCAGTGGTGTATCGACGCAGGGGCTTCGTCTCACATGACATACAGTAAGTAGTTTTTCATTACTTTTGATGAAAGTGTTAAGGGAACAGTTACTGTTGCTAATGTTGAGAAGGTTGAGTACATAGGGAGAGGAAATGTCCGTTTGAACGTATTTGTACGAAACGAAAGTTTTAGTGTAGATTTGACTGATGTACTTCTGGTACCATGCATTGACATTAATTTGATTTCTGTCTCAAAGCTCTGTAATAAGGGCTATAAAACTGTTTTTGATTCAGCTGGTTGTTACCTTAAAGTAGAAGGTGTGGAACAATTGCAGATTGCTGAGAAATCAGGCGATATGTATGTTGTAAGAACTGAAGTCGAAAGATCATGTTTTGTTAACGACAGAGTGGATAGATGCTGTGTATATGAATGGCATCGAAAACTAGCTCATAGAAATTTGCATGATATACTCGCGATGGGGGATAAAGGTTTGAACATAGCCGATTGTGATTGCACAAATGTGTGTAAATCATGCATTGTAGAGAAGATTTCTAGAAATCCGTTTCCAAAGAAGGCAACACCTGTTGAAAATACTTTTGACTGTGTAGTAAGTGATATTTATGGCCCTATGCCAACTACCTCAGTTGGAGGATTTCGATATTTTGCAACATTCACAGATGTTTATTCGAAATGTACGGAAATATATCTTTTGAAAGCAAAGAGTGAAGTACAGTCTAAAGTCATAGAGTATTTTGAAGTAGAGTATGAACGTTCAGAGGGTATTCGATTTCAGTGTACTGTGGCTTACTCAGCAGAGCAAAATAGTATTTCTGAGAGAAAGAATAAGACTTTAGTTGAGGCATGTAGGACGATGCTTACTGAGTCAGGAATGTCACAAGAGTACTGGGACGAAGCTATAATGAATGCCAATTTCTCATTGAATTGTGTTGTGAGCAAAGATGATCCAAAGTCTCCATATGAGAAGTTCTTTGACAAGAAGCCAGATTTTTCAAAATTTAAAGAATTTGGAGTTAGTGCTTATGTGATGATTCCTCATCAAAAGAGAAAGAAGCTAGACCACAAGGCAGAAAAGTTGGCATTTGTTGGATATGACGGATGGTCGAAAGGGTATCGACTTGCAAATGTGAAACAGCGGAAGATAATTGTGTCACGTGATGTTGTGTTTTTGAAAGAAAAGTTCTTGAGGATAAGTCAGAATTCATCTCATGAAATGAACAATAGCAGCAGTGATTTGGTACCGTTTCCATTGTCAACTGATGT
This sequence comes from Chironomus riparius, assembly GCA_917627325.4. Lineage (NCBI taxonomy): Eukaryota > Metazoa > Arthropoda > Insecta > Diptera > Chironomidae > Chironomus > Chironomus riparius. Next base: position 59,650,477 of record OU895877.1, read on the forward strand.
AAGGAATGATGTTCAAAGTCTAAATAATTCTGAATTGTTCTTTGATGCTGAGGACTAACATGAAGAATATGAGGTAGAAGATCATTTAGATGATGAAGATATAGATCAAGAACAAAATGAACATGACGTTTTTGAGGAAGATCAAAGAGAAGATATTTTGATCATAATTTAATAAGTGATCAGAATGTGTCGGTTCAGGAGGAGAATGAACAAGATAGTGAAGTTAGAACATCGAGCAGAAGAAACAAAGGACAAAAACCTGACCATTTTGGTGATTTTGTCACATATTCTTCAAGAATTGATTTTGAGTCTAAGACATTCAAACAAGCTATGAATTGTTTTGATGCCAGTAAGTGGAAGATAGCTATGGAAGAAGAGATTAAGTCAATTAATCAGAACAAAACTTGTGATCTTACGATGTTGCCTAAAAATAAACGTGCCATTGGCTGTAAATGGGTTTATAAGCTTAAACGAGATGAGAATGGCCAGGTGTGTTCTTACAAGGCAAGACTAGTTGCTCAAGGATTTTCCCAAAAGTACGGAGAAGACTATGATGAGGTGTTTGCTCCAGTAGCTCGATCAGCAACATTTAGGATTCTCATGTCAGTTGCTGGTATCAATAATTATCATGTTAAACAATTTGACATGAAGATAGCTTTCTTGAATGGTGATATCAAGGAGGAGATATATATGAGGCAACCACCTGGATTTGAGAACGGAAGGATTAAAATAAAGGATACCATTTTTACATTATCTAAAAGTTGGGGAACTGAATGATAATGATACAATTGAAGGTTTACTTGCTGATGATAAATGTAGTCGTGTATGTCTGGAGGGAAACTGCAGTATCAATTCCAGTTTTAACTCTTTAATCAAGTTTACGTCTGTAGAAACATTCTTATTAAAAAGCAGCGTTGCTATCTGTGCCTTTTTGGTATCTTGGTCTCATGAATGCATTCCAATCCTTTATAAATGTTTTAAGGGCAGATGACAAAAATCATTTCATGATCAATGGATTAGCCTAGATAAGACAAACCCTCGTTCATATCAAGACATAGGATATATTAAGATCGTAAAGTAATTGCATTAATACGCCAACTCTGTCTAGACGCAAGCAAGATTCCTTAAGAATACTCGTACTGAAATATTATCCGCAAAGTCAATTGTACAATCAAACAATCGCTTCTGTTGTTGCCGTATTCATATCGTTAAGTGATGCATCTTGAAGGAAAAAGTATCGACCTTTTTCATATCTTTACCATTATTTGTCTTCTTCTTATTTAATGTCTCGTGGAAAAAAAATTAATTTCAGCTAAGACTAAGAAAGAAGTTTTCTTGTAATTATTTTAAAATATTCCTTAATTGCGTATCGCATTTCAATAATAATTTCGTGCACATTTAAAAAAAAAATAAAATATAAAAAGAGAGAGACGTCAGAAAGAAAGAAGCAATGCAAAGAAAACCCCGAACATCAGTCCTTAAATTAATATTCAAAAGAAGAAGATACATTACGTCTATGTAATTCTTATTATTTTCTGTCTGTCTCAAGGTCATGGGGGGTTGGATGGATGATATGACGGCGAATGAGTACTCAATGTTGAACATACACAAACATTAGTTTGAGTGCATTTTCAAAAAAGAAGAAATGTTGAAAATGAGTGAGTGAGAAAGAGAACGAATGAGCGACCGAGAACAAGAATATAACGAAATTGCCACAAATACTAATACATGAACACGAGCACCCAAGTTATTTCGCAAAATCGTTAAATTGAGCGCATTTCTTTTGGCAGACATTGAAATGCGTTGAGATGGTAATGCTGTAGATGGAGATGGAACGCATTTTATGGAAATATATTAAGTTTGTACTCAAGGGATTGATATAGATCTGTGGTTTTGGAACAGGGTGGAGCTAAGCTTTTAAACCATTTGTGACGAACTATATAGTGACTTCGTCACTAGTGTAAAGACTTCGGCCTTTACAGCCGAGTATCAACATAACAAACCAGAAATCAATGATTCTTTTTATTCTTAATATTCTCTCTTTTTGAATCACAGCTATCATCGCAAGGTTTTTTTTTAAAGATCACAAAAACCTATAATGTCTGTTCCATCCTTAAGAACAATGAAGAATTTAAAGTTCCGATTTGTTCCAATTAATGTTTAATCTCAAGTTGTCTGTAACTGCAACTTTCTAGACATAAAAACAATATATTGTACAATTAGAAAACTTCAAAGGTTAATTGCTCATTGAATGTTAAGAACTTACTGGGGGTCCTCGATTTGAGTAGATTCTATTTGAGTAGATTCGATTTGAACAGAAAATTTATTACCCACCAAAATATTCGATTTGAGTAGATTTCTTTCTGTTTTCTTCGATTTGAATTGTTTACAAAACAAATATTTTTGATAAAAACATTTCAGAAAATAATTTTAAAACATAAATTTTACTGCGATAAGCGTGAACTTATCATGTTGATAGAAAAATCAATATTAAAGTTACAAAATTAAAGTAAAAATTTAAAAAATCGATATAAAATCAACGATTTTAAAAAGTTCAAATTCAAAAACCTTACAAATTGTTCAGTGAAATAACATTTGCAAGGTTCTCATATTTTTGTTTTGTTTCAAAAACATTTTTTTTGTGAATTTCCGTTTAAAAACAATATGAATATGCGTTGAAATAAATTAAGTTATCTAAAACACAAAGGAAAAGTTAAGAAACGAGGTAAAATGTGCAAAAAATGATCAAAATTTTCATTGTTTTGATTCATTTTTTGGACTCTGGAACAAAACATGTAATTTTGTATGGATTCTTTGCCTCGATTTGAATAGATTCGATTTGAGTAGAAATTTTTTGGAACAAAACAACTACTCAAATCGAGGACCCCCAGTACTAAGTTGTCCTTTAAAAATAAACAACAAAGATTCCGACAGTTGGTCACTGAAAGAGAAAAGTGCGTCATCCACAGTGCTCTGTCTGCGTGAGTCTGAAAATTAATGCTAAAGAATTAAAGTTTTTCTGAAAAAATGTGTGTATGATAAAATTTTGGAATTTATTGTTTTTATTTTTCTTTCTCTTTAATATTTTCATTTTTTATTTTATTACAAAACATTTTATGTTAGTAAGTAAAGTTGATTCTCATTTTTTTTGCGATTCATTGCATTATATTCATTTTATTTCATTTCATTTTTTTTTTGTATTGCATACGGATATTGAAGCTAACAAGAAATCAATGCATGTTTTTATTCTATTTAATTCTTTTATTATTTTGCTAAATACCTATAGAACTTATATTTTAGATAGCTATTTATCATCACCTAAAATTTTTATTCTACAAACTGTTTTTTGTTTTCATTCCTTCTTCCTCATTTCTTGTCATCATTTCTTCCTAGTTCTTAAAAAAAAACATCAAGTTTTGGATTTAATAATTTGTCACTTCTTCTATCTTACGGGAAACAAAAAACAATTTTTTTTGTTGTTTTCATGCGAAAATGAAAATATATAATAAAAAAAATTGTAAACAATTAATTTTCTTCTAATTTTAATTAAAATGTCATTTTAACATTATGCAACAATCCAACATCATTTCAACTGTAGCTCAACTCAAGACAAAATAATTCATGAGAAATAATAAAAATGTTGCAAGGAATTTAAATTTAAACCTGACTGAGTTGTTTAATAATAAATAAATTTTTTAAGTTTTTTTTCTTTTCTTTTTCTTTTTTTTGTTTTTTTTTTCTTCTTTGAGATAAAGTTTTTGTTGTATTTTTGTGCCAAAAGCTTATCAAATTAATCAGTCGGCAAGATATAATGCCTTTTGTGTCTTGTGCGTATGTAGCTGACTAAATCAGTCCGATAAGAATTCGTTTTGTGTTATTGTTATTATTTTTTTTTGTTTATTGTAGAGAATGAGTAACATTTAGTAAATTGGGATACATTGAGGATTTCAACTGTCATTTTTTAAATTTTTTGAAAATTTTATTGTTTAGGAAATTTAATTATATTTTTTTTATTTGAAGATTATTTTATTTTTTGGAGTATTGATGTTTTTTTTGAGATTCTTATGGAGCAGAAAAATGCGAATCAATGTTGTTTTATTATTCAGTGCTCTCTCGTCTTGATTATTTGGTTTGTAAAAAAAAGGCGATTTAAGGATTTTTTTGGCTTGAATGAAACAAATTAGTCTAAACTTGCCAATACCTTGTTTGATGGCTCTTTCAATAAGCTAGGATAATACATAATAATTCCTAGGTTTTTTTAATTTTCCATAAAATCTCAGTGTCTAAGCAAAATATTTTCTGCTCAATCTGTATAACTTTTTATCTAAATCAAGATGTGCATTACTTTATAATAATAAAAAATCCAACTTAAGCACCTTCTGTTGATTCACGTAAAAGAGATTTGTTCATATGTGATTATTTGCAAAAAATATTTTCTTTTTCATGGCCACTTTAGAAATTAAGGTTAGTAAATACGACCTTGGCAACAACTCTGATAAGAATGTTGACATAAAAGTTTACATTTTTCAGAAAAATTAAGGTGTGAACAATTGTGAAATTTTCGTTTATAAATAAGGCTTTGAATTTTATGGTATTTGAAATTTAAAAATTTAAGATTTTGAAGAATTGTAGCTAGTATTGAGAACCTGCGATAAATTTTTGGAAGATTTACTAGAACTACAAAAAAATAATGCATGCAATCAAGTTCAAACAATTCGTTTACTACATAAAATTGTTCTAGAATGTTTGCAAAAACAAAAAACAAAATCATGCAAATTGCACATAATTCACAAAATCTCCACGTTTGCTAGTCGAATCAATTTACGTAAAATTTGCCTACATTTAAACTTAAAAAATAAAAGATTGCACCAAAAAAAAATAATAAAAGTCAACAAGAAAGTTTATGACAGTTGAAATGAAAGTTAATAAAAAGCAATGTCTTTGAGACTCAATTTCCTATTTTTCTTCTTCCCAGATGAATGTGCAATGAAAAGAATTTTTTTTAAACTAATAATTATCTTCATATAAATTTTTTCTTTCATAATTTTTTTCACAATTTTCATTTTTCTTTTATTTACTGACTATATAAATCGCATTTTGACATTGTGAAGATTATACTACTATAATTTTACACCTTCTTTCTTTCCGTTATTTCATCAAAAATTTCATTTTGAACTATGCCAGAAAGAAAAGAAAATTAAATGTAGATTCAATTTTTTAAATAACTTTAATTGGACGCGCTTTAATAATTAATATAAGTTATTATTTTATTTATTATTCTTACTAATAGTTATTATTTATATTTTTTTTATTTATTATAATTATTTTAATAATTCATTTAAATTTTTATTCATTTTTACTATTTCTATAGTTGTGTGTGTGTGTGTGTGTGTGTTGCATTAATTAATTATATTATTTATAATGTTTGCTGTTTAAACTTTATGTCAAAGAGAACTGTAGTCTATGTGTGTTGTGGATGACGATGATTGAATTGATGAGGTTCCCGATATTGATTTTTCTTCAACTTCTTTACTGTTAATACAATTAGATGTTTGCATTTTATTTGTACTACTTGCATCATTGGATTTTAGTATTTCAGTCATTTTATCGTGTGAAGTTCCTATATGCTGCTGCTGCTGATGATGATGATGATGATGCAGATGCTGTGTCGTTCCTCTTAACGATGACGTTGTCGACGCACTTGGAAAATTGTTGCTTGACTTTGACGACGATAAACACATTGCTCCAGTAAATACATTGCTGTTTGTCTTTAAATCAGTTCCTGATTTCAGTGGATTCGAATTTGAATTTGTGCCTCCGCTAATTGTCTTAAAAAATCCTTTAAACTTCTCCGCTACTCTTTTACTATCACTACCTTTTAAGGAAGATTTCGTACAATTTTTCATAGATTTTAATTGATGCGATGTCATCGATGCATCCGGTACATCCTCTATTGACTTATTCGGAGGTGCTTGAATGTAACTTCTCGTGGTTTCAGCATGATACTAAAAATAAATAAACATAAATATTTTCATTAATGAATCCATTCATGAATGTTTTTTTGTCACCATTCCTGACAAGTCGAAGAACTTTTTTTTTAATTTGAATTATTATTTAAGCTTAACCGAAAGGAATTAACACTTCATCGATATTATTGATAAGACGAATGAATGAATTGACTTCATAGGGGAGAGTGAGAGACTTGAGACTTTTATAATTGGAAATGTACACAGTATGACGATGACGACGACGACGACAGCAATGCAAAAAGGCAATCAATGCAAATGTATTGTACACACGTATTGTTTATACATACTCAAGGATTTCATTGGAAGAAAAAGGGTTACTGATAGTGCAGACAGTCGACAATTATAGAAATGAAATGAGACTTGAGGGAATTTGGATTGTGGCGGGTGAATAATCATAAAGTCAAACATTTGGACATGGGGTCTAGAACTAAACTAGACACGCTTATAAATGTAGAGTTGAGTCAATTAACCCAACGACTTACTAGTCAAATTGTCTAGTACCTATTTGAATACCGAGCCCCTATTTCATTTATTACTCAACTAAAAATCAGTCAAGAAATTCCCATCTTAGTTAAACAATTCTTCAATCTTCTAGCCAGTCTGTTAACAAAGCAGCCAGCTCACAAATATTAGATAATAAGTCATTTAATTGAATAAGCCTGTTAATGAAAAATAGTCATCAATTTCACCATCTAGTTTTTTTTTTATATATAAAGATAGTTCGCAGGTCAGCCTATCCGTCAATCAATTGTTTTAAACAAACATAGTGAATGGAAAATACTCGTTAGATGTGCAAATCATGCATTCAGCTAATGAGTATTTGTTATGTCTAGGAACTTAAGGAGAATCAATATTTACCTGATGATTTGAAAGCGTATCGCGACCAAAATCTCCATCAGGCCGTGGAATATGTGGCATTTGACAATTACTTCTGACTATACAATTCGTATAACAGTTATTATGACTTGAATATTTGATCCCTGAAGTGAGTTGTTGTGATTTTGATTCTTTAAAAAAACTCTGTGATTCTCCATTTGTTGAGTTTATGAGATCATGTTGCATTACTGGAATTGAAGAATGTCGAATACTTCTAAAATGAGAATGAAAAAACAAAAAAATAATAAAAGAAGAAATGATTTTTATTACTCAATGAAATTTGATTTGATAAAGAATAAAGAAGCAAGACAAATATTTTTTTAAAATTAAATACCAACCTGTTATCTCGCTGAGATGGAAGACTCGCTAACATTGAGTTACTGCTGGGCGGATTCCCGAGTCTTTCCATTCCAGCACACCCCAAATTCTGCACAGATAGCATCTGAAGGGAGAGAAATGAAAATTAGTAAATTTTGTAGTATAATGGACATTGATGTGGTCAATTTTGAATAATTTGGAAACTCAAAAAAATTTAATTCGATTTTTGAACCAGCTTTATTTACAAATACAATTACAAATGACAATTGAAATTCATCATTATCAGTAACTTTTTGAGATAAAGAAATAATTTGAACAATAAGTTATGTAATAATCTTCTTTATAAAGCAAATTGAGCTTTAAACATGATAGACTCTCAACTCTGGAATTTAAAGTATCAGTCAAAAAAACAGTGTTCTGACTATTCATTAGAATATAAAGCACAGAATTAATCATTTTTGTTTACGAAATTCCACACATTTAAGTAAAGTCCAAAAATTTTTTACAAACGTGTCGACATATTTCCATTAAAAATCAATGTATACTCACTAGTGCTTCAAGATCTAATATTGAATGGTTTAGAAGATTGTGATCAACTTCTGGCAATCTTCTATTAATGTGTTCCAAATTTGTTGAATATCTCTTTATCGCCCAAATGTAAATAATACTTGCGATTAGTAGAAGTATTATGAAAATTATTGATATGAAAAATATTAATTTAAAGAAACCTGAAACGAGACACAATCAGAAGAAAAAAATAAATTTTTAATGTGTATTAATCATTTTTTCGCAGACTTTTTTTTTATGATAAGCAGAAGAATTTGGAGGAAAAAAATTGTTTCGACGTAATTCAGAGCTGTCTCAAGGGCATCGTCGATAAAAGAACTCGTGCTCGATTGTCTAGACTCTATCCTCAAATTCCTAGGGGATTCCCTTTGAATAAACTTTTGATAGTTAGACAACAAGGCTATGCAAGCACAAATATCTAAGCTGAGTTAACAATTTTTTTTCTTACTTTGTCATTTATTGCACCCAGACGTTGATAAATACGATAAAAAAAAATACACAACAAGTGTCTGGCTTTTGTTTAAACAGATATTAAATTTCTTTCGGCCTGATCTAACAGAACCGTACGAGGAATTTCCATTGCCTTTCTCAATAAACCAGACGTTATTACCTTGAGAATGGCTATACAGATGGAATCCTTACCATTACTCTCAATATTTTATTTTTACTCTCCAACGAAGTTATCAGCACCAACTCAGAAGATAGAATGAAAAAGTTATCTATAAACTGCAAGTGCATTGCACAGTCAATGCATTATCCCAGAGAGTCAAAAACCACAACTGATAATATCATTTCAATCAACTCACAAGCAAGTTGCTTGAACTTTATGTGCTGATGTCCTTTTAAATTTTTTATTCAAACGTTTCAAAGTACATTCGCAAAACAATCTTATGACTCATGATGAGCTAAGTTCATTAACAGATAACCTTCAGCTTCAAATCATCCAACTTCGTTTTGATGTCATTATCATCAAACGAATTCTTACATAAATGTGTAATTTATGATCCTGGATTATTAATGGAGTGCTTAGCAGAAAGTAAAGTCGCAATAGTTTATTGATAGCGATATTTTAAGGTTTAGTTCCAATAGATACATTTATGAATGAAAAGTTTGTTTTATTTACAATTATTTTATAATGTCCTGATAATTTTACGGAGTAATCGAAATTTTATTTTTAGAATGCTATCACTTTAAATTGAGCTGCTTGACACGCAAAAACCATTAAGCAACAACATCCACAAAAAAAAAAATTCACCTACAAAAAATTCACGAATCTAATCACGCCAGACATTTCAATTTCGATATTGATTTCTACGACTTAAATCATACAGTAATCACCAAAAATGACACAATCAGTCAGAAATATGATATATGGGTTGAAAATTTACACCACAGTGTCTTCAGTCATGAGTCAACCACAGTTTTTTAATTAAATTAAAATTACATTTCAAAAATCGTCTGATGCAATTTTCACAAAATCAGCGAATTTGATTGGAATTTTATGAACTAAACAAAGTTTTCTCAGCTGACTACAAATGCTTCTGTCTAGACGTAATAATTTACTCTTTTTTCGCAGACAGTGTCCGAGGGAAACCCGAGGAGTACAAAAAAAATTTGTGGTTTTTTTTTGATTGAAAAAAAGTTTTTTTTTTTTTTGGGAAGGGAGACAAATTAGAAGCAGAAAGGTGCAGACAGAAAAAGGGGGTTCTCTTGATAGTCATTCGACCTTTGTGTCGCTCGGTTCTACCTGTAGATAGGAATCACTTATGCAAAGGGAATGCAATAATTATATTAAATTTTGGAGAGTCACATGTAGGCATTCATACCCGAACATCACTTTAGACACGAAACAGTTTTTAATGAGACTAATGAAAGCTGTTAATAGCATCGAATGCAGTATGATTCTCAAAGTCACACTTATGACTCATCAGACAATGAATGACTTCACACTTTTGTCTGCCACTTGTCTGCTATTAAAAGCTTGTGTCGTTCGGGTCGACTGTCATGAATTTTTATTTCACCTCTTGACATTTTTTTTCTCGTGTAAACATCACAGAAGGAACAAGATGTTTTTTTTTTTTTATTGGAAGGAACATCCCTTTTCCAATTATATCACTGATAATAGAAAAACTTTTAACACTTCCCAGACACTTTTTAGCCACTGACTTGTGATGAATTTGTCAAATTCCACAAAATTTTCGTGACTATTCTAAAATAGAATGTTTTCCTGTTATCAGAAGAGACACCGCGACAAGCTAGCAACTCTGAATTTATGTAAAAGAAAGGAACTTACAGTCTATATGTAATTTTTCTCTCTCTGTCTGTTCTGCTCCTCTATGTAACAATGACTTTTTTTCACGCTTCCAAGATACTGATTATTATTATTTTATTCTTTATATTAATATTTAGATTGTGGATTGATAGTAGGTATAATAATTTAATTAATTTAATTTTTTTTTCAGCTTAGACTTATTTTTTCTCGTTAATTTTTTTATAGCTTAAGGAAACACTTGTAGGAGTATTTACTTCTTCTTTTAATAGTAGTATTAATTGGCTTCTAAATGCAATTTAAATAAAACTTTTTTTTTCTTCCATTTATTTTCATTTTATTCTGCAACTATGTCACACAGATATATAATTTTTTTTAAAGCATAAATGATCGACAACTTAATTTTTTTCTTTTATTTTATAATATTGGAGCTGGTTGTTTTTAAAAAAAATATAATTATTTAAGTAAAAAATGTCTATGACGAAAAAATAATAATATTAACAACGCGACTTATGCATTTTTAACCATTTTCGTATGATTCTTATTAGACTACTGAAGTCACACAATCTGACGAAACGGCTAGACTGCGCTTTGTCGCGTTTTTAACTTTTTTTTTCAAATAATTTTCTTGATATTTTTATTATTCACTCAATGTGAAAACTGTCTCGTACCACTACATAGACAGAGAGAATTTTTCTTTAGTTCATAACATAACAGCCAGACTTATGTATGTGCAAAATTATCACGTTATATTTAAGGGTTTGAGTTCAGTCAGTCTATCGCGCACACATTGTTCATTTATTCATTCATACACACAGTCTGTGTACAGTCTCGGGTATATGTGTATGTATGTATGTACGTGAATATAATGATATTCAAACTGGCAGGCTTGATTACACTCATACATTCAATGCGAGACAAGTCTTTTTTTTTTCTTTCGTCGTTTTTCTTTCTGTTCTGTTTCCTTCTCGTTCTCCCGTTCTCTTCTCAGTGTTTGACATATAAAATAAAATATACTCAACTACTGCTGTAGTTTATTTTCGCGAACTGTCTTTATGTTCTTTTCTTTTCTTATTTTCTTTATTTTTCTTCATTTCTTTTCTCCCAAATGGTGGAAAAGAAAGAAGGAAAGAAAGAAAGAAAGAAATTCCAAAGACAGCTTCATACATGAAGAAAATAAAAATGTTCGTTCGGTTTTAGAAGATATATAGAGACATGAGAGAAGAACATATATGTACTTCTATATAATAGTCGCGTGCAAAAATTCTCTCATTCTCTGAGATCTTATCAGTCATGAAAGCGCATGACTGCTCTCAAACATAAATTCATTGTCATTACATTATTTACTTTGTAATATGCATTACTGTTGCAATTTATAATTACATTTTGCTCTCTCTATCATCTCCATAACCCTCTCTTTCCCCCCCTGCGCGCCTCGACTATCTCTTTCTCTTCACTTACTAACTGGCTTGCTCCCTCGTTCTGAAAAATTGAATATATAAAATGGAAATAAAATACCTAAAAAATGCATTGTCTAGCATCGATCCAATTTCAGAAATAAATATGAACACAAAAAAATAAAATACACAGACTTTAGAAGTAAATTCGCATATATATTCTTTTTTTTTTGTTGCTGTTCATACTCTCTGTGTTCTGTGTAGCATACAACAATGTAACAATTTTATCAATTTAACATGAATGTGAGTGACATCATTACAAATTGACAAAAGGAATCCTTCATTCATTTGTTGTCTCATTATCGCGATCTTTTTAAGGCTGCTGCACTTTTTATGTACATGCTCGCTCTCTTTATGGGTGTCGCGAGAGGGAGCTGCAAGCCGCTTTAATTAAGGACAATTTAAAAAGGAATGTGTAAAAGACTTGTTGATAATTTTTTTTTTGTTTTATAAATAGCTTGTGCTTACTACTGATAGTGGGAGTTTTTACTGGTTTAATTTAGAGTTTATGTTCATGGTTATTATCAGTCTCGATTGAAGGATTGACTCGGAGAAAATTTTAGGCACTTGAGTTATGATTGATATTGTGCACAATCTTCTTTTTCTGAGAAAACCTTTTAGCTTACGAGACTCAGACATTGTCAAGGACCTTTTTCGATCTTATAAAGCTTCTTTTGAATAAAATCAGGCCACAGATGCTTGAATGATGAGTATGCATTCATTAAATTCTTGGAATATTATTAGGCACGTGGTATCATGGGAACATTTTTTAATTCCTTCCTGTAGTTCGAGAAAAGCTTCAAAGTTTTCCGTTTTGCGAGCATTAAAAATCAGTTAAGCAGAACGTCTCTATTCAATTGTTCAAGGTAAGTATCTGATATATGGCTTCTAATTGAGCTTTATAGAAGAAACGGTTGGTTATTTCCATGGAACAGAACTAGAGTGGGATTCAAACCTACGTCTGAAAATTCCAGCTCGTGTTTTTACCAATTAGACATTTATGATTTCTATATTATATGATCAAATGCTAGACTTTTTTGCACTCCAATAATCCTATCGATGAAGCTTTACTTGACACTCATGATTCTAGAACCTCTGAGAAACTAAAATATTACTGAGTTTACCCCCAGACTACGAACAATGAATAATATATTTTGATTAAAACTAACCAGAATTGTTTATTTGACAAGTTCAGTGACCTCCCAATTCTCATTCTAATAAAAAAAAAATTCAAGTGTCATATGACGAGCGTCTTATCTTTCAATGCTTAACCGACTGAAAACAAAATAATTTAAAGTGATAAAGCTTATATATCAGCTCCTGAATGACTTCTATTTAACTTCTGTGTCACTAGGTAATTATATTATCAAATGCGCTTTATTTCATCAATTGAATATTCATTTGACTTTTGTAAACATTTTCAACCTTCCGTCTCGTAAAGTGTCTTCGTACATTTTTCTTTATGCAAACATTGTAGCGTTCACAGTCTGTCTATTTCGTGTCCTTTTGCTTATAATTTATTTTTATATGTAATTTAAATTAAATTTTGATTAATTTTTGAGCAACATTTGACCTTAATTGAGAATGAAATATGAGCTTTGCAGCAATTAGAAGAAAGTTAGAAAGTCATTGTGTGATTCCTTCTTCTTGTCATCAACTAAGGTTTGTTTTTGAAAGCAGAAAGTCATAAAGAAAGGAACCACAAATTAGCAAGTGATTAATCATAATCATTGTCTTTTGTCTTTCTGCACATAAGAATTACCTTAATGTAACTGTTGTTTAAAAAAAATTTGGTATGCGACACTTGTTTCCATCTACTATTTAAAGTTAAATAAACACTGTGCCGACTATAGCGGTGTGAGGTTCTTGAAGCAACAAAGAAGCTATTACTAAGTGGTAGATTACAATAAAATACAGTAGTTGCAGACACATAAATGTCAATTAATTTTTGCTCTGCTTGCATTTTAAGTTTAAAAGGCAATGTAACGTTTGTAAATGTTTAATGGCATTATAAAGATTATTTTAGGTAGCTAGCTACTGTAAGGAGGTGTATTGACTTTCTAGTCAAACAGAGTCAAACATCCAGCAATGTTGAAAATTAATCTTAATTAATTTACTTTTTCAAGAAATTTCAGAAGAGGATTATAAAATAATGTAAGAGATTTTTCTGTCTAGCTATTTTTTTTTATCATAAGCTAGCCAACAGAACATGCAGACAGAGTAAGAGAGAAAGATAGATAGACTAGGAGAGCTTTATCCACTTGGCGAAAGCACAGTACTCTACTTGATTGGTGCCACAATGTCGCCATATAACCGCCATGTAAAAAAAATTTCTATTGGGGTAGGTTATATGGAGAATTTAATTAATTATCCTCATATGCCCAGTTTAACGAGGTTACCCAACAAACTCTTAAATTATCTTAACGTCTGGAAATTTATTAATAAAGTACTTTAAAAAATTGTCTGCAGAAATGAAATATTTTCCAATATGCACAATAATCTTTTTTTATGCATGTCTCAAAATTTATTGCAGGTCTGAATATACATTTTTTACTGCACATTCACATACATAGTAAGAAGAAGTCAGACAGAGAGAAAATTTTTGCATTATTTTATCTTTCAATACAATCTTTTAATTATCAAAAATTCTATTAAGTAAAGAAAAGAAAAAGAGGAGCATATAAAGTCAAGAAATTTCATTGCATTCTTTTGCTAAAGGGTCGTCTACCTTACAAAAGCAATGCAATGCAATGCAATGCACTTAATGTATTATATTGAACTTACCATTCGAACTCGAATGTATGGAAGTATCAAGTGGAGACTCTTTCTCACTGTTTATAGATGTATTAAAATTTCCATACGATACTAACGATTCAAAGTCTTGTCTTGGAATAATTGTGGATGTCTCAATGATTGTTGTTCTATTGTTTTTCATTAACTTTTGTTGCACCTTATTTTGCTTTTTAGTCGTCTTAATAATATTAATTTCATTATCATAAACAGATATATTTTTGTATTTCACATGATAATTAGTGTCGATTTTATCAAAGTGTTCTTCATTTTTCATTCTCAGTGATAATTTATTGTCAATTGTTAGATTCTCACCATAAACATATTCATTATTATTATTATTATTATTATTAATTCTGTCAAAAAATTTGCCAAGTTGCATCATTACAATTAACAGAGATTTCTTTGACAGAAGCAAAATCTCTTTTGTGTAGATTTATTCTCCTGTAGCAATTTACACGATATTACACTTTTCTTATAAGTATTATTTTGCTATGCATTTTCTTAATATGTTCGAGACATTTGCAGTGAATTTTTTGCAAATCCAGTTCTGATGTTTAAATATGAATGACTTGTTTACCTTCTATTTTAAATGGGAAATGTTTTCTTTTAATGAATTGCTATAAAAATTGATGTTTTCGCGTCAAGATTTTGAATTTTAAAATATTTTTGTGTCTGTCTAGTGAAATAAAAGAAATTATCAATTGTTGTAAGTCCCAGTGTTTATTGCATGATCAGTCAAGTGGGATTAAAAATCAAAACAATTCAAATAAGGACGAGGAACTGAAAACCTTTTAAGATAACAGGCAGTTCACTTATGATGTCCAGGGGGGGGGGGGGGGGGCCATCAAGAAAAAAAAAGAAAAAAGAAATTCCTGGAAATCCATTGTTCTTTTTTGAGAAGTGACCGTTGATTTTGGACGTCATAAGTGAACGATCTTAAAGATTTAGCCGTTCAAATATTCTTAACGTCCAAATGAAATCTAATTTATGCGTATATTTTATAATCAACATGAGTTGGCTGCAAAATATTTTTAGAATCCTTTGAGATTAACAAATGATTGTGTTTTAAAAGCGATCAAACTTTAATTGTACTTATAACGTTGATATAGATGCTACAAGTGTTGTAAATGTTACAGGCTAGACTAAATATAAAGTGTGACAAGTTTGATGATGTTCAAGTGGGAGCTAGAGCGTATTTAGGATGTAAGTTTTTCGTTTGATTTTAAAATAAAAAGAAAATGAATTGAATCCGCAAAACAAAATTCCATGAGTCATTCCGGCTGTTTTCACTGCACACTTGTAGTAGACATATCGACTAGACAGATCAATATTTTCGCACCCGAAAAGACAAAATGTGGAACACATGCTGAGAAAGGTGCTAAAAACAATAATATTTCATAGATTTAAATGTCAAAGCGGAGATACATAAAATTCACTACAAATGTCTCATTTACAGACACCAAAAAAATTAAATTAAAATAAAATTTAAATGAATTGAAAATTTTTTTTTATGAACAAAAAAAATTTGTGAACTTTTTTTCAATTGAAAGTTTCGCAGTTGTTGTTTAAAAACAAAATTGCAATAAGGCAATATTATTTAAATTATTTTTTATATCTTTTCACATTTTTCATTTATATAGATGCTGCCGCTGATGATGTTCATATGTCTATAGATATGTATGTATAAAAATATAGTAAAGGAGCACAAGAATGAAAGAAAGAGGGACAGAGAGAGAGAGAGTCAGTGTGAGACGTTTGTTACACTTTGAACTTGTTTACTGTCTGGTATCTATGTGAGTTTTTGAATTATTTAAGATGACACAGACATTCAGTCATTAGACATTATTTATCAATTAAATCTCATATTCGATATCATTTTCATTCAGAAAAAAGAAATGTCTCATGAATTTGTTTTGAACTTACAAACTCTCACATTCCAAATACTTCGTAAAAATCACTTTGGTATAAATAAAATATTTTGTCTACATATATTTTACACATAGTTTAGTCACACCATGATCATCGCAAATGTGTTGCAAGAAAATCACTAGCTATTTTGAGAACGGGAAAAAAATGAAAATTTTTTTATGAAATTAGAAGATTTTAAAATATACACATATATATATTATATATGTATATATATATATTTCATAAAATAAAACTCTTCTATTATCGATTCTATATATTATAATTTTTTTCCCTCTGTTTTACACATTTAAATTCACATCCACGATTTTATATTATTTATTCGAAGTTGAATGGAAAGAGAATAACAAAAAAATAAATTTGTAACAATTGCACTAAAAGATAAGCTGAATTTTCAGACTGAAACCTCTTTGGCTTGACAATGCATCATTTTTTCATTTCACACTTTTTTTTTTCATTCATATCAATCAATTGATTTCACCCAAATTTCATATTATACTTAATGTACTTGATGAACCCGACGCATATTTTTGTTTATTCGCGATTTTTGTATTAGAATTAAAGCAATTTACGAAATAAAAAAATTCTAAATTGAAATAAATGATTTTTTATGGTCTCACTACTCGCAATTTAATTGTAAAAGCGGACTATCGCTGTAGTTGTGTGCCTTTTTCCTTGCAAGATTGGCCAACAGATGGCGATATTTTTTTTTTTCGCGAATTTTTTTTGTGTATATGAAGAGGAAAAAAGAGTTTTAATGTGAACAAATTGCATAATGTCGGGAATCAGCGATAAAGTGAGTAGAATTGTGATTATAAACAGTTTTGTGCATGCTTGTCAGCATAATTCGATGAAAATTCCTTCAAGTTTTCAGAATTTTCATATAAAAGTTTATGTCAGAAAATTTTTCATTCACAGAACTTGAGCGTTGAGATTGAGTTGCTGAAAAGGGCACTGGCTAAAAAGGAAGAGGAAAATCTTATGTTTTTTGACAGAAAAATAGAACTAGAAGAGTCGTTAGTTGCATGGCAAGAAAAGTTTCAACGACTTTATGAATCACACAAAAAAGTCCAAAGCGTCAATCAAAATTTGGAAGAAAAATTATTAAAGCTAGTTGACAAAAATGCTAGTGACAGAGCAAAGTCAACACGCAATAGTGCAAACATGAATATCCGCATGAATCAGGCAAACTTTACGATTTTGCACTTGCAGAGGGAAATTGTATGTTTCAATGTTGTTCTCATAAGTTTCTTATGATTATGTCGTAAATTTTCTTATAGGAACGCTATAAGAGGGATATCGCTTTAGCTATTCACTTACTGAGATGTAATCCAAAAGGATTCATGTCGCCTAGCATTAAATCAGTAAGTTGTTGTTCATTCCTGAAATAAACTTACTTAATCAATCTCTTTAGTTCCCGGCAGATTTACAAACAAAAATCTCAAAATATGTCAAAGTCAATCCACCTTTAGACACAGAAGAATCATCATCAACAGTATTTAAAGGAAAGTATCAAAGCATTCCAACTAATGAGTACATGTCCTCAAATGACTTTGAATCACCTGATAAAGAATTCAACGTATCTCCGATAGCTATCAGTAAATTTCTAGAAGACGAAATCAGCGAAGTGAAGCATTGTGAGACTTGTTGTTGTGCATCAGTGTCTCGTAAAAATATTGGCATGTCGCAGAAAAGTAATAAATATGATTATGTGCAATTTGATAGAAAGTTAAGTTCACCGTCAAGCTTTAATTCGCAAGTCATTGATCCGCAGAAGCAAAAAAATGCAATTTTAAATAATCAAAATTTCGTTCATCATAAGATGTGTGAACGTGTGGCTGGAAATTGCCAAAATAATACTAATAATAATGATATGTCAGCTCAAAAGAAGAATGTCCCGAATGAATGTAGGAGAGAAGTAGTCGTGAAGAAGCAGAGCATTGAAAATGCGGCAAAAGATAACAAATCGGATAATAAAGTACCGAAAAAGAGTAATGCTCGTGCTGAAAATGGCACAAAAACATTCGAAGACTACAATAAAAATTTACTCGAGTACATTAAGGTATGCTGATCATGTCTATGAAATTTATATCCATTAAATGCTATAAAATTTATGCTCATCTATTTGCAGAATAAGAACATAAAGAAAAATGGACCTCGCATATGTGCATTACGAATTCAAGACGATGGAATTTGCATAGACAGTACACATAATGAAATATTTATGAGAAAGAAGTCGTTAATCGACTTTGATGCATTCGATAAGTATGAGAGTATTTCACCTCTGATTATCTCATCCATCGCATCAACTATCGATGAGCATGTCGACGATGAAATATTTTCAGTCAATAAGACAGATTCGGAGAAATTTAATGAGATTAAAAGTCTATCGAATGCTCATGGATATTCAACAAGTGAACCGAATTTCGAGCAGAATCAATCGCCAAATGAAAATGCAGTCATGAAGCATCAGAGAATAACTGAGTGGATAAATAGCAGCATTAATGCTCCTATCCAGTCAGACAATATGAATGCATTAGAATCTAGTTCTGATTTCAATGACAATCATAAGTCAAATGATAGCAATATGAGCTCACATTCCGAGACAAGTCCTGAATTATATACTAAGGAAGGCATGAATATTCATCAAATGGAATATAATGTTAAGCAATTCCTGCTTAAACAAAATGAATGGTCGGTATATCGTGATCTCAGTTTTAATGAAATGTGTGATCTTAAAATTTTACCGATTCGAACGGAAACTAATTTGTAATCTCCTTAATTCCTTTTTGCTTATGGATTAAATATATGTATTCCTTGTACGTTGCATTGATGTGGCCAAATGAAACATATCTAATCATACTATCACAAACGGCCTGTTTCACTAAGGTGAATTATCCTCATTTAAGGATGCAAGGCATTTCTTCGATGCAAGGAAAATCCAAATAATTTCTTTCTGATGTAGAATTAATTGGTAAATAATAATCAAGCTAGTTTGAGAAAAATCATTTTTCTTGTATAGTGAATATCGCGAAAAAATAATTTTAGTATATGGATTATCCTTAGATTATCCTTGGATAATCCTGAAGATTATCCGAATTTTCAATCTTGGTGGGACCCAGTTTTAACATTTTAGATTAATTATGTGGATAATCCTAGGATAATCTCAGGATAATCTTTTTTTTGTGAAATCCATCGTCAAAAAATTATTTTCTTTAAATCCATTTTTTCTGATTCACCGTGCAGTTTAACGAAGTAAAAAAATTTATGGATTATCCTCAGATTGAAAAAGTGGATAATCTTTTTTTGTGAAATCCATCGTCAAAAAATTATTTTCTTTAAATCCATTTTTTCTGATTCACCGTGCAGTTTAACGAAGTAAAAAAATTTATGGATTATCCTCAGATTGAAAAAGTGGATAATCTTTTTTTGTGAAATCCATCGTCAAAAAATTATTTTCTTTAAATCCATTTTTTCTGATTCACCGTGCAGTTTAACGAAGTAAAAAAATTTATGGATTATCCTCGGATTGAAAAAGTGGATAATCCACCTTAGTGAAACAGGCCGAAAAATTTTGTTGTTTCAAAGTCGTGCTCTGTGCGCGGTTTTGATTAGATGATAATAAATATTTGAGCTTTGCTATGTGTTGGTTCAAAGTCGTGTGTAGCATACGGTTTTGAACAATTATTTTAAAAAAGACACATGTCGCATGTCAAAATCGTGTGTAGCTAGCAGTTTTTGTAAAATTTGAGTTCTTCCACAAAAAAATTCATATAAATATTCATGACCACATCAGTGCATCTTGATATCCTTAAATATATCCAAAATAAACCCTATATCAATTCAGTTCCAATTCTTAAGTCATAAAATATCGCCAAAGAAATCAATTATTTTAATATGATTATATTTACCGAGCAGTATTGTATTCGTATTGTATTAAATTGAGTGCACTTTATATTACTTATTATGCAGCAGAAAAAAAGAAAAAAGCTTTTGAGAAATAAAATCGCTAGTGACGACAAAATTCATTTAAAGAACAATCTTCTTTATTAGAATTATTTTTAGCTGAGCTACTAATTGAACGAACTATCTGAACGTTTTAAAATTATTGATTCAATAACATTAACTGCTTACTTTTAGTTATTTTTTAATTTCCTTCATTATTGCATGTACGAAAATGGAATCAGATAGTTCCACCATGACTTTCTATTATCAATTTCTACTACATTTTCCTCTTCGCTTTCTTTCTCTTCTACGACTCGTACACACGGCTTCACTTGATTCACGTTATCTTCCATCTCTTCCTCATTTTCGAAATCATCAAGCCTCGTATCTGAGGGATATTCGAAGCCTGGATCCTTCATATTCTTTTGTAATTTCTTTTCAGCATATTTAACTGTTGCATTGTAAAGTTGCTTGATAAATTCAGGTAGTTGTCGTTGAGAAACATAATTTGTGATGTATTTTGGGATTCGAATTCCCGGATTATCATAATAAGTAAGACTAAATTCAAATCCTTTTTGATTGAATGATGTTGTTGGCTTTATAACCATGTAGCTCCAATAATCATTTACACGTTGCAAATGAGGATTAACAGGAAATTTTGGATGATCAACTGACTTGCAGCAGATTAATATAACATTGTTCTTACGATCAATAAAACACTTTCGCATGAATACATAATCTCGATTTGAAAACAATTTTGGCCAAAGCATTTCCCAGCTGCAATAAAAACGATGAATAGTCAAGTCTTTGAATTTGCTGTACATATTGGGTCAGGGTGTGCTTATTAAAAAAAACCGTTACTTTTTAAAATTTTTGAATATTAGTAAAGCATAAATTTCAAATATTAAAAATCCGTTAACACACCCTGTGTCTAATAACTCACTATATAACTTGCTGATCATCATATGGGTCAGTGTCAATAACTTCCAGAGTCACGGCTGTGTCTAAAATAACGAAAGCAATCATTTAATCAGTAATGCAAAAATAAATTTATTCAAAATTAACATAAACATACGATCCCATTCTCTTCTATAATCAATATCCATCTGCACGTGTAGGAAATCTTCTGCCGTAATATCATCGTATTTGACATACACTGTATAAATAAAAAAGGAAAAACAGCATTGAACTTTCTGTTAAAAATATCTCATTCATAAGTCGTGTGCATGCAGATAAAAATGTTTTCTGGATGATTTTTAAAAAATAATCAGCCTTTTGATATTAAGTCACACACGTTTGAGTAAGAAGAAAATTAGGTATTATGCAATTACTCCGACTATGAAGGAATAAATCAAGTGGTTTCAAATTACTCAATTAAAATCGACATTCCTTGAATGACAGCTTTAGACTCACCTTTATAAGCATATTGCCCAATAGCTTGTTCTTTTCTCCATGTTATCATGTTATCCTTTTGGACGTAAAATTCCCAAACATCGTCATCCGGATTCTCTCCATTTTTGTAGTAACATTCCGTAGATATGTTTTCGAATAGTTTGGGATCTTTAAGACGTTCTATATGGTCAAATTCATTAAAATACTTTATAGCATCGTTATCCAGGTAAATCCTTTTCTTTTCCCAGTCATCGATTGAGTAAAGTAGCGGAACCGTGAAGCTTAATGTGTAAAGCTGTCTTCTATTTACCTAAAATGATCATTTCTTGCCTCATAGTTTTGAATTTCAGGTTGTCATCCATCTAATCTTACCAGATTACTTTTAAACTGCTTAAATAAATTTATAAAATTTCTTTCTTGCCATTTTTTCATATAAAAATTATAGATTTTTTGACTTTGTTGTATTCTCGATGTCCAAAAGTAAAACAGCAACTGATTCTTTAATATCACTTTCATTTTATTTGATTGATAATTTGATCTCCATTTGAAAATTTGTGAAAACCGCGAAAAACTCATAATTGCGGAGTAGAATTAATTATATTACACGACCAACGAAAAATTATGTTTACAATAAAAAGTACAGGGGGCTGTGACTGAATTAAAATGCGGTTGATATTCCCTGATTTTGAATTATTTTTAAACGTTGACATTTGAAATTTCAAAAATATATCAACTCCTTAATATTGATTTATGGGATTGTGATTTATTATTTCTAAGTTAGGGGCCGTTCACTTATTACGTTACGCAAAAAAACGACTTTTTTCACCCTCCCTCCCACCCTCAACGTTCATAATTTATTTTATTTTGATAAAATGGTGGAAAATTTAAAAAAAATGTTTTTGGTGTGAATTTGTAGACAAATTTTTTTCGTGAACTTCCCCCCCCCTCCCCCCTAAAATGCAAACGTAATAAGTGAACGGCCCCTTAGCTAAATTAAGGAATAACCGTGTTTTAAGCAAATTCTATGGGTTAATAGACTTTTGCTCAACTTTTTGAAATTTCCGTTAACATTGCTCAAAGATTTTGAATTTTTCAAATACGTTGATTAAAATTATTTTAAAATTTTTGACACGAAGAACTCAAGTACCACGTGAATTAACGACCACGAACAACACTTTCATCATCTTTCTCTCATTGTTATTGAATAAAATAATGCTGATATGTCACTCAATTAAATTCTTTTCTTCACAAACAATCAAAAAACATTTTAATTACTTAATCTGCAATTTCAAGTTTCAAACTACATCCATTAAATCTTAAAAATTCTCCTTCTTAATGGTAAGCATTTAAAAATTTACACCTTTTATAGATGAGTTTCTCTAAATAAGAAAATTGTCTCCCACATTCAAAATAAGTCACATCTATGCAAGTCTTATTTATATTCTGTCTGAAAGCTTCTATTCTGACTGGCTGCATTCTCACTACATATGCATTTTTTGATGCACAATAGCAATTTTGACGTATTAAAAAAATATGTAGTATATGATTGTGTAATCATTATTATGCCGTTGATTTAACTGAAATAAGTATTTTTTTTTGTAATAATAATTATTCATTTACTAGTTTTTGCTCAAGCTAGTTTGTGAATTAATTTTTTTAAACTTTATTAATTTTAATTTTTCATAATTTGAGTATCAACAGATATTCGTTTGGAAATCTTGAGAGGTTGGAAACTGTAGGAAGCTATACTTGTGAGTAGTTTAGTTTATACAGAAAATTTAGATAACCGTGACCTTGATATTGCACGATGCAGTTTCCTTCATTATTATTGTAGCTTTATTTACTGGATGATTAGGGTTTAAGTTGATTTTAATTTGAATTTTTATGAACTCAATTTATTTTTTTGAGAAAATTTCATCTTTTTTTTATTCTGATAGAAAACTTTTGGGTGAAGTGCATCTGGCAGACTCGAGAATTCTGCAGAATTCTGGAACACAGTTGTGCAGAATTATCCAGAATTCTGGAGAATTATTTATCAGAATTCTGGAGAATTTTTTGAAAAATGTCACGCGACACATTCGCAACATAATTTCAGAAAACAGAATTTTTTAAAAGAATTCTGTAGAATTCTGGAGAATTCTGGACAAATAATTCTGGAGAATTCTGTAATAGTTTTTAAATAAATTGTCAAAAACTCCCTATACTATTTAGCATTAGCTATTTAGCTACAACTGTAGATGACAGATGAACTTACTTCGTTACGTAAACATCAAATTACAGCTGTAATTTACAGATGGTGTTTTTAGCTTAGCTGCTGAGCAGTACTTACAGTTGAGTTTACAGTTTTATAAAAATCAAATTTTTCACTCTGGATGTTAACATTTAAAATATAAATAAAATAACACAAGAATAAAAACTGGAAACAAAAACCTAAACAATGATAGTAAACAACCTAGGAAATACTTACGAATGGCTTCGATTTAAATCTAGCACCATGCCAAAGTCACACCAGGTTGATGCTGGATTTTTGATTAATTTACCGACTTGTGTCATTCGGAATAGAACCAAAAACTGAATGCTGCATTCAAATAAAAAATATAATGCTAATTTTATGTTTATATGCTAGAAAGCATTTAAAGTTATTAATTATCAATCGTTTTCAAACTTTTGCATGCTACTGTACCTTGTTTTCTATTCAATTTTTTTGTAAAAGGAAATGTCATAGTCAAAACCAGCGGAATTCACGTGAAATTACATCAACTGTAAGGACTGCTCAGCAGCTAAGCTATAAACACCATCTGTAAATTACAGCTTTAATTTGATTTTTACGTAACGAAGTAAGTTCATCTGTCATCTACAGTTGTAGCTAAATAGCTAATGCTAAATAGTATAGGGTGTTTTTGACAATTTATATAAAAACTATTACAGAATTCTCCAGAATTATTTGTCCAGAATTCTCCAGAATTCTGTTAAAAAATTCTGTTTTCTGAAATTATGTTGCAAATGTGTCGCGTGACATTTTTCAAAAAATTCTCCAGAATTCTGATAAATAATTCTCCAGAATTCTGGATAATTCTGCAGAATTATTCTGCACAACTGTGTTCCAGAATTCTGCAGAATTCTCGAGTCTGCCAGATGCTCCGGAATCGATTTGCTTATTTTCTAGCAATAAAAAAGTGTAGGAAGTTTCTCGAGTTTAACTTTATGAATATTTGCGTATCAATTGCACAACATTATTTGTTTGTTCAAGTACGAATGTTTTTGACAATTATGAGAGGGTTGATCTGTATAAGCGGTAAGAGAGAGCGACCCTTAGATTTTATTAGACAGCTTATCAATACAATTCACCCATTTATTAAATTTACATTCATCCAAAACAACATCTTAAATATTTTTTATTTGTATACACAAAAAAAATAAAAGATGTATAGTCACTGGAAGTAGGGAATGAGAACTCAGATGATTTTTATTTCCGAACAAGAAAAAAAAAATAATTGAAATTATCACAGGTGTCAATTGACTAATTGGATGATATAAAATTTCTGTTCCATTCCATCACAAAGACAGTTTCTTATATCTCCAAGAAATAGGAATAATTGTATTCATTTCCATCGAGATAACTAGCTATGTATAATTATAATGACGTGTTGTACTGGGGAAATTAGAAGGGTGACTGTAGAATGGCAATTTATTCTTAACTTAATTCTAAAGACAATTGATATGGTTTCTCAAATTATTACGTCACTCACTTATTCAACAAATACAGTCATAAGAAAAAATCTAATTAATGAAATATATTTTCCACAGGCAATTCGATACACTTGCTCCGAAATATTATATTTTTATTGCATGTATAAAGTCATAGGTATATAGCAAAAGTGCTGATTCAAAACAATCAAATGCATACAAGTTTAGTGGTGTTTAGTCTATAATTTGCAAAAATAAGAATCAACAAATTGAAAATAAAAAGTTTGCGGCATTTTTAATTGAGTGAATGAATGAAGTTGTGAAAAATATGTAGAAAAGTGAGAAAAGTGTGCTCCTAAGTCTAATTATTGATTTAATTGACACATAAAGCTATTATTGAAGGAAAATTTGGATTTGATTTTAAATGAATAAACAGAAATAAAGTAATTTAAAGAATTTGGCGCGAAGTTCTGAGAATTTTTTTAAAATTTTACTCTTGAGGTTTTTAACTTTAGAATGCAACCTAATCAGTAGCTCATTAAACCTTTTAATGATTTCAAATAGTCAAAAAAATGTGAGCACAGCAGATAATTTAGAATTCTCGTTTCAAATATATCAAAAAAGTGATAAATTTTGACGTTTTAAAATTAAAACCTCAAAAGATAAAATTTGAATATTAACTGCGAATTGTCAATCAAATCCTTGAATTCTTGCATTAAATAAATGATTCCACTAATTTTTAAAAAAATAATCCTGACAAAATCACCATTTAATTAAAATTGAACTCGAATTCATTAAAAAAGGATTGAATTGATTGTTAATTAAAATCACAACACAAAATCCCTTTAATAAATCGTTGCATAACAATATTAAATAAAGAGAAAAAGAAATTATCTGTGATCCACCTTCTCCAATCATTTCAATCCTATTTGATTACGTAAAAAAATGAGAGAGAACCACCCCTCAATGCATGTCGAAAACTTGTTGCGTTGTATGAAAATCCTAGTCGGTTTTCACAAGCCATTTAGCATTGAAGAGAAATAAAGAGAGGAGAAAATTTCACAGCAGTTCACATCATAAACATTTCCAACAACATTTGTTGAATGAAAATCAAATGCATGCGCAAAACAGCCCAACCATTTCAGTTCCTACATCGGAATATCATTTATGTTCATGTTGTGTTATTTAAAATTGCTCATCACGCACATGAAAAATGCTGTTGCTGATATGAATAAGAAGAAAATAAAAGTAGGAGAATGAAGCCGAAGCTGACGATCTTTTTATACAAAAATATTCAAGAAATTCAGAATCTCAAATTAAATGGAAATGATTGTTGGCAACAACAATATTGTAGATGATATCAAGTTGGGTCTTTCGGGAAAAAAAAATTGTATATAAATGAAATTGTCACAATTACAAATCGTGTTAGTTCCGTTCGATCCTCTATCGTTAGTGGTTATTCAGGTAGAAGTGAAAATAAATATTCTAGTTAATTTAATTAAAGGAAAAATTGATATTTTGTGATTTTTTTGAATTTAGTGAATCAGAATAAAAATATTAGACTTATTAATATTAGAATTAAGGACATGAGTGGGAAGTTTCTTGACAATAAATTTTTAAAAAAATCTGAAATAAAATTAATATTCTATTTGACCCAATAGATTTGCCCTATTCACGCTTGTTGTCGGTATCGGACGATGAGAAAGAGTTTGTTACATTAGAAGAGCTTAAAACTCATCATTTAGCAGACCTTGGTGAAGCAAAAACTAATGAACAAGACCAAAATCAGCACCAATACTTGACTGATCAACAACACATCCTAGTTCCAAATCATCAGGATGAACAAGAGCAAGGATACAACGTCTATTACGATTTAAACACTCAAAAATCAAAGTAAAATCATTTCAAAAATTTTTTGGGTTTTGCACTCGAATAATTTTTTATCAAATATCCCCACTCATGCAGTATAACAAGTTTATATCAAGACATGACAATTGGAAATAATTTCATGCGATCAGATACAACAACTAATCTAATGGATTCCTCAGGTTCTGGAAATATTGACAATATGCAGTACGATCAGTACAATAAGGGATCAAGAAAGCGCAAGTTCTCTTTTTCGTAAGTATTTAAAACATGAATGAGTTTTAGTCATTCTTATCCCAAAAATGTCAATGAAATAGAAAAGCAAGCAATTTATCTCATGCAAGATATCTTGAGCTGTTGTGCCATTAATTATTGATAACTAGAAAAGTATTAAAATCTAATCAAAACTCACGGTTATAATATTATTGATGTCTGTAACTGGCTGGCTGCAACTTTGTTTAAACCTTGTTTCAAATTATGATAATCACAAGTAAATTACGTAACAATTAATTTTCAAAGTATATTGAAAAGGTTTCTATTATAAATATAGCAATTTTCTATAATGCAATAAGTTCAAGAGCTAAGGTTCGTCCTTGTTAATCAGATTACACGGTCTGTTTTCGATCATTCTGAATCAATCTTGTCCAACTTAAACCATCTTAAATTAGTAAGAAAAAGAGTTCACTTAAAAAAAGTAATATTTTTTGAATAGCATCAGATTCTAAAATAAAAATCAAGCATAAGAAAAATTCTAGAGCTTCTTGGTGAAATTTCCATAACAAAAAATTCAAAAGAAATCTTACAAAATTAAATTGAAACAAAAGTGTGAAAATTTTCTTAATAACTGAAAGGGTGAAATTCTTTTCTATAGAGTTAAACGTCAGGGAAGCCTTATTCAGTTCCTGAGATTTTAAAAAAAAATTTCTTATACAATTCTGAAGTTAATTACAATTTACAGCATTACGCAAGTCTTTATGAATTAAATTTCATCTCGCATGTTCCACAAAATCTACTGACAAAAAGCCAATACAAAGCATTCAATTTTGAAAGACTCAATTATTTACATTTCTCTGCAAGGTAAATGACACCTCTTTGATATGTGAATGCGCTTGCATTTTAATTATTTTTTTAAGAAAATAATGATTCACTGTAAAGTCAAGAAACCATAACAGCTTCATGTTTATTACGACGACGGTATATTGGTGAATAAATAGCAATAAACTCAGATCTGGTGATAAACCGGAAATTGTCAGTCAATATTTAATAAAAGTTCATGGAACTTTTGTTTCTAGCCGTTTCTAGTAAAAATCTACTTATTTTGGTTGTAATGAAAAGGTTTCTTCTTTTGCAAAATCGTGGATTATAACTTGCGTTGATCTCAAGTATTATCTTGTTATCTTGCTGTAAATGATATCTGTGTAGGATACAACCTAATCTTCACCAGTTACCACCAAATACAACTTGTATCGTAATCAAAACTTCATCCAAACATTATAGTCCGACTGAAGCACGACGGCATGAAGTGTTCAATCACTTTGAAACTTTGCCAGAATTAAGTCCATATTACGTCCAATTGCGTCCAACAAAAAAATAATTGTGTCCTACTTCCTGTGGCTGGATATAGCAGGTTCCATTTTTGGGAATTATGCCGTCGTACTTCAGTCACACACATTATATAAGATTCCATTTATTTATAAAAACCTTCCTTTAATTCTTTAAAACCTATTTATGTCAAACAAATTCAAAGTTCATAACAATTGCGCTTATTTATACAGAAGATTTTAATAATCTCTTCCATTCTTTCAGAGAAGTTAGCGACATCGAGGAAGATGATGCGAAATCAATTAGAACAACAGACGATAACAAAAAGTAAGTTCTTGATTAATGTTTCTATAACTTTCATAATTAAAAAGTTTTCATCCTCTAAAGAGCCAATCATTCTGAAATTGAGAAGCGACGAAGGGATAAAATGAATAACTTTATCTCTGAGTTGTCTGCCATGATCCCAATGTGCCATGCAATGTCGCGAAAGCTAGACAAATTGACTGTTTTAAGGATGGCAGTTCAGCACTTGAAGACCATTCGAGGTGCTGTACATTCCTACACAACTGATTTCAAGCCAAGCTTTTTGTCTGATCAGGAACTTAAAATGTTGATTTTACAAGCTGCAGAAGGGTTTCTTTTTGTCGTTGGATGTGACAGAGGAAGGTAAGTCATTGTCTTTACTTTTATATCCTTAAACGCGACTTTATTGTTTCCAGAATTCTTTATGTTTCTGAATCGGTATCAGAAATTTTAAATTACACACAAGGAGAGCTTTTAGGTCAAAGTTGGTTTGACATTCTACATCCAAAAGGTGATGTCTATCATTTATATCATTTAAAATTCTAATGATTTATTTAAAAAACCTTCAGACATAGCAAAAGTAAAGGAACAACTGAGTTCGTCTGATTTAAGTCCACGTGAGAGACTAATCGATGCAAAAAGTAAGAGACATGATGAATAATTTGTCTTTAAAATCCCTATAAATATCACTTGATAATTTCTAGCAATGCTGCCTGTAAAACATTCCGATGTTCCAGCAGTAACTCGATCATTCTTTCCCGGTGCAAGACGTTCATTCTTTTGTCGCATGAAATGCAAATCTTCAGTGCAAGTGAAAGAAGAGACAGACACAAACAATGCATCTACATGCCATCGTCGTAATAAAAAGCAAATGGCTGATAAAAAGTTTGTAACAATTCAGAGTATTGGATATTTAAAATCATGGGCTCCAGCAAAAATAGGTATTGAGACATCAGAACAAGAATCAGAGACTGAAGGTGAATGCTTATCACTTTCATGTCTTGTTGCGGTCGGAAGATTAATAGACTATAATAATGATGGATTTTGCATAAATATGAAGCCAAATGTTACAAATAATAGCAACAGGGGAAATCCAGTCTTGCGAAATGTTCAATTTATTTCGAGACATGCAAATGACGGAAAGTTTCTATTTGTTGATCAGCGAGCCACATTAGTATTGGGTTTTTTGCCTCAAGAATTACTTGGTACAAGCATGTATGAATATTTTAATCATCGCGATATTGCAGCACTGGCTGAGTCTCATAAAATTGCTTTAACTACTTCGGAGAAAGTGACAACACCGATTTATGGAATGCGGACAAAGGATAATGGTTTTATTAATGTTCAAAGTGAATGGAAGTCTTTTAAAAATCCTTGGACAAGGGTAAGTGAAATAATAAGCTCATAAAAAAGTTGAAAAAAACATAGATTAATTTTCCAGGACATTGAATTTCTCATCGCAAAAAATAACGTCATCCTTTCTGACTTGCGCAATTATGAGAATGGCAATCAAAGTAGGAACAATGACAATAATGAGAACAATAATTATGATTTTTTGAACCAAAGTAAGTAATTCCTATTTTATGATGATTTTTTAAAGGCACAATAACACTTATTCATAGCAAACGGACGAGAAATGACACGAATGATAAATACACATATCGAAGCAAGTAAAATTGGACGACAAATTGCGGAGCAGGTGTTAGACTATCAAAGACGATTGGGTGATGCTTCACCTGACTCTAGTAGCTCCGATCCTGACCCAACATTGGCACAAACTATTTCATTAGTTACTGAAAGTCATCAAGCAGCCACAATGAGTATGGATAATTCATCGGTATCTTCTGAAATGCCAACAAGGTTGAATGGAACTTACTCAAATTTTTCCACATTCAATCACTCGCGAACAAATTCAACTATGAATATAGAAAATGGTAAGAAAAGTGAAGGTTAATG
Source organism: Chironomus riparius (assembly GCA_917627325.4). Classification (NCBI taxonomy): domain Eukaryota; kingdom Metazoa; phylum Arthropoda; class Insecta; order Diptera; family Chironomidae; genus Chironomus; species Chironomus riparius. The sequence continues at coordinate 59,681,403 of OU895877.1, forward strand.
ACGTCAATTGATGTTGATTTAAATTTTGTGAATTTAGGTACCAGTGAAGTCTCAACTGCAGACGGTAATGATGATGCTTCAATGGCTGTTTTGATGAACTTACTAGAAGCTGATGCTGGTTTAGGTAAATATTTATTACACTTATTATATTTAACTTATTGATGTCTTTATTAATAATCAACAGGAGGAAATATTGACTTCTCTGGTCTTCCATGGCCACTCCCATAATTTTAAGGAATTATTCATTCCATCACAGCAGCTAACGATGATTTAGTTCTTTTTCGAACAAATAATGACGATCAAAAATTATATACACAATAGATGTAGAACTGTTTATTTGGTATGAAGCATATTAAATATTTTACTAGGAAATTGGACCTCAAAATTAATTTCTTTAAGACATTCCTTAAGACGAATAGTTTAAACACCAAAGTGTCAGGTTTAATCGACTATGCAGTTTATTAATAATTGTTTGATTTTATGTTATTAATTTTTTAAATGTATATTATTTTAAATAAAGAATTTATAAGGAATAAGGAAACAGCATTGACTTTGATATATTATCCTGAATTTCCAGATATAAACTAGTATGCAACTAAGAAGCATCTAGGTTCCAAACTTTTGTTAAACTTGATGATTTTATCCTGAAAAAGGTGTGAGTTCAATAGACAAGTTTTAGTATGGAGCAAAATAATTTGGTTGTAGATCGATCTTATTCCAACAAGACATTTAAATGGTTTAAAAATGAGGAAATCAAAACAAAGGTTCCATTTTGAATTTATCATTTATTTTTATTTTTTTTCCGAAAATATATTTGTTATTAGTTTTTCCAGTTAATAGTTCATCAAACATAATTGAGTTTTTTTTTTCTCTTTTGCATACATCGATTTATGCAATATTTTTTTTAACATCTATTTTAAATCATTATTTTCATCCTTTCATCAAATATATCATCATCATAATAAATTCAGCTTGTCCTTTTGAAAGTAACTCTCATTTTTATGTGAATTGAACACTTGTACATACCGACAATGTAATATAATATAATTATATATAATAGCTTTTCATCTTCTACACAATATCCAACGATTTTTTTTAAAAATTATAAAATATATCATTATATGAGTGAGTGTGAGACAGTGCAAAAATTAATTTTTTTTCCCTAATACATTCTCATCCTCCCATCAGCAGATATCGATGCATTTCTTATAAAAATATTCTCCATTTTTGACTTATTTTTATAATATCTTTTTCATACTCATTCACATGCTTTTTGTACTTTTCAGATTCATAGATGTTTCTATTGTGGATTTCCATTCTCTAACATTTACATTAATTCATAACAAAACGACAAACAAGAGTTAGAATAAGAATTTTTGAGTGAAAATAAAGCTTCATTTTTTTCTAATACAACACTGATCAATAGCTTGATTGATGATATCTCGACCATAAGTTCAATTCTAGACTAGGCGTTTTGTTTTTTTTTCTGTATCTTTTGGGTACCTTAAATTTTGAATAATTATAAAATAGTGATAAAAATAATGCCAAATAACTTCTGGAGGGTGTAATCTTAGTCTTTACTCAAAACGAGCTTGAATGTTATTCTTAATATTGACTTAATAATAAACCTACAGTAAAAAATTAACAAAAAAAAAAGAAAATCATAAAAAATAATAAAAAACAAAAACGAATGTTTTTTCAATTTTTATTTCACTTTTTTAATTAATAAAACTGAACATTTTTCAAATTATATAATGAAACTAAATATCAATCATTAATAAAAATTAAAAATTATAATTCAATATACATTTATTCTCGTATTTCTAAGAAAGAATTAAAAATTATTGAAAACAATTGGTAGGTACCTTTCATAATATTTTCATATTTTCTCTTCTTTTGAACTTCCACGTGGACATGAAAGATATATTTTTTTATGTTTTTTTATGTGCCTTGTCTAATTGGTTTTATTTTTTTTATTCATATTTGTTTTTCTTTCGTTCTTTGTTTTATTATTTATATTTAAAATGTGAAATATTAATAACTTTTTTTGTATTATTTTCTTCATTTTTTTCTATTGAAAGCTTTTAGCACCTTAATTTTCAACTCAAGAACTATTAGAAATTTTTTTTTAAATAAATATGAAATAAAATTTTATCCAAATCAATTTTTAACAACATTTTTAATATACCATAATGTATCCCAACTTTCAATTCTTATATTTTAACAATCCTCCACCATTTTTTTAAAAAAAATCATAAAAAATTAAGATCTACAAAAAAAAATCCAGTTTTGCATTTTATTTCTTGAATTCAAGCAATTTTTTAAAAATTGTAAACTGAATTTTCTCTTTTTTTGTGTCTAAATTTTGCATTTCGGTTTCGTATGATCCTAGCTTATTTTTACGTATATTACACTTTTAAATATAGTTTTATTTTTCATTTTATTTACAAGAATCTGTGTGTGTTGTGTTGTGTTAATTTAAAATACAAAAAAAAAATCTTTAAGTAAGTAAAATTAAGAGAAAAACTAAAGTTAAATTTTATTTATTTTTTTTGATAGAAATAGACACATATATTCTCTCATCGTATGGTAGAAAGAAGAAAATGATATGGAATGTATGTTCTTTTTGTGTGTTATTCTTTAAATAGAATATTTGCAGCAATAAGTAGTAATAGGAGATGTGAGAAGAACCAAATAAAGTAAATTTAAATTACAGTATCTTGACATTACCGGGGGACGGTTCTTTAGTTTTTGAACATAAAATAAATCGTGCAAAACTCAAATAAATTTTATACTTTTCATACTCTCTCGTACCAGGCAAAAGGGATGATCAGGAGGTGGTTTTAGAGATTTGAATAAAAGATTTTGAAATCAGCTAATCTTGCTGAATTCAACTCAACTTGCTGAATTGGCAATAGTCAGCTTAAATAGCTGAATTAAGTTCAGTTTCCTAAATTGGCTGATTTCTACTTTACCTGCTGAATTCAGTGTTATCTCCAGTTTGATCATCTCTTTTGCACTCGAACACCCTCCACCTTCCACATATTTTCTTTGAAATAGGTAACAATAACAAAAGATGTTTTCATATTTAGATTCATCCTCTTGGTTAGGCCAAAAGGCTTTTCATTTTTAAATACATCACATTAATTATTTCATATTACTCATTCAATTAAATTGATTCATAATAATGAACACAAAGTTTTTTCTCTTTAATATAATATATTATCATATGTATATGACGAAATAAAGGTACTCTTTCATTTTTGTTTTTGTTGTATTCCATTTCTCTTTTTTTAAAAACTTAATAATTATTATATAATTATTTATGATACATGTCTAAAATTTTGTTTGTTAAAAAAGATTTATAAAGAAATAAAACACATTTTTTGTGTATGTGAAGAATTAACATGATTCATATAAATTATCATAACGATCGGCAAAATCTATACATTTGAACCAACAAAACTGAGGATGTGCTCATCTTTGAGTAAGAATAGTGAACATGATACTCCATAAGATAAGTATCCTCATGCTTGTTAGACATAGAAACAAAATATTTGACTCTAAATGATATCAAAATTGTGAATGTTGTGATGTGATTTGATGGTTGAGTATCTTGGTGTGACTCTTGATTTCTTGGGATCTTTTAATCCAAAGGAATCAAATTCACATACCAGAAAACTCATGAATAAATTCATAATCAAATAAGGCCTACCAATTTTGTATCCTAAAATGGATTTAATAATTTTTTTTTTGTTGCTTGATATTCGAAATGGAGCAACGACTAATGTCTCTAGTTGTTGACGATTTTACATTTATTTATAAATATTATTTCAACGTTACCGCGTGTTTTAAAATTGTTCGTTAGATTTTTACACATTTATGATAATTTTATGTATTAACAATGAAAGCGAAGCATCGTCAAAAGTTGCCAATTTATGCCAATTTTCGTACTCGCTTCTACGTGCAGTTTATAGGATAGAGTTTGTCATTTCTTTAAAACAATAAATAAATAATACATTCCTTTTTAAGTATTTGATTCATTATAAAAATTGATTCATTTTCCAATTGCGTTAAAGTGTGTACTTTCATATTGGTCTTGAAAATTTTAATCAATATTAGGTTTTGACGATTTTTTATTTTTTCGTTGATTTTTTATGTGAATTTTATAAAATTTGTTGAGTAAATTTTGGATTTTGATTTTCATAAGTTTCAGACACGAAATGAAAAAATCAAAATCCAAACTTTACTCATCAAAATCCACAATAATTTCACATCTTAAATACAAAATTGGTAAACCTTACTACATTTTTACACGGATTGAGACATCTAGTTTAATTTTCAGACATTACTGATTAGTGTGCCAAAATCAATTCTTCAAATGCAGGTTCAACATTTTCTTTAAAATTTAACTTATAGAAATAAGCAGTTTATGCCCAAAATCCCAAAAGAATTAACAAAAATTCTAGGATAAAGTGAATGTTAATTAAATTGAAAAAAATAAAGTGGAAAATTATTAAAAAGGAAAGAAAAGTGCCAAGAAGAGGAAAAGAAAAAGTTTAAAAAGACATAAATAATTCTTAAAATCATCATCATCATCGTCGTCGTTTTGGAGTTTCGTTCAATTCAATTTCTCATTCATTCATGAAAGAATTTTTCAATTTTACTTGTTATTGAGTGCTATACAAAATATTTGAGAACAAAACTTATTTAAGGTAATAAAGTATCTATTTTGGTGTGTTATTTCCAGTCTATTCTGATTTTTGCTCTTTTATCTTTGACTTGAAATTAATCTTTGTGTTTTCATTTAGAAAAATTGCGTCCATTAATATGTTTTGCCCTACATTTTCTTACTAGGACACGCCTTTGCTGCCAAGAAGGTCAAGGTGAAAATGACATAGACAAATCTATAAGATTTTTGTCTCAAATCACAGACACTAGATGGATATTAGTTCTATAGCATGTAATCTATAGATTCACGACTAATTTCAGTGCCTTAAATACACATAATCTCCCAAATGTCCATTCGGGTAATAATCTACTCCCATAGCCAAAAGCTAGTGCAAAAACCAGAACAGCTCACAAAATTCACACCTGGTAACATATTTTCTTTGTGTGTGGTCACTTTTAATCTGCATTTTGTATCTATCTTGTAATTTTAAATTGAACCTGCTTAGAATTTCTCTTTAATTCCATTCCATTTTATTGCACTAATTTGAAACATAAAAATTTTGAATCTCTTTTTTTTCTCTTGGGATTTGCTTGTGGATTAAACAAAATTATATCATTTGCATTAAAATCATTTGTGGTAATTGGTAACACTGTTTATAATAATTTGCTTTCATATTTCGTCTTATAATTCCAAAAAGCTACTTTGAGATCGTAACAATAATAAATAAAGATTTGTCCACATAACATGTTGGACGTGCATTTTTTATTTGGATGCTTGGGATACTCGCCTGCATTTCTTTGTTAAACAAAACAATTTCTTTTACTTCCATACTAAATTGTTGTATGGAAAAACATTGTTTAAAACGCATTTTCTATTTTTTGTGGATTTTTCTCTTCAAATAACGTATGTGAGTGTGTAAATAGTGGTTTGTTATACATTTCTTTTGTTAAATTATTTAATTAGGCATTGCGTAAGTAGACAGATTTTTAATTTTTTTTTTTTTAAATTTAGATTCCTAAAAAGATTTGATACGGATGGGGTGACGCATGTTCAATTCTTTCATTTATTTATCCTAAAATCCTTTTAATTTTTAAAGTTATAATCGCTAGCCTACAATGCGAAAGAGAGTTGAAAAGGAAAGAAAGAAAGAAAGAAAGAAGGAAGGAAAAGAATAGAAGCTTTAAAAACAAAAAGTCCAACAAATCAAAGATTTATTACCTTATCATGCCTCATCACAGAATCAGCAAATCAAATCCTCTCAATATCTTTAGTTTTTTTTTTGAATTTTTTTCTTTTTTATAATTTTCTTTACACACTTATTGGAAATGTGTTATTATGAAATAAACATTTTCATTATTAATTTACGCTCATTTGTTTTTTGTTTAAAATTAAATTATTTTCGTTTAGCATGAAGCATCTCCATTAATAATGTTTGTGACGGTGCACTACCAGCACAATGCTTGATGTAAAGATGTTCTTCACCACGCACTGCTATAGCATGAATTTCAGGTATAATACTGAGCAATTTGCTGAACTTATCCTGTAAATTCAAAAATAAGTCATTTATTATTTTTCAGTTGATTAAAAATGTGAGTTTAATGTCTTACCGTTACTGATGGATAGCATGTAAGGGTGTAGTCTAATAATGCTGCTTGTACACTTTCATAGCCCTCGATAACTGTTTTTCGGTTAGTTATACCTCGCACCTCTGCTGTTAAATAGAATAATACAAATTATTAGAAACATTTTGATAGTTCACATGCTTATTTCCAATTCCAGTCATTATTTACTCGATAAGCTTGACAAAATAGACTCTAAGACCCTTAAAACTTTCAAATCCATCAAAAATAATTCATATTTATCTCTCAAAGATCTTTTTAAACCTTTCAATTTCAACAAAACATGAGATTTACAGAATTTATTTTCCAGTATGCAGATTTCTCTTAAATAAACATCTCATTGAATACCCAAACGTTGCAAATTTATCAAAATATGAGTTTGTTTGTATGGGCGGCAAACAGATTGCTCGTGTATGAATGTTTATGAGTATTGATCAACACAAAAAAAAACCCCATGGTGGTTGAATAGCTACCAGCAGAGTTTCAACAAGCTTCAATTAACAACTTTGAATAATTGTAAGGGTAAATTGGAACCCTTTAAGTTTAGAGTCATGTTTTGGTAACATGACTGAAATTGTTTCATAAATTAACCCCCCCCCCCCCCCCCCCCTTCAAAAGAAGTTGATGCTTACCTGGATTAAGTAATAATAAGAATTTCATACAAATATAGTCGCCAACATCGAATTTTAACTCTTGTAATTTATTTTGCAATTCATTAAAGTGATCAATCAAAGACGGCACACCAAGAAGTCCTAAACTTAGTAAATCAAACTTCTGTCCATTGTGTAATGTTGTTTCATCAGGCAGATTATTGTGTAATCTTTGATGTAAATGATCAAGTACTAGCATATCGGACCACGAATTCTGCAAAAGCTTCATTTGGTCATCAACCTAAAAGTAATAATGTGTGTGAAAAAGAGAAAATTGTATTGAGTACAAAATTGAATTTTGCTTGACTGACTTTTAAGCTACTCACCTTCAAATCTTTAAAGAAGATCGTATTTCGGGCCCAATCGACTTGTGAAAATAGATTTTGGTCTAAGACTTTACACATGAGCTCAAACAAGTCAACCTCGCACTGGTTATATGTTTGACTTTGAAGTAATGAAAATAGCGATGACTGCCACTCTCGATCATCGACCGACTGCACAAATTCGCGTATCATAGGTGAGACTCTGTTAAATGTCAAGTTTTTAAAATCATTAATATTTTTTTCTCTATTTTGCATAATTAATTTCGGGTAAATCACCTTAGAGTTTCAGATGTATTTCTAGATTCTGCCGTACTTGATGGATTGATTCCATCGAAATTGAAAGCTTTTGGACTAAGTGAATGTGGTGATGCAGTTGTTGAATTAGCCATCCATATCTTTGAATCAGCCATTGTATTTTGTATATTTGCATTTGTGGTTGTTGTAGTGTAGGTTGATGTTCCATTATTGGGTAACGTTGTTGAAGGAGCGTGATTTTGACTAATGTTAATGTGTCCTAAAAGAGGGCTTGGAGATGAATCGGGTGAGGATGTAAGTGATGATACCTGATTTGCATAAATAAGTGGGAATAGACATTAGTAAAACAAATGGCTTAAAATGAACTTAAGTCTTATAGGGTATACCTGTGGTATTTGAATTTCTTGTTTAATGTGCATATTAGTGTACGGTGGATAATTTGATGGTGATAATTGTGATTGAGCGCCTTCGCTTAATGGTCCTGTATTTGAAGAAGTTCCACTTATTGAGCCACGTAAGGCTTGTAATGCTAATTGACGCTGCCTCAATATTTGCAGTTTCCTTGCTCGATCTCGCTTGTACATTGGACCAAACTTATTTCTACCGCCACGCATTCTATCGGCTCTTACAGCTATGAAGTAATGGAAAAGAAAAAAAAAGTGAAATTTAGTACACGATTCATCGGAACTAGCACAACAAGATGATTTAATATCACTTTTACTTTCATTGAAATATCTATAACATAAGCGAGTCTACTAAGTAGGCCAAGTTTAAGTCAAGGCTTTCACCACTATTTCCATTTATAATACTATTCTTGTTTTCTATTACATAATTCGACATTTCTCTACTTCTCTGCCTTGCTTCTCTCATTTCTCTTTTCTTTCATTCAATAAAGAAAAAAAAAGCTACACGCCATAATGTGTATATAGCTCAAGCTTTGTGTGTTGGTGTTAAAAAAACAACGATTCATAGACAAATAGAGAAAAAATAAACTTTTATATCCATTCTTTCCGTTTAGGTATTATTATTATTATTTCTTCTTCTTTGCTTTTTCGGTGGTATGTTGTAATATGTGAATATATGAATTCCATTAAACATGAAAAAAAAAATCATTTCTTCATTCACTAGCTTTTTTTTTCTTCTCTCTATGTTCGTTGTGACGCCTTCTCTATCTAATGATCATGACCTAAATTTTTCTATTAGAAAAATATCCTTGAAATACTTTGATTTCTATCATGCAAAAAAAAAATACAGTCGAGGAGATTGTGATGAGAAATAGCAACAACAGCGACTTGATTAATGTTAGTAGAATCAATATTGGTGTGGATTTAATGAAATATTAATTTGCAAATTTTGAGGGACGTTTAGAAATGCATTGCGAAAAAATAAATATAAATTAGCGAGTTTAAAATTTCAAAAGTCCTCGAATTAATGATGCGATGCCATAAAGTTGTTGTTGTTGTGAAAATTTTCAAGATCATAGTTTTTACGTCATACTGAACTGGATTTTTAATTAGATGCGTTTTCCGACCGGTGAGTAATAAAAGTTGGTTTACTGACCTAATTCTTGGGAATTTTCGTGACACACTTTTTTTACTCTTATCGATGGAAATTAGAACTGATTAATTTTAGTGGCAATTATCATCAATTATCATTACTAATTTTTTGGGAAGTTGATAATGGATTTTAAGCAGTGTTTTTAGGTCAAGATATGGAAAAGATTCCTAATTCATGCTTAATTCATGGAATATTCACAAAGATGGATTTCTCTGACAAAATAATCGAACCTTACAAAGTCAGATTTATAAAATTATTCAATGCATGTTTTAAAAGAATGTTCTCAGCTATAAAAAGATGAATATTAGAAATAATACTAGGTCATTGATAATCGGCATTATCTAAATAGTAAAGTATTAAATTGTAAATATTTTTGCGATTTACAACAAAGTGTAGAAATTCAAGGTAAATTCATTACGTACCCAAGGTAAATTTTGTTTGTTACTGATCAATCATCAAACTACACATAGTTTAGTGCCAATATTTGCATGTCTGATCTTCTTAATCTAAATAAATGCAGTCGTACTTGAGATTTGGGGTATTTGGCCAACTCTTGGTCAAGGAGTATTATTTTAAAATTAATAAATTGAAATTGACTGCTTGAACAGCTTAAGTATGCAACTTTAATCTTACGATCATCAGCGATCCAACCTGGATCCTCAAAATTTCTTACATAATTCCTTAAAATTAAAATTTATAGCAAGTCATTAAATTATTTATCTGTCCGACAGTCGATATATATTTTATCCTTTGTGTAAGCAATAAAAGAAGCATATCGTAAACTAATTAAAATTCATACTCTGCTTTTTTTTTTATTATTTCCAAAGTCTGAATGAAAATCAATTCCATTTATATATAATAAGTAGATGCGATAATTTCCGACCATAATTATCATTTTATAATCTCGCTGCCTTCTGTAAATCTCGAATGATTTTTTTAGCAAAAGCATGTTAAAGAAAGTGCAAGTAGTTTTATTTTTTGCATGTAATGTATTGTATTGAACGCGACGCGTCAATTATTATATTTTTTATTTTACTTTTTCTCTTTCTCTCTTTCTCTTCACGTTTGGTTAAATAGCATGTCGGCTTTCTGAAGCGCGTTACATAATCATTGCAGACGAGTAAAAGTATGAGAGAAAAAGTAGAGGGGAAAGCCAGACAGAAGACTTTTTTTGTGTGTTAAAGAAATGAAAAATGAAGGCATAAAGGCGAAAGATTGTCACGTGATAAAGTTTTAAGGTTTAAGTGAACTTAAAATTGAAACAATTTTTGAATACAATATAAGGATATAAGCTGGATTATGTTGGTAATTGTTTTTATGGTCCGCAAAATCATTGGGAAAATTTTTCAGATATTTTTTGTGATTTTCCTTAATTGGATGTTTTACTTCGTGTTTTCTGCATAAGAAGCTGTCTGTTAAGAGTATCGAGAAATCATATTGTGTACGTTGCTGACAGAACACTCATTGCCTGACTGGGTCAGAATTTCTTCAATTTAATTTTATAAGTAAAATTATAATTGAATTGAATCTTTTTAACATTTGAAGCTCAAGCTGAATTCAGACAATTTAGAAAAGCTAGCTGAATTCAGACAGTTTGGAAAAGCTAGCTGAATTCAGTCAATTTAGAAAAGCTAGCTGAATTCAGACAGTTTATTAAAGCTAGCTGAATTCAGTCAATTTGGTAAAGCTAGCTGAGTTCAGATAAATGTGCTGAAATCAGCAATATCTATTGAAATTCAGCTCTCAATAACTTTAATTATTTTAAAACAAAATCCATTCAATTTTCAAAAACATTAGCGAAATCCCGAGGATTTTACATCTCAATCTAGAAAAATCCATTAAGATAAATAGCGAAAAAATTGCAAATGCACAACAATATCGCTCTAGCATTTTTATACTCATTTTTCTTTGACTCTTTTTCAATGAAAATTTACGTTTGTTTTATTATTATTATTAAATAGAAAATAAAATAGCTTCATAGTATGAGCGTAAGCAAGCAAGCGAACAAGCGCGCTACAACTACATACAGCCACTAATTAATGAATTACTTGAAAACGATCCTTGACACAAAAACATAATAATATACGTGAGTTATAAATTTAATGTAAATATAAATACAAAAATAATTTTTTTAACAACTTATTTTTTTGTTGCTTTTAATTCTAATCGTTTTGATAAAAATTTTAATTTTTTCGTTGTTTGTTAATTTTAAAATATTTATTTTTTTTGTCTGCATTTTACCTCAAAAATAAAAAAAAAATGAAAATGATTTTGAAAGAGTATACATGCACACATGTAGCTTGAAAAAAGAGCTTAAAAACCTTGTGTATGTCATAAATTGCAAAATGAAATTGAAAACTAGGTCAACAGATTTACGAAGCTTTAATTTTTTTCTTCAATTCAAATTCGTAGTTTTTTTTCTTCTCTCTCATTTAAAACATTTCCATTAGTGATTTTTTATTTTATTTCGAGGATTTTTCATTATTATTTTAATGCAAACGCTCATGTATGAAAATAAATTGAAGTAGGTATTAAAGAACAGCATGAAGAATGAAAAGTATGAAGGAACATGTGAGTAATAAGTTGTTGGGCGTGTAATAAAATTTTCTTTTCAGGACAACAGCAGCAATGTCGAAAATAAAGTCTCAATAATTTTTTCAATAAGGGCATCATGGCATCGATACTTTTTTTTTTGAAAATTATTTCGCAATTATAAATTTTTGAGTATGATATAATATTTTTTTATACTTATAAAATTTATGTATATATATATATATAAATATATAAATATATAAATATATATTTATACATATACACAGAAAAAGCGAGCACGTACAGTTACGACGAAATGAAAATAATGTTTGTAAAGTAGGTCAATCAAATGAGACAACCATACTTGCAGCGATGGCTTCAACTCAACGGAAGGAAGAAGAGAGAACGATGCTGTCGCTTTTCCCTTTCTGTAGGTCTTTTTTCATATTTTTTTTCTGTGTGCTGTTCGCTTCTCTCTGTTGCAAGCAATTTTTTTTTTCATGCTTTTAAATTTGGAAATTACTTTTTTTAAGTTAACCAATATATAAAAATTGAAAGTAAAATTACTTTAACTGAATGTCTACATATATGACTGTATGTATGAATGCAATATTCGTTTCTTTGGGCTTGAAATTTAATAAGTTTTTTTTTTTCAGTATATGAGATTATTTTTTTAAGGTTTTCGGCTCGCCGATTACAGCATCTTACTATATTGTGTTTAAACTTGTAATAGCTTAAGATTACATTAATGCTTGACTGAGGTAGTTGCATATGAAATTTTCGTCGATGATAATCCTAGACAGAATTTTTTACGCTTAAGAAATCAATCATGATTGAATTAATTTGTTGGTATGAAGACTGTTGAGTAAGAAATGGACGTGTTGATCAGTGAAGTACACTTGATTCAGGTGCTGGAAGTGTGGGTTTGAATTGACTGCGTTGTATAATGAACTCGATCCTGTGAATCATGACTTATGAGTTCCTTTTGCAAATGCTCCTATGCCCCTTTCCTAAAAAGCTAGACGTCATTTATGAATGATCCTTAGGCAAGCAATCAATCACTAAAATTAAGTTTTTGACAAAGCAAACTGAAACCAGTAATTAAATTTACAGCCAACCAAGCCCTCTGAACTCGCCAGTCATAAGTAAATTGGTCATTTAACAAGGATAATATGCACATTGCCTCATAAACCCGACATGTATTTAATGCATATTTGCGAGTACGAACGAGATACATAAATAATAGAAAATTTTTTTATTACTTTACATCCACAGAAGAGAGAAAAATGCAGTAATTTTTTTAACTTTACTTGTAATTTACCAATCTTTGGTAATGCTATTAACTTTACTTTAGTTTTATGAGTCTTTAATAGCCACAGAGTTGTCATGGGAATGGAGCTATGATTGCCATTTCACAGGGATGAATTACACAGAGAAATATTTTAATTTATGTAATTTTAAAAGGAATTTTAAAATGAATTCTTGTAGATTGAATTTATGCCTTTTAATTGTACTACTGTCTTGGATTTTATTTATTTGTATTGCTCCCGAGTAGCACAAGTCGGATAATCGAGATGAAATCCTACGCTAGGGCGACGTGGTTACGATCTAAGGGCGAATTTCTCGTCATGACGAAAAATTTGCCCTAAAGTCGCCGTGATATCTTCCTTGCGTAGGATTTCGTCTCGATTATCCGACTTGTGCTCTCCGGGGCTGCTATTTTAATGTGTCACAAGTCTTGAATTTCAGTCACTTAATTGTGGATTAATTTTTGATAATAAATGAAATTTACTTTTGATAATTTATTGGAAATGTCTGTGGAATTTTGAATTTAACCAGCATAAAAATTCATGCGGCTACCAGGTGCCGAAATGTTCGAAAGAGTTACGTGTCATTGTTACTTAACATTCGAACCTTTTGGCTTTTTGGGAGCTTTGGAGTGTAGAGGAATAATGAATCCTAAAAATATCCAAGCTCAATTAATATTCATAGTCAAATTTAACGAGACAATCAGAAGTTATAAAATTCATTGCATCTCAGACAATAGGAAATAGCTAGCATTCCAATTGCTAAACGTCAGCAACAACGTCATAATTGAGTCTCAACTTGCAGACTTCTTTCTTGTACACTTAATCGATTTATCAGTTTTTGGATTGAGATTTAGAAATTTTGGGGTTTTCAACCATGTTTGTCATAATTTTTAATAAGCACATTTGATTCAACGTGTGATACTTTTTGTCATAAGATCATCTGCTGAAAACCAGGTATACCAATTTTCAATAGCTCCAATTCGATTAAAATTGAACTGAATCTAAAATACTTTCTGTCAAAAAATGCAAATGTTGTGGATTATCGAACAGCTAGCACATCACCACCAGTCTTATTTTTTGACACATGTCAGTAAGTTTACTTCCACTTAATTTTCAGAGGATTTTCCTCGTTTACAAAAAAAAGCTTTAAAGTTCCTATTTATATTGTTAAGCTTAAGATGCCAACAGAAAAGTACTTAAAGTTCTGTTCTTCATGCTACAAAAATTATTCATATCGAAGCTTTCTTGAATAAGATCTTAATAAAAGATTTATGCCTAGTTTATTCTATATCCATCAAACTTGTGCTCTATAAAAAAAACAAAAGTTTAACAATAACATTTTCTTCATGTTCTTTTGCATACCGCACATAGACATAATGCGCAATTAATAAATTTTTCATAGTAATTAACGCAAAATTATTTTATGATAACATATACACGTGCCACAGTTTTGAGTGATTTTGTAGTTGTTGCAATACTTTGATGAAAATTGCTTTGCATGACACTGTATTGTCATGCTTTTGAGACAACTTTTGGGTATTTTAAGTCCTAGCTTAGCCACCTACCCAACCATTTTAATACTATCCTAAAAAATGTTCTTAATATATCTCACATGTAGGTTCCTTTGACTGTCTATTCAATAACATTCGGACTCTTTTGACTGTATAGATTATCGCTTCTAGGAAGATCAGTTGGATATGAAATTTTCAAGATAGACATTTTATGACCCAGTGACATAAAAATTAAGGTTATGCTGTCAAAATATAACTCAATTGAAGTCAATATATTTATCCAACTGAGAGTCGCTTCTGTTCTTAAAGATGCACTAGATTAAAATATAGAGCACATAGATAGACGAATACCGCAATTAAATTTCAATATATGCTAATTAAAGTCTTCAATATGAAAATTAATGCTGTGATCCTTGCTCTATATTTTAACACAATTTACAAAGTAATGCTCATGCAATTAAAGGAAGTTTCTTCAAAAATATGTACTGTAACTATAATCTGCTTATCTATGTCGTTTAAAGGAACGCTCAGAGATATATTGGAGAAAATGTTATGCAATAAAGTACGGAAGAAAATTATCATAGATATGATTGAAGATGGCTCTTTAGAACAAGGAATCTTTGATGTTGTCAGGAATTGGAACTGAGTAAAGCTTTTCATTATGATAATTAGAATAGATTTACCTAGAAAATTTGAGCAGCAAAAAAGGCGGGAAAAATAAGTTCTTCTAGAATTTTCCTTTACTTTGAAAAAGGACATGATAAGCGTGTATTGAAATCAAGTACTAATCAAATCCATGAGAATTGCTCCGAGAAATGTTTTTGCAACCTTTAAGTCTCGCGGTAAGAATTTTTCTAAATTTAGAGAAAATGATTACTCATCATCAGGTCTGAGCTGTATGTTGTAATTTCCAAATTAACTCAATGTCAAATTGTGTAAGTCTATAAAGTCACACCAACATGATTACCAAATTTTCTTTAAAGAGAGACGTGTGAATTAAGGCACCTTCAAGTCATATAAGAAAGAAAAAAAATCTCCAGTCTTATAAGAGAGCAATTTGTTTCTATGATTATAAAATTAGGAAGAACAAGAAGCAGAGAAGAGAAAACAAACAAACAAGAATTGTGTGCAATAACTTCTTATGTTTGTTTAGTTGTTGTCGAAAATTATTTACTCATAAGAAAGAATTTTATTGGCCATCATAAACTGTAAATAAATTTTGCATACGAACTCAGGTCACAAGATGATCGGAGGGAGAAAGAAGAAAGTGAATAAGGACATGGAAAAAAGTAAGGTAAATTTTTCTCTTAAACAATAATTAACTTTTATGAAGGATCCTACAATAAATGTTTTTATATTGCGCTATTTTCGAAAGTTAAAAATATATTCAGCACATACCAAGAATTTCTACTTCTTACATTTCTCTCTCTGTTTCCACTTCGTATGTGCTGCTATTGACTATTTTATGATTTCATTGTTTTCCAAAGAATTTTTTCCTTCTTTTTTTTCGTTCTACAAAATTTATTTACTAGGATGTGCATATTTATGATGATTTATTATTGTTGACGAACATACACAAACTGATGTGTTGGATATCTTCTCATATGTACTTTGATCATGTTTAGAATCTACTTAACATATTTTTTTCTGATAATATAAAACTTATCGATTTTTCACAAAGTTTTTCATTAAATTTGAATGTCCTTCTGTGTAAATTACTACTAAACTATGTTTTAATCACCTTCTATTGCTTACAATGCTTAGTTATTAATTCAAGAATTCAAAATCTGACGGTTAGCTCATATGAAAAGGCATATCCAAACTATCAGCACACAAAATTAATGACACTCACCTTCAAGTTTCATTCCAACTTCCAAGCACTTTTGAAACCGGCAATAAGGACAGCGTTTCCTTTGTGTTTTATCAATATGACAACTTCTTTCGGCAACACATGTATAAACTTTCTTATTCTGTACAGTGCGTTTGAAAAATCCTTTGCACGACTCACATGTGAGCAAGCCATAATGATATCCTGACACTTTATCACCGCACACAGGACAACTCTCTTCGATTAGATCACGAAGATCTGTCTGATCACATGAGGCAATTCCATTGCCGACTGTTGGTAGGAGTGATATATAATTTTGTTGATTATTAGCCGAATTATTATCACCGTGATAACCTGTTGAAAACATATATTGAGAATCGAAACTGTACATGTAATAATTGTTGGAAGTTTGATTATTTGACGATTGTTGCTGATGCTGATTTGAATTATTTGTTGTTGGGGGTGGCAATGATGTTGAATTATTATTATTATTATTATTATTGTTGCCGTTATTATTATTATTATTTAACGTCGTATTATTATTATTATTGTTGCTACTATTATTATTATTATTATTATTATTTAAATGTTGTGCCAAATTAGTGGCACCACTCGGATTGTACGAATTGTAATGTGGCGGAGGCACTTGCATGCTTGAACTATTGTTACTTGTAGAGCTGTTATTTGAAGAGCTATTATTATTTAAATGTCCTATCGATGATTGGCCCGTTCCCTCATTGAGAATTGCAAAAGGTGATACACTTAACATTAATGAAGCCGAATGTTGCTCCATGTCTAATAACATTTCCTTTACTTTTTTATTTTAACTTTTCTCTGTGTATATAACTTTTTTTTTGTAATAATTCTGTGATGTCGATATAATAATTTAATTAAATTTTTATGTCAGATTTTTTTTTACATCCACTCTTAGTCATGAATGAAACTTGTGTCTGAATGTATAGGACGGAACATAAAACTTATTTCCTTTTGTGCAATTTCATATTATCCTTGCTATTCAATTATTCTAATGAATTATTTTTTTTCTTGCACTTATTGTGTCAATTATGGTCTCTTTTTCATCCACTCTCAATATAAAGTTTAATATTCATGTTTGTGTTTTTTTTTGTTCAACTTTAAATTTGCAATTTTTTTCTCTTCTCTCAAAATAAATTTTTTTTTGTTATCAAACACTGTATGCCGAATTAAAGACTTAATATTTGATATCAAATAGCACTTCCTATTCAAGTTTGTTCCTTTTCTATTTTATTCCTTTTTCTCTGTATCACAATTTTTTTTTATAAATTTTTTATAAGGATTTTTTGTTTCTTCTTCAAGAAAAAAATTGAGCACCAAATTTTTTTGTTTTTTTTTTATTTGCGTAATAACTTTTTTTTTGAACTATGAAAAGTCCTTAGCACATCCCGGCATATTCAAAATCTATATTTTTTCTATTTTTTTCGTATGAAAAATATCGATATATGAAAGTACACACTCGTCTTTATTTTATTTTAATTTTTTTTTTTGGGTATAAAAAACGCAAAAAGTTTTCCTTTCGTTGTTATTTTATTTAATACGAAATTATGAAATTATAAAAACAATATTAAATATTTTTTTGTGAGAATGACCGAAACATGCGACATTCACTGGCAAAATTTGAAAACTGAATAAAAGTCGAAAAATATTTTTTTTCGAAAAATCCAATTCACTCGTGTGGAGTGTACACTACACACAATTTTATTTTTTTTTATTTTATGTATGTAGCCTGAAATGAAAATAACAACTAGCAGCAGCAACAACAAAAAAATGAATAATAATGGAAAATAATAAAGCTGAGAGAATGAAGAAAACTATTTAACTTTTAAAAACTTAAGTTCTGTAATCGGGTGTAGTAAAATAAAATATATATTTCGTATAGTACAATATTGAGAGAGAAATGAGAGTGTTCGGCACCAATACTAGTGATTGTCGCATGTACGTACATCGTAGAAATACGAGAGACGCGATGAGAGAGAAATCTACAATGACTTACTGAAAAATCATTACTAACCTATATTTCCATTTTCCTTAGTATATCTTTCCACGCTCAATTTTTTTTATTTGGTTAGGTCGTCGTCGCAATCGTAGATCGCACAACAAAAAAAAATGCATGAGAGAAGAAAAAAAATGTTCGATGATGTAAAACTTGGTAAATTTCGTAAAAAAATATCTCTGTGTATATCTCTATATTTATAACTATAGATTGATTTAATACATAAAAAACATTGAACAAACAATTTGAAAACAAATTTATTTGATATAAGGCAAAAGAAATTGAGAGAGAAAATGTCGTTCCTTCATAGATTTTTGTCTGATAGCAGATGAGAATAAGAACAGAAAATTTTTCTGTAATTGAGTAAAAATTATCGAAAAGGATGAGAGAAAAATCTCGGATTTTAGGGGTTCCTTTGGCATTTAAACTTCATATCTCCGTCTTAAAATTATTTTAATCACCTCCATTATTACACTCAATTTTTAAAAGCTCATAAAACTCAAAAAAATTATCGCGATTACATCGTCACAAAATACAATAATCTGCCAAAAGATAGACACGACTTTAATATTTTCATTGTAGTAGGTCAGTGAAATCCTCTATATTACCAACACTTGTCATCTTGTACGTTGATCGAATTTCTTAATACCAATTTTTTTTTGTGAATTTTGCGGTTGAACTATTCAGGGTCGTTGACAAATGTCGTCTAGCAAAATATTAAATTATTTTGACCCTCCATTCTTTTGTTATAAATTCATACCGGATAACTGGTGTTCAAAATGAGTTAAAACATGTCTATGATTGACGTCATAAATGGACGAACCCTTGTATTACCCAATAATTTTTACAGTATGCTTATTTTTTGGTTTAAAAAGGATTGAGCTGGATTCTCAAACTTATGTAATTTTAAAATAATCCTTTTAATCTCTAAGCAATTCAAATCAAACAGTTTTGGTGTTTGCAATAATTTCAGAGACCTCTTCTACCGTCCAATAGTAGTTTTATAATTTAGATCCTAAAAACTAGTCGAATCATCAGATGATTATTTCGTAATTTTGAGCAACTCTAACATAAAGATTCAAGCATACCAAAATATTCATACACATTTTCATTTCAACAGCCATTAATCATGTTCATACCCTACCATAATGCACTCATGAGTGTACCATTTCATTAATGGAAAGTCCCGAAAATTGAAAACGAAAAGAAATCCAAAATCTAATTTCTAAACGCCTTTAAAGTTGCAAATACTCGATAATTTCCTAAATCAAAAAAGTGAACAAGTTTACAAGCCAAGCTCATGTAAATGAACAATACAGGTTCGTACTTAAATTGTAAATTTCCTAATATTTCGTCTATTTAAGCCGGATCTCTAACAATATTGTAGTAATGACGTGAAAATTGTGCGTAGTATGACTTTCGTAACATAATAATAATAATAGTAATAATCATGCAGCTCAATCAAAAAGCTAAAAAGAGTCGCATGACTAATCGAGATTGTAGAACCTCTAGAAGAGAATATGATGCAGTAATGTTTTCATATCAGTCGCCAATTGACGAGCAATTAATTCAACAAGATCTTTACAAGAAACAAAGAAAAAGAAGTCCAAAAAAATTTAAATGAATACGAAATAATGATTTGAATGACACATTCTTGTGTATTCATCACTTTCGATTTCATTTTATTCATTATGTTACTGACATTTATTCACCATACTCATATACGAGGCGAATAACACACAAAAAAAAATTAAAAATGTTTGTATGTGATGTTTTTAAATGAACAACTTGAAAGTGAAAATAATTTTTTTTTCTTCTTTTATTAATATTATAATAATATTGACGAGAGTAAAAAAGAAATAAGAAACACACCAAAAAGGCGAATGATGCAAAAAGGCAAAAAGAAGAAAAAAAATTAAAAAACGCAGTTACAACATAGTAAATTTATGTCTTTTCGGGCATGTACTTATAAACTTATATTTGTCTTAAAAGAAACGTTTTCGATGAAAACTTCCAGTTAGCTTGTGCAAGAAAAAATATTTTTGGATATGCTACACAAACATAAAAAAAGCTATTCTCTCACTTTATGTATATCTACATGGCTATAAGATTACGATATATTATGACAATATTGTAGATGTATGGGTAAGAAAAAAAATAAGTGAAAGTGTGGCGACCTACTTAATTTTCATTTTTTTTTTTTCGTTTTAATTCAAGAGACTTATGCTTCACACAGCCATAGCAAAGCAAATTTTCGTAATATTTTTTTTTATTTGCGAGAGAGCGAAAATCAAGCGTGTGTGCTACTCAATTTTTTTTATTGTGAGTCTGTATATGGGGGATAAACAGGCCATGTGTTTAAATAATAAAATTAAAATCGGCGAGGTACCGAATCTTTTGAATAGCTGGATATTCTTTTATAGAATCCAACCGTTTCTTCTTATTTCTTACATTCTCACCCATTACAATATGTTCCCATGAGTCGTGAAAACGAAAGTGAAAAGTTGAGATATTTACAGAACCTACCCAAAAAAATATTTATTTGTAGTAATAAAATAACAATAATAATATGAATATGTTACGAAAGCTCAATTTTTTAAAGACCCCACTCATACACCCAAAAATACAAATTTTGATTTTACAATTTTATTTCTTATGTCTCTTTCAGTAAAGCTTGAAATGAATTTTCTTTTGGAGACATACGCTGGTGCATTCTTATACAACTTATCATGAAAAAAAAGGAATAATAAGAAGAAAATTGAAATGTTCAGCATGAGAATACACGAGCTTCTCTTCTAAAGGTTATGAAAAAATATCAAAAATGCAAAGAACACTAAAGCGTTCTACTGACCTAGTTTTTCTTTTATTTTGTTTTAATTATATATTTTATATATTATTTTTGTTTTAAATATTGTAGCACTAGTAAACAACTATGAGTTAAGGATGAGAGGAGGTTGATTTCGATAAGAAAATATATTATAAGCAATTTATTGTATAACGTGTCGAAAAAAAGTGAAAATTTCCATTCGCAGCTCCAAGGGTCAACTTTTTAACGTCTCTCTTGCTCCCTCCCTCTCTCTCTTATTTTCTTCACAAAAAAAAAAAGTCCAATTCAATTAAAGAAACGTATATATACGTTCTTTCATAATATAGGCCTAGATCGCCCCAATTTCTTTTCATAATTTTTTTTCGATGTTGGATCAACGATCAAACGGGATCAAACAAGATAAAAATTTATTGCACATAATAAAAAATTGCACATTTTTCACAGGTTTGGGTTAACATGATAGATTTGTATCAAAGTCTACCACAGAGCTGCTTGAACTAATTTTTGTGCAGGAACATGTAGTGAGGCAAAAGAATAATCTGTTTGATAATTTGTATACGATTAATTGCCTTCAATCTAACAGCCACGTAGGACGATGCTAACGCCTCAAACCCCCTCCCTGGAATCCATCTCTGTCTTCAAGCTTTAAAACGTTAACTTCATCTTCACATGTTCGACCACAACACAACCGAATAACGAAAAAACTTTCGATTTCATTTGTTCCACACCGCGTAATTTGATCACCCCTGACCTACCTGAAGCAACGCAAAAAATAGATAAATGTCTTTATCGTGGGTCTAAATCTTTTCGGCATCACATAAAAAATACACAATAACAAATTTTGAATGGAAAATTTCATGGAACTAAATTAGAAGAGGTTAGGGTATCAACGAAACATACACAAAAATATGGCTGATTAAAATCGTGATACAAAACAATATTGAGCGTCTTTACACCTACATGATTGACCCAATTACTTTCGATGATCTAGATTCCATACATTTATTTTTTCGAACGCTAGTTTGTCTACGTTTTGATTACTTAGGCACAGTTTTTTTTTTGATAAAAAAAAGTCATGAAAAAGTGAATGAAGTTGTGGATAAGTTTTGATGTTTGTTTAGATTAAGTAAATGTGCTATTATTATTATTTGGGTTATGGATAAATTTTGACTGTTTTTCTGTTGTTTTCTTGACCACCTGTCGTTGTCACTAAGGATTTTTTGTAGAAAAGGCACATTTTGCTTGAATCATTATTTTCTCAGCTTTTGTATATTTCTTATCCACTGTCAGAAGCAAGTCATGGGAAGGATGAGAATTTGAGATGACTTTACGTTATCAAACCTTTGCCTTTATCATAATCATAACCCTTTATGGAAAAGCTTTATCAATTTTATAATGCATAGTAGGTGGATGTGTATTCAAAACACAGACAGTCCAGGAACCCTTCAGACACAGACAAGCAGTCTTAAATATCGATTTTAAAATTTTGACAAGATTAATAAAGATATGAAGCAGATATTCATATGTCCATGAAACAATTTATAAGCACACAAGTAATTAAGGAAGGAAATTCACAAATAAAGGCATCAAAAGTAGGTCACAAAACTATTTCAAAACGTGATATTAAACGTCTATTAAAGGATGGCACATTCTGAAATTTCATTATTGGCTATAAATGGTGGGAAAAACAACTTATCACGCTTTATTATTATTTACGATAAAACTTAATAGAATTTAAAGTATTATATTGAGTTAAAAGACGTTGATGCTATCACATATTATCAATGTTCATGTTGGTCTGGTTAATTTGCATTTCTGTTGACCAAACAAAGCCACTGATTAAGTTGCAAATTTTAATTCAGATTGTAGATCTACATGCTAATGCAGTGTACTACAACTTTAAATAGGGCGTCAATGCATTGATTTAATTTTTGGCTCTGAATTAATTTCAGATTAGCAAAATCTGGTCCAAAATTTTATATAAATGTTCTCAATGTGCTTATCGTATGACTAGGCTAGCAACCAGCTTTGATATCCTGTCAATCAATTGACATATTCGATTCCAACCCATCCACTAAATTATCCAAAACTCCACCAAAAAAAACACAAACCTCTAAAAAAGCTTTCGTTAAATGTTTATTAAGACACAGATATAATTTGGAGATATACCTTGAGCTACTAACTTACTCTAAAAGCGAAATCTATTTTAATAAGTTCCCATAAAGTTGATGAATTTTTTAAGACTCGATGAATTATTTTCTTATTATAGTCATAATTTCAAAAACATGGATGAATTTTTAATCAGAAATCATAAAATCAATACGTTTGGGTACTTAAGATACACAAGCAATAACATAGTATGAAAATGTTGAAATGCAGGAGACACAAGTGTAGTAGAAATCGATGGAAATGTTGTAGCTTGTTCCTTAGCTTTCTAGAAGCATGTTGAAGGATTGAACATTTTATGGATTTTAAAATTTTCCGAGAATTTTGTTGTTTTTCTTGGCTCTGCTTGAAGTATCATGCATAACTTATGTGTTTTCATTTAAGGATCATAATATAAAGATCCTGAAAGACTACTGCTTAGATTTATGATCTAGAATGCATCTTGCACATTGTTCATCATGTATCCTTGCTATCATTACTTTATGACACTCAACTGCTCAATTACAACTACTTACTGCATTGTTTGCAATCAAATAATGCGACAGAAACACTTGATACAATTTTCAAGTTTCTATTAAATAAAGCCTTTTACTATTAACCACATATTTAAGGATAAAGTTGTCAGGCTTCAACGCTTTGCTAATCCGCAATAAACCTTTGCATTGAATGACAATGTGGCTGCATTCATAGAATTTATGTGTTCCATTGACATAACATTTGAAGTCAATCAAGGAGATTAATGTGAATCAATTGAATGATTTCAAAAAATCAGGTAAAGATTGCATCTACAATTTATGTGATTCATGCGGAAAAAATGTGTCACATATTTTATTGATTCATCTATTGATTTTCCCACTATCATAGCCTGTTAATAAATCCATAAACCTAATGATTCAAATTCATAAGCCCCATTTAAAAAATTCCCAAAAATAAATCTGTATTCTGATTAATATTCAATAAATGAAATGCAAGACACAATTTTTTTTATATTATCTAATAAGGATTCAAATAGCAAGTTAGCTTTTTTTTATTGATTGAGTCGATTATAAAAGCAAATAAATGTAAATTAAAAATAAAGTATTGAATATTAAAGAGAAACCAGCTCAAGTGCTTAGTTTTTTAGGTCAATGTTATTCGTTTCAATGCAATGCAATTAGAAATATATATAGCTTGAAAAAAATTTATATGATGTGCACCTTTGCGAATATGTACATGCATACACACTAGTAAGCACGTTTCTATTGAATATCAATACGCAAATTAAAGCTCGATTATGATAAAAAAAAGCACATAATTATGACTTAACATGATAATCATTAGATGACGACATTATTACTTTAGAATTAGACTTAATAGGGCTTAAAAAATCATTAACTGCATGGTTGGATAATATTGAAATTGAAAGTAATGTGAAAAAATTTTGTTTATAAAAATTATTATGAAAAAAAAAATCATTTTTTTCTCTCTATCTTCATGCAATGTTAGCAGCATGTTAAAACTGTGTTTGTGTATACTCTCATTTTCACTGCTTAGCTATTGCGCAACGCAAAACATTTTTTTTTCTCTATTTCGGCCAAGTTCACTAGGCTATGCAGAAAGTGGGTCGCACACATAGTTAAAAGCACAGAAAAAAGAAACTATAGATCTAACTTAGATGTATACAAAACCGATTTTTTAGCTTACGATAATGACGAATACAAATGATGCTTGTTTTCTTTTTAAATTATTCAATATGCTTACTGCCTTTTTCATACATCTCTCAATTTTTCTTCTACATTCATGAAACATATCATCTATCTTAAAAATAATATACATGCATACATATTACATCGTAAAGCATGTAGAAAGAATTTTTTTGTTTGAAATGTCTAATGTGTCTAAATAGTTCACATCATAATGTGAACAAAAAAGACATAAAAAATGAAACTACAATTTTTAAGCTTCATGGCGATGGAAGCGAAGACAAAAAAAAAGACCGAAAAGAGAGAAGGAGAGAGAAACTTAAAAGTTTTTTTTACTTCTTCTTAGTTTGATACTATACTTAATGGAATGAATGAAGAAAAAAAAATGTATCTTAAAGCACACAGGTGATGTTGCGCAATGCTGCGTAAATTTTGAATGTAACTGTGTCAAGGAAATTTGGTGCTGCTTTTGAATATGAAACAACATTTTTTTTTTCTTTATCTGAATGTTAATTTTTTTTTGTGTACAACTCTTTCCAAAAAAAGCAACATAAGTAAGGTAGTATGGAAATCGTTGGTTCCATATTTTATTCGGTGGATTAAGCGCATTTTTAAGTCAGTTGAAATGATTAATGAGCTCAGTTTTAGTTGAATTTTACCAGAATAATCATATTACTAAGCAGATAGGATTGAGCATATGGTTCGTAGGAGAACTAATTGCATGTTTATGAAAGATAACCCAATGGATTGAGTTTCTTGTCACAATGGTTCGACTTTCATCTAAAACGACTTGATTTATTCTCTATGAGCGCATCTTGAAGGAATGCTGAAAAGGGGCTATCAAAAGTTGACAGTTCTAACAAGAACTTGACATTGAATCTAACAAGAAAATTTTCAAAACTAAGCATTTAAAGAGAGTCACCAAACTAATCATATACACGCGTGTAAGAGTCCAGTCATAATGTCGACCATCCAGTCAAAATGAATTTTTTTAATCCAACTTTATTCCAATTGGAATAAATAATTTTAAAAATCGAAACTTGATGCATATTTAGGTGTAGATAAAGACATGAAAAAAAGTCATCAGAAGTCATATAAATTTATGGCTGCCCAAAACAATTTTATTACCGATTCTACTCCTTTTACCTGCACCAAAAGTAGGCAAAATATGAGGAGGCAAGAAATTTCTTTTGTGTTCATAAAACTAATTCAATATTTAAACAAGTCATAAAAATTTTAATTTAACTTTTGTTTCCATAAAAAAAAGTATGCATCTTATATCCAAAAATAATCATAACTCTGCCATTTATTTTTGTGATTCCAAATAAAAATGTTGAAAATGGAATAAAACAAAATTTGGGCTAGAAATTTTTCATATTTTCAGGTCTAAAAAAATTACATAAGCAATTTACTGCACAGTTTATTCATATTTATTCATTTTTAGTTCTATTACTAATGCCTTGTGGACAACAAAGTGCTTTAATCAATCCCAATAAGGACGTTGAACAAATGACGATGATTTCATTCGACAAATACGAGCTACAAATTGAAAATTTCGTAATTTTATATTTCAAATCACAATCAACTTTTAAAAATCTCTTTAGACACAAATGTTATGCTAATCCTATCCAAATAAGTCTTTATTTTAGTTTAAAAATCACACAAGAAATAGTTTTTATTTTCAATTGTTTTCCTAACAAGTTATGGATTTTTAACATATTTAATGGTGGTATCATTTATCTCTGCTACTTTTAAATAAAATTTGTGGATTGTGAAAACTATTGTACCTACATACAACAATGCTTATTGCAATAGATGCCATCATTTAACTTTTTTAATGGTTTTATCAAAAAATTGTTTTTTGTGGTTTTGAATCAAATTTATTTTTTTTTGGAAATTAAGTTGTAGTTTAAATACATTTATTGAGAAAGTTATGGATTAGAAATCCATTGAGTAATGTTGATCTGACTATGACCATCTTTAACTTTTTCTAAGATGTTCCACAACTTTTTATTTGCATGTCCTTTATGTCACAATAGTAAAATTACTTCCCACATAATAAAAAAAAAAAATTAATGAATTCTTATTACAAGTTATGTCATACGATTGTGTAAAAGTTGATAGTAGAGTTACATTCAGCAACAATGTAAATTGTATTAATACAGTTAATTTACACAATCTTGTTGTGATTTAAAAATAATTTTTTGGATGTGATAATTATCATAATGAGTTGAATATTAGTTTCAATATTTCGTTGAATGCATTACGAAAGTTGTTGCTGGATTAAGTGCCACCAGAATTTTCAAATTGTAAAATAAAGTCAGTTTTCGCCTCAAGTTTCCCAAGTTGACAACTTCAATTCGCAATAAATTCAATTAAATCTCAAAATTGAATCCAAGTGCTGCTTTCCAATTACAAGATCCAATCTTAAAGTATATTCAATGGAGCCAAAAATGAAATTTTAGGAAAGATAAATCAAAACTCTTCAATCATGTCTAAAAGATGACGTTGATAAGATCCAAATGTTATTAATCATTTACAAAGAATGAAGTAACCCATTTGACATGAAACTTAAAAGTTCAAAAATCAGCAAGCAAATTATTCATGATAAAGTAAATTATCTTTAATGCCATAACGAACACGGTTACATAGTGTCAAGCTTATTGATTTGAATAATAGAAGCGTTGTTGGCCTGAATTGTATTCAAAGTAAAATTTAAATTAGTTTTTACTGACTATTATAACTTAGAAGGTTTTGTAGGTTAGTGCTAGAAAAATATCCTTAAAATAGATTAAAGCTCTTTCAATCTTCACGTTTCTTCCATGAGTTTCGTCAATAAGTAAAAGTCACATGTCAATAAAAATTAGCCAAATGTGATCCATTAAAATAATTATTGCTTATTTTTATCAAGCTCACAAAATCAGTTTCAACTTTTATGGAGACAAAAATTCACACTTTAAAATTTTTGGATTTATTTTACGTTGCTAATTGAAACATAAGCTTGTAAAAACATGAAATCAAGATCAACGATTTCGCAAAAAGCTTTTTGAACGTAAATTTTTTTGTGTATTTGTGCTAAAAACGTAGCCTAAATGTTCGAGTCAATGATACGTCTCTAAACATTGGAAAAAAATGATAAAGCATGTGTTATAGTTGCACTATCAAGGCTTACATTCCTCTATTTCAAAAGAACATTATTTGTGTTATTATTCTTGACAGCAAGTAAGTGCAGTATCAATGAATTTATGGAAATTTTCTATCCTCCACGTTTCCACATATGCATAGACAGGTATTGTGAAAAAATATCAGGCGTGCTTTTGCACGTGATCAATTTTGCCGCTACAGATGATGACAAAAACAGATAATAAAATTTAAATGTCGTTTGGAAAAATACTCAAAAATTATTGATTAGAGTTGGTGACTTTACTGACCGCAAATTAGCAGATGTTATCAATTTTATGTGTAAGCTTTTTTGAACCAATTTAATTTATACTAAAGATTGATTTTAAGGATTAATCGTTGCTTGATTTGCGATCGAAGAAATTGAATAATTAAAATTCAAATTATGTAAAAAAAATAATTTATAGATACTTTCAGATCATAATTTGCTCTTTAACACATTCTCATTTGAATTCACACGTGTTTTACCCAAATTTGACATTTACAAAAAGATTGGTCTACAGATCCAATAACCCAGGAAAAGATGAGAATCTAATATCAAGTTAAAATGTGAATTATCAGCTCCAAATTTTTAAGATTCAATTAAAAAAATCTCCGGACTACTAGTGTCTTTTAACATCTAGTGGTAAGTACAATTTAAATTCTAATTTCTAATTCTATTACTTTTGACAAACAGATACCAATAGATATTGGCCAAAAATTATGCTCGTGGAGCTATTGAATCATGAACATTTATATCTTCTTAGAATTGATTCTTTTAATGTAAAGCCTCTGTAATGATTTAGTGCACGTGTATTGTTATCTAATTTAGCATAAAAGCAACCTTAATTTTCTTCATTTTTGTGCATTTCAAGATCATTTGAAGTTACCTCATTGCTATTATTCAACCATAAAATTCAGTCAATATTTACAGATTTAATCAACTTTTTTGCAGTCTATAAGAAGTAGATGAAGTAATTAAATTTTTTGATCATTATTGATTTGAATACAAAGGTGAAAGTTTCGTATTTCTAGAATAAATTTATATCATACCAAACCACATAAATTCCATCAGTAAGAAGTCAAAGCATATAAAATAAATTAACGTTGGAATCATATCACGATGAAAGGGAAAAGGTTTTTTGTCTGTGAGACAATAACTTCAATAATCATGTCCGAGAATCGATTCTTTTCTCTTTTTTTCTCTTAACTTTTATTTTCCTTTTCGTAAGTTGTGCATCATTAAAATTCTGCATTTCTTATAGTCCGAAAAAAAGTAGTAAACCGGTTCTTTTTAAAATTAACAAAAAGAGGAAAGAAAGAAAAGACTGAATGTATACAGAAAACGGTGGTTTGTGGAACAGATTGAAATTCTTCTTCTTTAAGTTGCGAAAGCATGACATGAGTCTCTTATGTAACCAAGTCGAGTATAATTTTTCTTATGCATTCAGCCTGTGTCTCACTGTCTCACCCGAGATATTGATTAAACCTCGTAAGAATCACTGCACAATAAATCTGCTCATAATTTCATTCAGAGAATTGCAGAATTCAATCGTCCTATATATGCATAGCTTTTAAGGTTAAAAAAATCTATAATTCTCGTTATACATTCTTACTAAATGTGTATCATCAAATAATAACACGTGTACTGCAAATATTATTCATTACAATTTATTTTGTAAAGAGGGAAATGGAAAGAAAGTTAAAACATTGCAAATTTAAACTGCAGTAAGTTGCTGACTCGACTAAAAAAAATCCATTTTTTTTTCTTTTTTTTGCTGCTTGCAAAGCATTCTGCTGGCTTTATGTTATGGTTTAAATGAAATTTTCCAAGCTCAAACAAAAAATGGTCAAGTTCATGCAATGTGTTTACTAGAAGAAATTTTAAAATACACCAAAAAAGTGCTAAATCAAGCACAGGCATGTTCAATGTTGTCAAATAATCACTTTTATATTATTCTATCTAGTAAGTTGTTATTATAGATGAAAGAAAGACATTGCATAAACATGACTTTCGCGTGGATTTTTTGAAAAAAGCAAAGCTCTGATTTTATTTTGATGTGATGACTGAATTAGGCTGATGGATGTTTCCTAATGCTTTTTCAATAGGAATTGTGAATTTATGCAGCTATCATACGAATTATTAAACCTATAGTTCTTGTTTAAATTTTTGGTTTTGAAGAACAAACTTTAAAATTTCAAAGTCCTTCATTTGAACTCAACAACTTAATTTTTAAAAATCACATGATTCCTATCACATGGGCCCGTTCACTTATTACGTTACGCAAAAAACGACTTTTTTCATCCCCCCCTCCCCTTGTTACAATATGTTACAACTCAGGTACCCCCCCCCCCCCCCCTGAACGTTCATAATTTATATTATCATTAAAAAGGTGGAAATTTTAAAAAAATGTTTTTGGTGCGAATTTGTAAAAAAAATTTTCGTGAACTTTTTTTTTAAAAGACAGATGACACTTAGAACGTTACATACTGCTCGACACCCCCCCCCCCCCCCCTCCCAATGTTACATTTTGTTACAATTTTTCAAACCCCCCCTCCCCTCTAAAATGCGAACGTAATAAGTGAACGTAATAAGGAGCCCCTAAGTCGCTCCTTGTCACTGTAATAAGACTAAGTAATGACTTATTTCCAACTTAGAAGATTTGACCTAATTTCAAGCATTCTGATAAGTCACTTATGACATGTTAATCTCTGATATCATAGTCAATTTACTAATCTAATCAAAGATTATTATTGATTAATTTAGAAACTTTTGGAACTGATGTCAAATTTTACAAACTTTAGGGAACTTATTTCATGACAATAAAATAAAAAGAATTGACGTAGTTTTAAATAAGGAATCATCTTTAATTACCATAATAAGTAGCTTTTCCAAACTCAAATTTTCCTCTCAATTAATATTACCAACTGACCCGGCAAAAATACGCTATACTCATCCACGTGCGGGTACTTCCAACATTTTTTTCATATTATTTCATTTCTCGTGAATGCTAAAGGAGAAAATGTTCGCTATATTTTCCTAACGAAGAAAATAAAACGAAATGTCCTTGGCCCACTGACATACTTACAAAACGTTACAAGAAATAAATAGAAAAAAAAATCACTTGCACTCGATTTTGGTACTTGGAAATACATTTAGTTTTTTGGACGTAAAATTAGAATTAATTTTTCAGCACATTAATGGATTATTTAAGATTCATTAAACATTACATATATAGGACATATTAATCTACATAAAAAGGTATTAAATGAACATTAACGAAAATTTTAATGAAATTTGATAAGCACAGAATCAACAAAGGAACGTGATAATGAATTATATTTTAATATTTTTAAAACAAATCGTTTTTAAAAAAGTTATTAACTTGTGAATCAGAGCCACGAGCTCCCTTTGAAAAATGAAAACACCCTCGAGTCATGTGTGACCTAATTTCCATAATTCTCTATGTTTCAGTAGCGAACTTTATTTCTGTTTCCTTTATTCGAAGTCACCGAAATTCGTGAGACTCGAAATTACTTGTTGATGATAAAAAAAAATTAAGGAATTTATAGTCGGCATCAATTTGTGAGAAAACAAATGTACTGCGAATTGAAAAAAATAAAGGAAATTAGGTCAAATCTATGTGCTGACGATATGTTCCTTTTACTCTACATTTTCATAGCGATAAAAGGAATGTTTACTTGTTTACGAAAATAAATTTGGTGCAAACTCCAAATTTCTTAATTATCGCAAAATATAAAAATTGGAATTTTGGTACAAATGAGATTAATATAGATAGTTCAGGATTTCGTAATAACTTTGCGTCTATTTACTACTATGTGAGAATATTCTAGCATGTAAACAATTTTTTGCTGCATAACTAGCACGAATCGTGCAATTTGCCTTGATGTCTTTAGTTAACAAATTACTCACTGAGAATTCTAGTGATTTCTGAGAAAATCAGTATCAATAATATTATGTAAGCTAGGAGAGAAGCTTGACATAAATTCAAATGAAAACATACATGAGTAATCACATGTTGATTTATGGAATTAAGGCAAGCAAGAGTAGCTTTCTTGAATAAATTAATAACTGAGAATGGTTATGTATTTTCTGGAAATTGATGGTTGCATATTAATTAATTAAGCCAAAAAAGTTGTCAAGTCATGCAAAAGCCAAACTTCTTCCTTTTAACCTATGTGAAGCAACAAGTCATGAAATTAGGATGGGGAGGGAACCTCCTATTTTAAAGCTGTGTTTAGGGAGTTTTTGGGAGTTTATCATGTCATGTTTTACATCATTGAAAGTTTACTTCAGAATAGGCTGGATTGCGAAGTGTTTTGGACTTTAAAATCTCATAAAACCATCAATATCATTAGGGGCTGTTCACTTATTACGTAACGCGAAAAAATGACTTCTTAGACCCCCCCCCCCCCTCGTAACAAAATTTGTATGAAAAAAAAATTTCCTTGTTTGAACCTTAACAAAATCTTGGACCCCCCCCCCTCCCCCTAAAAGCGTTACGTAATAAGTGAATGGCCCCTTAATTAATATCTAAAGGACAGCCAAATGCTAATAAAATGCAAATGTAGTCACCACTACTTCCAAAATTGAAAGAAATTTCTTAATTTTATAAATATTTGTCTGTTTAACAAGCCCAATTCAAATTAGTTCAATCTTTGAATAAATTTCACGAAAAAGCCTTGCTCGTAGACTTTTTTTTGCTATTAAACCACAAACAATAAATTTAATATTCGAATAAATGCCAAATTTGATTTTCTTTGTGAGAAGCTAATTGATATGACTCCTTATACAGCTTTATTTAAAAAATTATTACGAGACAATATGATTGATGTGAAGGATTGGCACCTGCCTTACATTTCTCCAGGCTCGGAAACCAGGCAGTATTTGGCAGTATTTCATATAAAGAGGCGGTATTTGGGGGTATTTGAAGGTATTGGTATGGAATTAGGTGGTATACCGCCTAGTTTCCAAGCCTGGACATTTCTACTAGTCTTAGCTTTTATTATAGATGAGTTTTGATCCTATTTTTGAAATGGCATGACTGAATAGTTCTGAACTTTTAGTATTGAAATTTTGAAAACTGAAACTTAATTTGAAATGCTTCTATAAAAGTTTAATATCCAACAACAATCTTAAAATGCAAAATTAAATCTTAGAAGTGGAAATTTTGTTTATAAAAACCCATTCTTGAACTTTTTAAAATTATCCTCAATTGAGCTACAAACTTTGACACTTAAAACTTTGCAATTCATTCAATTTCAAGAATGAATACAGAGAAAATCTACTTAATAGCTCCAAACTTTATGTGCTATAAAGAATAGAAATAAAATTGCATCATCATCACTGTTTGTTGTGTTCATATTACCAGTTTGGCCATAACTTATATGCAAAAATCTTTAAAAGCTCTCAAGTCATGGAAAATTCCAAAACTAATTTAGGAGATGAATTTGAGTTGTGTGCTTGGTATTTGATAAGAAATATCAGGCATATCGTGTTCATGGCATTTTCTAAGCCAACTCATCGTGTCAGCAAACAAGCGTATAAGATTTCTTTGCAAAAAATTTAAGTGTGGATTGCAAAATACTAAATTTGTGAATCACCCAGCATTGAAGTTTGGCAGTAAAAACTGCAAATTAATTTTTTGTGAGAAAAATTAGAGGTTGAATGCAACTTGAAGTGTTGCAGTCCTGACTTTCTAGTTCTTGTCCTAAAAAAGAGCGAAAATAATTAGTTTTACATGCTTTTGCCATCAACAAATAAACAAAAAGCTAAATAAGTAATTTTCTTCAAATTTATTTAAGCGCTAATCGTGATATTTGAATAATGCAAGAAAAATTAAACTTTTCGCTTCGTCAATTTTTGTGCTTGCTATTAACATTAAAATTAACTATAGTTAATAGCTTTTTTATGAATATGCATCCAAAACTTTTTCTAGTCTCCTTCAGACAGCTTCAATCTGTGTCATGGCAACATGATTTGTATGTCAATGTTGTCTACTCAGATAGATTCATCTTAAATACATTCTCAGCGCTGACTCTCACTTTGATATGAATTATATGACTTGTTTCGTGAGAAATACTTGGAGATTACAATAGAAAAACTTATCCTTTACAACAACATCAACATTTTTTAATTTAATTTCGAGAAGATGAATAGCTGAATACGTTGATACTTGTAATATTAACACACCAAGAATTTCCAACCTTGACACACTTTACCAACATTTTTCAAATGTATTGAGAGTTAGGTGCTGTATTACTCAATACTTACGCTTTTCATAGAAATTTTTATTTTCATTTTCATATATACATGGACATACGAACACTCACATACACAAATCTCTCGTGGGTTTTTGTATATTTCTCACTTTTATTCATTATAAATTCTGCGTTTTGATCAGTATTTTGTGTAATAATAACTATTTAATTAGATTTAATTATGTTTCTCATTGTAACAGATATTAAATAGACAATATTACATATATATGTAAGTCTCAATCAAGTTTTGTTTATTTTGAAGACGTGCGATTGCGCATTGATGTACAATATTTAGAATTAGAACAAATAAATAAACATGATTGCAATTTTTCATTCTCTCATTCTTTGTAGCTTTTTCTATGTCGTTTTGTTAGATTACAACTTTTTAATTACAAAGTTGGATCTAATTATATTGAGGGAGTTGACGGACCATAAATGACGTAATGTCGATTATTATTTAATGATTTAATTTTGCCACCCAAAAACAACAGCAAGATTTACTTCCGAAATATGTTCTTACATCATTTTCGGAGCAAAGAAGAATCAGCAACAAATCGTCGTAGACAGGGCATGTTGATGTTCTGTTTTCGAGGGAAATTTGAGGTTAGATTTGTTTAAGGGTTGTTTTTCCTTTTCGTAAATTAATTGAAATTTATTTTTAGGAAACTCTTGACTGAAAGAGTAAGGCTTTTTGAAATCATCAACTGATTTAATATTTAAAGTTCCCACAAAGTAACCTCAAACAAGTTCAAATTTCGAACTCGAAAAATTAAAAAGTTTCGAATATCGAAATTCAACTTCGAAGAAAAATAAACGAAAAAAGTTCGAAATTCGAAGTTAGAAAACAGATTTGCATCACACATTCCCTGACATTAGAATAGATCAAGCAGAATATTAAACGTCTGTCTTACCTTCTGCTGATGCGGTTTTATCATTTGCATCAGCTTGAATTTCATTAATTTCCAATTCCATTTGTTCAGCATGCGTCAAATCACTGAGATTTAACTCATCTTTTGTGGAATTATCACATGCATTTGTACCAACAATCAAGACATTCGAAACATTTGGATTCGTAGCGATACTGTTTAAAATTAATGATGAAACTTCTTCCTCGACTTCATCCTCCGGGCAATTACTACTTTTAATTTCATTAATATTATTGAGAATAATTTTCGTTTGGGGTTGAATTATTTGGTTTGAGAATGTTGTTGTAGCTGCAGATGAGCAACTGTCTGTTGCATCATAGCTTTCAATGACTGTAGCCGTAGCCGAGCTATTAGCCCGCTGATAATGATGGACTATCGATATAGTCGTCGTACTATTTGCATTATCATTACTTTGGTGTGAATTATTTGTATGAGCAATAATATCATTGCTGCCTGCTGCTATTTTTGATGATGCCGCGGTAGTTGTGATAGCTTCTTCATGCATCTTATAATTTAAGCAAGAGATTCACATACACCGAAATAACACTTCGATTTTTTTCTTCTTTTTCTCTTTCTCGAATATTATTTTATATATTAGCATGAGAATACAAAAAAAAAACACACAATATATATATCACGCGACGGTTTATATTTTTTTAGCGCTATACACTTACATCTAGCAATTTAGAACTATACAGCGTAATATATTGCGCGACAAGATGGCATGGATGCGTGTGTATGTTCGTTAGTATATTAAGAAAAAAATAAATATTCTCAATGGATAATTTTTTTTCAGTTATTCATATTTTTTTTTTTATATAATGGCAAAAATTCTTCATTAAAATGAGTTCTTCTCTTTTGGCATTTATTACATTCACACACACCACTGTATTAAGCGCCAAGTTTCCTGTCGAGATTTTTGCTTTATTTTTTAAATTTTATTTTATTTCTCAGACAATTTTTTTTAAATTTAATTTTAATTTTTTTTTCTTCTTCTCGTATAATAGGCCTGTGTCTGTGCCTTATTTACGTTGTTTATTTTACTGCGTTGATGTCATCAAAAGAAGAAAAAGTCCTTTCTGACATAAATTCATTTTCATCTTACTGCTTATGTACATAATCATTTTTTTATTTTATAATTGTGTATATAGGTTTATAGAACACACATTAGTATGTTATCACTAAATTCAGTATGATAATCACAATTACTGTCAAAAATACTTCACGTTTTTCCTTCTCTTTTCTTGTCGTCGTCGACGTCGTTTGTAGCAAAAAACAGTGCACATAAAATTTATTACATTGTAAATTTTTTAACTCTTTTTTTTTCAATCAATCAAACACGAAATAACATCACTTTATAATTTTAAATTTGGTTTCTTGTATTTTAAGCGTAGAATTTTATTTATTAATCACACTTATATATCTCTTCAAATTCTATTATTATTTCTATTTTTAAAAGCTACCGCTTTGCATTTTTTATTTTTTTCTTTTCCTTATATTTTTTTTTTATTATTTTCAATAAACTTGTTCGAAACACTGCCTTGTTTAATATTATCTTTATAATTTTATAAAAATTTATCTAGTTATTGAGAATAATTTTAAGGACTTTAGCAACACAACAAATTCAATCCAGAGGATAACAAAATTTGAAAAAATTCGGGAATAAAAGAAGACTGTTTCAACGCTATTAAAAGTATGGAATGACATTGAAAATATACTCATACTTTGATAGCATCAACGCAAAAAAACAATTCTCGAGGCTTTTAGTAGTGTTTGAATTTACTAGTAATGTAAAAGAAAGAATGAGATAGGTAATGGGAATTTAAGGAAAATAGGTCAAATTTTTGGAATCATGGAAACGCTGTGGAAATGTTCATTTTATTCCTGGGTGAAGGAAATTTTCCACTCTTGTCAAAAAATGCATCTTTATTTAGGATACAATTCCTGACGTCACATTTTTTTCTTTTTTTTATTCATAATGAATTTTTTTATTGGGTTAGTGTGAACTTACATATTATTTTTCTTTTTCTAATACATAAGCGTTCCATTTATTAAACGGAATCAATTTAGTTGCAACATTTTTGAGCTTTATTAAATCTTTCAACATTTTTTGTGCCGCACATGATAAAGTAAATTGTTTGTATCTTCATGCCTTTTCGTTTGACTAGGTTTTGAGTTAAAATGTTAGAAATTTCTCACGTAATTACAATGTCGGATTGACTTAAATGACATTTTTCTAATTTAATTAGAAAATCACGAATGATTCTTTAGTATGACTTAAAAGTTATGATTTATGAATAATTACTCACAGTTCCTACACTTATCTACTTCAAATTTCCATTTCCTTATAGGTTTTTAACAATATTTCTAGTGTGCTTGCACAACTTGCGCCAAAAATTTATAACACGGAAAATTGAGAACCTTACAAATATTTTGAACCATTCAAATGTTTTCTCAGCATGACTACACGTGCTGTTATTAAAAACAATTTTAAATTTTATATTTAACTCCACATCATGAATGAATTAAAAATACGTCTGGAAATCTAAACGAAAAGTTAATTTGTTGCATCGCAATTTGTTTCTGATATGTAAACCTGAGACTATATTTCTATTCAATAATGGTATGTTTATATCTATTTTTTAACCCACCAAAACTAGTTTTCATCAGTTTCATGAATTTTGGTGAGAAAATCATTTTTATTTCCTGAAGATCACAAGAAAATCGAGTTTTAGAATTTCAATAGGAAGTTAATGATTTTCTGTAGAATATTTTGAGGAATAAACAAAAGTCGCTGCTCACGTGGGTGTGCATAGTGTGAATATTAATGTGCGTCACAGCAGGCGATGTGTTTCATTTGAGAAACGAGAAAATTTATGCATTTTTTGTAATGTTTTGAATTTTAATAATTTTTAAATGAGAAAATTTGTGTACTCACTGAGATGGGAGCTTCCTGCTGAGGTTTGTAAGAATCTTTCACTCACTTTAAATTTGATGTCATAAATGTTGGACATTTTTAAAAATTAGAATTATTTCAATTTAAACGAATTTATGAGAATTTAAATTTCAAAGGCTTCTTCAACTTTTCAAATTTTAAAACTACGTTGAAAAATTTCTTATGTGAAATAGTTCACAAAATTAAAGCTTTTCGCTGAGAAAATTTATTGTTATTAATGCTAATCTAAGACTTTGCCTTCACGAAGAAATTATTTCTCAAGATGAAATGTTAGCGAAAAATTAAATAAACACATAAATTGTCAGCTGAACGAGAAAAGTGCGCCAGAGAATTTTTATTGCAAAAATTAAGAATTTCTCGTGGTCACAATAATGCTTATTTGCCGTTCTTGAAATTTTAATTTCATAATTTCTAAAATAGCTGGCAAAAGATTTCACAAAAAATGATGAGGGGCCGTTCACTTATTACGTTACGCAAAAAAACGACTTTTTTCACCCCCCCCCCCCCCCCCCCCTGAACGTTCAAAATTCATTTTATTTTGATAATTTTTTATTTTAAAAAGACGGTTAAAGTTCTTTTGTATTTTTTTTCTTAAACATCAAAATACTGTACAGCTAAATAGGTCATGTTTTGATTGATACTATTAGTATTCTCATGAATTATTGGATTGAGATATAAAGCAAAAATTTGTTTTTTTTTGAAGAAAATTCAAAAATGTCATGAAAAATATTATGCCCGATCGAATTTTGGAAAATTCAATCAACTTTGAATGTAAATATCACAATGATGGGATCATATTAATCATCATATGAATGACAGATTTAGAGAGATTTACTTTTAAACTTATGATTGATTTAATTTTGAAAATTTCCACAAATTATGATTGTATTTTAAAGTCTTGTAAACCAGTTTTCTATTGATTTGTTACTTTATATAACAAAAGCTATGTAGTGCTTAGCTATCAAAAGTGATCTGGACATTCATAAATCATTAAAAAGGTGGAAAATTTAAAAAAATGTTTTTGGTGTGAATTTGTAAACAAATTTTTTTCGTGAACTTTTTTTTAAAAGACACACGACAGTTTGAACGTTACATACTTCTTGACACCCCCCCCCCCCCCCACCTATGTTACATTTGGTTAGAATTTTTCAAACCACCCCTGCCCCCTAAAATTCGAACGTAATAAGTGAACGGCCCCCTCCCCCCTAAAATGCGAACGTAATAATTGAACAGCCCCTGAGCAGTTCAACATTTCAGCTTCATCAACAAAATATTTTTGTTTATTCGTCATTGCTTTCTGTACTTTTCCAGCTTATTCATTTCAATCCCACATATTCTGAGACTGAACAAGGAATTTTACAATGTAAATCTTGAACATTCTTTACATAAAATTTAAAAATGAAAGCATTTACAATTGTCACATAAACGCTGTCTGACTTCAATATTTACATTGCTCTCGTGAAGTGGATGTTTGTTTTCTCTGAGAAAGGCGATAGATGATTCTCTATTGGAAGAAAATTAAACATTTATCACATCATTATCCATAATTAACAAATAATAGCTATAATGGTGTGAATAGTGCTTTTAGCAAGTTTAAACAGCGATCAAAGAAAATTTCAATTTTATGGATTTACATTTGAGTCTGTTTATCACTTATTCAATGTAATTCAATTCAAATAAGCTACGATTTCTTTTGCTTGCTAATTAGATGGCAAACTTTGTCTGAACCGAACGCTCTGAAAAATTTAAATACTTGAAATAATGATTCGCTACATTAAATCCTAATAAATTGCTTTTGAATTGGGTGAGACTTGAGCTTGTTGTTTGTGGTTTAAGATGTCTGTAGTTAAGACAATGCTTGAAACGAGATACACTCAATTATCAAAATTTAGGGATAGAATTATGTTTGGATGTTGAATAAATAATCATAAGAAAAGTTTATTTTCTCAAACTTTTAAATTTAAGGATGATTATTTATTTTTCTTGGTTCTTTGGATGATTGATCAGTTTGCTGAGTGGTTAGCATTTAACAAATGAATTAGTGACTCGGCTGATTGTGACAAATTAATTGTTGAAAATTAGTCATGATTGATCAATTCTGTGAATGTGTAGGTTGGTGTAGGTCACATTCAGTTTACAGAAGGATACTAATTGGGTAAGATTTATCATAAGGCTGTTGTGGGTCTTAAATGATCCCGGTTATTCAAATCTTAAACCACATTCAGTCAACAGTCCATTCCTGGATCAATTTCGATAAATACTTAAATAATACATAAAATATTTATTTTTTTTTTTTTCATTTTAATTGCACTTAATAGCATTTATTGACGTCCGGTAATAATTCACATTTTACACTTTAGTATTTGTATACATATGAATTAATATTATGTAGGATCAAACTTCTAATCTTCAAATCTAGGTTTCAAATAAACTAAGGCTCTCGTTTCGATCTTCTGTAGGCGTGAAGTGATACTTTTCAGGTCCGTTCTAACAATATTCCCTTCGTGGGTAATCTTGTAGCTCTCGTTCCTATTTCTCCCGCTACAATTTAAGTTCCTGGCCCGTTCCTTAATCCAACGTTGCTCAAATGCCCAATTATGGCTTGATCTCGTACATTAAGCAGTCGAAGTATCTAAACTTCCGAAAAAGAACAAATTTGGAAATGGCTGGATTCGAACCGACGACCTTCGAGTTACAATCCCAAATTTGAGCCAAGCGCCTTACCTATTCGACCAGCAAGGCACTTAACTGATTTCTTATAAAGAATTGACTGGCACCAATATCTATTGCTAATAACCGGAACATGAAAGCACAACCTCATTTATTTATTCGTCAATTATTCACTCAGCCCAGACAACCCCGAAAATTAGCCAATTATCTTCATATGCATTTAACCTCACATTCTTATTTGAATTGATCCAGTAATAAAGCAGTTAATTACGATACCACGCAATATGTTTATTGTGACATATTCGTGGACGCCTATAAAATTATAAAATAATTTTCTCAACATCATAAAACTTGTTGATATCTGAATATGTCAATTGAATATAAAAATGTATAAGAGAAGAACAGAAGCTGAAAAATTCTTTATACGCAGCATACATGCAAACGACTCTCTGTATATTTATTTATGTAGGATATATATCTGCTCACAATAAAGATCGAAGAATTTTTTTTTCCTCAAAAATAATTAATTGTGTGAAAAATTAAGGAAAAAAAAAATGTTGCGTATGTATTATAAGATTTTGAAGAGAAGAGAAGCGTCTACATGAAAATTTTTCACATCGAAATTTTCTTTTTTCTTAGTCTTATATTTGCAGTGTAAGTGAATAGGTAGTAGCATATATTTAAAGGCTACGAGAAGAAAAAAAAAATTTGAAAATAGAAAAAAATTCGAGTGCTGAAAAAGATGGAAAATATTTTTTTTTCTTTATCAATTTTTTCTTATTTTCATCACAATCTAGACAATTTTCTTTTATAATGCAATAAAGTTGAAGGAGAAATTTTTTCATATAGAATTTTTTGCATTGCATAACTTTAACTAAAAATATTTGATTACCTTAGTACTGAACATGTCTATAAATAGATTCGCTTATTCGACAAAATACCAACTTTTTTTTCCTCATTCATGTTCATGAATGAATGTGTCTCAAGTGAAGGTTTATGATCACCTTATTGTCTCATAAATGTGAAAAATTGCAATTGCTTTACTTCTTATTTTTACTTCTTGCAAAATGAATTTAATGTAGTGAAATTAAAACTTAATTTGTGTGCAATTTTGAACACCTTTTTATTTTCCGAGAATAAAATTCTTGAGCATAGCAATTTTGAAGAGAAAATGTGGCAAATCATTTGCTTTGACTTGGCTGCTTACCTACCTAATTATGTGTGAAATAAAAATGTGTCATATCAGTGGATAATTTCATTTAAGAATCTTATTAGGAGTTTATTGCTGAAAAGTGCAAAATTTCTGAATGGGGCATTCTTCAATCCTTCACTTTGCTTTGACTATGATCTTATGACAGTCATAAGCGAATGACACTTAATCTAAGCATTTCAAATTCTAAGTTTTTCGTTATATCAAAAAGCTGATCAGAATTCAGGTTTATAAGTCAAATTAACGAATGTTTATTGTCAAGGTATGGACACTTAAATGCCTAATAAACCTGCTTAATCTTTTGGAGTAAAATTAACTAAGGACAGAGTTTAGCAACACAAGACTAGCTTTTTTCATGGGAAATCTGTAACAAGGGATGAAAAGAATCTTTATTATTTTTTTTTTGCTATAAGTGAACGACCCTAAAGTATATAAGCGACTGTTTTAAGGAGATTCGAATTCAATACAACAAGAACTTGAACAATTTTCAAAATTCTGCATCATTATATCTTCAAATAATCACAAAACAAAATGTAAACGATCATTCTAGAGCTTTAAAGATCAAAGTTGTTGAGTGAATTCTAA
This sequence comes from Chironomus riparius, assembly GCA_917627325.4. NCBI lineage: Eukaryota > Metazoa > Arthropoda > Insecta > Diptera > Chironomidae > Chironomus > Chironomus riparius. The sequence goes on from OU895877.1 coordinate 59,724,152, forward strand.
GAATACATTAGAATATATAAGGAAAATTGAGACTAAGGTGTATGGGTAGAGTGCGAAGAAATGTAAATAAATCTCAAAACTATCAAGTTTACAAAATAAATCCCAGGATGTGTGAATGTACTCAATTTTCAATGAATAGTTTAATCGGAAAATGCGCTGTAGCTTTCGAAATCACACACACCGTCGACCTTTTCACTAGTTTTTATTTTTTTTTCTTGTAGAAATTTATCTACGTACACTTTTCTTGTAAAGAAATGTTGTGATGAATATCTAAGATCATGCGAGTTTATTTTTAGACATAAAATTTTTTTGTTATATTTAAATTTGTGGTGGTGTCTTTTTGGCAGTATTGTTTAAATCAATTTCAAATTATTCTTCTGAGTAGTGTGTGACGGAAAGAAAATCACATTTCTTAATTAATTAAAATAACTTTCTTACTCAAATTAATTTACTTAAAGTTCCCGTTAATTAAGATCATTCAAAAATGAGCAGCCGAAGACCGAGAAGATCACGAATTTATGATTTGAATTATAATATTGGTGAAAATTATTATAAGTCAGCACTCGATCGTCTCGATGAGAAATCAGGACGTGCACCAAGCTCATTAATCAGATCATCTGAACCACCAGTTTTAAAACCATCCGCTCGTCTCGCACAATTGGATGAAGATGGTACAGTAGATGATTTGGAAATTGCTAGAACCCGTGCCAGTCATGCCATTCAAAGAGAGACTATTTTGGACCAAAGAACTGGTCGTAAAGCAGTTGAACTTGAAGCCGACTTTGACAGTCAAGTAAGTGTATCAATTTTACTATGATTGACAGGAAAAACAAATCTGATAGTGGGGAGAAGAAGACACGAAAAAAAAATTAATTTATTTATAATTCCAAGATGGTGAACATGAAAAATATTTTAGAGATCATTTGAATCGTTTATCTTGATTTTTTTCCATGCCAGTTGACTAACACGTTGACGTCATTAGTCAAATTGTCAAGAAAATTGTTTGCACTGTCTTTTAATATTATTAATTTTATTCTTCATCGAACGCAAATCGCAAATTTATCTCATAACTCTTGAATGTTCTGAATTCGTGAAGATTATCGCATAAATAGATTTTACATCCACTAAAGTCCCGAATGGTCTTAATTGCAACAAATATATCCTAAGCACTTGAATCTCTTGGGTACCATTTTACACTTTTATCACCTTTAGCTCAAATGACTATAAATCTAAATTTATAAATTGTTATGACTCATAAAACTGATCATGTCTTGTCTTTCTTTTCGTCTATTTTCTCAATTTTGTTTTTATAGGTTCAAAGAACATTGAATCGTATTAATGCATCAAAGAAGCTTTTAAGTAACATTGAAGTAGAAAATGGATATGACAATGAACTCGCTTCATCAAGTATCATCAAGAAGCGTGTCGTAAAGGTAAGGCTATCATGCTTATTGCTTTTTGTATAATTTTAAATCAACCTGTGACTTAAAATTCTTGGATCTGGTCCAAAAGACCGCGTATTTGTTTGCTTTAAACAATTAATCAAAAAAAAAAAATAACTCCTTACAGGTCACCACTGACATCTCAAGCTCATCTAACACTGCCTCTCAAGCAAACGATACAGTCTCCAGATGGACAAAGGTTGGAGGTGCCAATGATTCTGAATCATTTGCTGTAGCACGTGCACGTCATACTGCAAATCGCCTAGTCGACCTCGAGAATGATATGGCAGAAAGAAGTGAAAGACAATATGCACGTGAACAACGCGCTGCCAATGTAAAGAAACTCTTAGCCGAAACTAGTGATTTCTCAGATGATGCTTCTTTCGGAAATGTCGCATCATATAAAGTTGTTAAATCATCTCAAAAGCGAATCACAACTTATTAAGCAAATTGCAGTTCTATTGTTAAAAAAAATAGCTTTTTCTGTAAGGAAAGGCACGTTCGTTTTTGATCTGTTTTTGCAACAAAAAAAATTTTTATGATGACTATATATGTGACATTTCTCTGTTGTTTTTGATGAACAATTTAATTTTTAAGTTTCACAAAACAATCAACAACATCAAATTTTTTTCTCTCTCAAATACAAGCATAAAATTTAAATACATTTAAATTGAATATGAAAGAAAATAAGAAGCTTTTGTTAATTGTAAAACAATATTTTCACTTTATTGAATTCACAAAACACACATTTTTATATTACCTAGATAATTTCTTTCACTCTCTATCGTACATAAATGCATTATAACGACATTTATTATAAAAGAATATGAAAAATATCATTCAATAAATTTTTTTCCTCACTAAACCTCATGACTAAGAATTTCTTTTGACTACTTATCAGATTTGTGTGTGAACTATGAACCTTATCGGTAGGCTTACCATCTAATTTTCATGAAAATACAGGACTTTTGGTAAATTTTTTCGAAAAATACAGGACATAGAGTAAAATTCGAAAATTAACGGAAATTTTCGTGAAAAAATTACAGGACCTGGAACAAAGTTTTCAAATTTATACAGGACAGGGTTTTGAAATACAGCACTGTCCGTTGTAAAACTACGCAGATGGTCACCCTACTTATCGGTTCTATTATTTGTTATCATCCTCAGTTGTGTGTGAGAATTCAATGAGGAAACATCAAAGAGACTGAAAAAAAAGATGCATAAAATATTCTTCTTGATTTTTTGGACGCTGTTGGTTGGAATTTCTGCAAAGGATGAGACGGTTTTTGGTGGGTATTTGTGAACATGTGGATTTTGTGTATGGAATATTGCAATGTCATCTCAAAAATTACTATCCACAATTTCAATCGTCAAATCTTGTTCCTTCAAGTAAATACTCAAATCCTCAATCATTCAACCTTTCAGATCAACTGACGGTTGAACAAAACCTTGAACTGCCAGAAATCACCAATACAATTGAATCAGATCCAATGACAAAGAAAGTGTACGACATAATTGAACATTTCAAAGATGATAATCCTGTGGGCCTGCCTGCATTGGAAATTCCTGACCCAGTTTCCATTCCCGATGTACAACAAACCCTCAATATTGGAAAGCTATCAATGACGAAAGTGAAAGCGCATGGAATCTCCAAATTTCGCGTGCAAAATGTGACAGTTGAGGTTGACAAAAGAATGGAAGCAACTTGTGGATTGCTGTTTGAGACACTCAGATTGGAGGGAAATTACTCGCTGAGCTCATTTTTGGCAAGATCAAATGGTGTGAAATTAATCGCGTAGACGAAAATGATGATGTTAGACATTAATTCAATTTGTGAATATATATTTTTTTAGGTCCATTCCATATAACAATTTTGAATGTAATCGTGACAGCAAATGCCTCACTTAAAACGGAACGTGATGGCAAAATTAAAACAAATGAAATTGATACTGACATTCAGTTGTCAAGAATGAATGTTAGTTTTTCGAATTTGGGATTTTTTGCCTCAATTTTTCAAAGTTTTGCTAATTCAGCAGGAAATATGGTACGATGGATGAAATTGAATTTGGTGTTAATTTCATTTTAATTATAAAACTTTTTCATTATAGCTTTTTGAGAATGTTAAGCCTTACATATTAAAGGATGCAAAGGCGAAGATAAGGAAAGAAATGGATGATAATATCGATAAAATGCTTGGAGAATTTGGACTCATTCCAAATTCAATTAGTCCTGTCGACTACATTATTGCAGAAGCACGAAAAAAAGTTCGAGAATTGTAATTCAAATTTTATTTAAATTTTATTCTTTTCTCACGAAACAAAAATGAAATATTGAAAATTATGATAATTCAATCTCATTTAAGGTACGATCCACTCGAAATTAATGAGTATGAAAATAATGGCATCATTGGAATAAGAATATTTAATACTTTAATTAGCGGAATATCATCATTTTATCGAGTCGGCGATTTAACGTTAAAGATGATTGACAACAATTTAATTATAAGTATGACTTTATTGTGTTGGAACTGGATGTATGTGGATTGATTTATATAGTCCTTCTCTAAACTCATGAATCTAGACCCTACATTAAGATTTATTGCAATCTATACCTTAATTACAAGTAAGCCACAACCTTTAACATCAATGTCCCCCCAGAGATGATCCTTAATCAGCCAAACATTTTTCATTATAAACCAAAAAGTTTGTAAGACACTGATTCATTCGTTTGCTGTTGTTTTTCCATTAAAAGTTAAGCATTTAATCACATCCACATACCTCAACAACAAAAGTTAATCCTGTAATAGCATAAAATGTATTACAAACTTTATTTTAGATCTCGAAATCGGAACACAAGAAATCCACGGAAAAACAACGTGGGAAGCATCGTTCGCGAAAGGCATGATAACAAGATCTGGAAATGTTCAATTTTCCGTTCAGTACATTAAAGTTTTCGTTTCACTGATTCAACCAATTAATCTTCAGAAGCGAGTCAATATGAACGATTTGCAATTGGATCTAGGAAATATTCAGGTCATGTAAGTAAAAGATACGAGGAAATTGAAAATGATTTAAAGTATAATTGAATAAGTTGTGACTGAGCATTTAATTTTGAACATCACAAAGAGAAAGAAGGAAGTGAGATGAAGAGAATTTTCAATAATTATAATCAATCGATAAAAATACGTTAAGTGCAATTATGCAGTTTGGATAATTTCAATCACATTTATTCCTCGCTCAGGATATAAACGATTCTTGAACGAATAATTGATGATTGGATTATGACGTAATTGGAGTATGACATAAGGATGTATTATTTTATTCAGGTCATATGATTTATTGTTGTGATGAGGAAGACAGTTTTATTTTAAAATCTATATGATTCATGCAGTAGAATATTTGAGATTTATTTCAGTTCATTGAGTGCGGATGTAATCAAATTCCGTTCTATTGATTTTTGTTGAGCTTGGCAAATCGAACTCTGTTCAATTGAATTTGGATATGTTTGCTGAACTTAGAACATTTCGTAGATTCCAGGCAGTTTCGCTTGAGTAAGCTGAGTCAAAAAAATTTCATTATTATTATGTTAGGATAAATCAGGATAGTTCAAGGTTCAATCAAACATTTAGGAAGAATCCAGACGTATAAAAATTTTCAAGCATTTCTGCAAAATCCAGTACACAGAGATGCCAATTCATCTCAATATTCTACAGCAAACAGCTTATATCCAATAAATCATTTGAAATATCAAACCTTTATGTATCCACATCTAATTTCCCTAAAAACATTCAGCCTTAAATATCAAAAAATAATTCAATATAAATCAAGTCAATCTCATTCATCACCAAATAAATTTATTTTTTTTTTTGCACTCTTTAGGAGCAGTGGATTGGGAACATTCGATTATGCAATTGAGCTTTTCATCAATGTCTTGCCAAATTTATTGCGATATCAAATAATGGATGCAATAGAGAAGCCAATTATAAATAAAATTCAAGAATATGCCAATAGGATTGATGTTGAATTATTAGTTAAGGATTTACTGCAACAATATCGAAATAACCAGACACTAAGTCTCAATCTTAATCGTTTCGAGCTGTAAAAGTGTAAATTTGTTGTCTTTTTATAGAACTCAATGAAGGAATGTTGATGAATTATCGAAATGTGTTACGTGCGATCGTGATTTTACAGAATTTGTGGAAAGGTGTGCAAATGATGGACGTAATACATTTCGAGCAATAATAAAGGTTATTAGACTGGTGCTATAACTCATTAAGAATTTATAGTAATAAAATGAAATACCTCGGAAAAAATAAAAAGTCATGAAACTATCAAAGCAAAGCTTCTTATATGTTTTTAGACATTTTTTTCTTCTAGGTGAAACTTTTCTTGGCTCAGATTGAGAGACACCTGTCTGGTTTGTTACCTGTCTTGATGATGTTAATTTTTCTTCTTCTCAATTTATTTTTTGGGAGAGATTCGTTTGGTTATGGTGTCTTACATTGCCAGTGGAGGAGATATACTCAATTTTTTATATAAAAATACTGTGACCGAAGTAGAAGGTACTAAGATTCAAATTTTTGATGGACGGATGTAGGAAGGATCTTGAAATATTTGTTGACAATCACTTTTAACTTTCTTTCATAAGGTTGACCCTGAATCTATCTGCTTCCTCTCGACGAACTTTCATAATGAATTTCCAGCATCAATTGCATAAAAGATGACTACCCAAAAAGGAACAAGATTTTTGGATCCGAAATAAATTGCTTGCTTAATTATCAAGTTCATCACAGCTTATGGGAATTATACAAGTTTTAAGACCATTCCTTAATTACTAATCGAACCAATGTACGCGCCTTGAGTGAAATTGAGTAGAATAAAGAAGAATAAATCTAGTTAAGTTGCACACGATGCAAATGTCTTTATAATTTATTTGTTGAAGTAAATATTATATAATGTATAATATAACATGTAGATAGATATTTTTATATAAAATGTTGTTTCGTTGAACATATTCGTGATGATGACACAATTTCGAGCATTTTTTAAAATTTGTTTAATACCTTAAATATAATAGACATTAAAAATAAAGACTTAATTTTGTTAATTTGTTGAAACTCATTAAATTTTAGATGTTATAGTGATTAATAGATAAAACAGGACATAGCGTATTTAGTAATTAGGCTAAGCGAGTTCGTTTTTTTAGAGATTTTTCATTCGGGTAATTGCAAAAGCAAAGCGATCGAGTGGGTCATTTGCTTCTATTTTACAAGATGCTAGCATACTTCCTGTTTGTGTAGCTCTTTGTATGATAATTGTAGCTGTTGATTTGGTTGGTGATGGTAATTTTCAGTCTCTGGTCACGTGTTGAAGAACGATTGGCTGACTCATAAGCCTCATAGGATGATGAATGTGGTTTACTAGTTGTTAATTAAAGATTCAGTAGACATTTAATTAAATTTCACGAAGATAATGCGCACTTACTCTTTAACAGTCCTTAAAACTCTTTCAGCCCATGTTTGGGGCTTTGGAATTTCTGACTTGATGCCACGATCTTTCTTGTCTAAGTAATCAATAATGTCATCATAATAGTTGAGTCTATAGTCGTACATATAGTCGTACTGAAGGAAGCGTGGTCTTTTAAAAAAGTTTTGATTCAAATTAATTTACACAGTTGTTGAAGGAATAAGAAGTTCACATACCTGACCCAATGCTTATATAATTGTGTTTTTTTCGAATCAGCTTTATTAGCTTTTGCAGCTTTTTTAAATCCTTCCATGTTTAGCACCTAATAATGAAGAATTTATTCCTTATTATTTTTCAATAAATCAACTATAGCGATGACACTTGTCAGTCATTTAAGAATTTTCAAGTCTATTTATGTCCTTTGCATTATATAACACTTAATTATATCATATATTTGAAAAGATCCTTATCACTCGATCATAAAATTATTAAATTATTGAAATCCTAATAATCAGTTCAATTATCAACAAAGGAACATCAACAAGTCATGGAAATTAAGTGTTACAGATGTTCTATTTAGCTATGCTCACAAAAAAATTATTCAAAAAAAAAATAAATTAAATTATTTGGTACCTTCCTTTGAAAATCTCGTTGTTAATTCTATCGACGTTACTATAAGACTAATTTTCTTCGTTAAACAATCGAGCTGATTGAGAAGAAAAATAAGAAAAAGAAAAATTCAAAAGAAAATTTACAAACACACTTGCTGTGTCAAGAAGACAATAGGTAAGCACATTTTTTGTGTGCTGGGGATACTTTACTTAATGAGCGATTAGTCTAGGGACATTTGGCGATGTTACAATAATTAAAAGAAGAATTCGTAATGCATGTTTACGAAATTATAAATAATTTTATACGATGGATCTGACAATGGCTCACAACACTTTCACTTGTCCATATGATTACTCAAAAAATTGCTTCTTCGATCAATGAATTGCATTTGTTACTTAATAGCGTCTCAATTTTCATCTGTGTGAGTTTCATTTCTATTTCTCATTTGATTCTGCAACTTGCACTGAAAATCAATGACTTGACCTAAAAATAATCTCAATTCACACCTATCTCATCGTACTCATTTCGATTTTAAAATAATCACTTAGTATATAATGCAAAATAAATGTCTTTTCTTCTTCAAAAATGCTTGCTAATTTGTCAAAATATTTTTTTTTCTGTCACATACACAAGATGTATGGGTTGTAGGTACATAGCGCATGGGGACGATTGATAATTTGTGTATGAAATAGACACAAATGTAATGCCAATTAAATATAAATTTATACAATACAAAATTTTGAAGGAAAACTCTAGAGGAACATGTGTAGTATGTGCTTGTTCTACTAATTTACATTCCTTAAAAACTTTGAACAATGGAATAATAAGAAGCTATACAAATAAATTTAATCCTTCTTATTATTCAATGAGTCATCTGACTAATGCTCACAGCTGATCTAAATTAACGTTCTATTCATTCATAATAAAATATGTAAATGTCAATTGGATTATGATTTCACAATTACATTCAGGATAATTCAGGAACTCTTTAACGTTGCGTAAAATTTCATAAATTATTCATAAGAGACGCTAATATTCCATTTAGGTGAATATATAAAACTTATTATTATTATTAAGGTTACTGCTACAAAGGAATTAACTTATAAAGAAAAGAAAATGCTAAATCACGTTGTTAATTTTTTACTATCTCTTTATTCTATTTTTATTGATTAATTCAGCTTACCAGTGGTAGTCTAATGAAGTCTTATCCGTATAGTATTTTCATGTTTCCTATTTTTAGATGCTTAATTAATAATTATACATTAGGGGTCGTTCACTTATGACGTCCATCAAAAAACCTGATTTTTAGACCCCCCTCCCCCCTCTATCACAAAAATTCTATAGAAAAAAATTCATTTGTTTGAACTGTCACAAAATCCTAGACCCCCCTCCCCCTCCCCCCCCCCCCCCCCCCCCTAAATGTCGGACGTCATAAGTGAACGGCCCCTTAGTGATTTCATTATTTGGTTAAGAAACTTACGTTTTTGTTTGGAAACGTGTCCGCGCTATAAAAACGTAAAATATTTACTTATTTTTATGCTGGATTGCGGACGCTCTAGTATTTGTCTTCCTTAAGGCTATGCTTTGGGAAAGCAAACATTGATCTTAATTGAAAATATATTTTTATGTGCTTTATATGTGACATTTAATTCAAATTCTTTTAATTCAACTTTCAGCTACTTATGGACCTCTGGTTATTAACTTCTACATCAGTTATTAATAAATACATGAACCCCACATTTTAAGATGACAGCAAAATCATTTTATCAAGTTTATAAGCGAGGAAACTCTTTTGTGCCTCATACTTGAATATTTTGCATACAAATTCGAAAAAGTGATTCTTTTGAGTCAAAACATTTCAAACTTGAGAAAAAGATTAATCATGTTGTAAAGTCATTATCTTACCTCCGGATTTATTCTATTTGCTGTTGTTTTTCAGAAAATAACAAGTTTGTTGGTTGCAAAAGAGGAGAATAACAATGTCAAAAAAGTTCCGAGTATTTGAACATTTCCTGAAATGATTGATAATCATGAAGAAGAGGAAGAAGACAAAGTCAGCAGTATTACATTTTGATATAATAACTTTATTTTGGTTATAAGAAAAATGGAAAAAGCAAACATACAATTTATATCTTATTTATGTCATACATTTTATATTTAATCATCAAAATAAATCAAAATGTTGATTCCGACTAAAATAAATGTCTCGAAAAATTTATTTGCTTTTTTTTTCATCTTCAAACTTATAAATTCTTATCACAAACAAATCAAGGAAAAATATCAAAAATAAAAATTTTGAACCTCATTTTTACATCAAATCCGATTTAAATTATTACACTTTAAAAATCAAAGTTCGGATACACGACAATATATTTAATGTAAGTTACGTTAATTCATCATTCTTTTGTCTTCAAGGCTTAGACACTTAACATTAACTTCATTTTCTAAAGGAAAATTAATAAAATTATATTTACAAATATTTTCTTACGTTTCAAAAGTCTTAACTCGATCAGCACAAAATGGACATGAATTTCATACGTGCAGCAAGTCTTTGATTTAAATTTTCTGCAGCATATTCTATTTAAATAGTAATTAGCTATGGAAATGATAGATTTAGAGAGCTTTTGTAGTGGAATAGTTGGTTAATCTTAAGAGCTTATTGCTGTGAGTTCGATATCCAAAAAGTTTTACTTCCATCTATTTCTTAAAAAGGTTTGTGGTAACATAAAGAAAAGTTTTTCGATGTCTAATTTACCAGGATTATTAACGCTAGTCCTTTTGATAACCTTCAAAGGATGTTAAATACATTCATTGATTATGAATAAAAAGATTTATCTATAGAAATAAATTTCTGTGCCTGTTTAGAGTTTGATGATGATAAAAATCCTTTTAAATCTTACGGAATTTTTCAAGCTCTGTTAAGCTTTTGCCCTTCTTTTATGCTTCTTCAATTGTTCAGATATTGAGAATAAGCCTTAATAAAAGGCAGGACTATTATAACAAAGCATAAAATAGTTCAACTAGATCAATTGACCAGCAATCAATGAACCATTGAGTTATCCTTTCAAATGGATGTACAAAGCTCTTAGTAGTTTAAATCCTAGCAACTCTCAAATCGCCATTTATCTTAACGAAATTGATCTCAAGTTTTTCTTACAATGACAAACTTACAAATTTACCACAAACGAAGAAATCGTGACTCAAGCAGTAAACAACCAACTGGAAAATATGTGCAGAAACGTGATCAAAACTTGCCTTTTCTTTAATATGACTGACATTTCATTTTCATTATGCTGTTATGCGGACAGATAATTTACTTAGTAAAACATAACTGTTCCTAGTTAAAGTAAATTGAATTAAAACTTCTCCTAACAAGCGTCTAAGTCTTGATTGTAAATCAATAAAAATTAATGTCCTTTTATCTTCTTTTTGTATCTCTTGTATATTCTAAATAATCGAATTATGTAGCTTAATAATATCTAATCTTTTTATAATTATTTTTATTTCATTATGTCACTGGGAATAATAGGTGGCTTTTTCAATTATAAATCATACACTTGTGCATAATCAGATTTCATGTATGTATGTATGTATGTAGGTAATTTAATAAGTTGAAGAGCATAGGATAGTAGTTAATGTTTAATTGGATGATTTTTTCTAGATTTAACAAAACTATTCACACGATTCAGGATATTTTTATATGTAAGCAGGCAAAATGTTGACTGACAGATCGATAATTTATATAGTGAGATGGTAAAAAGAAGTAATGTAGGTCAATCAATCAAATTTCAAAGCTTGAGAACCATGAAATAGATATGATGATGAGTTTCACCTTAGAAATATAATGACTACGTCATTGTTGACATTTTCGTTTCATCATATCATTACAAATTTTTGCATTATAGCGTGACAATAAGCTCCAAACTAACAGAGAGAGTTCCTTTCATGTGAGAATGGGTTGAATTTGGAACTGAAAAAGGTATAAAGATAATAACATAACATTCGTGTGAATAGTTAACTTAATAGGAATAAAATATCACGTAAAAACTGTAGACAGCGAAAATCAAGTTTTAAGGAGCTAAGGGAATCGATATGTGTCTTAATAAATTTTCATTCTAATTTATGATTTTTGGAAATTTTTTCAATTTTTTATAACTTCAAATAGAGCAAATTTTGTTAAAGTTTGATTTTGCATTAAGGAACAAGTGAATTTATTAATAGTTTAATAGAAATTTGAAAATAACTTTTAGGAACCAACAGGAGTTGCATTTTTTGAGGTTAAAATAATTTAATTTGAGTCAGAGGAGATTTTAGGAAACAATTCACACCTCTGTAGCCGCAAAATAGACCTTTGCGGCATCTGTCACTTAGATTCTAGAGTTTAAGGACAAAAAAAAAAATTCTTACACCTCCTTGTTAAAGCTCTGCAAGAAACTATTTTGTGAAAATTTGATAAGGATAGTCTCTTATGTCAACAAGAACACAAAAAATCTCCAAGCTGTTCTGTATCCTTTTTTTAAATTTATTCTTTTTGTGATGAACATCCATTAATTCCACAAAATTAGTCATGATTTAGGTCAAGCGATACATAAACTCTAGATTGGCATGCTCAACTTCACATCCGCATTAAAATATCATAAATTTATATAAGTTATTACATTAAATTGTACTTTATCATAGGCGATTGCATGCTATCGCTATATTTTCTTGACCTGCAATATTTCTTTAACCGCAGCAACACAAATGTCTGGTTACTGCAACTAAAGTGCACCCTTTCATTCCTCATAACTCTTCCAGAAGAATTGCATGACTTGACCAATGTCAATAAATCAAATTAGGGATATTTTCAATCCTCAAAAATTGCAATTCTTGCTTGCTTAATAATTTAGATAAGTTTCAAGGTTGTTTTTTGGGGAATTTTAAAAATTATTCAATAAAATTAATTATTATCAATCAATTAGTCATTAACGTCTATCTAAATATTACAATGAATCTTATCTCGTCTAAATTTTTAAAACACATTTCACACTTTATAAAATAAATTTTGACAAAATAATTTTTTTCTTCTCATACTCACATCATTTAAAATGGCATGAATAATTTTCTTCTTTAAGTTAAACTAATTATACAATATCCCCTTATACTTTAGCTTTGACAGTGTTGTGAGATTCAATTATAATTTTTTATGCCTTTTTGTCATTCAACATTGGAAAGTTTTTTGAAACTCTTTTGGATTAAAACTAAATTCAGTAATTTTATATCTTTGTTGAAAAGCATGGCTAGAAAATGATTTTATGAGCTTTAACCTTTAATTTGGGGTCATTCAAGAATGGCGTCTACCAAATTATGGAATCTTGTTATACCCTCTTGCTTCTATCTCAAAGGAATCTAAAGATGTTTGTTCCTGAATATTAAACGTACGAGCTTAACGAACCATTAAATAAGCTACAATTTTCTTTATAAACTGCTGTCATCAGTGAATAAGCAATTATTTCTTCCAAAATTATGACATTTAGGAGTGAAAGTGGAAATGCTTCACTTTAGTTTTAATAAGTTTACTAGTCACACCTTGTGCCTGAATATTGCCAACACGGGAAATATTCAATTAGCAACGAGGATTTTTTTTGATGTCCGTATTAAGCACACCTTTTAGGAATGTAGTTGGTTTTTTAAGCAGCATTTGAAATTCCTTAAGCTCGTCCTCAATTCCCTAAGCTTCCCCAGGCCCAAGGCCATTCATAATCTTATGAAATAATGCCTTTTTATCTATTAAGAGGTAAGATCTGACGGCAGCATAAGAATCAGTTGATATCAACATCATTTTCAAACCATTCTTTCAACAGTTTGATGAAAACTTTAAGCACATTAAAAAATTTCCATAGCATTTTAAAAAATAATAAAAATTTTAATTTTAATCAACTGAGTACAAAGCGAAAACTAGTTGAAGATAAAGTTAGTATAGTCGTGTAAAGGAGAGTCTTGTTTATGATTCTCATGTGACTTCTGTTTGTTCACAAACTAGACCAACTTCCCCTTTAATTTCGCATCACTTGAATTAAGAACTTAATTATTCTTCATTATGCTTTACTTTTTTTTTTTGGAACTCGTGTCTCATGATTCTGCCAACTGTAAATTCATGAATAAATTTGTTAAAAATTAAATCCTGATAATTATATTCCCTGTGAATGTTGCATGTAATAGAGTCATTCTTTTATATATTTTTTTAAACATGTATAACAATTCATTGACTCATAGTTTTATAGGAGCAACATTTTCATACTTTTTATTATATTTCTCTCGTGTTTTGTGAGTATGCATGTAAAAATATCAAGGGAAATTTGTATAAAAATTTTTTCACGTAAAAATTCGATGTTCATTGCTTTTTACCAACTTTACTTTTCTGTTTTTTCTTCCTGCATATATATCCTTTTAGTTAAACGTATGGTGATATATTTTAATAGGAAATTAATTCAATTTATGTAGATCATTATCATTCATTATAAATATTCACGAGGAAAATTAAGTTGTTAACAGAAAATTGCGCTTTATTTGAATTTTCAAAATAAATATTTTCCTGTATGCAGGCAGACTCTAGTCAAGTTATAAGCTAGATAAGGTTCCGTTTCTAATTTATTTTTTATATTTGATTATTGAGCGTATATTTGAAGAAGAAGAAGAAAATTCAGAAATAGAGATAGAGATAGGATAATGATACATATTTATACTTGATTGACGATATCCTGTTTAATGCTAAAATATTAAATTGCGTGAAATATGCTTCATTAAATGAATACAGAACGGGGGAAAAAATGGAAGATAAAGTCATGATTAATTATTTTTCTATTTTGTAAATGTTTGTTATTCCAAAATGATTTTTTCATGCCTTCATGGCTTTATTGCCCCCCTTTTAGAAAATCATTTTTCATCCTCTGACCCTTTTCGGTTGACAAAACAATATCAGAAAAAGCTCATTTGTGGTGATTTTACATTCAATTCTTGACTTAATATGTCCGACTCATATTTTTCGTTCCAATTGTTTAGGTCTTTTCTAGGCCAAAAATAGCCTTTCTCTCTGTAGAGCTAATTTAAAGTTTGGGGGGTCAATTAGTGTTGTTTTCTTTGGCTTATAACAATCTTTTTTAAAAGTATTACGTCAAAAAAGTACAAATTTTTGTAAAATATTAGAAAAAAATCACTACAAAATAACAAATAAAATCCCCATACCTCAAAATATTGTATCTTGGCTAGTTTTATGCATAAACTTCAAACGTCACAAACTTTATTTATAATAAACTCTAGAAACACTCTCAATAATTAAATTTAAATATTATTTACTTTTTACTTCAAAACAAAAAATCCATACTTAACCACAATAATCTTCACAATCTTCATACTTGAAGTGTCTTAATTCTTCGTTTTCAAACAATTTCAATCGAATCCACGAGACTTTTTATATTTAAAAAAAAAAACATTTTCTTTTGTATATAACTTATGGATTAAAAATTACTTATGTCAATAATTTGCATCTCTAATTATTTTTTATGACTTCTCACACACATTTTAATTTTTTATGTTCATTTATTGAAGTAAGTTTTCATATCTTTGTTTTCATTTTAGAATAAATATATTTAAGCGTAGCACTTCATTACGATCTTACGAAGCTATCAATTTTATTAATCGTGAGATTTAAGCTAAGCAAAAGTGGAATGATTTTTAATTTCTAAAATTGAAGTTGTTTTTAAAGTTTTCTAGCACATTTTTTTTCGGTCACGCAATATCGTGGCTGCCGGACAATCAATGTTCATTGACATGACATGACAGCTTCGACTTAATTAATGAAGACCAGCCCAAGGGGGAACAACAAATGAGACTTTTCTGAATTTTAACGTCATTCAAAGCAAACTTAAAGCTTCTTTGGAAATGAGGAATTCAGATGAAAATCTCTGATTCGGTTCTCCATGAGATTCGTGATTTTGTGCTTTATAAAATTGATAAGAAACTCAAAACAACTTCAATTTTAATTCAGTAGATAAACAAAATAGTGATGAAAGATAACAGATTATGTTGTGAAAAAGGTGTGAAGGCTTAAAGTCTAGGCAAAAAAGTTTATAAACAAAAAAAAATATTGCGTGCGAAACGGCAAAGCTTCAAAAGCTACCTACATGCTAAAATATTGGATGAAGAAAATAAATAAAGTTGAAAGGTAAATTGCTGAAAGGAAAACTGTAACGAAAATTTTTTAAGACAAGAATTGCAGCTTATAGGCAGAGTGAAAATTGTAGATAAAGAATTAGGGCTTTCAATACTGGAGTGAGCTGTCTGTGAATGGATTTATTTCAGGATTATCTTTTATTTTTTATTTCAGAGAGCATGTTTTAAATGGAATGGCTAAATCATTGTTTTAAGGATTAATGGATTGAATTTTCAGGAAACATTCCTTATAACTTTTCTGAAGTATTTTTTAGGCACTTTCAAAAACCAAATCTTAATGAAAAGTTAAAGTTAAGGATATCCTTCAATAAATCCATCACTATTTACTAGGATTGCTATATAAAATCCTATAAAGTCTCAATATTGAAAGCTGTTTAAAGAATATAATCAAAAAATTAAATCAGCAGCAGCAAAGCTTTAAAGCATCAAAAGTATCATTTGTGAATTTTTATCACGATCCAAACAGCTTCAGCCTCACTCAAAAGACGTCATAGAGAATCCTATAGTAAATGGCTTAAACTGTTTAAATTATAAAGGGGTTTGTGACGGATGGAAATGGTTCTTTTCGATCAAATGTCAAATTTTTTGACCGGTCCAATTCCATCCGAATATAAATTGACATATAAATATGATCAATCCCAAAAAATTTCAAATGACAAGTTTTGGATGCTTTAGCAAAAGAAAATCTACTCAAATTCCCACGCTCAAATTCAATTGATATTTTGCATGGAAGATGTAATCATTGTTTTGTTTTAAAGTTTATCGAGTTTATCATAAAAATTTTAAAAGTTAAGTTTAACTTTACTTTTACGTCATGAAATAGTTAAAATAAAATTTTTCTGAAACACATTTTCATTCATCATTTATTATTTTTCTTAATGTACTTTTTCATTTCATTTCATTGGGTGAGAAAAAAATTGACATCTTATGTGCTATCTAGACAATATGATATTTGTGATCGCGGTTGCAGTGCAATAAATTTTCAACACCTTAAAATTTTGTTTCATCATTTTTTGTTTTTTATTTCTCATTTTTTGAAGGTTAACTCTAAATTGTTTAAAGTTTGAAAATTTAGAGTAAAATAGTAATGATATTATCATCAATAGGTATAAGGAATTTACGCTATATTGCTCAATTTTGAAGGAGCACAAAAGGGTTTTTTATCATCATTTATTTTTTTGAAAGTTTTTGCGATAAAAACTTTAATAGATTAAAACTTTTAATTGCTAATAATTTCATTAATTCAACTGGAATTTCATGAGAGAAATTTTGTTGGTCATAGATTCAACAAACAGCTAGTGAATTTTAACGTTGTTTAAAAAATTGGACTTAGTTTTTCAAAAGAGACAGCTTTCTAAGAAATTTTAAACTTGACTTGTCATAGTTCTATATTAGATATAATTTTTCAGTTTATTTGTACATCTATTTAGCAATTGTTTTAGGCTTCAAACTTCAACTTTTGAAAGACCAAATCTCAAAATTCAAGCATTATTTGAAAAAAATATCTTCAGAAGTCAATCTTTGGGAAAACTAAGACCATGCGAAATATTATTTTAGATACTTTTTCTTTTGATTAAATAAGACGGTTGAGTAATTTCATTACTGAGAAGGAAGTCGAGTTGTTATCCAGGTGCTTAGATTCTTTTATTGTGGATTTTTTTTTTAAAATAGAAATGTTAAAGTGTTTTAAAACAATGGTTTTGCTCGTTCTACAACTCATGAAATACTGCCTGAGAGAAAAATCCGTACTCAACTACTTCAACTTAAAGGTGAATAAAATCAGGGCGAATTTATCTTACTTGAAGTACATCCAGAGTTGGAACAACAATATAACCTCAACAAATCCACTCAAAAAATCCTCAATTGCAAGCCAAACAGACCCAGTCAACAACTCTGGAAGGAAGTATGTTAAGGATACTTTTGTTGTCTGTTACACACAATGAAAACATTTTCATTTAAAAACTAAACTGAATATTTTTTTAATTGTAGAAAACTATAGTGGAACACTTAAGCTTTCTTCAGCTGTCGTAAAGGAAGTTCTGTTTATGTTATGAAAAAAGTATGACTTTAAACACAGAAACATTTTTTTTCAATTAAGGAAGAAGCTGAATGAAACCTTTCATGCTAACATTCTTACTATTCAATATTTGAATCGTTATATTAGAAATTTTTTTATTTAATTCTTGGTCATATTACTCGTGTCATGTCTTTTTGATATTTTTTTTTGTCTAAACCAAAATGTAAAAAAAATTCAATAAAACAAAATAATGCAAAAAAATGTGTTTTTTTAAACATTTCAAATTTTTTTTTCTTTTTTTCTCAATTTTTTTATTATTATTTAAAAATGACTCATGAATGTAGGCGAATGCAACAAACAAAACGGCTGTGTGTATACACACAAAAACATAAAGGAAGTCGTGTGTATTTATATAAAACAAAATAACGTATTTTCCTAAGGGGTAGATCAGTAAATTAATTTGAAAGTTCATTAATTAAACTTAATTAATTATGTTGGCTATAGTTTTGGGAATAACACATGCTCATAATGTACATAGGCATATCTAGTATTTCATTTTGAGGTTTGCAAGGATTATTAAGGTGTCAATTTTATTTTCTATGTTTTTTAAGGCTTATTAAAATGCTGATGCTTTAGAAAGAGAGAAAAATTATGCTTTTTAGAGAAAGTTTTAATTAATGAATAATTTTATTTTGCAAGGTACGTCAACTAGGATGTGTTTTTATTGAAAGAATGTCTTATATCCTTTAAAGTTTCTGTACCTTGATATTCTATTTCTCATTAAGGTATTGAGAAATAGTCTTTTGTCTTTATAATTACTAAGGGGTCGTTCAAAAATGGTGTCAAACTAGTAGACGTCATTTTTTGAATGACCCAAAAAGGAAAATACGTTATTTAAAAACACAAGAAAACTCGGTGTATAATAATATATAATAAAACTAATAATAATTTAAATTCTGATCTTAAAAAATTAAAATAAAACAATACAAAAACTATGCAATGCTTGCATATAGTATAATGAGGCAATAGGGCTGAGAATCATATATTTTAAAGTGATATCTTTAAAGAGTGTTTGATTTCTTTAAAAATTGTAATTTTTTAATGTTTATCTAAGTTAAAAGATTAACGATTCATACATATTTTACCGATTTTTTAAATCTTGTATCAATAATTTTTTTAATGTTGTTGTTTCATTTAACTAAAGAGCTAATGTACTTATATGTGAAAAATTCCTTCGATTCTTGTATGGCATATTCTATTTCCTTCCTTATTCATTGAAAATGACTATAAAAAGAATGACTTTAATTATTAAGGTAAGGAAATTTATTCAGTGCGACTGCGGATCACATTGTAACAATCTAACAATTGAAGGATCGCTCTTAGCTCCTTCAATAAATTCCTCTAAGCTTAATTTTCCATCTTTATTCTTATCCATTTGTCGAAATATTTTATCAGTACGTTTCTCGGGTGTGCTCTCATCTTCTGGCATTTTCATTACGCTACCGACCATCTACACAGGATTGTTATATTATATTTTCGTATATAATTATTGTGCACATTTCATAAGAAGAAAAACAAGCATTTAATCATTAGAAAAAAAAGAATAAAATAGCATTACAAAAAGAAGAGAGTGTGAAAATACACTACGAAAAACTTTTTTTTATAAACATATACTCACTTTGTATATTGCCTAGAAAAAAGCACAAGAGAAGAAGGAAAGATAAAAAAAAATAAATTAATATAAACAGATTTGCAGACCAAAAAAAA
The DNA here is from genome assembly GCA_917627325.4 of Chironomus riparius. Classification (NCBI taxonomy): domain Eukaryota; kingdom Metazoa; phylum Arthropoda; class Insecta; order Diptera; family Chironomidae; genus Chironomus; species Chironomus riparius. The sequence continues at coordinate 59,743,666 of OU895877.1, forward strand.
AAGAGAGAAAATTTATGAGGATAAATTTGTCTTTGGAGATGGACCATGATGCAACATTTACATCTGGACAGCAACTAGACTAATTCAGAAGATCCCTGGGATCAATTATTTGACATTTCTGAGTGTGAATAATAAATGATACATTCATTGTTCATGCCAGAACAGAATTTTGTGTAGAAATTGAAAAGAAGATAGAAACAAAGATTCTCAAATGGTGCCTTACGGCACAGCACTCAGTTTTCTGAGATTTTCAGTCTTTTATTGTAGTCTTGGAAACTATCACTACCAAAGAATGTTTTGAGTCAAAGAAAATAAAATGTTGAAAAGGTTTTGATTCTATAAAATGTAGCTCGACCCTTTCGTGTCAAGAACATCAAATATTCTTTAGGTTTTAAGCGCATTTTTAAAGGTACAGTTAAATTGCATTTAAAAACAACAATCTGGCACCAATTGAATCTACAAAAAATTGTCTCACAAATTATGTCTGACTCAGTCTGAATGCTTCAATCTTTTTATAAAATTTTTGACTTAAACATGAGATAAATGAGTAATAAAAAATTACTCTAAACATTTTTTGGCAGATATTTATAAACATACACCAGCACTGCGGCAAAAAAAAAGTAAAAAGAAAAGAGTAATCCTTGTCCGTAAAACATAAATCAAAGTTCATAAAACTCCCAGAGACAGTATTGAGACATAAAAAGGATAGGAGCAATTAAAAAGCTAGAATTAATTAAAGGAACAGCAAAAAACCCTTCCCACAAGAAAATAAATAACTCAAACTATCTTTAAAGATCATCTTCTCCGTTCGAAAAACACCCCCATTATGGCTCAAAGACAGATTTCTTGTCTCACATCCAAAAATTAAATGGCACAAACAGCAAATCGATAAAACAATATGAGCACATAAGCTCGTATGTTTTATCAAGAATGCGTTGAAATACGGTAAACATGGGATAGAAAAAATAAAAAAATTTATTATAAAAAGAAGGAAAAATATTTACTGTGACAATTTCAAGCATTTCCTGACGTGATATATATCCGTTGCCGTCTAAATCGTACATTGAAAAAGCCCATTTAAGTTTCTGCTCAAGCTTTCCTCTTGATGTGACACTCAATGCGCATAGGAATTCTCGAAAATCAATTGTACCATCACCGTTTGCGTCAAATGTACGAAAAACGTGTTCAGCGAACTGTTTAAAGAGAAGGAACAAAAGAAATAAATATAAATGTTAACATTTTAATTTTGTTTGACAGGAAGGACATTAAATGATAAAAAGAAATATGTTGTACAAACCTTACTGGCGTCACCGTAAGGGAAAAAGTTCCCATAAATTTTTTTAAACTCTTCAACCGACAAATGTCCACTTGGACAATCTTTCAGGAAGCCTTTATACCACTCTTGAATTTCAGCATCTAAATGAATTTGACATGACACAAAAAGGTTTTGTAAAAACATCATTAAATATTTAAATAAGAAAATTTATAATTTATTAACTTATTACCAGAGAACTCCGTGTTCTGCTTCAGATCCTCTAAAACTTCGGGTTTTAATTTACTGTTTTGTTTACCCATATCTACTTCTTTTGCTTTAAATATGACTTCTTTGGTTGACAAGTTTTATGCTGTTTAATTAGTGGACCTTTTGTAGCTTATTCTCCTTGTATATTTTTGTTGTCAATTTTTTAAAAACTATTTAACAATTTTGTGTTTGCATTTCACCTAAAGATAATTAATTTATTGATTTTTATTTTATCCTCGAGGCAGTGCCTGTGGAGAGAAAAGAATATTTTATTATTAGAACAATTTTTCAATTTTTAAACTTCACAATCAATTTATACTTGCAATCAACTTTCTATTCAGTACTCAAATTAATAAACCTAGGACTACTTTTTTGGTGACATTTCTGTCAGTAGCTTGAGTAGTCGCAATAATTAAGTTCGTTAAAAATAAATGAATGAATTTACAGTTATTTGGTTTCGTTTTTTATTTGGTTTAAGATATTTTCAATCATAATACAATTTTTTTTCTTCTCATTATGAATTATGCAATAAGCATTGGTTTCTTTTTTGTATGATTTACTACTTGTAATGCAAGTTAAAAATATTTAGGCAGGACATTTATATTTAATATACTTTATAATCTTGTATTGGATTGAAAATAAAAATGATTGAATATTGATGAGTTTCCAAAATAAAATAAAACTTGTAGTTTATGTCTCATGAATGTTCCAATTTCTATTTTGTTTTAGAACCTTTCAATCGGATGCTTTTCAATAAAACTCATTTGATGCCGCACGAAAATGCCAACAGCATGTTGACAGTTTTTGTGGAGAACCAAATGAAATTATGGAAATTAATTCAGTTTTTTTTTTTCATTGAATATCGCATCCGAACACAATGGAATCATCAATAAAATACATTAAATACAGGTTCTCTATTGCTAGTGCCTTAAATTTTCTCTTGCCAATATTTATATTTATTTCTTTTTTGGATCATTTTAAGCAAATTTATAATCCGACAATGTTTTCCTTAATATCTATGACATATTTCTCTAAAGGGAAGTGCAAGTTTTTTTTTCTTGAATATCAAGTAGATATAAGTTTTATAGTTTCCATGATAAATGAACTAAACAGGATGAGAACTGACGGTAAATAAATAAATAAATAAATTATAATGAGATGTTGGTAGTCGAAAGAAAAGTTTTATTAGAGCAAAATTGTCTTAAGTCAAACAGATACAAAGTTTGTCTTCTTACGCTTGGTAATTTATTCTCTGATAAATTGAGAGGAAAACATTAATTTTTAACCATTAAGGTATCTGCTTTTATAACGAGCTATAAAGAAAAACTTTTCTTTACACTCCAAGTATTGCAATTTAAAATTTATTTTTTAAGCACATAATCCTATCTTTTTTCAGGGGTAATGAAATTAAATTAAATACTTGTTTCAACCTTTTTCGTGTAATTTCATAAACTATAAATTATGTTTTTTTTTTTTTTTTATTCTGTCTCATCTAATAGCATAAGAATCGTTATGATTTTTAACATGGCCCATAGATCGATTATTTAAAAATAGAAATTTAATCATTTGTAGTGCAAAATTTTGCTATTCTACCTACAAGATTTTATTTTTCTTCTCTCATATTGGAAAATAAAAGAAAAAATTAACTTGAAACATGAAGTTACAGATACACAAAAAGATTTTTTTTTTTTATATTAATTATTGAATTTTCATTTCAGAGTTTTTTTTGTTGTTCATTCGTTGGAAAGGAATTTTGTGCAGTTTACTTTATTTTTTTGCGAAAATTTAATTATAGCTATTAATATAACATCAATTTAAAGTGCGATGATGATTGAAATATTTCTTTTTTTTTCATTTAAAATGGATTGAACTTATAAATATGTATGCGTACATCTGCTTGTGACTGAATATTGTGCTTTTTTGACATAAATAAATAATTTTGAAACAATGAGCTTTTATGTCTTGCTGGAATTTAGAAGGAGTTTTCACGTTTTTATCGATTATTCTGACAGATATCCCTGCAACACTCATTCTAAACTTCAGCGAGCATTTTTGATGCAGCTTTAAAGGAAACTTTCCTGGTAAATACTATATATTTATATCCTGCGTTATATATATTCAACATTGCTTCATTGTGCTATTAATAATATTTCTTTAATAATGTTCATCTAGCCTTTATAGAAATTATATTATGTATACTTCATATGCGGTTTATCTATAATTTTTTTTTATATCATCATCAATTTATGTTAAGTTCGAAATGAAATGCTAGATTATGATTGAGTTTTGTTGAAATGAATAATTAATTGATATATGTAGAATAAAGTTTGCATTTAGCTCTCTTGACAGAGTTAATAGTAGATATATTCTCATCATCATCAATGTTAGTATTAATATTAATCAGGATGGTACATTCGATGGTTGTGTTCAAAAATTGTTATAATTAGCATCATTAGACAGCAGATAAGGTGGGATACGTTACAAAAATAAATAAATATAGAGAAAATACCAGAAAATAATTTTATTTTTACTCTTCTGCCCGATTCTGCTTCATTCTTTTGAGTTTGTAAAGAGTTTATTATTAATGGATGTTTTGTAACGTCATGAGTTTAATGTTATATTTAGCATTTCACAAAAAAAAGGAATGAGAGAAAATCACATAAACAAACAATATCTTTTTTTATTTTCCTGAACATGTGTTTTAGTATTCGTGAAAAAAATGCAGTGGACTGAAAACTTGAAAACAAAAAAAAATTCAAATTTTTTAAATGATTCTGATAAAGTTTGTTGTAATGTTCTATATGTTTAGATCATTGATTACGTCAGGTAATGTATTAAGTTTATGGAATTATTATCATCTTCATGTTGTATGTCATTTTATATTCTTTCTTTATATAAAAATCATATTTACCAATAAAATCCATTAATTGCAAAGACAATGGATTAAACTTACAAATTTGTAAATATTTCTGAACACTGATATCATGATATATTATTTAAATATGTATATTACTCTTTCCATCATTTTCTTATGATTCAATTATCATTTTTATAAAGATTTTTTACATATAAAAAAATCTTCCAAAAGGGTTTATTTTCTTGGTGTGTGCATGGTTTTCTCTTAAATTTGTTTCTGGGGGAACGATAATGCTTATGTAACATTCATTCGAATATTAATGAAATATAAACTTTATCCCTCATTTACTATTTATTTATTATAATTAAATTTATTTTAAAGATTTTTAAAAATTTTCAAATTTAATTTTTTATCTTCCTCAAATTCATTTGACAACACCTTATCGACATTTATTAAAAAAAAAAATTATCTTGACATATTTTCAAATATGAAAATGAAGTGAAATTCTTTGTTAATTGATACACTTGTTTTGATACTCAATATATAATATCATTTATTATATTTGAAGAAATTCTTTAAAAATGGACTCACATTTATTAGATCAGACTGTGTTGAATGATATTGACAGATATTTTTCTCGACTTGTCAATCTTGTCGAGAAAGAGAAAAGTTTCAATTTGAAAAACTCGAAAGGAAGAAATTAAATTTTGAATATTTTTTCATATCAATCTTAAATTCATAAGGGAGAAGCTTTGTCAGTTTGATGTCAAAATTTTTATGAAATTTCAAGTTAAACCGAGAAATCTACAGGTTTTAGAAACTCTTTAAGTGAATATAGTTTTACTTGTACAATCTCGATAAGATTAAAATCAATATTACAAGCATATGTAGTTAAATGATTCTTAATGGTAAGGAATTATGGTACGAGCTACGAGTTAAAGCAATAAACATAAGTTAGGAGCTGCCATAAGTACAGATCTTGTTGATAGTGGCATATATTCGAATGAGATCTTGAATGATTGAAGTGGAAAAGGTTTTCATGTACATAAATGTAAAATTGATGGCTGAACAGATTCCCTAGACTAAAACTACAGAGGTTGTAAACTGTTTGATGTGCAATAATTCGAACAAATGTTTCGATTCAAAGTTATTTCTGACATGTGCACAAAAATAATTCTACATTCATTTTGGATGTCTGTTATCATTGCAAACGTTTGTGAAAAAATAAATAATTCAAGTTGAATTCGACTTGTTTCCTCTGGATATAAAAGCAGTTAAATTCATCAGTTGAATTTGAATTATTTATTTTTATCGAAACTCTTTAAAAATGAATTTTGTCATCATGAGCTTTTACGTTGATGGCAGCGATAGTTTTTATGAGAATGTCTTTTAGTCTTGGAGTGCAACTCACGGCAAATAAATTTCTCAAGGATCAAATTTTCACTTCAAACAAGCAAAGCTTCTTCCACTTATCTTAAATTCATCGAGGAAATTAATTTTTCACGTTTTTCTAATAAGTTAAATAAATTTTTTAATTACTAAATGCTACTATCATTGAGTTAGCATGCCCAATTAATTCTACTTTATTTTCCAATGTTGCCATTATAAATGCAAAAGTTTTTCATTCATGCTGTATGGAACATCCATAAACACTTTCGTTTAAAATTAAATGATAATGAAAAATGCTTCTTTTTATTATTCTTTAAAATTACATCTATAGTATGCCAAGTTTCGAATTCGAAATTAGATAGCTGATAAAGTACATAATATTAAGTACTATGGACAATTGTATTTTTTGTCTTCTTTCCCAATATTATAAGGAAAACTACATATTTATATATCTGAAGCACTTGGAAAATTTTATATTCAATTATTTTCTCCTCTTTTTTCCTTTACATATTTGTTTATGATTTGTTACTTAATATTTCGTAAAAATTTAAGGTAAACAATTGAAGGCAGGGTGGGTGGGTAGGGTATGACAAGAACAAATAAATGTTTAATGTGAAAAAAAGGAAGATAAACAAAGAGAGAGAAATTTGCATTATCGATAAAATTTGATAGAATTAAATAATCAATAGAAAGGTTTAGGCGGGTATAGGCTAAAATTTGTGGTCGAAACTCCTATATAATTTTAAATGGGGGTGTATATAGCACTCTACTGTATGAATAATGCATACAATTAGATCTAAGATCTCTCAACTTATCTCTCACATTCAGCTTTTAAGGACATTTCTATAAGAAATTTTTACTCTTTTCTTCTCGTTAGAAATTAAAGGATAGTGCTGAAGTGTTTATGTATTTATTTAAAAAGTTAGCAGATTCAGTAGGGAATAGTAGTTTGTAGTAAGGTAAAAGGTTCTTATAATAAATAGCACAAGTATAATTATTAGAATAATAATGTTATCATCATCATCATTCATCATAAAGGTATTCTTGGAATGTAAAAAATGTATGAAAAAATCTTTTTTTTTTGTTTCTTTCGCTACAGATCAAAAAATATCCGGATACTTCAACCCTGTGTGTAATTCAAACTCGATACGTTTCTATCATAGGTAAGTAAACAATTCATTTTGAGTTGTATTACGTGGGATTATTTTTTTCTTCTCTTCCTTTTAGTGTATACAGAAAGTAGATATATATATTCAGCTAGAAGCGTGAGGATAGAAATGTTTTTTTTTATTTGTGTGTGAAATGGAATTGTTTTTAGAACTTGCACTTTGCAACATGAATTTGTTTTTTGATTCTATTCATGTCTTGATTTGGATTTAACAATTGGCAAGAACAAAAAATTGATATCGCTACAAGGCTGAAACATGCTTAACTTTTCGCAAAGCTTGAGTATTTTTCCACCTTGTTTTTTGTTAAAAACTCAATTAGCACAATAATAATTACAACGAAAACGTTTAATTAATTTAATAACACAAAATTAAGCTCTTCAAGCCTATAATTCAACGTAACAGAAAAACAACGAAAAATGTTGTGCATATGAGAACAACTAAATTATTTTACGTACACACATATCCAATATTTTTGTGCTCATTTGAATAATTTCGACATCAGTTTTTGCTGTGTTTGTTAATTTTTGTTCTTGCCATGAAATAAATATGAATTTTAAATGAATTATTTTCAAGTTTTTCTTTCATACTCAGTGATAACATACGTATACAACAAACAATTCTCTTTTTTTCTTAAACAATCATTATAAATGAATTATTAATATCATTGCTTGTCTTTTTTGATGACAAGAAGGATAATGAATCTCACCGAAGTGAGAGAAGATTAAACATAAAAGAAACACAATGAGGATAAAATGTTGAACATTAATGCGAAGCCTCTTTAATAATCTTTATCTTCATCTTTTTTGTTTTTTTTTTCCTATCTCGATTTTTATCAAATTTCCATTATATCATTTGTTGCTTTAAGCTTCCGTTCTAGCCTCTCTTCCGATCAAACGAATTAGGGGGGAGATAGAGGGGATAGGCAGTAAATACTTTTAAAAACTTTAAATAGTCGTTTATAAAAAGCAAAAAATTGACAAAATATTCTAACGTGCTAAAAGATTGTCAAGTTGTGGTTACGCTTAGGCCTTTGAATTGGGGGCAATTCCATGAATGAAACGAACAGTTCGATGATTTACACATGCAATGTCAGTTTTTTTTTCATTTGATTAACTTAATTGTATAAAAGATTTATCCTTCCTTACGTAATTATTATTTTTTCTTGTAAATGCATTAATTTTTTTTTCAGGGATTTAAATAATACAAAGAATCCTGACGTTTAGAGTTTCTTGGGATTGATTCAATCTGAGGAGCTCGTTTTGGGAGAAAGGAATGTGCAAAAAAGTGTATCATAATAAGTTATAAAGAATTTAGTACCTTTGGTATCAAATAGTACGTTTATCATATTAACGACAAACTTGGTCAATATATGGAATTGCCCTAATATATACGAAAATCACATTTTCTCATAACATCTCCAGATAGGATTTCAGGATCGTTTTTTTTTTTCTCTTTTTAAAATTTAGAAAGGTATTCATTTATGTTATACTTTTTAGTCTTGATAAAATTAACAAACATATTTGTTAAAAGGATAAAATATCGTGTCCAATTTAATATATCATAGAGCTCGAAATGATTACGTAGAGTAAATTAAGGTGCCAACATTTTGGAAAGCTCTTCATCTTGTAAGCATCCTTTAAGGAATTCATCTTGCGTCAACTGTCCATCATTGTTTTCATCCATTTTGGCGAAAATATTTTTAGCTCTATCTTCAGCTGAATCAGCTGGTTTGTTTGAAGAACAAGCACCAAGCATATCATAAATTGCCTGTTAAAAAGGATATATACCACACAATTAAAATAGTGAAAGGAAATAGGGAAGAAAATTGCAGAAATAAAACAAGCATCCAACAATACAATTAAGAAAATCAATAGTCTAATGTCTCCATCATACCTGTACTATTTTTGTCATTTCCTGAATATCTATTACACCATTTCCATCTACATCATACATTCGAAAAGCCCACTTCAGCTTTTCTTCAGGCGTTCCACTTGATGTTACATCAATCGCCAAAAGAAATTCCTATTTTTTGTTCAACAAAGACATTCATGAATATTCAGTTCTGACTTTACTTTTCATAATTTTTTAATGCTTCCTTTTAAAGTTAAACCAAAAAAAAAACTCGCTCTTGTTAAAGTTTTACACAAACACACATTTCATTTTAAGTAATTCATTATGGGGATGTTCATAAATTACGTCTGGCATGATATTTTCAAATAAAATAAACTTTTTAAAGCTCTCCTGCCCATTTTAATGCATGACGGAATAAGAAAATCAGACCGAATCCTTAAGACAAATTTTTTGATGAATAATTAAAATTCATAAAGGAATAATGTTGTGGAAAAACTTTTATGGAGGAGCAGACGTGAAGCAAAATAAAAGGAAAATCGTCGAAAAGTTATTATTTTTTAGAGGAATTAAAACAATGTACGGTGGAGTTCCTCATTAAATTAGAGTCAATGCTATTAAAAATACAAGTTTTTCATTATTCAAAAAAGCTATATTAGTAAGTGGGTAGAGCATTAATTATTAAATTCAAATTTAATATTTCACGTTGATTTATAAGCGCGCACATGAAAAAAGAATGTAAATAAGCGTACCGAGACTTATACATGCTGATGAAATCTTTTCGCATGATTTTTTAAATCTTTTTTTCATGATTCTTTACTTTTAAGGGGGGCTGTATAGTAAGGTACGAGTTTATGACTTTATTATTATTACTATAGTTGAGAGCGATAAAGTGCTCTTTTCATTATGTTATAAAGAAAACATACCTTAAAATCGATATAACCATTTTTATCCATATCAAATGTTCGAAATACATGATCGCAAAATTCTTCAGCATTGCCTGATGGAAAGAACATTTTGTACATATCGACGAATTTAGCAGGTGTTAGTCGACCATTCGGACAATCTTGCTATAAAAGTCATAAGGAGAGGGTGCATGGAAGGGAAAATATTATTGATACTGAATTTTTAATAACAATTAACTTTAGAATCCTCACTAAACCGAATTTATATTGGATTGTGTATTAAAAGGAGGAAAAAGAGAGAAACGGAACACAACTGCGGAATATAGGGACATGTATGAAATAGAATAGTACTAAATTATAAAGATCAGACCATAAAAAATCTCCTCTACACTGCAAACTGTGTTTCTCTCTTTTTTGATGGCTTTTTGTTTGCTGTACTGTACGCTGTCAATCGATTATGTTTTGTCTAATTTTTAACACATTGGAATCAATCTTAAAAACTCGAAGTTAAGTTATAAATTTGAAAATAATCCACAACCTTGATTCCAGTCAAGAAAATTAGTCTTTTGGAAAAGATGTTCAATATTAATGCTCGCTTCATTTACTGCCCCCAAGCAATTTGCTAACATACATATCAAAAGTAAAATAAGGTCATATGTTGTAGCATGAATTCCTAACAGAATCTTTTCATAAAGTATTGAGCAAAAAAGGAATCAGTAAAAAAGGTTTCATCAAAAAATAAAAAAATTGTTTTTAAAAACATGTTTTACAAGACGTTTGAAGCTCTTCACTTACTCCTACTATACTTGAATCTGCTAAAAAAAATAATCATAGAAATAAAGATTCGTAATTTTTTAAATCAATCATAATGCTGCACTATTATGGAGAAGATGAGTAAGCGATCCAAAAAAAGACATAGCAGATGGTTGCTTTATTGACTCGTTTATTTAGAATGTCTAATAAATGAGTAAGTAACATAATCAATTGATAACGTCAGTATTAAATAAAAAAAAATTAAGGATTCAATTCTACGTCGAATATATTTCGTGTCGATTTTACCTTAAAGCCTTTATACCATTCTTTAATGGTACTTTCATCATATCTTGTATGTGACTTCAAGAAATCCATATCCTCTTTCGAGAGTTTATCCTTGCTTCCAAAACATCCCATTTTTACTCAGCTTTCTAAAATTGTACACGAATATTTTTTTTTGGTTGTTGAAACTTTACTTTAAAAATCGATATCACAACTCGTAGTAATTTAATTTTAGCACTTAATAAGATGCTAATTGTGTCAATTAGGTCTACACGGTTGCTTTGTAAAGCGCTCTTTTGATATTTCAATATATATATATAAAGTTTGTATGGCTGATTTCTCTCATATTGTTCATTACGCGAACCAAATTAATCAATTATTAATGAGATTTTAAAATATTTCGCTCAAGATATATTCCCCTTGCCTTGCCTTACCCGCAAAATGAACCACTGATGAACTTCATGAATACAATGAAAAATCACTGTTTTTAATGTATATTACGATTTTTTTTTTTTTGTGAACAATATTAAATAATTCAGAAAACATTTCAATGTATACAACAAAAAATGATTTGTTCTCACGATTTATATGTACGCATCTCGGTAATAAATTAAGCCAGTCATGAAGAATGTATATCGAGAGATCTTCAAAAGAATAATGAAACATCTTTCATGAATATTTTTTTTAATAGTATGATCTAATTTTACATAAAGTTCAATATTTTTTGTTTGTTTGCGTATTAAAAGATTAGAATTATTTGTATTGCTTGATTTCACCAATACCTCCCACGCGTACCATCTTACATGAATCACCTATACTTGCTCAATTGTATAACTTTGGAAATAAAACATTTTTTTAATGTGGCTCATCCATAAATAAGCTTATCAAAAGGAACTTTGGAGTGTCATAAATCAATCAAATTGTTATTATAGTTTTGTGTAATGTATGTTGAAACTTATTGGAATTAAAAACAATTTGTGATAATTTTCTCAAATTAATAAATCGCTATTAACTTTTCTCTCCTAGCTATTTTTCATTTACTTATAATGAAATTTCATGAACACTTTACACGCAACATAATGAAAGAATTGTGACGATTACGAATATAAAAATCAATTTAATAAACCTTTTATTTTATCTGCCCAAACACTTTTATAAAAAAAGAACTTAATTTAATATTATTTTTTTACGACTCTTTTTTTCTCGTCAAATTTTTTTTGTTTTTTTTTTTAACAATTCCTTAAATTTATTTCCACTTAGCGAGTCTAGCTAGAACTTTACATCCTTAGAACTTTTAAACACATTTCATTTATTTCATATATTTTCCTCAAGTAATATTTTTTTTCCCGTGATTCTCTCGTTTGATGGATATTGATTATTTTTATATTCAATATTAATAAAATGCACTTGGCATGCTTCACTTCATTAGCATCCGATATATTATTTAACTTTTATATTTAATTTGTTAAAAAATAATATTTATTCCGTGTCCACGTTAGTTTTTAAGACAATTTTTTCAATCAATGGTGGAAACTTTTTCACACGTCTAACCAGAGTTTTAGCAAATCAAGAATTCGTATAAAGTATAAATGTATTTTTCACATACATCTACAACTCAACACAAATTACTCGTTGTAAGTACACGTTTTGTATGCGCATGGAATGTAAATTTTCTCGTCGTATCATAGATTCTATATACTAGACGAAAGTATTAAGAGATTCAAATGAAAAACTTTCATTTTCATGAAAGGATATAACTTGAATTTAATGGATATGACATTTTCGTATATATAGCTATTTTTTTTGTGGTTTGAACCATTACTGTTTTCCGCAACTTATTTATAATCTGATTCCTTCCATTATATATAGTTTGTCCAATATGCGTTGATTTTATATACACAATTAGTTATTATTAATAAAAGCTCTACGTTTCCTCTTAGCCTGATTTCTTTCGTTTCATTTCGTTTTTGAATGAAAGCTTCAATGAGTAAGCGAGTGAGTGGAAAGTGTACACATTCACCGAATAATAATAATAATAAATAATAAAAAGCAAGTCGGAAATTTGATTCATTTAAATTTGAGTACTTTTTGGAAGTTTATTTCCATTTCTTTGAGAATTATGAATTTGAGAGATTATTGATGAAATAAGATTCGATCTGATATTTATTTATGAAGCATGACAGTTCATTCAAGCAGTAGCACTAGCATCGTCAGCAGATCAAGAAAATGAGACTCAATGCTTTTCATCTCCCTCTGCTTTATGATTGATTATGGAGAAGAAATTGTGAGGAAAAACATAGCAGCAATTAAAGCGATCAAATTTGATTTATTATGTCAGAAAATATTATTTAAAGTGTGAGCTCTTTTTCCAGCGTTTTTGACCGTCATGAACATTTGTTTTGTTTTTGTTCTGTTCTGCTTTGCCTATTGCTTTTGCTTTAAAAATTCGGTGGAAAGAAAAGGAGAGAAAAATTTTCCAAGCCAAATCAATATTCAAGTCTGCATAATGTTTCCGTAAGAAAAAACTTATTTTTAAGGTCTAACGTTATTGGTGTATAGAAACATTCTGTGCTGATGTTATGACCTTAGGCTATAACGAAAAATTTGCATACAATTTTACGTGACAATATGTAGAGCTATATGTATGTATAAAGGCAGTCAGGCAGCATTTGAGCACATTTAAAGTGTAGCGAGAAGAAATTCAATTTAATTTTATGAAGACTTTTTATAGTCAGCCTCTAGTAAGATATCGTATTTTTATTGATCTCATCTGACTGACTGAATGAATGAATGTGTATTTAAGTAATCAAATAAAATATGAATTTTTTAATTTTATTGACGCAAAGCATTAATCTCATTTTAAGAATATGTAATTAAAAAAATCATTTTTTTTTCACTGCTGGCGCTGGCATAAAATAATTTAATTTACGCATAAATTTATGTGTTTTTCATGGTTTAGCCGATGAATTATATGCGGACTAGCTTGATGAATTAACCAAATTAAATACGTGCGTAAACATACAGATGAAAATTATTTAATTCGATGTGACACGGAAAGGAACCAAAGAGAAAAATGATAGCGAAATAGCAAGAATAAGAAGGATTTTTCTTCATTTTTTTGGCAAATTTCTGATTTGATGTTGCAATTTTTCATTTCCTTTGAAAAATTTCATTGCTGCTTTTGCACAACAGGACAGCAAATTACTCTAATTTAATTTTTACGATTTAAACAATGCACAATACTTACGTTTTTTTGCACTATTTGATAAGTTCTATATTTAAATTTAAAAACATTTTCATCACTTTAACTTCATCAAAAAAGAATTAATATGCGTGTATTTTAAGTTGGGATCTTGTTTCACCAAATGACTGGTTTAAATTGCAGCTATTAGGCTGAAATACTAATCAATTCCCAACTTAAAAATGTAAATAAATTAGAATTTTATCAAGTTTAATATTTTTTGTAAATGGTAAATAAAACTATTTTCCATTGAATATCGCACTAATTTGAGTAGAAAATTGATTGACTTTATGCAATTTAGTATAATTAACCTTCTCACTGAATTCACTCGTCTACACTTTTAATTTTAGACTCATTTGACAGATTTTTTCCTTTATTTTTCCACTTTTTAATGTTCTTTGAATATTTTGAAACTTTGCTTAATGAAAAGAAATATTTTGATCGTCGAACCTTCAAAAACACTTAAACTATTATTTTATCCACTATAATTAACGATTATTCACACTCATTTATAACTTTGTAATGTCACTTTTAAACACAAAATACTATTAATATATCTATGATTACTATGTTAATTTAATTAAAAACATTAAAATTACTTTACTATCTTGCACAATGTTTATGAAATGGATTTTGGTGGTTCGGCTATCATTTTTGGGGTTTGAATTCTTTTTAAAATTTTTGAATTTTAAAAAATCGTTATTACACTTTTGAGCTTTTGAAACTTTTATTTCGCAATTCAGGCAGTTGTCTAATGCATATTTTTATGTTGCCACGACCTAGAACTTGCTATGCTGCATTTCGTCCTCTATTTAGATTTTTTTCAATGAATTAAATAATTGATTTTTTGTTTGTGAATATTTTTTGGGGTGCATGAAAGCTTGACAGATGATTTAACAGGACATTATTTAATAACTGAGCATTAGTTGTCATTAACTGAAATTTTATCAAATCTTTTTAACTCATTTTGAAGCTTATTCTTGATGTTTTGTCTGAGCGTCTGCCACTTAATTCTCAGTTTTTAAAGCAGCTGATGGATGTCGTCAGGTGCTAATTATTGAAAGCTCTATAATAGATATTATTATTTGAAATTCTAGTTCTGTGCATGAAGAAATGCGTTTTCGTCGGTCATGAGTGACTTCATATAAGCTCTTGTTTCTGTTCTTCATATAATTTTTCTTTATTTTTCAAAAAAACTTATTCTTTTTTCATAATGATTCATGAATTTAACAATTTAAATCGGTAGACTGTGATGAGATACATAAAGCTAGTAAAGAGATAATGAAATATTCAGTAATTTTTAAAAATGAATCTACCCAGAAATCAAAACATTTTATCAAAAATTATTATTGAAAACTTATAATGACTAAGAAATAGTATGTTTAATAACTTCGTAATGGGAATACGAAAAAAAGGATTAATTTTATAAAATTTTATAATTAAGATTAAAAGATATTGAAAAAAAAAATTTAAATGACATTTACGTATTGTTCTACTTCTTCGAGCATTTCATATTGCTCATAAATAACCTCTTCATTGTCATTATCAGAGTCACCTTCTTCCTTTCTAACAAATGGCATTGCTCCAGGTTCTGAATGCTTCTTCATATGCTTTCCTATAATTTAAAAATAAATTTTATTGTCCAACTTACTAAAGCTATAAAACTTTTACCTCGTCCCGATTTGGTTTGGAAAACTTGATTGCAAATATTACAAGGAAACTCTGATTGACTGTGAGTGTATTCATGATTGCTTAATTCTTTCTTAGTTTTGTATTTATTGTTGCAAGTAAAGCACTCGAATATTTCACCTTCATAATGAACAAATGAGTGTGATGTCGCGTCTAAAGTATAAAATTCATAAGTTAAAGCAAAAAGTTAAGAGAATAAGTGAATTAGACTTACCACGTCGTCGATAAAAGGATGCTGGACAATCTGGGCATTGATATAAAACGCCTCGATCTTTAGGCTCATGAACTGCAAAATAATGTCTTTGGAGAACTTTTTCATATCTTTCACGTTTTCCACAAATTGTGCATTCATAAGGTTTTTGCTGAGCCTTTTCCGAGTGACGATTTATCATGTGACTTTGTAAGCCTTTCTCAAGAATAATTGTTTCGCAAACTGGACATTTAACATAAGTCCTAACATTTGTATGAACAGACTTTTTGTGATTAATCATATCACAACGCCTTTTAAACTTTTTATCGCATTCTGAACATTTAAATGGCCTGGTAGGATTGTGGATTCGTTTAATATGATTATTTAAATCATATGGTGAGTTTGTCTCAAAAAGACAGTTTTCATTTTGACATTTGAATTCCTTTAGATTTGCATGTGACTTTTTATGAATGGATAAAAGATGTTTTGTGAGATAACGTTTATCGCAAATATCACAAGCAAATTTCTTTTCCTTGAAACTGTTCGATGTCAATTCCACATCTTTTTCATCAGTAAGTTCTAACAAATCACCAAAAACTTTATCAGCCTTGATCATTCTCATATGATGATTTAAATGTGCAATTAAAGATGCTTTACTTTCAAATTGATCGCCACAAATGTCGCATATTAATGGGATATTTTGACGCTTTGGAACATTCGATGGACGATAATATGTGGATGTAATTACTGGAGGAAGTTTACGTTTAATTATTCGTCCACTAGAGCTTTTAATAATTTCTTGTGGAGAAACTAATTCATCTTGTTGTTCTTGAATTTCCTCTTGTGTCATATTTCTTACAGTAATTGATTGTTTCTTTTCCTTTTTATCTTTTACTGGTTCTTGCTTGATTTCAGTCTTAGTTTCATTATTGATCTGATTTAAAACCAATAGTTTTGGCTTTCTTCCTGCTTTCTTCTTGACACTTGCATCCTTATTAATTGTAATGATGTCTTCATCATCAAATCCAAAACTCATATCATCTTCATCACTTGCCTTTTTAGGATTCACAGTGATTTCAATTAATTGTTGCTTAGCAATCTTGGCTATTTCTTCCTTTGTCATACTATCAGCTAAAGTTTCAAGGGGAGGTCCTTTACATCTTCCCATTTTTTTGTGCTTATTCAAACCCGTGACGAAGGTAAACATTTGCTTACAAATCTCACACTGGATAGTCTTCTTTCTATGAACATTCATGTGAAGATCTAACAAGCTCTTTTTCTTAAAATTCTTTCCACATTCTTCACAAGTATGAATAACACCGTTGAAGTGACTTAATATTTTGTGACTCATTAAATCATCTCTAAGATCAAAAGCAGCATTGCACTCATTGCATCGGAAATGTGATCCGATCATCCCATTTTTATGTATTTCTCGTTCGTGAGCATCTCTAACGTCACTTCTAGCAAACATTCGTGTACAAAATCTGCATTGGACTTGAAGATCTTGATTATGAATTGCAGCTACGTGACCCAGAAGTAGTTTTTTATGCTCAAAAACTCTAAAATTTTAGAAATGTCATTCGTTAATTAGGCAATTACTCACATATTTAGACAATATATTTACCTTCCACAAGCTTCACATTGATGATGTTCAAAGTGCTGTCTCAAATGATATCGCAGTGACTGCATACTTTTATATCCGCGATTGCAAGCTCTACACTCAACATAGAAGTACTTGCGATGATGAGTCATATGAAGTCTCAAATTATCTTTACTTCTAAACACCTTTCCGCACTGATCACAGGTATAATTTTTTGGTGTATGCCTTAACTCAATATGATTCGAGAGTTTCGTTTGATTCGCAAGTACTTTGTTACAAATTGGGCATATTGAGTTGCTGTATTGCAAAATATGTTCTTCATTGTGAATGTTCAGTTCTTCCTGAGTATCAAAACTGATGTTATTTTTCTTACAAATTCGATTTATGCACTTGAACTTTTCCTCAGTTAAACTTCGCAAGATGGATTCATTTTCATTCTTGTGTATTTCCAATAGCTGCATATCATCTTCATTGTCTTGCTGAGAAATTGCCTCATAATCAACTGTTTCTTG
Organism: Chironomus riparius; assembly: GCA_917627325.4. Taxonomy (NCBI): domain Eukaryota; kingdom Metazoa; phylum Arthropoda; class Insecta; order Diptera; family Chironomidae; genus Chironomus; species Chironomus riparius. The sequence continues at coordinate 59,761,623 of OU895877.1, forward strand.
CTTTTGGATTTGAATTAGCTCTTTTACGCCTTCATTTTGCTCTTCTTCGACCTCAATGTATTCATAAACAATCCCATTTTCGTCGTTTTGAGGCTCATATTCAATGATTTCGGAATAATCTTCATCATTATTGCTGTTTCGCTGGATGATTGTGATTACTTCTAAGTAGTTTTCTTCTGTCTTTGACATGATATTTGTAATTTTTTAATGGATCTTTTGGCTTCACTTTTTTTTCTTAATTTTCTTTTACCAAGCCGCAGCTGTTCAAATAGCTCGACATCTATAAACTTTTATAAGCCTGCGGATTAAAAGAAACATTATGGATTTGAATTTTTTTCTACCTGCAATGCAGTTGTTCTCGAACTTTACTAGTTTTGAAATTAGGGAACCATTAGTATCAAATTAATTCTATTTTCAAACACTTCAAATTTATAAATGGGTGATTCTACAGATGAAACTTTCCATAAATACTAATGTTTTCTTAAACTCTACTTTTGCTATTCAGAATCATTTACCGCCTGTTAAAATGATTTGCTTCCAATACTCTTAATTAAAGCGTTTTTTTAACTTTCAGCTTAATATTGGAGTTCCATTAATATGATTAAGATGTAAGCATGCTTAAGAATTTCCCGCAAAAATAGAATTCAAAAAAAGCACGCGACCGTTATATTCAAAAAAAATTGGTAACAGTTTTTGAAAATTCAAATCTATAATCTTCTCACCAAGTAATTGAGGGAAAAAAATAGAAAAGTCTTGTTCTTGATCAAGAGACTTGAGCGCATTTTTTGTCTCACTTTTTTTGATTTACAAATTATCTGCTACAAAGTACAGATGATTGCTTTAAATCGTCATTTAGGTGAGTCCACAGATTGATCAAATTTTCAAAAGCTCGACTATTCCCTGTCAAATTTTCTACAAAAATAAAACAACCAAAAATTCTATTTTCATTTATCACACAATATCAAATAAAGTTAAAATGTGTTCAGTAAGCTTATCATAAAAAGTGAAATTATCATTCGATAACGCATTAATACAAGTGAAAAATTGATTGCAAAAATTTGTATTTCTCATGGATTAGGAAATAAAAGCTTAAAAGGTTCTAGGAATCAAAAAAAATTCTAGAAATCTTCAACCAGGTATGAAGAGCTTCACAAGTTGCACTGTTTTGAAAACAAATTGAATAATTATAGTATTAAAACACTGGTACAACCACAATGGTTTAAGATTCGACAATAGCAAAGCTATTAAAACAGATCCAAAACGAGAGAACAAAGTGCAGCATAAGGTAGCATTTCGAAAGCTTGTTTTAAGAAATGCGCTAAAAATACGCGATTGAATTGTGAAAATTTTAATAAAATTAAATAAATCTGTAATATTACTGATTAAATCTTTGTAAAAACAATAATTTAGTTTAAAAGGTGATACTTGTTATGTCCTAGATAAGCTTTAAATTGTATAGATTATCAAAAAAATGTAATTTTTATAATAGTCAAGCCATTGATTTTTTCATAAAACAGTTAATATAGTGAAAAAGCGTATAATCACACAGCTAACAGTACTTTTGTTTATTATTAGTGAATATTTGAGATAATTAGAAGCAAAAGGTGCATTTTAAAATCAAAAAAGTGAAATTTAAACATAATTTAAACGATTTTTTTTTTATTTTTATTAATTCTATTATAACTTAGGTAGATAAGAAATTCATGAATTTTATCGAAATCCAAACATGGCCAGAAGTACCCCAAATTGCATTCTTTTCGTCATTATTCAGTCGATCATTTAATTTACCAGAATTTGACATCGAGGTAAGTTAATTCATATCTAAACAAAAAAAAATAATTTTCACTTTTTCTCCGTCTTAGCGCTAAGCTATTATGTTGCTCGCGTTGTATCTCGCGCTGTTTGTTATTATTTTGCAGCATATTGTATGATTTTCACTTTTCATCTTCTCTACTTTAACAGGATTTGGAGGAAGCATTTTTATTGGATAGCTTAGAGAATAACTCCGTCGCTGATTACAGATCAGTTGGACTTGCAAATCCTCGATTAGTACCAGAATTGATTGTTTCGTTACTTAAAGGATGCGATTTAGTCAAGAAGCAATGGCCCAATATAACAACAAGTAATTATCAAATGTTTTTGAGAAGAGTTCTCCGTCATAAATGTGAAGTGAGTGGCATTTTATAGTTCACTGGAAGCTTTACTTAACTTAATTAACGAATTTCTCTGCATCTTTTATAGGAGCATAATATTGAGAATCCTTTTAATACTGATGTTGATTTCCATTCATTACCGTTACGCACAAAGGTTGTCATTTTAAATTATTTATGTGAATTTCGTAAGTATTGGAATGATTGATTTTTATGACAGTCCACAACTTAATAACGTCTCATACGCTTATTTTACTAGGTTTGGATTCTGCTGATGTTGATCCTGTAACAAGTAAATTTGAATCAGACAGTCTTCGAATTAAGCCCCTTGGTTTCGATTCTAATCATTCTACTTATTGGTATTTTTATGGTACGTCTAAGCATTCATTAAGCAATATCATAGTCTTTAACATAATATTTTAATTTTTTAGGAACTCGTTTGTACAGAGAAGACATTCAAAAGTCGAAAGCAAATAGTTCAGAACATATATGGCAAGTGATTTGTTTTACTGAAGACGATTGGCACAATTTAGCAAACAAACTCAAAAGTTCAAAATCTCGAAAGGAACAAAATTTATACAAGTGCCTTGTTGAAGATTTTTTACCAAGCATTCCATTTTTATTCAAAGCTAAGGAAGCTGAGCGCCGAAGACGGTATAAATCATCATTTCTATTTTTGACAAATTACAAATGTTATGTATCGTTATGTCCTTTAGTTTGTTTCAAAGACGTTCGTCATTGCGAGTCAAAAGTCTGTTGGAACAACAGAAATCTAAAAATCAGGTGGATGAGGACGAAGAAAACGAAGCCATTGATTTAACAGACGAATCCAAATATAGGCTTAATTATTCGGAGAAATTTTTGATTAAGAAAAAGAAGGATCAAGAAACGAGAGAGAAATATCGCGAGAAAGTGCAACAGGATCGTGCAGTTAGAGCTCAACGACGGTTAGCTGCAAAACAAAATCTCTTTACAAAAAAATTTATCTGAATGTGATTAAGTTTATTTCATGATTTTTGATTTTGATCAGTTTATGGTTTTCTAATAATTAATTGCTTATGTCATAAACAAAATTAGTTTTGATCGCCCATTGAATTTTCTGAAAGACTTCCGTTAGTAATTCATACCCTCCTCTCTTCCATATTATTACTAGATGCTCCTATGAGTCATCCTCGTCTTCTACTAGTGGAAAAACTACTTCTAATGATAATAATCATAGTACTGTGCTAAATTCCAAAAGTGATGAGCTTTCCTCATTGTTAACTACTTCTAATCAAAACATTTCTCGATCAAATAAAGAAAATATTTTCACTAGATTAAATTCTCATAACGTATTTACAAATACGGATAAAGACGATTCTTCTATTGCAAAAATGCCTCCAGTAACTACAAAATTACCTGGTCGACAGACTAATAACTCTTTGTCTTCTATGACTGGCAATATTATGATTGAAACACCAATAATACCAACACCTCCGCAACCCCAAATAGCAACTATAACAACAAAAATCCCAACCGCCACTTCTACACAAAGTTCTAATTCATCATCCTCGACCACGAGTTCGCGTAAAAAGAAGATTAAACCCGAATCGTAAGTTCATCTACTCTCCATTCCTTATTACTTTCATTCATTATCGCACCAATCATTCATTCATTCATTAGTGATCTATTATATTAAATTAAGGCAGCAGTTAAAAGTTTTGCACGTTAATATTTATTAGGTATTTGGAAACAGACGAAGTTTTACAAATTGGAATGCATAAAGTTTTACAATATGTGAAAAATCATGACGATGCTTGGCCATTTATGGATCCCGTCGAGGAAGAAATTGCACCAAGATATTATTCTATAATTAAACGGTATGCAATCTAAAGTTCATTACAATTCAACGTTAAATAATAACGCTTATTCCTTCTTTTTGTAGACCAATGGATCTCCTGAAGATGGAGGAGAAGCTTGACGATGGAGAGTATTTAACTTATACAGACTTCCGAACAGATTTCAAGCTGATAGTAAACAATTGTAGACTGTACAATGGACAAAATAATGGTAGTATTAATATTGAATGTCTCCAATTGCCCTTTTAAAAAAAATCTCTGCCCTTTTTAGAATATACTCAGATGGTAAATAATTTACAAATTGCTTTCGATCGAGCAACAAAGAAATATTTTGATCAAAGCTCATCTGACGAGGAGCAGGTACTATTGGAATATCCGCCAGTAACGGAATTAAATAATAAGGCAAAAAGAAAGATTCAAACTTCAGATGAGAATTTATCAAAGAATGATGAGATTAAGCACACAAAATATAGTAAGAAAGAGACAGTATCAAATAGTGTTGTAAGTGAAAAGAAAAGTGCAAAAAAGATTGAGGAAAAAGTGAACAAAAAACATAAAAATGCTTTAAGTAAACTTGAAAGCTCTTCTAAAAACACTAAACGAAAAAAGGACAAAGATAAAGATAAAAAGGATAAAAATCATAAAGTGATCGTGGAAAACTCTGAAAACGATGAAGATATAGTGAATGAAGATAGTTTCGATGAAGTGAAAAATGAAAATGTGGAAAGTAATAAACCTAAATGCTCGAACAAATCAAAGAATAAAAAGACAAATATTAACAATTTTCCAATTAAGGAAGTGAAAGTGGGTAAAAAATATAATAAAAAGAAAATCAAAACGAAAGAAAAAATTGAAAAGAAATTACCAAAGTCATATAATAAAAAGGCAAAGAATAATAAGAAAATTGGGAATGTGAAAACGGATGATATAGAATCGGACATAAAGAGTGATGCATTTAAAGAAGATAAGGAGGATGCATATAATACAGATTTTAGTAGTGATGAAAGCATTCGAGATTTGATTAATGAAAGCTTTACGAAGACGAATCAAAGTAAAAAGGAAAAGGGTCTAAAGACCAAGAAAACTCCAAAGGAAAGCACTAAAAAGGGTATTGAGAAGAGTTCGAAACAAATTAAAAAGAACAAACACAAAATGTCTGCAAATAAAATTAATTTAGGATGTTTAGATGATGATTTCAATTTGCTGTTAGGAAATAGGGATAAGGAAAAATCTCCAGCATTATTATCGATTGGTTCTCATTCGAATGACACAACTTCATTTTCTGATTTAAATAAAAGCTCGACATCATTTGAAATTAAAGATAAGTTTGACCTTATAAAGGAACGAAGGAATCAGAAAAATTTACTAAAAGAAAAGAATGATGTTAAGGCATCAAAAAAAAGTAAGAAGGCCGTAGCAGCAGCAGCATTAAAAGAAGCTGCAGATTCACCTGTTGAAATAAAACAAGAATCACCAATAACTAAGGATAAACAATCACAAAGCAAAGTTAAGAAGGAAGCAAAGGATCTCTTTGACGAATTACTAGAAGATAAACATGATAAGGATAGTAATAATAAAAATGATAATAATAAGATAAAATCGTCTAGTACGAACAAAGAAGAGAAATCAAATAAATTATTATTTAATCAGGATATATCGTCTGCGACGAGTAATGATGGAAGTAATAAGAAAAGAATGAAGCAGAAAGCAACATTGGATGTATTAGATCTGGAAACAGAACAAACCTTAAAAGATATAAATAAATGGCTAGAACACACACCTCGTTTTGAATATAATTCTGAAAGTAATTCTCCATCTCGATACACAATTGATGATATGGATGTGCACTTAAAATCAGATAATAATGATTTCCGGAAACCTATACCATTAATGCCTTCATCACCACCATCAACCTCTAAGAAAATTCATACAGCAACAACCGCAACATCAGCAAACACAGCAACATTTCAAAATATTGTACAAAAAAATGAAAAAGATCATTTTTCAAAAGATATCGTCGATAATAATAATAGTAGTAGTAATAATAATAGAGATAAGGATAATGTGCTTGTGTCGGCTAATTTAGCTAATAAAAAGTTTGCAAAAGTATCAAAGAAAAAATTGTTAAGCGATAAGCATCAGATCGTTATGAAGACAAAAAGAGAGATACAAAGAACAACAAATAGATTACAACCGGGAAAAACAAAAGGAAATCTTTTATGCAATCTACAGAATGTCATGAAGCCAGATGAATTCATCCCATTGGGACACAAGGAAAAAGTTAAGGATGTAAAGAATTCATTAATCACCGAGACCGATGAGAACAGCCCGAAATTAAATCTTGGAAAGGTCTTGGATCCGAGCGCTTTTCATTTTAATAATAGTGGATTAGAAAAGGAGGAATCGTTAAATGAACATAATAAGATTATTGATAGAAATAGTGATGATGAAAATGAGAATAGTGAAAAGGAACAAATTAGTAAATGTAAGGATGCACCTGATGATGAACTTTCTGAAAATTCTCCTAAAGCAGAACCAGAATGTTCAAATACAAATATTATTGCACCAGCGGCTTCAACGGATAATGCCAAACCCAATTTAAGTGCATGGTTTAAAGCTTTTGGTGTTTCAAAGAAGCCAAATAATACGGAATCAGATAATATAAAGAAATCTGAGATTAAGAACGATATTTCTTTAATGCCACAGAGGAGATTGAGTACTGGAAGCTCAGTTTCTGAAATTTCATCTGTAGAAAGTAGTCCACATATTAGTATGGAAGATAGATCTGCACCAGCTCCATTTCCTTCGCCGATTGGTGCTTCACCAATATCCGCAATATCACCAAAACTCGATGATATCAATAAATCTAATTATCCTGATAATGGTCCGATTCGTGTGGGTTTTTATCAAGATACAACATCGACAAAATCGAGTCCAGACAAAAGTCATAGTCCCCAAGAACAACCATTATCGTCGCCCTATCAACAATATTCGCAACAATCAAATGTCTACTCGTCTCAAAGTGCAAATGTTTATAGTAATTTTTATAATCCTGAATCATCATCAAGCACTAAACAGCACCAATCTTCATCAAATTCACCACTTTACTATGATCAATACAATAAGCATTTCAATCAAGAAACAAGCATGCATAAATCGATGAATTCAAATGTCGTTAGTCCTGGATCTTCGCATCATAGTCAACAATCCTCTCCATATCAACAGCAGCCAAATTCTCCTTATCCACCAACACCGGACAATATGAGTACTGAAATTCACCAAACAAATAACAATAATAGTAGTAATAATAATACTGGAGGTGGTGGTAATAACATGTCAAACATTCAATCGCCAAGCTCGACATATTCTCAGTCAAATTCACCCTTTCATCAAAATCCCACATCGCCGTATCATTCACAATCTCTACCGACCAATCAAAATAATTTCAATAATCAAATTACACCCCAAAGCAACATGTTTGAGCAACAAGAAGTATCTCAATTTTCTCCAAATCCACAACAGCCACATAATGCTAGTCAAAAAGCAATATCAAATAACAATTTTAATAATGAAATTCGACAAACTAGTACAGCGGCTCCAATAATTCATAATACAGCACCAATAATGCAACAGCAACAACATCAAAATTTCGTTAATCAAGCTGCAAAAGTTAATGAAACGCCAATGAATGTGGCTCCACAAATAGTACAACAACAACAACAACAGCAACAGAATCAACAAATCCTTTATCCTGGAGATACTTCATTTTTGGCAAATGAATTGAGAAATAAGAAACTTGAAACGGGAAATGAGACAATGTTTAGTAGTGCAGGAACACGACAAGATGCATCAATAACGTACCAAGAAGAAGTTAGACGTCAAGCTGCATTACAGCAATCAGTCAAACAGCCATGTAACACTACAGTGCAACACACTACACATGAAGAGAGACAAGACAATCCCAAATATCTTGACTTGTCAAAGCAAGCGAATCGATTTCCAAACCAATATCTTGCTAGTAATTTCTCACAACCATTGGATTTGGATTTTTCTAAAAACCGATCATATGACACAACATCTCGGAATGTACAAAAACCTACTTATCCATCTACTTTAAGCAACTGTCAATTACCAAACGATACATCAGCAAATAATCAAGGTAATCAGCAGAAATTAGCATCAACTTCTAGCTCTCAAATAGATATCGTTCCAAAAGAAAATCCAAAACAATCGGCCATAAGTAATTTCATTCAAAATCCATCAATTATTCCTGTAAATAATGACCTAATGAGTTCTCATCAAAGTGCACGAACGGCTACGCAACCATCGGCGATTGACATGAACTATAAGCAAGCTTCACTATTTAATTCATCCTCTGCATCGTCAATGATGGAATTGACTGCATTTATGAGAGATTTTAGACAAGCAGAAGATCGTTTTGCAAGCATTTCTAATCCCTCGACCAATTATTATGATAAGACTAACCCTGCTGCTCATATGTTTAATTCAAAAAGTGTTCCACAGTCAAGTGCAACTACAAACTTCCAACAAATTTATTCCAATCCAATGACGACAATAGCGTATGGACGAGAGCAACAAGATTTTTCAAACTATCAAAGTCGATTAAATATCTTCCAAGCTTCAAATAATACGAATCAAATGATGAATGTAAATCAGCAAGCGGCTGTAACTGCAACGGCAATTGAAACAAAAAGTGCTAAGAAAGGAAAAAAGAAGAAAAATGCTCCAACAGAAATTATTCCTCAACAAACACCTGCATCGTTATCACAACATCAATTGCCTACAACAAATCAGCAACAAGCACATCAGCAGTATGTTCATCAACAAACATTTCAATCATTTCCTGGAATCAAAGTTCCGTCAGCTTCAAGTTCTGATTCTTCATCGCTCTCAATAAAATCCGTTGTGCCTGGAAGTGCATTTAATTATGGACCACCTTCTATTCCGGGACTCTATGGAGATAATTCAGCATATTTGGAAGAATTTAGAGGATCTCAAAATCCATATTATTCATCTGCTTTAAGAACAGCAGAATCAATTGATAAAACAGTACCAAATCCTCCTCAAGCACATCCCACAACACCTGCATCTCCATATCACCATTTGTTACCATCTCATCCATCTCGATCCTATCCATTTATGAACTCGATAGATCCAGCAGCTTTACAACAACAATATCGAATGATGTTTAATCAATCGTATCAAGCTGGGTATCATTTAGGAATGCATCAACAACCACCGCCTCATTGGCACATGTAATAAACCATTATTATGATAAAAAGAAAAGTAATTAGATTGCGTGTAAACATTAATTATTATATCAATATTTTACTAATTCAAACTTAATGTTTTAACTGTAAATATAACACAATTCTTTTTTGTTAACATATTTGTTAACAAATAAAAAATAGATTAAAACTCTGTATAGTATATTTCTAGATGAATTTTTGTTTCGATGATTCTTTTCAACACACATGATTATTAATCGTAATTTTCTTTAGAGAACTACCTACAAAAATAAAAGCAGGCAAGCGGAAAGAAGATGAAGAATAAAATAAAGTAAAATTTAGTAAATGGGAAATTGCAAATAGGAATGCACTAAGTTCACTCTTTTAGTCAAATTATAATAAGAAATTAGTTTTTAATTCATTATAACTTAAAATTGTATTGTTATCATTTAATACATGAACTTTATGATTTTTTTATTTGCAATATTTTCGTTAATTTATGTATTAATCACAAGAAACAATGATTAAATTAATTTGTAATAAACTTAAAACTGCATTTTTAATCTTAGAGAATTCGCTTTTACTCTTTCAGGCATATCTGGTTCATTAGCATGCGATATGTCAAAAATTCACATTTACAGACTTTATCAACAAGTTATTTCTTATGAACAAGCATAGCTATTGTGGTTTTAGATAACCAATGATTGATGAACAACATTTTATTTGGTTTTTTTCCGTTTCCTTCTACATCTCCAAAACTTTATTGATTAAGTCAACATTATCACTTAGCGAATAAATCATGTGCAACGCGCATACTTTAAAATTCATATCGTGCGACTATAATGAGTCACGAAATGAGCGAGCGATAACGATATTTAATTGGGCATATTGGAACGAATGAAAGCTTCAGTGCTTTTATAATGAAAACAAGAATATATTTTTTTAAAGGTAATAATTTTGAATAAATTTTGACATTTTATTTTCTGATCAATATACAATAAATATTTCAAAATAAGAATAAAAGATACATCAATAAAATATATTGAATAATTAATTGAAAAAAATGAATGCATTAAAACCAATGATGTGTAACATTGCGTGATTTCAAATTCATAACAATTCATAAAACTTCAATCATCAGTTTTAATCAACACGTTTTTTTATAATAAAATGGATAAAATAAAGCATGTGCAATTATAGAGTCCTATATAAAGGAATAAATATATACTATAAAGTTTATTCTTTTAGTTCTTGGTTCTCTCATCTTTCTCCCCAATATAAGTATCAAATCACCTAGCATGTATTTGTGATGGGCTTTGTAAAAAATTTATTGACAGCAGTTCATGATTATGAAAATGATGAATTCCTTAATTTCCTTTATGCGATGGAGGAATTAGATGGTCAGGTAATACATTTGGTAATTCATTCCCATCAAGTTTAATATTAATCAAATGCATAGATAAAGCAAATTCTTCAATATCTAAGAATCCATCACAATCCACGTCGGATAATTTCCATATCTTTGAAAGAACGGAATTAGGCAGTTTTGATTTGATAAGTTCACTTTTAGCGGCTATAACAATAATAATTAAAATCATTAATTTATCCACAACTATAAAATTTCTTGAACGTCTTACCAGCACCACTGATCTTTCCATTAATCGGATTCAAAGTTTCGAACAATGGATCAGTTCTAGCTCTATCTCTATTGCAAATCCAGTCAACTTCGCCGAAACCAGCGTCAATTCCTTCTCCTTTCTTATATCCGAATGGAGAAATGGTATCTTCAATACCAACAAAGGCACCTCCTAAAAAATAACAAACAATTTGAAACTCAACAAGTCACAGTCAAAAAATAAACAAGTCAAAGGTAAGCTTACCTTTAATTAAAGGCTCTGATACGAGTTCCTGTTCTTCTTGTGGAATCATACCCATTAATTTGGCTATGTCAATAGCAAGCATTCGATCGACGGTTTCTAAAAGCTGAGGTTTCAACGAATGGAACTTGGTAAAGTCTTGATTTTGTAAAACTTCCTGCATCTTTTTGATGTCTGGGAAGTCACCAGGTGAAATTTGATGCTCTCGTTGAAGACGATCATAGATATTTCCAATATTCTTTATAAGATCCTTCTTCTTGCTCTCCTTTCCAAACATTGCAGGCATTTCATTTCTCAATTCACTTATAATGTATGCATGAACTTTTGCTAATCTTGCACGTTTAATTAAATCATTGAGTTTACGTAAAGCAGCATTTTTTGGAAGCGATTGCAAATCTCTACAATAATAAATAGCTCACATGAACAAATTTAAATGCACATAATAATTAGTAATAGCGTACCTGAAGAGATCTTGTTCTTCATCCTCAAATAAACGTCGATTAACATCATAACGTAACGTCTGATCCCAGAATGAACCTGAAATGAATGGGAATTAATGTATGTAAATATGCTATGTGACGATCAAGAAAAATAATAAAGTAAGTAAGTCAGTATAATTACCAATATAAACGCGAGCAACTTCAGGAGTTTGAAGTACTTTTCCAAGACTCCACATTAAAGCACCATAGACACGCATCAATTGCTGATGATCAACCATATCAGCTTTGTTAAGAACAATTCTAATTTTGTCATCATGTCCGCGTAAAGCCTCAATGGAACGTCTGAACTCGTCAGAAATGTCAAGTTTATGTGCGTCAAATAACAAAATAATTCGGTCAACACGCTCTGCGAACCATTCTAATACACCTGTGAAATCGTATCCACGATCAACTCGTTGCTTTTCACCGCTCAAAATACCCGGCGTATCAACAATTGAAATAGCCTATATGATTAATAAAAGCAAATTAAAAAGGAAATGTATTCTAAACTGAGGAAATGTGCAATAAGAAACATGGGGCAAATGAAGATGAATTTGAAATTAATGACCTATATGCAATTCACATTTATCGTGTTGCGCTTTTTAGCATATAGTCAGAGGAGCATCTATGAGAGTGTCAATTAAGCTAACAACCTTTTGACATTTTCATAGCTTTATCACAGAGAGCTTAAAAAAAAGTCATGAAACAGCTTGTCAATTAGCAAATTCATACAAAAATAGACACCTAATGTGATTCATATAAGAAATGAGTCATACCTGAAGAACAGGTGAATTAACAGTTGAACATTGGAAACGATTGAGAAATGCGTTGCCATATTTTGACAGTGGTCTAAATTGTTTTTTTGGGTCCACAACAAGTGCATTTCCAGGAATTATTCCTTCTTTCTCATCGAACATAACAGATATGAAGCGATCTATGTGGGGGATAAAAAAATAGACAAATTTTAATTTGTGGAAATGATCTAGCTTTTTTTTTAATGGATCATGAAATTAATCGTACCAGTTGTTGGTTCGGGTCCTATCCTATAAGAAGAATAAATGTGTAATTAAAGCGTTTAATAAAAGCATAATATTTTTAATAAGCAAGTCAATATTACCTGATACCTGTAATTAAGAGAGAAGTAAAAGAAACAGTTAATAATCTTCAAAATCATTTTAAAGCTACATGGATCGATTTCTAATATACAGCATAGTCGATCTCTTAAGAACATAAATGCTCATAATTTTGTAAGAAAAGAGAAAGTAAACACGAATTGTGACTAACAATTTGAGCAAATATTAGCTAGTATTATCAGTGCGAGGCGCTAGAATATGAATTACACACATGAAAAAGCTCAAGGAAATCGAACCATGTAAATCAAGGCAAAAGAGATTATTGATAATTGATAGGCATAAAAATTAAATGACTAATATGTCACATACCAGGAAAGTCCCGTTCAAGTAAATATCTAATAAATGTAGTCTTTCCTGTCGAATATTGACCAACAAGTAGAATCATTGGTTTAGCATCAAAGTCCGGGTCTTCAAGCTAAAATAAAGTGTTAATTAATATGTTATGCAAGTCAATAATCTACTATCATTTTTTCTTACTTTTGGTGAATGGAAATCATGAAAATGGTAATGTTCTTCTAATGGTAATAATTTAGACTTGTATATCTTTTTCATTTCCCCCAATGCTGTCTCAACTATTTCCTGAGTAGCCTCACTCTTCTTCAGCCACGAAAACATAGTTTAATTATTAATATTAAGCCTTAACACACTTGAATTAAGATAATTTTATCAATTTAGGAACATGAACTACGTTCACTCAACCAGTTGAAATAATACTCTGTTCTATTCCCCCTTGTGTTGCCCTTATAAAAAATTAAAATAGCTTTTCTGTTTTAAAATTACACAATCCGGCACGTAAAACTCGTTGATACAACCTTATAAAAACAAATCACCAACGAATAATTTTTTTCTGAATTTTATGAACTCTCTTGTGTAAGAAATAATTTTTTTGAACTTTGATGATTTCTTTACTTTTAGAGAGTATTACGCAAATTCACCGATAAATTGTTATATTCTGTACTTTATTCTTTGAAATAAAAACACTTTTACAAATAGCTACAAAATGATTTAAAATCTATTTTGAACTTTGTCTTGTGTTTATCCAAATTACAAAAATTAAACTCTATTTATTAAACCACAGTAACATTTTAAAAGTGAATTTCAATTGAGATTTATTTGTATTACATTAAATCAGGACATGAATTGATTAAAGAGAACATATTTTTAAAGATCTAGTGATTTCATCATCAATACAGTGAGTATAAATTAATTAAACAACTATAAGCTGTGAGTTCTGTAAAATAATGATCTCAATCCGAGAAAAACATTAAATCAGTTGAATATCTCGAACAAAAACATAAAGACGTGTTTCATTGAAAAATCAAAAATAAAACATGGCGCATGTATTTAAGTATTGAAATGTTCAATTTTGAAGCTTCGACGTTAGAAATTGAATGGAAACGATTTTCAAAAGAATTCAACTCATATTTGGTAATCAACCAACTTGATGAGAAATCCGACAACATCAAACTCAATTTCTTGACACTATTGATGGGATATAAGTCAGTGGATATCATCAAGAATCTGCCGTAAACAGATCCAGAGAAGCAGAACTATGAAAAAGTGTTTGAGGCTCTCGAGAATCATTTTTCACCGTTATAAAATTTCTTATTGAAAGAATGAAACTACGTGGCTGTATTCAAAAGGAATATGAGTTCCTTAGGGGCGTTCAAACCTAAGCTGAAAGCTGTGAATTTATTCAATTCAAAGAAGAAGCCATTCGTGATCAAATAATTTTCGGTCTGCATGACAACAATTTGCGAGAAAAGCTCATTTTGTCTGAAGAAAAGTCATTACGTACGTTGATTAGTAAAATCAAAATTTTCTACTACAATCAACAACAATTGAATTCTTCACAAACCGACGTCAAATAAACGTGTAAGTTCTCAAATTAAGAGCAAAAAAATTTGAGAATTCAATAAGCAAAAAGAAGAAGGAGAAGGTCTGTGCAGATCATGAACGCAAAAGCAGTGAGTCTAATGTAGTAATCAATTGTGATGAACTAAAAGAACATGCAATAAGCAATGTTTGAAGTAAAAAATTACTCGTGCATGATAAAATGATCAATTTTAAGTTGGATACTGGATCGCAGGTTAATTCTTTAAGCATAGATATGTTCAAAAGTTTAGGAAAGAAATTTAAGATTGAGAAAAGTAATTTAAAATTACAAGGATATTTTGGTGAAATCAATCACCCTTTAGGGAAGACGATTCTTCCAATTAATTTCAATAATAATGTTTACCTTGAAGAATTCATAATCATTGATAAACATACGGTACCTTTATTAGGTTTAGGGACATGTGTAAATCTAAAACTTATATCTCGTATAGATTCCTTGCAATTGAATCAAATGTTGTGTTCAGAACAGCAAAAGAATAAGCTTTTAGATTTTTATAAAAAAGCTTTTACAGGTCTAGACAAGTTTAAAAGACCTTTTAAATAGAAATTAAAGAATAATGCAATTCCGGTGGCGAATCAGAATCATCGAATTCCATTCAAGTTGAAGAATAAGCTTCAGAATAAATTAAATGAAATGGAAAAGATAAGAATTATTTCACGTGTCAATGATTAACGTGAATGGATTAATAGTATAGAAATTGTTAAAAAAAGGAGACAAAATTGGAATTTGTATTAATCCAAAACATTTGAATCAAGCATTAAAAAAGTTTCATTTTCCGATTCCATCCCTTGATGAATTAAAGCAAGATTTGGAAGATTCTCAATACTTTACGGTTTTAGACCTCAAGGATGGTTTTTGGCAAATAGAGTTGGACGAAGAATCCAAAAAATTGTGCACGTTTAGTTCTCCTTTTGGCTTGTGGCAATTTAATAGAATGCCTTTTGGTATAAATATTGCATCAGAAATCTTTCAAAAGTACATGACGGATACTTTT
This sequence comes from Chironomus riparius, assembly GCA_917627325.4. NCBI lineage: Eukaryota > Metazoa > Arthropoda > Insecta > Diptera > Chironomidae > Chironomus > Chironomus riparius. The sequence goes on from OU895877.1 coordinate 59,777,240, forward strand.
GGCAATTTACCTGGAGTCAAATTTTATATTGACGATATTATTGTTACTGGTAAAACGCTCAGAGAACATGATGAGAATTTAAGAAGATTAATGGTCAGGGCATTAAAGTCTGGTGTGAAATTCAATCAGAAGAAATTACAATTCACACAAAGTTCAGTAAAATTCTTTGGCCATATCTTTTCTAAGAATAAAGTAGATGTTGATCTAGAAAGGATTTCAGTAATTAACAGTATTCCAAATCCTAAAAATCTGGAAGACGTACAAAAGTTTTTAGGAATAGTTAATTATATAAGGGACTTCATTCCCAATTTACCTTCTTTAACAGTCAATATACGTAATTTGTTAAAGAAGGATAGTGAATTTTTATGGCTTGATAATCATCAAGCTGAGTTTGACAGCATTAAAGAAGTAATAAAAAACGTCACCTCATGTACTACATTTGATGAAAATATGCCAATAATTTTAGAAACCGATGCCTCGTCATACGGTTTAGGTGCATGTTTCAAACAAGGAGATAAAATTATTAGCTTTGCTTCACGTTGTCTTTCTGAAACAGAAAAGGAGTACGGTCAGATTGAAAAAGAATTTTTATCCGTTTTCATTGCGTGCAAAAAGTTTCACAATTATATTTATGGTAGGAAAGTTACTATAATATCTAACCATCGTCCTTTAGAAAGTATAATTAATAAAGATATTAGTAAGATAGGATCAAAACGCTTGCTTATTCGATTAAAGTTATACAAATATGATTTAGATTTGAAGTACAAGCCCGGCAAAAGCATTCCAGTAACAGATTACTTATCTCGATACGTTTCAAATAATTGCGTTCAGTGAATATTAGTGATGATAAATTAAAAATCTATCAAGCTGAGACAGATAAAGATAAAGAATGCTCGTTGTTAAAGAAATACTTTGCTGAGGGCTGGCCGTCAGACAAATCAAAAGTACCTGATGAAATGAAATTATTCTATAATTTGCGAAATAAAATTTATGTTTCGGATGATTTAATATTTTATCAGGATAGAATAATAGTTTCCAAATCATTGAGGGAAAATGTTCTTAAAGATCTTCATGAAGGTCACATGAGAATCAGTTTATTGGCCTTCACTAAATGTTAGTATAGAGAATTTAATTAAGACCTGCGAAGAGTGCAACAAGTTTCAGAAATCGAATAGAAAGGAACCAATAATTCAACACGAGATTCCTCTTCGATCATTTGAGAAAGTCGGATGTGACATCCTTGAATAGTTCATTTGAATGTAGAAGTTTTGCCCATGTGTGGAATATTAAAATAGTCACTTCAAGTCCTCGTTATGCACAGTCGAATGGTCTTGCAGAGAAAGCTGTAGGAATAGTTAAAAATATGATGAAGAAATGCGATAATTTCAATATAGTTTTAATAGCAATTTATAATTACAATAACATTCCGTTAACGGATATTGACTTGTCTCCTAGTCAATTGCTTAATAATAGAAGAATGAGAACTAAAATTATTATGAAAGATAGCTTGCTTCAACCAAAGTTAAATAACAATTTAGGTAAAAAATTCGAAAAGAAGCAAACTAAAACCAAAGTTTATTACAATCGAAATTCATATAAACGTAATGAGTTAGATTTAAATCAGAAGGTGTGGGTACAATTGCCCGATAACACTTGGTCTAAAGGATCAATCGTTAAGAAATGTTCAGAGCCTAGATCATATGAGATTTGTATGGATAATAATAGGGTTATTTGACGAAACTCTAAATTCATTCGACCTGATAGGTCAACAGTATCCAATCAAATTGATCAAAAGAAATGCAATGACTTTAGCCGATACAGAATCAATCTCGATAACTTCTTCGTTGACAACTCACTGCATGAACCTCCTCTGAATTCTAATGCAAATGCCGCATCTCCCGTTCATCACCAACCAACTGCAACCTCAACAGAGAGTAATTGGAACCAACAACCGTTCCGACGATCATCAAATCAAAAATCAAAAAAAAAAAACAAGTTCGCATGACAACAGTATCTTTAATACATGCGCTGACAATTTCCTAGCATAAATAGTAAAAACTGATCATGAGAATGATCAATTGAATGTGAATGTAATAATTCATTAAGCTACCGAGCTACAAGATCAGAACTGATCCAAAATTTTATTTTCCGGATTATCCCAGAACAGAGCAAAATTTTAGGTCACTTTATCTCTAAAAATAATTCATGAAAAATGTAAGAACATAAAATTCATTCAAATTCAGCATTTCTTTTTAATACAAATTGATATAAATCTAGCATCAAGTACACTTATCTTCAATATCTAATGATTATATCTACCTTGTCTATGCCGCGTACCATTTTAAAACTTATTATTTAAACTATTTTTGTTAAAAATAAACGATTTAAACATCTGTGCGAGAGTGTATAACAATTGTTCAGTGAGTGCCGACGACTTATGTGAGCGCGCATGTATAACTTAGCAAGTGATTCACACAAAAAAATAATAATAATCTTAAATAGAAATGATGTTAAACTGCATTGATTTGGAACCAAAATATGAGAATTAATATTCAAGAAACTTGATGTCCAATAAAAAAAAATCAAGTTAGATCATCAAAGACATAAGAGAAGTTTTTGCATGTGTATACATATTTTGATGATATTTTTTTTATCAATCATAAGATTAAGGATAACCCTTGTAAAGATTGAATGCCCTTGGAGCACGTTCGTGTATATTTTATAATTTGAATAGACGCAAAAACTGAACAGGGCTTTCGTGAGATCCACAGATGAATGTAAATTATCAGTATATATGATCGAGTCGCGACTTCTGAAATTGAAGCGAATGTGTGATGACGTAATACATAAAAAGTGACGAATGAAAAATAATAGTAAGTATAAAAATGTATTTATATTTCGTTCTACTGAATATTTGAAAAAATTTCTTAAAAATTGTCAAAAGTCAAGTTAAAATTGAGAAATATAAGAAGTAATTAAAACAAATAAATTGTTAAGACGTAAAAAATCAAATATAATATCTTGATATAAAGCGATATTGCTTTTTTCATTTTAGTGAAATAAGATAATATTTTTTTTTAAATATTTATGTTTTGCAAGCATAAAATATCAACATAGAATTAGAAAGGGATCGTGATAAAGAGAGGTTTCCATTTAATTTAGTTAATTTTCACGAAAGGATTGGCAAATATACATGATAATGGACACTGTTGAGGAAAATGGTTCCAATGCGTCCGAACAAACTTCAGTCTCATCAGCAGGTACAATCGTCCATTTAATTTCACCTCAAACAAACCCATCAGTGCACCAAGTAAGTCAATACACCGTATTGTCAACCAAACAATCAATTTAAGTGCTGAAATTTGTTTCTTTTAAGGGCCATGTCCAGTCGTCAGTAATCCAACCAAATCAACAATCAGTAATTCAAACAGCTACGGGAATACAGCCAGTGAAAAGCGTCTTACTAGTAAATAGTAAACCAAATTCAGTCATACATACAACTCACCAAGCTATTCAAGTAAGATTTACCATTTGTTATTGTGATGATGATGGCTTTAAAAAAGCGAGGGAAATATAGTCAATGTCATATTCGCAGATTAAACCTGAACCAAATATTGGCCATACGATTGGAAGTGACGATTCAGACTTTACAGACGACGATTCTCCTAAGAAACGACGAGATTTATTAACCCGACGTCCTTCATATCGAAAAATTTTAAATGATCTTGGAGGTGGCGAAATTGGTAAATTATAAATCGTTCATCCACAAATTCCAAATGAATCATGTCTATAAATTAACAGGTGGGTCTTTTTTAACACCTTCAGGAAATCCCAATGACCATGCTTCATTACAATCTGGAGGTACGATAGTACAATACAGTAATCAGGATGGAAATTTGGTGTCTTATGTTCCCGGTAAGAATGATTAAAAAATTATTGTCATGTTCCTGATGTACTTTATAATTACAGTTAATTTGGTTGGAAATAATGTGATAGCCGAAGATCAGTCAAGAAAACGTGAGATGAGGTTACTTAAAAACAGAGAAGCAGCCCGCGAATGTCGTCGAAAAAAGAAAGAATATATAAAGTGCCTGGAAAATAGAGTAGCTGTTCTTGAAAATCAAAATAAGGCATTAATCGAGGAATTAAAGAGTTTAAAAGAATTATATTGTCAACAGAAGAATGACTGAATTGTGAGGCACATAGGCCAATTGATTCAGAAAGCTTGTAAGAAATTATTTTTCTATGTGGTTATTGATGAAAAAAAAGAAAAAAAATATTTAAAAAATATCAGAACTTGCCCCATTCAAACTAAATGTGCAAGCATCTTGTACCTAACTTTGTGTAATTTCTACTTATGTATAAAAAAAATCTATTGTTTAATAAAATGTAACCATTATCTATAACATGTCATCATATGTTTGAATAATAATGAGATTTTTAAATTATTACTTAACAATCTATGATTCATTTATACATATGCACACAAACTTACTTGAGTTAAGCATGAATTCGTTTCAGTTTAATTGATTCGCTGAATAATTAAATTTTTTTATTCTCTTTTATTGTTTATTTCTTCTTACATCTATTTACCATTTAACTCATGAATGGAAAGTCAATGGTCGGCAATTGTTGATACTTTAATGAGGCACTTACTATATCCTTGATTTATTTACATTATTGGCGCTCATTTTTGTTTTAAATAGGATTGAATGACTCAAATGTACTCAATTAGATTTCTTTGTGTACTAAGCGAGTTAAGTGGTCCTTAAATCTTTCAATTTATATAAATCAAAGCTTCTGGAGCTTTTTGAAAATGTCTTTCCCGAATTTACTAATTTTGAAACTTAACATATTTTTTTAAAATTTCTTACAGCAAGCTCTTTTAATGAGCGATTCGAGATTTTTTGGATGTCTGGCAGCGTGCCATTTTAAACTTTTCTACTTCCACATCGTGGGAGGATGATTACAAGTCAGGCATCTCATGAGACTTATATTTAGAATGGCATTAGACATAGGAATGTGATAAGATTGAGAATAATTTTTTGTACTTTAATTTTTAAAAGATTTAAGTTCAAATTTCGCTCTAAAGTAGGACACAAATTTTCGATTTACTGACTTAACAGACTTTAAAAAAATCAAATAAATTGTTTTTTTTTGTTTTTAATACCTGTTTAAAATGCTTTTTCTGGTTTGATTTAATCCTTTAGAAAGATGCATGTTTCTTAACATTTTTATGATTAACTTGTTTTAAAAAGTTTCTGACGATTTGTAATATTTTTTTTTACTTTGAAAATTTGGAACAATTTTAAAACCTTTTGAGTTTTTTCCATATTGTTGCTATTTGACTAACTTTGCTGATGATTTTTCGCTCCATTATAGCTAGATTCCAATCAGAAAAACTTAGAATTTAAAAAAAAAAAATCAAAATTTGTTTTTAATCCTTAAGATCCAGAAGAAATCCAGGAAAAGAAGAAAAAAAAGCTTTTCTATAGAATCTGAAAATGTCCAAAGGAAATTTCAGTATCTAATGAATTTTATAATCGAATAATTCAACAGCAATAAGCACAGGCATTTTAATTTAACGCATACAAATTTTATTAAGTCATTTCTATGCGATATCCATGTTTAATTCCTTAAAATCGATTCAACGCTACCAGCAATAATACGAAATATCGTGAAACGAATAAATGTATGTATGCACAGCAGTAGGGAAAAATGGAATTCCTTTGATAATTTGCACGATACTTTATTACTTTAAGAGGCTTCATATCATGGCACACACAACATATTTATTCTAAAGCATGCTCTTTATAATTTACTATTCTTATCTGTAATATATGTTTAATTTATTTATTGCCCCTTTGATAATATATTATTGCTAAAAATCATCATGAAAATTGTATTAAGGTTCTGAAAAAAGAAAATGAATGCTTAGGTACTTAATCTATTATTAATATTCATTTCATATCTCTTCCTTTCGCTTAACGAAAAAAATGTAAATTTTATGCTGAATTCCTAATCACTCTGCCAGAACTTTTATTTCGCATGCCATGAATTCTTCTTCTTTCGGCTATTAAAAATGTGTAGTATATGACTGATTAACAAATCAAATGTTTATTAAATGAAATATTCTCTTACTCGAATTTTATGACTTCCCAAAACTGAATAATTTTTATTTCTGTTGTTTTGACGCTCGATGAATTTTAATTGATTAAGAAACTTACTGGATAACGTCTGTTGTCTAGGAAGGATGTAATTTGATGGCAAAGCAAGAAAGTTTTGAAGAATGGGAAGCAGGGTAAGAATTTTGCTGACTCGAGGAGGAATTGGGCTTCTAATCTGACTAGGATTAACTTTATTATTCAGAATCGGACATGTAATTCCTCATGAAATATTTCCTGCTTTGTCAGATCCATTATATTATAAATTAACCTACCTTAAATTTCTAACAAAATCTCAAAAATGTTAAGCTACGGCTTCGAATTTATCATTCATTTTCTCACAATAAGTTACTAAGTCATAAACAAATAGCAATTTAATAGTCAATAAAAAGCATACGAATCTTGTGATTCGTACAATTAGCACATCAGTTCGTTGACATATTGTGTAAATAAATGGAAACAATTGTTCTACCTACCTTTTCAAGGAATTCAGAAGGGAGTTTGCTTTTCATTTTTGTGACACGAACAGCAACGAAGAAAAAAAAAAGTTTCTTTTGTGATTCTATGCTTTATATTCATACATATGTGGATACATTAAAAACACATTTGTTCAAATACATGTCAAGTTTAATGATACATACTTGCGAAATTTATGATGTAAAAACATTTAAAAAAAATAAGAAACTTTCGGTTGAAATCATTTATGAATTCAATAATCAAGTTCCAATGGATGCTCTAAATCTAAATTTCTGTAAAAAGGAATTAAAATGAACTTATGCAACATTCACGTTTTATTGTCACGTTTTATGGCACAGAAATTTATTCTATACTTAATATCCTCAAAAAGATTGTTTTTAAGCACTTTTTGGAAGTTGATGGGTTTTATGTAATGTTGTTGTTGTTGTCTTAAACATGTTTTAATTTATATATTTTTTTTGTGGATTATTGATAACGATTTCAAGTCCATGTGCTTCGTTATCATCTTAATAATTCACACGTAATCCAAAAAATACGCTGCTTATGCTGTGTATGGTCATTTTAGTTGAAAGCTAGCTTATCGCAATTTCCAAAATTCATCCAGTGCTAAGTACGAATATGAAGCATTCAAAAACTCTCGTTTCATTTTTTCAATATAATTTTATTTTTATTTTATTATTTATCTTCGTAATATAAATACTATCAATAGCATATTAGAATATTCCTTAATGATTCAAATCAGAAGAAAATCATATCTCTTAAAGCGGAAATACTTCTAGCTTTAACATTCTAGATACATGTCTTATACGACGGTTCTTGAGTTTTAGAAAATCGGAATGGTTACTTCTTTTATTTGTTTGTATTAATGTAAGTGGGCTTTTATGATAATGTGAAGCATAAAGAGTCCATTCATTTCTTTATATTATGTTGTGGTTTAAAAAAGAAACTAAACTTAAGATGATAAAGAAGAGAAATGTTGCAATTTGGTGAGGATAAAAAATAATACTGCAGTATGTGCATCCATTAAGTTTTTGGCTGTTTTTAACGGACTTTTCAGATTCAAATTTTATGCAAATTCATAGAACATGTCCAATTATAAAATTTAAGATTGAAAAACACGTTAAAAACTTTCGAATCTATTCATGGCAGACATAATTTGTTAATCTCTACTTTGTCCGTGGACATAAACTAGTCTTTGATATATTTAACTGTCAAAACGTAAAACTAAAACTCAAAATGCTCATAAAATATAATCTTAACTCAAAAACCGTCGATTATTTGAAGTTCATTACTCAAATTCTTTAATTTACATATTTAAGTGTATTAAGTTTATAGGAAATCTTTTTCATTTTCTTCTTTTGTTTCGAAAAAAAAATATTGACACGTTTAATTAATCTTTTCATTTCTTACTATTTAATCAATGCATTTGTCCTGACTAAAACTACAATAAATCTATAATCTAATGTTCAGTTCATGTGTAGTCAAAGGTTCTTAAAAGGGTAAAAATATTTTTTTTCATCAATTTTTTTTTGTTACATTAAAAGACTTTTTGTAAATCAAAAATGTTTAGTACACACAGATTTCAACGGAGCCCTCCTAATGAACCCCTTTAAAAATGCGTATTAATTATTGTTATTATTACTAAATTACATCATTAATTCAACCTTATAGATAAGTATGTTCTTTAAAGTATCAGCTATTTACTTACATCACAATATTTAAAAAATATAATCAATAATTACTTTTATTATTATATTATATTATATTAATGTCCTTATTTATGTGGAGCATTAGCAAATGGATTAATCGGATTAATCACAGTTACAGCAGCTGGATGTTGAGATGCCAATACTGCTGCTACAAAATTTTTTGCTATTTAAGTATTCAATTGTAAATTCATTAAATACAAATTTTATACTAACGATTTACGTAAGGTGCAGGATACATAGGATATACGCCCACATGAGTATGATGATGTGTATGAACGTGCCTGTGTGAGAAAATAAACATACATTTTGTTATTACAATTTTTACTTTTCAAGCATTAATAAAAATATGTCAAAGTTTTCAGGGGCCGTTCACTTATTACGTTCGCATTTTAGGGGGGAGGGGGGGTTTGAAAAATTGTAACAAAATGTAACATAGGAGGGGGGGGGGGGTGTCAAGAAGAATGTAACGTTCTAACTGTCGTCTGTCTTTTAAAAAAAAGGTCACGAAAAAAATTTGAATTATGAACGTTCAGAGGGGGGGGGGGTTGCGAGTTGTAACATGTTGTAACAAGGGGGGGAGGGGGGTTGTGAAAAAAGTCGGTTTTTTGCGTAACGTAATAAGTGAACGGCCCTTCAGCGCATTTCATTTCTTATTAGGGATTATTCGCACGTTTTACTAGATATCTGGTTGGTTGAGATTGTTTACAGTTTACACTGTAGTATCCAGTCGAATAAAATCTACGTCTAATTCATGCCATGCATTTTCATTATGAAACTATTTTAGCGGGAAAATGATATTGTTTGTAAACATTCGATACGTCATTTATATCAATCATAGACCAATTAATTTAGACACAATCAACAGATTACCATGAAAAATAGATTAAATCATGACATTTAATAATAAAGCATATTCATGTCCTGAATGTAGAGTTGACATATGGAAATGAAATGCGCGCAAAACATCTACACAATATATACAGAAGCATTCTGAATGTAATGAGAGTAATCATACCTTTGCGTTGAAGGAGAACTGTTTGTTCGACTTAAATTATTCGATGCATCAATCCGATCATTCCGTTCATTAGATAATTTCGAAGCATTCATTTGAGACATATTGTTTGGATTGGGAATTGAGTGATTGCTTGGTGATGAATTAGTCCTATCATTATCGTTATTTTTGCTATCATTCTGTTGATCATGATTCTCATTCGTATCATCGCCATCATCATCAGCTGATTCGACATGTGGACTTCTATTGATCGGTCCATTTTGTCTATTAATCATGTCCTTGTCATTTTCCGAAATATTATCATCGTTGTTGTTGCTCTTCTCGTTAATATTTACATTATTTACATTTATACTATTATTACTATTACTTGAAGGTAATGAACTATTTCCAGCCATTGGATTATTTGATGAAAGATTTGGACTAGGTATTACCGATGGTGGCATTTTCGCATTGCTGCTTGTTGGACTCTTCAAATGATTTACTCGATCGTTGAGTTCGTGTATCTTATGAGTATTGTAATATTGAGATGCATGTTGTTGAAGTAAATCTAATGCTTTTGTATTTCTAGATAGATCTTCTGGCGTGGGAAATCGTGCCATTGGTATGTGATATGGAGTATTATAAGGTGGAACAAGCATATTGCGGTATATTGAATGTGAAGGATCGGGGAAGAAGGGACTTCCTCCTGGACCAATATATGGTAAATAGTATTGATTCGTTGGAGGTGGCGGTGGTCCTTGAGTTTCCATCGTTGGCTTCTGTCCCTCATTCTTTACTTTAAAGCTTTCCTTCTCTTGCTCATGCTTCATCTCTTTTTCTCTTGACATATTACTCTTTGACGATAAACTCTTCTGATGAGGCTTTTGCATTTGTTGCGGGCTTGTTTGGAAATTCATTGGCTGAGATGCTGAATGTGATGGAAGGGATTGTTGAAGCTGCTGCATATGTTGCTGTTGCTCTTCCTTAATTGATGAGATCGATGTTGCACTGGAGTTTAACCGTCTAATTTAAAATTTTTATTGTTAAGTTTAATCTTATACAGTTATCAAAGTATTGTTATTGCTTACCTGTGAATGTCCTCTTCACGTGACGATGGAAGATTCATTGGATGTCTTGAATATAAATTCGAATAAAAACTAGGATGTTGGTGCGGTGGAGGTTGCTGCTCCATTGGAGATGGTGGTTCTGCTTTTATTTCCTTTCCACTCTCTAATTTTGTCGGTTTTGGTTGCATTCCCTAAATATTTAAATGGCAATACTAAGAATATTGAAGATACGAATAGAAATAAAAATTATTTACATGTCTCAAAGATTCGGCATTGTACATTGTCTCCTTCGGATGCTCTTCTTTTATTGGACCAGAAAGATTCTTTCCTTCTTCTCCTCCAACATTTTGCATTCCAAAGGACGCTTCCATGTTGTAATGTTGCGGATAATTTCCTTGCATGAGACTGGAAGTAATTTTGAGGAAATTAGTTGATAGTTTAAGATAGTAGAAAAAGTGGGCTTACTTGTAAGGAAAATGCTGATGCATGACTTTTTGTGGGGGTGGAGGTGGTGCTGTATTGCTATTTGCGGTTTCTTGATTATTTTTTCCTATATGTAATTTTCCAATTAAATCTAAAGGATTATGTTGCTCTCTAGGCTTTCCATATTCTCCATAGTTTATAACATTTGATATTGATTTGTTATTTTGATTATCTGGATTTTGTAAGAATGTTGGTGATGGATAAAATGACAAATTATTATAGCCTCCCATTATTAAACTATTTGTTTGCTGATCTGGAGTTATTTTTTGTAGCGGTGTCGGTTTCGATTTGTCTATAGAAAAAAAAGAGCCGTAGAGTAATGATATAGATTAGAGTGTGTTTACATAGCAGTTGATAAATTAATATTAATGATAGATAATGAACATACCAATCATGTGATTATCGATAGGTGCATTCGAGTCATCAGATATATCGCTATAAGCGGGACTTCTTACATTTTCAGAACGGTTTAACGAATGATCTTCTAATGTCTCAGGACCAGGCGATTTCCTATTCTTCTGTTTCTTAGCACTAGGTACTTTACTTTGTGGATTTATTTGGAAGAAGTTTAAGTTATTTGCTTGCATTGACGTATCACCTATGGAATCATTCGAAATTTGCTCAAAATCCGGATTCACTCCGAACTGTGATGCATTCTTATTACCTAAAGAAAAACAGTGTGATTAGCTCAAATATTTTTATCTCAATGAAATGCACTTACTTTTGTCTAAGTTTTCACTCGAAGGAGCCGGCTTTATTGTGGCGTCGACAACAGCTGGTTCCTCTTCTACTGTTGGCGTTTTACTGATTTCTTCCTTTATTGGCGACGTTACAAACGGTTTGGGTGGATTTATAGTAGCTCCTTCATTAAGCTGAAGAACAGATTTGATACTTAGTGGCTTTTCTGGATGTGGCGGTGGCGTCTCGAGAGGATTTGTTTTATTATTAATAGTTGTTGGTGAGTCTGTTGCTTCAACGACTGGCGTTTTCTCATTAGAAGTACTCGAACTTGAATATTGGAAGGGAGAATCGGGTGGTTGAAGCGTCTCTTCTTCAGTACTAGTTATTGTGCCGTGTGCATGACTCTGATGATATTTCAATCCATTTGCATGCTTGTACTTTTTGCTGCAATCCTGTTCAGGACACTCGATAAGTACTGGAGAAACAGCACAAGGTGATGTCGTATTTTTAGGTTTCTTTAGATTAGGTGTGTTACAAGTAGCTGCATTCAAAGTACTATTCGTTACATTACTGCCCGATGAATTGCCATTTGATGAAGACGGACTTTCATCCTTTGACTTTCTTCGCTTATCAGATTTGGGAACTAAAAAAGCGGTCGGAGAAGTAGATGGTGTAATGTTCGTTGGTGGTGCACCAATTGAACTATTTCTGGATGTCCTACCTTTAGATCCTCCGTTCCGCAGCTTACTGTGAACCTACAAAAAAATATTCAGACTGTTAGCAATTGATTTTATATAGTTTTATTTTGTTTATAACTTACTGAGCTTCGTGTCTCTGTGAAATTTAATAATTCATTATTTGAAGTTGTACTATTCCGCGCTCTTTTTGACCGACCACTTTTTTGCATTCGTGATTCCAAGTCTTCTGTTGGTGAATCACAAAATCTCGGCGGTGCCCAGTCATGTTTTGTGCAATCGATCAATGTACCAACATACGTTTTTCCTCTCCATGTTACATTTACAGCCAAAACTCCTCCCTCTGTTTCGTGCCAAACGATTCCTTCTAAAGTAACAGAAGTTCCTGGCTCGCAAGGTCCCAAACAATCGGGCTCAGTGATTGTGCCAATTGACGTTCCTACACACACATCGACCATACCTTTTGGATCACATTTTGCTCGTTTTATCGGGGGTGATATTGTGCCTTTATTATCCTCCTTACTCTCGGAGATGTTTTGATACATTGTCGAAGCACCAGTCGACGATGTGGATGAGTTTATTTGAGGCTTCATTGATTCCTTTTGCTTTATCATCACAGTATTCTACAAAGACAAGTTTTTTAAGTTATGTTTCGCTTTTAATTCAGACACGATCATCAAGTAACATACCTTAAGAGAGCCCGAAACAACTCCTGTTGCTTGCTTGTCATTGCTGTAAATATAAGGAATCCAGTTAAGAGATTTGAATGAATCAGAACCAATGGGGATGCTTACATTATTCCTGTTGCATTATTTAAGCGGTTATGCAGATCAACTGATGATTTAGTGCAACTAATTGGATCAGCAATGATAATTTCCTGACTTGAAGACGAGTCTTGCTTATCTTTACTGTGAGTTTTTTCCTTAATCTGAATTAGAAGTAAATTAATTGAAATTATAGACTGAATTAGACAGATAATATGAATTAGTTTTACCTTATCTTTCTTATGATTACTGCTTGTTCTCTTTCCACTACTACTCGATGGCGAAGCAGATACTCCTAAATTACTAGTTTTTTCACAATTCTGATCGTCCACATTGAGATTTCCATTTGATTCCGCTTTCACTATCTCATGCTTTGATTCAGACGTTTTTCCCGTTTTGGTACGTTTTATTTTCATCTTCAATCCCTTATCAAGAGTTGCCTGACAAAAAATCATAATTGAGCATGTTTATGTCACGAAAGTTTATAAGGAAATAAAAAATAACAATCATAAACTAAGTACCTGATGATCTATCGACATTTTCGATAAATTTTTATTTGCATTAGAATTATTTACTGAAGACATTTTTATTGAATCACTTTTAACTGTAATAAGATAATAATAAAATAGGTATATAGAAATAGAAGGAAAGAAATAGAATAAAGTGTCAAAAATGTGAGATATGGGAAAGATTATGAATTTAAATGAATTTCATAGACACATATAGATATAATGTATAGCATGTATAAGAACCTTTTAAATTTTTTTTCAAAACTCCTTTTTCACTTTCTATACCCTCTTTTATATTTTTGCTAGCAGCTGCAGTTTTTTTATTATTTGTTACTGCTGGATCTAAAGGACTTATAAACGATGATTCGATTTTAGATGATTTCTCGATATCAGCATCTAAATCAATTATTAAATCACCAATTCCTAATGATGACACAAGATAAAACAAAAAGAATTAAGAACACATTACAGTCATACACAAAAAAAAAGTAATATAAAAGAAAATTAAGGAATAACATAAGCGAAAGTGGGATAGAGCAAAAAATAAGAGAGAAAAGAAAGAGATAGAGACATAGCAAGGGAGAGAAAAAGAGAAAGAGAGAAAGAAAGAGGGGTATAAAGTTGTAAAGTAATTAATTACCAATATCCCACTCGTTATCTTCGTATTCAAAATTTGTATCTCTTGGATCAGATTGATTAATTTTTTGATTTGATTGTTGTGCACTTGAGTTTTTATTAATATTATGATTACCAACGACCACCTATAAAAATCGTACATATAGTATTTCATTCTTTCGACACTAATGACACTTTTTAGTGGATGGATGTGAATGGATGGATGGGAAAAAAATTTGTCTCATACCTCAGATTGGTGGCTATTTTCTGCCTTTAAATTGCTTATTGAATCCATGCAGAAGACAAAAACCTGCCAACAACAGGTTCAGTAAAAGACTTATTTATCAATGGAGATGCAATGTAACACACAGAGGAATCCTGATCAATTGAAATTGTGGCAAAAACTGGCCACTTATTGGGGCCAAAGGCCGCAAATTTCATTTTAAAGCAATCTGAAATTATATGATTCCATATAGTTGAATAGATTCGATTAATTATTATTAAATCAAGTTTTATTATTAATTCACATTCGACTCGATTTTTTCACTCTTATTCAGTCTCATATACGGTACATATATATGTTCTCTCTATAAGTAGCTATATCGGCCATTTTAACTGATTTATATTACAGGAAAAATCCTGTTAAACAATAACTTTTTCTTAATTAAATTCTTTCTTACATTTCTATAGAATATTAAAAGTCAAGTCACTCATGAATAGTTCTCAAGTCACTCTTTATAAAACCGAATTTTCAGAAAATTTATTCTTCAAAACACCAATTTATCACGAATACATTCACAGTCAACACATACAACTTTAACATGGAAAATTCTTTTGTTAATTTTTCACATTTTCTCGCACAATTTTTCCATTTTTCTCATCTCATTCTATCAAAACTTATTCCTTACAACGTAATGAACAATTGTCTATGATTATTTTGATTTTAATTCTTGCTTTTTAATTGTTTTTTATTAAGTTTTTTCGATTATTTTAATTTGGTGTACATAGTTTTTCTCTCCAATCTACTAGCTTCTTCCCCCTTTTGCTCAGCCGTCCCGTGCTGATCGATTCCTTTAAAGTTCTCTTTGCCGTTACTGTTATTTAACATTGATGCTCACATGCATGTTTCTATGATTGCTTCAAAGATTTGATCTACCTGAGGATTTAAGAGTCGAAATATCCAGATATTACTTTGAAATTTTTTCAAGTTGGGTTCTAGGACCTAAATGTACCCCACCCCTCCAAAGCTATGGCAAAATCTCAGATCAATCATTAAAATTTCTTAACCAACATTTTGATGCCAAATTTTATAAAATCAAACTTTAATATAAAGTTTTAGAATTTTTCCATTTTCTTTACATTTTCGATTGCGAATTATAATTTCTTTTATTTTCGTTTTGTCTTCAACTTCGATTTTATGATTCTCTAGAATATTATTTGAATGGAAAAAAGCCAAACTGTCAAGACAGTTAAATAGTCTTTTGAGTTCAACAATTTTTCAACAGATGCCTCTGCTTTAATTTCACACACCATAATATTTTTGATTTCATTTAATACGTTTTAAGAAATAAAATGTTAAAGATTTTGGAAAACTAGTGTATCGGGTAGAAACCCAATGCGGATATATTCACACCGTACCATCAAAAGTCTTATGGATAGACCAAGATTTGCTCAGCATAATTTCGAAGGGTGGGCGTGAAGTACCCGAGACCCATATCTACACAGTTCAAAAGATATACCTAATTTATGTCATAATTATGTCAGCTACAAAAACACTTAGTTTGAATTTTGTCACCCTCGGGAACACTATGAACCAGTATAGCTGATTTTGGTCCAAATCTCGGCCATACTTCACACATATTTGAACCACATTTTCTCGTAAATGTTAAAATATTATTAAAAAGTAATTAATCCTGAATTATGTCGCTATCTTGTCAAGTGTTTTAAGATAAAGAATTTGTATTTTGGTTTCCACAGTGAAGAGTATGAACAAAATTCAGATGGGGTAGTCGAAATTTTAGATTTCGTTTTTTTTAAGCTATGCATTAAAAAAAGTAATATTGGTATGTGATTTATGTCAGAACTACGTCAATTCAAATAAAACGTCCAAAAAATTTTTTTGACCAAAGTACACGATAGAAAATCAATTTTCAATTTTGGACTAGGGGCGACCCTAGTCAAAATCAATTTTGTCACTTTTTTCTTCGATGGTTTATCCAAATGGATTGAAACTTTGCATAAATATTCTAGTGCTTAAAACAAATCCAAATAAAACATCCTAAAATTTTTTTGAGCAAAGAACCAAGAAGGAAATAGATTTTCAATTTTGGACTAGGGGCGACCCTAGTCAAAATCAATTTTGTCACTTTTTTCTTCGAGGGTTTATCCAAATGGATTGAAACTTTGCATAAATATTCTAGTGCTTAAAACAAACACAAATAAAACATCCTCAAATTTTTTTGAGCAAAGAACCAAGTAGGAAATAAGTTTTCAATTTTGGACTAGGGGCGACCCTAGTCAAAATCAATTTTGTCACTTTTTTCTTCGAGGGTTTATCTAAATGGATTGAAAGTTTGCATAAATATTCTAGTGCTTAAAACAAATACAAATAAAACATCACAAAATTTTTTTGAGCAAAGAACCAAGTAGGAAATACATTTTCAATTTTGGACTAGGGGCGACCCTAGTCAAAATCAATTTTCTCACTTTTTTCTTCGAGGGTTAATCCAAATGGATTGAAACTTTGCATAAATATTTAAATGCTTAAAACAAATACAAATAAAACATCCTAAATTTTTTTGAGCAAAGAACCAAGTAGGAAATACATTTTCAATTTTGGACTAGGGGCGACCCTAGTCAAAATCAATTTTGTCACTTTTTTCTTCGAGGGTTTATCTAAATGGATTGAAACTTTGCATAAATATTCTAGTGCTTAAAACAAATACAAATAATATATCCTAAAATTTTTTTGAGCAAAGAACCAAGTAGGAAATACATTTTCAATTTTGGACTGGGGGCGACCCTAGTCAAAATCAATTTTGTCACTTTTTTCTTCGATGTTTTCAAAATTTTAGGATGTTTTATTTGTATTTGTTTTAAGCACTTGAATATTTATGCAAAGTTTCAATCCATTTGGATAAACCCTCGAAGAAAAAAGTGAGAAAATTGATTTTGACTAGGGTCGCCCCTAGTCCAAAATTGAAAATGTATTTCCTACTTGGTTCTTTGCTCAAAAAAATTTTGTGATGTTTTATTTGTATTTGTTTTAAGCACTAGAATATTTATGCAAACTTTCAATCCATTTAGATAAACCCTCGAAGAAAAAAGTGACAAAATTGATTTTGACTAGGGTCGCCCCTAGTCCAAAATTGAAAACTTATTTCCTACTTGGTTCTTTGCTCAAAAAAATTTGAGGATGTTTTATTTGTGTTTGTTTTAAGCACTAGAATATTTATGCAAAGTTTCAATCCATTTGGATAAACCCTCGAAGAAAAAAGTGACAAAATTGATTTTGACTAGGGTCGCCCCTAGTCCAAAATTGAAAATCTATTTCCTTCTTGGTTCTTTGCTCAAAAAAATTTTAGGATGTTTTATTTGGATTTGTTTTAAGCACTAGAATATTTATGCAAAGTTTCAATCCATTTGGATAAACCATCGAAGAAAAAAGTGACAAAATTTATTTTGACTAGGGTCGCCCCTAGTCCAAAATTGAAAATGTATTTCCTACTTGGTTTTTTGCCCAAAAAAATTTTAGGATATATTATTTGTATTTGTTTTAAGCACTAGAATATTTATGCAAAGTTTCAATCCATTTAGATAAACCCTCGAAGAAAAAAGTGACAAAATTGATTTTGACTAGGGTCGCCCCTAGTCCAAAATTGAAAATGTATTTCCTACTTGGTTCTTTGCTCAAAAAAATTTAGGATGTTTTATTTGTATTTGTTTTAAGCATTTAAATATTTATGCAAAGTTTCAATCCATTTGGATTAACCCTCGAAGAAAAAAGTGAGAAAATTGATTTTGACTAGGGTCGCCCCTAGTCCAAAATTGAAAATGTATTTCCTACTTGGTTCTTTGCTCAAAAAAATTTTGTGATGTTTTATTTGTATTTGCTTTTAACATTCAAATATGTATGCAAAGTTTCAATCCATTTGGATAAACCCTCGAAGAAAAAAGTGAGAAAATTGATTTTGACTAGGGTCGCCCCCAGTCCAAAATTGAAAATGTATTTCCTACTTGGTTCTTTGCTCAAAAAAATTTTTAAGGATGTTTTATTTGTATTTGTTTCAAGCACTTGAATATTTATGCAAAGTTTCAATCCATTTGGATAAACCCTCGAAGACAAAAGTGAGAAAATTGATTTTGACTAGGGTCGCCCCTAGTGCAAAATTGAAAATGTATTTCCTTCTTGGTTCTTTGCCCAAAAAAATTTTAGGATGTTTAATTTGTATTTGTTTTAAGCACTCGAATATTTATGCAAAGTTTCAATCCATTTGGATAAACCCTCGAAGACAAAAGTGAGAAAATTGATTTTGACTAGGGTCGCCCCTAGTCCAAAATTGAAAATGTATTTTCTACTTGGTTCTTTGCTCAAAAAATTTTGAGGATGTTTTATTTGTATTTGTTTTAAGCACTTAAATATTTATGCAAAGTTATAATCCATTTGGATAAACCCTCGAAGAAAAAAGTGGGAAATTGATTTTGACTAGGGTCGCCCCTAGTCCAAAATTGAAAATGTATTTCCTACTTGGTTCTTTGCCCAAAAAAATTTTAGGATGTTTAATTTGTATTTGTTTTAAGCACTAGAATTTTTATGCAAAGTTTCAATCCATTTGGATAAACCCTCGAAGAAAAAAGTGAGAAAATTGATTTTGACTAGGGTCGCCCCTAGTCCGAAATTGAAAATGTATTTCCTACTTGGTTCTTTGCCCAAAAAAATTTTAGGATGTTTAATTTGTATTTGTTTTAAGCACTAGAATATTTATGCAAAGTTTCAATCCATTTGGATAAACCCTCGAAGAAGAAAGTGAGAAATTTGATTTTGACTAGGGTCGCCCCTAGTGCAAAATTGAAAATGTATTTCCTACTTGGTTCTTTGCTCAAAAAAAAATTTTTCATCCAAAGTTTAATTGAAAAAAAAATACAGTGAACTTTTAATTTGAAAAATTCGTAAGAAAGGATGGTTTTTTGCTTTTTTTGAAGCAACGGCTGTTCCTACCTTGCCCAGAAACCATACAGCTCTTCTATAGAGCAGCACGGATCAAATGTAAAAAACTAGAAGTCTCTACGATGTTTCGTTATTGATATTTTTTGCTAATTAACTTGCTTGTTTGCTTGTTTGCTTGTTTACAGAAAGCGTATTTTGCGAATTTCTCAGCAATGCCTCAACCAATTTGAAATCTGTTTTTCAGAAGATGTGAAATTTCAAGCACAAATTTTTCATCTTAGAACGTGTTAAGTTATTTTGCTACATTTCCTCGCAAAATGCGAAAAACTGATTTTTCATTCTGAACAAAACCAAAAGATTCACACGTGAAAACGGTGTGAATATAAAAATTGTAACTTCATTTTTAAGATGCAAAAATTTTAACCATTTGTATGCAATGATTGTAATATTTTTAAAACTCTACAGATGGTTTGATAAGCTAATCAAACTGAAAACATTTGAATCAGATAAAATATTGATCAGATATAGGGAAATATTCTTTGTTACTGGTCTTAGCACTTTAGAAAGGCTCTCACCGGAACCAAAAATTAGTCAATATGAGTAATCTTCGATTTTCACAACATGCAATTCGCATGTAGAACAAGAGATTCTCAGAATCATTTAAATGTTTACCTAGAAAAACTAATAATACGAAGACTGTATTTGTTTCTAAAATGTAAAGTCAGTTAATATGTTAACATGTCAAGCTATGATATTCTCCTGACCTCCCATCATCATCATCATCATCTTTCGGGTGAACTAAATGGGTTCCAAAAAAATCAGAATGAATGTTTGCAAAAGCGGAAGACTCGACAAGGACGCAATTTTTCACAAAACTCTTGTTGGGTAGTCTGGCAAATATTTTTTGTTTAATGTGTCTGGAGACAGTAAGAAAAAAAAGTTCTCAAATAGCGAAAAGAAACAAACAGACAGATAAAGTGATGATAACAGTTTACCAGACTTGTGGAATTTGACTCGCAAAGTGCATGGCACAAAAATACTTACAAAAAGGAATTGAAGAAGAAAAATTGTTTTACAATCGGAAGTTATAGACAAAGAAAGACTTTAAGAACAATAAAACAATTTTTTACTTACCATGATTACACATTCTGTAAAGTGTTTTGGAATGTAACAAACAGGTAATTGCATATATATGCCATGCCGGATGAAAGAATGAATTTACAGAAAAAGAAAAAGAAGGCAAGAAGAAAAAGATTTTTTTCAATCTTTTAAGAGATAATTATCAATATTTGTCGGATGGACATGAAAAAGGAGACTCAACAACAAAGATGTGTTATTAACGTGAAAATGGGTAGTTTTTAACTAGTAAAAAAATCAGTTTTACTTATTGGGTGTGGATAAAGATAAAACAAATATTTAACTAGGAAAGTGATCCATTAAATTCTAAATTCCGTTAATGTTGCTTCATAAATTTCGTCCTTCAATATAATAGACTAAATTCTAAAAGACTTACTTGAATTGCTATATTTTTATATGCTAGATACTTAATATTATACGTCATTCAAGAACTACCCTTTTTAAGAAGAGCAAAAAAAAATTTACATCGGTTCTCGATTAATTCATAAAAATAACGCAAAGCCTTAAATCGCGAAAAAAAATTTAATCCATGCATAAGCAAACACAAAGGAGAGGGTAAAGAAGCAAAAAGTTGCAAAAGATCAGAGCGGCTCTTTTGTTTTGGCGATATCATTTAATGGGTGGTCAAACGTTAAAGTAAATTTAAGATGACAAAATAACATGATAATATGTGAAAGGAAGAAAGAGATTGAGAGGCAAAGAGTTAAGAAATGGGGAGGCATACAAACAAGTAGAATTAATATTGCCTGTGTGCGCTTTTATATAAATCCACTTACATTGAAATGAAATGTAAAATATGCATGATATTAGCATCGAAAGAACAGCAGCCGAAAAGATAAAACGCAAGGCTGAAAATGAATTTGCATAAAATCAGAATTTAAATCGTAGCATTTCAACAATTCAAATGTATTTTGTATGCTTAAACGATTTTATTTTTTTTGTTCTCTTACTTTACTTACTCTCTCATGTAGAGTTTATAAGCTGTCATAAAAATCTGGACTTATCGATAATATTTCGCGATTTTTTTTTATTGTTCATTTATTTAATCACTTACCGGCTTATCAGGCTATAATCTTTAGTATATGTAGAATTTATATGGAGAAGTGAAATCGTGTGAATTCCAAAGTTAATCTTTGTTGGCAGAGATCGACTTCAAGAACTGATTCCAATCAACTTTTATTTGACTAAAATATTTTTAAATGATTCTGTCAGTGAAAAAGCTGGACTTTTATAGAAAAGGCGTTAAGTATCATATATGAATCTATAAATCTCTATTGTAAAGAATATTGGTTCAATTCTGATCAAAGGCATTTCTCTTAGTCATCTAAAGAATAAATTCGATAAGAAAAAAATTCACACGCTGCTTACAACATCACAGACATCAAGTTTGAATCATTTTCGATTAGAGTTGACTTCGAGCTATTAAAATAAAATTATATTTCACGCATTGTTGCAAATTAATGAAATTGCTGTTTTTGTAAAAAAAAAAACTTTAACATTTGAAGCAGTGTGATTTATTTTTACAATATTTCATTAGGTTTTATGGGTTTTATCAAAAAGTTTGAATAGTTTCTTAGAAGTCATTCCTAAATGATGTCGAATCTATAGAAATGTTTTGTAATAGACGATAAATCAGGATCTAAAGTTTAATGGAAGTAATTTGTGAATGAGCCTTTAATAAAAATCTTGAAAGCAACTGTAACTTAACGGATTAAGGTATCGCAAAAATTACATAAAACTTGACGAAATCCACGTAATTAACATTTTATTGGTTGTAAACTTTTTTCAATTACCTGTCGTTATAGTTTAATTTTCTCTGCTAATTCCTTTTCCTGAGAATTTCAACGCTTTCTTATGAATATTATTTTGTGCTGCTCATATGATTTGATAAGAATCAGTAATGACTTTTTAAATGGAACTAATTACTGTTCACGCTTCATTTGCGATTAAAGAAAAATTCCAAAAATCATTACTTATTATAAGTCATAAATTTTTTGTAAATTCCAGACTGTAAGTTTTGAAATTATTTTAATTATTCGTTCGAAAAATTATCAATTTTCATTTGAAAGCTCATGAAAAGAAATTTAACAATGCAGAAGTACTTTTTATAATAAATCATGTGGAAAATTCGAAACATGACATTCTTCAAACATAATTCAGAAGCACACCATACGACGACACTCTTAATCTAATATTGTCCTTTGAATCTTACTACTGTTTTGTACATTCTGCAATCAATAGATGGATTATTGTGACAAAATATTAATACTATTGTCGGTGAGTTTTTCATAGTGCTTAATGTAATTGCATATTCTTGTTCACTTTGTCGGAATTTCCTTCATTTACTGTTCTATTATTATCTATGTATTGCATTCACATATGCTTAACAAAAGGTATTACTTTTTTCACTACACTCTGATGATTTCTTGTGTGACATATTCTGTACTTTAGGCTCCAAAGAATGGTTTTTGCAGATGTTAAAAGAAGCTACAAATAATCAAATTAAGTTAGTTTCTCTATCACTTCAATGTGAGAATCAGGGCGTAGTTTAAATATTCTTGACTCCCAAAACCCCCTATTTCTTTGATCTAAGATAAAAATTAAAAAGAAGTACAGGTTTGTTCCTTGAAGCCATTCTTAATTTTTTATTCTCAAGCTATACAAAAAAAAAAATCAAGAAATAAAATTAATTACTGAACAAAAAACAAAAATCGTTTCATGGGGCTGTGATCGAAAGTAGAATTTTAAAAACCGCATGATTTCAGTGGCGCCGAGCATTCAATTTTGGTTTTGAAGAACTTCTTGCAGGCCATTTCACAAATGTAATTTGAGGATTTTAAGCAGTTTGGAGGTAGGAATAAGATTTTATTACGATTCAACATAATTTATGTGTTTTAAAAAACTTTATTTACCTTTAACTAATCAGTAAACCTCGATATCAGCCTGAATGTAGTAAGGATGTTTGTAAACATATGTAAACGATATAAAATTAAAAACAGGAACCTGATTGATTTAGATGTAGAGTTTATATGTTTGTGATAATGATCAATCACTTTTAATTAGATTGTTTTTTTTACCAGCAGCGGCTTCGTTTCAAACAGCACAAAATATGCTGAACGGTAGTTTAAGTAGCAACTAATAAAATGTTTCTTATAATTGCGATACAATGGAGATTAAAGGCATTTGAATGAAATTTCCTCTCGTACACTTCATCTATTATTCGTCTTTTCTGTAAATCTGTTTTCAAGTCCCAGATCTTGTTTTGTCACCACACAATTCTATATACTATTATGCTAGTTAGCTGTATAAGCTATAAGTGGCATGTGAATGTCGGCAATGTTTTCTTTCTTGTTATGTTTTTTTGCTATACACTTGTGTCACATTTAAGGATAAAAGAAAATATCAGAGCCACTCAATGGAGACATTCCTTTTTCTCTAAGGAATAAGATACCTACCAAAAATTACCATGGATACTTCAAAGAGACTTTTTTTATTTATTGAGATCAAAAGATCCTTATCGATATTAGCTTTGATATTTTTGTTTAAGATTTGGCCTCTACTAACCGATATTCTCAATGATTTCAAATGTGATATAAAAAAGAAGCAGACTCAAATTGGAAACAAATGACACAGAATGAAATATGATACATGGCGCCCGAAACATAGTGGCACTTTTTTCTCAGATACTCCAAAAAATATAAAAAGTTTACTCAAATTGGCTGCGTCACGCCCTAACGACTATTAGCTGTATATATTTTGAAGATGTTTGTCACAGAAATTAAAGGAGGATGCAAGAATGACAATAACGACGATGTTTAAACAAAAACATAAACCAAAATCACATGATATGCTGTCATTATAAATTGCTTTCTTTATTGAGCATTCAAAATGAATTTTTTAAACAGAGAAATCTTATTGTCATCACTTATGACGTCCTCTTTGTACAAAACATACGCTAAATTTATAAAAGATGAGAATTTATGCAATTCACAGAAGTAGATTTAATTTTTTTGTTTGTTGCTGCATTTGATGATTTCAAACTGTCAGATTTCTCAAAGCCATATCTCCAGGCGCCAGAAAATAAAATCTGCAATTCATTTATTCTTTCGTTGAAATTGATATCACATTAAGTATATTCAGAAGCCGCATGAATTTCGTTTCATATATTTATATGAAAATGTGTGCTCATCATGCAATGCACAGAATGAAATAATATTGTGCAATAAGAAGAAAATTATGTTAGAAAAATGCTATCAAGTGCCTTCTTGTACCGTTCATTCTATGTGTAAAGCCGACTGCTAATCTGATTTATGATCTACTTTATAAAAACTTATGAACAGTTTGTAGCTTGTTTTGAGTTGTTGCTTCATTCAAATCTTGGTTTTTGAGCAGTACTTTGCATATATGACTGAAATAAGGGTGCTTGTAATTATTGTTATGAAAGTCTTCACTAAGGTTAAGTCAATCTTCAATAAACCTACTAATCTAAGGCACTAATAAAGAGCTAATAAGTTTCTTCAGAATGAAATTTTATACAAATTAATTAAATAAAAATGCTGATGTGTGCTAATATGCTTTCTTATATAAAGGCGCTGATCTTTTGATTTCACAGTTCAACGAGTTTACATTTATTTGCTAAAAATACAAACCTCTTGACAAAGTTGCCTCAACGATATCAAATTTCCTTTTAACCTTCCGTCTTAAACTTGCTTCTTATATTTTTTTATTATCAATTTCCTCTTCTTAATATATAAATTTTTGTATGTTCGATATCAATAATGCAATAAAAAGCTCAAGAGGAAAATTTTCCATCGCCATTTTTCCAATTTGAAGAGAAAATACCGAGAGAGATGAATATTTTAATAAAGGCGTGTTTCTTACTCAACGATTCTCTCAGTGCAATAACAAAATTAATTATATTCAATTCTCTCCGCTTGACCAATGATGGTTGGTAACTCAATGAAAAAAAAAAAAAAACATAAATGCAGTACTGAAAAGAGAAGAATAAAATAACTTGTTTCAACCGCATAAGCACGCTTATAAATTAAACAACTTGACGATTTCGCTTGTATCAAGTTTCAAATTTTCATTAAATTGTAGAAAAATAATGTACCTACTAAAGTCTCAAATTCTCATTCAAACAAACAATTTTGCAAGAAAATATCTTAGATAAAAAATGAGGAGTAGATTACATCATGTGGAGATGTTTGAACAAAGATCACTTAGAGAACTATGCATGAATGAGGTAAATTTGTATGGGATATATGTATGAACTTGATTAATGATGAAGAAATAGTTTGCCATTAAAGACTAAAATACTTCATTCATACAAGCGGATATTGAAATCATTTACTATATTCATTCACAAAAAACCAAAGTAATAAGGCCAAACTACCTTAATTGCTATATGTGTGTTTTATTAGCATCATAGAAAATTCGGGAATTTTTGTAATCAAATGACTTTGTACAAACTCAATGATTTTATTGCTTTTTTAAATCCCAATGATAAGTTATCATAATTTTACATCAAATGTGCGGTAAACTTTAATTTGGGAATATCCTTCGTCGCTTATCAGATAAGAACTTCTTATAAATATTGCAATCAATGATTTTCATATGTTCAATTTTATTTTGTTCATTAAAACGTAAAGATGAAATTGTTTGTGCTTTTGGTGATTTGTGCCACATCAGCATTTGCTGAAAATAGTGAAATTGATTGGTCAGGTGTGAAGCCTATTGAAGAATATTCATGGTTTTGGGAAAATAAACCAGCATCAATCAGACCAACTGAGGAACTTTTGAATAGAAGGCGTGCAAGAATTGTTAATGGAGATATTGCTACGTATGTTTCAATGTTTCGAAAGTGTGACTGAAAAGTGATATTTTTTTTGTCATTTAGACCTCACCAATTCCCATATCAAGCTGGACTTCTTTTCAACTTTGCTGCTGGCACAGCTCTTTGCGGTTACTTTACTAGCTTGAATTTAAAATAACAATAATTTTAAACAAATTTTTCAAAATTTTAGGTGGTGCACTCATCCATGTAAGAAATGTACTTACTGCAGGTACGAACTATAAACTTTTATTAAAAATTATCTTCAAAATTTAAATTATTTTATATTTTGATAAACTAGCTCATTGCGTTGATGAAGCATCAGGTGGAACTGTTATCTTAGGAGCACATTTTATTAGAGAACTCGAGCCAAATCAACAAAGAAGAACCTTAACCAGAGATCACATAAGACTTCATCCATTGTGGACTCCTTCATTGATTCAAAATGATATTGCTATGTTACATCTTCCTACAGCAGTTACTTTAAATAGCGCAGGTACTATTGACAAAAAAACTGGATAATGCTTTAAGAAGATTCAAATTCATAATTCCATAATTTTCCATAGTTGCAACTATTTTGATTCCATTGAATAATAACGAACAGTTCGCTAATGCCGCAGCTACAGTAAGTTATTTTACGTTACATTTTTACATTTTCATAATTTCGTTTTGGTCAAATAAAGGTCAGTGGATGGGGAAGATTTGATGATAATATCCAAGCATCATCAGACGTTTTGAGATTTTATAGAGGAACAATTTTAGCTCAAGCAAATTGTGCTTTAAGATTCCCTGGCGTTATTCAAGCAAGTAACATTTGTTTGTCAGGATTGAATAATGGTGGTGCATGTTCAGGTATGAATCATTGAATTGATGTTTCTTTTAGTTTTTTGATAATTTTTTTTACTATTCATCGAAAATCAGGTGATTCGGGTAAGTAACCACATTATTGATAAGCTAATCAGTGATTATAAGTGATTGATATTGTTCTGCAGGTGGTCCATTATCAACAAGCGTAAATGGTGTTCATACTCACATTGGTGTTGTAAGCTTTGGATTAGCTCTTGGTTGTGAATTGTAAGTGGAAGAATGTTCTTATTTTTGAACTTTATATTGATATTCTAAATTTGTTTTTCATTAGACTTTGGCCTTCTGTATTCGCACGTACTTCTTTCTACATTGACTGGATTAATCAAAATCAAATAAACTAAAAATACTAATTGAAGAATTTTAAGATTTTAGAAAAATTCCATTCTTTGATGTAAGGTGCTAAATAAAAAAGGATATTTTCCATTTTAAAAATTTGTTTGATTTTTTATTTACATCATGGCAACGCTTTATATCCAAAACATTCCTTTTAGTGTTTGGTGTTAAAAATCACACATCCAAGTCCATGAATATATTTTATAAAAAAACACATCTCGAGGGGAAATAGAATGTAAATGGCCATATTGGGACTTTGAAGTTAATTCATTCATCGTGTAATGAAAAGTAACTTTAAAACAATTTTATTTTCTCAAATGTAAGTGTTCTATGA
The DNA here is from genome assembly GCA_917627325.4 of Chironomus riparius. Classification (NCBI taxonomy): domain Eukaryota; kingdom Metazoa; phylum Arthropoda; class Insecta; order Diptera; family Chironomidae; genus Chironomus; species Chironomus riparius. Next base: position 59,805,066 of record OU895877.1, read on the forward strand.
GTGAGAATAGCAACATCAGAAACATATAATTTAAACGTGATTATTTGTTTTACACTTTCATTACCCATCAGGCAATTATCTTTTCTATTTCCTGAGCACCTGAAATCACAATAATTTATCATTTAAAATCAAATATATTGGAATGCTAAAGATGTTTTTATATCTTTCTTGTAAGACCCGAGAAAATTCCCAATATAGCTAATCACATACATTATCATCTTTTTTAATAACTTCTCGTTATAGTCAATTCGATCAATTCAAAACCTTTCAGCTATCAATTTTATTCATTCTTATTTTCCTTCGTTCCTTGTTTTAGTTGAAGAAAGAATGAAGAATAGACATAAATTTATATACCTATATAGATATAAAATCACCAGGTTCCACCAAAAATGGAAACATATTTCTCATTTTGACGCTATTGCATTGTAGGTATAAATATGTGTATATACTGTAAAGTGGCATGTCTATTTGTTTTAACAAGATTTTCTTAAAGTTAATAATATTTAATGATTTTGAAATGTCTAAAACAACAACATTTCTGTAGAGCGTCCCGCAATAACAAAAGTAATATTATCGAAAAAGAGGTAACAAATAAAGAAATGGGCATTATAGAAAGATTTAAAAGATGAAAATTATTAATGCTCAACGGCGTCAGTCATTTTCAAGACTCTTTTTTTTTTTCTTTGTTTTGTTTCTCACCGATTAGATACTACATAGATTCGTTACTGGTGATAAAATTTTATTTATTTGTAATAACGATGAAGTTGATGATCACTTAAATTTTGGCTAATAGCCGAATGATTTACAAGTAGATTTCAAGGCAGGAGGTCTCTTGTCGATAGTCTTCTTCTTTATTAATTTCTGATCACTATGAGGAGGGGATGCTTTACTCTATTTTCCCACGATTGCGTATTTAATGGCCAATTTAAATTATTTCTACTATTCCTTAAGAAAACGCATAAAATTCCTGACTGGATGGCTAATTATAGTGATACAACATTCATGCAAAAATATTTACAATAATTAAACAGATTTCACGCAATATGAATATCAATGGAAATAAAATTCCATATTCTACTCATTACGATTGACATTTTTACGCACATGACTTCACTGCGATTCTCATTCAACAGACTTGATTTTGGCGAACATACTTAAATTTAATTAAACGTCACTAAATTAACATTATGGTCTTTAACTGCGTAATAACACATAGAGTGTATAATTTAAATACTTTTCATGAATCGATATTTTAGTGTGCTGATTTTTTTTTTATGAACAGTATTTTCAGAACAAAAGAGAAAGGAAAAGAATTTTCAGCATTCTTTGAGCTTCTTTCGCCTTTTTGGTCTGCCTGAATTTTCAAACTCGTATAGAATAGGCGCCACTTGGTCATTATTAACGATAGAATGAATTATTGCGAGTTTTTAGCAACAAAAAAGAGAGAGAAAAGAAAGTTACTAATTTTAATGCTATCTCCTAATAATCTTAAAGATATGTGTAGACAGACTTTTATAGTTATTAAAAGATAATCATATAAGGAAAACTGATATATGACTAAAAAGTCATTAGTTGTGACACATTAAAATGAATTTTTAATATTTACCCATACCTACACTATATTATTTCAACTAAATAGGAAACATGATACGTTTATGTCTACATGAATAGTTGCTACTTAGAATTCCTCTGTATAAAAAAATAATAAAATAACAAATTTAAGAAATGTCCATAAAAAACGATTTCATGTTTATGATAATCATGTGAATCTCACATTTTCGTCCGATATTTTTAAATAGAAACGATGATGGCTAATTTAAATAAACGTAATTAATTATTGAGACCCAAACTGATGATTCCTCATAATCTTGAAACTTTATTCCAAGAATCACAGCATTTCATTTTACGATCCAAATGAGACTTACTGGTTGAATTTATTCAACGCTTCTTCTTTCTGTCTTTCGATGAACAAATGCAGAGATTTTCATTCTAATCACAAGGGTTCTTTCATAAGTAATGTTCATCATAAAGCATAAATTTTTGTGATTTAAAGTATTCCAGTTCTGCATTTTGAAACAGTATTTTTGCTTATCATGACCATTATCGAAATCATACACGATCTTATCTTACCAAAAATTGCCCTAATCTCGTACCTATCTGCACATATATCAGTCGATCAAACACAAACGATTTGTCAAAGAAAGAAATATTTAAAGAAAAGAAAAAGAATAAAATTACAACAGCCGCTGGGGCAGGTAGTCTTTCCCATCATTTTATTCTTATGTTCATGACATTGAGTATCAATTCAATATAATATATATTGAATTCATGTATAATGTAAAATCACTTGCTGTGAATTTATGTCCATCTACACTAACCGATGTCGCTTGGCTGCTTTTTACAATAAATAATTTATATACATGCCTCAAATATCAATTTTCACATTAACAAGTCTTTAAATAATCGTGAGTTTCTTTTCAGTAAATTTCAGGATTTAAAAATTATGAGCCAAGCCCCACTATCGCGTCTTTATGATCGCACAAATAGGGGCGGCAAAAAGTTCCTTTGAAGTACGTATAATGTGTCAAAGACATGAAACTTGATTATGATTATGAAATATCAACGAGTAAAATAGTATAAGTACAAAATGGCAGGGCAAGTAGTGAGTAAGTTGGTGAACATGCTTGATTTATTTATTACATTTAAAATTACATTAATTGACTTGAAATGAAATGGAACGTACTGATAAGGTTAAAAGCTACAGACATTAATTTTGCTGGTCGTATCAAATCAAGAAGTTGTTTTGAAATGCATGCTGCATATAACAGCTATATATTCATTATTGACTAGCAAATTTCACTATTTTAACTAATTAAGTTTCGCCTAAATGCCATATTTATCTTTTTCATTAATAAATTTCTCAAAAATATATATATATGCACACCGAACTACGAAAGGAGGCAAAAAGAGGATTTAAATAAACGAGATTCCCAAAAGCTAAAACAAGATTCTCATTAGATGCGAACGTTATCATTGATTTTAATTTTTGATGCTCGTGGTCACATTTTGTTTTTACTTCATTTAGGTTGATTTTATTCGTATGTTTTTATGGTTCATTCGGAACTGACGTGACATTGAAATATTTGTGAGATAAAACCTCTATGGAGCATAACAAAACTATGCTTGTTTTACTCTAGATTTTATCTAGCTTTGTAGAAATAAACAAGTTGCACAGAACTTGCTTTTAACATCACATCATATTCGTACGACTCCCCAAAAAACAACTGTTTCGTTGTATTTTTAATCCATGTTTGCGTATTGCTAAGTTCAGATACAACAAAAAAGTCAAGAAGAGAAAGATATATAAAAAATTTGTTAAAACAATAAGACATAGTGGTTGAACGGAGAATGAAAGAGGAACAATTTTAGAAAGAGACTGGCGCCCGACTGATGAGAATCGAATTCTGGACATTCGGGAAAGCGGCATTGAAAATACTTCTTGTGGCGAATAGAAACTTCTTTATTAAGCTTTTAAATTATAACAAACTTAAACTATATAAAGGAATTTATTCATTTATCTCTGTCTGATTAAGACTCAAAGAAAAGTTTTTTTTTGTGCAGTTTTGGATTTCCATTAAAAGTTAATTCACAACAAAAACAAACAAACAACTTGAAAAAGTAATAATCACTGCAAAACTTAAATGAAAAGGGCGAGAGAAGACCCACATGGAATACATTGCGAATAAATTTGTTGAAAAGTGATGTGAAAATTACACCTTTCCGATTTCTCTTATATCCATCAAAGTGTACCCAATTTTTCTGGATATGGTTAATCTACGTGCATGTCTACATATGAACAATCTTGGATTTAAGAAAAACAAACAGTTTGACTTATTGAGATGGATTTTTGGTTTTACTTTTTAAAATTTCTTGAGTAGAGGTACAGAAAGGAACAAGAAAATAACAGTAATTATCCAATATATTATATCATCACATTTTGGAAGCCTTAAGGGTATAAATTGGTTTCTATTTCATGATCTTTTCTTTCTCGTTTTACGCAAAAAGTTTCGTGTTTATTTTTTTGAATCAAAGGAAATTTAATTAAATTGTCAAACAATAGACAAACGGCGCTTAAGTTTGAATGCTCCATATTACAGCTTCTTGATATGTAATTTCTATAAAGATTCAATATTGAATATCAATATTGTCATCGTATATGAATCGATAATTGAAGTTCAACGAATGAATTACGCTAATTATCTACACAAAAAAAATTGTTGTGAATTCAAGTAGCGTCAAGTCTTAATTTACATGATCACACCTTCATATTGACGTCGTTGAAGCTTCGATCGTTCATATATACAATACATGTGTATCTTTCACAGTTTGTATATTAAAAGAAGAAGAAGAAAATTGATTTAAGAAGAAAACAAGGTGTCAAATTCCGTCCAAAAATGTATTAAAATACTTTTTAATCTTCTTTCGGATTTCATAAAGAAAAAAAAATTGATTTCAACAAAAGAAGAAATATAATAAATTGTGAAGACTGGAGATATTGCCTTAGAGAGTAAGGAAAATGACGAATACACGAGAAACCAGTTTAAAATTTCACACCAAAAATCCATTAGCGTTGAGTAAATATTATGGAACTATAAAACTCGATATATACTTTTGCTGCTGCCTGTTTTTGTACCTCTTCCGAATTTTTGGGGCTCGAATATGCAGCACTGTAAGATAAAATGAAAATAAAAAATGGTCGTAGACAGAAAACAAACAAAAATTTAACAACTCTTATTTGCTCTTATCATAAGCTCATTTTATGTTCATATGTAAGAAAAAAATGGTTTCCAAAAAGAAGTCTTGTTGTGGATAGAAAGTCATTTCACATTCAAATAATAATTTGATTTCAAAAAAGGATACACGTGACCCTTCTATTAGCAAAAACAACTTATAACTTTGCTTACTCTTTCTAATCTTTTCCACAGTTGTTCTGAATAAGATGTAAGAATAAAATGCAATTTGTAGGTTTGAATTATATTGACATTATTTTATTAATAATCGCTAATAACAATAATCTATATTTTTTTGGCATAAACTAATAAAATTTATAAAGCTTAAAATATTTCATAATCTCAAATTTAAATGAAACTTCTTCAGTACATAACGATAAACATCTTGATTTTTAATATTCTATCAGTCATTGTTTGAATTCCTTACTTTCTAATTCTTTATACATAATTGATATTTACATGCTTATAATCCAAGAATTGAAGCTATTGAAAAGTTACATTTTTTGGGTGATTCTTCATTATCAGAGAAGGAAATTGAGATACTTTTTGATGGCGATGTTGATGGACTTGAACTGTTACTATCAGCAAAATTAGAACTTAGTGCGGCTTGATGTTCTGTGTTTATATATGGCATCATAAAGTTTAACCATTGCTGACTCGGTCCAACCATATGATGATAATTGTGTGCTGAGACTGTATATGGATAAATGTTTGGCTTCATTACTGGAGAATGACAATCATCAACGCTGATTGTTGCTGGAGAATGTGATCCGTTAGATGATGTTTCATATGTTGACATTTCACTGTCTTCTAAAGATCCAGCAGAAAATGCTGATGGACTAATTACTCTAAGTCTTTTCTGTTCAACTTCATACGACGATTCATCATCGTTCTTTTGTAATTTCTGATTGAAATTGTTGTTATTTGATGTTGATGGTCCAAGCTTTCTCTTGCATCGAGATTGACCAGTTTCACGAAATCCTTTTGCAAATGGATTATTATCGATCTTCAACTTTGTGATTCGATCATTCTGTTATTGAAAAGAGAAGAAAAAGATATAAAATCAGTAAGATCATAAGAAATCAACAATTATTTCACGCAATATGAACAATTTTTGAAGTTGACGGCAAACTTTAAGTTTGTGTCACCTTTTCTTCACTTTTGATTGTGATGCAAGAAACCGCCAATAAGGATTATTAAAGATAATCTTTTTTGGTTTCTTTCAATACACAAATAAAGTTTTGAGTCAAAGTTTGCCGCTTGTATCATCAATTATTATGATTCACTTGGGCGTATTAATTGTAAGAGCAAAAGAGATAGAGAGACTTGAAGTGCAAGAACTGCATGAGGTCTCTGTGTATTTGTGCGTGTATATAATATGTATAATGAAACAAGTTATTACCTGATAAGCAGTGACAGCTACAAATTCAGTTTCATGAAATACAAATGATTTTTGTGGTGACCAAGGAATTTGTGAAGGATCTGAAGTCCGAACGATATGAATACGTGGCTGATATTTATGCATGCTGGTTAAAACAACCTGAAGAACAAGAGAATAAGTAAATAATAAATTCATTAGATTGCAAGTGAATATTTTGAGTGCAGTTAAAGAGCATTAGACAGATACATTTTCAATTTTAATCCATAATCTTTCTTTTCACACCATTTTCTACTTCAAGTACTCATTCTTATACATTCATTGTTTCTTTTTTGTTGGGTACTTGAAGAGTATAAAGGCAGACAGAATAGATAGAAATAAAATGCTCAAATGCTCAAAAGGGACAAGAGAAATAGCAAAATAGTTAAGAGTGGAATTATGCACAATCTGGATAATCTTGCGATGATACTTACATGTCCACTGCTATCTAATGTGTTGTTTGTAAGTTTCACTTTGTTGAAATTGATCGGTTGAGCTTGCCAATGTGATCCCAAAGCTGGACTGTCGGGATGAATATAAATGTTTTGAAGACTTTGAGGTTCTGCACCTCCGGCTGGTACCCATTGTGATCCCGAGAATTTAAATCTACAATCAGCAGTCGGAGCCATTTCCAATAGAACACAGTAATTTTGATCATTATCCAATCCAGCAAGTGAAATGCGTAGTGATGGAAACATTCGTCTGTGGATATAAAAGAAGAAATAATTTTTAAATTTGATAATCGGATATTTCACAAATTTTGTTTATAGCAATTTAATGTGAATTTGCATGATCCCTTTACATTTCAATTTTTTCTCACTTTAAGGTAAATTTTATGTCTCATAACTGAAATGGCTGTTTATATTTATTGATTGTAATCACTTTTAATAATTTTGTGAGCACTTCTCGATGTATTTCTATGCTTGCTGTCGAGTTTGTCTTCATTTAAATAACGCTTTTTTGACAGAATAATGCCTTTCATGCACGCGACTATGCAACATGAAAATTGCTAAGCAGTACTTTGTTCATTCCTGTATGTTTGAGAATGTTTTATGAATAATCAAATAAACTTTTAGTCTCAGTCTTTTCATGCTTTCTTAAAATGGAATTTAGCTTCTTTAAAATACTAATTAATATAAAATGTAAAGTCGAAAAGTGCGTCTTTTTGCTTATTTCTTCCACGTATTGTATGGCGAACAAAAAAGTTTTATTGGAATGCTCCATTTCAGTCCAGACAGATTTCTTGGAAAGCATAGCTCGAACATTTGACGATTCGCTTACTTCTTGTTTTATTTGGCAATATTAATGCTGATAAAAAATGCGAGAACTTCTTGTGTCAAGAAACAACAAATTTAATTCCTCAAGATTTCTTGTGAATTGCGCATCGATTTTTGATTTTAATTATTTTAAAAGTTGTTATTCTGATGAATAAGTACGCTTTTTTTTGTAAAATATTTCTTCATCTCCTTTCTTTTTTTTCATACTCAATTGAAATGAGAGTAATTACATTTCTGAGAAAGTCTGCGCCCGTGTAAAGAACAATTTAATGGCTAGAGTGTGAAAGACAAGGGGCAATAAAAAACCAAGATTTAATTAACAGTCGTCAACAAGACAACACATGCTGCGCTTTCCCAACGTACTTGACGCTTACCTATTAACAGCATGGAGAAAATTTTTATAGCCACGTATCGTCTTCAATTTTTTTTTTTTTTTTTTGAGAATAAGCGTCAACATAAAAGACCATTAAAAGAGATTTCTTTATGTTTGTCCAAAAGATTAAATAATTTTATGTGGATGATCGTCAAAAGAGAATAAACGAAAAGAGAATCACTATCTTGTACTGGTAGCTCCCTTTAAAATGATACTTATGGCCCTCATCAAGCCATTGGAAAGACGACAAGCATTATTTGAATTTCTAATCATTTTAATCATCTTGTCTTTGTCTTAACTATTTCTTCTTTCTACAGAACAATGTTTGAAGTATTTATCGATAAATCTTTTCTTCATTCTTTCTTCTTTCTTTTTTTTTGGGTTTCTTATCATGTTTTTATATTCTTCTGTATGCTTCCGATGAATGTTCGTGTGTAGCATTATATGACGTGTTTTAATTGCTTCGGTCTCATCTCATTATGGCATCAAGCGAGTTCTTTTTTCTTTATTCTCAATTCCTTCATATGCATGCATAATACATAAGGCCCCCCAAAAAAGGAAGAACAATAAAAATGAATTTTATCAATGCGTCGATAAACACAAATAGCAACGCCCAAAAATTGCATTTTTTTTTTCTTCTCTCTTTCATTGTATAATTAATTATTCCCTCTTAAATTTTATTTCCATCAATTTACAATAATGGACAGGATTCTTTTAATATTCTGCATAAATTAATCACCGATTGTTGAAGGACTTTCATTATCCTCCATTTAAAGAAATGAAATGTAATGCTTGTTTCGTGAGAAAAAAATGTACAGACTGAATTGAATAGTAAAATGTAATTAACATCACACATTCACAGATATTCTCGGGTGGTCTACTTCTGTTTTGACCATAAAATAAATTTTAAATCATATTAAAAATGGAATCAACACAAGTTTTTATTAACTTCATTTAGAAAATGGTTGAAAACACCATAAAATGCTCAGTTCTAAGGTTGAAAATTTGCATCTTGAGATTTTTGCGATGGCAATATTTGCTTATTGTTGTTGTTGTTCATCCTTGCTTTATTCTTAACTTGTTTCAGATAGTTCTTGCGGTATATTAGAATGGCTTCTTTGTTTATGCGCAAGAAATTTTTTCTTATAACGAGCTTGAAACACTTGTGGCTACATTTGAGATTATTTTTCGGATAACAAGGCCATGCTGCACTCCATGCGTAATAAAGTGGTTCTGATATGTATTCTTTTTTCTCACAACAGGGCATAATTTTTGATATTTTTTTCTGATTTTATTTTTCAATTAATCAACACGTAAAATTTTGGACTGTTTGATTCTAATTGAGAAAACAGTCAAATGTTTACCATGATTCAGAAGTAAAAGAAGAAAATTAATTAAATGTTAATCCGCTTGAATAGGGCATGAAACGTATAACAAGAAGGCGTAATATTTCTAATTGAGAGGTACGAAATCAATGTCTCGACTCTCCTCATTACCAAATCTTTCTTTTTCATTCTTTGTTTCTTTTGCTGCTCGCGAGAAGCTCATAATATGTTTTTTTTTGAATTATACCTTCTTTTTCAAATTTTGAAAATTACTTATTCTCACATTTACGAGTATAAAATTTATAAGAAGCATAAAACTGATTCAAATGAGAGAAAGAAAATATCAATTACTTCAGGCAGCATCTCAGTGGGATATTCAAAATATTGCATTGTTTTAAAGACGAGTGATTCCACAATAGGAGGTCAGAGGCATGGCGCCAACCGTATATTGAGGCACACTGAAAAATTTCTAACCTTTTTTTTTCTTTCTTTTTATCTCTCATCTCTCTTCATATTCTCGACTTTGGCCTGTGTCTTAAGTGGCACATTTGAGGGCTACAAATATTCTTTATACATTGACAAGAAAGAAATAAAGGAACAAAAAAGAATCTGTTTTAAAACTTTAAAAACGTCATCAAATGTTCCGCAAACTGCACTTGATGCAATTTTCATCTAAGAATTATGAGACATGACTAGACACTAGCATAAAATTTATCGCTCTGCGCAATCTTTATTCTTAAGTCTCGTCCCTTTCCACTCCCAACTTATTATTGCCTTTTTGTTTCAAAGGCGTCAAAAAAGACATAAATATTTCATAAAAGGGACATGCAATTAGTTTCACATAGTAAATTTCTTAATATTGTCTCGAGACTTGAGACATAAATTCATAAAGAACATAATTAGAAATTTAAATATTGACTTACCGTCCAGATTTTGTGATAATCATTTCAGTTCCAATTTTATGGAATTGTGACCAAAGGTCTTGATTTTGTAATTTAACGTCTGCTCCAGGTAGTTGAAAACGTGGTGGCATTGGTGGTAATTGTCTTGCTGGAAACATTGAAGCATATGGATCTGGAAATTAAAAAAAAATTCATTATTTTTTGGTAAATTAATGACTATATAGACTTTATAGAGCAAAACAAACAATTTCAAATAATTAATTAACTAAGAATTCAAAAGTCATTGTTGAACATTAAAACTTGCATTCGATAGACAACATCATCTGCAATTTATCAATGAAACAACTTTTTTTTTCTAAATCATTAATCAATATTTCGACATTTTGTTTGTTTGACTGATTGATCAGAATGCCGTCGCCAATATATACAAAAAACTTTTTTAAAGTTCTCTTGTAAAACAAACAGTCAATTTTCTACCCAAATTTTAAAGGTAAACATATTTTAGATTGATTGATTACCTGGAATCCTTTGCAACATTTGTTGTCTGTAGAGCTCCTGAGCTAAGTGCTGGTGTAGTCTGATATCCATTATTTCATTCATTTTTGATTTTTTACGCAAATAATTAATTTTTTTTTATGCAAATGTATATGCTTTATGCTGTTATTCAATCACTATAGTTACTAGTTTTATATTTTCAATTTTTTTAAAAAGTTTATTTGAACAAATATTTCTTTGAATATAAATACTTAAAAAATTCACACTTTTCTTCTTCCTTTATATTTTATTTTCCTATCAACTGTTAATTCAATTGAACTTCTTATTATTTTTTTTTTTTCTTAAACAAACAAAACGTCCGAAAGCGTCAACTTCTAAAACCTGACTGACTTGAAATGTGTGTTAAAACTAGCATTTGTATAGCTATTGAAACAGGTTTTTTTTCATATTTCTCTTTCTACATTTTTCGTATGTTGCTTCTTTATTGGTTAAACGAAAGCTTATGCATTTCTCTGTACCCTCACAGTGAGAGTCAATCACGCCTACACTTATAGAAAATTGTCTACTCTCTCAGACGTTCTCTTTCTCTTTTATTTTTCTTTGTGTGTAAAATTTTAGCTTCTATCCTGTATAAAAATGGCGTTATTGATTAAATTTCCTTAACAGCTATTTGCAAAACAAGAAAATTAAAAAGCGCTATACTTCACAAGTGAGGAGGAAATGTGTACAATATATGGTATGCAAAATTCTCATTTTGAAATATATTTAAATTTAATTCACGCGATTCGTTTAGCTGTAATAACTTTTGTACGAGCTCATTTCCATCTTGGTGCTTCATTTTTGTGGGTTTATGATATTTTTGAAATTTAATATATTTAAAATAAAGCAAAGCTTATTTTTAAAAACTGACACGACTTTAATTTATTCGTAATTAAACTTTGAAATAACTTTTAATTGCATATATGAATATGAAGCTACAGTAATCTGCATTCTTATTGTGGTTAAATGGCATAGATAGCTAAGAAGTAAGGGTGCTTGTCTCTTGAGCTGACGACTACGTTTTAGTTAAACTAGGGTCGAGCATATATAGATTGTAGCTACACAATTGCACTCTTTTTTTATAAGAAAATCAAGTAGGGTAAACCATGTTAAAATTTGTGCAATGTTGAAATTTGTGCGCTCACATAAAAAATAAAGTAGCCCAAATAAGCCATTTAAACCAAAATTTTGTTTGCAGTTCTGTGTAAAACAGTTGTACAAACATTTCTACATCATTTTGGACAGTCTCGAAGCTTGGAGCAGCTTTAAATTTTAAAAATTCAAAATCCCATACAAAATTGTGATTTTCATATTTTAAAATATTTGGACATAACCAGTGCTGCTGTTGTAATCAAATCACAGTTTCAATATAAAATTTGATAATTGCTATACGGTTTCAAAAGAAATTCAAGTTATAAAAATCATTGGAAGTGCTTTAAAAATTGATTTTAAAATTTCTTGATTGTGAATGTTAAAATTTGTGCGAATTTATTTTACAAATTTTGAAATTTGTGCGCTTTTTGTCGTAGAAAGCGATGGGAATTTTTGTCAACAACAAATATTATATACGTATGAAATTCATGTTTTTATAGGATTTTACGAAGAATAGCATAAATGGAACTACTGAATGTCAAAAACTGATAAAAGCTGATAAAAATGAAAAACGTGGATCATTTAAAATTTTAGATAAAAATATATTCACAAAATTTGAAAATTTTGTGTGAATATGATAAAAAAAAATGCAAGACTTCAAGAATATCCATACATTCAAAAAGTATATATATATAAGTTATTGTTTAAACTTAAAATTTACAAAAAAATGGAGGTTGTAAACTCACCCAGCTCAAACTGAGTTAAATCTTGAATCTTGCATTATTTCTTGAGAAAAAGGTTTGAAACAAATCAGCTTTATGTTCTTAATTTCATTTAAAGTTTATTCAAATATTCCAAATTCCTTCAGCAAAATATCAATTTCTGCTCCAAAAATATGGAAATAAAATGTATGTTTACATTTAAGAATTGCAATTATGTCAAAGATTGCTAAATCAAAATCAAAATCATTTTGCAATGATTTGAAAAATGATTTCTGATTTAAATCATTTCACTCAAGTGATTTATTTTTGATTTATGATTTAAATCATTTTGTATGAAAAATTTTTTTGTGACTTATGACTTAAATCACATTGTATGGCGATTTTTTTTTTGGGATTTCATTGAGATTTAAATCAAAAACCACAATTTGATTTGTGATTTTGATTTAAATCGCGAAAAACTCCCCAACCCTGTCAGTCATTAGCAAGTTATTTGCAAATCAAATCTCCATGTGCAAAAACACACAAATTTCAACGTGGTTTACTCTCAACGTGGATATGTTCATTAAAAAATATCTGAAATCAAAGTTGATTGTAAACTGTAAAAAATGAAAATTTAATTTTACTAATACTTTTTTATTTATTAGAATCACGTAGAAATACTAAGTTATACATTTAAGTTTTAATACATAATGAGCTTCGAATGAAACAATTTTGAAAGCTATTTAAATAATTTTATTGCAATTTGTAGTTTATTTATTCCTTAAAAAGATCATGAAATTTTCAATGACATGCTGTTGTCTTCAGATCACCTTTCTCTAAGCCCAAAATTGCAGATATTGAGAAATTTGACTTTTTTGGTGATGTTTCTTCATTATCTGAGGCATTGGAACTTGTATCATCAGTTAAAACATCAATTTGCTTCTCGTCATTTTCTACTTGATTGTTTATTCTAATAGAGTTTACTTGTTGATTATTTATATGAGGCATCATCAAGTTCATAAATTGAGAATTTATCATCTGATGATAATGTTGTAGTGCTAAAGGATATGAATGATGCTGAAAGTAGGGTAGCCTCTGATTGATGAAACGATCATCAATTGAAGGTGAATTAGTTCCACTAGATGATGTTTCGTAAAGTGATAATCCAGAATCATCCTTTTGAGATTGTAATCCTGGTGAGAATGCAGATGGACTTATGACTCGAAGACGTTTCTGTTCAATCTCATATGGCAACTCGTCATCGTTCTTTTGTAATTTCTGATTATTATTAATACTGTTGTTATTTGATGTTGATGGTCCAAGCTTTCTCTTGCATCGAGATTGACCAGTTTCACGAAATCCTTTTGCAAATGGATTATTATCGATCTTTAACTTTGTGATTCGATCATTCTGTTATTGAAAAGAGAAGAAAAAGATATAAAATCAGTAAGATCATAAGAAATCAACAATTATTTCACGCAATATGAACAATTTTTGAAGTTGACGGCAAACTTAAAGTTTGTGTCACCTTTTCTTCACTTTTGATTGTGATGCAAGAAACCGCCAATAAGGATTATTAAAGATAATCTTTTTTGGTTTCTTTCAATACACAAATAAAGTTTTGAGTCAAAGTTTGCCGCCTGTATCATCAATTATTATGATTCACTTGGGCGTATTAATTGTAAGAGCAAAAGAGATAGAGAGACTTGAAGTGCAAGAACTGCATGAGGTCTCTGTGTATTTGTGCGTGTATATAATATGTATAATGAAACAAGTTATTACCTGATAAGCAGTGACAGCTACAAATTCAGTTTCATGAAATACAAATGATTTTTGTGGTGACCAAGGAATTTGTGAAGGATCTGAAGTCCGAACGATATGAATACGTGGCTGATATTTATGCATGCTGGTTAAAACGACCTGAAGAACAAGAGAATAAGTAAATAATAAATTCATTAGATTGCAAGTGAATATTTTGAGTGCAGTTAAAGAGCATTAGACAGATACATTTTCAATTTTAATCCATAATCTTTCTTTTCACACCATTTTCTACTTCAAGTACTCATTCTTATACATTCATTGTTTCTTTTTTGTTGGGTACTTGAAGAGTATAAAGGCAGACAGAATAGATAGAAATAAAATGCTCAAATGCTCAAAAGGGACAAGAGAAATAGCAAAATAGTTAAGAGTGGAATTATGCACAATCTGGATAATCTTGCGATGATACTTACATGTCCACTGCTGTCTAATGTGTTGTTTGTAAGTTTCACTTTGTTGAAATTGATCGGTTGAGCTTGCCAATGTGATCCCAAAGCTGGACTGTCGGGATGAATATAAATGTTTTGAAGACTTTGAGGTTCTGCACCTCCGGCTGGTACCCATTGTGATCCCGAGAATTTAAATCTACAATCAGCAGTCGGAGCCATTTCCAATAGAACACAATAATTTTGATCATTATCCAATCCAGCAAGTGAAATGCGTAGTGATGGAAACATTCGTCTGTGGAAATAAAAAAAAGTCATGAATATATTTTTATTTTCAAAAATCCAAGAAGCAAGTAAAATTCCATTAGCAGATTCAGAAGCAGGAAATTTATGAATGGAAATGCGATAAATAGAGTTTTGCATAATTTTTTAAGAGCTTAGCGGAATTTTTACTTTGTTCTTCCACAATCTAATTTCAAGAAATTGAAATAAATATAAATTTTCTCGCATCGACAAGAAAACAAAGAATGTCCCGCTTTTAATTCAATTTAATCTATTCAACGCTAATGGATTTTTGGTGTGAAAAGTTTACAACTGGTTTGGTAGCTTCTTACTTATTCCACACACATCAAACGATGTGATATTAAAACGAAAAAAATGTCAACCTGAATTTTGACTCGAATGAGAGATTAAATGGTCTTTTTTGTGTATCCTCATTAGGAAATTAACACCTTTAATACCTAACTTTATCATTATTAACGCTTCACAGTCGATTAAAAAAATATTTTGAACTCATACAGGAGTCAAAAAGTAACGATGCTAAGTGAGTTAATTTTCTGTGAAATAGTTTAATTTTATGTTCAGCCATGCCTTAAGCTTTTTTTTTCATAATCATAATTTAAACTAATGTAAGTGACTATGCACGCGACATAAAAATTCATAACATTTTGAACGTCACGAGACAAAAATTATCAGTGCTCTAAGAGTGATTAGCAGATGTTCTTGTAATTGCTCTATTTTATTTAAAAATCACTGATAACATTTATCGAACCTATGAAATATTACTTTGGAGTGGTAATAATCAATGAGTTATTACAAAAACCACTAAAATATCGACAGATGCACTTTTAAGCCCTTCCAAATTTATGAGCAATATGATGCCATAAATGAATATGAAGGAGCTGGAAGTGGTTTGATTACGCAGTTCTTAAGTGCGGTTCTTTAAGCAAGCGTCGCCTGCACACTGATCATGGAATCGGAACTTTAAATGCCTACTTATTGCTTTTTTTACTGATGTTGGTTGATATTCAGCTCAGCAGTCTCCTTTTGAGACTACAGACAGAAATTTTGTCAACAATTTAAGTGCTGAGGACTTGTAATCTTCAGAGTCTTTTCATTACTACCAGCATTATTGTTTAAGGTGTTAACAAAATGTGAAAATAAATGCAAATAATTTAAAGGAAAAGAAAACTTGATAAGCATTTCCGATGCACATAAAGATTTGTGCTGCATCAATTAAATGAGATCAATAAATTACATTCCGTTTTACTCTTCATTCACTGGAATGAGACTTAGACAGAAATAAGGTATTGAGTAAAGGAATTTTTAAAACAAAAAATCGAAATCTGACTGAAAATCTTCATACGGCGGGCGCCTGATTTCTTGCATATTTTTCTCATCGTTTCTTTTCTCTGCTTTGCTTTTATAATTTCTTCTTCAATGTATCGAACGAACCCTTTGAAATGTTCGATTTATGACCACAGGAATCCGATTTAAGAAAGAAATCAGATTTTTTGAATCACGTTTTCATCTCTTTATGGGATAAATGTTCATGCTTTTGGGTGGTTTGCTCTTCTTACTCATATTTTCCTTTTGACTAGAACTCTTTAGACTGAGGTTCAATACAATTAGTTTGTTAAACTACATATTACGCTATTGTGTATGTGGACTATCGAAAAATGATTATCATTTAATAGTTTCATCACTGATCTACTCTGCCTTATTCGTTTTACATTCACATTTACAGATAGTTAAGATATCCATTCATTCACAAACTCATTTTCATTCATATATTCTATCAGAGGAAGATTATGATTCGATTATTATCAAATAAAAATCAGGTTATTAGGTAACAAAAGCAATTATGGCTCATCTTTTCTCAAAATTATCATTATTAATCTGTTTATTCGAAGTTGTTAATGACGACTTTTCTTCTTCTTCTTCTTTTATTCCAAAATTTATTCATCTCTTATGATCATTCATAAAAAAAGAAGAGCTGAAGATACACAAGCTTGCTGAAGAAAATTGTGATGACCATTATTACGAATAAGGAAAAAAAGAAGAAGAAGCATTGTGTTGATTTGATTTCACAGGAAAAATGAGCCATCTCACAGGCTATCAAGCAAGAAAGAAAAAAAACATCGCCTATCATAATTAAATTTATTCAAATGAGGCAAGCGGATTTTATGACACTCGAAAATGTGAGAAACACAAAATTAACAACACAGAAGAAGTAAGAAAAAAAAATAAAAATTAATTTCGGAATTGATATCTTTTCATTTGTGGCATAAAAAGGCGATATGGAAATGTATTTAAATTGATGAGTCGTATAAAATATATTGGAACCAGTTTTTTTCTTTGGAAGCTCGATATAAATGAGTTTTTATTGTCAGTAGCGTTTCTGACTATTTGATAACGCTTATAAGTATCAGGTAACATGTGAGTAGTAGTTTGATGGTCCATCACGAGACAATCATCATACCATAAAGCTAATTTACACCCATTCCCTGTCAACTGAAAATGAAATCAAAATCATTCTTTGGTCAAGTCAGTCAGTCGATTAGAATTAAAGATAAAACAATCACTGATAATTCTCTTCAATCATAAGTCATGCGATTGAAAAGAATTTCATGACTAAACATGAAAAATGACAAGAATTTGAAGCATTTAATAATTCATTTTACAGTTCATAACGACAAGTGGCGCCTATTTTATGTGAATTCTCATATGGGTTTATTTTTCATGTTTTTAATTCTTTCTCTTCTTTTACATATTCAATTTTTCGGAGCCTTTCTTAGCTCCCTTTTGAATTCCTATTCGTTTTTTTTTTGTTTTATTTGCTTTTTCAACAGTCATCGCACATTGAGTGGAAGAAGAGGAAGAGAAAAAAAAATCTTTCGTGCCGCTCTTTTGATTTACCATAACAAGCACTTTTTATTACACAAAAATAGCGACAATTCTTTACTGCTAATAAATGCTGATGATTAGCCTTTACTGCCGTGATCTTTTTAAGGTGTTGAAAAAACTATAATAACACCCATATAGACTGATTAAAAAACATTATTTTTTACAAATATGGTCAAATTATAGCGACAGACAGCAAAAACAGTTTTAAAATGGAAAAGTGGAATTTTGTTCATTAGAAATAAGCTTCATTTTGAAAGTGCAAAATTTCTCGCAGCATAAAACTGTTGAGCTGTTTAATTATTTTCGTGAGAAAAAAAAATCTTTTAATCTGTGAAAGCCAATGGATAAAATTATTGTTATTATATTCTGTGGTGGTCTTTACTCTACCACAGCCTCAATTTTATATTTTTTATAAACCTTAAAATTCGAATCATAAATTAAGAAATTTTTAATTTCATTTTCAACCATTTTCCATGCTTTTTTTAATACTTTTTCTCATCCTCATCGTCTGCGACTTGTTGGCTCATTAGTAACCTGCTGATACTTTACAAGGTCCATGAATTTTTTTCCATCAAAGATTTTTATCAATGAACTAGATTTAATTATTCATTCACACAGTTTTTATACAGAACGAATCTCGTCTCGATAATAATTGATGATCCTTCGACTTTATAGATGACTAAATCTGATAAATTTAAATTCAAAACCTTGAAATTTCTCATATTGATATGTTAAGATAAATGAAGTACTGTCGTATGATATGAACTCATCAATAATCTATCTTCAATGTGTCACAAATTGTTGATTCATCACAAATAAGACTCAAAAAACAATGAAAATATTTTCTTTGCCTTTATTTTTTTTCTTTAAAATTCCAGACACATGTCTTCAACTGACGCCGTTCCTCTTTCTTTAGGAAATCAAAATTATGTATCATTTCTTCTATTTTGTTCTCTCTATCTCTCTCACTCACTCATATACTACTAGCCAATTCTTCTTTTATTTTTGATACAGGTTATAATTATTATTTGTTGTTTTTTGCTTCTTCAATCTACAGTCAGTCGATAAAATATAATAATTTTCCAACATTGTTAAGCCATATGATGCTTGTTAGAATCTTTTAAATGGATTATAATAGATGCATGGGGATTTAGTAGACACATAAAATATTTTATAAGCTCATAATTGGATTTGATGAGGATATGAAATATGAAAAACACACAAACTGAAATACTATGGATTTTAAAATTTCTGTTCACGCTCAATGTCTATTCATTTGGAGGAGATGATAAATTATTTGAAATTTATTAACACATTACGAATTTTGTTGCAAAATATAATTCTTAGTTTCTCAGCAGTTTTAATGTTAATAGTCCAAAACATATGTCATAGAATTAGCAACATTGCCTGCTAATCTGGTTCAAATAACCAATTTTCATTATTTGTTATTTATTAATTTAATAATCCTTAACATTGTGATTTTTATGACTGTAAATTTTCATATTGATTTGATGACACATCATGCTGTTTTATACAAAATGACATTTTCAGCAAGTCTTTTAAAAATCAAATAAAACATCATAATTAAACTTCAGATAATAAACTGGACAGAAGATTAAAAGAAATAATTTTTTTGACATGAATCATCAACATCACTATCTACATTTGAATAAGATAAGGGCTTTTTATAAATGACGTCAATAGCTGACTAGTCATTATGTGTACTAAGTCTTTACATAGAGTTTTAAGGAAGAGGTCTTGAGCTGTATGTTTGAAACTGTTTGTTTGAAAGTAATAATCTCATAGACCTCTTTTATGGACAACTCCTTGTTATGAAAAAAATTATTTTAATTTATCAATTTTTCAACAGCTCATCGAAGCTAATACATTTATAGATTTTAAGGCATACAACATGAACAATAGGCATTCGATCATAGATCTAAACAAACAGTCGAGACAACAATTATTATATCCGAAGGAGAGGCGCACCAGGTTGATAATTTCCTTTCATCTTAAAATCCATAAAAACATAAATATAAATTTATTATTTTTTTTACAAAAGAAGCAACATGAAATTGGTATGTTATGGGGCACCACTACGCATTCTATGAGAAATAAAGTTTCGATACTTCACACTGTGCAATTGTTTTCAAATCAAACATGTATATAACATCATACGTAAGGGGAGTATAAAGTAAAATGAGATGAAAAATAGATCGTGTTATTCAGTTGCATTGCAGGTGTTTCTTTGACACTTTTTCAATTATATAAAATTGTAGCAGGTAGTAAGCTAGCTTTTGAATGATTCCTTATAGAAATTTAATCAACTTCAACTTTATAAGTCATTATAAGAGTTAAGTTTATGTAATAAGTTGAACTGTTAAAAATCAATTCACAGATAAGACAAAAATTCAATTTTACTAAATACTTAATAACATCCTGTAGCACTGCAAAAAGTCATTCCCAAATTGTTGTTTATATTATAAATAACTAGTTTGTTTATACAACAGACTGAAAATTGCCGTCAATTGGCAAACATTGTCTTTGAAAACTCTCTTGACGACATTCATATAGATTTTGAAGTGATGGTGTCTGGATTGTTGTGAGTGCACATTTTGGAATCACAAACACAAACAATGTGAGAAAATTATCAAATATTTTGACTAAAAACAGTCTACTCACCGTATATGAGTGTCTTTCGATAGATAAACAATTTCTAATGGATTTGACAAACGAAGTTTCCTGTACCATTTGATATTTTTTTTCGAATTTTTGTGGATTTATAAAAATTAAAATTGATTTGGAAAAATCCTTCTGAACTGTATTCCATCAAATGTAGACAAGCGAGGTAAGAAATTTTATTGCTTTATTGTTTGCATTATAAAACGTGTGATTTTTAACATCTCTTATTGCTATATACTTTTAAACTTATAATGGAATCTTTCAATATATATTTTTCAGCATTTGACCGACTTTTTGTACTTTAATACCCAATAATAAATATATTCACTACATAGCCTGCCTGTGTTTACTCTTCACTTCAACAAAAAGTTGTAAAAATTGGGCGCCATAGCATTTTGTTTTTAGAACTTCGATAGTGAGAATTTCTTCCCTTTATGGCCACACTAAGTTAATATTTAATATGGATTTATTTTTTATTCTACCCTTTGTACATAATATAAAATGAATTGCTGTGTGGCGTCTATCGTAATGCGATTTTATGTATTTATGCATGTGCAATGTATAGCATTTTCAGACTCATAAATCCTTTTATCTTTTGCTTCGTTTTAAGTGTATGATTTTGTTTTTAATTTTAGAACTCACCTGCCACATTTTGTAATAATCATTTCTGTGCCAATTTGATGAAATTCTGACCATAGATCTGAGTTTTGTAATTTTACGTCTGCTCCAGGTAATTGAAAGCGTGGTGGAATCGGTGGAAGCTGACGTGTTGGGAAAATTGATGAGTATGGATCTGTAAAAATTAAATTTTATGTTGGTCATTACTCATTGACTTGTAACCTTAGTTAACGCATATGGCAAGCTGAATAATAAGGAATTTTATGTTCCCACTAAGGCTTGAAGTTTTATTTTATATTTTATTGACAGCAACTTTACTATAACAAAGTGCTAATAAAAGTCGTCAAAAGTATCGCTTATTGAGACATTTTTGGGTCTTTTGCAAAATGAAATGATACGGTTTTGATAGATTTATGACCGCAGTGTTGCTGCAGCGGCATTTGACGAAAACCTTCTTACAAAAGAAATATAAAACAATACAGCCGTCATAAAATTCACCTGCCTATAAAGCGTCAATTTTTACAGAATGAAAAACAAACATCAGCTTGGAGTGATAGAATAGAAAATTTATATTTTTATGGCAGATCCATGTATATGAGCTTTATAAATATCAATTTCTTACTATTCATTAGAATCAAAGGTGCTCAGGCATGAAGAGCACGATCAAGTTTTATGATTTTTCATTTATTTTATGTATCCCTTGAAAATAGAATTGTAACATTCTGCAGACGATATCCTATCCCTTAGGAATGATAATGGATCATTAATCAATTGTTCGAAAAGAGAATTAGTTATTTCTGTTTGTTTTTATTCCTACTTCTTCAGGCTAGCTTTTTAAAAAATGAATGAGTTTTATACTATTAATTGTTTAGATGAATTACCTGGAATCCTTTGCAACATTTGTTGTCTATAAAATTCCTGTGCTAAATGATGATGAAGTCTGATATCCATTATTTCACTCATAATATTAATTCTTATTATTTCACTAAAATTTCTTTTGCTTTTTATGGCACTAAAAGTATCGATCAATATTTAATTTTTTTGATATTTATTCATTTAATCACAAGTATCCAATAACTTATTAGAATCACAATTATTTTAAATGCATCATAAATAATCATTAAACTTTTTAAAAATACATAAGAAGTGAATTTTGTGTAACGACAGTGCAACAATCACGAAAAGACTAAAGCAAAACTGTGAAAAATCATCTATTTAGTGTTGACATTTAACAAACTTAAACCGCCAAGTGGTTCACAAAACTGCTCAATGGCACAAGCATTGAAGAAAAAAAAGTTGCAAGTCGTGATCGTACGAAAAAAAAAATTAAAAACAGGTTCTTTTGATTCTCTTTCATACATAGGATTCACATTCAAGCTGTTGATTTTCATTGGTTAATAAAAGATTGCGAAGAGAAAATTGAAAATTGAGAGGAAGCCACGCCTATATAATGCTCTCGCAACAGCGCAGTGTTTTCATAATAAATTGAAAAATAAGAAGCACGAAAAATGGCGTAAAATCTTACGAAATGAAATTCAGGCACGTCAATACGAATTGAAACGTATTAAAATTCACAATTTTAAATTAGATTATTAGCAATTGAAATTCCTCCATAAAAAGGCATTGAAAAATTACATTGGATCTTTTACTGGAATTTATAACATGCGTGATTTCGAGAAATCATAAATATGGAACAAGAACAGAAATAATTACATAATTAATGTAGTTCAATAATTGTACTGAGGATCTTCGATTGGAATAATTGTTTTGTCCCAGAAGAAACATGTCTGCTGAATATCTACAATTTTTAATTTGATGAAATTAAGGTGTTCAACTCATATCAATCTGATTCGAGGATCATAAATTTGAATGAAATAAGGTATACCATTTAACACAACAAGCCACAAACTAAGCTTTTACATGACAACACTCGGATTGTAAGCATTAGATTACTCAATAAGATTTTTAATCCGATTTCTAAAATTTTGAAGAAAATCAGTTAATTTTCATTTAAAATGTGTAATCTGCACAAGTAGCAATTATCTGTCGCGACAAATTACCCAAAAGGAGCCAAAAATCACTTGAAGTCGTTTAAAGCTAAGAAGGATTTTTAAGGTTTGCGATAAGCTCATTCTAACCCAACAGGGGAACTTTGTCTGTATCCTTAAATAGCTAATTATAAGTGCATAAGTGTTTCACAGAACATGCACGTTCCATTTAGACATTTTCGAGTAGATAATTATCAATATGGAAATGTGTAAGCATGGAGACACAATTTAGTTATTAATTAGATTTTAAATGCACCTGCAAACAACAATATTGCGATCGTTATTAAAATCATCACATTGTTATAATTAAAACCTTATTTTCTAATCATAAAATGCCGAAGTAAAAAAAATGAAATTTCTAAGAAAATTCAAAACACATTTTTAAAATAAGCGAAGCATTCAGGCACAAATCCCCCATTTCAAAAATAAAAATTACAAACGCGTGTTTGAAATTTCTATACATATATGTATGTGCTGTTAGTTGCTTCACAATTTTACAAAATTGTGAACTTAATCACTTCTAACACCATTTTTTACGCCACTTTATTCTGCTATACAAAATTACAAATCTCAAAATAGACAACAAACGAGAAGAGTAATTCGAGCAGTTGGAAAACATGACGTTGCTACATTTTAAATCTTTTTTTCTAGTACTGTATTACAAGTAAACGTCGAAATAATGAAAGAAAAAAAAATAAGAGGAACAGATGAGAAAACATTTTGCAAAAAGCTTGACGCCATAAGAATAATTTTTTTGCTGCGCACAATGTCGCCAAAAGTCACGATTTGCAGATTCAACTTCCTTTGTAATTCGTCTGAAGCATAAAATACAACACATCAAAAGTTGTTAAAGCGATGGTGCAATTACTTTTTCATTTCAAATGATCAGCGTCTTGAAGATGATTTTTTAGACTCTTAAGATTGACAGTCATGAAAATTATTCAAATATTAACGTTAAGTGGGTAGGAATGGAAGTGGATAAAAAGAGTGAAAGTTGTAAATTAAAAGAAAATTAACACGATTTCATTGCAGAAAAAAAAAATATCCAACAAACGAAAATGCCGTAAATTATTGCTTCACACAATGTCTATAAATCTTTTTTAATTAGTGCCATTTTCTTAACGACCTGAGGAAAACGGTAATCCAATCATCGTTAATCAACGATAATCGTTCTAAATGAAATTTAATTTTACTAATTTACAAAATTCCTGGCTGGCGAAAACAGCAACAACAGATTAATGTTTATGTGATATTTGAGTTTATCTTCATTAAATCTTGCATCTTCTTGTGTGTCCACCAATATTATTTAATCTTAAAACAAAGACGACAAATGATGAAAAATAAATAAATCTGTTCCTTTATATTTTACATTGTACACTATCAATTTTTTGCTCCTTATTAATTTGCGAGGCTTTAAAATCCATGGATGATAGCAATGAAAGAAATCTGGCGCCCTTAAAATGTTCAATACATGCTGCATTACATGTTAAACATGCTTTGATCCACTTTGATGTTATTCAGGAAAAGCGAGTACACATCCTTAACAATATCACATGCATTAGTTCTCTTTCGAATGTCAATTGCTTTATCATGTCCTTTTCAAGTCTACATACTGTTGAATATTGTGTATGAATGAAAACACAGCAGCAGACAAATTCCCATCAACATTAGATATAGAAAAAAGAGTCTGAATGGAATGCTTCAAAGCGGAAGCCAGTAATCTCTTGAAATGTCACCTTTCTCAGGCTAACAAACATTTAGCTCTGAATAAATTTGAATATTTTACCATTTCATTATCGATAGTGGAAAGGAGAAACAACTCGAAACAAAAAAAAAAGAATCATTTTCTTTAATGTACACAAGAAATGAGGCAATAAAAATCTTCACAACTTTTGCCAGAGCAGATTGAGCCGACAAAGGAACTTCTGTAATGCGCCGCTCGGGCGAAAAGAAGCAGCACACAAGCGATATCAATAAAATTTTCCTCTTTTCTCTTCACTAAAGAGATGTATTTTTATACACACAGTAAAACAGCACAGATAAGAGAAGAGAATGTATTTATTACAGGCCATTCTTGGAGGCTTTTTTCAATTAAGCGAGGGAATAACAGGCAATTGATAAGGCGACTAATTTTGTGTTTCTCTTCTCTTCTTTTTCTTTTTCATGGCTTCTCCATTCAGATAGATATATTGAATTATATTTATGTATTGCCGACTTTTGTTTGGTGCTTCTTTTATGTGAACGGTAGCAGCAAAGATAAGAAATACATTAACGGGTTCTTTTCGGATTTTTTTTTCTCTCTTCAAACTTCTTCTCTGCGTTTTATAAAAACGTGGTAAAACGTTCATCAATTTATAAAATGTGAAATTTATGAGGGAATTAGCAAAAAAAAGCATTAGAATGTGCAAGACAGTGCTGTATGTAGAATTTTTGAAGGTGTTCTGGCAAACTTGCTTTAAAAACCTTAACAATTTACGATTATTTTATTGTTTTAAGCAGATTCAAGAACTTTGATCTGAAGCTTGGCACCTAATTCCTCCTCTGACTCCATCCTTACTAAACGATGTTCGGAAGAAATAACCATAATGGATTTTTCAGCTTCAAATTAATATTTTTTTTATCTTTACATTTTCTTGCTAAATTATTAGTCATATACAGCTTCATCTCCTCCTCCTTACTCATTAAAATGCTTTGACATGTTCTGTGCCGTAAGGGCGGTCAAATTTAAATAGCATTATATATGGCTCATAAAGAACAGAATGTGTTGGGAAATTTTTCATGCAATAATGTAAGGGCGCCAGTCAATGATCAGATTTCATGGATGTTTTCATTCTCTCATCTCACAAATGCACTTGATGAAAGATTTTTATTGTCTTAAAAGAAAGGCAAAGAATGAAGAAAAAAAAAAGTCTTGCAATATTGGACATCATGCTGTTTTATGTGTCTCCAGAACATGAGAACTTCACAACCATAAATGCGACAGAAAAAATCAACAGAAAGATCAAAGTGAGGCAATCCAGAAGCAATAATTTTTGTTAATAGATAAAAATTGGTTTCTTTCATCCTCACGAACTTGCTGATAAGAAAGTGATCAAATAAACCTTACCGACTTTGTGAGTCGACACTTTTTTTTGACTGTCTTATAAAAGAATTTTTTAATTGTTCTGATTACGAGGATCAATAGCTTTAAAAGGGTGTTTGGAAGATAAGAATAGTTCAATCATAGCTAAATCTTTAGTTTACCATAGAATTGAAAATGTGTGCCACCAAGCTAAGTCTGTCCAATCCATATAAGAATCACCTGTAAAATGCAAAGAAATTTTACTTTGAAAATTAAAATAATTAAAATTAATCGTCATTGAAAATGATAAATCATTCCACATATCAAGATCAAGAAATCTGAACTTCTAGATTCAGAAATTTGATCCTTTTTCTTGATTTTTTTTTTATAAACATTTAAGCTGAATCCGTCAGATATCATTTAGGCTTACATCTCTCAAAAAAATAAATTTATATATTAAATCGAGTTATCGCCTTCATAATATTTTATCTTGAAGATTTGAGAAAACGAATTAATTTTGTTTTTTTTTTGTCTATCTCTTATAGAATCGTATTTTATTCCTACTTCTTCTTCTTTATGAGAATCAGTTAAAACAAAGCATCAGACGAGTAAGAAAATGGGAAGTACGAAAAAAAGAGAGATTAAGGGAACGAAATGAAATCAATAAAAAAAGAATAATTTTTTGTGTGTTTGGCGCCACTGAAAGATGTGTGTTGCATTCCATGATGCATTTCAAAAAGACATAAATATTTGAGAGAACTCATGTTTTTAGATACATATATAAATTCTAGATGAAATGTGAGAGAAAAAAAAGGGGAAAAGAAGGTTAATTGGTGCAGTGAGGATTGTAAAATTCTTTTAAGATCCACTCAATCAGAAACCTGTTGCATATTTTCGGCTACTCTTTGAGAAAGGGATACTTATTTCAAATATGTTCAAGCGACTGTAAATGGCAATCAAGACAATCGTTAACTTGTGCCATTCATTTGAAATTTATCTAACAAGAACAGAAAAGGGTTTTCGCTTTTTATCAAACGATTAATCTCTCAGTTTCAAGCCTTGCGTAAAATACTTTATCAGCTTAAATTCAATCTTTTGAGTTGTGTCATTATTTTAGAGAAAAAAGTCTCAAAAATATTCATTTTGTCAAGACTTCAAGACTTCAGCTACTACTCGTTCCTAAGCTACTAGCTTAGTAAAGTTTTTTTGAACTTGAAATGTTTTTGTAATCTTTACTAAGCTACTACCAAAAATAAAGTTTAATTAATCTTTTTCAACTTCTAAGTATCAGTTTCAATGCCTTATGACATTGTCAATCTCATTGAAGTTCAATTTCTTTACTACGCTACTACTCGTTACTTAGCTACTAGTGAGCCAAAAAAATCACTTTTTTATTCTTCTAAGCTACTAGCTTATAACGAGAAAACAGGGTATGAGTATCGGGACCTGATGCCTGCTGATCTGCTGATTCCAGACTTGATTCCCAATCATACTCAGACTACTAAAATCTGGAAGCTGCACACAGCAAACTTTCAAAATTATTTAAATTTTAGTGGTGAACCCTTAGTCAATTCTACCCTTGCTCCTCCCAAGATTATAGAGTGTAAAATGCGCTGCAAATATCAGATATCACAAAATAAAACCAAACTAGATTTTCATACATGTTGCTGCATTCAACGTGAAAAGACAGAAAACATAAAAAAAGGAGCAAAATGAACCCAATGACACGATGTTTTTTATTTGTAATTGATTGAATTTTGATCAAAGAGGATCGATTAAAAGTTGATATTTTTAAGGAGTCCTAAATTGATCAGCAGGCAAGCAGGCAAAAAGGACAAGTGATCTAGAAAAATATGACAATCGAAACCCTTCTCTTGCAAATTATTAATGACAATCGAGTTTTATCTGATCACATAAAAGATTTGAGACGGCTCTAAATGCCATGTGCTTCACATTTCAAACAATTTATTTGAAATAAAAAATTATAAGGCTAAATTTACTGTTCTCACAAGACTTTTGGTTTTCTTCCTTTATTAAAGACAGTACACTTTGAGGTGACAATTAAGATTATTTCAAATGTAAATAGAAAATCCTCTTGAAATTAAGAAAAGATAGATTATGCAGAAGAGAAAGGATTATGTGAGCCACAAGATATGTCTCAAGCATTTCATTCCTTTTCTTCTCACTTTTTCATTTATTGTTTTACTATTATTTCCATCTCAAGTGGCCTCTTCAAATTGATCCCCAAGTTTTAAAGTATAATCATGTCTAAGCTCTTTGTGTTAATTTCTTCGAGTTTGGAATTTTTCTTCTTGTCTATTTTTTCGATACAGAACTCTACTGCGAAATTAGTAGGAATGTCTGGAGAATTTAGTTTTATTGTTTTATGGCATGCCTCATAATCCAAACTATGAT
Source organism: Chironomus riparius (assembly GCA_917627325.4). Lineage (NCBI taxonomy): Eukaryota > Metazoa > Arthropoda > Insecta > Diptera > Chironomidae > Chironomus > Chironomus riparius. Next base: position 59,833,691 of record OU895877.1, read on the forward strand.
CACTTAAACGTTGTCTGTCTGTCTCAAGTAGTGCGAATCATTAAGTCATTAAGTGTTTCTCATTAGCATTTTTCTCACTGCCTGCATCTGCATTTTGTGTTTCGTCTCATACCTTTTTATTATATATGAAAATCCAATTACAGAAATACAATAAAATTTAATTTGTCAAATGGAACTTACTGAACATTTGCACTACAATTTCTTTGATTCCAATTTTTCTTATGAAAATTATCTCTCATGCAAAAATATTGTCATCCAATTTTATACGTTTGACCACCCATTAAAGAAACTATTCATTGTTGTCAAAGTAAGTTGCCGCAACTCGTTTTTTTTCTTCTCGTATGTTTGTTTTTTAAAAAAAATGAGAGATCAAAATGAGATCACATTGTTGTCGTGAAGTATATCCAGACATAGTATATAGTATGTACAGATATAAAGAGATTGGTTTTAGTAAATGTTTTGCAAAAGGATTAAATTCAAATTTGTCAACCTTAAAGCCTTATTTAGGTAAATTCAGTTCCATGAAGAAGAAAAAAAGTAAATAAACACAAAAAAATTAATTTGGATATTCAGACCATGAAATTGTAAGCTGCCATGAGAATGAAGGAAACAAACATAGTTTATAGTAATACAAATGCAAGTGTGGTCCATTAATAATTGAATTCCAAACAAGGTTACCGCCTCTTACCTTTTTTTTTCTTCTCCTTTATGCTATGTGTGTCTATATCTGCTTACTTATCTTTCCTCCCTTTTTAAAATGCATCATAAGTATGAATCATATTAAGAAGATGAAGAAGAAGGTAACATGTAATTTTCACTCAATTATTATCATCCATCAGCTCACAAATTTTCATTTGCTTAGTCTTCTTAATCTTATTTCCGATAGAAGCATCAAAAGTATAGCCTGTATGTGAAACTATCGACACCGTGTTATTAAAAAGATTTTAAAGGACTTCCCTAAAGGAAACTCATCACATCATTTCCATTCTTCAAATATTTGTTTTATCTTTCTCCACACTCAATCATAGTCATTAACGACCATCATCATCAACTTAAAGGTAGAGAGTTCTTGGGTTATCTAAGCATATTCATTTTCATTTTATTACCTGAGAAATTTTGCCTCTAATGTACTTTTTTTTGTGGACACAAATTTAATTATTGTCCTAAAACTTTAATGATACTAAGACTGAAGAAGGTTGAGTCTTCCTTTGAACTGCTTTGAGCCTAATCATATTCACATCCAGAAACCTTTAGAGAACTAATTTAGAATCACCATTAAGTTCCTGTAAGGTAGCAGTTCTACAAATACTTCAAGGATCGCAAAGGTTTTAATGACAAGAATTGAAAAAGGAACAGCAGTAATGTCCAATAGCCTCGATACTCAAAAGGAGATTTCAACTAATTAGGTCTCAAGGCTAGCAAAATTTTGATTGCAGCCTAAGTTTTACATAGGAAAATAGTTGCAGGAAGTAATTATTCTGATAATTTAGAATATTTGCCCAAAATTTCAGCAACAGACCATATCGAATTTCTCTTCCGATTTTTATTCTTCTTCTCCTTAGTCCTTTTCCTATTCCAATGAGTAATATCCTCCTCACATTTCATTGTCGAGAATTTTAAAGCATTCCAAAAAACAAAAATCTACCGCCAACTGACTCCAGAAACATTAAAATTTCAACATGACGACATGCACAAAAAAAACACTTGAGTTCAGTTTTGTTGCAAAAACACAATGGGAGGCCACAGAAGAAAGGAAAATCAAGTGCCTTCTTAATGTATTTTATTTTTAATTCATTCATAAAATAAAAAAATTTAAATAAGTTTTTTTATAACTGTTATAAGAGAGAAACAAAAAACCAACCATTATGAATCCCTGAATGTTTTCATTACACCACTTTAATGATTATTCAAGTGGTTTATACTTTAGACTTTTAACAGAAGAATAATAAATATTGGAACTGATAAAAATTTAATTTCATTTTAAAAGTTTTCGATTTTTATTCCATATCCATATGTATGAAAATTATTTTCAATAAAAACAGTTGAGGAGCTTGATGAGAGACCACACAAAATGTGGAAAAATGTTTACGCAATTTAAAACCAGAGTTTCACTAGGAATCGATTGCTCTGTCGATCATGCTGTGATTTTTTAATGCATTTCTTTAAAGGAAATATGAGAAAAAAATGTAATTCGATTCTAAGTTCTGCTTTTCCTCGCATTTTCTGCTTGTAAATGCCAAAAAAGTGAGTGTGACTGTAAGAATATTGTTTTTTAGACATGACCACCTAAGTTAGCTCTTGGTGATTGATTTTATTTCATACTTATGCCACAAATATTTTCTGAAGAAAATTATATAAAATTCTTCGGCTGAAATTTCAATCATACAGTGTAACCAAAAACATCCATAAAGATACTCAAGTCAAAAAAATCTGTGTTAATTACAAACTCATCAATTATATACAATTTTCATTACTCAAATCTATATTCACAAACCACACATATCTCTTAAAACATCTTTATTATCATTTATCCTATAATAATCTGCAAAATGTGTAACTTAAAATTTTTATTTGAATTATTACAGAAATATACAGGGTGACTAATTTGAATTATTACAGAAATACACAGGGTGACTAATTTGAATTATTACAGAAATATACAGGGTGACTAATAATTTTGTTTATTCAAAACAGCAGCATGTTTACAGTATAAATCTTCTTCGATTTGCATTCGAAGTTTCAATCATTATGTGATGATGATGATTTACTACGGACAAAATCTTAAATAATCAAAATTTATTAAAAATTGAAATGTTGGTGTGAATATGATATTATGTCACAGCATTTGCAAGTGTTGCGATTATGTCAAGAGAGAGAGAGGAAGAGAGCAAAACTGGTTTTTTTTTCTTCCGCAAATATGCATCTGTAAAGTTACTTTCTCACATGATTATTCATTTCATCTACATCCAACATATGTTTAATATTTTTCGTGCTCTTGTACCATGACTGACTTATTTTTTTTCATCTTTGTTTGCTATGCCATAAACAATAACATGATCTATATTTTGTACCTTTTTGTTGCTTCAATTACGTCATTTTGGCATTTTTTGCATGAAGTCAAATCAAAGAGCTATTGGAAGTTTTAAAATCATCAAAATTAGCCTTGACGATGACTAGCATAGCAAGGGATGTCTTGATCTTTAGAACTTATTGATGAGTGTAGACGATTTTTTATAAACCTCATTTTATGGAACCAAATGTTAAAAATTGAACAATAAAAAATTACCAAGAAGTATATCCAAAGAAGATGAGTTAAATTCTTTTAATTTTCATGCTCCCATAACTCAAAAAAGATTCGTAAGATCGCAGAAGTTTATTTTTGCACTTTCACTTTTATGCCGGCTCACAAGCGAGAAGAAACAAAATACCATATACATGCAAAGCTAAAGGTACGATGACTCATCATGAGACGACGCTTAACGAATGAAAATAAAAATAAATAAAATCATTATTATTTAGCGTCTTGATTAACATTCAGTCAGTGAAATGACTATTGCATAATTTCTCGATCGTATTGAGCAGTATTGAGCGTCGTCATCGAATATTACGAGTTGACTTTTTTTATTTTGTTTTGTTTCGCAAATTCATCGAACTGTGATATTGTCTATATTTACCCGACTGACATATATGAATTCAATGTATTTGCTATTATCTATGTGATATATATTTCTTGGAAGTTACTGATCATTGATCTGAAGATTCATCAGTTTTGTCTTTAAATCCGAATGAATTATAGTCATTGGAACTGTTCATGGTTAAGTTGTCTATAAGCATGCTATTATGATCATGGAAAATCCCATATTACTGCATACATGTGCAGACACTGTAGAAAATCCCAAAGCAAAAGGATTGCACAATAAAAATCGAGCAATCTTTATAAGAATTCTTTTGCGCACCTATTGCATACTTTTTCATTTCTCTTTCGTTGAGTTTTTATTATTTTTGATATTACATGAATATGCCGGAGCCGGATAGACAAGAGCACAACTGAATTTGCTGCAAATGCCTTGACCCAAGCTAAATAGTTATTTTGTATTAAGTAATGCTTCACGGGTTTTCCAGTTTTATTGTAATATGCGTTAATAGTAAGACATTTCTTTCTTGGGTTTTTCATCTCTTTCTTAACTTTTTTGAGAATTGAGATTGAGAGCATTAATGCTACCTTTATGTGTATTATGTCTATTAAAATTGCAAGTTCTTTGTTATTCGTTTAATCCGGTTCAACTGAAGGTTCATTAACATTTGGAATCGGTTACTTATGACAACATAAAGGTGATTCTTAAGCTATAGCTGTTGATTTTTGAATAACTTCTAATTGTTTCTAATACTTTTTGGGAAGACGATGTTTTGAGTCATAGAAAATATTGTGATAAGGATGAGTAAAAGATTCTTCAAGAAAAGTGTTGAATTAATGACCTTCAACTCCTTAAGTCTTACCAAATATCAACATCCAAAAATAAAAAGAATTTTTCATTCCAAAAATACATAAGTAATGTGGACCATGCTTAACATTTCCCACATTAATAAACACAAAATCCTGTTTATGTTTATTTTAAAATTACTTAATTCTCGTGCCACAACAACAACAACAACCACCAAGAGACGACAAAAATAGTCGGTAATAAATGATGTCATAAAAGAAGTTGTAATGTAAAGTAACTTGAAGAGAAAGTGAGAAAGAATAATAATATTGTAATTCGTGGTTGTAAAAACATAAGATTTTTTTTTTTTTTTCGTTAGTATCAAGCTTGAGGAAGTGCATTTAACGTTCAATTGTCATTCATGAGATAAAGAAAATTATGTGCTTTTTTTTCTCAGGTCTGCTCCTACAAGCCATAAGCCGCAATAGCAATAACAACAAAATTATTGCAACAAAAGTGTGAGTATGATTTTCTTTCCCTAACAGACAAAGAGCATGCTCGCAATGAGTATGCTCACTTAAATGTACTGACTGAGTTAACTCGTGAGCATACTCAGCTAATATATTTTAGTGAGCATACTCATTGAGAGCATGCTCTTTGTCTGTTAGGGTTTAAAAGAGAAATGAAATGAAAAAAAAGGTATCAAGACTACACGAAAGAAAAAAAAACTGTTTTTGGGTGGGATATTATAAATTCGCGGCATTTTTGAGTCTTAAGCTCAGTCTTCATCTAAAAGTGTACTTTCGCGTATCGCCTAAGAAATATAAAAATAAAATATTAGTCTAGATAAAAGTTATACAATATAAGTTATTATCTCATAGGATCAAGCATTAAAAAAAATTATTAAGGTGAGAAAATTGTGATGTTGATCAGTGAATGCGCCAGTAAAAAATAAGAAGAAGAATTCAGAAAAAGACTATGAAAGAAAAAGTTAATTTTATGAAAATTAGTGAAAATAATATTCTGATTTGAAAATGTGCATATTTAAAATTAATATTATTATTATTGCAACAATTGTCTGAATATAATTGACTTTCTTATTTTGTTCGTTACGATATTGTGATCATCATGATGATATCATTTTGTGGAAAATTTTTATTACATATTGACTTCAAATTACTTGTGGGGGGGGGTCCTCAGTTTGAATTAAATTCTGATTTGAGAACAAAAAACTCAAAAATGTTCTTTAATAAAAATTCAGAACTAGACTAAAATCTGCCATCAGCAAAATACTTATATAAATCATTATCCCCCCGTACTCGTAGCCTATTAAATTTTAAAGAAGACAAAAAATGAAAAGAAAGCGAGAGTGATTTTACGAGCTGTTACGAAAAAGGCATTACTTGCTATTAGATCATCAGAAATTTCCATTTCTTTTGCAATAGTTTGCAAAAATGAGTATATGACTAAAAATTCCACCTACGCTGAACCTATTGTCACCATAAAAAATAAGACAATTTTCACTTTTTTATTTACAGATGAAATTACAATTGCTGCTTTTTTGCAGTTCTTTTATGATATCATTAAGTACTGTCCATTGTGAAAACAGTGATGTACGACAAGGACGTGTTTTAAATCGAAGATATGAAGATCCTTATATTGAGAAGCAATTAGTTCAAGAATATTCACAAGCTTCGTATGCAAATGCAACTGAAACGACTGCTGATGATGTAATAGAAGAAATTATCAGTTCTAGTAGACAAGGCAGAAATATTGAAGGATTAGATGATATTTATAGCGATTCAACTATTAAGCAAGCTCTTGATACGGGCAACGAAATTGAGGCAAGAAACTTAATTCGTGATAAATTGTGTGACTTGGGTCTTATGCAATGTGACGAAGTCGTACATGGAAAAAGACCAGGATTTCCCACACGAGTTATATATTCACAACCACCACCTGGTGCCATTTACAATAACAGACCACCCCCACCAAATCACATTCCTAGACCACCAAATAATTTTCCTCAAGTGCCAATTAAAGGAATTTATGGACCACCTAAGCCAATGCCTTATCCACCTGTTAATCAGCCTCAACAACCACCAAGAAAAGTTGGATATGAATTAAATGCTTATGAATCAAAGCCTGTTATAGCTCAGGATAAGTATACAAATGCAAATTCATTTTATGAGTTTGAGCAAAGCCCATCACAAATTAAATTTGGATATACTGAAAAGCCAACGATTGTTGTTAATCAAGGAAAAAGAGAAGCTGCTGGAGTTCAACAAAATCATCATATTCATCATCATTATGTCCATGTCGATGGAAATGGGAATACTGGAGGCTTAGTTGATGGAAGTAAAACAGTTTTAGTCAATACTCCAATTTCTGAATATTCAGCTGTTAATCAACTTTCATCGTCATACCAAACTTCTGGTTTTGGAGCTACTGGTGCATCTTCAAATTTCAATGGTGGATTTACTCCTATGAATACTCTCGATTATAAAGGTGTCAACTCTGGAAATACTGGAATCTATTCTGCAAACTCTGTAAAGCCCGTTTATGAATCAAATTATGCTAGTGGCTCAAACTTTGATAAGTATCAGCAAACATCAGGTCCAGCCGTCTATACAGAAGGAACAAATGGAATTTACAACAGTGGATACAAAGCACCAGCTGTCTTTACAGAAGGAACTAACGGAATTTACAACAGTGGGTATAAAGCTCAAGCTACAGAAGGAACCAGTGGAATTTATAACAGTGGATATAATAATAATAATGGAGCCCAACAGAGTTTCCACTCATCAGCACCAGATTTCTATAAGAAAGAATTAAATCTTAATCGAGGAAGTCAATATTCAAGTGGAAATGGATATACTCAACAACAGCAGTTAAATCAAAATAATTTATACAGTTCACAAAAACAACAGCAGCAACAGCTTTACAGCAAAAATCAATATAACAATATCGGAGAACAATACCAAGGACTTGAAACAGCACAACAAAATCAATATGACTGTGTCTGTGTTCCTTTCGATCAATGCCCAGCTCAAGACGTTGTTGGCAGACGCGATGATTTAATTTTGCCTTTAGATCCACGTAATTTACCAAGTGAAATTGAAGCTGATCATGACAATTCGACTTTAAAGGCTGAAATTACCTTTAATAACTCGACATCAACTGAAGTGAAGAAAATTTCCAAGCGTGACGTCGAGAAAGTTCAGGGCGAAGGTGTAAGTATAAAACTATAAATAGAAGTATAAAACGACTCACTTTAGCGTAAAATTAACTCAAGTCTTTAACAATTCATACAAAGATGATTATATAACTCCTTTAGTGACTATACAGACATGTCGTTGACTTTACTCTCTGACACAAATATGGGGAGATATACAGAGAAAAACACGGTCAACGCATTTCAATTGAAATCTCTTTCTTTCTGTCTTGTTACTTAATATTATTTAATTATGATTGCTTTTTGTTAATTTTCTTGCTTCTTAAAAAAATGTAATACAAAAAAAATTATCCACTAAAGGTATTAGACAGGTAGTAATAGCATAAGAAAAAGGCACACTAAAACAATACAATTAAAACATAAATAAAAACACAGGAAATAAATTTGAATGGAGCATGAGATAAATATTAAGATGAGTATGAGAGAAGTTATTACTAATAGTGAAAATAACCGGATGTGCTACTCTAACCATTCACTTTTAATTGTATTGTTTTTACTGATGTCATTTTATTATGCTATAGCGCCTGTTTGGATCACATGCTGTTGGGGGAGGGGGAGGGGGTTATTACCCAGGTGGTGGATATCCAGGTGGGAAGAAAATTTTACCTACATTAGGAGTATCATTTGGTCTTCCTTTCCCTACAAGTCATTATCCTATATCACCCTATGCACCTCACGCGCCAAATGCTCATTTTGGTGCAATTAGTCCAAATGGAATTAATTTGGGTCTTTTAAATGTCAATCCTTTGTTTAGTTTACAAGTGACTAAAAATGAAATTGGCGAGAAACTTGTCAAGCCTTTTGTAAACTTACACGTTACACCAAATGAGAATATAATTGGAAAAATTGGAGCTGGTATTGGAGGATTATTCCATGCCAAAAAAGGTGCAATAAATAATCATTATCATCATCATTTACATCGCTATCCACCACCTCCGCCACAACCTTATTTGGATCATCATCCTGGTCATCATCATTCAGAGTTTCCACACGAAGTACATCCACAAATTGGCGATATTCCACATATTGGTCACCCGCCTTATTTGTCTCATCCACCACCCCCTCATTTTGAAAATGGACCGATTTTTGATAGACCCCATGGACCGATATTTGAAAAACCCCATGGACCGATATTCGATAGACCCCATGGATCCCCACATATTTTTTCAGAACCACCCCCACCTTACTTTAAAGATAATAGATTCGGTCGTGAATTGATCGTTGATGATATATCAACAAATCCTAATTTATTAGGCTTCAGAAGCAACAACATTTCAATTAATAGCGATTATAGCTATCAATCTCTATATCCACAAAATCATCCAAATAATTTGAATTTCCCTAAAGACGAGTTTACATACGCACGAGCCTATTCAAACCAATTTGATCAAAATGAATTTAAATCAAATAATGTTCATTCTATCCCAACACAGGCACCAGGTATTGCTGAAGGAAGCGAAAAAGTTTCATTCCCAACAAGCAGACGTAGACGTGATACAGATCAAAAGGTACCAGCATCAATTGAAAAGAAGGTGAGCAGTGAAGGAGAAGCTGAAGAAAATCTCTCAAGTGAAAATGATTCCGAGGGTCGTGCTTTAAATGGTAAAAGACAAGCTTATTATCAACCTCAATATCCTCAACAACAACCTCAGCAGAAGCAATGCGGTCCACGTGCAGTATGTTGTCGTAAACCTTTCAAGGCTCCACCACAACAGATTCAGTACAATAAATGTGGTGTAAGAAATACAAATGGAATTACTGGAAGAATTAAGAATCCTTCATACATTGATGGTGACTCAGAATTTGGTGAATGGCCTTGGTATGCATTTACAGAGAATATTATTCATAATCATAGATTTTTAATTATTTTTATGTTTACAGGCAAGCAGCAATTTTGAAGAAAGATCCAAAAGAATCAGTTTATGTCTGTGGTGGAACTTTGATTTCTGACAGTTATATCGTAACAGCTGCGCATTGTGTCAAGACTTATAGTGGATTCGATTTGAGAGTAAGACTTGGAGAATGGGATGTAAATCATGATGTAGAATTCTATCCATATGTTGAAAGAGATGTCATTTCTGTGCATGTACATCCTGAATATTATGCTGGTACATTGGACAATGATCTCGCTATTTTGAAACTTAGTGCACCAGTTGATTTAAGCACCAATCCACATGTCACACCAGCATGTCTTCCTGATAAATTTACCGACTTCTCAAGACAACGATGCTGGTAAGTTTAATGCTTAAAAAAATTATGAATACATGAAAATTTTACAATCCAACAATTTCTCAGGACAACTGGATGGGGTAAGGACAATTGGGAATATGGCAAGTACCAGAATATCCTTAAAGAAGTTGATGTTCCAATCATTGAACAAAACACATGTCAAAATCAATTGAGACAAACTAGATTAGGTCATAGCTATGTTCTTAATCCAGGATTTATCTGTGCTGGTGGAGAAGAAGGCAAAGATGCATGCAAAGGAGATGGAGGTTTGCAAAAATAATAATTGATGTCTATAACATGATATTCATATCATAATTTATTCCTATTAGGTGGTCCACTTGTTTGCGAAAGAAATGGAGTCTGGCAGTTGGTCGGTGCTGTTTCATGGGGTATTGGATGTGGTCAACCAAATGTGCCTGGAGTTTATGTTAGAATTTCTCATTATCTCAACTGGATAAATCAAATAACACAAAGATATTAAGTTATTAATTAAGATTAAAATTATTCAGACGAAGGAAGAATAGCATTTAAGCTACAAATTATAGTAATTATAATCAATGTATTCAGATGACATATGATAGGTCTGGATAGAAGAGTATATGCAAATATTGCATTAACTATAATTTTCCTTGTGAGACTCATCTTTTAATTTAAAAATTTAATTTATTTTTCCCCCAACTTAATTTAATAAAATAAAAATCCATTGGATATATTTCATTCTAAAAATTCTAGTTTTATTAATTAATCTATAGATCTAAACCTTTGTATAATTTTTGAGAAGCTGGTTTGCCTATATTCATGGGAATCGTTATATTTGGCGTTTCACCCTCCTTTGCTAATTTATAGAATTTATTATGTCCTCGTTTCAGGAAAACATCAAGCTTAATATCTTTGTTCCCAGTTTCCTTAATCAGAAACTCTTTTAGTAAAGGTGGAAATTCCATTTTTGGATCAATCAGCTTAATATTTTCATGTTCTGTTGTCTGGACTTTACAGTAATCTGCTTCCTCCTTTTTTGATAAAAGCCTATAGTCTGTTTTATATGAAGCACCTTCTATCCAAACAGGCTTGTCATACTTCCTTCCACGAAATACTTTCTCAACAAGAACTCTTATTTTTCTATTTTCCTAATAAATATTAAGAATGGAATTAAAAATTGAATATTATATTATCAACTAAAATAGAATCTCACCTCATTTGGAAGTGTCTCAACTTGAAGAACTCGCATGAAACTTTTCTCTGGATATCTCTCCATCATTGAACGAACTATAAATATCATAATTAGAGTCGAATTTGTATTTTGTGTAATTTACTAACCAACAACACGATTTTCTCCAAAATTTTTCAAGTTTCCAAGAATTTCCCATAATGATTTTCCTTTAAAATCTGTTTTCCTGCCAATAAGCTTGATCGCTGACATGTTTCGATAGTTCCTTTGCCTTTAAAATGCTTCAAATTTAATTAAATCGAGATTTTTAAGGAATCAAAAATTCTTATTTATAAAGTCAACTTCACATGTAAATAAAAGCTACACAAGCCGCATTGTTTGAATTTATTTTAACCGTTAAAGATTTTTCATTTGGCTTGGTCTAAAATGCAGCATAAAGGAAAAACAATGGAAAAGAAAATTGCGTAGCTGATGAAAAGAAATACCGAAAAAATAACAATGAAAGAAAAGAGGGCAAAAGCATAAAATAAATAAACATAAAAACGAAAAAAAGGGAGAATTTTGCTGCTTGCGTCTGCTTATTATGTGCAGACCTATGAGAATCATATGAGCACGAAAAAAGTCATGATATCATACAGGCAGTGAGAAAATGTAACGGCGCAAAAATGTTTTTTCTTTCAGTTTATTTTGGTTTGTCCAAGAGATTGAATCTAAAAAAATAAAGCTCTTATCAGCTTCGACGGCAATAAAGATATAATATAGTTCAACAAACGGATATTAGAATATTTTTTTTCGCAATTTTTGTGATTTTAAGGTGTGTATGCACGACAACATGGGAAAACATAAATTAAATTAAATATAATAAAAAAGTTCTAGCTTCATAGGATTGTTATGTGCAAAAGTTTGTTTTTGTTTTACTGCATTGATAGGCGTTAGATATGAAAAAAGTAAAATTGAAAGTGAATTAAATGTCACTTGTGTCTATAAGTGGCAGATAAGATTACATTGAGGTATTCGTTTTGTTTGAAAATAAAAAATTCCGTTGTCAAAATGATAAATTAAATTAAGAAAATGAAAAATGGAAATATTTATTGCGTTGGGGCATCATCTCGAGAGAGGAGAAAAATTGTTGAGATACTGTTAGAGATCAATACTGCACATGCGTATATTGGGGCTCAACAATGCTTTCATATTATCAACTTTTTTCTTCTCCTTTCTCAATGCACTTCCTTAATTATCTCAAGGAAGAACAGGTTGAGAGCATCATCAAGCACTGCCTCAATACATTTCCTCATTTCACAAAAAAAAGAGGCGAGTGCTAAAGTGTAAACCGTTTAAACAAATAGCTCTTTAATTTATTATTATCTTGTAACATCATCGCCTCTACTAAACGATTAGTGAAGCGCTAGTTGGTAAATATTACTATTACACAATCATTGTGTACTGACTGATTTTTTTTGAACTATAGTGGCGATGAAACTTGGTTTTGAAAAATTCGGTTTTAATAAATTTTGATATTTTTATAATTTTTATGAGAGGGGGGGGGGGATGTTGAAAATTTGGTTGAAATTTCAAGCATTCAGTTTGATTGAATCCCAAAATAATTTATCAAACTCGAGACTCCCCAAAATAAAGCGAGAGAAATGAAGAAACATGACGATGATTTGTAAACGATAAAAATAACAATGGTGTAATTTGAGATGATATTAAATGAATACAAATCGCTTCTATCGCATGCCCATAAACATAGCTCATAGCTTGTTCAATTATCAAATCTTAATCAAAATCAATTGTCTATGTTAAAATCGAGGGAGTTTAAATATTTCCATAAAATTAAATAGCTTTTCTCTCCGAATAAAATAATATTTTTATGATGTTCTCATTGTTTTTTCCTCTCCGGAAGCAGTCTTCATTTGCGGGTGACACAAGATATAAATTTAAATATTCTATTATTTACTATCTACGTTCTGCATACAAGTAAATTTTGTTATTTTTTTTCTTTTGGCCTTTACTTCTGTCGTTGAGACTTTGACATTTAAATTTTAATAATAATTTATTTCAATCATTCGCAAATTCATCAGTTAATTTATAAAGTTAAGACTTGAAGTCATGATCTTTTAAGTAAATATATTAAATTGCTTTTGTTGTAACATACAGATTGAATTTCATATTAAAAAGCGGTTTATAAAATAATAGAAAAGCCTTGGCATGATATTAGATGAAATTCATAGCCTGTAGGCATGTTAGAGACAGTCTGTAATGTTAAAAGTTGAGCCTTGTTCACTTCTACAAAAGATAATTTGAATATAAAAATGCCTATGTGTGGAATGTCTACATCTTCATACCCCACCTCTTTTGCCTTAATTTTGGACATCACATATAAACGACTCCAGCGGACATAAAGCAAAAATATCACATCTATTTGATTTATTATTTTACAATCAGTGTAAAATCAAAAAGTTATCTTCCTTGCCATATCAAATTGATGTATGCTTCAACTTTTTGTGATACATTAAAAATGTAATAATAATCGATAAAAACAAACACATAAAGCATGACGATAACAAGGCATAGCACTTGAGGAATGTAATAAATTTTATTCTATACTTAATTGCAATGAGGATATGAGTATGTTCGCTGGTCGAGAGCAAATGAAAGAGTTTTTAGATATATGACATCATGAGAGTGCCGAATAGATTAAGAAAACAAAATTGTGTATTTTTGCCGATGAGATGAATAGAAACATATGATGATGATGATGCTTTGCAAATAAAATTCAGATGAATGTAAAGAGAGAATTAACAAAAAAAATCTATTGCCATATGATGCTATTAATAGTCAGTTATTAAGTTAACGCCGCTGATTTTTGACCTTCAACACATATTAGCAATTAAAGCACCTCCAATGAGAACATCTTTTATATAAAGGAACAAAAGAGAAGTGTCAGGAATAATTGAATAAAAAGTATCAAATGGCATGCGATTGTAAAGGAAAATTGATCGATAAATGGCACTTTGTAAAAGTTCGATTGTATTTGATGTCCAAGTCTGCGATTTGCTGACACACCTTATGATTATATGAATGACAAAGACTAAAGGGGGTCTAAAAACTCTTTCATTACAGCACGTCATTCACGAACGATCCAACTAGTTCTGAGCTTTAAGCACTCAATATTGATTTGACATAACAATATACCGTGCTTAACAGTTGAAAGCCTATAAATTAAGAAGGGTTGGGCGGAAATAGTAGCACAACAAAATGTTTATTCTTTATATGCTTTTAAGGAGTGCGAGCTTTTCCATCAACAAACTAAAGCAAAAAAAAAAGTTTGCTGACCGTAGAAAACGATAGTAATGTGCCATGATATACCGCGAAACTACACGCATTTTATATAGAAATCATATTGGTTTAATTTATTCATACCATGACTATAAACTGAAGGGGTAAGGTCGTATCTGTACGAAAAAAAAACTATTGTATGTACTCTGTGCAACCCTGTAATTACTTCACAGCTTTTGCGTGACTATTCATTCAGACGTTAAAGATCTTGATAAGCAAATTAGAGCAAAGAATTTATGGACATAGCTATAAGTAGAACAAATAATCAAATAAAAGAAAGCGAAAGTCGAGAAAGTAATTTTTCTTGGCAATATCCATATCAATGTCATAATGAATTCTTTATTGCACAAATTTGGAGTCATGTGAAACTTACTTCCATTTCTGTTTAAATTTTATTTTGCTAAAAATAGATTATAAACGATGTCTGAGGCACCTGTACAAGAAGTTGCGGCAATGTCAATAACCCCGAAAGAACCGGAGGCAAATGGCAATGCGCCAAAAGCAGCAGAACCGTCGTCGTCTCCAGCACCAAATGCTGAAGCGAGCACTGCCACTTTTAAAGACCAATTTAAAGCATTTTCAAAATTCGGAGATGTTAAATCTGATGGAAAATTCATAACATTGTCTCAAAGTGATAAATGGATGAAGCAAGCTCATGTAAGATTGTGAATTTATTATCTAAGCGGCTCGTTTTATGGCTGTAAATATTTTTCAACTTAGGTAATTGACAAAAAAATTACAACAACTGATACGGGAATCCACTTCAAAAAGTTAAAGGCTATGAAAGTTCCAATCCTTGAATATAATAAGTTCTTGGAAGATTTAGCTAAAACTAGAGGCATGGAATTAGCTGACATCAAAAGTAAAATGACCAATTGTGGTACACCTGGATCTGTGTCAGTCAAAGTATGTATATCTT
This sequence comes from Chironomus riparius, assembly GCA_917627325.4. Lineage (NCBI taxonomy): Eukaryota > Metazoa > Arthropoda > Insecta > Diptera > Chironomidae > Chironomus > Chironomus riparius. The sequence continues at coordinate 59,849,002 of OU895877.1, forward strand.
CTTATATGTCATAAATGAATGATCCTGGGAACTAATTAATTACAAACTTTTTAGTCTAATGCAAAAGCAGCTGAGACAGTTGCACGCTTGACAGATACATCAAAATATACTGGAAGTCACAAACAACGATTCGATGATTCTGGAAAAGGAAAAGGTATTACGGGACGAAAAGATACACCAGATGGAAGTGGATATGTTGCTGGATACAAGCATAAGGATACATTTGATAAGACACATTAAATCATCTTAGAATTTAATTATTTCCATTAATTTGTACTCAACAAAATCAGAAAACAATAATCATTCAAAAAAAATATCAGACAAAGTCTAACAGGAACAAAATGTTATGACAAACCTCAAATATTAAGGATAAACTCATATATTTTCTAGAAATCAAATCAAAAATCCTTTACAAAAAACCTTTTAATTACAACCTGCCAATCAAAATTAGTAAAAATATATTTATTGAAAAATTTCCAAATTTGATGACAAGTCTTAATCTATTTCTATTTGTACATGGCTATTCATCAATGTGTTACACTGATATGGAGTCGTTTACAATTAGTGGATGACTCCTATGAAGCTTCAGCAAAGAGTTAAAACTAAATGTGTAGCATCCATTGGCGCTTTTCTTTAAATATGACTGCAATTAAAACAAAAAAAAAAACGTCTTATAAGATTCCTAGTCATGCATTGTATAAGAGCAAAAACTTCTGTTGTTCTATTCAGATTGCAACTTAATTTATCATCTGAAATTATTATTATTTTTCATAGTAATAATAGCTATCGATTTGATTAATGTGCATACAAAAGCTGAAAGTAATAAGGGGCTGTTCACTTAATACGTTACGCAAAAAAACGACTTTTTTCACCCCCCCCCCCCTCCCCCTTTTTACAATGTATTACAACTCACAACCCCCCCCCCCCCCCTAAACGTTCAAAATTCATTTTATTTTGATAATTTTTTTATTCTAAAAAGACGGTTAAAGTTCTTTTGTATTTTTTTTCTTAAACATCAAAATACTGTACAGCTAAATAGGTCATGTTTTGATTGATACTATTAGTATTCTCATGAATTATTGGATTGAGATATAAAGCAAAAATTTGTTTGTTTTTTTGAAGAAAATTCAAAAATGTCATGAAAAATATTATGCCCGATCGAATTTTGGAAAATTCAATCAACTTTGAATGTAAATATCACAATGATGGGATCATATTAATCATCATATGAATGACAGATTTAGAGAGATTTACTTTTAAACTTATGATTGATTTAATTTTGAAAATTTCCAAGAATTATGATTGTATTTTAAAGTCTTGTAAACCAGTTTTCTATTGATTTGTTACTTTATATAACAAAAACTATGTATTGCTTAGCTATCAAAAGAGATCTGGACATTTATAAATCATTAAAAAGGCGTAAAATTTAAAAAAAATGTTTTTGATGTGAATTTGTAAACAAATTTTTTTCGTGACCCCCCCCCCCCCCCCTTTATGTTACAATTTTTCAAACCCCCCCTCCCTCCTAAAGTGCGAACGAAATAAGTGAACGGCCCCTAATTTGATCAATTAGTTTTTGTATGAAATTATAAGTTATGACAAGGTCCTAGCATGCAAATTGTCTATCGCATTAATACTTTAATGCTTCCAGATCTAGGCGTTCAGTCTAAGAGATTGATTACTTCTTTAAAATACAAACCCCTGCCGAGATTAAAATTTTCAACTTTATATTGTTTTATTACTTGATTGATAAAAGTTCTTAAAAAATTCTCATTAAGTTTGTTTTTTGTCATTACTGTTTATTTTTAAGTGAGAGTTCTTACTGCTTAGATATGTTTTTATTTGAAAAATTTCTTGTTGATAAAACATTTTCACATTTGAAATAAAAATTCACTTATATACGTGAAGTATGACTAATTCATTTGTTTATGGTCTGAAGACATCCATCAAAAAAGCTAAGGACATAAAACTTAAAATCTTCATTCAGCTAATTGTCAGACATGGTCCGATGTTACTTCCAGTTCCACTCGACACAACATGTTTCTTTATTGTTTTCCAGCATTAGAACAAAAAATTAATTAATTATTCATCAGATTCAAATAAACAATCGATCGAGATCACTAGTAGATTATTTCTATACAATGTGTGTAGGGAGATTTGTCGCTTTACTGCATAAATGTGAAGAAAGAATTAAATATTAAAAAGATAACTTATATTTTGAAACCAGTTCTGATTAAATATTCACCGACAGACATTGAGTAATAAGTAGAAATAAAATTAATTATTTCATAACTGGGTATGACTACTTAGTATCACTTGAGATGTTTCTTCAAGGCTGTCTCAAACGGTTTCAATTTTATTTCTCTCCTACTTTCTGCTCTACATATTTTACTTACTCATCAAGCTACATTTGATCTTCACATGTTTTATTGGTAAGCTCAATTTCATGCGACTACTTTATCTTCACCTTAACACGATCAGATTGATTCTAATTATTATTCGACATATAAAGAATGTGGTTTGAGAACAAGGCAGGCAAATTATAATTTCCAGATAGAATATCCCATCAGCATTGATGAGATTCTAATGACGAGTGTGTCCAATTCAAGGTAAGGGAGACTACTTTAAATATTTCTAAGGATTATAGAGCAAATGAGAACATTTTTATTATTTTTTAATTCACTTTATTGACAAATGATCTGGAAAAAGTTCGATGGCTTCAATATACAATTTAAAATTACGTGGCAATTTCATGTTTCCGGGCTGACAATTAAACTCTTTTTTTAGGCAGTAATGAGATGAGGAATTCCAGCTCCATAGACTGAGTAGGCAAATGGTGAAATTTGTTGTGTCTTAAGAACAACTGGAGCTGAGTATGGTGAGATGTGGACGGCATGTGGAGCAGCAATGTATGGAGAATGAATGGCAATTGTACTTGGAGCAACAACTGTTTCAGTTTCGTCAGATGATGAACGTGTCTTTGCTACTTCTACTGCTTTAAGATGTTCAGCTCTTGCTACTTTAACTTCCTCGGTGTCTTCAACAGGTTCTGGTGCTTTCAATGGAGCTGATTCTTCTTCAGTTGTTTCACTATTTTCAGCCTTTCTTAAAGCTTCCAAATGTTCAATTTTAGCAGCTTTTACTTCAGGTGTATCTTCAACTTGTTCTGGAGCTTTTGCATTATCAACAGGTGGTGTTGGTAAATTAGTGGCTGCAACACGGAATCCAAGAGCATCAGCAACATAGTTTACAGTTTGTAATTTGCTTTCGGCATCAACATATGAATATGATCCTTGTGTAATTCCATCAAGGGTCTTAATTTCAGATTTTGCACTTGGACCACCTTGATAGCCATATGAATAATCTCCTAGACCTGATTGAGCGTGCCATTGTTGAATTGCTGGGACTGGCTGATACACAGCACTATATGCAAGAGGTGTATGAATCAATGTTACTGGTGCTGCACTAGCACTCATCACTGATGCAATGAAAAGAACTAAGAACTTCATTTTTATTTTTTTTTTCAAGCTACTACTAATTGCTCTGATTGAAGTCAAGAAATGATTTGATTCTTAAACTTCTAAACTGAATCTATTTATACGTGGTGAGCAGCAATCGAATTGTTTTTACACACCATCTAAATAAATCTCACTTACTTGTTTTAATCTAATTTAAATTATACTTTATTGAGATAAATAAATAAATATTTTAGAAGAGACAACACATACACTTACATGCTGAATAATATCGATCAATCGTCTGTTAAGATGCTGAAATTGAACAAAACTTACTTTTGATGAAACATTCAAGTTTAAGGGAAGTAAGTTTTTTTTAATGTGGGAACTCAAGCTAATTTGAAATTTATTAAGTGATAAACGTGTATTCTCACACATGCTCTAAAATATACGTGACAATAAATTTAATTCAAGAATATTTTAATTCTGATTTAATATTTTCAACTTATTGCTTTATCCTTAAAAAGTTTACATTGTCAACATCTCTAGATTATTGCATAATATCTATTTAAATAGTTCGATTTGTAATTAATATTTTATTGGAGTATGATCAATTTTGGCCACAACTAAGTGGAAAATACTTTGCTATATTAATCAAAATTCGTCAATTATTGCAGTCAAACCTTAAGCATGCTGATTTAAAAAGCTGTTAAAAGTTTGAGTCACGTTTCTTTTGAAATATTTGAATGAGAGGGACAAGCTCTTTGATTTCAATGCTTTTCTCCTCTGAGATCGAGTTTTATTTTTAAAACTATCATAGATCAATGGACAAAGCGCATTTTATATCTTTTTGTACATTTTTCAAGGTTTGGCACAAATTTATGAAATAAATCCAGTGAAATCTTTACATGCTCTAATCTTATATAGATATTCCATAAATTTCAGCTCCTACGAATTTTAAAATATAACGATTCCCCAAAATTTGAATTGTAACATTTAAGAAAAATTTGAAAACAAAACGTGAAAACTTAATTTTTGTAAAAATTGCATTTTAATCTAATTTACTATTAAATAAGCTATAAAAAGTTACAGAACAGCACGCAAACATCAAATAGTAAGTATACAATATGAAAATTATAAGCAAAATGCTGGAATCTAATAAGAAAACATAGATTCAAGAATCAGTGAATTTTCAAATAATTCGTGAAAAAAAATTATGTCTTAATATAAGCTACTAAATACTTAAACATGCTTTGAATCCGTTTTGAACTTGATATTCTAAGTTCAAACTGAGAAAAGTATACTTTATACATATAAACATTGTGAAAAAATTAAAATCATTCAATTCTTTTTTTTTTCTTTTTACAAGATATAGGAGTTCGTACTATGATTTTGCGTTTGGCAACGAACAGATCGTGTTTGTCATTCATTAAGCGCACAATGAGCAATTCGGTACGAAGGAAATATAAAATTTCACTTTAGTGCATTATTTTTTTTAACTTTCTTTTGTGATCTTTTCAGAAAGCTTTAGTGATTGGAATCAATGTGAAGCAGTCTAAGCAAGATGATAAGAGGAAGGATATTGAATTATCGTCATATGCGAAGGAATTAAATGAGAAGTCAAAAGGAGCACTCTTAAAAGCCATTAATACGTAAGTTTTCTTTTTTGCCGCTCTCTCTTTCTCTTGTTTATATTTTTTCCTTTCTTAACATCCATTTGGCAAGGAATGTGTTAATATCCATGATATGTCGGTCTATTCATTAAATTATCATTACCAGAAAGCGAAAATTATCAAGATTTAGATTTGGCTGGATAAAAAATGTTAAATTAATGAATATCAAGCTGATTCACATATCAGCGACAATATATTCAGTCTTAATAATGCGACAATGTATTTTTATATAAACTGATAAATTTTTATTGCTATTATGACCGCAGTTCTATTTAACTCTTTCGTAATTCCATTTTTTGCAGTTCATTTTGCGATAAATTGTCTTCAGGAAAAGCTAGATTGTTGTTTGATGCCAACGTTGAAGATTATTGCGCAATTGCCGTTACAGCTTTAGACACAACAAAGTGGGATAATCTCGATGGAATTAATGCAGATCATGAAGCCGTTCGGATCGCAGCATCAAGCGGAGTGAAAGCATTACAGTCACTTGTAAGTTTGGCCAAAAAGGTCACAACATCATAATAATTTATAAATATTACATTATTAATATATCACACGACTTTATTATGTATGCATGAAAAGTTTCTCTCTACTATGTTTTATATATATTTTTTTTTCTCATTGCATTGTATCATCCATACTGAATGAGTCTTTCTTTGTTTCACATTATTCATTCTTAACAGAAACTCAATGATATTTACGTTGATGATCTTGGTTGTTCTAAAGCAGCCGCTGAAGGAAGTATCTTGGGAAGTTTTAAGTTTCAACCATACAAGACAAAAAAGTCTGATATTCCAACAATTCATGCTGTAAAGGAAAGTGATGAGTGGAAGAAAGGTGCCATTCTAGCAAATGCTCAAAATTTCTGTAAAGTCTTGATGGATACGCCCGCCAATTTAATGACACCGACATTGTTCTGTGAAATGGTGAAAGAAAAATTTAATGGTTTAGCGAACGTTGACATTCAGATTCATGATGCTGAGTGGGCGAAGAAAGAAAAGATGAATTTATATTTGTCAGTGACTAGTGGATCGTCAGAACCACCTAAATTCTTGGAAATCACATACACAGGAGATTCATCATCACCACAAGATTTAGCAGCAATTGTGGGTAAAGGAATTACATTCGATTCTGGTGGAATTAGCTTAAAACCACCATCAAAGATGGATCAAATGAGAGGCGACATGGGAGGAGCTGCAAATGTTGTCAGTACTTTATGGGCTATTGCATCATTAAAGGTTCCAATTAATGTTAAAGCTTTCACGCCATTATGCGAAAATATGCCAGGAAATTATGCCACAAAACCCGGCGATGTATTTTACGGACGAAATGGAAAGAGTGTTTGTATCGATAATACAGATGCAGAAGGACGATTAATTCTAGCCGATGCTTTGAGCTACGCTTCTGAGTAAGCTCTTATCTTAACTTGTATGTAACAATGTAATACAATTTCTCATTTTATTGTAGTTTCAAGCCTCGCTTTATCGTAGATGTTGCAACGTTGACAGGCGCGGTAAGTATTACTTTCTATCTTAATCACGGCTATGAAACTCAAGAGGGTGATAAGATTTGCTTGTTTTGTTAAGTAAAAAGAAACATTTAAAACAAGTATTGTAATTATTTCAAAATTAGGTGCGAGTTGCTCTTGGAGATTGTGTGACAGCAATCTTTTCAAATTCCGATCCATTGTGGGAGTCTATTGAGTCAGCAGGCAAAGAAACTGGTGATCGAGTTTGGAGACTGCCTTTATATTCACACTATACTAATCAATTGACAGAACATGATGCTTACGATTTGAATAATCTTGGTAAAGGAAAAGGCGCTGGATCATGCGTAGCAGCTGCTTTCTTGAGAGAATTTGTTCCCAAAAATATGCCTTGGATGCATGCCGATATTGCTGGTGTTATGTGCGAGACATCTGATCAAAGTTATGTTGGAACTGGCTCAGCAATGACTGGACGTCCAGTTAGAACACTCATAGAATTTTTAATCCGTGAATCAAAGAAGTAAAATCTATTTCGAGCATTTTAATCTGTAAAAAGTTATAAAGTATGTGTCCAAAACGGTTTTAATCTTTTCTTTTTGCCAGTCCAAAGATTGTTTGTGTCTCCAATTATTAGATAAGTCAAAGCATTGTCGATTGAGCAATAAAAGCAAGTTCATTCTTTTGTAATACAATAAAATAAAATCAAAATCGTTTAATCAATACATTACAAGCCAGCTGAATGATCTTCTTTATTTTCATCTTTTTAAATTTTTAACGAACTTTTGAATTTTGAAATTAATTTAAATATTGAAAGTTCGTTAATCAAAAAATTTATTCACATTCAAAAAAGTTTCAAAATCATTCTGTACATTTCTTCCTCATTTCTCTTTTGTGTCTTATTGGATATAAATTTGAATGTAAGCATAAAATTTGATTAAGTGCAAACTAATAAGTAGGTTGTTATAATAATTAGAAGTAGAATGGAATGATTTTTAATCTTATGCTTCATCTTTTTTTTTCCTTTTTGATTCGTTTATTTGTGAAAAAAAGGCGGGAAGACCATGAAAATATAAATCCTAAAATTTCACCTTTTTTTATTCTCTTATTTGCTTTTCATTCTTGTATTTCTTACAAAAGTAAAATTTGACCCTTAAAATCACCCTATAATATATAGCATTAACTTACAGATGTAGATTACTTAGGGGCCGTTCACTTATTACGTTCATAATTTATTTTATTTTGAAAAAAATGTTTTTGGTGTGAATTTTTTTAAAAGACAGACGACAGTTAGAACGTTACATACCCCCCCCCCCCCTATGTTACATTTTGTTACAATTTTTCAAACCCCCCCTCCACCCTAAAATGCGAACGTAATAAGTGAACGGCCCCTTACGTCTTTACGAAAAAATTAAATTAAACAGCTGTAGTTTGTTGGGTTTAAATAACAAACAGCTGTAAATACAGATGGTGTTAAATAGTATAGGGTGATATAAAGGGTAAAATTTTATTTGATAACGGATTTTGAATTCAAAACATAAAAAATCCAGCTTTGTGTTTCAGAACCGTACAAATGTTTTCAAAATAACGACATTCAAATAAATTTTGACTGTTACAAATGCAATTATTTTCGAAACAGTAATATTAATAAATATTAAGTACAATACGTCTCTTTTCATTCAAATTTATTTCCTTCACTCGCTTAAAAACAAGAACGCATCAAAGCATTAATCATCGTCATTATTGTTGAAAATTCCTTACAAATATTTGTGTCTTTGAGTGCACACACGCTTTTAAATTCCATTTTATAAATAAATAAAATATTTGAAAAAGTGTAGTTCTTTTTTGAAATGCACACAATTTTCATGTCTTGATATTTTTTCAATTTTTTTTAAAGTTTTAAATTCTATTAAAAAACTAGATATGGAGACTTTATTTCATTCATGAAAAAATATTTTTTAAATTTACATATTTTAGTTCTCTCAAATCTTTAAAAGATTTGTTGTTTGTTTCTTCTTTATTTCCGTACATGAGTAAACTTAATTTTAAGTAAAAATTAAAAACAAAAAAATTATAATAATCACGAAGCTTTAAAAGCTTCTCTTTGAAAAATATTTCACATTTTCGCGTTTCTTTTATGTTGTTTTTGTTTTAAAGGAAAATTAAAATATATCAATAATGTGTATATATTTCTATCTACTTAAATCTTAAATGATTTATCAGTATATATATCATTTCTTCATTATATTAGAAGTAGTCAATTAAATTTCTAAAATTTGCTTTCATACTTGATGATCATTTTCAGGTTCGTCCAATTTTCCAACCGTTGTCGATTCTTCTATTTTACACTTACAGCAGACAATACAAGGTGCGGCTACAAAATAAAATATATTAAATTAACATAGTTCACAGTTGTATGCATATAAAGAGTAATTACCGAGAAGTAGAAGCGGAGAAGCGACCAACAGTAAAATACCAAATCCTGCAAAAATTCCAATGACTTGTGCACGATGCCAAACAACAGATGCTCGAGAATGTCCAAGCTTATTTTTGCATGATCCTTTATCGTAATGACGCAGTAGAAAATCATCCTAACATAAAGAAAACAACAATAGTAGGGTTACGTGCCTATAGAGGGAGAGTAAGCTTAAAACAATTCTCAAACTTACATCTAAACTCGCTAAACAATACCAACAAAATACATGTTTGCATCGTTTACACATCATTTGAGCACAGCCTTCATCTTTTTCAATTGGAACAGCACACATGGGACAGTTCTTGATAAGATCATTATCAAACAGCATCATTGAGTCATTTCGGCTACCGAGACGTTTAGAATTTTCTTCGCATGTGATCGATGGGTGCCACTAAAAGAATTTATTATTTTGACATCTTCAATTCCTTTAATTCAATTAATTTAAAAAATTTTATGTTTGAGCTTACCGCTTTTTTGCAACTCGAACAAAACTCTAAACTACATGTTGGACATAGAACAGAACGAGGAAGTAATAATGTGGCAGTAGATGATGAAGGTTGCTGCTGAATTGCAGATTGAGATGAAGTTGAAGGCTTCTCGTTCGCGGGAATTACAGAACAAATTGTCTCACAGTTTCGATTCGGGCACCATAACCGATATTTATCAAGTTCCACTTCTATTGTGTTTTTGCATTGATTGTGGGAAAAAAATTAATAATAATCAATAACAGACAAGAGACTAGAATGGTTTACCTCTATTAAGTCGATAACGGTGATGCTTTGACACTAAGCTTGCGTTAGCAAGTTGGGAAATTTCGGTGAGGGAAACAACGCCTTGTGAATTACATAAAGCATCTGGACATGATAGCTCATAAGCTCCCTCAGAGATTTCAAATTCAACGTAAGCTCGCATGCACTGAATTATTGAATGGGAAATGGGAAGATAGAAAAGAAAAGAGAAGAAAGGACATGAATAAAAATCAATAATCGATATCACGTGAAGAATGCATACTTCTGTACAGAATGTGCAATTACATGATGCAATGGTTGTGAGCTTATCTTCATTGAAAAATTCACCAAGGCACAGTTTACACGTGAATTTTGTAGCTAGTAAAGAGGAATTTGCTGTTATTGATGATGAATGATGTCCTTTAACTAATGACAATTTAACGCTGCTCGTGTCGTAAGGCTCAATTGAATTAAAATCATTTTCAATTAAATTATGATTACTACCGCAATCATCCTCGTCATCAACTAATACAATGCTTGATGTCGTCATTAAGAGATCCTCTTGAACTGTTGCTGAATTACGTTTTGTTCGATTTCCATTATTATTATTATTATTATTGTGATTATGATTACTTTTATTACAAGTATTTTTTAAAACAAATGCACCATTCGTTAATGAATAATTGGAATCGCCTACAGCCGCCAATGATAAAAGACTAGAACAATGTGAACATTCTTGTATTTGTCGTACGTTATTTGTTGTGAATGATTGACTTGGATCGCAGTTGACATAACAGCTTTGACTATTTCTTAGTCTATTAAGTGGTCTAATTGGCTCCAATAAACTATTTATCGATTTTGAATGATTTCGGCGCGATATTAATGGCTCATCACTTGATAATGCCAATACTGTCTCACATTTTCTCATTCTATGACTATGATGTTGGTGAGACATCGATACATTACCATTTAAATTTGCTAATAAGTTGTTACAACTTGCACCCGCAATGCTTGAACTAAAATCTTTCCCACGATGATTCAATAAAGGAACAACAGACCATAATTTTTGGTGAACCATCGCAAGAGATGTCGAATTGAGCGATGCAGTCGATTTATTTATCAGTCGATCCTTATTTAAGGATGTTATTGATCCACATCGGCTCGACTTTTGTGGCAACAAATCATATGCTGATGGACTCTTTGACACTTTTTGTATAGAATTTGAATTTATTGTTGCCGTCGATGTTGGAGCTGCCGATGATGAGCGCTTTCCAACTAGACTCTTTAGAAACTGCTCGATTCTCCATCGCTTTGACGATGTATTGGTTGAACCTGTCGTTGTTGTGGTTGACGTGGAATTTTCAATTGAAGATGTTTTCATTATTACGTTATTGGATGTTGTGTTGCTGTCAGGTACATTTTCATTATTAGAAATATTTAATATTGAAGATGCAACAATTGTTTTAATCTCTGCCAGATTGTTTTCGTCGTTTCTAGTAAATTGGGTTAATGGCTACAACGAGAAATGAGAAAAAGGAAATAAATATTTTTATTCATGTAATAATTTCCCGATTCATCCCCACATGCTTTACTCTCTCATTTTTTGTAGTGCATTTTTGAAAAATGAAATGCAATTAAATATAAATAAATGTGATTTATTCTTTCAGTGTTGTTATCAGAGCTTGAAGTCAAGGCGAGTTGACTTAATGTGACTCAGGGGGAGAACAGCTTTGAATTAAACTTTTTGCACTTTAATAGTCAAACAACTGATAGGAACAATATTTTAAATCACGATATTAGTTTCCCTCAACGTTGTTATCCCCCTAACGTGACCTTGTCAAATCATGTCTAATTCCGATAAATCCATAACACCGATAACAACACTGTCAGTGTACAAACAAAGAACAATAATTACTTAATGAGATTTATACTTTTTTTTTCAGTCAATGCCTGTCAGCAAATCCCGCACAATGAATTGTACATAAACACTCAATAATAATTTTTGTTTTGAGTTTTGAAAATGGGTATCGTATAACAATGAACATTTTGCGGTGATGACTCATTTCAATATTATTCTGATTTCTATTACAAACTACTTACTAATCTCTTATTGCATGTAATTTCTTATTCTTTGCAATTCACTTTGTCTTTACTTCCTCTACATCTCTGTAATGATGCCAATGAAATAAAAATAAAATTGTTTGCAAAAAAAAAGAAGTGAAATTGTGAAAAATAACTAAGAAGGCAAAAAAAGAGACTTGATGGAGAAGAGATGAGATTTTTAAAAGAACTGAACACTATAATATTTATTTAGTAAGCAAGTACTTAAGAGATGAAACAACGAGTAAAAGAGATAGAGACAAGAGCGTAAGAATTTATAACGGGTTTCTCCTTTCTTCATTTATTGCAGAATTGAAGCTTACTTTTCCGCAATTCAAGATTTTAGAAGTGCTCATTATTGTCAGCATTATTGGATTTTTAATTTAATCATCCCTTTAATTAATTTGCATCCCCCCACCCCCTTGTAAAAATAGCATTGACAACAATGTTATAAAAAAGCTTTAAACTTTGTAGCGATAAACTATTGGAAATTCCGATAAAAATCTAGTTCCAGGAAGCATAGATGGGCCATAATGACCATTTTTAGCTTTAAATAAGTCGAAATGATCCCTAGAAGGAAATGCTTTGAAACTGCACGCAGAAATTCCATCGGATAAGTAAAATATTCATTTCCTAGCAAAGTCTCTTAGAAAGTGTGCAACTGCATATTGCATCGATAGTTCAATAACTCGTAGATAGTATTGGATAGTATGTTAATTTTAAAAATAGACTCGAAAACTAAGAAAATTTCACTCGATCATCAAGCATTTGAATGTATTAACTTGCTAATAGTAGAAGAAATACTTGAAATGTTTCCTGTTCCTGCTTTTAGAATCTCTTTTATTTTTTTTTTCATTTATAGGCACAACTTTGCCTATTCTGTATGTAAATTCCTTATTTTTTATTATTCCATAAATTTAACTTTGTAGGCTCAAAGGTGTGTCTACTTTAAATACAGGGGTGTTTTATGGTTTGAATCAATCTGACTTTAAGAAACTCAGCATTTGCGACGAACTTGAAAGAGCACACATTATTCAGTGTTAACATTACTGATCTCATTTCTCTTCATTATTCCCGCAAATAAAAACTTTTTACTTGACTGTGCTGTGATGTATGTCAGTAAAAAATCAATGTAAATACGAGAAGGAAGAGTGAGAAAGCATGTGAAAAATGAGATAAGGCCAGAATATTGATCAGATCTAATAAATTCATTTACATGAACATACTAATTATTAGCGACTATCGAGTAAGTACTCACCGAGTTTTCCTGAAATTCCTCCTCTATTGCATTCGGATATCTCGAATCGTCATACCAAGAATGATGTCTGATACGATTATCAAACTTATTGCTGGAAACTGCACTACTAACTGGCCACTGTAGGCTTTGTCGTTTCTTAAAACTTTCTTTTTTCAATTCTTCATTCACATTTACTCCAGATGAATTTTGTTGTTGCTGCTGATGCTGTTGCTGTTGTGTCGGCTGTTGCCTAGATTGTAAGCAATTTTTTCTTTGAAATATTAAGGTTGTGCCATTTTTTGAATGTAAATTTAGAAACTTTGTTGCTGTTTTCTGAATATTATCGTTATCATTTAGCTTTGCAATATTATTTGTATCAATTAACGGATGACTCTCCGTACTCGTTAAGAGAAATTCATTAAAATTATTATTATTTTGATTACCACCACTTAGAATATTATTATTATCACTTGAAACACGCTTTAATTTATCATCTTTTTTAGCAATAATTTTACTTCTTATCACTTGCTTTTTAATATTATTACTATGGTTGATTAGCTTATTATACTGTTCCTTCTCAATGTTTTCAATCACACTACTATTTACATTATCAATCACATCCTCAGTGATTTCATTATTACGATTCGAATCATTCTTTCGGTGATTATGAGATCCAACAGACGATGACAGCAGATGATTGTTGGACGGTGACTTAGAAGAAGTAAGTAGGATAGATTTCATACTTGATGAAAATATTTTTAGAGCATTTTGAGCCGAAAATTTGGATAATGGCCTGCAAGATTTAGGGAGAAATTAGAAACTATAAACAACATCTCATATGCTCATCATATTACCATATTTTCTTTTTCTCAGACCGTACGAATGATAGTTACATTAACTATTTCTGGTTTAACTCTACACCAAGCGAGATGTGTGTGGAGAGAGAGAAGAGAAGGAAAGAAAAAGAAAAGTTTATAGATTATAATTTACAAGAAAGAAATTGGCGCTTTCATGCAAAACGGAATAAATAAACGTGAAATTAAAGTAACAAAGTCTCAGTTTCAAAAGCACGCATTTTTGTCCGCAAAGCACATTCATGTTATTATTATCTAAGTCATTGACTCACAAACCAAAGCATTGGACCTGATAAATATAACTTTATCTACAGTATAACGGGTTTTAATTAATTATAGACTACTGAACTTAAGGCACAACATTTTTTTCCGACCCTAGTCTAGTCACTAACACTTAAAGTCCCGCAATTCAGTTGAACCTGCTTAAACACCGATTAAGACTAGATTAGTCAGTTTGCCATCACTTTTCATTAGCATGGAAAATGTGTGAAAAAGAAAATAGCTTTGAAAGTTGAGCGAGTTAAAACAGGTAAAAAAAATAAATTGAGACTCATTTAAATGAAATGTCATGCACGAATTTATCACAGACTTGTATATTTTTATGAAACACTACAGCAGATACAGTAGGAAGAAATGCGTCATTTTTGGCAACAATTCTTTATGCTCTTTAATAGGGAAAATTTTAAAGTCAGAGGATTGTTTAGCTGCAGCAAGCACAGCTTATATTTGTAAATAAACTAAAAGCTTTGATTTCTCTCACATTCTCAATTTCTTTGGCTGTTTGGTTCATGAACCTTCTTTCCGTTTTGTTGAAAACGACATCACAATTATGTACGTACGTAAACAAGTTTCTTTTTTCTGTTGCCTGCCTGCTCGTTACTGTACTATTGTTATTATGACAACATTAAAAAATATTTTCTTGAACTTCTTTTTCCTTCAAAACTAAATGATATTTGGCATAATTATTATTACATTGAAATGGTCTTATTCCCAGTACTTAACGTGATAAACCACTTTGACTGACTGACTAGTTTGGTTGCAAAGTCAGTGATTGTAGATATGAGAATTGAATGTTCAAGAACATGAAAGTGTGAAAGACATCATTGTCGTCAGTCAAGACTGATTATTTACATAGAGAGCGAGTGCGAAAAAGAACGCAAATTAATGACAATCCTTACAAATTAAGTTTCAATTTTTCAAGTGTGTGTCATCCATTTCAATTGATTTCCATTAAATTAAAATAACAAATATTTGATCATATTCAAAACGTCATATATCTCCAATATAACGCGGTGTGTTAAGTAACCTTGAGAGTTTTTATTCTAATTATTTTCTATATATATATTGTATATTGGAATCTCCATTAGAGCTCTATGTCTTCTTGGGAATTTCTCAAATAAAATAATAAAAGTATTCACTTCGTTCGTGCTTGTAGCTCAAGTGATATTTTCATTTGTTTCGTCTTCTTTTGGACATAATAATCTGCGAATCAAGTCAAATAATTTATGCAAACTACATCAAAAATTGATTCTTTCCATAATTAGCTATCAATATTTTCATGCGTATCATTCTACTTGATTTAATCATTTTATAACTATTATTGATAGAAAATCAACGTTTTTCACTAATTCACTTGTCAAATCCCGTGAGAATCACCTTAAACTTTATTTTGTTTTCCATTTCTAAAATTTTATCACGAAAAATGGAAACTTTTTCAACAAATCCAATATTTTGCTCTTCAAATATAGTTTATTCCATTTATGCTACTTTATTCACTTACTCTCGTCACTTATACACCTCATTTTGCATAATTCTTCATGATTTAATGCTTAAAACTGCTTAAAACACTACTTAATCGAACTTAAATGAAAATTTTCGACTACTTTTTTTTTGTGTGACTACTCAGCTTTCAAATTTCTTGCTGCCGTTAAACTTATTGTGCATATGATTTTGCTTTGTTGACATGTCTATATCTTGTGCTTATCAATGACAAAAAATCTTAACTTAATCTAGATCTTAAAGACAATCTGTCAAAAAACTGAGAAAACCGTTAAATCCAAATTTTTAATATTAGAACCCACTATAAGTTCAAAATTTTGAATAAAACCCGTTACAAATTTTACCAAACTTTATAATTTGATAACTCATTTGATTGATTCTATTTCTATTACATCCAATTAATTAAGGACCAAAACAATAAGGGGCCGTTCACTTATTACGTTATGCAAAAAACCGACTTTTTTCAACCCCCCTCCCCCCCCTTGTTACAACATGTTACAACTCACAACCCCCCCCCCCCCCTGAACGTTCATAAGAACTTTTTTTTAAAAAAGACAGACGACAGTTAGAACGTTACATACTTCTTGACACCCCCCCCCCCTATGTTACATTTTGTTACAATTTTTCAACCCCCCCCCCCCTAAAATGCGAACGTAATAGGTGAACGGCCCCTAATAAACATTTGTGCATTACGAATCGCATGTTTTGTGCGGCAGCTGTTTATTCTTTGAACATCCGTTAAACTTACTTCCATGAAAGATAATCAAAAGAGAAGTAAAAGAACTGATTTCTAGTTGATTTGATTAAATTTATCATATCTTTTTTATTGTTATTTCAATTACAAGCTATGCAACAATTTGAATTATGTTTAAAAATCATTAAAATTAATAAGGTTAAAAAAATCTACCATGTCTTTGGCAGAGAAAATTGTCCCATTCGTCGGTGGATGTCGACAGCTCTTACTGCAAAATGATACTTTTGACCTAAAGGAATACATTTTTATTAAATTGTATATCTAATGGAAATTTATATAGATTAGTACCTTCTTGAAATTGAGTTAATGTTACTGCCATAGGAAGCAATAGAGCTTTTACATCTCCGACATGTTTCCACGATTCGGTTGTTGGAGTTGACCTTGTTTCTTCGTATGCATATATCTGATAGCTATGAATTTCTGCGTGTTCAGGAGTTAGAGTATCAACAGTCCACGAGACAATGATTCCATTTTGAACATTATTTATTTTGATTGTTGGCCTTGGAGGAATTTTCTTCATCGATGGATGATTCTGTTGCACTGGTATTTGGGGAAGCGGTGCTGGATGTCGCACGAGACCTTCTATGAAATTATACAATTTAAATTGGAATTTTTCAAAATAATTAAAATAAACTTTTGCTTACGTCTACTCAAAATATTTGGCGATGGTCCTCGGACAGACGAAACGGGCCTCATTAAACCTCTTGGTGACATAAAACTATTCTTTTGTATGGCGACTAATGCTGGGGGTTGTTGAGTCAGTATCGTTGATGGTGCATCATCTTCATCTGTCAAGTCTATGCTTTGTGTGGAGCTCAATTGACTTCTTTCCACGCTAAAACAAAATAGCAATGATTAAAAATTTAAATTTGAAAACCCTACAACAGCTTCACTCGTGAATTTATAAGGGTTTTGTTAATAATGTTTTAATTCTGTACCTTTGCATCTTAGTCATTCCATTGGGTTTTGCAGATGTGGAAGAAGGAGAACTGACTCCATCAGGTTTGATAACTTTTGTGCGGATCTTTTGTTCAATTGTTGCTTCCTGCTTCTCAAGTGTTGCCTTTTCTTTTTCCGATAATGGTGGTCTCATTGGTGTGATAATTTTATTAGACTTCTTTCGTTTTGCCTCTGCTTCCTTGTCACTCAGATCAGATTCATTTGGTCTCTTGACTGTAGGTTTATTAGTTGTTGATGTTACTTTCGGTTTGAGATTATTGCTGTGATTACTATTGTTTGGCTGATAAACTTGAAGTCCAACAGCTCGCGTGATTTTAACAGGTGTTATGGGCTGATCAGGTCTCTCCTTCAAATCTTTAATTATTCGTTTATGAATCATATCCAAGTCATTATATTGTTTTGTGATGGAACCAATCCTTTGTTTCAAATTATCAATAATTTCGTCCTGTTTCTCACATTTTGTACGAAGTTCTGCTGATTCTGACCGAAAAACAATCGATTCTGTAATTTTTTCAAGCAAAAGCTCTTCCAATTCAGATCGTGCCAATTTTCCGATTGTTGTAGCAAATTTTCTCATAAAATTCAATTTCACTTTGACTTCTTCCTTTTTTACTGTCTCGATAGCTATTTCCTTAGGTTTTTCTTCCACTTTTACCTCTTTGTCTTTTGGTTCTTCTTGTGAACTAGAATCAACTGTCTCTATAGTTTTAATCGTTTCTTGACTTTCTAATTCTGTCGGATATTCTGAATTGTCATCTATATTCATTTTTTCGTCCTCTGCTGCTTTACTCTCCGGAACTTTAAAGTTTCCATCTTCTTCATTTGTAGATTGTGCCTCAATCTGATCATTTTGGTCTGATTCGATAGTTTCTTGAGTATTTGGTTCACTTTCATCAATCTTTATTGATGATTCTAGTGAATCTGATTCTTCTAAGTTGACAATATCATCTTTAGGTTTTTCCTCAACAGCAGGATCATTTTGGCTTACTTCTGTATCCTTTTGTTCATCGTCTTCGTCCTTATTTTTGTCACTTTCATTAGATTCTTCTTCATTAGAATCCCCTTGATTAGATCCAGTATCATTTGATAGCTGTTCATCTTGTACTGTTGGAGATTCACATAGTTCCAATAAAAGTTCGTTTGATTCTTCTCTTGTAAGTTCTGCTGGTTTTGATGGCTGTTCTTTTTTCTCTGTTTCGTTAGTATTCTCAACTATTTTTAAATTTGATGAATCTCCATTCTGGATTGAGCTTAAAATTTCCTCAAATTCACTATTCACATCAGTATTTTGATTATTATCGTCGCCCTCTAAAAGCGAATCTTCTTCTTTTAAAAGCTTTTCTATATCCTCTAATGATGTTTCTCTTATATCGTCTTCATCGATATTTTCTTTATTTTCAAGACAAACTTTTTTTAAAGGTGGCTCGTTAACAATCTTTTCTGTAACAGCCGGTATAGTCTCATCATTAATCGCCTCGTCTAGTTTCTTTAGAAAATCATCATCCTCATTATCCACTGCTTCATTAATATGCCCTTAAATGATTATCACGAAACAAATTGTAATAATAAATGCTTCAAAACCGTACAACAGTTTAAAAATGTATGAGAACTATTCAAATGTTTAAAAGACCCCCCCCATCCCAAAAATTTAAACAAATAATAAATACCTAGCCAGACAACAGAATGAAATAGAAAGCAATTCTTCTCAGAAAAGAGTATAAAAGGTTGCGTGAAAACATTAAAAACTCGACTTTTTATATAGGGTAAAATCTCATATTCTTATATAGACAGCGGCAAGCATTTATGTTCGTAAAGTAAAACGAAATTATTGCTCAGATCTTAATGGAAGTACAAAATATATTATTTATTCTTATTTAAAGATGAAATAATAAAAAGAAAAAAGCAATGCAGCAAGAAAAGTAAATTTATAGGGTAGAATCTTATGTTTTGGATCATGAGCAATGTGTAGCGCTCCGAAAAGTGACGAAAATTTCCGAAGTCTAATGACTGCAAAAATCAATTATTTTCATTAAGTAATGACATAGAAATGACAATATTAAGTCAAAATGTAGAAAATAAGAAGTGAAAAGTTTGAGAAATGAGGGAAAAGTATAGCAACTTTAATGAGACGATACATGCATCGCGCATAAGTCGGATTTATATATAATGGATGAATACTACTTCTTCTTATTCATTTTGCTTAATATTATTAACTTTAACCTTATATTTGCGGAGCTAAGCTAGCTATTTAGGTCAAAAAAGGGCATGAAAAGTATAGAGTCATAGATGGAATCTAGGTTTTTGACCAAAGACCCAGATCATGTTCGTGATATATGGAAGAATGTTTATAATAGATTTTCTTTCAATTACCTTCATCCTCGGCATCAAAGAATTGATCATTATTATGCGGTGATAATATCTGTTTCTCGCTCGTTCCTTGAATTTCCATTGTTTCTGCCATTTCCAAGTTATTTAACAATTTTGCCGAAAATTCAACATAAATTTCATCAATACAAATGCAATTTTTCTCTCAATCAAATTTTTTTTTTTATTAATTCACTTTTCCTCCTAAACTACTGACTTATTAAATGAAACTTTATGTTATTCTTATGCTAAATGACTTAATGCATTGATATTTATGTAATTAGACTTTCTTAAGGAACGATTTCCTTAGAAACTTTAATTTTAACTTTTTTAGCAGCCTTTTATTATGCACGCACACTACCGAATGAATATGTGTTATACACGAACGAAGCGCGAAGATGAAAATGTACTTTAATTCTAAAAGTACTCATGTACGGTGCTGTAAACTTTATTTTTCCAAAAACTCAAATATCAAAAATTCAAAAATGATTTCAAAATATATTTTTAAATCTTTTACATCTTTCAAATCTCATTTTATAATATTTCTTTGCATGTGTTGACAGCACACATTCATGTTTAATGTTCTCCATTGTAAATAAAAACTAGTTTTTCGTTAATTAAACCACAATTCATATTTAAGATTTTAAAAACCGTTACATTTTTCAATTCAAGTTTTGAAAACCTGTGATAATTCAAATTTTTGAAAACTGTTAATAAAACAATTGTTTTTCAAAATTCTTTAAATCATACTTTATTGAAAAACTGTGAATTCTTAAAAATATCTGTATTGATAAAAAATTATTTCAAATGCATTTAACGCTAATTTATGTGGTATTCTTCTTTCTCTGTCCATAAACTTAATAAACAGCTGGCTTTTGTTGTGTTAGCAATAATCCAAATCTTTTCTTGATAATCAGTCTATGTCGAGAATATTTATCTTCTGGTGAGAATCGAGCTGGATGTGCTGTTACAGTCGGAAGATTTTCTGGATTCTTTTTCTGTAATGTATACATTTTTTTAAAAATGTTGTTTATGTTGATAAATTCAATTATTTTCACTGATATCTCACCTTTAATGTGTACATCCTTTCACCTTTTTCATTGAGGTAATACATAAGATACATGATGATGTCTTGATAGCTTTAGATTTTAATAAAATGAATTATTATAATCAGCACGTTTTTGAATGAATGAAAACAATAATAAATTCTCTTATAAGCCTGCGGATTATCAAAAGCAAACATTTAAATTTTTATAAGTCGTTAACATTGATTGTAGTTAAAATGATTTATAATCTCCTTTATTTTACATTAAATTAGGTAATGTCAAAGAATATTAATTAATATATATCGAATCCATTATAATTCAGTTCCAGACAGAAGTTTGCTTCGAAAAATCGTTGATTAAATTAACACACACGAAAATTTTGAATAATCAAAAAACATTTTAACAAGCCGCAGGCTTGTGGTACAAAAAAGTGCAAACCACAAAGAATTGATTCTCATAACTTTAAAACCTTAATTTAAGCTGTATTTAAGTCACTTTGTGAAATATTTAATAATAGTACAGATAAATAGAAAGAAATCCTACCTGATTTCACTGTAAGTAATAAAATATAAGTACTGGAAGACGATGAATATTGAAGACGAAGATTTAGGAAGTGATTCAGATTCGGACGATGGTGATTACTGTCCAGTTAATGACAGTGGAAGTGAATCTATTGATGAGAAAGAAGAATTAAATGAGAACAATGTAGGAACAACAAAACCCACCAAAAAGAAGCGTAGAAAAGGAAGGAGAACAAGGAACAAGCAGGTTGATGATGAAAATGAGGAAGAAGAAAGGCAAACAATCAAGACTGTTCAAGATCCTGAGAAAGAAAAAGAAAGAGTTGACGCATTATGGGCAGATTTTTTGAGCGGAACTGAAATCCCACTTGAAAAGAAAGAAACAACTTCTACAAAATCGTCTACATCCAAAACAGACATTCCAAAAATACAGAAACTAAAACCAGCACCAGCACCAAAGGTTTTTGAGTTTGCTGGCGAAACCATAGAAGTATCACAAAATGACACGGAAAATTCGACGAGCTCTATTAATCCCATAAAGCCGTCTACAGGTCAAACAAACTCTTTGGGCATTAAGAGACCAAGTACAGGAGGATTATCATCAGTCTTGGATCAATTCTCTAAAAAGAACAAATTAAGTGTATTGGAGAAAACAAAACTCGATTGGGATGGTTTCAAAAGTAAAGAAGGTATTAATGAGGAACTCAAAACTCACAATCGTGGACGACAAGGGTAAGTACCTTAAATTTTCATTCATTAAGTCTCAAATGAGTAAAAATTGTTTATTTAAACAGATTCCTAGAACGCCGTGATTTCCTGGAACGAACAGATTTCAGGCAGTTTGAAATTGAAAAGAGTTTAAGAACAACATCCAAACGTAAAACAAATGAAAAGTGAAACATTGCTTTGTGGATGCAATGTTTTTGTTAAAGCAGCAAGGATCATTTGAAAAACAATAAAGTGAAGCATTGAAAAAATACTTATACCTGTTACTTAATTTATGTTCTCATTCATTTACAAATTCGAAAACCTGATTCTATTTCAGTGATAACTTTACATTTTCTTGAAATGAATTAGCATGCCTTAATAATTTGTTGCTGTTGATAAATGAAGTCCGAGGATAATGTGGTGATTTTTGAAATGATCATCTTATTCACTTATGATTCTAATAAAATTTTATAAAAGTATTAAACTTTTGTAATTATAATCATTGACCTTCCTATAGCTAATAAGCAATTAATTAATCCTTATTTAAAACGTCTTACTTTTGGGTTTTCCAATAATTTCTTGATTAATTATGTAAGACAAATTAATGATTCAAATAATAATAGAAAAGAATTGCGGCTATAAAGCAAACAAAATTGGATTTGATGTAAAAATTTAAAAGACTTGTGAATTTTAAAAAAAAGGAATCCAAATATCACTTTTCCACTCTAGTAAAGAATCCATGCAAATGATTAGGAATAGCGTTGGATATTAAACATTAATGTATGATGAGCAGCATTCACAAAAAGAGCACAAAACTGAAAAATAATAAGTTGAGTTAGAAGCACGTGCTTCTCTTAAACCCTAAACACCAAAACAGTTGTTTATCTGGCAAAATTCTAAAAGAAGAACTTCTTTGCAGAGTACGAGTTTTATGTATGTCATGATTACGTCTGAAAAGTAATCCTTCCTGTATATAGCTTTTAAAAAGACGTTTTTTCCATTAATTTTCGGCAAATGGTCATCATCAAAGTCTAATCTAATCTAATCAAGATATTAAAGTCTTAAGGATTTGCCTGTTGCTAAGTGTCCCACAAAAAAAATAAAAAATAATTAGGGGAATTACGTCAAAAATTCTTAATTATTCCACATGAAACCCATTAATCGATAAGGTAGAAGGTAAATATAGTCACAAAGGCTATTGGTATCAAAATAAATCCATATGAGCAAGTCTTGAGGTAGAGAAAAATCTGAAAATATATTTTTTTTGAGAGCGATTTTACTATTACTCAATTATCAGTAACAAACATGAGTTGTATTTAAAAAGAAATAATTTGAGTAATATTTATTCAATCTCATTTGAAACTTTCAACAGTAAAGTTGCGTTAGAAGCATTTCAGTTATATTTTATATTAAAAGGAAATAAAAGTGATCATTAATTAAAGTGAAAGCCAATTTGATAAGCTGTTGTCATTTTCTTATTTATATTCTGTGTTGTTTTTAATTCCTGATAAGTAATTCATTCAAACAAACATGTTGTCTATTGATCACAAAAATGATGACGACCAGAAAAAGAAACTTCGCGAGATGACAAAGTCCTTTTGTGGCATAGAAAAACCATTGAAAAATTTTGTCGATCATGTTGAGGATTTAAATGGACTTATACGTGAACTTCATAAAGCTTTCTCGACAAATTATGTTAATATTGAGCACGTCAATCATCTTATGTTGGTTTATGCTAGTAACTATAATGATTGGAAAAAGTTCGGTAAGTTGGTGATTTTGGGTCGTTCATGAATGACGTCAATCAAGAGAAATTTTTCGAGCAGTTGACTTTAATTTGGGAATAAATTAGGATCATACTTTAAAGTTTTGTTCAAGCCTTGAGTAGTGACAGTGATTGTGAGGCATTAGAATTGATACTTTTGATCTGTAAACTCTGAAGCATGATTGTTAATGAAGGAACTGTTTTAGACCTATTTTAACTTTTGTTTGATCATATTCACAAATACAGATGTTGAGTCACATGAACATCTGGCTTAGAAGTTGTGGATTTTTATTGCATTTTTGACGAATCTGAAGGAGCTGAAAAAGACTCATCTTCTGATTTTTTAGGCACATTACAGATACCAATTCAATTCCAATTAAATCAAATTTATAGCTACAGACCTCCCATCTCTTTTGAATTTCTTACGTCATTTATGAACGACCCGTAAAGGTGATACATTCCTTTAATTATTGTGGTACTAAAGATGTTATTAAATCTTTTAGCCAAATTTGATCGCTACAAGTGAGTACAAATTGCAAATTAACATTAAATGATTAAAAATTACGATTCGTGAAATTTTTTGTGTGGTGCTATAAAAATAATGTTTATAATTCTTTTAATCGCATCTTAATGAGTGTTGTTTTGTAAAATGTTTTCATGATTATAAAATATATATCAACACACAAGTATATATTTTTTTCGGACCATATTACGGAGGATTGAGGAAAATTTTTAAGGTCAATCTTTAGGTTATCATTTTGAGCAATAAATCTTTCTTATTATTATTATTCTTATTTCTGTGGGCCGATGCCGATGTCGATGCTGTTTTTTTTTGTCGGTTGTCCTTATAATGAGAGGACAGTCTGTATAATAATTATGACGAGTGCCTGCATGCGTAATCTTTATTATAAGGCACATGCGTCTTTCATCAATTTTATTTCCTCTTAATGATAACTCGTAATTCCCTTATTTATAATGACGTGGTGATTCGATTGTTCACAAAAACAATAATTGTTGACTTATAAAGTCAAGAACCATTGAAATGTGTGTTGTTAAAAAACACGAGACTTTAGTTTAAAAATAGAAGCGTAATTCCATTCTTATCAGTAAATGTATTTTTCTCTATCATGCTCACGTTCTAAAGAATTCATTAATGACAGGCTTAGTTAAGAAAATATTTCTAGGGGGTCCAAAATGTTGTTATCAACCTACCTGTTTTTTATTCGGTAGCTTAGTAAAATAGAACTTTATTACTTTTGTACCCTAGCACCTCTTAGTTGCTAGTAATTGAAGACATACTTAAATAATATTTATTTTTTTACAGATACACAAGGAATTTAGTTGACGCTGGAAATGACAAGTTTAATCTAATGATACTGTGCTGGAATGAAGGACAAACATCAGCTATTCATGATCATGCAGATTCACATTGCTTCTTGAAAGTTCTCAAAGGAGGTTTAATGGAAGTTAAATTTGCAGCACCGAATAATGATACCTCAATTTCACACATGGAACCAAATATCCCAGCAGACATAGGAGCATATCATGCAGGCGAGGAGCATGAGCATCACGAAGAACAATTACAGGAACTTTGTAGAAACACAGTGTATGAGAATCAAGTTTGCTACATTAATGGTATGTAATTTGGTTTCAATTATGAGACATAATGATCGATTTTGACCATTCAATCAGATAACATTGCATTACATCGCGTCGAAAATGTGAGCAATACAGATGTTGCAGGTATTTATTATTATTATAAACTTACTTATAATGTACACGAGATTTCATCGCAATTATTTCAATTTCATTCTTGCAACTATGTACGTAGTCTCATTGCACCTTTACTGCCCTCCGTTCGATGCCTGCGGTGTATACAATAAATCGACTGGAAAGAGAACTAAATGTCCTGTAAGCATTAAAAACATTAATTGTGTAATGTAAATTTTTTTTTTGCTAATTTGTCAATTTTATAGGTCACATTCTGGAGCAAATATGGAAAGCGCGAAAAAATCCTCGACAATTGAACTAATCAGCTTGCAAAATTAAATGATTTTATTTACAACAGTCTTTGCATTTATTCATTTATAAATGATTTCATTTTAATGACTCGTATATAAATTGTTATTTTTTATTTGCTTAATAATTACATTTAAAGTTATTAAAACTATTATTTGGCGCATTTTCACATGATAAATCTTGAAGAAAGTTGAGGAGTTAAGATATTTTCAATTTCTATGCATTAACATAAAGTCATAAAATTTTATTGTGGATCCAAATTTTAAATTCGCTAAAATGATTGAAAATGTCAAAATTTGAATTTTTACGGACCATGTCTAGACATAGAAATTCAAATTATCTTTCTCCCTGATAGAAAATTCTTTTATAAAATAAATTAAGACTTTGTACACATATATACTCGTAGAGTTAAGCCAACAGCTTGTCTTCCGTTTTCGAACAACAAAATTATCACTTTAAGAATATTATTTGGGATGTTCAAAAATGACACAATTATTCTTTCTTAAATGTTAGACTTCATTGGTGAACATTCCCTTACTATCATTTAAAATAAAATTTTAAGGATTATGAGAGAATAAAGAATTACTGTAAAATTTAAAGTTTGGCTATTACTACTACTCGATAACAATTCTTGATAAATATAATGAGGACATGAACTCGTTTTTGTATCCTTTAATTCTGTGAAATTTGGATATTTTATAATTTCTTGTGGTATACTTATCGACTTATTCGCTGTTCTACAGAAAAGCATGTAACTGGAAGTAAGAAAGATAATTAATTATACTCATTTGTTTGATGCAAAGATTTATAGTTTAATTAATTTCTTGACGTTTGTTATGCTTACCTTCCTGTGCTCATAACGATTTCAAATTTTTGCGTAAAAGACTGATCATCCCATGGAAGTTGTTTTATATGAGTCATGAATGTACGATCATGAAATTCCACAGGATCGGAAATGATTAAACGAGCTAGATGGAAAGAATTAAAAAAGTCAATTAAAAATGTTATAGCAAGTAATTTATAAACGTACTTAATATTGAATTCTGATAATATTCTTGCTCTTCATCAATTGAGCTTCTGATCTCGTTTGACAATGCAGAATCGGATGATAAAAGAGAACGGTTAAGTTGAACTGTATCGAGACCATAAATAATTATATTTTCAACATCCGTCATTGTTACTCCATGGAATGCTCGTACATTGAAATATTCAAAAAATTCCTTAACAGGAACCATTGAATAGCAGCCAACTGTAAAGTACACAGTAGATAATGAAGGTATGCAAGCTAATGTTAAAGAAAATTTTGACTTACCTAATTCAGTTTTTGGATAGTAAGTAATGATTGATAAGCACATTTCTTCATGTAATGAATAGCCTCCAAGTGTGGGCTTGTCTAGTCCTTCCGTGTTGTATGAGCACTCGAGAACCATAAAATCACCTGGAAGCACTTTAGTTTCGTTCTCTAATTGACGTATTTCCTGATAATTGTGACTATAATGATTATCGTCAATAATTCGTGTTACTTCCTTTCCTGCTCTTATATGCGAAAGCTTAACATTTCTTCCCGCTACATGCGTATGAACTGACACTGACACGATGTTTATGCCTTCTTCAGGGAAAACATTTTCCGTACCTATGTTAATATTAAAGCATGTAATTAGAACTGAATGGTCAACTAGAATGATCAATTAACATACATGATGGACCACAAATTCCAATATTTCTAAATGTAGGCTGCTTTGGCGGTATAAATTGAGTGTCGGATACTGAAACACCATTGATCATTATTCCAGCATCAAATTGGCGCATTTCATTTACATAATGAACTCGAAAACCAGAATGATCCAAAAAGTTTTTCTTGTTTGGATTCACGTAATGAATTTCGAGCATATAAAAAGATTCAGTAAATGGAATTCCAACATGTTCGGGTAGAAAATGTGAGGAACCTCCATATGAGTAAGTCGCCACGGGAGTAACACAAGAATCCCAATTTCCATTCGAATATAGAGTTGAACCACATTCAATGCCATTCGATTTGGACCATTTCTTCAAGTCTTCGGAATTTTTACTTATAGCGTCGGGGTCAAAATGTTTTGCCGAAAATTTGCATTCAAATAGAGTCATGTGATGAACAAACTGGCGCTTTGTATCTCTAAAGAAGTATTTGAGAATTATGTCAAGGCATAGTTTATTTTATTAATTATTGATTTCTTACTTATCACGTGATAAGATTGGCTCAAATCCTATTATGTGTTCCTTTGGATGTTTTGGTGCCTCAAAAATTTTACACCAGTAGACTGACCCCACATCCTGTGTGATTTTTACCTTTATAATGAAGATCAGTAAATAATTACAAGATTGACAAATTCGAAAGTTGTATACCTCTTTCATAGCTACATCCCATTGAAACACACTAGTATCCTTAGGCTTTGTTGATGAAGGATTTAGTAAGTATATTGGTCTCGAGCCCTTTGCCTTGAAACTCATACGATCAAGTTGCGTAACATCTTTCTCACCATAAGCCCAAAACATCTTCATCGTATCGGCCTGTTTTAAAAATGATATCGTTATTTAATATCATGCAAGCATTTATGGAATTGTATATTTTTCTGATTGCTTACTGTAAATGGAACATCACGTGGATCGCATGTCGAAAATGATCGTTTAAATGTAAGAATTGTATGCGTTAAATTCTGATATCCTTCATTTTCCAAAATATAATTTTGTGTGTCATCTCTGACAATTACTTTTTCCTCAAATTTTGAGCTTGTTCCATGGCAGTCCTAAATGACGATAATAACAATAATGAGTTCGATTGGTAAAGAAGACATGTAAAAAGTAATTGAAGTAAATAAATATGATAAATTAATGAATAACACAGGAGACACAATTCTTTGTAAGATTTTTTTTTTGTTTTGTGAAGGAACTCGTTCCAATTATATTTTTTGCGCTTGCGAAAAAATCTCTTGTTGCAATGTCCGTTGAAAGATTGACAGTTTTTATATGATTGCGTATTGAGAATCAATTAATAGTTATTAAAAATGCCTGATGCATTTCCTTTATACCATCAGTAAACACTACAGTACACATTGTAAATTGCTGAACAGTGGGAACTTTTGTATAGACACTCTTAATAGTCTGAACTAAACTGCGTTATGAGAATGAAAAAAAAAAAACAGGGGAGATTTGTTTGGGACGTAAATTTTAAGGGTCTTAAATAGTTTTTTTTTTGCACTGGTACCGAAAAGTTCAACCTCCCCCTAATCACTGTCAGTTCACAAATCCTCCTAATGAAGAGATAATAGATCAGTTCTAAATAGACAATCATAAAGATTGTCTGACTATTTAAAATTCACTTAATGGTCATAAAACTGATTGAAGGTTTGAGATTGTCACTTAAGAAAGCGAAGTGGAATAAAAAAGCAAAAAAATTATAATGAAACGTGGTAGAACCAGATTTCATGTGCTTGCTATGCACTCCGAACATCAACAATCGAAATTGTAAGTTATTTTATTAAAGACTTTTTTTTTGCTCGAAACACTCTTCTCATTTTTTTTTAAACTTTTCAATTTATGTCTCTCCATTCCTTTCGTATCATTGAATTTACCATTCATGAAGAATGTGAGAAACTTTTTTTTTGTTCTTGCTCCTTTAGAATCGGTAAGTAAGTGAGTGAATAAGTTGAAATTACAAATCAATTCATTAAAAATTCTACCTTGGATTTAAAATTCTGATTTTCGCTTTAAAAATGTTAATTTAATCATGTTCTTTTCTAACTTCTTTATGGACTTCACATATCTCTCATATTCTCTTTCTTCTTCCTCATTCAATTTCTTTAATACCTTTCTTGATTATAATTTTCATAAGTAAGTAAGTCGTGAAATAGTTTAAAGTAGTGCTGATCTCATATTGTTACCACCAACCAACCAAATAATCATTCTATTCATCATCATCATTATGATCATCAGTATTGGTTCAGTCAGTGGCTGGCGATTAAGAACGAGAGTAGGAAAAGGAATTTAAAATTAAAAGCGAAACGCCAAAAATACGATAATCGCCTGTCTCATTTAGCATCTTTTGTTTAGAATGAAAAAGAAAGAAATATAAAAAAACAATTTGGGAAGAAATAAAATCAAGGAATGAATTCGATATAACTTGAGATAAAGAATGGACAAAAAAAAATTCACAAGATTTTTACATTTATCCACGGAAAGAAAACAAAAATTCAATTCACCAATAGTCTGGATTTATCTTATCTCTTTTATAATTTTTTTTACTCAATTTTCAAAAGAATGTTTTTGTGTCCAGATATTTCTCATTCTGCTAATATATATGCGATGTTTTGTGTTTAATTTTTTTTTTCATCTGCAAAATTCATTCTTCTCAGGGTCGTAGGCTAACATTCTTAAAGGGGGTATGCATATTCATATGAACACACAATCTATGGGGCAAATTATATTCAGGAATTTTGGCGCCATGCCAGAAATCAACTATCTTTAATTATGACTGAAATTTGGCACACCTGAATGCGCCTCTGATTCATCCTCTACAGAGAATATTTCTTATTTCACTAAAAGACCGCGTGTTCTTCTTAAGAATTCCTTTTTGTGTAAGGTACGAAAAATCGATAAAAAATTTTTATGCGATGAAAATAAAATTCACACACGAAAAAGAAAGAGAAACAATTTATTAACAGCAATCTGGATTGATCGCATAAATGCTTTTCTTATTCACTTTTTTTTCTCTGTGCTGCTTCACTTCTTCTCAAAACAGTTTATTATTGAAATACATGTACATATAATATCATATCATGTAACCCGCAAAAACCAACGAAAAGAATACAAACACGCAGCAAATTCTACCGTCTTTCTCCTTTACTTAAAAAACACAAAATTATAGTCCATCTATTATATCTTTTGTGTCGAACAAGCATGAATGATTTCATAATAATTTGACTGAAAGCAGAAAAAAATGCAACCGCTGATGATGGTCAGAGAAGAAATAAGAATGAAAATGAAATGGAAATTAAGTAAATTTTTATATTCTCCTTCTGGTTTGCTTTAAGGTGCATTTTTTTTGCTGCTGCTGTTATTGCTCGCTTTTATCCCTCTTAGCTTCGTAAATGATATACGCACATATTACATGCTACGGGGAGAAACATATAAATAAGAAAGGAGAGGAAACTCATGTAAAACGGAAATGCAGCAAGCAAAAAATGAGACGTTTTTATTTTCATGTGAAGAAGTTACTTTGTTGTTGAATGCATGGCTGATAATCATGATCATATGTCTCATTTTACATTCTCATAGATTCACTTAACATAAACAAGTACTGATGTGTGTTCCCATAATGAAATTTACCAGAATATTTGCTTTTCCTGTTTTGTCGTTCACCCATGCAAGCACAACGTCAAATCCTTTTATTTGGGTATTTGGATATGGAAATCCGATAGCCACAAAGCCTCGGCTATTTAAAATCACATTGAATATCACTTCACTATCTCTTATATACCATTGTAAATTTAATATGCCATTCTGATCTAATTTTTCACTTCGTGTCCAATTCCTGTGATGGATTTCAGGATATTTGTACGTTGTTGTGTCATCCGATGCATTAACACATAAATTTGATATTGTAATGAGAATACACAAAACTAATTCATTTAACTTCATCATTTTTGAATAGAATTTCTTATCACTTTAGAATTTCCGTCTCGCAAATATCAGCACTTCTTTTTTTTGTTATTTTTTAAGCAACAAACTATGCCGGCAAAAGATATCCATGTAACCGTTAGAGAAAAAAAAAACAATGTTACAAACGAAGCTACGTTTGCATAGAACAGATGCACGACTTCAACTGACGAGTAGAAAGGAAGAAAAACATATTTTTGACCTGAGTGAGTTAGTCCCTTTAGAAGCATATGAAGAGAATATAATAGAATGAAATAAATGACGATGAGTGTAAATGTAAGTAAACACATTTTTTTCATGCATGTACCAGCATGCTTTATGTTATATTTAATTATTCATGTTAACAATATATTCAATTAAGCCTAGAAATTTAACAAAACTTTATGAATCATTTTTAATGTAATGTAATTAATTTTTTATATTATTATAAAATACATTCACAAATTTTGAGATATTTGCATGGATAGTTTGTTGCATGTATGTTAAGTTGTAAGAGTATTAGTGGGGAGCAGATGTACAAAAGCCGATCAGACGAGAATTTTACGGTAAGTGAGACAATTGAGATGTTGAAGTGCCTTTTTATGTTGCTAATATTAAGGGGTAAAATTTTCATCTAACTTAAGAAAGGTAACCCAAATGTTTATTTAGCATTTAACCAACTTAACAATTGTCATGCATTGTCACAAATGCGAAATAAATTCATGGGAAAATAAATTCGCAAATAAATTAGCAAGTAAGAATTTTTATTTATCTTCAATTTACACCTGGATAAATAATTTCACAAAAACGACCAACATCCTTAACGAACTTTAAGATTTCAAATAAATTCCATTCATAGTTCTACTTACTTTCAATAGATAACGACACTAGTCACGAATCATTCGCATTCAAATGGAAAATTTATCTTATTTAATGCATATCTTTGTCAAGCTATTATCTAAGCTTCTTCCAATTAGAATATTTGTGTCGTCGTAACAGAAATTTCAAATGACTCAATCGTTCTAATTACTATTCATGCATGCATCCATGCATGTATTCAAAACAATGTGAATAAAGAGAATAAGAATGCGCAGTTGAATAGAAATGAAATAAAAGGAAATGATTAAATGATTTTTATCTATAGATTCTTCTCAGAACATTATGTTGGAAGCAGAGGAGATAATTCGGTTAATTCATTATTTATAAGATCTGAAGAATCATAAAGAATATTTAAAGATGAGATTCAGATCGAAAAGATTTGATGAACATTTGCAAAATGCCACGTCAGACGAAATCAAAGGTTTAAATTTTCCGCTGCAGATGTCATGTGATTCGCTGTACTTTGATCCATTTTGCGCTGTATTTATGCACGAGTTCACATCAGTCATTCGGATGTTAGGTAATGTTTTAAGGAAGACGATCAAAGGGTGGTTTTTGTAGCACTAGTTGTGAGTAAGCCCAAAACGACTATTTTGCATTGCATAACGAGCTGAATGATACACGATATCATGACTATATGAAGATGAACATAATATGGAGAGAAAGTAATAGACAGAAAGTTTAAGTGGATCTACCATAAACATTTAATGATTCTTTTTATTGTTTATTTAAATTAATTCACGTTTCATATAAGTTTTCTTGCTTGTTGCATTTTGTAGATTTTTCATCTGTTTGAGAAAAGGTACAATATTTGTTGCTTGTTTTTTCTTTATAATCTTATTATCAGTATTATATCATAATTAAACACGTGCGCTCAAAATACACATAAAACATATTATCATCATTTATGAAACATCCAGGATTTTTAAATAAGAGAAACAAAATCAACTAAGTCCATAAAATATTACATTTTTTTTTTCTTTGTTGAAGCATAATGGGGCATAATGTGATAAGAAGAAATAAAGGAAATGAAATCAATGATATAGGTTTCTCGTCTTTCTAAAAGAAAATTATAATGCCTCTTTGTTTACATTCATACTTCACAATTTTTTTTTATCATTTCTGTTCATTAAAATCTAGTTTTTAAATATATTTTATACTTCATTCTCATACGATAATAGATAATTTTTTATAATTTGATTCATTCACGAAGAAAAATTATTCATTTTAATTTTATATTTTTTGAACACATCCTTTTTTTTTGCTTATTTTCTATAATAATTTTTTTACATTTTTTTGGGGTCGAGATTTTTGTTTTTAAAACGAGTTAATAATAATATAAAATCATATTAAAAATATAATGTAAGAGAAATCAAATAAAAGACAAGACTTTTTTTTTCAATAATTCCTTTTCTTCAGCTTGCGAGAGCAGAGTGACATAAATTGTGATGTTGTTTAATTTTTGCGACTCATTGTGCGGCTTGATGGCTGATTAATTGTATGAAGATTCTTTTTATAAGAATTGCGAACTGCTTTGTTATTGCGATCGAAGAATGAACGACTTATAGCCAAGCTACGCTGTTCTGATGGCTTTCCAGTGACTGCATTGGTAGTCTTTGTAACAAGAACTAGAGCAACACTTCTTTGCGTTCCATTGTTTGGTCGAGTCTTCGATTTTTTGCTTCCCTTATTGCGCTTATTGCCTTTGCTGACAATTATCTATAACCAGACAGAAAGAAATAAAAGTTTTTTTTATTGACTATCTTTGTCGTGTCTCGTATCATGCGTAAATTCCTTCTTCTTTTCTTTCTTTTATGAAAAATGAAAAAAACAATATTTACAAATAAATAAACACTTCTACTTACTGCGTCATCATTATCAACTCCACTTGATAATTCCAATACAACGAGATCCTCAATATCATCGCTATTAAATCCAGTCAATGGTCTGCGATGAATATTATGATAAACACTCATCGACGGATGTTCAATGAGTAAATTTTCGATTGGTGATGTTTCAAGCTGAATTGATGCAGATGAGAAGCAAGATGGTGGTGTCAAGAACCATGATTCATCCATAGTGTTTGGGTAAAGGGACGGTAAATTTGCTGATAGCAAGCAGTTTTCATCATTTTCTCTTACGGTGCTCAAATGCGATAAAATACTTTTAAAAGGTACCAGTTGTAAGTTATTATTACTTAATTCCTTATCAGACAAATGATTCTCCTCAGCTGATGGAGATAACAATGACGGATGTTGAGTTTCAGTTTCCACGAAAAGCCAATCCTTGTCTTCGTCCAACAAAACAACTCTTACATTCCCATCAAACTCACTCAAAAAATTTTCCTTGTCAATTACGTCAATATCTTGTTGCTGATTATTTTCGTTATTTTCAGTGTTTACGTCAGAATCTAAAATATTATTCTCTTTACTTTTTCCAAATAGCGTAGAGAAGAGACCGTTGAACATTATACAACCCTTGGAGGTCGCGAAGATTTTAAAATAATAAAATTTATCCGCGTGTGTATTACAAAAATATTTCAATAATTTATTTTTCTACTTTTAAAATCGCTCGACTTAAGTTGCTTTCTGTACCGGGACACGAGTTTGCTAATTGATAGATTCTGAAATTAAAATAAAATAAAACATTTGTTCACGTTTCAATTTTCATTCTGTATAAAGAGAAACAAGTATCTGTACGCTTGTGGGCGATCAACAAGAGTGCATTTCTGACTGCCCTGACCTGTTGATTATTTTAACGATTTCATAATGAGAATGAGTTCTTTTAATGCCTAATTAACGCTCGAAATTCGGGTTACATGATTTTTGAATTGGGGTCATTTTTTATTAAGTCCAGAAATGATAGCAGTGACACTACTTGAATTTTATTTTTCAAGAAGATTGCGTTGCTAAGATGCGTGGGTGGGTCGAATAAAGTTCAGCTTTTGTGTTCCTCAATATATGAACAGTCCCACTGACTCTAGTAAAATTTATAACAAAGGAAATGTCATCTGAACTGCCATTGAACAAAACAAACTGATTGCAAGTGAATGCAATTAGCTAAGGAAGCAGGTTTCAGTTTAAAAATATGAGATTGAAGATGATGACTTTTTGTGAGAGTTGTGTAATAATTTGGCAGCAATTCGCGAACAGAAATAAAGCAGAACTGAATCTACATTTTGCTACATTTTCAAAGCTAAATAAGCTTGATTGTATTTTCAATTTCTATATCATATCGCAATGATAATCTCATGTTTATAAATATAGAGGAAAGGAACTCCATTGAACTTGAAAAAAGACGCTATCGAATAAAATTAAGACGAAGATATATTTTGGGAAAATGAAAACCAAAATATTTCACAAATACGCGTATGCTTTGTTTACGATAACGTACAGCACAACAAAACATAACACAAATAAAAAGTTTTTTTGGTGCATGTCCATAGTCCACCTTTATTCTTCTTCTTTTATGTTATTATTTTTTTCTATTCAATAACAGCCGACATGTTAAAAAAACGAAGAAAAAAAATTTATTTGTGCCTTGCAGCACACAAAAAGAAAAGAACCTGATTCCAAGGTTAAAAATGAAGCAGACTAAAAATAGAAAAAGAATCCTTAATGTGTTTGTAAACATACAATGGAATATATACAAAAAAAGCAATAATTCCAATTGCCTTCTGGAATTTACATTAGCAGCTCTCGATTTATGTGCTTAGATAGTGAAAAATAAAAATCAATAATCCCCCCTGACTATAATTTTAAATAGCTTCGATTTTTGAAACAAAATGCAATGTCAGTGCATATTTAGCATTCAATTTTGAAATGTAACTGCGTAATAATTTTTGTTTGGGAGCATTAACTGTTCATCAGCTGTTGCAAGTATGATCGAGCAGAGAAAAAAAAATTTATATGTGTGAGTTATTCAATAACTCAATAGCGTTCTTCGCATACATTAACAGACGCTTTATTTTTTGTTTATATACAGATGATTTTTCTACTTCTTATTCATTATTTCTATTTTTCTTTCATTTCTTTTTTTCCATTTCAATTTTTAACTCTTTTGCACTCAAATGAAAATAATTTTTCTTTCTTTACTTCTTTTCTTCAAGATTTCACGAACTTTGTGCCACTTGCTACCAGTCAGTTATGATGATTTGTACAATAGGCAACAGAATAAAGGGATATGGTTTGGCATAATAGAGCGAAAAAAAATCGTTAAAATTCAACAAAATATTTTGTCGATTGCGAAATTCAAGATAAATTAAGTTTTAAGGCCATTGAAGGGCTTGGGAAGTACTTTGTTTGATTTTACTTACATTAATATTAATTATCACAGCAAATAATTGCTTAATATGCGTTTAATAAAAATTTAATTTCACAAAAAAATGGCGACTGTTTGGAAAAGTTTGGGAAAATTTTTTCTTCTTTTATTTTATTATTTTTCCTTTTACGATTCTGTGCACTCACAACAACAACATAACACTGACTGATTTTGAACACAGAATTTCCACTTTATGTGTTGCCCTTGTAGAGTATCATTTGAAGTGAAGCGTTGCACAATGACGTATCAGCCTTATTTCTAGCTTTATGATTTGAATTTTTCATTGCCGTTACACATCAAACTACTTTACAGAAATAAGTTATCAATATTCTATTTTATGGTTTTATCCCTCCGGTTATTTTAAGAGCTATGGGACTTCAAATGCATAAAAAATATAGTTCAATCATAACAGAAGATTTTATGTATGCAAACTAAAGCTTTATAGAATAGAAATATAGAAACAAAGAGACTACGGAGAAGGAGGAAGAAGAAGAATTAAGGGTCGCATCTAACTTTATTATTATTAGATTTTCCATAAATTTAGCTTTATCATATATCGCATGAAGTAGCGTATGTATGGATATGTCTGCAGGAAAAAAAAAACGATAGAAAATTTTAAGACAAAAGAAACACTCGTTAATTTTATGCCTTAATATATATACAACACGAATTACATAGAAAATATTTTCAAAATGCCTAAAGGTATGCAAAATAGCAAGCCTGAATCGAGAGCTTTTTTGTAATGTTTCAGTAGACAATAATGAAACTTAGTTTGCTATTTTAAGCACATATACTCAACCTTGCACATGTATATCTTTTCATTTAAATGAATAAAGTATTATGATCCTTTAAAAACATTCTTCTAGAAAGATTTTAATCTTCTGAATAGCAAATCTTATGCCTTTTCATATTTATCTCAATCTCTTTAATGGAAATGATGAAATCTTTTGTATCTCAATTTCCTCACCAGATATACACTACACACATATATATATTAGTCATTTTTAATCTCAACAGAGGCACACCACATATGCTCATTTAAACATGCAAATATATATGTGATGAAAAATAGAAAGGATACTAAAGGCAATTAAAAATGGATTAAAAAGATTCCTTACCATAAAAGTTTATATCATACCGTAATCAACTTGAAATTGAGTTTTTATTTTGTATCTAGCGTCTATCGTCTCTCTATGATTTACCTACTGGCTAAATGTGGAAGTCTATAGAGATATTATCAGTTACTTTACATGCCATTTTTGAATGACATTATTAGAATTTTTCAATTGATAAACTGCGTAGTACAGCTTGGGATAATCGAAGATTTATTCAATTTAATCACTGATCTCCAAGTGACAAGAAAAGAAACTTGCATTTTTGAGTCTTCAGTGCAAATGAAAAACAGAAATTAAAATCTTTTAGCTTTGCACTTGTTAGGGAATCACATCTGTACACATTCAATACCTTCCATGAAGTGATCCAGAGAAGAGTTTACCATGAAGATATGAGTATGTGCATTCAATGTTGGGTGAAAAATGGAAATAGATTTAAAGGATATGCATTGTACAAAAGAGTTGAATTAAAAAAATTTATTCTATTGAAACATTGAAATAACTTTTTATTCCTTCTTTTTTCACATGTGGAAATGCAGCTGAAAGCCTTTTAGTATTCTTTTTTCATACGATTCACCGATAACTCTCTGTCAAGCTATATCTCTCAAATCTCATATGTATGAATGTGCTATTTTGGGTGAATTGTGAGTATGCTATCTTGCTAACATTGATAGCTTCATAGACACAAATGTGTAGATAAATTGTCAGCATCATCCGGACGCGAATAGCATATAGAAAAAAAATTTATAAAATGATGGAAAAAGAAATATCAATTGCAGTCGATTTTCTGACACCCACTTATGTATGCATCTAACTCTGAATACTCAAACTATGGTTTAAATTGAATAACAAATATAAAATAGCTTTTCAGAAGTCTAACGAGACGAGAATCGGCGATAACATACAAAGTTTAACATGAAAATCCATGTATGTCATCGCCACTCAGCCAGTACATTTGGAGAAGGAAAAAAAAATTCTTCTCTTGTGTCATTGCTTAAACGACAGCTTTCACCATCCTAAAATTTATGGCATTAAAACATTTCCATCAAAATATAAATAAAAAAAAAATCCTTTTCTTTTTCTCACTCTCTCCTACGAGTCTTGACTTTTATAATATAAATCATTGAATGCGAATGTCAAGTATTGTTGGAAAAAAGATGAAAGAAGAAAGTGATAGAACGAGAAGTTGTTGAGGAAGGAAAAATTGGTTAAGAAAGTAGTAATTTATTTTAGAGCAAGTTGTAACATAAATTTAAGCTTTTTTATAGCCATGATTTCTCTTTTTTCCTTCTCTTTCTCTCTGTCTGATGAGTTGATATATATACACAGAACTTAAAGATTTTCTAATGGACTATTTTCGCCTTTTGTTGTTTTCTATTTCTTAGTTCTTGTTCTTATTATTTTTTGATTCAGTCTTTTTATCTCCATCCAATTGAAAGAAATGAAATTCGTTGATAAATCCACATTCCATTTCCTCTTATGTCTCCCTTTTGACATAGAAATCTAATCTATAATGTAATAATTTACTGAGAACTTGATTGTCACAGGACATGTTTGAACAAAATGGAATGGAATGGAGAGCAAATTCTGTACAATTTGTTAAACTGATTGTGAGCAGTTGAACTTTTGGATGTTTTTAGTGAAATTTCTTATTTATAATGTATGTAGGCATGGATATTATTACTATCGTAATCATTCCACAAGTAACTATGATACAGTGGCAAGTGAACAGCATAATGATAGGGAAAGTTCTAAATAATAAGTATGGGTTGACTGGATGTTAAGTATTGCTAGGTTGATGTTTATATGCTCAAAAAACTGTAGAGAATGATCGGTAACATCACAAAACATCCAAACAGAACCCAATAAAAGAACGATGGAAAATATATCACAGCTAATGCCTTATCTTCTTCGTATGATTGCGTCCTTTCAATCAAAATCAATAAAGACGAGAAGAAGAGTGATACAATTCTGTTATAGACTGTCATAGGAATGAAAGTTTTATGATTTCATTCTCCTTTCCTTTCTTCTCTTTTGTAATCGTTTAACGTTCACAATGACGCATTAACTACCATCATCATAACTTGGTATAATAATAATAATCATCATTTTCATTGCGAAAAATCCGTATAGCTATAAGAAAAAATATTAAAGTTACCGCATAAAGATCTAAAGGGGTTTTATCGGTCAGAGATAAGTACGACATTTTTTTTTTCTGCTCAATTTTTTTAATGGATGGATGAATGGATTCATGAAAAATAGATAACTTTAATTTAAAGCCACATTTGATGGATCGAACAGATGGTTAACACAAAAAAATGCCACAAGTTTTTCTCTAACTTGATAAAAAAAAATTGAACGATGAAAACCAGACATATCGATATCGTTGCATGTATATATGATATATTTATTTTATTTTTTGTTGGAAATGTTGAAAGAAAAGACACATCTGAAAGCCCCATAACAATACGCGACGACTTATGGAATGAATTAAACCGTAATCCCTCGAAGGACTTTTATGACAAGATATAAATATATAAATATATAGCTTGATACGTTTACATACGCATATCTATTTCATCTCCCATAAAATTACTTTTACGTAGAAATTTAAGGTTTAATTTATGACCATATCGCATTTCTGCTTTCTGGTTGCATTAAAATGATAATTCCGTAAATCACATGCCTCTAAATTATCCTCGAAACATTAACTTTTGGTAATTGGTCTAAATTATTATTATCGAAGAGTAGAGGTTGAAAAGTGAGACATGCCATCATGTTTTAAAACCACCGAGCAGCGTCGGTGGCTTGTAAATGTAATTATTTTAGCTATTTTATTGCAATTTATTATTCGTTCCTTTTTCACTGTAACTATGAACTGCCTGACGCTAAAATTGTGCTTTACTATCTATACCATCTCTGCCTTTATATCTCTAATATAATGTCGTTTGCTAAAATTTATTATCTGTCAGCAAAATTTTATTTTTCGTGAGAACACTAAATCTATCTATTATTATCCCTATCTATCTAAATATCTCTATATAAGATCAGTATGATGCTTTCAGAGCAATTCCTTGGGATAACGTAATCGCTTTGCATTTGTTATTTTTCTTTTATTCTCAATTTTTTTACCATTCTTTACTACAATTCCTTCTTTATTATTCTTCTCTACTTATGTCTCATGCTTCCGTGGAGTTTGTAGCTTTTTATAAACGATTTTTATTGTATTTCCTTTACGATGTTATTATAATGAAAATTTGTAACAATTATTAAGCTGTCATAGTTATGGGAAATGGTCTAAAGTTTATGAATAATAATTAACTAGATGTTATGAGACAAAATTCTCTGGTGGTCCTATAACGCTCTATGAAATTAAGGTATATGACGTGATTAATTATAATTTAACTTCACCACAATATGTTGACTCATTTTTCAATGGCTTGCCTAAGGCACTGATTCCGCATTATTTCCACGTCTATCATATAAACAGTTCAACTATTTGGGGTGTTTTAATTTAATTTATGTTTTGCTTTTCAATGGCGCAAAGCTCTCGTTTGGTTAACAATTTTGATTTAATCTTTGTTTGTTCTTACAAAACTTTTGAGAATGTGCGGGAAATGGTTTAAGGTTATGTGCGTTTATAATGTCTACCATGTTGAGTTGTCTCAAAATATGTTTATGCATGATAATTTGCTAAAGGAAAGCTCTAGTTTTTCTCTAGAGTGCTGGACGTCATTTGTGAATGACGTCTTTTTATGTCACAAGCTTTCAATGACAAATGAGTTACATTTATATAAAATGGTTTTTCATTAATTCAAATTTTCACCTTCTCACATCTTCGGTTGTCATTTCTATTGTCTACCTTCACAGAATCATGAGGAACAATAAAATAAATTTTACCACTTTGACCCTCTCGCACCTTAAGTTGATGATATAATTTTATAGAGGTGATTATAGTTTCATATACTATCATAAATTTATTTATAAGGTGTGCATTTGATTTAGATAGCGAATTTTGGGTGTTGGAATGATCAATAATAGAACTGACCATCCATAAAAAAACTCACACTCCAATAAATATTTTATCGAATAACTTTCACATGACACAATTAGGGTGTTTAATAGCTTTAGTGCTATTATAATTTTACTAGAATGATAACCCATTAAATGTCGAAATAAGAACAAAAAAAAATATTCAAAAATTAAATCCTGAAAATATGAACAATAACAAGAGCTTTTGAAGTCAATTAATCAACATAAAGCTTTCAAAAAAGATTGAATATAGGATAAAGTACATGCACGTTGAAAAAGTTTGGAACATTATTTTAACCATAAAGTAGGAAGGGAAGCTTGTTCTTGACTGAGATATTATATCATAAAACATTCACTTTCACGTTTATAGACATTATCGAGTTTTTAAACAGATTTTTAGAGTTCAGAGTTGGGCATAAATGATGTCAGTGAGAAAATGAGAGATCTAAATAGCTTTGGTCTTCGATTAGGCTTTAAGAATGCGGAAGCAAATATGATGCATGTCAAGAAAACCTTATACGAACTTTAACAAGCCTCAGATTCTTTGAAACTTCATAAATGCAAAATTTAAGTTGTGAACAACTTTAAGCTTCAACACAGCAACAGAGTCTCTTCCTATTACATCCTATATCAATATACAATCGTGTCAGAAACAATTCGTTGAAAATATTTTTAGAATAGCAGAAAAAAAATGGGAATACAATAAAAGTATCGCAATTGTTCTGGCTTTTGCTTTTGGGCTTTTCGCCACAAATTAAAAGTGAAAAGTATTGAGGCCAATAAGTGGAGAATGCGAGTCGATATCAATTTTTCCTGAAAAAAATAATTGCGGAAGTTTTTGTGCTTTTGTCGGTGTGGCATGGGAACAAAAAAAATAAAATTTGTCCTTTAATTGATCAACTGAAAATGAAATAAAAAGTTTCTTATCGTAAAATCGCAATGCTGAATGGATAGAATTAAATTAAATTAAATTAAATTCATGAAAGTTATTTTTGTTGCAAAATTGATTAAAAACAAATTTGTTTCATCATGTAATATGTTTTCACTCGTTACATTCTGGTACACAGATCTCAAACAGACAGACCAACTTTTTCATTGATTCGATTAACGTACTGAAAGTTTACATTTTTATTCATGATTCTATAAAGGTAGGAAGAATAGCAAATATTTTTTTTTATTTGATGAAAATTTAATAAATCTAATTTGTATTAGGTGCTTACTCACTCCTACTCATACTACTTAGGAAGGAACCTTTTCCTACTTTTCACTCCTGTCGTTTGCCACTGATTAAGTGACATGCGAAAAAAATTATTTTTTTATTTCATTTTCATTTATTTATTTTTTGGTTCTCTTTCCTTCTTCCTTCTCTGTTTTACTTATTCATCGTACAAATTGAGTGCTCCGTGATCGAAATATTTTTAGACTTTTAGCTTTTTTTTCGATTCATAATCAAATTTTTTGCTTCTTTTTTTGTATTTTTATTCGCATGTCATTTTTTTGGTGTGTGTCTATATCTATATATATTCCGCATCAATAAATGCTGTTGAAAAATAAAATAAAAATCTCTGAAAATTTATTTTTCGACGTGAAAAATCATTTGATTTTTATGACTATAGTATTTTATGAGAAGAAAAAAAAGCTCATCAATATGATTCGAAAGGAATAAAAAAAAATCGAATGTCCAAATATCTGTTTCTACTGCTTCTGTGGTAGTTAATGAAAAAAATTGCCAAGCTTTCAAATTTTATATATTTTTTGATGAGTCCACGAAAAAAATGTAATGAATAATTTTTTTTTTGTTGTAATTTTGGATTGCTGGAAAATCATTTCTGCTTCCCGATATTGAATAGTTTTAATAAAATTGAAAATTGTTTTTTATTCAAGAATTTAAAAGTTAAATTGTTTTATTGATTAATTAGGACTAGGAGAGAAGCTGATTGAAACTAGTTGTGTATTGAAATCGCTTATCATGAAATTGGGGTTGCAAAGCATAAACTCTTGAGCAAAGCTTTACTTCTATTTGATTCGAAACTGGTCGAGCTGCGTAAAATAAATCAAATTTTCAGATTAGTCCCTTTCTACTGCTTCTGTTTACTAAAATATGATTTTCAGAAAATTAATTTATCATTTGAATTTTTCTGGTTCACATTTTGTAATTAAAATTTTCAGAACATAAGCCAGCAACTACCATTGTGTAAAATTGTATGTTATCTTGCTGAAAAAAAAATCAGATTCATCTGCTTACTGAAAGAAATTAATGGAATTGAAATAAAAAAAGTCTTGATAAAAAGAAATTGTACAATACAGAAACAATAAATGAGAGATTGTGAAAAAGATAGAGAAGTAATGAGAGAGAAAGAGACGAAGTGAATGAGTACAAGAGAAGACAAAAATCTGTTTCAATTAATTTTATTTGCCGTAGCTTTTTTCACTCTTTATCTTTCTCACACTCGCGTGCTGCTATCATACTCAACATCCCAACATCATCGTCTGCCTGCTCCAATATTCGAAAACATAGTCTTTTCTACATTTTTTGGCGCTTATTTAGTTGAGAGAAGATTTATGACTCCGCTTTAGAATGAAAGCATAAATTTTTCTGTCAGTTTATGATAACGAAATTTTCAGTTGGCATATTTTTGCGCAATTTTCAATTGTGGTGATTGTACAATATTTCTCCTAAAAGTTCGCTCTATCCAAATGGTCAAATTCTATTATAAAAAACTATTTCTAGCTTGATCTAAATACATTTTAGTGCAAAACATAAAAAAAAATCTTACAGATGCTTTTCAAATGTTAGCAATAAATTAGTAGAGTGCTGAAAAGCTAAAAGCTTATTTTATATGTTTGTTTGATTTGGGACATTTCGCAAAAAACGTCAACAAAAAAATGTAATCCTCAAAAATTTCAAACGAAGTTTTTCATTTGAAGTGCTT
Source organism: Chironomus riparius (assembly GCA_917627325.4). Classification (NCBI taxonomy): domain Eukaryota; kingdom Metazoa; phylum Arthropoda; class Insecta; order Diptera; family Chironomidae; genus Chironomus; species Chironomus riparius. Next base: position 59,893,870 of record OU895877.1, read on the forward strand.
CATTACTGCCTTAACTCTCTTATTCAACATGCTAGATGTCATTTTCAAACGATCCTTGAAGTTTACACTTCCTAATATAAAGTAAGAATATTTTTCTTCTTTTTGCCAAACACTTTTACTCATTTTTCATTCTACTTTTTAACCCATCAGTTTTATTATCATTTGATTTGAGAATGAAAACAGGAAAAACGAAAACATTAGGAAAGGTCTTGTTCTCAATCAATTTCTTCGAATGAAAGTGAAAATTCAGACAAAAAATAAATCAAAATCGGTAAAAATAAAGAATGGAAAAAAAATTTGATTCATAATGTGTGGCCTTAGTCACCGAATTTGATAGCCCCAAGTGAGGTTAAGAAAAATTTATTGGAAAAGTCGAATAAAAAATTTGTATATTAAATGGCACTCACATATGCATGCATTCTATTTTATATCGTTATAGCTTAAGGCAAGAATTATAGATCATCCAATTATTGCATTTTATGGCTAAAGGCATCAATGATTCTTAGCATCTTCACTGGATACAATAAATATGGACCATAAATACCTTACTGACTTACGTCACTATTAGATTGACCTTCTTTTCATGTATTTATAGATTTAGCTGCTTTTATTTTCTGTATATGATATATATTCAGATGCACTCGGTAGTTACAGAAACAATTTATTGGGCATTGCCGGAAGAAAACAATATTAAGGTGCCATATTGTATTGTTTGAAGCAAAATTCATATAATGTTAGTATTGCCGAAACATTTTATTCAACTCATCTCACTCTTCCTACCTACTGTTGCCATATTCCTCATTTCAAACGACTCAGCCTCTATACTATGCCATATAATACACACATTGAAACTTTGCCTCTTTCAAATTCAAATAAATCTTCTTAATAATGTTTATCACAAATCTTTCTAAATAACATGTTGAAACCAAACAGCAGTAGCAGTAGGAATAATAACATTACGGATAGGAAAGAAGCAGAAGAAAGTATGAAAATAAGGTTGGGGGAAAGGAGGGGACGGAAAGTTAAGCTTAATCAGATTTCAGATTTTGATATTGATTTAAGACCCGCCACAAAGCTTTAGTGGGAACAGCAAAAATCAGCAGCAGTAGATGTAGCAAAACTTTCATTGCAATGTGTTTTGATTTTATGTTGAGGTATGTAATAAATTTCCATCCTTTCTCATACATATATGACATGAAGAAGTGTATGAAAGTGAGATTTTCCTTTTCTCTTAACTTTGATCAAGTCATAAGAATTGGAAGCTATATCATACATGTGCTATGATAGCTGGCATGCACACAATACATGACAGGATGAAAGAGAGGACAAAAACGATTTTTTCACCGAAAATAAGGCAACATACGCGTACAAAATATACACACACATAAATACACATTTTCAACAATTTATGACTACTGGAAACTGCCTTTATCTGATCATTTTCGATTTATTTACTATAGCAATAAACTCAATCTTACTCATTCCAATACTCCTAAACTCACTTCTCAATATGTGCCGTATAAATAAATATATAGATTCGCACGCATTCAGGGGCAGACAGCAAATAAGAGAAGGAGTGCAAATGGAAAATAGATGAGAAGGTGGATGCTCCAAAAAAGAGTTTTAAGTCGAAGAAGTAAAATTCAAAACTAGACTCCTGCCTGTATCATCTTATTTCTTTTTTTTATTTCGAGAATTTAAAGTGCTGTATTTTTGGCATTTTACGTGTATACGGCTGTAAAAAATGTTACTTTGCCTCGATTTTCAAATAAATGTTCATTCCTATAAATTGGTTGGAAGGAGGAGATGAGGTTAAAACTGAGAACGAAGAGTATCAGTTCAATTCATATGTGCATTGCATGTTATTATTTGCCATAAATATTCATCGCAGAATGTGAATTGTATATGTTTGCTTACGTAGATATTCCTTATACCACTCCACTCCACCTCTATATGTTTTAGCTTTCATTTCAAAATGAATGTGAAAAACTGCTTTAAAAATTGATCACTGATTGCAATTTCGTATGAGAGCGAAGATAAGTCATTTTTCATCGTAGATAAAGTTGATCTAGATTTATAGAGTTGTTCCTGTTACAGGTTGATATGCATGCTTGTCTATATACATCCATACATCCTTCAGTCACTTAAATATTTATGCATACATGGCTTTCATGGAGAAGTTATGCATGTATATTTGAAAACATTTCAATTTTTCACGTGTAAAATTTATTAACATTCCTTTTTTATGTATTATACATGTGTTGGTGGATAGATAGTGGTAATTTCTATCTGCATACCTATATTAAGCGAATAAGGGAAAATTAAATTATTATTTACACTGCGAATTTCACACTCTCGCAACTCAGTGTGAACTGTATGATAAAAATCTAAATTAAATTTATCCCCAAAAAAATTATTATTCTCATAAATGTGTACAGTCTACATTCATAATTTTCAGTATATCTATGGAGGCTCATAGGCACATAACACAGCAGTAGCAGCAGAGCAGTTGCTTCCATAAAAATGTTAAATATTGCATAAATTCAGTTTATTTCACTTCATAACGAGCAGAAAGCTCTTCTTTTCATTTTTAAGTATTGCATAAAAAGCATATAGAGCCACCACATCATACGCGATAAACCAATTTTATGGTAAAGTGAAGTGGATATAGGGACGGACGAAAAAAAGGCAACACACAAAAAAAAAATGAAAAGAAAGAAGCCAAAAATATAAAATAAAAGTCGATTAAAATCTACTGTGTGAATTACTCGATTGAGGAAAAGGTGAATTGAACCTTGAAATAAGGTCAAGCTATTACAATCCTCGATATTATATACTTTTTGCTCCTTATTACCTTTTTGAATACCTTGTGGCTATTTATTCTGTATCCACTATCTTTTGCATGAGAAAATATAATTTTAATATTAGCCCACGTGTACTCAAAACTATTAAATTAAATTAAGTGAAAATTTTGTTTTAATTTGTCTGTGATCAAGTCATTATTACTCTTGAGAATAAAGTCCTTAAATGACAAAAGATTTATATTTTCCAGTAAAAAGACTTTAATCATAAAATACATAATTAGAAACGTTTAAAGACAATTCTCATTATGAAAAGTGTGATAGCATCTGATTGTCTCATCTTGAAGCTACCCCTTTCATCTCCATCATTTCTCATCATATTGATATTATAAATTACATTTTGAAATAATGAATTACTACATAATATAGTGATAAGAAAATGACACTAGGGCGATTCCATGAGTAAATGGAACTGAAAATTTTTTGTTCAAAAACTTTTTTAGATTTTTCTGCTTAAATATACATATTTCAACATATATTTTCACTTAATAAGACTTATTATTCATCAATTCATGTGTTATTAGCATTTAATAGTCTTAATTATGCTGCATTTTGACAAAAATATGTAATATGTTTTGCAATAATCGGTTGAAAGTTGACCGATTAAGTGGTGTTTTCCCCAATTTTCTCCTTAATTACAGTAGAAAGACATACAAATAAGATATTGTTATAAAGCACAGACGAATTCACGTGTGTTTATCATAGATTTGTAACACAACAATGGATATTCGAAGAAATATTGATGAAAATTTAAAAATCAATTTTTCGTAAAGTTGACCGATTAAGTTTGGTTTTTTTAAAATATCTTTTGTCAGACAGATTTAACTAAAAGATTATGCACTAAAATACATATATACCATAATAACAAATAAAATAAATCTTAAATATGGCGTTAAATGAAGTTAATTAAGGAAATATTTACAAAAAATTGAGTTGAGAAAAAAAAATTCACTCATGGAATCGCCCACTAGCAGAAACAGTGGAAGCAGTAAAAATTATATTAAGTCAATAACCCAAGAAAGCTTACATGAGAGATGAAATTTTCGTGGAACAGTCTTGAAAGAGAGCCAATGAGAGAAGTAAAGGACTCTCAAATGCGCAAAAGTGCGAAATAAACTTCGCAAAGCATTCGTTCTGTCGATGATCAAGACGAGAGCGAAAATTTTGGAGAGTAAGAGTATGAAAAACTGAATGTTGTTCATATTGATGGGATATGAAACGAAATAAGTGGAAAATATCTGTGGAAAATAACACCACCCAGTTACAAATCAAATTTTCCGCTACTCAGACGCATCTTTAACGTGTTGTTTGGAATAATATTGACCAACGAATAGTTTATTTTTTTGTGGGTAAAGCTGTAAAATGTGAATATAATGTGCAATAATGTGTGAAAAATTTTAAATTGCGATGAAAAGAAATAAAACGGATCAGGACAATTGTGGATAAATAAAAAAACAATTTTTGCAGTTTTTGTTGTTTGCACGCGACAAACATGAAATGAGGATTAAAATGAAGTGACAAAAGCCGACAGAAAAATGTGTACAGAATGTTGAATTTATTTATGGGCACATTCAAAGGATTACCAGAGAAAAAAAAACATACAGAATAACACCACACAAAATACAACATCACATATAGTGGAAATAAAATAGAATAAAAACAGTAGAAGTGAGTGAAAGAATAAAAGGGATTAACAATTCGACTATGTGTGACATTTCATTTTTTTGTGTATCATTGTAACTGACTGCTATTACCATATCGTATTGCGTTGAGTGATAAGACAACAAGGCACAAAAAATAAGTTAGATAAAAAAATAATAAGAAAAGGCAAGGAAAGTTGTGAAAAAAGAAAATAAGAACAAGGAAAAATTATATTAAATAGAAATAAATCTTAGAAAGGCATAAAAAGGAGAAAAAAGAGAATAAGAAGAGCAAAAAGAAAAAAAAATTCTGTTTGTAGAAAAATTTGCAAAGAGCCGGGTGGTGTGTGATTGTGATGAGATGATGGTTTGAAGGTGAAAATGGATTCCATTTTAACGCACTTCCTCTTTCCTATCGTTACGTCTTTCCCATTTTTATTTTGCTCCTTTTTTAACACTACCATTTACATTACATGTTCAGCCTTACATTTCCTTCCGTCTCTTAAAGTAGGAATAGAATTTCCATCTTATAGCTGAGCATTTTATTGCTGTGGCGACAATTTTTCATGTAAAACGATGAAGACGACGACAACGAGTGAGTGCCACTCCAAGGGATCTCATTGCATTAAAAGTACTTTGAGCTGTGAGAAGCGTAAAAAATGAGACAAATTGTGCATGCACTTATGTGTTAAAAATTTTTATATATAAAAAAACAAGTACAATTAGGGATGATGAAGAGGATTAAAATGGATCCACAAAATACCTTTTGATAAGGATGCATTCAGACAATATAATCTTCTACATGTAGATTATTATTACCTTAAGTAGATTCTTAACTTATGAGAATAAACATGCTGTGCTCATCGTTACATGGAATTTTCAAAAAGTGGATTTTTAAAAATACAAATTTCCCATATTAGTCAGTATTGATCATCATTATATAGGTTTTGTAAAGATTTTACTTTCTGATCTCAGTGTAGGATGATACTCATAGAATAAAATAAGCTTCGTCACTGCTTAGTAATCGATCTTAATTGAATTATGCAAATAATTTTAATCATTACGAACCACTCAGCTTCAAATGATGATTAATTATGATTAACTTCAATCTATGGCAATTTACGACCCTTCTCATTCCATCTCTATAAAAATGTAGAAATTAAAATTCATTCAGATTTTTTGAAAACCTTTAAATAATAACAATAATAATACACAGTGGATAAAAACAGATTGCATGCCTCATTTACCGCAAATCTAGCCTTCACGATCATATTTTCATTCAAAATTGAGTGGCATTTCATAACAATAATGATGATAATCATGAAATAGTGAAATGGCAACATTAGATTACGTCATAAAATTGCATTATTAAATTTGTGGCTGTTGTGCATGCACGAAAGCAAAAAGTAATAATAATAATAATAGTATTAATATCAACTCTACTTGCCGAGAACGATAAAAATGGAGATGGGAAATTAAAGCATTTCATTTTTTTTTGATGTAAAGCTGATATCAGTGCTTGATGCTCTAAAACAGAACCACTATATTTGCCATTAAAGTCAAGCAAATATTTTTCATTCGAGATCTTATCCCTTATACTCTTATTCAGAGGAAAGAAGAGGGAGAGAAATAATTGTGATAGCAATCAGAGTAATATTACCATTTTATTAAATGGAATGTGAAAATTGAATGACGGTCTGCAAGGTTGAGTTGGGTTATTCGTCGGAAGTATTATATGCAGTATCTATGTATATGCTTGCAGTAATACCGTATTTGCACGAAATAGAAAAAAAATACATTTTTAAAGGAGAAATCTCAACAGAATATTAAAATGAAAAAGTTTCTATAAACGTGAAGTAAAGAGTCCTCCATAAATGCATATGGTTGGAAAAAAATGGAAATAAGTAAAAGAGAAAATGAGTGAAAATTGCGGGTAGTCGGTTAAGAGGGGGAGAGATATAAGAGATAAACAATGTTGTACACAAAGGAGTATGAAATTTTTCGTATTTGTGAATTGTTCTACCACATCCACATCTTCATGTGATGGTCTTATAAAATAACGAAAAGCACTAAAAGCTAGAACGACAAAAGAGAGCTTAAACATCACTTTTATATGTATGCATATTGTGCTATTACGCGTGGGAATGTATTCATCACTAAAATTTTCGACATTCCATCTCTCTATCTGACTTCCTTTCATTCATTCATTCAGCTATTCCCTTTATCTACATCTATTGAAGACAATACTTGAAGTTGACGTTCATACATGATCACGACGATGATAACCAACCAACCATGATGATGTTGATGTTGATGTATTTTTTATCCTACTTAAATCATTTTTGAATATTTTTCTCCCTCTGCTCTTTCTCTCTATCATCATCATCATCAACGCCAACATCTATGGTATGTTTTATTATATAGACAAAAAGGAAAAAAAAATTGTAGTTGTGGTATGTAGCCAACACAGCGCATAATGCTTTTCATATAATCGAAAAAGAGCAGCAAAAGCGGGCACAAGTTTTGAATAATTTATGAAGCAAAAAAATCGTGACCCAGTTTGTTTATATGTGTGGAGTTCCTTTTACTCTCATTTCATTTGAAATGGAATTCAAAAAAAAAAATTTTTGTTCCTCACTCTGCTCAATTTATCTTTTTTTTAAAACTATACTTTTATGATGCCATCATGCCTTTTAATCTAGAAAAAGCTTGATTTAAAATTTTATGATGTACACGTTCGATCATAAGTCAAGCCATACTGAAATTAAAATGTAATCATTTACAATTTAACATCATAATATTATCGTTTCATGTTTACTTGACTCGATGATTTCATTCATTCTTGCTTACTCTTTCTTGGCTGCTTATAAGCATAAACAAACATTATATTTTTTTTATTTCATTTTCTTCCCTCTCTTGTTTTGGAAACTTGTGGTAAGGTGTGCACGAATATGCCTTAATATAAATATATAAATTTTGTACCTACCCGTGCAAACTCAAAAAATGTTGAGGAATTATTTATAAGATTCTATTAGAATTTATTGAAGCTTTAATAAATTCTTGCTTTATTCAAGCTTTGCCTTTACATTGTTTTAAAAAAGCATTAGAGGAAAAAAGGAGGCCCTTTACCTCTATCAATAATTAACTTTCCTTTTCTCTTTCTTCAAGGATTCTTCAACTAAGCAATTTTCCTGTGATTATAAAATTAGGTTTTTGACAGTTTGTCTATAGTTTAATCAATGGTCTAGGGTAGATATTGACAGATTTTGTAGACTTCCTACAGAAAATTTAATAACCTTTATCAAAAAGGGTCATGTTGCGTCTATGTCAAAAATAAATCATACAAAAACTTAATAGACATTGTCATGAAATTCCAGACCCCTTTAACCTTTAACGATTTCAAAGGAGTCTATTCAATTCATGAATGCTTTTCAAGTCTTAGATTACAAACTTTTTTCCTTTATTCCTTTTTTCCCACGCGCTATATCTTTAATGACTTCGAGAAGACAAAAAAATAATCTACAATAAAAATGAAAAAGTTTTAAGCATGTATTAATTTATTTTTGGAGACATAATAGAGTCAAATTCATATAATGATGTTAAGAAAATTAATTAACCTTTCTTATAGGACCGACCTTTTATCAAAGAGAATGTGAAAAATTGTTGAGACCATTCCAAACGTAAAAAGGAAATTGTAATGAGCACTCATTAATTTTTCTATTCATTCTTCGGAATTAAAAAAAAAAAAATCTTTTCGTCTCATCTACTTCCATTTCTCAAGAATGAGGCTTAGAGCCGATTTTTGACATTTTCCCGTCAATTTCAAACACAAAGTGAATGTGATTTACTCAAAGCATAAGATCATGGAAAAGAAGAGGATAAAATATAAAGCCTACAATTTATTTATTTGTACCATCATTCGAAAGATGTTTTGTTATTCTTTTACAAGAGCTTTTGCCTTATATTCGCACGCTTTCTTAGCTTTACTCATTCCATTTTCATTTTTATTCTCTTCAATTATTATTTTAAGAAAAAGGAACTTTGTTTTTTGTTATCTTGCTTGTATTGTTTCCATCGCAAAATAAAGAAGCGAAAAAAAACACAAGAGGAAAAGTTTTCAATTCAGATTTTTTGAATATAAATTTCCATTCCACATTTCACTTTGTTTTTTCAACTGACTGCTAAGAGCCCGTTTACCAGTGACATTCAAAAATTATGAGGATAGGGGTTACATTCCTTCCTTTACATCACTTTTCAATGAACGTCAATTGTGAATGACCCCAAAAACAATGTAGATGATGATTATGGTGATGAACAGACAGAGAGAGCATGACATAAATAGAACGAAGATTGTAAAAAGCTGTTCCTTTTTCGTGCTTCCAATGAATTTTAATTTAAAGTCGAGTTGAGATATGATGAGATGAATATATGATGCATACCCATCAGCATCATCATCATAATAGTTGTTGCTTAATTGTCAACATAAAGACGTCTCCTAAATTAACATTTCCCACATTCAATTCAACAAAATTTAATTTCTCCATCTCTATCATTGTTCATGTACGAGTGTCTATGATAAACTTTTTCCTTAGTCGTCAAGAATGAAATTGTTTGGGATACATTTGAAGTATGAAATCTAGGAAAATTACGAAAATCTTGACGAGAAAAAAAAACTTTTTATTTTCTTCCTCATTCTGTCTCATTTTTGGTTTACCACAAAATTTCTCTAGTATTGAGGCTGAAATGAGAAACGAGATTGGAAAAATGATGAAGATGAAGGGAAAAGGTACAATCACGTATGTGTATGTATGGATAAATACATCTACGACAGTTATTATTATGTGAAATATATTTTCAACGTTTTTCATTCACATTTCATTTTATACTGAGAAGATTTCAAAGGAATTTGCTTGTGTAAAAAGCCCCGCAAGAATTCTTGAATACACAATGTAAATTCCACATATTAAATAATAAATGTGTGCTATAGAAGGATGGATTCAATTCACTTTATTTACAAAAAGTTTGAAGGTAGAAAATAAGGAAGAAAGAAAATTTTAGAAAAGATTATCATTTGCTTTCTTTCCCCTTAGACTTTCGTGTTCTTAGTGGTCGTACACGAAAGTTGTCGGAGGATGTAATACTCTTATTGACGTAACTTGTGAGCGAATCCCTCAGTTACATAACAATCATTTGTGTTTCTTATGTGTTCTTTTGGAAATGTACAAGGAGTAAAAAGATACTTCAGGTAAAGTAAAGTAAAGTAGCGGAAAAAACTTAAAGCAAAAAGGTTTCACATTTCACGTTACACTTGCCAATCCCAATTCTTTTGTTTTTCTTCTTTATCTTATTCTGTTTGAAGAATGTTAAGTAAAGAAAGGAGTTAAAGAAATACAACAAAAAAAAAGCTCATTGGACATCTAACAAAACAAAAGAACAAAAGAGTCATTCGTATCTAGTAACTTTTTTATATTGCATAAGCGATTTTTCTCATGTTTTCGTTCTGTTCCTCAGCTGCTACTTTTCCTCCCACAATAATTTTCATTTCTCATTTCACTTTGAAGTCGACAGCATGTCGATGCTTATTTCATTCAGTTCTAACATATATGTCACATTTCATTGTATGCTACGGGATATAAAAAAAGTAAAAGAATCCCGGGAAGGGTATAAATAAGTATAAAAAAATAAAAATTATTCAGTAGCTGTGAGAAGTACAGATACTTATATGTTAGCACACATTTTTCATTAAACATACAACAGAAACATTGTTTAAGGGCATAAAATACAGAAGCAGACAAAAACATTGTTTAAAAAAGAGATGAGATATGAATTTCATATCATACTAAGTTACTGTGAAATGGCAAAAACTTTCTAAATTCTCTTTACATTTTGTGCTTTTTCTTCTCTTTATTCTTTATGAGAAAGGAATCATGCGGGAAGTATGTAATAATGTTTATGAAGTTGAAGAAGCTTTTCACTTGCTCTTCACGAATATAAAAAAAAAACGAAAACTGTCTCGTAATGCTTTTTAATTTATTGTAAGCATGCTTGAACTACAATGCATACAATTTGAACTGTAATGTCAGCATTTTTTTTAAAAAACTGGTTTTTTTAAAGGAAAACTGTCGCTGAAAATCACGGATGTTCCTGTAAAATGAACCATTTTCTAACACTCGGCCATAGACTTACTTGAGTACTGTAGTATTTCAGTAATGTTTTTAGGATCTTGGTCTAGATAACTACAGAGATTCAAGTTTTATTGATTTTGTCATTTAACGACCAAATTATGATTGGTGCTTTCTACTCAAACATTTGAAATGACACTATTCCTTACTTACTTCTGTAATGTTTATACGTTCATGTAACCAATATCTTCCTCCTTTTTATTTTTATTTTTAAAAAATTTATATGAAAAGCTCTTCAGGGGTGCAACAAAATTGAATTGGAAGGCATAAAAAAGTAACAAAAACTCTTTGAAGCATAAAGTAGAATTTGATTAAAATTTCTTACTTCGTTTTGCTTATGCTGCTGCTACTGCTTGTAAATGTATACATTTCATCATCAATTATTGGGTGTATTAAAAGCTTTCTGTCTCGCTTGTTTCATTTCTCGTTGAAATTCATGTTGAGGTTATTAAATTATAAGAAGAGAACAAGAAGAGAAGGAATTTGCAATGAATAAGAAGATTTCTTAATTTTTTTCTCTCTCCTTCTTCTTGCTCATTTCTCGTTCCTCAAATATAATTTGAAAATCACGCTAAAGGCAATCTTGAATACATAAATTTATTTATAAAATATTAAAAATTCAAAAATCCTTGAACATGGCACAGAAGCTTTTTCCATGCAGTAAACATTATTTCTATACCGTATCATAATTCTAAGATTATCTCAGTAAAGTCAGACACAATATTAACCGTAGCTCCTTTCTTAAAATGAATTATGAAGAAGGGAATGGGTGAGATTATAAGGAACAGTAAAAATGAAAAATCTTTCTTATATTAAAGCTCATTTGTAACTTTTAAATCCCATATTCTCTTACATAAGCTCAGCATTACTTTACTTATCATCATCACCATCATTATTATTATTACTATACAGTTTTTCTTTACCCACACTCTTCCTTACTTTTTCTTATTTTCCTCTATTGAATTGAATGAATCAAAAATATTTTCTTTTTATCATCGATTCCTTTAATGTTTGAAGCATCAGATGATGTTCATAAAATACGTCTAGGCATAGCAGAGTTGAAATAAAAAGCCTGAAGTGTTAGTCTCGGATCCATACTTCAACCTTGTGAATCCAAAAATAAAGTTTTCAATAGACGTCATTTATGAACGATCTCAAAAGATTATAATATCCATAAAAGAGTAAAAGAGAATTGAAGATAAATAAAAGGGCAAAATTGATGAAGATGAAACCACAACAGGAAGGAAGGAAGTGTGAGAGTAGAATGTGCGTGAAGAGATTTTTATCTTTCAAGTCACATAATAGTAAATCGCCACCAAACAACATTGACAGTTCCAACATTTCATTATTATTATTATTACTATGCGACTGACACACTGATAACATTATTTATTTTATTTACTTGTATGCTTCGAATTTCTCACTACCAAACAATATTGTCATAGTTCTGCTATTTTTCCTGTCAATTATTTATTCCAAGTTGGTAATTTATCGTTTCACCATTTTTGCGACATGCTTTATTCACAGTTTTGCTAACTTTTTTCGGATTGTAATTTATTAAAAATATTTATTTATTTCATATCACACACCCACAAATATAAATACTGCTACATTATTATTTTATTTTGTACTATTTTGGTTATATTATATATTCTGTAGTTAACCTATGTCCGGGATTAATTCTCGTTTTTTTCTCTCCAATCTATCCAGTCTCAGCCGGCAACTGCTGATTTTGCAGTGTTATATTGTTTTAATCATTCATTAATTATTCAACTTTTGTCGGATTTATACTAGTCCATAGAGCTTAGAATAAATGAATGAGAAAAAAAAGTTGAGAGTTCTGAGATGATAGAAAGAAAGCTTTTTAATGTTATGCGATGAAGCTTCTCTAGCTCTTGTTTGAAAATGGCATCATAAATCGCTGACCCAAAACACCGAAAAAGCAATTTCGAGCATATAATTTTCCTTACCTCATCCTTCTTTATTCCACTCAATGTCCCCAAATTCTCATAAAGCTTTCCTTCTTCTCTCATTCCATTACTTGCCACATCTTTCTAGTTTCTATTGTACCTCCTCCGACCCTTGCTTGTTGTTATCAGAAATAATGGGAGAAATAGAATGGAATTTAAGCATTCAAAAATAGCAAAACGCAAACCATATGTATGAATAAATGAATAACAGAGTATATGAGTTTAGAAATTAAATTAAATTTTAGAAAACTAGAAAGAGAGCAAAAAGACTGGAAGCGAAAAGAAAATGTTAGAATAATATACCCTCTACTTCACATAGTCACATTCGGGACCGTTCACTTATGACGTCCAGGGGGGGGGGGGGGGGGGGGGGGGTCAGCAAGAAAAGAATAATAGAAGTTCCAGGATATCCATTGTTTTTTTTTGAAAAATGACCATTAATTTCGGACGTCATAATTGAACGACCCCTTCGCAAACTGTGTATGATGTTGTATGTTGAAAGAGAGAAATAAGTAGAAAAAAAATCATGTTTGTGGATATGGAGGGAATTTAAAGTCTCATTGTTTGTGTGTACTTACAGATACCAGGATTATACAATATTTAACTAAAGTGAATTCTCGCAAAACAGGAAGAGAAAAAAATGATATAAAATAAAATTGTGAGCAACGAATGAGAAAGAAAAAAAAAATAATGAAAATGTTTGTGTATGTCGGCAAAATATGTGTGTGAGGAGATTAAAAACAAGTTTATGTAATGGCAGTGATATGAGGAGAAAGAATTGAAATTAAAACTAAAAAGTTGAGTTAAATTGTGTATGGAAGCTTAAACAACATCGTCGTCAACGACATCAAAAACAGAAAAAAAAAGTACGAAAGAAAAGTTTGTGAACATAACCATACCGACATACCATATAAATATACACATACTACATACAATTTAAGCTTTTTGCTGAAATGCTACATGAAATTGAGTGTTTTTTGTGGTAATTTTACATGAAATTCAAAGTAAGGCATAAATGCTGAACTGTGGGATTTGATACTGAAAAACAGTAATGTTGGAAATACGGATTTTAGTCTTTTGGCTTCCTTCAATATTACTAGCTATGAACACAGGTAAGCAGATTAAGATTATGATTATACTTTGAAATGTGCAATATCTTGTTGAATATCTGCGAACTGAATGGAAAGGGATTTTGATTTCCTTTTTTTCCCATCACTTTTTCATTAAATCGCGGATTTTGTTTTAACAGTTTTCGTATCAGCAAACCCAGTGAGATAGGCTTACTTTTATTTTTGTAAATTACAGGTCATGAAAAGATTACGTTTTAGAGAAAAAAGATTCGGTATACTTAACAATATCTCCAATCGATTTTTATATTAATTTTCATGCTGTGAAGTATGCATCAATTGGGTCCTGCTGCGTATAAGTGTATCAGCTTATTTAAATACTCCATGTTGTCATTGAAATACATGTTGATTTATCCCTTATTTACCCAATAAAGTTAAATGAAAATTATGTCAATATTGGCTCAAACAATTGTTTTGTAACGTCCAACATAACTGATTTTTGCTCATCCTGAATTGTTTTTAAGAGATACTGTGATCTTATAGAAATAATTTTTATTCCTCTTTTGGATTTCCATTGCTATTTTGTTTCTTTAATTAACTGTAGCCTATAATACGACAGAATAATCTTTTTACCAATTGAAAATCACACACTGCTGCCTACTCTGTAAGCTCTTTGTTTTCTTTCCAAGCCCCAAGTAATGTTAAATAAATAAATCATTATTAATGCAAATGAACCTCCCATGGTTTATTTACTTAAATTGTAACCAATCTTTTAGACAATTTATGGACATATGATTACATATTATTTCTATTGTATGAAAGGTTCCAACAAATTCATTCAATTTATCTGTCTTTCTTTTTTTTTTTTTGATTGAACAAACTCAATGGATGGAGCTTCTTCTAATGCTTTTTATGTCAATATGCTGAACAAGTAACTTTCTATAATATTTTGAGGTCGTTCTTCGAATGAGTGGTTTTTTACATTTCATCAATTCCATTATTTCCTATACCATTACGGTTATCTCCTCATTTTTATGATAAGTATGAAAGGAAAAACTCATAAGAACATTTAAAAGTATTAAAATTTAAATCCAATAGTTCAAAAGTTTTCAATTCTTGAACTGGCATCAAAAGCACAATCTTAGTAAATCCATTTTAACAATTTTCAGCATAATAGGACAAACGTTGTCTCACTGGGAATCAAGAACATGTGAAATAAACTGTAAAAAGGTTTCTTAACATAAATTTGTAGAGTAAGCGGGGAGGATAAAAGAATGGAAATTGGAAGGAAAATCCACTGATCTCATGCAATTTCAATCTTTAATCCATACGAATCACGAAAGTGAATAAGGAATGATTTTATATAGGCGCAAAGAAAAGAACGAGGAAAAAGGCACAGCTTTATTTTTTATAGATATTATCTAATGTCTGGTGCCTGTTCTCAGCAATAAATTTCATGTTTTTGACTTTAAGACTGTTACCATGAAGGAATAATTTGTCGAGAACTGTGGTATTCAATTTTCTTTCCATAGCAAAGGAAGCACAAGAATATATCTTTAATATGAAAATCTGCTGCAAGTTATTTTACTCATGATATCACATGAATAAAAGCTCTTAAATCTAGCTTCTTTTTCCACAAAAAAATTTAATTTAGTTAAGAAGCTCAAAATTCTCCATTGCATTTACCATTAAAATTGCTACTTTCTATGCTTCCTTCTTCTTTTTATTATGCTTACCAGAGAAATATGTTCACATCAGAGGTGTATTCAGAGGGTTACGAGTAGCTTCCTCGAAATTTGTTTTACGAATAACAGTCATCCTGAATACAGTTCTGGCCGTTGACATTATACATTCCATATAAAATATAAATAAAATGAAATGAAATGAAAAATAAAATAAAAAATAATCTTTTAAAAAAATATAAAAAATAAGAAGTTAGAAGAAGAGATAAAAATGAGCTACATTATGTACCTAAATCATGAATATTCCCATGACAACTCATTGTTTGAGATAATGCAGAAGCAGCAATATAGTTGGAGAAAATAAATAGTAGAGAAAAAAAGTCAAGAAATTGCAATTTTTTTAAAAGAAATAATATAAGCTATGGCAGCAGCATAAGTAGAAGATGAGTATGCACATACAATTCCTTAGAGTATTACTATCATTTCTGGTATGTGAGCTAAACTCTAACTCATTGTGTTTTCTTCCTACTCTTTCATTCTTCATCCTTCTTCCTTCTTCTTATGTGTATTCCTATCCATTTTCCATTTTTTTCCATTCTATCGCTTTCAACTTACTTTATATTCGTAAATATACTCTCTCCTTATACTCCTCGTAATATATGAAATGAAAAAGAAGAAAAGAAAACCCTTTTCAGGGAAAATAGAGGAAAAAGACAAGAATGAGAGCCCAGAATGAATAAAGATTCTTCATCTGATAATTTTTCATTCATATTGCTTCAATAGGTTTCTTCCTACATTTATCGCAGTATCAGTATGAAAATATGTACCTACATCAATATTGTAAGGTTAAGTAAATTTTTTTTGCTTTCCTTATTTCCTGCAAATTCCTTCTTTTCATACTCCTAGCTTATTCGTTATCAAAAAGACCTCGATGAAGGCAAACGTAAGTTTATTTATGATTTTCAACTATTGGAACGTTTATATCTCATACTGTGAACGATACAAGTAGCAAAATTTATAAGGAAGACATTGAAAGAAGAAGAAAAAAAGGTATTGAAGGAACGCTAAGATCGATGTTGAAAGTGTATTGATTTTGACCAATTCATAACTTACCACACGTAGCACTCTTCTCTTCCTTTCTCAATCTTCTTCAGCTTTCTTTTTCCTTGAAAGTTTCATTCCTTCTTCGTATTCGTCCTATCCGCAAAAGTATTAAAAAATCCTTGATCGACTCGTTTTGTGTGCTATCAAAAAGAAGACAGCAGTTCTGACAACAAACTTTTTTGCGTGCCAATGAAATGTTAAAAGCCTTCAACCTCAATATACAAACGTTTCATTATCTGAAATTAAACATGAATTATGAAATGTCTGTTACTCATGTAGTCACCATCACTATATTTCTCTTTCCATCTCACGTCCAATTCGCATGTATTTGACTCGATATGTTAGTGTCTATATTTACACACTCTCTCATTCTCTAACAACTGTATGTTTTCTATGCCTCATTACAGATAATAAATCACTGAATAACACAGACTCGAACAATATTAAGCCAAAGGTATGGGTTGAGACAGACCATCATCGAACAGAGAATGCTATAGACGTCAGCGATAATTTCATTCTGGACGGTAATAATGAGGTTTGTATTTTCACAAAAAAAATTTATTATGACTAAACAGTTTGTAATAGCTATTATTTGAACTTACATTCAAGTCTGTGAAATAGTATTTACATGCTTTGAATGTTTCAACTTTTATACGTTCTCCATTTATTGTGTTGGAGATGTGGATGCATTACTTATGTAAATGTTTGTCTACGCCAAAGTTTTGTGTTTTTGCATGCAAACAAAATAAAATAGGAGGCAAAAAAGGAACTGTAAATTACAGTACTTCATAATATAAACTATGGTATTGTTGTTGCTATGAGATTGTTATAAAATGAATAATAATAAGACTTAACTTAATTACATCATTGAGATACTTTTCTTCTTTGCCCTCGTTCCTGCTATATTTCATGAACCCAACTCAACTCAACTCGACTGTATACTGAGAAATTGCTTATAATTAACTATGGGGACTGCACTTTATAAACAAAATTGCATTTTATTATTTAAATTTTTATACTCTATCTCTTCCTCCACGTCTTCTTCTTCTTTCGAGAGTTGAAAACTTTCAACTAATAAATTTCCGTTGTGTGCAACTTTTTCATTTCACTGCCGCTGCTTTCAGCTTTTTCTTCCCTCGACTTTAAACATTTTCATAATTTTTATTCTTTTCAAAAGCATTCATATACATGCATACACACACAAACAAAGCGAGTTCTTCATCATTTTTAATGACGCTGACGATGCTTCTGAATCGCTAATTAGCCTTTTCTCCTTTCTCTCTCTTTATTTTTCATCTTCATTTATTCTATTCTCTAAATGCCTTTTATTTTTAAAATTTTAATATTCACTCTACTCGCGATATAGATGGAGGAAGACACCAGAGTTTTAAAAACTCAATATTTATTATTACATCATTGATTGACATCATTGATTTTATTATTCAATCAGTTGTAGCTTTGAGCTTTTAAGATTGATTCCTTTCATCAAGTAGGTTTAATGATCAATAAAGTGAGGCTAAGTTTCTTATATAATTGAGCAAAAAAATTCATATGCTTAGTCTTGAACCCAAAGCCATGTCCCTATTGATTGGAAATTTCAAGTCAAACCTCTGACTGTAATGAATTTTTGACATTGAGGCTGCAAATTAAAAATTATTTATTCATGGAATGTGCAAATGGTTATGATAAAAAAGATCATGATATTTGATCAACCTGAATTTTCTTACCCTGTAAATGAATCGAGGAGGAAAAGGAAGAAGATGAGGAAGGGCTAAAAAAGTTCAGTTCCTTTCAATTGACAAGAGTAGGGAAGAAAGAAAAAGTTTTATTTGCACGCTTTTTACTAATTACATTAAAAATGAACATTTCCTGAACTCGTTATCAGCGGGTGACCCCCCGCGACAATCAACCGCTCTGTGCTTTACAGTTCGTCTATTGAGAATTCCTTTTAAGTTCATCCACTGCCATTTTTATCGTTCTAAATTTCATTTCTCTTGGTAGTATTTATTTAATTTCCCTCACAAAGAGTAAGAAGAGATAATAGTTAAGAAACGGAAGGGAAATAAGGAGACTGAAAAAAAAGGAAATATGAAGGAGCAGTGGAAAGAAAAAAAATTTAAATTATTATCCCAAGGAAAAGTTTATCATTTTTACAATCAATTTGCTCAGCAACTCAGCTGGCTGTTAAAACTTTTCATCCCGTTCATTCATTCGAGAAAAGTTTTTCTTCTAGCTTATGATACTCTTTAGTGTTCACATGCCATTGCTTGATATAACATTGCTTTTCTTTACTTTATTTGTTGGATTTGTATTGCAGCTACTGGTATTTTCCTCATGTTCGGAAGATAGATAAAACTTATTCCGAAAATTTGAATATTTTTAATTAAACTTTCAAATTATTATATTTTTTTTTATAAAGATTTTCGTCGAGACAGCGACAAAAAATTTATTTTTATGCAATTTCACTCTCTCTATGTCATCCCATTTATTCAGGCAGCCAGACAATTTCTCATTGTCATTTATATAAATGACCGCATTTTATGGTGTTTCATTTATTTTAATTTTACCATGTAGGCATTTTTTATTTCCTCCCTCTTTTTATTGTTGTTGCCTCTTTTTTTTCTCTGTTTTTTCCGGCATCACAAAAAAATTTCCAAAAAAAATTCCTCAATTCTATTAAATCGTATCCCATACATATAATTTTCTCTCGTTCCATTCATCTTCTCTGTAAATTGAGTCGATAATATTTCATTTTTCATGAGGGTGACTTTTTTTTATTTTTTTGAATTTCTGGAAAATTGGCCATTATTATGAGGCTATTCTTCACTTTTCCTCCCACTGCCATATTGCTCAATGTTTAACTTTCTGTTTATGCCAAAACAGTTCCTCAATGTCGAATGAAAAATCATCCTTAATCACTCCCAAAAGTTCATCAAGTATATAAGAAATATAATATAATATAAGAAATCTTTCATCAAATTTTTATTTTGTCGGAATGTCAGCAACTTCGTGAAGATTGAAATCATGGTTTGCGCGACCTTTGAACAGCAAGCAGTTATCATTCACTTCTTCGTTACAATATCAACTGTTATTAGTCATCCATTAGTGATGTCTAGCTTTGTGACAATGGAGACAATTTTGAGTTAAGGAAGAGGAAAAAAAACTCATATATTCATGCAGACAGCATGAACGAAAGACCCCACTTTATTAATTTTAATATTTTTTATTGTCAAACGCCACAAAATACTTGCTGATTTGATTCAATCTCGCTCAAAAAAAAGTCAATAAAAAAAAGCTTTTCATGAATATTTTATTGTCAAATTAATATACACAATATTTCCCTTCCTTCTCACTCTTTTATGTTTTCCAGCTTATTCATTCACTGTGATTTTTTTATTGTGGTGCAATATACTATTTTGTTATTGTTAAAATTGTATAACTAGTAGATGATTTGAATCTCAACTCCCCTCACTTAATTCATATTCATGTTAATTCGACACCAATTTGACAATAGCCAAAAATAGCAATGGGGTATTTTCATTATTTTTCATGTTGTTTGTTCTATGCAAAAAAAAAAGGAAAAGTTTTAATGTTTGGCGTATACATAAAGTGTGTATATGTGTATATACTTTTGTGTGGTAATGATAATTTTTTTCATTTGGTTCCAAGCTGTGGCCGTCTGTTTTTGACTTGATTGGTGATAATATCCATTAATTAATGTTGACTTTTCATTAAAACTCTGCAGATGATGTCTTACAATACATCGGTCCAGCTTGGTGGAACAGCTTTTCTCGTCTGTAAAGTGGCGCCGGACATTGAATCTGTAAGTAAATTATCATATCATATTTAAAAATTTATTTATTTATTTTTTCACAATTTTTTCCGTATTTTCCTTCCCTCATGTTCTACATTGTTTAATCCATTTCATGTGCTGTATATTTTTATTTTTGGTGCTCACGATAATTGTTTGTGTGGATGTTGAATATAATGTACTACAAAACGAGCAGTCAGTAAAAAATTCATTTCTCTTAAATTATTTTTATCAGCATGTATATGCTGTTTATTCTGCTCCTGCCCTGTGGACACATCCCGCAAATGTCACAAACAAATTACCCGTTATTTTTCATTCTGGCATTGTTTGGTCAGAAACAATTAGCCAAGCCTTCAATTGCCTCTGATGCTTATGACTTTCTTTTGCTCTTTTTCTATTACATTTTTCACTACTGGCGATTCCATTCTTTCATTCTTTCATTCTTTGTTGCTGCCGTTCATTTATTCAAATTCCTTTATGTATTTAAAAAGCTCTATTTTGTTTTTCTTACGCGTGCTTTCATTCTTCTCATTCTCACCCCTCACCATATTTCTCTTCAACACCATCAGCGATGAAAATGAAATAAATTTTTGCGGGCAACATTTAAATCACTCATTCATTCCTTTTTTTCTTATTCGTTTCATTTATGTAGCCACTCACTTAGTAAGTCAGCCAGTCACTCAGTTAGTGAGTCGTTTTGTAATCCATTTTGTGGAAAATAATATAAAGACTAAGAAAGGAAAAGGAGCATAAAATAAGAATTAATGATAGGACATTATTTTCACACAGCACACAATTAAAATTTCTACAAGTTAAAATTATTTCCATTTCTATTATACTTGCGGATGTAAGATACAGACTCAGATGTACTTTGGTGATGGGATTTTTAGAACCCTTTCACCTCATGTTTCATGAATGAAATGTGACACAACTTCAGACTCCTGATTAACCCCTACTGCTGTGCTTTTTACATCAAATTTGAATTAAATTTACATTTTGCCAGTTTGTCTGACTCTAAAAAGTGTTATTACTTCCTTTAAGGAAGAGAAACGAATTAATGAAAAAAAATTACACACAGCTTCTATATTTTAGGTCTTGTAGATGTAAAGATAAGGAAATTGTAACGGAAAATTTTATTATTTAACAATTTCCGATGGATAGAAGAGCAGAAACTCAAAATCGAATTTAAATTCAAAGGATATGATAAGCTTTTATATCTGTTCAGACTGCAATTAGTTTAGGGTTATTCACAAATGACTTTATACAATTAGATAGAAATGGGTCGAAATAATTGTGACAAAACCTTTTCATAATAGAAGAGTGAGAAGGTTCAAAAATGCCACTTTCGATGGATATCACTCGACCGTCTTAATGTTTATGCAATAACTCATTGCAGTTGATTGAATTTTTAGTGCTATGTAAACATCACAATGTGGTTAAATCGGAAATCAACAAAATTCCTTCAAATCAGGTCTCTCCAAATGTTGCCTTTTCAGCTGTCAATGACTATAAACTCCTTTCCTCCACACAATAACTTTGCTCCCCTATCAAAACGTTTTCAGATCATTGAGTTCATTGTTTCTCAATCATTTTGTTATGTGTATACACATTGGTTTCTTCATATTCCTCCTCCTACTGATTTTATTTGCACTTACTTTATTTTACACTCTCCCTGCCTGCTCCCTTGTGTATTATATGAAAAACATATGACTTTTATTTTATATTTTTCTCTTCTTTCGTTTTATTTTCCTCATGGCAAAAATATATAGAATCAAGTTACATGGGTAAGACGCAGAGATTGGCATATTTTATCATCTGGTGATAGTCTGTATACGAATGATGCGCGATTTGTCGCAACTTATGAGCCTAAACAAAGTACATATACATTACAAATCAAATTTGTACAAAAACGGGACCATGGAATCTACCAGTGTACTGTAAGTGAATATTTTATTATTAATATTACATTTTTCCTTGTTACATAAGGTGACAAATAATGTACAAATCGACTATGAAAACAAGACATGATATAACACCCATTTTTTTCTACCTACATGTCGTGTGACACAAGAAAGTTCCATTTTTATTATATTTTTTTTTTTCATAATCTGCATCATTATTGAGGTAGTACCATCATCATCGTTCATAACCTAACCTACTACTTTAATACCATACAATGTTATCTAACACAGCATATCATGAATAAACATAATTTGTTTCTCTTCTTCAAGCTTTTTTTTTCATACTTTCCACCTCTCATTTATTATAGCTACTGTTATTCTTATTATTGTTATTGTTTTGCAAATAGATACAAGAAGCTACCAGCTATAATATATAAATTGAGTGAAACATTCAGGTTCTCTAGATATTTTCTACTACCATAATATGTTCATATACAATGCAAAGTTTTATGTCTTTTTAATGATGCAAACTTTATTTTTTTTTCATGTCAAATTGAGTCAATAATAGCAGTTTTAAGTTCCTTTTTTTATTCACATCCAAACTAGTTTTTGTTGTTGCCTTCTTATTATCGCTTTTCTTTTGCCTCGTACTCTTTTCTCAAGCTTTTATTATCAAAAAGTTAAAGAAGAAAGAAATGCAAGTAGTAAAGCTACGGAAGTTGAGGTTTCAAGACTTTTTCACTATAACTTAATAAGTTACGTAAAAATCGCTTGAGTTGTGAAAACTTGTTTCTTTAAAACGTTAGTCAGGTCAAAAGTGAAATTAAATGCACGTCAAAAATTAATGGTTCGAGAAGACAAATTGGATTTCCGTTTTTGAAATCATAAAGTGTGTTCATGAAATTTGATTTATAACTGATGACAAAAAGAGTGCAGAGTCATATTTGTCATTCAAAAATATGTTGAAAGGGATTAATATGAAAGAAGAGGGTTCACAAACTTTCTTTTTATCATATTCACTCACGTTTCGTCCTTGCCTCTTGCTACTTGTATGATGATGCATATAATAAAAAAAAAGTGAAAATAAAGGAGTAAGAAGGATGAAAGAAAAATTATTCTGGTGGAAACTATATCCATATAAGTATATTCACAGAATAAAGGAGAAACTTTTCAATATATACGCGCTCTTTCACTTACACTCTTAGATGTGTAATGCATTGTATTGTTACGAACATGCTTTATGCTTTTAGCAGTTTCAAAATCGCTTTTAAGCGAACACATTTTCTTCATCTTACTTTATCCACTTTATGCTCATTTATAATTTTTTTTCTCCTTTGTGATTTCATTTTTTCTTTTATTTTATTTTCTACAATAATTCCTTCTCCTCTCATTGCCATTTTAGCTTTCATGCAATGAAAAGTTGTTTTTTTCCCATGAACTTAATTTTTTTCTTCTCTTCTTTCCAAGCTGATGATACTGCTGTACTTCTGGTATTGTCACAACAGCTATTTCTTAACTTATAAACGAATAAGTTCTGAATAAGAATAACAAATAAAAAGAGAGGAGCTGAAACATAAAACAATCAAAATCTTGAAAAGTAAAACTTTTCCTCTGCTGTTCCTCAAATAAAATAAAGCAGAACAAAAGTTTCAAATGACGCACATCTACGTTAATTGTTTGTTTGTAAGCTTCTTATTTTGTGTAAGGATGTATGTACGGAGGAAATACCTTTGGGGAATATTTTGTTTGTGATATCTTCAAAACTGTAACTTGTAATTATCACTTTTCATGAAGGAAGCAGCTACATGTGTAAATGTCAGTTGTGAATTATAACATTGATAAATTCAAGCCCTAGAGGAATCAATGGATATTATTGAAACAGATTAACTTACCTGAATTAGAGAGAATTTCAAGAATTTTTCAAGATCATTGATGGAATGGATTTATTTACAAGCATAACAACCCTCATACCTTGTAGCCAAAATCAATAGAATAAGTTTACTTATTGATAATCTAAAATATTGATCTACTTTATTAATAAGTGACAAATTTTGATTCCTTTATCTAGCAAATATTTTTGAGCATCCTTAAAATTAATTATGTAATAATTAAGTTCCTAATCATGAAAGAAAAACTTTATAATTTAATTAGGATTCATGGGAATAGTCATCAGGAACTATTGAGTAGAAATCCAGTTGTTAAAGTGAAAAGTTTTTAATAACAAAATTTCGATGTTGATAAAATCCTTTGAGACTGATTGTAGTTCACTAAAAAGGATGCCTCAAGCATGATCTACAATCGGATATACTATTTTGAACAAAGAAGTTAATTATGCAACGAAACACGTGCCATAGAAATAAATAACAGAAACCAAAGGTGTACTATGAAATTATTTCTTAGTTCCTCTTAAATCTTTTCATAAGAATCTCTCTAAGCCTCAGAGACACGAAATGTCGTGTGCAAAACCTTTCTTAGATCTATTTGGTAAAAGCTTTTACGCTAGTATGCTTTTCAAGAAAGCACATATAAACGTATCTATTCATATGTGTGTACTTACTCAATTTTGACATAAAATTCTTCTAAAAGCTCTTTCTTTTCTTTTTTCTGATATCTTTTCTTCCTTTAAGTCTACATGAACTTTTTTTTCTATTTATCGTCAATACGAATAAGGTCGTGAAGTTCTATATCTCCTATGAACAATATATATCATCTTGATAGAGAAAGGAGCTAAAATGGCAATCGAGGAATTTCTTTTTGGAGTCGTTTGAATGTTGCGTCAAATGCTTTAAGGCAGTAATTTAAGTAGTTGAGACATTCTTGATCTTGGTTGCGACTCACATTTGGTTTTTCAAAGTGTAACTTGATAAAAGCTGGTATTTTGATATCAAGGGTCGAATCCAAAACTTTTTCAATATATGATACAAAATAGTGAGACATGATTTACAAACGACTCCTTCAATTTTTTACACAGAAAAGTATAAGAGTGAAGAAAAGAGCACCTGTCTCAATAAAGCACAAAAGCCAAGTAGAAGAATAAAATAAAAAAATTCCAAAGAACTTTTCAGCGCTTTCTTTTTATTTATCTTAAACATAAATCTCGCATAAATCTTTAGCTTTGAAAGCGATCAAGAAACTTTAACAAGATTCAAGAGATTTTCGCATCACATTTTTCAATCAAATTCTCTCAAATATTTTGTTACTGTTTGCATGAAAATTTTTATGTTCATTCATTTCATTTATTCCTGAAAAAGAAAAATCAATTTGTGCTTCACATTCCACCTGATTTTATATCAGTCTGTTTTAAAATTCACTTGATTTTGTTCATCATTCGGTTATAATGGCATAAAATATCAAAATGTAGAGTGAGGGAAAAATTCCTTTTTGGTACTTTATGCTGTTTCCTCAAGAGAAAATTTATGCTTGCTCCAATACATTATTGATAATCAAAAAATTGAAAATTTCGTCCTTATTTGCATTTTATTCTTTTATGGGGAGAGACGAGACAGAGAGCAATGGCAAAGAACATAAATCAAACTTCATCATTTCTCATTTCGATCATTGGATGGGAAAAAAGGCATCCAATTCATATGCATATATACATACCGTATTTGAAAAAGATATGAGAAAAACTTTTCTCATGAGCTTTCAAAAAGTTTTTTTGTGCCTTTTCAGTGCTCTAGTCTTTGCTATATTTTAGTTTCATGACACTCATTTACTAGTTACCTCGACCCAATATCATCATTTCGCAGTTCCTCTTTTATTATACGATAATATCACATCATGTTCAATCTACATGAAATATAAGTTAAAAAGTCTTTATGAGGAAATAATGGCTGAAAGTTTTTCACATGCAATCCATAAAAAAAGTTGGACTGCACTAATAACTTAATAGATTGTTTAAGGTTGATAAAAAAATATAATTTTTGAGTCGTCCTGAAGTGTAGTCAGAGGAGTGAGGCCTGGGTTGTCTAAATAAACTCCAGCTAATTTATTTCTCAAGCTTTATTGATTTTGTTATTAATACTAAAGTAATTTATTCTCATTCCACTTAAAAACAAGTAAAGCACCTGCACGTACCAAGCAATTAAGAAGCAATTACTTGCTAAGCTCAAAGAGATTTACAAACACTTCAATCAATTTAATTTTCTGCGTGTGAAGTTTCATTGAATCTTGGTCAAATTGAATTGTATTACAAAGGGGCTGTTCACTTATTACGTAACGCGAAAAAATGACTTCTTAGACCCCCCCCCCCTCCTCGTAACAAAATTTGTATGAAAAAAAAAATTTTCCTTGTTTGAACCGTAACAAAATCTTAGACCCCCCCTCCCCCTAAAAGCGTTACGTAATAAGTGAATGGCCCCAAAAAAAACACTTGCTTGTGAAAAAACCCGCATAAAATATGAATGTATGAAATTCGTACTCAGATGCTGCAATGATGAAATTTTCTTTCCGTTCTCCCTTTTCTTGAGAATCAATTGAATTATTTTTAAATCAATTTTATGTTTTCTCTTTTCTCGACATTTGACATCTTTCGATTTTTTTCCTCACTTACAATGTTGCCAATACGAGTTTTCGTTATACAGTATAATTCTCATAAAATAAATTGCCTTTCTTTGCCTTTACCATCATCGCTTCTCTAATTTTTGTTTTACTTATATTTTCTCTCGTATCCATCCATTCTCCTTGAGTTGTGTTTGCCTTTCCCTTCTTTTTTTGGAAATTTAATTTGTACCTATGAGCGATAAAACGTATATGAAATTCTACTTTCCATATAAACACACGTACTCACATGATACATACATAGATAGATAGAGATGAACACTTCTTTTTGATGATAAAGTTTAAGCTACTGGAAAAATAAACAGATCTATTTAAATAATTTATAAATAAATATCTCACACAGGTTTCAACATCGACGGGCGTTGTTTCGCATCAAGCGAGCTTACAGGTAGTTGTACCAGAAGCATTCATTCTAGGCTCGGGAGAGCTTCATGTAGATATGGGATCTGTATTAAATTTAGTCTGTATAATTGAAAAGGTAATTTGAATTTATTGATTTGCTGATAATTCAATTTTCCTCACACTCATGTTCATGGTAGGAGAGCTGCTGTCGAAAATGTCAAAAAATGTGAAAGCTCGAACACATATATCTTCTCCTACCACGATAATGGAATACGAATATCGATACTGAATAATATTTTGATGCATTTGCATTATTATCTCATCTCATTCATAATACAATATATATTTTTTATTTATGATCAGAGTCCAATACCACCGCAATACGTATATTGGCAAAGAAATAATCACATGATAAATTACGATGACTCGAGGCGTGATATATCAATAGAAACAACACCGGGACAGCCGCGAACGCAAAGTCGTTTGATTGTACGTGAGCCGCAAATAGCTGATAGTGGAAATTATACTTGTAGTGCGCCCAATACTGAGCCAGCAAGCATTTATGTTTTCGTGTCTAAAGGTTGGTACATTAAGGATAAAATATATATCTATATGAATATATGTATGTAGCTAGTTGCGAAAGCATAACTTAAGCATGACTATATTTATGTATCTAGTGTACGTGAGACGTCGATGGCACCCATAATTTCCATTTATATTAAATGAAAATTTACCTGAAAATGAAAATGATACACATAAAGTGTGAGTCTATCGCATGCATATATTCATTCACCCATGGCATCACACCCGTAAATGCGATGGCTATAGATGCTCTTTCTAATAATATATTCTTGTACCCCAAAAAACTACGTGTGCTCATTATAAAAAAGACATCAGCCATTGAGAGGTGGAAAATGGTAACAGTGAAGAAACGTTTATGTGACCATCGGAAAGAATTGAATATAAAAAGCTTAACAACATTTCCACTTTGTGTGCATGTGATTCTCTACATTAGTTTTGAGAGCACTATTCAGTATCACATCTCCATGTCCTTTTTTTATGTTTGCAGTATATACAGAGCAGTCAACTTTTAAAAAGCTAAAAGAGTCAGCTAACAAGCAAGCAATTTCGCGTTCAGTATTTTATGACATCCAGAAAGCGCTCCATAACACCTCCTTTCATTGCTATATACAGCTATACATATGGATAATTTTAAGTTAAACTAAGCGACCTAATGGCAAGCACATACATATATTTCATTTACAAAGCTCTGAGAGAGAAATAAAATGAAGGAATGAAAGGAGGATGGAAGCCTTTTGTTAACCAGAATGTACATGATACCCTTTGCTCTTCTTCTTTATGCTTTTTTTTTTGACACATTTAACTAATAAAATAACCTTCTTATCTTTCAATTGTCCCCATGTCAGCAACATGTATCTCAAAAAATATTATCAACTATAGTAAGGATATACATCAAATTTTAATTAAAAATTGTATCACTGAAGTGAAATGTCAATTCCCAAAAATGCGTTGACACTGCAATTCGATAGTGTCCTATTTCACTCGACTCTTCCATTTTTTGAATTTGCTGAAAAAGGCTTAATTTTCCGTTTCATACATTAATGATGACATTACGGGTGAAAATTGTGTCGCTTGTTCTCATTTTTAATGTTAAAATGGCACTAAAAGTGAACGAAAGAGAAAATGGGTAAGAGAAAGAATCATGTACGTATACAAAAATCTAGAATATGTATGGCCTTTAATGTCATGAAAAAAATGTACATCTACAAAGAGCAAAAGAGGAGAGAAAAATTATTTTTTGGCAAGATGGTGATAACAGCACCAAAAATACCTTTTACGTACCTTAAAACTCTTCTGATGACTATCAGCATCATCTATACAATCTTCTTATCCTGCCTACATACCTTTCTAGCTTTTTTTATTGGGGTAAAAATTTATGGCACTTTATTGTGCAAGGAAGAATTCACCTGAGATACTGACTATTATTTGATGATATGTTTTCCTCTTGTTACTCAAAATAGGCTACAAATTTACTGTTTCTATGGCATCATCCTCTTAATTGAAGGAAACTTTTCGTCTAAAAAAATATAAATTGGTTGAGATTTTTAGTGAAATGAGACTTAATTAATTTATTGAGTACTTAGAAGCAATTGAAAAGTTTATCAAGTATTTGAAATAATGGAAGATATACGATACACTTCTTTCCTCATACTTGAGCTATGTGCCTGTTCGTTTCATGCCTAACGATTTTCAACTGTCTTCATTGTAGTCAAAAGTCTCTAAATTCTCACATTTCATGATAAGTGAGCGTGAAGCAAGCACAAATTGCTTCCCATTCGATGACTCTCTGAAGTGTCATTCTAAAATTGTGTTGGCAAAACGTGAAATATGCTTATGTCCCTTTTTGTGTCCTTCCCAATACATGAACATGTATTTAAAATACATACTTGAATATATAACTTATGTTTGGATATGGGTAGCCATGTGTGTATTGTATTTTATCATTTATTATGTGCCATCTCTCTACAATTCTATATAGAGCTGCTTGTGTTACATAACACAATTTTGTAAAAATAATACAATAGTTATCTTGATCAATTCCAAAACCCATAATCCATATAACCAAAGCATATGAGTATCATTTTGTGACCTTTAAGTATGGTTTGTAGCATGTTTATTATGCTTTATTAATGGCTTACCTTATTAATATCTATATACGACTATGACTAGACTTTATGAGACAAATCTATTAAATATACGATATTTTTATGTTTCTCACATTTAGGTGACAATACCGCTGCAATATCACGAAGAAACACATCCTCTGAATTTAGATGTACCTTTCACTATGTTCTTTGTATTAGTTTAGGATCGTATCTTCTATCAAAAAGGTAACTGTGCTACTAAAGCTAAAATTTATGAAAAAAAACCTTCCCAAATTTCATCCTTCTTATTCAATTCACGCATTAACAAAATAAAATATCCGAATATAGCCTATAATCTATAATTCTAAATGCTCCAATTGATTGTACGTCCTTTTTCTTCTTCCTTTCTTTTTTCTCAATTTACAGATATGTGTGAAAGGCAGTTACAATAAATTGTTTGCTCTGTCCTCACGTTCTACTGATTTAGTTTATCCGTCTCTCGCACTCTCCACATTTTCTCATCAGTTCAACGCAGTCAAACTTTCTTTATTTCTAAATCTTCAGAAAAATGTAATAAGGGAAAAAATAGAAGCAAGTTGGAAAGGAAAGAAAATGAGTTGTAAGTTCTACATACTTTTATACGGCACACAGAGGCATCAATCAAAAAGGCATAATAAGATATATTAGATATAAATTCTCTCTCGCTCACTTTTGCCTCCTTTGAGTAATTGGCTTTCATGGTTTCATCAGTAAATCACATAGAATTGAATGAACAAGATAAAAGCAGAAAGGAAGAGAACAAACTTTAACTAACTTGAATCTATATGTTTTTCCGCTATTCATAATCTTCTTTTGCGTTGCTGCTGCCACAATTGATGCTAGTCAAACTGACAGTAAAAAAGAAGTCTCATTATACTCATGGCAAGCATGACAAATATCCCTGATAATAAGTTGCAAAAGTTTGCACAATTGGATGATTACAACGACGAATTAGTAAAAAATTGTGTAGGAAGTGACATTCATAAAACATATCATAAGATTCTTTAGTTGTGCATTTAAAATAAATCCTCTTATTAGTGAAATCTAAAAAAATTTGTACATGTAGTAATCAGATGGATAAGTCAAAGTCAATGGATATGAACACTACTTCCATAAAAATGTGCTAAAGCTTTTCCTTCTAGATTGCTTTGGAAAATTTACTCTGAACAAAAAAGCAATAAGTATCATGTTCTATGAAAAAGCAGGGAAAAAATGAAGAAGATAGTTTATAAGATGTAGAAGCATAGGAATTGCTATACACATGACATCATAAGCAAGAAGTGTGATAAGATACGATAAAAAGCATGGAATTTCTCAATTCATATTTCATTTCGCTCTTCATCTTTCTAAATTTTTTTCCCATAAGAAGTACATGCATACTTTAGAAAAGTAAATGTAATTTATTATAAATCTAATGAATCTTCGCTCATTCATAATCATTTCAAATTGCATACTAGATGTAAGATGTATGATGAATATGGATAGATAAAATAATTTCTTATAATAAAATTTCATCGTTTAGTTTATTGCATAAGATTCTCATCGTACATTAAAGAAAGGAATTTTATATTTTAAAGCAGCAGTTTACGTTAATCTACAGGATCTGATAACAAGTATGCACAATGAATACAAAATTTTATATCTTCTAATTTGACAAGCAGAAATCCACTCAACAAGACATAAATTTGAAATTTTTCTTTCGCTCTAAAATGTTTGTATTTGATATGCGAAAATCAACAAAAAAAGAGAGGAACAGAAAGGAAATGGCAGCAACAGCAGAAGCAAATGATTGTGAAGAAACCAAATTATTTTTTTTGTCTTTGTTTTCCTGACTCGTCTCTTAAACATTTTTTTTTCAGTGCTTGGGGGTTCTCAATTCTAAAACTGCGAGTTTGAGCTTAGATTTTTTAATCTTTTGAGATCTTAAGGTCAAATCTCTGTTCTTAGAAATTACAAGTAGGTGCTAAAATCACGGGGCTTCAAGGCACTCAAGAATTGTTTAAGATTTTCAGAAACAAAATAATTATTCAATCTGAGGACCTCCCAGTGTTTTTCATTTGATACGACATGCAAGCAAATCCAGAAATGAACTTGATATGTGTCAGCATTGTCAGCTTGTTGGCATAAAAATAATTTAGAGTAAAGACAAAAAGATACTTGTGCAACAGCTTTAAGTTCCTTCTTCTGTCTTAAAAAAAAGTTTAAACAATACCCGTGCTGATGTTAGCGTGTCCACTGTTAGCAAAATTTTAACCTCTTTTTTTGCTTATTGCGGCATCTTTAAACAACAGTCGAGTTGATTTAGAATTTCAAATATTTATCATCATAGGCAAAAAAAAGGAGAGTGAAAGAGCTTATGTGGCATTAGCATCATATAATATATTGCATCAAAAGCAACAGAATATTTTTAATTTTTCTATGAAATAAAATTCTCATGCCTGTCTACGCCGTCATCATCAACATCATCTCTTCTCTTTTCTCTGCATATTTGCGCTTCATACTAGTTCATACTATCTATGATAAATATGAAAGCATTTTTTTTATTATTTTCAGTACATTTTATTAAAAAATATTTTCATAAAATGTTTAAATGGAATAAGAGGCCGTTCACTTATGACGTCCATAAAAAACATGTTTTCTAGACCCTCCCCCCCCCCCTTTCTGTCACAAAATTTCTGTAGAAAAAAATTTCCTTTATTTGAGCTGTCACAAAATCCTAGACCCCCCTTAATGTTGGACGTCATAAGTGAACGGCTCTAAGAACATTTCTTCATAGTCTTGTTTTCGTTAGACGATGAAATAAAATATTAAGATGAGCAAAAGGGAGAGTGAGAGATCAAAATTAAAATGAAAATGAATATTTTTTTGGCAACGCATATTCCCGTTACAAAGACGCTTTTTTATTGAAAAAATAAAGAGATTTATCTTATTTATATGAAATATTTTTTTTGGTACTTGAACTTTTTTCTGACATATTTTTTATATCAAAGAAATTTTTCGGATGGAAAATTCTGAGGCATACGAGCATTTCTTAAAAAAAAAAATGCTCATCACATTTTCTGACAAATTTCCGAAAGAAGACATATTTTTCCAAAATTATTGATGTTTGACATCATGGATGTTATGTCAAACGGTCATTCACAATTGATGTCCCAAGTTTGTATAACGTAGAAGAGAGAGACAGTACTGAACCTCATTTTTTGATGAACATCTCTTATGAATGACCCCAAAACTGTCTGTTATTCATACAAAAAAATGAATATTCAGCAATGGCTATTAAAGCGATGTTAAATGAAAGTAGCCATCATCAGTACCTTTAATTATTACCATAATGTATTTTTTTCACATAATTTATTTTTCATGTGCTTTTAATATATTTAATGTAAGTTTAATGTTTTTACGAGCTAATTTATTTAGGTATTTGAATTAACGAAAATTAAAGGTAATTGATTTTAATTAATAGTCTATATGCTTTCAATAAAACCATCATTAGTTAAATATAAATGATTTTTGTATCCCAAACTTCCTAATTGGAAATGAATTTGCTATTTAATATAAATTGAATGAATTTTCAATTTTAATGAATGTAAAATTAATTATAAATATTCATTTAAAGCTCCTACCAATTCTGTAGAGATTTCTGGTTTTGATTAATAAATTTACATGGCAAATGAAAACCACTCTAACTTGTAAATTCTTCAACATAGCTAGAATAAATTCTTTTGATCAAGTTTTAATGAAAGTTGTGATGAGATTTTTTTTTTTGAATTGCAATCTATAAATGATGAATAGACCAAAGCTGATGCTTATTTTTATTATGAATGAAATTTTTAGAATATATCAGCATACTTGAAAATATATTGCACATAACATGAATATGTCGATTATCAGCTCTTATTAAAATGTTATCAAGAAAATCCAAAATGTCATTGCGTCCTTATTTTAAAGAAAATAAAATATTTTAACGAGAATTTTAAGAAATTGTTAACTGAAATGACTGTAATTCATTTTCATTGTTCATTAATAATATTTTACATCCAAAAGTCATTCAAAATGATGAAATAAAAATAGATAAATTTTTGTTATAAACTGACAATCTTCTTCTAAGTACATATGTATATGAGATAATTTTAAATTGAATGTTTGAGGATATGGAAGCTCCTGATCTAAAATTTGAAAATCAAATTGTATTCTTGATATGCATGAGAAGCATGATTAAAACTCGTTCAACTATAGCAAATTAATTAGCCATGCCTAGCATCATGTTGTTATGATATTGGTAAGGTTTCTTGATGTCTTGGTCTCGACAGATTCTTTAAAATTTACTCAAGATTAGACACTCTGTGAATTAAGTCTATGTCTATAGAATTCATTGAAAAAGATTTTTAAATTTTAGATCACAACGTTCCATGTCCCAGGATAAAATGTGTTTTTTGAAAAAAGAAAAAAAATTAATGAAATTTGTGAGTTTACGTTTAAGGAAGAAAAACGATGAAAATATACAAGAGAAATTTTATTAAATGCATAAACACAGAGAACACGTTAGGAAGTAAAGATAAGAAGACACATCACTGATAACATCATTATCTTTCACTATTTCATGCATGAATATTTTCTGTGAATATCATTATTATATAAATGTAATTTTTGCGTAACATATTAAGAGAGCAAAAGTGGATGAAGACGGTTTCATATTCTAGTGATACTTTTTTTCCCAGTCTTAGAGACATGAAAAGGATGTGAAAGTAAACAGAAACAAACAAAACTAGTGTATCGGGTAGAAACCCAATGCGGATTATATTCACACCATACTATCAAAAGTCTTATGGATAGACCAAGATTTGCCCATCATAAGTATGAAGGTATGAAGCTTGATAAGTCAACTGAGCTTCGCTCAGCATAAGTTTGAAAATATAAAGCTATCGAGTCAGCTGAACTTTGCTCAGCATAAGTTTACGAATATACCAAACATTCTTTAAAAGTTTTTCATCCAAAGTTAAATTTTATAAAAATCACAGTCAACTTTTGTTTTAAAAATTCGTAAGAAAGGAAACTTTTTTGCTATTTCTGAAGCAACGGCTGTTCCTACCTTGCCCCAAAACAATACAGCTCTTCTATAGAGCAGCACGGATCAAGTGTAAAAACTAGAAGTCTCTACGATGTCTCGTTATTGAGATTTCTTGCTGATTAACTTGCATGCTTGTTTGCTTGCTTACAGAAAGCGTATTTTGCGATTTTCTCAGCAATGCCGCAACCAATTTGAAATCTGTTTTTTGAAAATGATGTAAAATTTCAGGCACAAACTTTTCTTCCATAACCTTTTATAACCAATTTTGCTTTGTTTTCTCACAAAATGCGAAAAACTGATTTTTCAATCTGAACATAACCAATAGATTCACACGTGAAAACGTTGTGAATATAAAGAAAATTAAATTATTAAAATTAAGGAACTTCGCATTCATTGAAATAAAAATAAAAGAAAAACAGCATAAAATAAATAGTGGAAACTTCACTAGATATGTATATATACATTAAAGATTAAAATTAAAAGAAATATTCATTCCAAGACGATACGAATTCCTATAATGAAAAAGGAAATGCTCCACATTGTAAAAATAAAATTCTTTTCAAAATAGTTAGACGCGTAAAAGTTTTTAATAAATTCTTTTCCTTTCTCAAAGTCATATAAAAAGAAAAAGTAAATTTTAGGTAAGCATCTCAAGTTGTTTATCCACTTTGGGGTCGTTCACTTATGACGTCTGAAATTAACGGTCATTTTTCAAATAAAAACAATGGATTTCCAGGAATTTCTATTGTTCTTTTCTTGCTGCCCCCCCCCCCCCTGACGTCATAAATGAACGGCCCCTTTGCTCGTTCGTTGATGAAATGAAACTGTAGTTAGATAATGGAAAGGGGGTAAATGAAAGCGAAAGCAAATAGTATGGGATAAATTTTAGTAAATGATTATAAAAGAAATTGTTAGTTCTTACTTACCTACTTATGTACACACATTTTTTATATATTACCTTCATACCTTAAAAATCTTCTGTAGACTCTCTTGTAAATAATAAAAGAAAAATAAAGAAAGGAGAAGTAAAAAAAAACATAAAATAAAATGAAAAACATTTTCTTGAACATAATCTCGACATAAGAAAAGAAAAAAAAAAGTTTATTCATTAAATTTTGTGGCATCTAGCGATGAAAATTCTTTTTTTCCAGGCGACTGACTCTTTTTTTTTCACGGAACGAAGATGAAAAAGAATAAAACATTCTTTTTTTCTGTTCTGTATTATTTCTGTAGAAAATAAAAACAACATTACAGGAGCGAAAGCTAATTGTGGGTGAACTTTTTATTTCTTCACTGTTGCTACTTTCTCTAAGTATCTACTTTACACAGCAAAGAGCTGTAGATTGAAGAAATGTAATTGAATACGAGAATTTCTTGCTTTCTTATCACAAAAAATAAACAGAGCAACAAAAAAAAAATACATGGGCTGTGGTTTTAGGGCCTAGAGAAGCAACAACAAGTGTAAGGAACAAAAAAACCAAACAAATTCATTAAAAATAAAAAAAATACAATTGCGAAAAAAATTCGTTGTTTTGTTTTTCAGCTTTAGCATTAAACATCCACGCGTATTGCTTACCATCAAAAAATTAAAAAAAAATTGTAATTAGGATTCTTAATATCAAGAGAAATGTATGCTTATCCCATCGTTTATTTATATTTATTTCAAAGTTCTGTAAACCTTCTACCCCCTTCTACAAATAAGCATATATTTGCCTTTGGTTTGATATTGTAAGCATGAGATATTTAATTAACTTACTTGGGGTTTGTTTAGTGGCAGGGGCGTAGTCAGAAAAATTTTAAGGGGGGGCCCATTTTCGAAAATTAAAAAACCGTCATTTTGTATCCTTAAATCTATATTCATTCTTCATAAGTTTAAATATTTAATTCATTATTCATACATTAAATTTAATTTTCCGTGCTGATTTTGACATTTCTTTCATCACTTCCTCTACATTAACTGGTTCTTCTCTATAAATACTTAATAAAACAATTATCAGATTTTCGTAGGGGGGGCCCGGGCCCCCTATGGCCCCCCCTGGCTACGCCCCTGTTTAGTGGTAATATCCAATATTCAGAAGGGATTTGAAATTAAAATCAGTTTCTCGGGGTACCTAAGGTCCTTTTCTGGTCACAGTCCTTATATTTACACTCTAGAATTTAATACTGGGGGTCCTCGATTTGAGTAGGTGTTTTGTTCCAGAAAAATCTATTCAAATCGAATCTACTCAAATCGAGGACTCATACATAGTAAACCAATTTTTGATGCTATTGTGATTTAACTCTAGAAGTTTGTCCTTAAATCATGTAACATTATTAGATCAGGCATAAAAAATAGCATCGCAACTTCTTAAAATCTGTTGTATTCAAAGTATTAGTTGCAGAACAGCTCTCTGAAGGTTACACATTTTTGAAACGACCCCCAATTTGCACGAGGCAGTTTAAAACTTGAAAAGGTAAAAGAAAAACATTTATGGCTCTTATCAAAAATTCAAATATTTTTATAGAAATTTGAGCTTTTTAATGGTAAGAGAGAGAGAGAGAGAGATGCTGTTACTGTAACCTCAAAAAATTTCAACACCACACAGATGTATCCACATAAAATTTTTGTTTATTTAATTATTTTTTCTTAATTCAACAATTTTTTTCTAACAAACAAAACAATTGAAAGGCAAGAAAACTGAATATTAAGCAGATCCATTTATTTTTCTTCTGTCAATTTCTTTCATTATTAACATTTCATTAAGAAACAAATAAGAACCAAAGAATTTAAAATATGAAATGATGAGGAAATAGAAAAAGGAAGTGTGAAAAATATTTCAGGGCACAAAAAAACGTAGAAAAGGGTAATGAAGTGGAACGGAGAAGAAATGAAAAAAATTTATTTAAACATAAAGAAAAATAGCTTTATTAAAATGTACAAGAAGGAAAATAGAAACAAAAAGAAGGAAATAAAATCAGATCTATTTTATTCTTTTGTACAAAAGAATTTTCTACTTTCAGCAGCTTTTTTTTCAGCCTCCCTTTTCCCATTCATTGCACAAAAGCTTACAGGCATGTCTTATTTGAAAAGACGGAAAGCAAGTAAAATAAGCCCACGATGATTTCCGTGGAAATTAAAACTTTTTAACATTTTACAAAGTCATTTTTTGCAGGAACAGTAGGTGAGGATTTAATTCACTTAGGCTATGGGTTTTGGGAATACTTGACATAAAGGAAGTCATATTAATTTCATGCGGAAATATTCAGCAAAACACACTGCTTAAAATTTATTATATGAGATTGGAATGCGAAACTTATACCTCACATGAGATGTTTTTTGAGTTATAGTTCCATTCAGGAGGGTCTAGAGTAATAGATCCAGTTCCATCAAGCCAACGTTTCTTTTTTAAAAACCAAAAACACTGCTACAACTTAGTCCCCATTTCTCATGCTACTATATTCAAAAAGAAGACCAGAATTGAGGACAGTTGGTGACTAAAGACAAAATATGAATCAAAATCATCGAGTCTTTAAAAAATATTGTTTAAAAAAGTGAAATTGAATGAATGAGATAGCAAAAAAATGCTCCCACCTTTGCATTAGAAAAAAGATAGGAGCAGAGAACAAGAGAATTAAATGTAGAGTGATAAAAATACTTTGTGAAATTAAATCAGAAATGAAGT
Organism: Chironomus riparius; assembly: GCA_917627325.4. Taxonomy (NCBI): domain Eukaryota; kingdom Metazoa; phylum Arthropoda; class Insecta; order Diptera; family Chironomidae; genus Chironomus; species Chironomus riparius. The sequence goes on from OU895877.1 coordinate 59,932,425, forward strand.
GAAGTGTCATTGTGACATTTTTAAAATTCCTTTCACTTTCATTACCCTCAATGTTCATACGTATAACTGCACGTGGAGAAAATATAAAGGAATAATAAGAAATACGAACAAAAAGTGAAAGCAATTTAGCTAAAGTATTTTAATTTCTATTCTTTTCTGCCTACACAATGGCACATCATGATAGAAAATAATCGACGTGATGATGATGACATAAAACAGGAACATCAAAATCACAAAAGGGAATTACAAAAACTTTACGTTTTCAAAAAATTTGAACTTCTGTAAATGCGCAGCACATCTAATTTCATTATTCAATTACACCTAATTTATTTTTATTGCAATCAATTATGAAGATGTTTCACAAAGTACATCTTTGTCATGGACATTCTCATTTCCTCTTTCCAACTGACTCATTTAACAGTCAACTTGTGGGTATAGCTCATTAAAAGAAAGGTGTAATGAATGAATGGTTGAATATGAATAAAAATCCTTAGAGACATGAAGGTAATTAGTAGTCATGGCAGTAATTACGTTGTATTATAATAGGTGTGAGACTGAGTTGATTAAATTTAGCCTTGTGATGAAAGCAAATAATATCTAATTGAAGTTTGTTCTTTAATAAGATATAAATGCTACTCATCCTCATTATTTTGATTAAACATTAATAAACTTATTAAATGTGGAAGCGTAGATTTGAAGGCGTGTGCTGGGATTTTTTTAATTAATAGATTTAGTTTCGGAATTTAGTTCCATAAACCCATTTTGTTAGAAATAATCACTGACAGGCATTCTCAGACATTCCAAAATTTATAGCTCAAAGTTGAATTTTCATTTATTGTAAATTTGTATCTTATTTAATGATTTATGCACTAGTAAATAATTGGTAACCTGCAGCAAATAATCTTGAATTAAATTTCCACTGTTTTATTAACATCTTTCCTACAGCCTTTAACCCTTCTTAAACTAATAATATCATGTGTACATCATCTCTTTCCTTTTGAATATTTAATAAAGTTTAATTCTATGAAAAATTTTCCACCATAAACAGAATCTTCAAATAAGGATCATAATCGTTCATTTACTTAATTTATTGATGAACTCCGATTATGGTTATGATGATGTTGTAAAAATATTTTCAACCTCCCTTCCCTCTTGCGATTTTTTTGGCGTCTATCGAAAAAATTTCTGCATTCTCCCTTTTTTCTTATCCTAATCCCCTATCGAAACCTTTAACGCTTCCAGATGCTGTGGCATGCTTATGGTACATTGTACATAAAAAGTATTAAATATTGAAATAAATTATGAAAAGCTAAAGAAAACCCATTTGAATGGTTGATGCTAAGGAAAATACCTAAAGTCAATAATTCTGTTTGATGTAGAAGTTGAGAATATTCATTTAGGACATTGAAAGCAATCGACTTTTAGCCTTTTGGAATTATTCATAAATGATATTCTTCTAGGCTATAGAATTACAACCTTATAATTGTTTTAAATATCAGCCATAATTAGGAATTTCCTCCTTAAAAGAAGACCTTTAAGTTTGCCTGAAACTGTGACATTTTTTAAAAAAATAAATTAAATTAATCATGAGAATTTTCAATTAAAGCTCATGAATTATACACAAACAACTAAATTGGAATGAATTGAAAATTGTAATTCGATAATGAAGAAGATCTGAATTTCTTATAAACTTTTCAATTGAATGTCAGAATCTAAACAATGAACAATAACTTTAAGCACTTGAATTAATTTTGTAAAATCCACACTTGAATTCAATTTGTAATATTTAGAGTTTTATGTATAAACACCCAGAAAACAATTTCATCTCTTGACCTGTAATATCTACCATTTAATCTCATATCAAGAGCTTCCTTATACGATAAAGTATGTAATGCTATATGGCTACCTTTATGAGTGTCTTTCATAGACACCTACACATTTACATAAAAGTTTTATTCTCCTTCTTATTGCTATTGTTTTGCTGACTATATTTGAAAAACATTGTTGATGTTTTATATTTTCAAGAATATTCTCAAAATTAATCTCTACTAATCATAACAACACCTGTATCCTGAATTTTAAGTTGTAAAATATGTTTGTGTAGTTAAAAATTAAAATTCATGAATCATAAACTTTGCATAAAAATTAATAATAAAAGCTCTTGAGAAATACTGTTGAAATTGAAATTTATTCATTACGATTATGTGAGCTTTTAAGGAAGCAGCATTAGTTTTGATGTTTTTTCTTCTATTGATGTAAGGATAAACAGCTTAATTATAAGAGTTTAATCGTAATTAAAATCATTTAACATTTAAATTTACCATTATATTTTCGAGTGCATGCCCCACGCTGTGCTCTGTCTTCCATAGAAACGTAATTTCTTTTCCTCTCGTTAACGATGTTGACAAATTATTTTTCCACCATGCACATGAAAGCAAGTTCATTCAATCAAAATGAAAAAAGAGAATAAAGAATTTAAGCTTTAAAAGGCGTCCTTAAATATGTGTTATTATAACAGACACATGAGACATATAATGATGCTTCTTCCTTCTTTTCACAAGCTTCTTTATGAGCAAAGATTCTCAATAAAACTCAAAAAATAAATTTTTATATCCTTAAAAAAATTGTATAATTTAGTCAATTTTAAGATAAACTTTGGAATAAAGCAAAAAAGAAAATATTATAGAAAATGATGATGATGCTGATAATGATGATGATGATGAGGATGAAGGAAATTAATTAATCTTGTCAGAAGGATTTCATCGAGTAGGTAAAAGGTAAGCAGATTCGGCAAGTCAAACAAGACTTTTTAATAAGCCAGCGATAAACAACATAAAGGAACGAAAGCATCTCCGCCTTTTTCATTGATGTGCTTATATACTTGTATGTGTTTCAGATATAATATATGGGATGAGCATCTTCAAATTAAGCTTCATATATTTGCTATATTTAAACAGAACGAAATCTGTTACTGACACTGATTGCTCGTTTGTATCATATTAAAAACATTTTCAGGCTGGAAATAAAATATCACGGTAAGTATAGAGAAAATTAGCAAAAATGGAGTTGAAATTGTAATTTTCAACGCTCGAAGCGCATTTTTCTTGAATTCTTTGAATTCTTTCAAGGAAATGTTAAATTCCTTTATTCAATATTGTAAGCTTCAGTTCAAAATAATTTTCCTTTATTTAAATACATGAGAAAAGCTGAGGACGAAGCAGCAAAAGTGAATGGAGTAGCATAATGTTAAAAATAAAGTATGCTAAAAATTCATTTGTATGTATAGATAAATAATGAGGATGGCATGAAAAATCCAAAGGACTGTACACAAATAACGTCCAGAAAATTTTTCATTTCCTTAAAGTTGGATCATCTAATATTCCTAAATTGCAAAGCTCAATATTTTTTGAAATTTTCAGAAGGCTAGATGAGAATAATCCGAGGGTGTGGAACTTGATCATTTTAAATCAATTTTAATCATTTTGGATCATCAGTTCCGCAACTTTATAAAAATCTAAGAAATGCAAGTAAATTTACGTCATTTACGACGATCCCCTAAAATGAAAGGAATTTTATGCCAATCTCAAAAAACCTCTCAGCTTCACGTATTTTGTACTAAAATCAGTGAAGCGAATTTCGCTTCCGTTCATGTCTTAAATACTGAAACCTTAAAAACTCACAGAGAATATATATTTAATTCATGTATTAAAGGAAAATAAAGGAAGAAGGAAAATCGAGAGGAAAATAAGAAAAATATGAAAAAAGAGCATAGCATGAAACGCTTAATCTGCGAGGCATCTCAAGTAATTCTAATGGAATAAAAACTAATGAATTCTTGATGAACTGTCGAGGCTCACAAAGTCTTAGAATAACAGATAAATACAGAGATGGATAAATAAATAGATAGACAATTTCTTATTTCCTAGCCTATCTCAACTATTTAATATCGATAAAGATTTGCTCCGACAAGAATTATATACGACATATGACGTACGAGAATAGGCATTTTTCTCGATACCGGATATCAAAATAAGTATATGAATGAATGAATAAGTAAATGAATGGAAAACGATTTATTATTGTTGTTTAACAAAATGCTTAGTAGGTTGTTCATAAATGCTGTTCTCCTTCTCGATGCGAGAATCTTCAATTCATTACATGATGAAAGGCAGGAGTTAAGGGACGTTTTTTTCGAACTATGTCATTACTAAGTTAATATTCACACACAATGAATGAATATGTTTAAAATTCACTTCCTCCTTAATATTCAAAATTCTGATTCATGCTTATTTGCACAGCACCATACATCTTCATACCATACAGCATATATTAGCATATACATATTTAATTACGTGATTCTATCTTATACTCCACACTTAGACATGATATGTTTCTGCCATTCTTCCGTTCGTCCATGATTTCCATTTACAACCTTAAGTAGTTTTATAAAGTTTCCTTACTACTCAAAAATATATAACATAAAGGAAAAGAAGAAATGATGAGCTTTATGTGTTGCTTGATTGTGGTGAGTAAAAGCTTCCTTTCTTCTTGTTGTGGTATTGTAAGATAAAAAAAAATTATTTTTTGAAGGGCTTATGTCGCATTGCTTTTTTACTTGCCACAACATTTTCCTCATTCAAATCATCACCAGAAGTTTGGTTTCGTTTTCTTTAATACATGAAAAGTTTTGAAACTCAAAATGTGTGCTTTAATTCCCTCGTCAGTTCTAAGACATGATTGCATGTAAATTAATATTATTTCCATTGAAGGCAGTTAAGAAGACGAACATGATAAGTACGAAAATTAAAAATATGATGATTAAATTTTGATTACGTTTATTTTGCAAAGACAATTTCTAGAAGTTGTAAATTAATTTTTAATAAAATTTTCCTTGCCTGAAAATAAATTTTCATTTTCATTAAAAATTAAGAATCAAAATATCTTGCAACTTATTCCTAATGTTTGTAATATGTTGAGTTACTTTGGTAATAATTGATGCTTGATAATATTTAGATCCAATTATCTTTATCTCATTCCTCAAAAACGTCCTTAATATATTATTGATTGCGCTTCTAAGTTTCACATGAGTTTAGGCAAATTATTGATAAGTAAGAAATTTATAACATTAATTATCTTTTTCAGAGTTGCAATCTTGGAATTGTTTTCAATTTGAATAACTTCCAACTTCCAATGTCCAAACATAGGATCTATGATTTAAAGTTCCGATTTGAGAGATATTTTCGAATTCCTATTGAGTAGAACAACTCTTGACTAATAGACATCAACATGCCTAGCTCATCTAGTTTCAGTCTCTAATCATACAAGCTAATATTTGCTGAATAGAAATTTCTATAAACTTGTCTATGTCAGCTTCAGAGAAAGTTTTCAATTTACTTTTTTTAGAAAAATATTTCTAAAGTGTTATCATCGCCTTTCTGAGTCTCTCCTGAAATCACATGTGATTTATTCTTTTCTTCTCACTTGAATAGAGTTCTTAATGAACATAAAAAAAATGTATTGAATCAGACTGAAAAAAAAGATCCTAGAAGTATATAATTTGAAATGAACATGCAATTGAATTGAATGGAATTGATAGAGTGAGAAGTGTAAAGAGAGCAATTGGAATTTATCAATACAGCAAAGTATGTTTATCACCGTCTCAGGGAGCATTAATGTATAGCAGTGATATTAATCAGTTCATACTCAGTAGGATAATAAATTGTTGTGTTTGGAAAAATTTAAATTTCTTTTTTCCCAAGAAAATCTCATAACTTAATAAGTCAGTCAAGACAACAAGAATTTATTGCGAAATTTACGGTGGTGGGGATTTAAATTTTTTTTTTGAAGGAGAAGAATTAGAGGATGAAGAATCAGGTCATGAAAGCAACAAATAAATACAAACTTGATTCAATGATTAATCTTTAAAATGAAAAATTTATGAATCTGAAATTCTCAGATAAATAGGAGGGGTCGTAGATTAATTAGGTAGCGGAGAAAACTACTTTTTAAACTATAAGTTCTGATTTTTGAAAGATTTATTGTGAATTGTACAATTTATTGCATTTAAAAATTCGCTTTTCCAAAAGGAAACCTGCTCTTACTTAAGTCTTCCCTACAACTCTCTTAATGAGAAACTTAATAACTAAATGATCCCCCAGAAACGGAAAACACAATTGATGTATGAAATGTATGAAAGAAGAATGGGAATAATTTGATCATAAATATTTTATATTGCAATTTAAGCAAGGCAGGAATGAGTATCGAAATAGTACAATCCCAATTGATTCAATTCATTTTCATTTTATATTTCCAAATTATACTCTCTTGCTTATGGCAAAAGGAAATGATATTTTTGCAGTATAATGATAACATTTCTCTCTTTGTTCCTCACTGCAAATTTCAGCTATTAACCTATGATCACCATTTAAAATATTTATCTATGCATAAATACATTTTATACTACATTTATAATACTCAATATACTAATAAAAATTAAATTAAATTCAATTTAAACATATACACACATATAGCATGTAGATTTTGGGAATGTCTGAAAATTTCAATTCAGTAAGCACGAATACATTTGAAGAATGAGAAGGAGAGAGAAATAGAAAGACAATTGAAGATTATCTGTCTCCTGCAAATCCATTTTTTGAATATCCTTTCCAAAAACAAACACAGAACTAAGCAAAACATCTCGATTTCTTCTGCATGAATACCTTTTAAGGATTTATACTTGAGATGCCGAATGTTGTTGCTACATCACAATTATCATGTTCCAACATTTTCTACCTCACTTAGTCTTTATTCTTATCTCTTACAAATACAAATTGTTTAAGTTTATTCCCAGTATGCAGTATGTACATTAAAAATGTCAATATCGGAAGTGCAATTAAATTTCAATAAAACAGACAGGAACTTCCACAAGACATCTTTTTTTTTCTGTGGGTGGATACGATGAAATCTCAATTAACGACAAACACTGCCTTCATCTGATATCATACGTACTTTTTTCACATATCAGCTTAATGATTTATTAGAACCAAACAATGATTTATTGCGGTATGAAAGGAAGATTTATGCAACAAAAAATCATATGGGATTTTCTCAATAAAAAAGAAACCTTAATGAGTTTCTGCGTATTATATTACAGACATTAATTGATTCTCATTTTGTAAATAATTATTTCTTTAGCAGTAAAAGTTTAACGTGATTTGATCGGAAATGGTTTTGAGATTTATATGGCTTGGGTGCGTGGGAAGCGGAGTGTTTGAGTATAATATGAGCAAAGTAAGAGAACTGATTTGAATTATAAACGGCACTTATTACATGATGATAATGAGGAGATGAGATGTGTCTGATCCTGAACCATTCATCACTAAATACGCTCGAATTGATCCAATATCTCACTGGAAATTGAGCCATTTTAATTTAAATTTAAATCCTCTAGTGTATTTTTCTTGCAAACTTTTTCCTCAAATCCTTACTTTTTTTTGTATATTTAAGAAATCCAAAACCATAAAACTCAAACTAAAAATTGTAAATTTTATAAGCAAAGTAAAACATTTCTTGAATTTAAATTTGCTCTAACATTCATCATTCGTATTCGAAATCAGAAGCAACAAGAGAAATGGAATATAAAAAATTGTGAATTTCAGAGATTTCTCGTCGTTGATGAATTATTCGTGCATAAAGAAGAACTTTTGATATCTGAATAAATCTTCAATCGAAATATTCTAAAGAAATGTATAAGTATATTGGTATGGGACAAGGGATATGCTGAATTTGACATTTCTCTATATTATTGAATGTATTTCTCAATTTGATCTTATGCAAAAATAAAATCAAGCATGCTACCTCTTGATAAAGACTTTAAAAGGGTATATGAAATGAGTTTTATGTTTACATTACGCTTCAATATATTATTCAAGGACTTTTCCAGCTAATAATAGATGAGCATGTACCTCTTTTTCTTAAAAAAACGTCACTTAATCATCTCTTTCGGCCTTTGATGCTACTTATTGCTCCTCCAGCTTTGCAAATATGTGTGCAAATGATCTGTAATCCAATCCTCAAAATCCTTTCTTCTATGAAGGCTTTCTTTTTACATAAAAGTATCTCATCTCAAAACAAAATCGGTTAGAACATTCAAGAGCAAAAAAATTATTAAAGGATTTTGCTTGCACAATTTTGTAGCATGTTTACGAATCATCAGTGTTGAAAGAGATAAGAGAATTTCTTTTGAGTGGAGAAAAGGAAAAAAAAGGGAGGTGATATTTAGAGATGAGATGCCCATCTATTCATTTTTTATGGTCAAGAGCGGCAAGCGACAAAAAGAACCGGAGAGTAGTAAAAGAGGTAGTCAAAGTAAACCAACAAACTTAAGAAGTTTGAGTCTTTTTAAAGCGCATTTCTTACTTTATTGAATAACTGTTTATGCTTGATTCTTTTTGACAATTTAAAGTCAATTTAGTACCTTAATCTATAAATCACTAAAATGCAGCTTTCCTAATATGCAGATAGTACTGCTAAGACACAGATGGTGCTGCTAAAGTGCAGATGAAATTTGTTTTCGCTAAAATGCAGATAAAATGCTGTTGCTTTAAAAATGTATAATGCAGATGTAACAGAGTGACTAAAAAGTATTGTCTCTCTTAGTCAGCATGTTCATAATTTAATGAAAAAAAAAATGAATTTGATTCATATTCATCTAAAATGGTATTTTATTTGAACGACTCGATAATAAACAAAATGCTACAAGATGACACACTTTATCCTTACTAAATGGCTTCAAAAGCAAAAGAAGATGAAAATTATCCTCTCAACCGTGTTTTTTTTATTTCATTCTTTTTTTTTGTTTTCTTTTTTCATTCAGAAAGGGATGATCCTTGATGTTTGTTGTTATTGCTGTAAGGTAATAGTCCTAATAGTAGCACCAGTAAAGAAACTTCAAAGGCATTCAGCTGTAAGTAATTTATATGTTTGTCTATGTCTCTATTTGTTTTTCTAAAGCTCGCAAAAAGACGATTATTATAATCTCTCTATCTCTGTTGCTGAATATCTAATATGTTGAATATATGTGGTACCTCATTGTGCCAATGTGTATTATGTTTTTCTTTATATCTATTTATCTATCTTCCCTTTTATGTTTTTGTTCTCTCTGTCTCTTTCTCTCTCCTTATATTGCTTCTTACTCATTTAGTGAAATTAAATTTCATAGAAAATTTCATCCATTTTATTGCTCCACTCACGACAGCACGTGTTGTTATTTTGATGAACTCTTTCAATCGCTTCTAGCAAGATTGTGCTATGTTCTTTTATTGTAATATGATAAGGAAAATAAAAAGTTTAAAGTTTATTGCTCTTAAGGGTCGTTCACAACAAGTGGATTCAAACTTTTTAAAGGTATTGGAGGACTTGGGTCTTTTTGATATTTCAGGGCAATCGAAGCAAAAGAAACTAGCCCCAAAAATGTATGAGGAAAATTATTTATTATTACCAACTGAAGGATATCATTTATAAACGATCCCTAATATCTATTAAAAATGTTAAAAGCTAAAATGCCAAAAATTTAATAATTGATTCAAGGAGGAAAAGCTGAAAAACTTTTCTATTCATTCTAGTTTTTCTTCAGTTCTATTGTTACTGATTCCGCATTTATTTAAATTGCATAATAATAATTTGAATTATTCATCTAAGAAAGTATATAAAGTTATGCAACTCTGTGTCAATAGCACGTGCATTAAATTGCAAATTAAGTTTGCTTCCCGTTTAATTTTCATGATCGAACTTTCACATGCACGAGCCATGATAATGAGTAATTTTTGCTTAACAAGTTTTGGGATATTTGAATTAAAATAAAATTAAACTTTATTCGTGATAAAATGATTTTTAAAATTTTTAATCCATTTCCGAATTTAATGTGAAAATGTTCATCAAATGCCAACCGCTGTTTTGAAAGAAGAAACTCGTGCGGAAATTGATGCTGTATAAACTCATTAAAATTTACCAGGGATTTATTTTGATATGCAGAAACATTTTTTTGAAAAAATATTCAAAGCTTGGATATATTTTGTGCTTTATAAATTGGCATTTAAGTAAAAATCAATACTTTCAAATGCTGTTGTTAATATTGATCAGATAAAGTCATTCGATAGAAGTAAAACGTTCCTAATGCTGCTATTAAGCATACATATCAGGAACATAGCAAGGAGGTCTATTTATATTAATTTTGAAGGAAAAATCTGTATAAATTCAGCTTCCTGACTACGCCCTTTTTATAAGCAGTTTCATTTACATTTTATGTCCTGAATTGAACACTCCTCCAACATTATAGCTTAATCTAATGATAATCAATAGATTTTTGTCGACCTAATATGAGCAATAATCTCTTATACCAATAAATACAATTCGGTGTCCTTGAAAATTGTCTTAGAGATATCAAGAGTCAGCAGTAAGCAAGCAAAATTCAAGGAATTGTTTTTTCAAATTTATAAATGATCCCATTAAGGGAAAAACTCGTCAAAACATTTACAAGAAAAACAGTTCCAAGTACTGAAATAATTTAATTCGATACTGATAATGAAACCGCTCATGCAAAAAATAAGAGGAAGGAAAGAAAGTTCAAAACTTTGAATTATAGGCATTTTCCAAACTTTTGAATTAATTATAGTCCGACTCTCACCTAATAAGTATTCAGAATCTTCAAATTCTCAACAACTGTCATTGAAATTGGAAACTTAATTTAAATTTTGAGTAGAAGGTATCTGAAAATTTCAATAAAGCTGAAAACGATTGATCGCGTCCTTTTTTTCACATTACCATATCAACAAACATCAATGAAAGAAGGTCCTTACGTCTTACATCGCCTTCTGAAAAAAGGTCAAGCATCATGAAATATATAATCAGGAAGGAAAAAGAGAAAACAAGTCAACAGTTTATACAAATTCATGAAAATCACAAAAAGGTTGTCATTAAAATGAGTTTGATATTGTTTTCAAGTTACCCTCTCTCATTTATTACTTATATCATCCACTTGAATACTCACTCCATGAATTTCAATTTTCTCCGTCTCCTTAAATAATCTTAACCAATAATGTCTCAATATGATGACAAAATAGACAGTAGATTTACCACTAAACAACAAGTTTATAAAATAAAAAAAGAAGGGGATGTTTTTGAGCATCATTGAGTACCAAAAGCATTTGCCTTCGATTCAATCAAGCTATTTGAGTAGTCCTACAATAAATAAAATGAATGATTTTGTTGAGAGTTTTTTACTCTACGTTACACTTGATCCTTATTCTCTGACCCTGTAAATACGCTCATGAATCTGACAAAATAATTATCTATAAGGCTCAAAAAAGGAGCGATAAACTGATGGTGGCAAAGTATTATGAACCCCAAAAATGATTATATACTTTTTTATTTCAGTCACTCTTCTTAATTTTCAGAATCTATTAAGCAAGGGGGGCAACAACTTTGTGTAAAAAAATTATAATAATAATTCCCAGATTAGCTGTTCTTAATACTTTTTTAAATTTAGGAATCTTTCAAGACAATAACCGACATTTCTCACAAAGCTGTTTTCACCCTGTTTTCAAGTAAATGAGAGGAAACAAGAAAGCTGAAGAAACAAAATCTGTAAATAAGCATGACGCAAGATGTGGGACTGTTGAGGGGGTACGTACCATAAATGATGTTAAGTACTAAACTGAACTGATGGGATGGAGAGTTTAATGGAAAAGGGTGAGGTAATAATGTAAAGATGTGCCTCATATAACATCAAAATAAATCGTGCGGTTTCGGTTTTAATTTTAAAGGAAGGCCCAAACTTTTCTTTACTTTTACTTAGCATAAAAGTATTAAAATGTTTGTCCTTACTCTCTCCAATGTCTTGCCTTTTATGAAACATTTTTCGTAAAATTTAGGACTTATTAAGTTTCCGTTCTGGACAATTTCCATAAAATTTCTCTTCCTCCTTAACATTTTTTATTATTTTTTTCTAAAAAGGAAGAAGATGAAATTTAATTCCTTTTATGTTTGTATCTTTTATGTTATTGACATTTTGTTGCTCCTTTAGTTTTTCTTCCTCATTCCATATACATTTCAAAAAAGTATAGCATATGAATGAAATGTAAAGTGTCTAAAGGAAAAATTTCAGTTTCTATGAAGCGTTGGAGTGGAAATGGCAAAAGCACCAAAACCGCAAATCAATTTTTATGCCTGGCATCTGGTTCAACATATATTTAGACATACATGTGCCATTTTCTTATTTTTATTTTTCGCATTTCTTCTAAGATGAATGGAGGGAATTAAAAGCATTCAGAAAAAAAAATATTTAAAAAGTTTAAAAGAAGCTTTTTCATATGAGCATGAAAAACATCTTCATAAGTCGTTGTCAAATATTTTTGGGCTTATACGGTAGACTGACATGTCTTGATGTCTATATTTATGAATAAAAAGAAGCATAAAAATTTTGTTTTGAAGCTTTTTCCGATTACTTTTTTCATCTTTTCATAGCACATCATGTCATGTAGCGATATAAAATGTGATACAATAACTACCGTAGCGTGCTGAGTCTCTCGTCTCGTTATATGCTCAACGATTATAGTTATTCAATTGAAAGAAAATTGAAAAAATGGATGAAGGGGATTTTTCAATTTTATTTTATGGAAATGATGCCCAAAAAAAGGCGCTCTGTTATTTGTTTTGTCTTATTGGCTAGCCAAGCATAATGTTGAGTAATTTATGAGTATTCATAATGCTGACTTTAATGTTAATGATCAAAGCGAAGTCTCTTTTTTTTTTATTAAAAAACCGTCGGTCACTGAAATTAGCATGATATTTTGGATATGCAATGTAGGCAGCCTTTAATAAAAAATGATTAAATATTCATTTTATAACACTGGTGCGTAGTGAAATTAAAAAGACTCTTTATCAGCGAACATGCATACCAAACATCCACCCACATGGACTTATTTACTTGCTTGTTGTTCAAGATTTTCATACTTTGGGGCATAAATTCTGTGTGTTGTGTCTGCGTTGTCAAGGAGGTGGATTTTATATCAGGTATTTTCCTAAAAGTTAACCACTCATACATTTATTCACGTTTAAATTTTTATTTTATATACGAACAAGATATAACCAGCTATAACATGAGGGATCAAATTTTACGGAAAATAAATCAATAATAAAAGATGGTGAGGAAAAGGTTGAAGAATTTAATGGTAAATAATGACATAAAACATAACTTTTTCTTTAACAAGGATTTTTCTTAAACATTTCCTTCTTATTTTATTATAACAGCAATGAGACATAAATTTCATGCTTCATATATTTTAATCATAATATAAAAAAATTAAATTATTTTATACAAAATAACATGAACTTTAAAACTTAAACAATTTTTCCATCCGTCCGCAAAAGCAATTAAGCTTATAGTATGAAAAATAAATTACAGTGCAAAACCTTTGTGAAATTATGTGTAAAAATTTCTGTGTTTTTCTCAATTTTTTTCCGCATGATTTAATCATGGATACGATTAAATTTAAATTTTATGGACCATCAAGAATTTATGCTTGATTCCATCAGCTGAAGTGTAAACTTTCTCTTCTGTTCTGCACAATGTTTCATTAAAGAATCAAAATCAATTAAATTGTTCTTGAGAGATTCTCTTCCACGACTACATGTGGTAATGTCTCGATCGACAAACTTTTTTTTTCTGTTTCATTGAGAGAGGGATAAAGTTTTTTTAACATCAAAGGTTATGCAGCAATATCAATATAGTGACACGAAGAAACAAAAAAAAATAACTTTAATTAATGAAAATTACAAACTCAATAAAATATAATTAACGTTCATGTTAGAAACAATTTTCAATATTATATATAATTTTTTACTTCTTATGATACTAAACTATAATAATAAAATATAATAAACACAATCATGCTGCATGACTATATAATTTTATCATAATGCCAACTTTTTCTTTCTCCTTCATTCTTCCCACACCCTCGCTTATTCTCAATTTCTTAAATAATAATATTTTTTTTCCTATCAACTTGTGGCAGTCGAATGAGTCTGGAAAAAGTTTCATGTTATTTTTGTATTCCTTCAAAAAAAAAAAATAAGTGAGTGAATGGAGTTATAGAAATAATATGAAAAATATTTGCTACTAGGCCTCGTAACCAACATCATTTAAGCGCATTTACCTGTAGTTTTTTTTTAATACTACCAGGAAATATAAATCTGTTGATGCTTTTCACTTGATTTAATTGGTTCTGATTAATCCGATAACTTTGGATGGAAGATTCCATTATAAAATTTATTTTCGAACAGAATTACTATAGAAATGTCTATTTTGATTATTTTGAGGATAGCTAGCAACCAAAAGGAAATGCAGTGCTTCTCAATGTCTGTTCTGAGGCAATAATCAAAATTTTTAAAGAACATTTTAATTTTTCCTGAAAATCTTTTATTTTAAAGGACAATTAAATGTCAGCTAATGTGCCGCAAGTCAAAAATGTTTGACGAACAATGACCAAAAGATTTATTTCAGTACCTGCCTGTTTTTTTTTCAGCATTGCGAATTTTTTTTATCCAATTTATTCGTTAATATACGCCCGAAGTATACAAGAAAGTCAGCCTAGTCACAAATTAAAGAGCTTTTTGCCAGAAAAAAATGAGCAAGAATGAAGGAACGGAATAAAAAATTATGAAGTCGATGAAAAACTTTTCAAATTTAATAAAGCAGCAGAGGCATCAAGAAAAGAAACTTTGATAAAAGAATTTATTTTTCCTTTCACAATTTTTTTAACCTTTCGTTTTGGCTTTCTTATGCCTTTCTCCTTCTTATGTATATTTTATTTTTTTTCTTTACCATGGTCTCCAATGGCGTTCGGAAGATGATGAAAAAATTGATTGGTGCGTTGATGTCGAGATTGATGAAACATTTTCATTAAATTGTCTCATCTTATTGACAATGAAATTCTCTTTATCACTAACATTATCACTGCTATTAGTGCTTGTGCTTAAATTTCGTTGATGTACATTAAATCGGTTGTAGTACCATAATGGTGATGACAGTAATGATCTCTCATCACTGATGATTTGTTGACGATTACTTTTTTCATTTAAATTATTCATTTGATTGGATATGTCGCGAAATGCTTCACATTTTATCGCCTTTACTGTTTCCATTGTAATATTTCGTTCCAACGATTTTTCCATCAATTTTGATGATGACTTTTCAGTCGATAACTTGTCATGTAACATTTCAATATAGCGTACACTCATCTCGAGAATATCAGCTTTTTCTAACTTTGTGGGACGTGATCCTTGAGTATGTTTCCAAATTGTGTTGCGCAATAAAATTTCTTTCAATTGTTCAAGCGATGTATTAATACGGGCTCGTCGTAACTTTTCAATTTTTGGCTTACGAACTTTTCTCTCAAGCGACTTGTTGCATACCGATATGCTTGATGTAGATGATGATATGGAAGACGACATACTTGTTCCGTTTCCTTAGTTGTGGCACTTGTGTGTTTGTAAAAATGGCACTCTACACTTCCTATGTTTGGAATCTCTATCGTTCAGTCAAAGGTCAAAACTCGTATTAAACATTCAACATAACAAAATACAACAAATAAAACTGTGTGACTAAATAAATATATATTTTTTCTAGTTCCTTTATTTTCATAGATGTTAACACTTTAACAATCAACAACAAACTGAATTTAAGCTATAGTGTACCGTAAAGAAATACCAAAAATAAGACCCTCAATGATCTTAAATTACCTCAAAGAATCTTTCTCCTTTTTTCTTCTCCAATCCACTCCACTCCATTGTTGTCAGAACGTCGGGATTCCTTCTTTTTTTTCACAGTACATACTTATTCACATACAAGCATATAGCAACAATCATAAAAGGAATGAGAATTGAAATGAAAAGAACAGCCATATATAGGAATGAAAAAAAAAATCCAATCCTTTCTCACTTTTTTGCTTATTATCCTTTTCTTATTCCTCTTCTTTCACATACACAAACATACATGCATGCAGACAATTCACTTAAATGTTGATGATACTTTGTGTATGTAGATAAACATATAGAATAACATGAATAAATAAATATATCGTTTAGTAAATGCCGCAAAAAACAGCAACAGAAAATATTCAAGTCAGGGTTGTCTAATGGCTGTTGAGAAAATGGCTAAGCTTTTGAAATTTCGCTAGGCAAATATTGATTGTGATCCAGAGGTGCGCTAGGACGATTCGCAGCTAATGAGAGTTTAACGAGTGAGGATGCGCCAAACCACTGCACTCAAACCTAGACCTACAATTTAAAGTGGGATCCGAACCACTCCTGTGAAGACATTTCTGCCTGTAGCCTTCCAAAGGAAGGCTGTGAGCCTCGACTAGATGCCAAATGTAATTTATGGTTCAGACGAGAAGTTATCTTAGCAGCTAGAATCCTCGGTTCTACAATCTAAGACTGATTAACAGAAGAAGACTAGCAACCCTGATGCTCACATTATCATTGTTGTTGGATAAAAATGGAATTTATGTCTTTCTTTATGCTATTTACCTTATAAATGATAAATCTCATAGACGAGAGGAAAAGAAAAGGAAAGATAATGATTGTCGAGTGAGAAAAAATAGGGAGTTATAATAACTCTTGAATAAGTAAATGAAAATCAGATGAGAATCAGGAATTATGAGATATTTGATGAAAATAAATGCAGAGGATCATGGATTGTGATACGATATGAAATATCAAATATATATTCTGTGCCGTAATGCTATTGTGTTATTTATTAACATATAAAGCTATCAGAAATACAATGTATGTTGAATAAAGCAAAAAGCTATTGCTGGAAAACGGATTATTGTTGTCTTTTATTGAAAAATGCATATGATAGATAGGGTAAACCATGTTGAAATTTATGTGTTTTTGCACATGAAGATTTGATTTGCAAATAAGTTGCTAATGACTGATCATGTAAATTTGGTAATGGGCTCAAAAGATCAATAATTGTGGGAATTTTCAGTTAATAATGTTTTTTCAAGGTTATACTGCATATGGGAAGAGATTTTTGACTTTTTCGATCAAATGTTGAAATTTGTGCGGAAAATTTTAAAATTTGTGCGAGAAAATGTTGAAATTTGTGCGTTTTTTTAATAGCAATCTTTGACATAATTGCAATTCTTAAATGTAAACAAACATATTTTTTATTTATATTTGGAACAGAAATTGATATTTTGCTGTGGGAACTCCTTTGAATAAAATTTAAATGAAATTAAGAATATAAAGCTGAATTGTTTCAAACCTTTTCCTCAAGAAATAATGCAAGATTCAAGATTTAACTCAATTTGAGCTGGCTGAGTTTACAACCGTCAAAGAAACATCCATTAAATCAGCAATTCCTCGATTTTTGTGTAAATTTTATGCAGCATAGAGTTTTAGCAATAAAAAGATGAAAAATAGGAAATCAAAATGTTTTTATTTATAGATCTGAAATTGGACACTTAACAGGATATACTTTTTGAATATATGGATCTGTATGGATCCTTGAAGTCTTTTGCATTTTTGTTTTATGTTTTTTTTAAAATTTTAAATGACCCACGTTTTTAATTTTTATCAGCTGTTATCAGTTTTTGACTTTCAGTAGTTCCATTTATGCTATTCTTCATGAAATCCTGTAAAAACATGAATTTCATACGTAAATAATATTTGTTGTTGACAAAAATTCCCATCGCTTTCTACGACAAAAAACCCACAAATTTCAAAATTTGTAAAAAAAATTCGCACAAATTTTAACATTTACAATCAAGAAATTTTAAAATCAATTTTTAAAGCACTTCCAATGATTTTTATAACTTGAATTTTTTTGAAACATTATAGCAATTATCAAATTTTATATTTAAACTGTGATTTGATTACAAGCAGAACTGGTTATGTCCAAATATTTTAAAATATGAAAATCACAATTTTGTATGGGATTTTGAATTTTTAAAATTTAAAGCTGCTCCAAGCTTCGAGACTGTCCAAAATGATGTAGAAATGTTTGTACAACTGTTTTACACAGAACTGCAAACAAAACTTTGGTTTAAATGGCTTATTTGGGCTAATTTCTTTTTTATTTGAGCGCACAAAATTCAACATTGCACAAATTTCAACATGGTTTACCCTATAAATCTAAAAGAGAAAATCAAATAACATTATATGAAGCTAAAGCTTTAAGCTCTCTCATACTCTTTTTTTGATAATGATATACACATACATATCCTGTAATAAATGTATATGCTGCCATCATTTTCTGCGTGTCGTGCCTCAATCGTATGTAATTTACGTTTAACGTGCGACGCGTGTGATTTTAGTGGAAGATAAAAGCGATGAAAGTTAAATAAAAAGCCCGTGAATATTTTTTTAGTCATTTATATAACAAAAGCACGTACCATGCAGATGCGACGTATATATACATATATATGGGAATATTATGTTCACATCTCTTTCATTAACACAACATAATCAACAAAACATTCTGTAACAGTCATAAATGATTATTTTGAGCCTTCATATACCTTTTTACTCACTTACTTACTCACTCATTCCGCTTATATCCTGTCTGCGATCCTAATGACGATATGCTGTCATTTTGTAGTCATCATCATCGTCGTCCCTTTTATCATTTCAGCAAATAATAAAATCCGTTTATGACAACTCTTTTAAAAAGAAATCCTCGTTAAAATGCTCAATCAAATGACTTTATGTGAGTGAATACGAATGAGAATGTTTGTACCAGTTTGTACACAGAAGACGAGGGAAACAATGAAAAAAAAATCCATTTCATCCCACCAGCAGTTATTACGTATGCTAAATTTGGCTTTGGAAAAATATGTTGATTCATCAGCATTTTTCCAATTCCAATTCAATTTTTTTTCCATTCCTTCTTCCCCCCTTGCCATCCTCGAATCGCAGATCATAGAGAAGAAATTTATTTCTCTTACCGATAATCCATTCTACTTCCTACTTCTTTCTTTCTCTCATCTCTAACTGCTCATCTTTGATACCTTTCAATTGACTGTAACATTCAAATTGTAATGCTGTTATGTGGTATGTGGTATGAAATTGAAATTGATTGGTGAGGAAAATGTAACAGAAGATTGAGAGCAGTGTTGATATCTTGCTGTGGATCAGATTAAATTTAATTCAGCTTTGTCTATGATGTTGATGTTTCTTAGAGAAAGCAATCATGTCTGAGGTTTAATATTTTCAGTCATGTCTAAATCTACAGATTCGTATTGTCTAGTGCTCTTCAAAAATTTTGATCTTGGCATGGTCATCAGATTCTAGAAAACTAGACTCCAGAAGTGTAGATTCTATATAGTGCCTTGATACTTATCTCTAGTAATCATGACCATTTAAATGAAGGTTTAATCTAGTCTATATGAATTTAGGCTTTGCAAAAAGCTTGTTTAAAACTTAATTTTTGAATTCCAGTTCCTGCGGTATTTCTAGGATTAGACTTTAACTGCCTCAGCTTTGAAATTGATGTAAACTTAGTAGATGTCTTTCTTCTGAGTCTCTTCTAGACATCAAATTTACCAACACTGAAGGAGAGCATCCCAAATAGCTGAACATCGAAGACGAGAAAAAGCTATTTTTAAAGTTTTACAGCCATCAATATTCCTTCAAATATCAATGATGCTTTCATTTGTTACAGAAGAAAAATTGAGGTAGGAATTATTTTCGCTTTTGTCGTGTATAATATGAAGGTAGCTTTCATATCAACAAGTATCATTTCCATGACATGTTCGGAAGTTGATTTACATCGTTCTTTTTGTCGACTGCCTAATTTTCGTTTGCTTCTAGGTATGAATTTGAAAATTTTATTATAGTAGGCTTTTTGACTTGATTTCTTTAAATATTTGACAAATTAATTCCTGCTTATTCGTTATGTATACACACGCATGGCGTGTTCTCCTTTTTGTCATGCTTCAATTATAATAATTAATTAATTTTCACTCATCAAATATTCATCCAATGATCCGTAATTCATTTTTTTTTCAAACAAGTGGAAATTTTGAGCACCTGATGATTTTGTTGGTGTTATAGGCATATTATATAACATGATAAGAAATTTCAATCGATATTGACTAATTATGGTAAATATTTTTTTCCAAAAATAATCTCCATTAATTCTTTTTAATCACTCATTATGTTAATAACATTTTCAGTCATTTCGCGAGATTTAATCACTGTAAGTATATTATTGATTTTAAAAATATGTTTATGGCAATTAATTTCATTTTCATCGGCTTGCTTCTTCTCATCTTGTCAGAATGTATCTACAGTACTCAAGGGAACAGGCTCCGAACAGAAAAATAAATTATATCATCCAAAATGTCAAGAACAAAACAATTGTATGTGAGTTTCTCTTTTTTTTTTGTGTTTCTTCAAAATGTTTATTTAGGAATAAAAAAAGTAAATGCAATCAAATTTTTTGACATTCCTACGTACTTGTCAAGTAAGAGTTTTCAAATGAATTACATAATGGAATATAAAAACCTTTTTCGTAAAAAAAAAATTCTATCAAATTTGTCGTTGAAAGCATTAGTTGGAAAAATAGAATTTTGACTTGTTTGTGCTTTCACGAATTTATGTTGTTAAATTTCCTAAAGCATGAGGACTCGCTTGTTGAGCATCGTGTTTTAACTGCAAATAAATATAAAGAAGAAATTATTTTAGAACTGTTTAGGATTGGAAATGAAATTTGATAAAATTAAGTTAGGACTTGTTTGGCTAGTGATCCGTAAAAAATTAAGGCAAACAAAATATAAACTTTCTGTAGATTTGAATTCAGTGAAATGCTTGTTTATATAATGTTGGAAGTTGCTTGTGAATAGCGCATAATAAAACAATCTCTGTCTGACAGTCTCTGACCAAAGGATGTTCAGTGCCTTTGACTTCTGACATCCAGTGATTAGTAGCCCGAAGATTGTATCTCGATAGAACATTTGGAAAATAATTATTTTGCGGATAGGATGTAACTTAAAAGTCTAAAGACCCGCTTGACCTAAGGCAGCTACTCCACTGCTCAGGCCTGCATCATTGCATATTTGAATGATCCTGTGTTACATAAAAAAAAATCAAACTAAAATTTGATCGCTAGGATACATTATGTCAATGCAAATAGATTCTAATCGAATGCTTGATTCTATTGAACATGTTTATCCAAATATTGGATGTTGACTTTAATGTTTAATTGCTTCAACACAGAAAACTTTTAGTGTTATTCAGCATAGAACAAAATTGACCTAATCTGCTTTTAAAGAAGTTCTGCTTATTTATTCATGTAAACATCTGATTACTTGTCTCATCTTTTATCTCTCAAAGAGCTTTTAATCATGCTGAATAAATGATAAGTATACTTTCAAATATCCATTCGTTGCTTATTTCCTCTCCTTTCCATTACATGCTTTTGTGAATTGCGGAAAAATATTAATTAATTTAGTAAAAAACCAAATCCATGAAAATTTAGCTGAGAGATTTAATATTTTGATGATGTATGCTCGATGTAATAAAACAAAAATGGCAGCAGTGGCTTAACGAATGAGAACAAGTGCGGATTTGTTGGAAGGAAGAAAAAAAAATTCAATTATATTTAAAAGCAATCCATGAAACTCAGGAAAGGTAGTGAGAATAGCTTTTTTCGTATATGTGTGTTTATGTATAATAGGTAAGAATGATAATAGCACATGTGAAAGTAATTTTCATGGGAATGAAAAAGAGATAAGAAGGAAATGTTGATATGAATGGGAATTAGCTCTTTTGGCGTTGATGAAATTAGAAACATGTTCATAGCTTAAAAATGAGGTTTACATGAAAATATGAAATTCAATTTCCATTCTTTCTATTTTATTATATCCTACTAAGTCGTTATGAATACTAGGGAAATAAAGTTCATTTAAAAACACCTCCATTGAGACTATTCATACGTTGAGGGCTTCATAAACATCAATTTATTTATTTTCATTGTCGATAAGAGTTCAATGAACGAATCAACAGTTCATCATCACATTCATCGGCATGTCAATCAATGCATGGTAGTTGAGCAGAAATTCATTTCAATAATAAGAAAATAATACAATTAAAGCCGGAAGCATAATTTCATCCCTTTTTTTTCTGTATTGAAATCTACGTGTGGATCTCCCTCATTCACGTTGATGTTGTTGATGATGATTTTATCATCGTTTCGTGTCGTGTGAAAAGAGGTAACTGAGAACGAGAGAAATATTCATTACAGATTTCCTTTTCATAAAATTATCGCTATAAAGTGAAAACTTTTTTTTTCTTCCTTTCTCCTTCGTGTATCCTTACTTTAAAGCATTGCATAATTAACTTCACTTTGTCTTGGGAATGTTTGAATACTCTAAAAGTTGTATAATTGGGAAGGATTTCAATAATTAAGACAAACTGGGAACTTGATCTCTTTTGAGAAAGAACATTGCTGGCAAATCCCTAAATGGGATTTTATTTTAGTATTGTGGACTCGCATTGACCTAGCATTCAGTGACATTCGTACATCCTACATCTTAGGAAAAAGGACATTACATTGATGATTTAATTTGATGAATGGTTATTGACCAGATTCTTGTTATGTCTCACAGATAATTTGAAAGTGCGCTTTATTAAAAGACAAAAGTATGAACTTGCAACTTTCTATATTCACTCAGTTCAACTTAGTTTAAATAAATGGTAGATGAAAAGTGAACATCACGTCGCCCTAATTCCGATGTTCATTTAACATTTCCGTGCATATTCATACCTTCGTATACATTTTTTTAAAGAGAAAAAGAAGGAAAAGAAGAAATATTAAAAGGAACATTTTCATCAGCTACACCACCTTTATGTAGTTTTAAATTAACAGTCGTCGTCAACGTTGACATGAATGAAGACAAGAACGAGAAATGAAATGATAATTTTGCGCCTTTTTAAGAGAGCATAAGAGAGAAAATATTACCTTTGCATGACATTTAAATAAATATCATTTTGGCGTGTTTCCCATTCCATCCTTCCCATCCATACATTTCTATACGATCCTAAATATATAATAAAATTATATTTGAAAAATACTCGTAACAAGAGAAAGGAAGCTCGATGATATCAACAAGTATAATTTACATTTCAATATTCACAGGAAATTGCTGGGAACTTTATGTTACTTAAAAGAGGTCGCCCTTTATCATATTTCATACATTTCGTCAACGTATGTTCATTTAAATAAAATCAAATTAAAATTATGTGGCATTGAATTGACATGAAGACGTTATTCAGCATGAGTATTAGGGATATTGCCATTGACAGTGTGAATTGAGACAGACAGTAGACTGTTCCGCTCTCATTTGAGTTGAACAAATTGAAAGGATTTGTGGAGTAAATAAATGAAGCATGAACTCGTGCTTAGATGACAAGACAGAAACATGTACAAAGTGTAAAGATTTATCATCCCCAAATAACTTACCTGTTCATGTACAACTTAATCCGACGACATGCTTACTAATTCCATCTTCTTTTGGAATTCCTCTTTGAATTTTTTCAATGCCACTTTCCGTGGCTTCTTTCGACTTCCCCAATTCTTCTTGATAAGGTTTTTACGCTTTTTAATGAGCGACTTATTGATATTAAAACCATCACAAACATTTATTGTACGCTTTGTTGCACGTCCTAAGTCTTTTCTAAATGTCTCTTCCTCTAGCGACTCGTCTTTCTCGAAAATTGTTTCCAGTAATGTAGGCTTTACTTTTACATTCTTATTGATATTGAGATAAAATTTCTTGACATCCTTCTCAGTCTTAAATTCTATAGTACTTGAGCTTAGTTTTCTTTTCTTAATCACTTTATTATTTATGGAATGCATAGCGTCTTCTGATTTACTTCTTTTACGCCGAAGCGTTCGCTCATTTCCTTCGCTAGCCTGCATTAAATCCTCCAGCTCATCTGGTGATCTTTGGACAATTATTGTATCTAGTACTTCCTGTGATATTTCGAGATTTAAGTCTTCCATTTTTCTCTCTATTATCGGCGTTTGAATCATCTGCTAAGAAGTTAATACAGCAATGTTTATGTTCCGGATCATGTTATAGTATATATTTTACTTACCATTTGAACATTAAATGAGATTTTTATTTAACTTAGTTCATTAACTGTTATTATGAGCATAAATTTATTTGTTTTATAAATTATCATTAAAATTTTAATACATCTAATACAATCATTAACTTGTACTAATTATAAACATGATTAAGCTAAATTAGGTATCGTAGTATTTGTATAATACTTATTTTAATACGATTATTTTACCTAAATAAGTTTCTTTCAAAATCAAAACAACTTTTTTCGAAATAAACTAGGCTTGGACACTACTTAATGGATTTATGTCCTCAATATAAATTCTACTGATCAGGAAATTCGACTAAGATTGGAAAATATTATGCTGGAATCAATTTCAACTACTTGGAACCAATTTGGCATCAAATGTCCCATCGCACAATGATTCAGATTTGAAAAAAATGTTCAAATAATCCTTGTGCATAATATTTTTCAGACACATTGAAGTAATGAAATTTTTTATTGATATTCTCTAGTTTAGGACTTTTAATGCCTTTAATCTTACTTGATTATTGATTCCTCAAAATATTAAGTCATGAAATTGAGGATAAATAAGTTTTTTTTTACAAATTTCACAAATGTTTATCAAAAAATTTGGCGCACGATAGTAATTTGTATGAAAAATTAACTAATTTTCAATCGCAAATATCTCGCTTCGGGCATATTTGGGCATGTACACATTAATATGGAAGGTTAATTAGACTTTGTTCTTTATATTTAAATAGGTTTGGTAGAAGCGGAAAGACGCGAATTTAACTTATGAGTGTTTAAAGTCTTGGTAAATTTCAAAAAAATTAATCATGTATATTCGCCCAATTAATAGGTTTTCTTTTGGTTTCTTCACACAAACACAAAGTACTAAGCTTAATTAAGCTGGTTATCAGGATTAAAACAAGAAATTTGAAGTGGAAAGGAGAAAAAATTTAAGAAAAATATTTGTTGTCATTTTGTAAACAATTTTATTGGCATCTTAAAATCGAATTTTTGTGAATTAGACAACAAATTGGAATGTGATATTTTTACAGAACATAAAACACATCATGTTCTTTAATCTGGCATTTAAAACATATAGTTTAATTAACTTGTTATTTTTGAATTTTTGAACATTTTTTTCAAATCTGAATCATTGTGCCATCCTTAAACGTAAATGTTCGAAAATTTAAAAAATAACTTTCGGTTAATTTTGTGAATTAACGTCCGATGTTGTTGTAGATGTAGATGATGTTACAATGATTTTAGAAGGTTCCGTTTTAATTGCTGGCAGTGATGAATTTTGTTTCAAAAGATTTAACAGCTCCACATGTGTAGATTTCAAATTTCTATTAGCTGGTATTAAATGGAATATTGGACGAGAAGGATTGTTCGTGTGCCTCATAGCTTTAGGTGGAGATGTTAATGCTGAAGTCAACAAAGATGCTGTTGGTTTCTGCTGTGTAGTTACAGTTGATGCGACTGGAGTGTTGATAAAATTATTTGTGGCAGTTGTTATGAAGAACTGTCTTTTGTATAAATTTTCTGCTTCCGATTCTGTTCTTTTTCTTTTTAATGCTTGATGAAGTAAGCTTGTTCCACTGTCAGTTTCATCATTTGCATCAGAATCTGTTTTAATTGAAGATTTTAATATTGATGGAGTTGTGTCATTAGAGTATTGAGTTCTTGCACAATCTTCTAATAAGTTCCTGCAAATCTTCTTAATCTGCTGTTCCTCAATTTTCTCATCAGTATTTTCTTTGATATTTTCGATAGCTGGTTGGAAAAATTTGTCAACAAAATCCTTCATGATAACATCCACCTGTTTGTTAAAGTAACTCTGAATGCTTAGTCGCAAGATTTCAAGGGAATCAAAACCATTTTTCAATGAACTTTTATGCCGTTTTTTCATCAAATTCAAGACATTCGTAGCTGATTCTGATTTCTATACTTATAAAAATGAATTTATGAGCATAAAGTTCTTAAAGTGTTGATTTCTAACTTACAGAATTAGAGCTTTCTTGTGTCTCAGCTAGCTCTACATTTTCAGATGATTGACATAACTTAGTTTGCACGACCATTGTTGATAAGCAAGACTTATTAGCTTTTATTTAAAATTTTCAAGAAAATTGGTTTTGGTGAAAAAGTCCTTCCTAATATCCTTTTTTTAAGGGATGCAATTTTTCGAAAGGGATATTTTTATACTGTCACGTGTTGCATGATTAACGGAAAGAATTTTTCACAATCGGTCAAATAAATAAAATTTATTTAATATTTTAAAATTAATTAAATACTAAACACATGTGAATTGCTGTCTATAATTAAGGAAGAATCCTCGATTTCCAATATCCGGTGTTTCATTTGCATCTGTTACAACGTTTATTGTAAATGGCTTTATGTTACCTGAAATGGTTTAAACTCAAATATTTTACCAGCATTAAGTTTTAACAGTTTCATACTTAATTTTGGCGCAAAACCTAATCCACAAGATAAATTGCTAGTCATTGCAGTCCATACGCCACCAACTTGTTGCATTTGTCCTGGTATTGTAATATAGTCAGTTGTGCATGCTTGACTTTGTACTGTGGATGTCCCAAGAATATTATAAGCAACAGAAGTCACATCACCAGTCAATGTAAAGGAAAACACATCTGTCGTTGGTAGTGAGTAAATTATTGCACACATTAGAGGATCTTGACGGATACAAATGTTGTAATTAAGATTTGCTATTTGTCTGGAACCAACCACGCCTAATGAATTGAATTGACTTGATACGCTGCTGTCATAATTAAAACTTTGAATATTTCCAGATGTATTGACAAAATATTGCAAGCAATTCAGAGGTGCTGGAATATCAATTAAAAGTAAATTCATAAAATGATCAGACTGTATTACTTACCGCGAAAAACGACATCATGATTGTGTACCAACTTCAATCGTCTAAAATGGTCTATTTTCCTTCTCCGATGCGAGATTTGAATCACACGAATTTTCCATCTTCGTGTGAAAGCATAAGACGAACTAGCAGCGATCTTAATATTCAATGGCAGAAACTTTCCATGATTGCGCTTAAAAAATCTTTTATATTTCGGAATATGTGGAATGTGAATGTAGTAATGCTGTCCGGAAAGATCTCCACAAAGTCTTGGTACATTAAGAGAGTCTGATTCAATTGAGATGTAGTCACGTGTACACAGTCCATCTTATTTGAGTTTGAAGCAGAATTAAAATTATTTTAGGATTAAATGAACAGTCAACTCACCTCCCGTCGGTGGTGCTAGTGAAAAGTATATGAATTCTACTCGTAATTGTGTGACATGATGATGTGATTTCCTTATATAATAATTGCATACAGTTCCATTCCTATAACCATTAGGATAATTAGGATTTGTAAGCATAACAACATCTAGATCTGTAGTATTTCCACAATTTACATATTCGACTGAAATCATATTTTGTGAGTGTGATTCTTTTTAGATATTGATTATCTTACCATAATCTTCCCAATTCTCTAAGTTGTGGCTATGAACAATTTGATTTTCACATTTCCTGATGAAAATTCCAATCAGAAAAATGACTATTAAAAGTTGTCTCATCGTTACTCTGAGGCCCTCAACACTAAACTAAGTAAGATTGGAAAGATGCATCTTAAAATATGGAAAAAGAGAAAAAGGTGCGAGATATCGACGAGAAATTTAAAAAACTTTCACAGCATATGATTAAATAGAAACAAAATTTTGATTGTGTATGTCTTAAAATGTATTTTATTGTCGTCTATTTTCTATTTTCTGGTCATGATTTTGTTGAAACTTAATCTAAGTAAAATTTTAGTTGTACTTGAATCTTGATCAGCGATAGATAGTAACTTTAAACAGGACACATATTTTGGACATAAGTCAAACTCCATCCTCGATTTCCAATATCTGGCGTTTCGTTTGCATCAGTCACAGAATAAATTACAAATGGTCGAATATTACTTGTGGTTGCGGCAAGTCCTAGTCCACAAAATCGATCACTAGGCATAACAATTCCAGCTTGTTGAGCATTTGGAATTACAACAAAATCTGTTGTACAAACTTGACTTTGAACAGCTGCTGTACCTAATACAGCTGGAACTACAGCGCCAACATCTCCAGTTAATGTAAAAGCAAAAATATCAGTTCCAGGCTAGACAAAATATTAAACATGAAAAGATTTATAAATGGATATACATGAAAATACATACTAAAGACCATGTAATTGAGCACATTCCAGGCTGAGTTAAAACACAAGCGCCATATGCCATATTAGCTATTTGTCTTGATCCTTGAACGCCAATGGCATTTAATTGACCACTTCCTGCTGAATTATAATTGAAACTAGAAATTGTATTAGTAGTGTCTGTCCAGTATTGAAGACATCCAAAAGGAGCTCTTGAAGTGGAATCACATCCGATTTGTTGGACATGAAGATGCCAACGACGATTGAATGTGAAGGCAGCAGATGTAGCAACTGTAATAGTGACAGGATTATCTCCAGCAAAATCAACATAAACGTGCTGACCCGAATTTTCACCACAGATTCTAGGTACAGGTGAACTTCCTCCCGTTACAGTGAAATAGTCAAATGAGCACACACCATCTTTATGAGAAATTTGAATTGAGATACTTTAAGGACGTTTAATAATGATAGGATATATACCTCCCGTTGGTGGCGCTAATGACATGTCTAAGAATGAAATCTTTAATTGACACACATCAGTTCCCATCCTTGATACACGAAGATTACATCTTGATCCACCTGGGAATGTCGCTGGATAATTTACATTCACAAAGTACGTATTGTTCGTTTGAGTAAATCCACCACAGGTCTTAATGACTGTAATTTTTTTTAAATCCATAAATCAATTTAAATTTAAATGATTTTGACAATTCTTACGGATGCAACATGATGCTTGCTGTGTATTAGCTTGAGAACATGATGTCGTTCCCGTTAAAGTACCTCCTAAATCATTACACTGTCCTTTAAGCATGCAAGTTCCTGTCAAACTATTAGTTCCAGTACACACATCCTGAGCAAATCTTCCCAACGTATAGAATGGGAAGTCTAATGATCAGAATAAAAAGAATTAGTCCGATAGTAAGTGAAAGGTGAGACAATTTTTCATTATCACAATTTTTACACACTGCTCTACTTAATATCAGCATTTCAGCGAATTTTCTTTCTTCTTCTCCATACATCACTCAAACTTACATTTTGGACTTCTATGACTCACTAACGTAGAATTATTCTCAATTGTATGATTTGAACTTGAAAATTCTGCATGATCAGAACTGTTTAAAGTCAGGCAATGATGTAAATGTAAATTAATTAATATAAGGGATGATAAAGCTATGAACAACTCTCTGACTTTCATTGCTTCTAAAAACTTTTTTTTTCTGATCCACGATTTGCTATCAACGACACTCAAAAAAGAACTGAAGGAAGTTCTGTCTTCTATAAACTTATAAAAATATACCAGAAATAATAATGAAAGAAAATGTACAGTTCTGTCAATAGATGTGGAGAGTAGAAAGTGCTAATTGCAATTCGATTCTCTCACGATTTTTTTTTCATCTTCTTAATTTCTAAGCTATGCATGTTTCATGCAATAGACCAACCTACCTTTTTCTTTACATTGATTATTTAACTTCTCTTGTCAAATATGGTCAAATACCAAAAGTTCTTTTTTTTTGTGTTGCGTCATTCTTGGAATCTTTATGACGCCAACCTTATAAATAAATCATGTTGAACAAACTTTGTGTCATAAAACAGCATATTGAGTAAGGGAACTATTATAAAAAGGTGTTAATTAATTATTGGAATTAATTTTGCGTTCTCATTCCATTTCTCTTTTATTTGATTTAAATTAATCTAAATTTCATATCTGCGTTTTGACATAGAAATGAATGCTTGGATATAGCAACAAGTGAAAAATCGAGATACATATTCAGAGATGCTTATATTTATTTGTATAAGAAATTGACAGTTCAAAAATAAGTTTAATTTTCCATTTCGTTTTCATTTCGGCTACGTCTAATACGTTCTGCGAGCATTTGTCTAGGATTATTTTGGAATTCAGGATCTTTCCATAGTTTTTGCATGTGATCGAATCTGTCTAAAAACTTCTCTGTCTTTTCGTTAATTAAAATTTTCTTCTTCTCAAATCTGTTTTTGGGCTTCCGTACAACATTCTTTTGGTGCTGCATACTAGATGCTTTAGAATTATCTCTTATTGTCATCAACTCGTCGAGTGATGGAAGTGAATCCAAAAGTGGACGTAAATCTCCAATAATGGCAGTCTTTTCACGCTGGTAAAGGAAATAAGCTATTACGTGATATTTTCATTTGAGGATGTATTGGCAGTTCCATAAATGCAGAAAGGATGAAATTGCACCAAAACATCGGATTTACTCACCTTTTTTCTTGCTTTTTCTTCCTCAAACTTTGTCTTAGTACTTTTGATTCCATCGAGTACTTTTTGCTTCTTAATCTTTAATTTCTCCTTTTTACTGATAACTTTCCTATTAATCTTTGATATTGGAGTGGATATTTTCGAAACCTTTTTCACTTTATCCTTTTTTGAAAAGGATTGCTCAAGTTTTGATGATTTCTTAACTGGATTAATCTTCTTAATTTTTCCCATAACTTGCGGCTTATTAAGTCACTCTTTTCAATTATTTTCACGGATTATTATAAGTGAATATTGGAGATATATTAGTAAATTTAATTGCAGAACTGAATGACTGAAAATGTGCCGAAAAAATGTAAACATTAAGGGCACGCAACTAAGATTTTCGAACTTAAAAATTTTGATGAAATATGAATTAAATTAACCATGACAGCTTCTAATGACACTAATTATTTCATATTAAAGGCATCAAAAGTGATTCCCTACAGACCAAAAACCACATCAACTGTTTAAAAAGAAAATGAAAATTCAGAGAAAAGAGAAGCTACGCATCAAAAAATCGTTAAACAAATTCAAAATATAGAGCAGGAAACATACAGCACAGAAATGGATATAGAAAATTACGATCAAGTGGCGAATAAAATACATTACAAGTTACCGAAAGTGAATAAACTCCTGGCAAACTGTGAATTAAACACACAATTAGCAATAGAAGGTATAGAGGAGAAGCTTAATAAGGTATTCAGCATAAACACATCAGATATAATTGTGAAAGGAAGATCCAGAAAATGTCATGACTTGTCAAAAGTATCATCAATGATTAAAAAGCTTAACATCCGTGGAAAGCCAACATCAGATATGCCTAAGAAGAAGGTTCGATCTGGATCTACTAGTTCAATAGGTAATTTACACACAAAAATAATTAATTTTCTTAATAACTCTATGAATTAAATTCAGCATCTGACGACAGTAACAGAGATTATAAAGCAGAAATTCAAAGTCATTTAAAAGATATGAGAAAAATTATCGAAAGCATTCATAAAACAAGTATTAAGGAAGATGACGGGAATTCGGCTTTTGAAACAGTTACAACATCACACAATAACTTTCTACAGTTGGTTTTTGGACTTCAGAAGATTGCAAATGAGATGGCAGTAATTGCTTCAAATGACAGTGTTCCTTCTGATAATCCGTCACTTTCATTCATTGATGATGAGCTTATTGATCAGTTAAAACAGTTAGATAAGGTAAGTTCGTTTATATGATCAAAAATAGAGTAAGCAACTAATACTTTGCATTTTTCCAGTGCCTTAGTGACATGCAAAAACTTTATGAGAACAAAAATCCAGTCACAAATTTGGAAAAGAAACAAAATCTCAAATTAGAATACACATCGATTATTAATAATATATTGGGAACAATCAACAATAATCCTCATTAATATTCATCCAGATATTCAATGTAATTTAAAACAGTATACTAGGTAGTTTAAATAAATTAAGTTAATTTAACTAAAGTAAACGGAGTAATTTTTGAGGGATTCCAAAAATAAAAGAGAGCCCGAATAGTAAAATGATTAAAACTATAACGACACTGCACACAGTCAAAGCAAATTTTCTGGCTTGTGGCATTACGATGTGCTTGAAAGACAGTCCGAGATTTTCATACCAATTGAATGAAGTATCAGGACGGCTAAAATAAAGTGTAATTACCTTTAAGTTAATGATATGCAAATAGATCAATTACTTTGGTGATGACAGCTTGTTTGGTCCTTCTCGTCCTTTTCCAACTGGATTTATTTTAGCTTCTTCTTCTGTCAGGACTTCTAATTCAACATCGACTTTGCCCTAATTTTAAACATTTATTAAAAACTTTCAGGAGCTTTAATAAGACTTGACTTACTGTTAATTTCACAGATTCATTGTCGCGAATTCTGCCATAAACAGGACACCATCCTCGAATACTTCCATTAATTGCAAATAAATTCTGATACTTTGATGTTTTCTTGCCCGAGCATTTTTCAGCAGATGCAGAAAATTCAGGAAAATGCGATAAGTTAATTGAAACAGCACCAAGAAAATCATCTGGCGAGAAAGTATCATTATCCCAAATTTGAAGATTTAAAACAGGTGGGAGCTTAATTTCCGTATCAAATTTCTCGAATGGCTTTTTCTTCTTTATAATTATCATCTATAAAAGATTGATTTAAAATTAATGAGCAACAAGAAATTAATCGTGCCTGATTACCATATCTTCCCCTATTGAATACTTAAAAGGAAAAATCATCCGCCAATTAAAATTCCCTTCACCAGTTAATGAGCGATAATGAACATCCGTGAATTGTGCATTATTAATATTTTCCATCCATCTGCAAAATTTAGACATATTAGAACATCCAATACTTTATTTAAGGCTACAAGAAACTTACCCTTTCACATAGATATCGCTCATATTCTTTCCAAATATATTATTCTCGTCAAGTATAACATCCTTAGTGTTCCAAATGATCACACGAAGTTCATAACGTCTTGGTGGAATCGGAGTTATATCTACAGGCTCAGGAATCGATCTTTTTGGGTCGAAAATTTCAAGCCACATTAAAAGTTTTCCTTGTTCAATTCCAGGTCGATCTTTTCGATATAAAGACCTGCTTTCTACATGTTCAGGAACAAATTTATGTCCAATGCCAGGAATTTTATGAAAATTGTTTAAAACTGTCAGTGCCAATTTTTCTTTTACGTTCTCGTCTGTAGATATTTTACTTGAATCTGAAAATTCCATTCCAGCAATCAACACACGATCTGGGAAATATTCAGGTAATGCTAAATCCCTTTCATTGCAGACTTCTTCTAAAATAACTGAAGGAAGATCTGAGTTTCGCCATGCATTATATCCTTTTGAGACATATTCTTTCTGCAATCCACAAAATGCTTTATATTTACTTCGCAGACGATTCTCAATGTCAATTTTTGTCTTTCCAATCAAGTCATCATTAGACAGAGTGTCACGATCATAAATTGAAATTTTAAGTTCTGTACTTTTTGGTAGAACTCCATTCAGTTGATATCTCTTTCCAAAAATTGGACTAAATTGATTGGGAATATAATGAGCACGATCAGATAAAGCTTGACCACCATATTCAATTTTAATAAATGCATCTGAATGTGATTGTACATCCTGTGAGCGAAGATTTATAGCTTGCACTATATAAACTCGAACAACAATTGGAATTTCAACTAAAAGATTTGACAATCGCTTGAATCTAAATGTCGATGGAACTAGATTCACATTTTCAGTTTGGAAAAACTCTTTGCCTGAACATTTTGCAATTTTTATGGAACATTTCAATGTTGCATACTTTTCACCTGCTAAAGACTTATCAGACAAATCTTCTTTAGCTCGATAAAGATCAATTGGTGTTGCCCAATCACTGAGATACTCAAAGTCAAGCTGCTTTTCAAGTTCACACTTATAAATTTTAAGGTCATGAAGACTTTCATTGTGAAGACTTGCATCGCGGTATGAATTGTAAAATTTTGTCCACCAAGTGTACTGATTCTCAATTAAAATAGTTTTAACCTGCTTGCTTTGGATTGGGAGCATCAAAAACTTTGAGAGATTAAAGTTGTTTAACATTCTCTTGATATACAAAAAGCTTCCTTCAATTTTAGATGAACCAAGTAATGGCACCTTCTCGTCCACTTCTATCATCACATCACTTCCTTCAACTATTGTCTTTGAGTTTGTCGTAGGAATTAAAAATCTTTGAAGTTCCTTTGGTTTATCTTCAACGAAAAATTGTTCAGGTCTTCGAATCATTGCAGCACCAACTGTTGTGGTATTTTTATGTGATATATCAACATGCTGTATTACTATTGGTGGCCAGAATTGAAACTCTTCAGGCAGCAGTAAATATCCAGAAGCATATGGATCAATAAAGTTGAGATTCTTCTTGTATCCTTTAAGTGAAAAGCTGCTCATTAAAGCAAGTTCGCCCATTGATAATTGAATTTTAAAGCGAGCAGAAGTAAAGCTTGAAATTTTTAAGGCATTCCGGATTCCAGCAAAAGTCACTTCAATATGGAATTTTCGTATGTTTGGGCTTATTATTTCAGGAATTGGTTCATTTCTGTCTCTTTCCATAATCGTTAAAGTTGGTCCATAAAGTGGAAGAAGCTCAACTGACATTAATACCTCAGCACTTACTTTTCCATTTTTAAAAAAGCTTATCCATCGTAATTGAGGTGGAAATTGATTGATTAATTGATGAAAAATCTTACGAATACTGATTTTTTCAGGTAAAAGGCTGTCAGGTTTAGCCTTAAGTGATTTATCTTCTGCTTGAATATCATTTGATTTTATTGGTATTTTAATATGAGCGATTCCGATGATATCAGCCTAAAGCATGAGTAATGAAAATGGATTAATGAATTGTCTATAAATGTCTCATCATTCTTCATTTAATTAGTTAACATGCCTTCTTTTTATCTTCATCATACAAATAAGCAACAATCGATGGACAATCTTGATACATGTCATCTCGAATTTCAAAAGTTTTGACATTTTCAAGCACAAGCACTTCATTCCATATAATTGATATCGATTGATTGATGACCTAATGTATATTATGCATATGATTATCAATGTTTTATTTACATTAGCTTATAAAGTCACCTTTGTTCGCTCATACGTTCCATTTGTCATAACCATTAATTTAGGGTCGCAAAGTTCATCCTTACAAATTCCCGGCTGAATTTTTGCCTGATGCACGTACACATTACACTTGTAATATTTTTCAATTGTGAAATTAATTTTATTGGATGACATTTCAATTGCATTTTGCGGGAGCCATTCGTTAAGTTCTTTATCACTGCCAATCCACAAAATGACTTCAAATTTTCCCAACATGCAACCACAGTTTTCACATGAGTGTAGACACGTGGAGGGCTGAAATGAATGATTGAATTTAAATTACCTTGAAAGTTCAAAGCAATCAGTAAATCAATAAGGAACTAAGTACTTACTTTTATTATAATTGATTGCAATTTTCCACAGAATTCTCCTTTAGAATCGAAAGCTTGCGAATGAAAATAGTCCAGCATCGAGAAGCGATGAAATCCTAAAAGTTTGTTGTCTTTTGTGATATTCAGAAACACCTCAGATGGTGACCCGTGGATCTATACAAGAGAAGACTCAAGTTTAATGACTTTTGAACTAACATTTAAAGTCCAAGCTATCATGATTTACATTGATTATTGATGTGGAAATAATGTCTCGAATGTTTATGTAAGCTTCAAATGATGATTTGACACTTTCTTTGTTACTTGGATTGTTCAACGTACGGCTGATCTTGGTTATGCAGTTGTCCTTAAAATATTGAGAAATTCACTAAGTTGATTGATTGTTTTTAAAGTTATGCTGCCTACCAAAATGCTTTGTAGAAATTTCACATAATTTTGATCCCATTCTGTGAATTGCTTAAAAGTTTTGCAATAAATTTTATTCTTCAGTCCTTCCAGCATACTTTTAAGATCATTGTGAAGCATCTTCAAGCATTTCATTTGGTATTCAATATTGTCATAGTATCGAGCTTCAAAAAGCTTATAGTTCCTAATGTGGCTCTCCTGCATTTAAAAAAGAGAATATTTCGAAAATGAACTGAATTGAGAACCTTAACATTTTCTCAAAAGCTCTCACCATTTCTCGTAAAAGCATTCTCAACAAATTTATGGCTTGATTTTTTAAACGATTATCAGGCAGTTTAATACTCATGCTTAATAATGGACGTTCATTTGAGTTAAATGTTGAGTGTCTTAATTTGATTTGTTTATGTCTGTAATCTTTTAAATCAATGTCAACAGAATTTGATGAAATCTCTTCACAATATAATTGAGCTCTAATGCTGCTGTATGAAGCACTAAACGATTCCACATTTACTATTATCATGTTTATTTTAAAGATCTCATCATTCCAAAATTCACTTTCATTAACTGGCATAATAATGTCTTCCTTACTATTCAGTGAGCTTAATGTCATCTTCTCATCAACATCATGAGTCTCAATTGATATCAATAGCTTCCCATAAAAGCTGTTATTATGCACGCCTTCATAAAATGTAACGTGTGATGGTCCAAATGCAGGTTTTGTGTCTTTAAATAAACAAACAGTTTATCAAGAGAATGATTAAATTATTTAAAAATTACTTACATTTGTCACCAACTTTCCATGACATGCCATTGAAGTTTAATTCAACTGAGCATTTAACGCGCCATTGATAGTAATCTTGAACAAGCAACTCAAGAATTATCAGTTGATTAAGTGACTGAAATTTCCCATAGAAAATCATCTGTTCATTCCATACACAGTATTTCGAGTATTTAGACTGGCGCGTTCGAGTCTACAATCAAAGAAATAAATTGAGTTGTTGCCAAGAAAGGTCAGCAAAGAAACATCACATTTTACTTACATGAAATGATCCGAAAGACACTTGAATTATGTAGTCACGCTTTACAATAAAGTTGCCATCAAATATGTTCACCAAATATTTTACATTCACTGGACTAGACTTAGAAGTATCAGGAAGCAATAAATTTCTAAAGAAATTAAAGGACATAAAGTTCAAGGAACTGACATAAATGTTGATTGACTTACTCTTC
Source organism: Chironomus riparius (assembly GCA_917627325.4). Lineage (NCBI taxonomy): Eukaryota > Metazoa > Arthropoda > Insecta > Diptera > Chironomidae > Chironomus > Chironomus riparius. The sequence continues at coordinate 59,969,655 of OU895877.1, forward strand.
AATAATATCATCATTGATAGTAGTCAACGTTGCTGGAGTTGGTAATTCAGAGTTGGAAATGATTGCCAAGTCTACTTGTAAGTATCCAACTTCTATATTCTTCTGATCATCACCAATTTTTTCTAGGGCTCCCCATTTCTTAATGAATGCATGATCTGTCAATTTTATACATCATAATTATCTAATATTAAAAATACCGAAAATACTACTTACAGTTTTGTGTCCATATGCTTGATAAATTGATATTCAATTCCCCCACAACAGAAGTTTTCTTCAAAATACTTGATAGCTGAATAACCATCAATCGGATATTCTTTTTTACCAAGTTCTCTAAAGTTGTTTTTATTTCAAACACAAAATACTGGAAATAGATGTAAAGGAACAAATAAAAAATATTCTTTAAGACGATTAAAGGAACATTATGACCGAAAGAAGATACCTCATTGAAAAAAGGACAATCCGAATTATGATATGTTTTGGTTCTTCTCATTTCATTATTAAAAGAAATGGCAACAAACGTGTCTGCATTTAGAGTATTGAGATTCCTAGCTTTATGCACAGTTATTGAGACTAAGAAGTCTCTTTGATGTTTGTTGAGGCACTGATTCAGTTCGAATTCAGACATTTTAAGAATTTTCTTTCTTTTGAATTATTATTTTCTGGAAAAATCAAAGTTCACTTTTATAATATTTTTAAAAATTGAAATTTTCAAATGGAAAATTTCACAGGAAAAATTGCTGCAAAGTTAAAAAGTGAATTTAATCATAACAAAGTCGAACCTAAAAATCGTCACTTCCCAACATTTGAAGAATATGTTTCTAGAGTCAAAAATCATAGTAATGGCTGTCCTTGCTGTAATCACGTTCCAACATCATTCGAATCAAAATCTGATGATCAAAATCTAGTGGAATTCGAAAGGAATCATCAAGAGGTGAGGTTTTAATATATCACAATACATTTGAATGGTTTTCATGCTGCATTGCTGAAACATAAATTTTTAAAAATATAAACAAAACAATACCAAAACATTAGAATGCTGGAAACAATAAAAACTTCATTTTTAATTCTCATGAGAGAAGTTATAGGGTGCATGCTGCTGTTTGACATTTACATTTAACTTGATGTACTTGCCATCCAACAATTTTTCAAAAATTACTCCTTTCGTGATTAGCATTAAGTAATGTTTCAAGAAGCAATAAAATAGCCAGCATATATGATTCACTCTCCACACATGATTCTCTCACTTCGCTCTGTTGTTGCCATTTTACACGTACATGCTGAAGCGTTACATGTATATAGGCAATGTTTGAGAAATGGAGAGAAATTTAGAGTCAGTCGAGTTTTTGCCGTTGGAAAAAGCAGTCGGTTAGAAGAATTCGTGCGCGCGCTTTTAACAATAAAAACAAATTTTAAATTATTTTTTATTATTCGTGAAAAAGTTATAAAGTTTTGTTGTGAAACTTGGTGCATTTAACAAAGGAAGGAATTAGTTTTTTAAAAATTGGAAAAAAAAATCATTTAAAATAACAAAAAGGAAGTTAATAGTTGTGTTTATTGCTATTAAAAAAAAAATATATATACCATAGTGGAAATCTTGTGCAAAAAAATCGCAAAGAGTTAATTTTCAAATGAGATAAATTGCATAATTTTAAAGTTATTCACAACAGTTTAGTGGGTTAGTAGATTTTTTTATTGTTTTTAAAAAATTCATCATTTTATGATAAATTCAGAAATTATAAAAAGGCGCATCTTTTGAGTTGAAAATATTAATATTGCGTCTTAATAACATTCAAAAGTATTCCTTCTTCTTCATCATTCCTCATATTCTTATTTTATGAATATTGCATTGATGTTTAGTCTTTTGGTCTTCAACAACCACACCTTTTTGCAATGCTTATAAAGAAAAGGGAGAGAGATGAACAGTAAGGAATGTGATGAAACAGATGTCGAACAAGTGAAATAAACTTGACATTTGATGAAAATGGGAACAAATTGGGAGAAAAATGTGGGATATCCATTAAGTGTATTATAATTGAAATTCAATGTTCAACAAGTTGTTTAGGAAAATTGCTCACATTTGTTAAATTAAGGTTCATTAGAACCAAAGTAAAACAATCATATTCACACAAAATTTTCAATTTTTGTGAATATTCTTTAAGGAACACTTTCTGTACAGTATTATGAAGAAAAAAAAATCAAAATTAAAGTTTTGATGATATTAAAGTTCTGTCGTCAGAGATGATTCCAAGAAATTTAAAATTTGACATTCGTTTGGTTTCATTTCTTCATCTTAATGAAAACTCTATATAAATATAGGCTGTGAATCCGATTAATTTATGAAAAGAAAAATAAGAATCAACTTTCTCTGTTTATTGCCATTTCATAGTCGATTTGTATAAATTGTTAATTCACGGAGATATTTTTCACATACATGAATTTATAACCAAATGACAACAACCACAACCGACAAAGTTTAAATTTCTTGTCGTCCACAATTTCCACATAAATTATGCATTCCCGTCTGTCTTAATGCTTTTATTTTCTTAATCGATATTTTTTAACTTATCATGTTTTTTGTCATTATTAGTTTTCCTGAATTTCTATATTCGCATCTCAATGTCAAATGCATTCATTGTGAAATAATTGTTTCTTCATACGATAATTGATTTTCTATACAGCAACGATATTCAAGATTATAACCTGTTGCGCTCAAATTTTCACAGTTGTTTGGAATAAATATTTGGAACATATACAAATATAAAGATTTATTAATCAACATTGAAGAGATGAAACTTTCGCTTCAATGAAACACGTGCGCAGAATCTAGCTTTGATTTAATGCCTGTTTAACCAAGTTTTTGCGGTTATCAAATTTCCTGCCACTTCAATTTACATCCGAACTGTCTACAATCATAATCATTTTCCTTTCAATGAGCCACAGGTAGAAAAAAATATTAGATAAAAACATGTTTATGATTTCTGGTACGCGATATAATGCCTAAAGACAATTAATAATATTAATTTCCCGACAAAGAGAAAGACTTTACTCAATAGTTGGACATAAAGATCACTGTATAAGAAATTTTCACCAAATAACTACACGTTCTTCACCTCAGGGCATCAACAGTTGTTACAAAGTAATTTATACTTTAATACACGACTTATTTGTAAATAATGCACTTGAAATATGAAAAAGAAAGAGTCTGAGTAAATTCAAGAAGGCAAAAAATATAATTTTTAATAGACTTGATGATGTACAGATGAATGGATGAGATGGAAACATTAATGGATGACATCTTTTTATGCTAGCTATTAATTATTTATTTCTGAGACCTAATTTTTATGTAAAAGAGTTGTGGGTTTATTCATAGTTGGTGGATAATTGAGCTTTGCAGATGTTGTAACTTTATTAAAATATTGGGAAGCTAGCCGTGGATATCTCGTCCTAGAATTGAATATCGATAAACTGTATTTTGAGATATAAACAAATTTGAGCATAGCCTTAGAAACCTAATTGCATCCAATCTGTTCTTGATCTCAACTCTGTCTACACATCATTTTTGAATGTCTTACTGTCTTGTAGATCGACGAATGATTTATAACATTCAAATGATGCGTTTCTTCTTGATGATTGTCTAGTTTAATTGCTTTTTTTGTATATGCGTAACATGAGAATGTAAATCCAAAGTAATTAAAATTAACGATCAGACTGAAAACATTGTTAAATTGATTGTAAGTGATTGCGCAAGTCGATAACTCAATTAATCCAATAAAAATGTCATTCTCGCCGCTGTCTTCAATACTAAATGGTTAAAAAATGGGACAATTTCCGTAATTAATTTTTTTTCTTCGTTTTCTTTCATGAATTTAAGATCTTTAAACAGCTCGTGGATGGAAAAAGAGAGACAAATAATTATGTAACAATTTCACTTTAAAGAACTTGTTTAGTATTAAATTATTTAATTGGACACTCTCGCTTTTATTTTGCTCTCAATAATGTTTTAATAGTTATAGTCGTTGATCGATTGTTGGGGTGGTTGTAGATAAACCGCTTAAAATGATTCGTAATGAGCCAAGTATAATAATATTATGCGACTCCTTCTGACTTGATCGCTTCTTTTCCTACTTTTATGTAACGTCGTCTCGATTCGCAATTAAAGTTTTGCTTTACTTTACGCCGCTTTTTTTTTTGAAATAATTATGATGAATGACTTTTTCCATGCATGAATTTTGTGTTTGCCTTTTTTTCCATTTGGTCATCATTTTCATGTTTTACTTCTTCATCATAAATGGACCTTGTTAGCAGATGCTTCTGTGAGAGAAGATGAGAAAATAACATTTTAATACAATTTTACGCACATACGAATGAATGATTTGCTTTATAAACTTATAAAGTTTCATGAATAATGATTATGATGATGTAAAAGTGAATTAAAAACTATTATGCGGAAAATTTTCTTCAGCGTAGCTTGATATGCGGGGATTATTCGACTATGACGTCTGACGAATAGGTCTTGAGCTGTCAAACAGAGTTTCCAATTAATTGGATGGAATTATGAAGCAGGCGATCTTAAATTTGTTTTTTGATGGACATCATTCATTGATAGTTCCCATATAAATTTTACTTAATATTTCTTCTTGTACAGACCTTCATATCTTGGGTACTTCAACTTAAAAACAATGATGAACTCAAGTATGAATTTTTGTGATGAGTTGCTTTGTAATTAAATGAATTAATTATGAAGTCTAAGAGGATGAACAATTTTTATTGCATTTTTTAAGACAGAATATTCTATAAAATTCTATGGGTTTGCTTATAATTAGATTTGTGATAGCCAAAACGATGTTTTTTTTCAAGACTAGAAAGCATTAATGTCATAATTTTATTTGACGCATAAATTTGCCGCCATTCATTATTTAAATGCTTTTTCCATAGCATAAAAAATCGTCTTTCCTGTTCTATAAATTTTTAATAAATCAAATTGAGGGAATGGAGTGAATAATGAGTGTGAGACTCAAAATGTTCTAATTATTGAAATTGTACACATAATAATTATTATTTGGTTTATTTCAAACCTTTTATCAACAGCTTACATCAGCTTTTAATGCTATATTATTATATTAAACAGCTTTAATCGTTTTTCTTTGGAGTCTATCAAAAAATGAGGTTGTGGACTACCTATGCCATTGGCGATAGCTGTTTAGGTACCCATGTCAACTGAAGTTAATGGAGTTTCTTATAACTCAAAAACTCGCCATTTCCTGACTTATGGAAGTCGTATTTGAATGATTTCGTCCATAAAATGAGAATCCTCTCACCAATTAAATACCGAACAATGAAATTGAATTAAAATCGATAAGATTCAATGAAATAAATAAAATACAGCATGCATAGTTAGAGAAAGTTTCTTTATTGACAATAAGAACATACTGTGATGCGAATAATGTGGGAAAAGTTTTTTTATGTCCTGCTAAAGAGAAGAAGAACAAGTAGAAAAAGTTTACGATAAAGAATTATTGTGGAAATGCCATTAAGTTGGCATTAAATTCTCAATTTTCCCCATCAAAATCATTGTCATCACCGTAAGCAATTTCAACTTCATTGTTATGGATAGAAGAGCAAAGTATTAAAGACGAGAAGTAAAACAATGCAAAAATAAATTTATTATGCTGTAAATGTTTACTACTTTTGCCGGACAGACGAATGAATGCTTGAGAATGTATAACTTACTTTTTTTATTTATGAGTAAGCGATTGTATATGTTTATTTCCACATCTATTGCTTACTTTTGCTCCTCATACTTTTGCTTATTAGCAATCAAGACACATATTGAATATCGTTTGATTCTTTTTTTTCACCCGGTGAAATTGCCATTTAACGAAAGTTTAGTTTATTTTCCTTGCTGCCATATAGAGATTGTTTATACATGATATATACATGTATTTGCACATTTTGAATCAATCACCACTTCTACTGATGATGATGTGGTGAAAACTTGGCATTGAATCAATTAGTGAAAGAATGAATGATGTTTGCATAGTGAAACGATTAAATCCATAAATCACCGAGCCATCTTGTATATAAATATAGCTACTGCTGAGACGTATAACATTTGTGTAAATAAAATTAATTTGCAGTTTAATGAAGAAGCAGCATAAGAATTATTGCGTGCATTCGAGTTTCACAACTTTTTCTTTCATTTTTATGTTTCTTAAGAATGGAAAGTGAATGATTGTAGTGGCCACAAATGGTAAAGCGTTGAAATTGTATAAAATCTTTTTAAGAATGTGTAAAATGTGTACGAACTTTCTACAGAAGAACTTTAATAGTCATTGGAGAAATATTGGGTTGTACCCTTATGACGTCTTTCAGAAATTTCTTTTACTGCTCAAAACATTTAGCTTCATTGACGATTGTATGATTTAATAAGCTGATAAATTAAATTGCACCCCTAAATGCCAGACATCATGACTGGATGACCCCGAAGGTGATGAAAATAATATAAAAACCATTTCCATATTTACTTATGATTTGAAATTTATTTAATTTTATTTCAATCACATCACATAAGCCTTTCGAAAAGAGAGTTAATCCATGCTGGTTTAAGAAATATCACGACGAGTATTTAATGAATATCTGATTGAAATAGATATTGTATGTTGGTTAACAGTTATGTCTCTCATCCGACTATACATATGATTCTTTTTTTTCGAGTATTTCTTTATTTTTCATATTCGCGGTTTTGTTGTTCCTTTCATCGTCTTTAAGATTTTGCCAGACAGCTTTTGGTGAAGATATTAATGAGACCTCCAATAATTGCGATTGTGTTCGTAATTGGCAAAAAAAAATCTACCTAAATTAAGTGTTTATTAATCGCATGAATCTATTGTTAATCTTTTTAATGGAGATAAAAATTTTCTTCTCACATTAAATTTATTTGAAGGCTACGTACAGTTATGAAAATCTGCTGGAAAAAATAGAATCGACACTCGAAAGTACAATGACTTAAAATTAGAATTAAATTTGCCTTCTTATTCTTTTTTCTCCTTTTCACATGGCGTTAAAATCTTTTTTTTTTCATTGTTTCAGTTCTTTCCAATTCAAGGTTCTTTTCTTTTTTTGTTTTTACCTTGTTTTAATCTTTCAAATAACTGAATTTTTATTTTGCAAGAATTTTTTTTGACATTTAAAAGAATGGAAAGAATATTTAAAGAGAAATATGTGAAGCATAAAGAGGAAGTTTCTGTACATAGAGGTTAAAATACGAAACTTTTACGTCAATTCTTGCTACTTCTTGGTAAAAAAAAATTAATCTTCACTGAAGCAATTATTCTGCAAATCATTTCACTTGCACAAGAAATTAATTCTTTTAAAAATAGCAAAGGTGTGAGTCGACTCTTATAAGTATGAGCAAGTTTATATCCACATTAAATACACAGTTACAGTATAGTAATTGTTTTAATTTTAAAAAAGTACGAAAAGTCTTTTTCTTCGTTCAATTACTCGATTGAGTGAGTCTATTTTATTATTTGTATTTTTCATGCATTGCATTTATGAGATTTGTAACTTGATACACTTGCAATTACAACAATCAATTTTTTTTTTACGATTGGAATTGCTCAAGTGAAATAAATTTAAATTTGTAATTTGCAAATTATCGACTTGCAATTGAATTGGAATCAAATTTGAAAATTCATATCGAACAACTTAATCTTACAAATCATCATTTTCCCCACCCACTCCTTCTTTTTTATGCTACATGCTCTTTCTGCTTAATTACTGAACACATAGAAGACATAATCAGTAATTTTTGTTCTCATGTGGGCAAATTATGCAAATAGTTGCTTTAAAATCTGACTAATTCTATGAATCATATTATGACTTAATAATAACCCAAGTATTTCCGAAATGACACATCTACCAAGGGATTTAGAGAACAAAAATCATAAAAGTGAAATAAGCATAAAACTACTGTAAATTGAACTATTATCATTTTATCTAACATGTTCAAATTTTGTTATGATTGATTCGATTGGCTGTGACTTCATTGAATATATACTTCATTTATATTGTCTACGTGAATGCACAGAATCACGTTGTATGGTGATGATCCCACAATGCCATTGTTCATTGAAGCGACTTTAAAAATGTTAGGCATCGAATGTGAATGTTCAATTTACAACTTCTGAAAGCCACAAGCAAAAAATTTTTCCATAAAAAAAAACTCATAGAAACATGCATTTTTTAATTGCCTATTCTTGCTAGAGTCAAGTAAGGTTAGTTTGCAGTATTTTATAACAATTGACACAATCATGTAGGTGGAATTTAAGATGACTATTAGGAAGGTCTTTATATTTAATATATTTTGTTTTAAATATGAAATGAATAATTGTCATAGCAGGTAAAAAGTAGCATGCAAAAAGGCTCATTTTGATTCCAAAAATAAATCATGAGATTGCATAAAGATTAAAGGCAAATATTTTGCACTGAGCTGCAACATTTAAAATGTCAATATCTGCTATTTAACTCGAAGAAACGATCGTGTTTGAGAAAAAAAAGGTTTCATAATAAGTGGACTAGTGGTCATAAATATCTATTATTATTATTATTTTACTATAGTCATTCAAGTAGATAAGGTTATTATTAGCATATTTACATAAACAAATCATGAGACCGCGAAATATTTTAAAAACATTTTATTTGGAAAAACTTTTACTTTCACTTGCATCATCAGCTGTTCTCCGAATAGTCTTGTTCGTAAAATATTTTTGGGAGTCAAATTTAAATTTCGCTTATTTTTGTGAACGAAATTAAGATGCAAACTTTCTTACACTCTTATCATTAATTATGTAATTTCCTTTGCAGAATTCCTCGACAATACAAAATCACCCAAAGTGTATTCAAGAAACATCAATCAGCACCGCATCATTAGAAAGTAAAAGTACATTAAAAGATTTCATAAGTTCACCGCATGTAATTAAAGAAAAGTCAACGAATAGTAAAGTTAAACATCATTGTTCACGCGAGAAGTCATTATCTAATAATTACCAGGAACTTAAGAACGATAATTGTCAAATAATAAGGCACAGTGAATCACAAAGTTCTGAATCATCTATAATTAAACTAAGAGTTGATTGTGCTGACGGAACGAGTTCAACAGAGAAAAGTTCACATAAATTTGAGCTAACAAAACATCGAAGTAAATCTGAATATTCAAATTGCTCTAGGAAACAAGACTGGGAAGAAATTAATCCGTCAACATCAAGCAATCAAAAGAATGAGCCATCAACTTTAAATAGAACATTACGTAAAGAAGACAAATCAGGAAATAATTTAAAAGAATATTTTTCACCTAAACCACAAAACGATTGTGAAGCTCTAAATAACAATCGAGAGATCTCACTTGCGAAATATTCAGAGTCAAGCCTATTGCATCTAAAACCTCATTCTCCACAACAAGAACTATTTGCTGCAAAACAAGTCGAGTCGAAAAAAAATAGCCGAGTTGTGAGTTCATCATCTAAAAATTGTAGCAAAGCTGTGCTTAAAACTTGTTCGTCAAAAAGTACAAAAGCAACAAAAGCAAACATGGGACAAGGCGATGTCGGATCGTGTTGTGCTAAATATATTTTATGCATGTTTAATTTCGTATTTTTCGTAAGTCCAAATTAAGTTTTAATTAAAATCTGGCAACTAATTGCTCAATAAATTTATTTTCACAGATTCTCGGATCACTCGTGTTGGGGCTCGGCCTATGGCTCCTATTTGATAAAGATTCCATTCTCGCTCTAATGAAAAATGTGAATAGCGAGCATATAGATGTAAGTTCCATTCTTTATTATCTTTTCTGCCCTTTTGCACACCTTTGTTCATTAACATTTTTGATCATGTATGGTTTTCAGCCTGAGTTTTAAAAATTCAAAAGTGGATGACTTTAATCCGTCCAAGAATGTATTACAGTCTTTTAAGCATTAATCGTGTTAAAATGAAAATGAAACTGCTCTAATATAATATTGGAATTTCTCAACTCATAAAATGTTGGAATTTCACTACATGCTTTGAAAATAGATATTAAGTAATTCTATGATTAAAATACCATGTTCATGTGGACTTAGTTTTTTTTCTCCTTTGCAATATGAGAGCATTAGATGTACTTTACAATTCTAAAGCATTTTCCTACCTCATATTATGGAGTTATTATGTTATGTACTCAAAACTATAATTGGAATGCAGAATTATACTTAAAAGATCACAGATTTTATTTATTCATTGTGCGATTGTTGCGCCAATTTATAGTGCTTTCATGACAGTCTATTACTTTGGTTCATTTTTTCATGAATTTTTAAGTCTTTAATAACGAGTATCACACGCCAACGTAAACGAGACATTATAATAAACTTATTAAGTTCCATAAAGATGAAAATACAAACAAATAATTTTTAGGATGTTTGACAATCGTTATGTAAACAAATTTCAAGGCATTGCTTGTTGATGCAAAATATCTTAGGGCGTATTTTGAAGGAAATTTTAGTATTGATCAAAAAGAACGCAAATTGTCATTCATTATTTATGCTTTTCGGCAATACTATGACATAATTAAAGTTGTGCTAATCTTTGCGACAATCAGCATTAAATACAGGTTTCACATCTTCATATCATTATTCATGAAAGTGATAATGACTAGTTTTTTTTTGTTTCTGCTTAACTTTGTCAAGTATTATTAGTGAAAGAAAATGTCAAGAGATGTATCTTGTTTTTAAATGGCAGAGCATCAAACATTAATAAAAAAGCGTGTAATTAGGTATTTGCTGTGCAGGATTAAAACCAAATCTACTCAGATTTGACATATTAATCCATAAAAATGAAAGTCCTCATAAAATTTTTTAATGCAGAAACAGTGTAAGTCAATTTTATAGTACGCTTGGGAATAAACAGAAGCAATTTAAACAATATTCACAAGATCACGTGCTGCCTATAACATCTGTTAATATCTCCCCAAACAGAGAGTTCAGCACATTTTAAATTCTAAAGAGTTCGATTAAATCTGATTTGATTATCTTTTGTTATAGAACCACAGTTTGTATGACATTGTCATTGCGTGGTCGCACCTTCAATTTTCATTGAAACAGCTTTTCTACATTTTAATACTTCACTTCACTCGAGTTGATTTATTTAGAAAGAAATATTTACTCTCGACTCTTTATGTAATTGTAACTGTTTAATGAATTCCGGAAATGTAAATAATGAAAATGAAATTTTTGTTGTGCATTTAAATTAAGTAAGTTTATAAGTTATGTTTCCCATGAATATTGTGTTTAAATGCATGTCAGGTTCCCTATTTTCTAAACATTGACTTTGTTTATTTTAAAATTGACCTTGAATTCCGAACATAAGAATTCCCTTTCTCTTAATGCTGTTCTAGCTGAATTTTTAAGACTATTTATACATTTGCTGTAAATGTTTGCATACCAGTTCATTTTTGCTTACTAGAACTTTATATGTTAAACAATAAACAATGCTCTGCGGCCAAAACTGCTGGCTTTGTCAATTAGAGTAAATGACACATAGCAGTGGGAATATGTGTTAATTGACTGCTATTTTTTTCGTTAATTGCTTTTGAAAACTCCTTCATGCGGCTCAAAACATCAGCTTTTGATTTAAAGACGTCTTTTAATAAGATCAACTTAATTTATTATTTTTTGGAAATAAAAATTTCTTAAGCATTTTATAGAGCAATTAAATCTAACATGTGTGATGCAAAAACTTGAAATTTATCATCTCTAAAGTCGCTATTTAAAAAGTGAGCGATGGATGACCCAGAAAATTGACCTCTCAGTATAACAAGAAAAAGTATCATAAAATGTTATGTCTTCTCTGAAGTTGACGCTGTCACTTGAATCTAAATTTAACTTGGGGGTTCGTTAATAAGTAATGTCAATCGTGTTGTTGTTTTTCAGAGTATGTTACTAAATTGCTGTCACAAGTTTTGATTACATGAAATTGGTATGGAAAAAGACAAATCATTGTTGAACGAACCCTAAAACTTCTTTTTTTCTGAATTCATTCCACGAATAAAAATAAAAAGATTGAAGACGTTTGATTAGTCATCGCAATGTTTACAGTCTCGCGGGCATGAAATCGAATCAGATTATTCATGCAATACTTACAAATGACGATCTTCTCTATTATTTTATTGAGGATAAAACAATTGAAAAAAGTTCTGAAATATTTATTTTTATACTCATTGGGGCTTCATTAAAATTCTGTTTTTCATCATTTCTTTACTTAGTTCAAAATTCCTTTGCAATTAAAAAATATCATTCTGATTCTCTCAGATATGCGTGAGCGTTCTCTTTGTCTGATGAAATTTTAATTAAATAAAATAATTCCATGTATCTAAATCGAGAAACAAACGAAACAAAATTCTAAGTCTGTAAATGGATTCTAAATGTTAATTAGAGATTTTTGAATGAAATGATGGAGATTAAAGCATGTCGTGTTGAGAGAATGTAACATAAAGTAAAATGATTACAACTACATGAAAAATTAATGAGTTTGACTGAAAAATAAAAAAAATATTTGAAGTCATTGACATCTTTAATTTCTGAAACAGCTCATTAGACTTTTAAATTTAAATTATAAGCTATGATTTTCATGGAGCATGTAAAGTCAAGTTAGAAAAGCAATTTAATTTATTTCAAACTTTATCCTTCAAATTAATTTTTCAAAAATCATTTGGTTAAATTGAACAAAATTCAAGCTACAATATCAACATTAATCAATAAATTAAACTATTGTTGAATGTGCAATAATAATCCTATCCAATTTCAAATAATAGTTTCTTTACCAGATACAATAATCTTTAATTTTTGGCTTGCTATAGAAAAGATATATCATAAAAGTTTCACATAATAAAACTTTTCGGGGTTTATTCTCAAATGTTGTCAACCAATTATTGTGATTTCATTTTAATAATGATCATAAGGATCGACTTGTAGACTATCAAACTTACCTCCCTTTGCTTTACATCACTATTAAATGATTTTTTAATACAATTTCAAACGAAACAACACAAAAGTCTATTAGAAAGTCAATAGTGCCACTTTATGTGACCAACCATTATCAAGGTTTACTTTATGTTCATTTTTATAGATATTATTGCTGCTAATAGTAAACTTTTAACATTTTTTCAAAGTGCAACTTCGTTTTTGTCTTTTGTCTTTCTCTTTCTTTCAATACCTTACATAAAGTAAATTGCAATTGATCGTTAAAAGACAGCAGTAGAAAATTACTCACGAAAAAAAAAGTCGTAACATTTAAGGTAAAGAAATTATGCATCCGTGCTTTGAAAATTTACAATTTTCTCTTCTTCATTGACTTTCTTCATACTTTGCAAACTTGGTTTTGTTTTTGAGCTTGAAATAGACAAAAAATGGCAAAGAAGAAGCCATTCCAAAAGTGTCTATTTCTGTTTACACAATCATGTAAATTGAATTGACATTATCATAAAAAAAACCAATAAGAAATGTGCAAAATAGTGGCAATTGATTAAGAATAAATTGATGGCTAAAGTGAAAGGAGTTCAATGACATGTAATATGCGTTTCAATGATTATTGCAATGAATAAATTGCTTTATTATGAAAATTTTAGCAAATCTTGCAAACAAATATCACATGACATAATCGAGAGCTGTTGTTATGTGACCAATTTTGGAGATTTTGAATTTTTGCTGTATAATCAACTTGCTTGCTTTATATTAGGTCATAAAATAGGGGGTCAGTGAGGTTGAACTGAGATCAACCTTATTTTCTGATGGTTATTTCTTTATTTTTTGGATGTTCCAAATATTCTTGAAAAAATAACTTAAACATGTTGCTGCTCACTTAATCAAATTTAAGGAGCGGAACATACACAAAGAATCTACTTTGAGACGAAAAATAGGAGGTATTCATAAAATTGAAAGACTAATAAATAATAATTAAATTAATTAGAATTCTGAAATAATTTACAAGCAAAGGCAGTATAAATATTTAATATCACCATGGTGATGCAGTAAAGAGACGCGTTCTTGCTTAATTATGGTTTATTGAATTAACTGAATGATATAAAAAATGGAAATGACTGAAGGGGAAGCCAAGCCAATGTGCGACAAATTTTTGTGACCTATTTTTATCTTCAATGTATTTGATACTTTATGCTCAAACCATTCGAGTGAGTCATTTGAATAAATAATTTTGATATCCATTCCATGCTGACCGTTTTAAAACTTCGTCTGCTACAACTTTGTTGATTGATTTTCATTTTTCCAATTTTCCCTTTTTTATAAAGCTTGAAATAAAAAAACAACTCATGACTACTCATCATTAGGCTTCGGACGGTTTTTCCACTTATCATTGATTGAAAAGTTCTTTCACCTTTCCTTTATTATTCCCATGTGAGGAATTCCCTACTTTCATTCATGCACATGTTCATAAAAGGAACGAAAGGGGATTGAAATGAAAATTTTATTTCGCGGTCTATTCTACTGGCTACTAACATCGAACAAATACATAATATGAGCTATATGTTTATTCACGTATGCATCGCAAACATTCACTATGTGGATGGTGTTTTCATTTTTTATGGCATGCACTGATCAATCTAAAAAGTATACTCAAAATAGGGTAAAGAATCAGGACAATGAATACTTAATTATTGATGAAAAATGGAAAATGAAAAATGGCGTGAAAATAATTTTTTTAAAATTCAATTATTTTGTTCTATTTCCAGAGATTTACAGAGCCACAGCTGGTCGATCAAACAGTTTATATTTTCATTGTCATCGGATCATTAATGTTTGTGCTTGGATTTTTAGGCTATTGTGGTGCTTTGAGAGAAAGTCAGTGTCTTTTGTCATTGGTAAGTGTCAAAAAGTGCTTTATTCTAATTTATTGAAAAATGAATTACTCGATCTGACATTGAGTCCCATCAGATTACAATTTTATGGACCATGACATTTTTGTCACATTGTTACAGTGCATGAGCTGTAAGCTATGACACTTTTATGTTTGTTATCGTCGTTATACATTACTTCATCTATCGTCAATCTTGTCATCATGAAATGCTCATCCAAACAAAGAGAAATGAAATATGTCAGTAATGTGAAACAATAGTGACGGTAGCAAATTGAATAAGTCATGAAATATATTTTTTAAAACAAAGAATCTTGGAAATAATAGTAAATTGAATCTGTATAATTTGTTACTTCTACCTTTTCTTATAGAGGTGTTTTTGGGAGTTTAGAGTCATTCGACTACATACTTTAAGAATACCTCAATATGCCTCTATTATTGTATTATAACAAATGGTTCTTTTGCCGTTTTCTTCAGGAATTTAGTTTACTTTTCGCACATAAATTCGTGATTGTTTAATTTTGCTCTATTGCTACCGTTAGAATAACAAAATTTGTTTTATTTTTGACAACTCCTACACGCTTAGATTGCGGTATGTTTTTTAGAATTGAACGACTTAAAATTGCTAATTTAATTTCCGCTGGATTTCTTTATTTTATTATTTTTTCTTTCTACCTTTTCAATTTTTATTCTCATTCTAATTACAGTATGGAGTTTGCTTAATTATTCTTCTCGTACTTGAAATTGTCCTCTTTGTTTTTGCAGTCGCTTATCAGGATGTGGTAAGTTGGAATTGTTCAATTTATGATTCAATTATATTTTCTTTTCTAATAGTTTAAAAGCTATTTTGAAATTATGATTAGCATTTCCTTTTCCTTTCGGATTATTCACTTATGACGTTAATCAATGGCTAAGCTAGTCTAGTCTGGATTGGTTGATAGACGTCATTTTTAACTCAACCACAATTTTATTTTAATGATTAAATCTCTTTGAACTGTTAACTTTTATTCTAAGGTGAAAGATGAGACAGAGAGCTTCTTAAAGACTACAATAAAGGAATACAAATCAAGTGGTAAAGAGAAAGATGGAGTTACATTGATGTGGAATCAATTGATGGCACAATTTAAATGTTGTGGTGTGAATAGTTATGCTGATTTCGAGACATCACCTTTTTGGCTTACCAATCGAGGATCTAGAAATGTACCGGAAGCTTGTTGTCATCTCTCCGACAAAGCATTAATTACACCTTCAGACTTAAACTGTCCATACAGTCCATCCGATGAGAATAGTTATTATATGAAGGTTAGATTATTTGTAAATTTTATTGATTTCTACAAAAGTTTGTCAAGGGCGATGCGTCAAACAATTATGAATATTGAGAACTTGTAAACACATGTAGAGCTACACTAGAATCAACATTATTTATGAATTCAATTAATTATAAATTTCATTTGTACAGGGATGTCAAACGGCATTGATTGATTATTTGAGAGCGAACTGTAATACAATAATTGGAATTACGGGTGGATTAATTCTCGTACAACTACTTGCTGCATTCCTCGCATTTTGCATATGTAAGTGCATCTCATCATATCGATCAAGTAGTCGATTGTAAATTTTATGGATTGTTAATTCATCTAAAACATCATCGTCATCAACTTTATGTATAGTTTATAGATTCTATCATCCGCTATCATCTATGTATTTCCTCTTATTTTATTTTCTACATACACATCTTTCTCATGTCAACTTCACTTGCTGTATACAAACTGTCTATATCAATATTTTTTAATATCGTGGCATCGACAATATAATGCACTAAGATATCAAGTCATACAATTCAATTCAATCCTTTTCACATACATATACACCCAGTTTTTTGTTCCTGTTTTATTTTTCATGGTGTTTGTTGTGTGCTTATAAACTGAATAATTTGGTTTTTGGTGATAATTCTAAATTTTGTAATATTCATAATCTCAATTTTTCTTGTTCTCATTTTTGCAGCATAAATTTTTGTACCTGTGCAACGGATTGAATTGTTCATGAATTATACAAAATATAGTAGAAATATATAAAAATTCAGTCACAATATACACTATCGTTTTTTACAATAATTAATAATTATGATTTAATTTGACTGATAAATAAATAAAAATTTCTGTGGTCCAATAATAAATGTTCATTCATCCCATTTTAAAATAAAAAAAAAAATTGTTAATCCAAAACTTTTACCATTAAAATTATATATACACATAGAGATGGTTCATAAAACAAAATCAAAGATAAGCGAGTTTCTTCTTTTCCTTAGGGGCTGTTCACTTATTACGTAACGCGAAAAAATGACTTTTTAGACCCCCCCCCCTCGTAACAAAATTTGTATGAAAAAAAAATTTCCTTGTTTGAACCGTAACAAAATCTTAGACCCCCCTCCCCTCCTAAAAGCGTTACGTAATAAGTGAATGGCCCCTTATAGATTTTGTTATATAATTTTTTAAAAATTATGTAAGGACATAAAAGTTTGCTTTTGAATGCATCTTCATTTTGAGATGAAGAGTTTCGCACAAATGTTTTGAAAAGCTTTACTGACTATTGAATTGATATGCAGTAAATTTATTTGAACTTTAAAAAGGTTAAGTTGATTGGAAACTTTTCAATAATTCATGTTTGGCGGCATTATTATTATATTCTGCCTGAATTTGATTTCAAAATCCAAACCTAGTCGCAAAATTTGTAAATGATTCAGAACATAACATCCTTTCAATGGCTTAAGTCAAATTTATGAATTACTTTTGAATAGTTTGTGAGATACTAGAAGTAAGTGCATAAAGTTCCAATCAAGGTTGACCTTTATATTTTAAAGATTTTAGAGCTTTTTTAAATTTGTTATAAATGTTTACTTTTTGTATGAAATCGAAGTAATTTATCATAAGAATAAGTTTAAAATAATAGATAATAGATTTACACAAAATGACAAATATA
Source organism: Chironomus riparius (assembly GCA_917627325.4). NCBI lineage: Eukaryota > Metazoa > Arthropoda > Insecta > Diptera > Chironomidae > Chironomus > Chironomus riparius. The sequence goes on from OU895877.1 coordinate 59,987,526, forward strand.
ATCTCATCATAAAGAAAATAAACTCAATGTATTTGTTGTCTCTGCTTTGCTGAGCTCGTAAATATACAATTTAGATGTTTAATTTGTAACAAAAAGTTTTGATTTATTTTTGGAAATAAATGAGAGATAAGAGAAAGAATCATTAAATTGTAAGTTGCTTCATTAAGATAAAATATTGCATCATTAAAAGAAAACGAAATTCTCTTTTTAATTTTTGTATGAATTGTTTAAAAAAGATAAAATAAAGTCAACAAAATTATGTGAAAAAGAAAAAATTTTTTGTTCTCATTTGGGAGTTGTTTAACTATGATGTCTAACTTTCAGGTGACAGAAAAGAATCATAAATTGTGTGAATTTCGTCGAAAAAAAAAACCGGAAGAAAAATATCACAATTTATAAAAGTCATCATTGATGAACGACTCTTTTCCAAATCCTTTCACTATAGTTTCCCTTTCAGACTCTTGCTGACTATAATTTATGTAGTGTTGTATAATAATCATGTCGAGCTGTCAGTATACATCAATTCTGATTTATCATTCATTCCACAAGTGAATCTAAAGCGTGACGTGTGAAATTATGTGAGTACATTTACTCCTGTTTTTATCAACATATGCCTTCCTTTCAGTTCCTCGTTCTACTTTTTGTTCCCTTTCATCATAATAAAGAATGCATGGAATGTATGCCGCAAAAAAATTAAATTACATCAACCTCAAATAACAAACGGTATCCATACAGGCATTTCAAAAAGGCTCAACAGAGAAAATAGGGTCGTTGAACTTATTGACTTTTGTCAAACACATGATTTAGCCGAGATGAGTGTTGAGCAAGCAGTGTTGTAAATTTACAGTATTCTCAAACAAAAAGTGAGCTTGTAAAAAATTTTATGCCACAAGATATGAATAAAAGATTAAAAAGTGTCAAAAGAAATTTCATTTTTTTTATCAAGTTACAACATTAAGTATGCAACTTATGTTATCTGTCTCATTATGAAAGAGTTTTACATTCGTGTTTATTAATGAAAAGAGAAAGAGCTTTAAGTCCATATAGCTTCGTATGAGTAGTACAATATTTACACAATAAAAACGAAATGTAATTAAAAGTCATTTGAAGTTGGATTAAGTTGATGATGATAATCGAGAAACTTTCCTTATTCATGATAGTTTTTGTATATTATTTAAACATTAAAGATAGATGCTAAAATAAACGATTAAGCTCAGTAAATCAATTTAGTACACCTGTATGATACAATATTATCACCATTGTTGTCAGCATCTGCTTAGTTTTATAAGTTAAATGAGATGGAAAGCATTGAACAATGTGCTTAGAAAAATGGATCAAAACAATTGTCAAACATTGAGGATGCAAGGAATCGAAACATTCAACAATAAAACATTGAAGCATATCAAATGTTTTAATTTTGAATAAAATTTCAACAGCTTAATTTGAGATCTTTAAATGCTGAACATTTACAAATATTTAGAGAAAAAAGAAAAATCATAGCTAATTACACAAATGATGTTTATCTAAAAATTATAAAGATAAATTGCTTGTTTTAGAAGAAAAAAAAATTTAGAAAACTTCTGGGTCAGTTTTGGGATCACTTTTAGATTATTTATTAAGGATAATCGTTATTAAATTCAATTAGCAACACAGCTGTTCATATCAGACTTTGACTTGGATAATTAGACACTTGATTCTCAACAGTCAATTAGTTCCTGTTATTAATGAATTAAAATTTAAAAATGTTTACTCTAAAATCAGCTGTAATTAAGTAAGCAAAGATTATGATATGATATTATTGACAGCATATCCAATGAATAAAGATAGTGCGAAACCTAATATTTATTTGTTGAATTGTCTACGCATCTTTCGTAACCGCGAAAGGATGAGTTTGCGTTTAGACTTACAAAAACTTTATTTCGTGTGTCAAATTGTGTCTATTCAGTTGGCATTTTGCATCCCACGAAGAAGCATACAGTCTAGGTCGATGAACGAAAAAGTCAGATCCTGATAAGATAGGTAATCAAATCAAGTTCATAAAATTTCTATAAAGTAGTTTCCATTATTAGTCAATTATAGAAAAGTGTGTCTCATGACTGTTTGCTAAAAGCATTAGTTTATTATCTGTCGACTGCTAATCCACAACACGGGGTAATATTTTATGATGCAATATTGAGGACTTTTGGACGATATTTTTCTTCATTGGTTCTTAATAAAAAAAAGGTAAGATCTCATTTATTAGAAAATGTAATCAATTTTCATCATTGATTGCTTGCTTGTGGACCAATATATCTGGTTTCGTCATCAATGGCTTCTCTATTTACTACAATATAACACAAAACTGTCATCCTTTCGCACGCACATAGTATTTATTTGTTTGATTACATTAATGTCATTTCCATACAGCTACATAAAATAGCAAACTATATCAAAGGATGTGTGAAATATTGAGAGAAGCAACACAAGTAATAGCCGTGCACATTCATTCAAATAATATTGCTTGGGTAACGAGGAAAGTCAGTCATCGACTATCCATTGAGGGAATAAGACTCAAAAACTAATCTCGTGTTCTCAGTGAAAGTTAGTAATGATAATTGGTTTTGATTATTATCTAATCATAATTGTTGATAACAAAGGTGTGTGTGGATTATTACATAAAAATTCTTCTCTTCCGTATTTAATTTGTTTTAAAGGTTGAGAAAATACTGGAATAAAATTAATTACATTTCATTAATTATGGTCAGATTCGCTAGTTCTATTTTTTTATTTGAATTATGACATGAAACATATGGATCTTTATAAAATTAAAGAATATTAGTGCTTTGAATATTCTGAATAAATTATGTCTATAAATCGCTGATATATTTTTATGTAATGTGTGAAATATTTTTCGTGACTATGAAAATTAATGAATCTATAAATCTACATAATTTAGGTGTAAAAAATTATTTTGGCAAGGGATCATTCACTTATTACACTCAGACATACCCTCAGGCTATCTGGGATTTTATGACAATTTTATTGTTAAAAATCATTACGTAGCTAGTGAACGATCCCAACAATTCTTGTGAAAAACCCTCAATTTTTCATCAAAATAAATAAATTCACCTGAATTCTAAATTTATTTCATTTCATTGATGAAAAATTGGTTCTTAATGGAACTGTAAAAATGAGTAGGCATCCGAGAAATTTAATAGCCAACCCATTCATACTAATCGAAAAATTGATATTTGTGTCATAAAATTTCCTTTTTTTATTTCCATGAAGCAAGCATTTACACTTAGGTTGATAAGAATGTTTTAAAAGTGAAAATAGCTTGTTACTATGCAAATTTAGTGAAAAAATCTACAACACTAATTATTTAAATTGTCTTAAAGGAATTACTCTGTTTTGAAATAATTAACAATATGCCTACGACGATACTCTTACCAACTCAAAAAATGGTGAGACCAAAGAATTCAAGTTTTAGAGAAAAGGAAATGGACAATGGAAGTGACAGTGAAACAAACACTTTTCTCGGATCTAATAGGTGGAAGGTGAGTGACTTTTTAAGGACTTAAAGTTAAATTATAATAGAAGTGACCTCCGAGGATTAAACCCATTGCGTTAATTATAATCATTTCTATAAAAATCATTAATAAACATAATTTTCACATTTTTGGATATACTATAAATAATTTCCCATGACATTGTTCAACTCCAATAATGAAGCTTAGTCATGCTGACAGATTGAAGTATTTTTCAGAGGGCGAAGTCGACTCGAAATTTGTATGAAGTCGAGTGAACTCAAGTCGACTTTTCCATACAAAATCCGAGTCGACTTCGCCCTCTGGTATTTTTGCCTCATCAAAACATTTCATTTCATTGTGTACTTATACATAGATGACTTAATTTACTTTAAGGCTTCATCAGAATTGAGCAGCATTCATATTGTCTCTCTGTCGTCACCAAGATATATAGATGTGCTCATACAAAAATATCGCAGTTTTTAAACGTCAAAAATTTGAATTTTCTAAAAACACTAACACTATAAAAGAAAATTTTCAATTTTTGTTTTGCAAAATTTTCAACTTTCTGTTAAGTTTTGTTGATACAGGAGTACTGCAAATGCTTTGCTATAATTTAAAGTAACTGACTTAAGTCAAATGTTGTTGCATCTGTCGATATTTAAATGAAAACTTGAAAATAGAAAATTTTAAAAATTTTTGTTTGTATAAGTACACAAAAAATAGTATGGTCGAGTATGGTCAAGTATACTCTGTATGAGCCCATCTATATATCTTGGTCGTCACTATTGTTTCCTACTCGAAACACACCCATTTTCATTTTGTTTTCCTTAAATGTTATATCGGAAACAGTTTTATTATTTTCTACATTTACTTATCTCAATTAATGGTATTAATTTAATTGTCTGTTAATCCTCTCGCAATATAACACGTGAAACTTTCTTCATGCCGTCTGTTCACTTTTTTTGTGAAAAAATCAACCATCAGTCTTGGATATTGAGTCGAATTGGCCGGAGTAATGCGATAGATTCTGATGAAAGTATTGATATGAAAGCTTCTAGTCGTCCCAATGAGTTGCAGGCAATTTTAGTAAAAGAAAAGGAGAAAGAGAGTGATGTTTGCCTGTTGGTTGATTCACCATATAGAATACTGAGGGTGAGTTTTAGCATAAAATCGATTAATGTGTAATATTTGTTGTTTGTTCATGTTTAAATTGTGCTTTTGTCCCATTATTTAATGGTCAATAAGTTTTAACAGTTTCAAAAAAGTTACTTTATTTTTAATTGCTATAATTCCTATTTTCAAGCTATAAATCCTGATTCTGGTTACAAATATACTAAATAGAGATTCACTTTTTTGGATATTTTATGCAAAAATTCTATACTTACATTAAATTGCTTATACAATAAGTTCAGGAAATAAAGTCTCATGCTTTCTGTGAAGGAACAAATGAATTTTAAAGATGTTCTATAAAATACAGTATTTCATTTTTTGATTGTCTTTATGATTTCTGATGAGCTGAACATCTTGTAAACTTCGCAAAACACAGTGCCATAATTAAAATCACGTGCCATATAATGTGAAGGATATAAAAGCCTCATTCAACAAGTGATTTTTACTATCGCATAGACATAGACATTATGAGAGAATCCTTGCAACTTTACTCTTCATTTAAAAGCTTTCTCGAAAGCTCGTGATAATTCTCTTCGTGACTCTCTTTATTAATAATTTTAATTTGCCATCAATTAATTATTTTTACACAACCGCTTGATTGTTAAAAAGTGATCAATATGCTATTGTGTGTTGTTTTATTCTCAACGGAGAGGTTTTATTCTCAACAGAAGTTACATGACTAAACAACATTGTTGTTCGAATATTTCGAAAATGAGATGATTGAAATGTATAAAAGGAGGAAGTGTAGCTTTACAATTTTCAGTCGTCCTTTGGAAATTGCCGTGATTATTCTGAAGTGGAAGTGATAAGAAAAGAAGCTTTAAGTGATAACTTTTAAAAGGCATTTGGTAGTGGCTTTGAAAAATATTTTTTAATGAAAGACTTATAAAAAAAAAAATAAAGGAACATAATTTGTGCTAATGATCAAAAATAAAACTACATACCTTGACCAATAATTCAAATTATCCAAAAACCTTTAAAAAAAAAATCAAGTGATTGTGAAGAGTCTTGATAGAAATAATCAGTGCTGTGAAAGGATTAATAACTTTAGGGCAATGTGATTGCATAAAGCATAAAATCAAGCTGTGGAAATTAACTTTTTAAAATGAGTGACTCTAATGTTGAGAAATCAGGTTACGACCGTAAATATTGAGATTATCCTGAATAAATCAAATATCCTTATAATTTTGAATCCGTTAGTTTATTTTTGGAAGAAAGTGTATAATTTATGTACTTGCACTAGAAAGTTAAGAGAAAGTTTTTGAGATGATAATTCACAATCCCTATTATTAAATTATTTGTTCCTTTGAATCTTCAAGAATTAATAAAGTATGAACGTTTATTCAGCAGAGGAGATGTATTCAAAGATATCAAAAATTATTGACGATAAGAAAAGTGGTCTAAAGGCAAATCGAATTGCCATAAAACCATTAGCACTTCCAAGAAATTGGACTAAAGTTCTTCGACTCGGTCCGGCTAGCAAAATGTCAATCGAAGAAATTTTTGAGGTGATAACATCTAAAACTAATGTGAAGAAAAAAAAAAGTTTTGAATGGAATTTTGTTTGCTAGAATGTTCTATGTTGATAAAAGTCTACAATTTGCAACACAGTAATCAGCAAAAGGACGAAAATAATACTTTGATTGCATTGCGTTAGATAATGTATTATTTATGATATTTATGTATCCTGTCAAAAAAATGTATTTTTGTCGAAGTATTTTGATATTAAATTCCAATGCTAGCAAACAGAAATTTTTGAGTTCTTATTATTCGAACTTCGAATTTTCGAGGTTCTTATTTTTCGAAAATCGAATCTTCGAAGTTCTTATTTTTAAAAAAATTCGTTGTGAATTATTATTTTTCGAGTAATTTGTAATTTTAGTGAACATTCTTACTAGTTTTTATGATTAAGATAATCACTGTGATGAAATTGCTTTCCTTAAATGTTTATGCTTTAAAAAACACCTAGTTTAAAAAAAAATAAAAAGTAACAGACTTTCTTATTTTGAAATTTTAAAAAAATACCGCGCGAAAATTTTGAATTTTTTTTGTTTGTAACGGACTCTGTTCTCTTTGCTAACATTGGATTAAATTATGATGACAATTTGAAGTCCTACGAAACTTCTTATTTATAATCTTCGTCAAACAGTTCATAAGGTCATATAAAACTTAAAGCTTTAATACAATGTTTGACTTTTACAAGTTTTTTTTAACCATTTAAAAACTACTCTATGAGATCTTAAAAGTCAATTTTAATGATAAGACACGAAATCATCTTGACGACATCCAAAAATGATTTCCTTTTCCACATAAGTTCTCTTACAAATTTATTAAAGAATTTCTGAGAATACCTACTAAATTAAATTACTTCTTGTTTTCTCTATAAAGTGCTTCAACAATACTAAGTGACAGGCACAACAAATTTATTCAAAAATATTACTACAGGGATGTAGCCTCGCCCTCTTTTACTTTTTCGTAGTTGAAGTTCATAATTGAAATAAAAAAAAAAAAAAAAAAAAAAAAAAAAAAAAAAAAAAAAAACCTTTACCTATTCAGATCAATTGTGATCCAGAGGTGCGCTAGGGCGATTCGCAGCTAATGAGAGTTTAACGAGTGAGGATGCGCCAAACCACTGCACTCAAACCTAGACCTACAATTTATAGTGGGATCCGAACCACTCCTTTGATGACATTTCTGTCTGTAGCCTACAAAGGAAGGCTGTGAGCCTCATTTCCAGTACATATGATTCGAAAAAGAACAAGTGAAAAATTTCCCATACCCAGTCTCGAACCCATGATCGCTGTGTCGGTATTGCAATAATTAGGAACCGAAGTACTAAACCATTCCGCCACCGAGCCACTTCAGCTCACCATAATTGAAATGGTTTTGCTTTAATTTTCTTATTTTGGAATCAACATGAATCAATTTTCCATCCCAAAATTATATTCTGACTACAACCCTGACATTTAGTTGATGTCAAAAACCGTTGAAGCACTAGTCACAAATTGAATTTCGCTGTGATTTTTAATTTTCTTAGAAATAACTTCTGTAAGTTTTTGAGTAAAGATGTTTAAAAATATTTCAATTGCAGGCTTTAACTTAATGTGTCGTATTTTAATTAAATTTTCAAATCAGAACAAGTGTCGTTTCGTAATTAATTTCTATTGAACATTTTTTCTTGATTTCAATGCATGTTGTAAGATTTTTCTTTAGTTTATTTGATAGAAAGTGAATGTGCTGATAATAACTTGTGTATAAATGCCTGTCAAACAAAATAGTGAACCGACTATTCTTGCTTTATTAATGCAATGTCCTAAGTTATGTTTAGCAAACATGTCAACTATTTTATTCTTTGCAAACTCCTTTAATCAATGTGAAGTAATTAAGGAGTTATTAAATGTTATTAATAATTAAATATACTTTCATCAAATATGACTTAAGGCTGCTGAACGAGGAAATTTGGACGAATTTGTACGTTTGTATCAATTTGACAACTCAAGATTGACCGTTAAAGATGGTCGTGGTCGTTCAGTCGCTCATCAAGCAGCAGCAAAAAATAGAAAAAATATTTTGGTTTATATCCATGAGATGCATGGAGATCTCAATTGCCAAGACAACACAGGCTCGACACCATTACATTTTGCAGTAGAAAACGAATCGTTTGATGCTATTGAATTTTTATTACAAGTGTAAGATACATTTTTAGACTCAGACTTTAATGGCATCGATTTTAATTCAATTTACTTCCACTTTCTTCTTCATTTAATGCATTCTCTTTGCGACACAGTCCTGTCAAGACAAACATTCTAAACGATAGAAAATTCTCGCCTCTACATCTCGCGACATTGTTGAATAAAGTTAATGTCCTCAAAGTTATGGCAAAGCATCGCGATATATTTGACATTCAACAAGGAGGAGAACATGGCAGAACAGCCTTACATCTTGCTGCTATTCAAGATCATGAGGAATGTGCCAGAATATTGGTAAGAAATGAGTCGTAGATGTTATCAGATATCCTTAATATATTTATGTTATTTTGCTATTAATTTTTGATTCTTGACTTTCATTAGATTACCGAATTTGGAGCATCACCTAGATCAGCATGCAATTTAGGTAAGATATTTTTTGTAAAAAGAAGTATTAATAATTATGATTTTGTGATTAAAATATCAAATTTCCAATCTTTAGGCTATTATCCGATACATGAAGCTGCGAAAAATGCTAGCAGCAAGACAATGGAAGTTTTCCTTCAGGTATAATTTCACTTAAAATATTAATTATTTTTCCAATTAATCACATCTAATTGTCTATTCTTATCTTGCTGCATGATCTTTTAAAACCGATAAAATAATATACATTACATATAAAGTGGGGGGAATCAAAAGGATGTACAAGAGAAGAAATGATTTCATTTTACGATTCTGAAGGAAATTTACCACTTCACTCTGCCGTCCATGGAGGTGATATAAAAGCTGTTGAATTATGTTTGAAATCAGGTGCTAAGATTTCAACACAACAGCATGACCTTTCTACACCAGTTCATCTTGCTTGGTACGATAAATTATTTATCTTCTGCAATGTTTAATTTTATCACTTCCTTTCTATCATGCTTAACAGTGCTCAAGGCGCATTAGAGATTGTCGAATTGATGTTTAAAATGCAACCACAGGAGAAGAAGACTAGTTTATTGTGTACGGATATACAGAAAATGACTCCATTACATTGTGCTTCAATGTTTGATCATCCGCCACTTGTTGAGTTTCTAGTTAATGAAGGAGCAGATGTAAATGCTCAAGGTGTGGCTTGTTGAAGAAAAAAAATTTAAACAATTTAATGCAAAACTTTTTTAATTTAGACAAAGAAAATCGCTCAGCAATATTATTGGCAGCATCACGTTCTGGTTGGCGAACTGTTCATGTTTTAATCCGATTAGGAGCAGATATTCATATTAAGGATGTAAACCAACGAAATTTGCTTCATTCAATCATTCTCAATGGTGGACGATTGGAAGAGTTTGCTGACGAAATCAACAAGCATTCTGAGTGCAGTTGGAGTGAATTCTTAAATGAAAAGGATATATCAGGATGTTCCCCTCTACATTATGCATCGCGTGAGGGTCATATAAGGTCTCTGGAGAATCTGATTCGAATGGGCGCATGTATTAACTTGAAAAATAATAACAATGAATCCCCACTACACTTTGCTGCACGTTATGGTCGATATAATACTGTTAAACAACTTCTTGACTCGGAAAAAGGAACATTTATTATCAATGAATCGGATGGAGAAGGATTGACACCTTTACATATTGCTTCCCAACAAGGGCATACACGTGTTGTTCAATTGCTTTTAAATCGTGGCGCACTTTTACATCGTGATCATAAGTACGCATTCTAACATGATTCAATCTATTTTTATGCAATTTCAAACTTTTTTTGAAATTTTTCTAGTGGACGTAATCCATTGCATTTAGCTGCAATGAATAATTACACGCAGAC